>CAMZMU010000124.1:11941044-13187734 GCA_947311845.1 Poa pratensis
AAAAAAGTCTAGGCCAAGGATGGTTGGAAAAAGTGAACCCTCAGAATCCTAAAGCATAGAGAACTAAGAATACGTAATCACAATTAGGCAGCATGTTCTCATTGATCATATCCTTAAATCGAGGCATAATTAGATAGCTCAAATATCAAGGAAATGACCATCAGGAAGAGTCACCTAACTGTTGTATTTGAGTAAAGGCAATGAGACAGCTCCACCTAAAACAAATAAACAATAAACCAATTGAAGGAGCAGAAGAGAAAAATAAGTAACTAATTACACCTTCTAATCTGATACAGCAGCCTGTGATTCGATTATAGCTCATCCGTCAAGAAAATAACCATGAGGAAGGACAACTATTTGTTAAAAATGAAGCAAAGACAATGAGACAGGTCCACCTAAAAAAATGCTAGCTTGTAAGCAAAGCAATTGAAGGTGAACATAGGACAAACATATATCTTCTCACTTCTTACATAACCAGAACCTAATCATCTTTGGTGCCAAAAAGAAAAGGAAACTGAAATATCGCATCTAGCTATCCGTAATCACGTGTAAGAAAACAGAACATAAAATTGGAAATAGGTGGAGCATACGCTAACTGAAATATCACATCTAGCTATCCGTAATCACGTGTAAGAAAACAGAACATAAAATTGGAAATAGGTGGAGCATACGCAGCTAGCTAGCACATAGAAACACTATTTCTTGTCAAGAATGTGCAGAAAAGAGGGTAAATACAAAAAAAGATTGGAGTAGTACCTGACAGTCGATGTATCCAATTATTTCATTGGCAGATAGTGTTTTATATCTCTATTTATATCCCTAAGAGCTGTGTGATAAGCAGAATTCATCTTGCAATCTGAGTAGCTGGTTCACTATATTTGGTTTTGAGCCTACAAATATTTAAACCCTTATCAACACAAAGGTGCAGACATTGTTAAATGATTTAGAAAAATAACTCATAATGAGTTATTTACGTTTAAGCTGAAAAGACAATCTGGAGTAACATGGAGATTTGACATCCTTGTTAAATTAGTGAGCATTCTAGTAATAAAATCTGAATGTATGAACTTATTTTCTACAATCGGCACAGACCCATTATTGAATAGGTCCATTTTATTTACAATAAACTGTGGGAGAAATCTAAATTTAGATGCTGCTAAGTATACAACTCAAAATATTTGATATGGTGCATAAGATGAGAATTAAGTAATTAGTGTAGCATATCTGAACGGGAACTAAGATAGGAAGAATAACATATGTTTAGTACATTCAGATCACATAATTGGCTCTAATATTTCCATGAATATTCAGTGATCATGGCTTCATACCAAAAAAAAAAAGAAATCACAGAGAACCTCTACCAAGAACAAAGCTGAGCGCTAGCAACTCTACAAAATAACCCAAGTCATCTATAATGATTCAGCAATATCTCATAATTCTTGCACACCCTGGATAACATACCAGTCATCTATAATGATTCAGCAATATCTCATAATTCTTGCATACCCTGGATAACATACCACATCATTTTTCTCCATCAAACTGCACACACATTTATGACAAATAGCAGCAATTAGCTAGTTAATGTGCTGAAATTAGACCATGCTACAAAGAAAAGAAAATTCAAGTAGGATGAGACTTCACCTTATCGTGGCTGTACAATTTGTGCATCTTGGTCTTCACGGTCCACCTCTTACACCAAAATCAAGTCCTCTAATTCAGCTGTAAGTCAAAAGAGCAAAACAAAATTAGGAAAACCAAAACGCACGAACGGAACCATGCAATGTGAACCTACAAAAAAAATCTAGCATTTCACACATGACAAATTTGGGTACAAAATGCCTCCTGTTGGGTACAAAATTCTATGAACAATATTAAAAGCATTTGATGTAATTTCAATCCATCTCAAACTTCTGTGGAAATCTTCCAAATTTCTCAATTGTTAATTAATTGTTCCAGAGAAATAATAAATTATAAATGAAATTGGCTAGTTACCGTAAGTACGCAGATGCAGCATAATAGAAGAAAATGTTTAACATCAGGCTATTACCTAATCAATCTTGTACTGCCGCTGCAGGCTGGTTTTGTGTGAACTGCGCTGCTTGCACTGCTGATTTCGTGCTGCTGCTGCCCGTCTCTGATGCCAAGGTTGCAGGGAAGAAACGCACGCACGAAGACCGTAGAGAGCAGCAAGCCGCTGTCCTGTGGCGGTGGAGCCTGTACTGCAGAGGTCGGGCAAGCCCAAAGAATTTGGCCATGGAGACGGAGGTCAGGCACGTCGATGGAGACGGCAGCTGCGGCGGAAAACGGAGGCGAGGGAGGAGAGGTAGGCGGCGGTGGGGGAGGCAAGCTGGCCAGCGACGGGGAAGTCCCGTTCGCTGGCGGCGGGCTGTGCGAGCTGGCCTGCTGTGGGGAAAGGCCTCTGGACGGCGGCGGGCGAGCCGAGCTGGCCGGCGGCCGGCAAGTACTGCTATCCGGCAGCGGCGCCCTTGCCGGACCGACGTAGAAGGCGAGCTAGGCTCGGCCGGAGGTGGGGCGCGAGGACGACGACCTCGGGAGGAGAGGATGCGTCGGCGGCTAGGCTAGAGGAAGGAGAGGTCGGGGCGGAGGTTGGCGTGGTGCGCCGGAGCCGGAGGAAAGGGGGAGTCGAGCGCGCGGCCGGCGGCGGCGGCCGGAGCCGGAGGGGAGAAGGAGCGGCTGGGTGGCGGCGGACGGCGGGCGGGTCGTAGGAGGAGGCGAGGAGGAGCTGGAGGCGAGAAGGCGTCTTCGTTTCTTCTTCTGTGGCACCGCTTTGGTTGTAATTTTTTTTAATGTAACAGGAGGCTGACGTGTGGGGCCCACCCCGGCACTGTTGAACACTGTAGAATTGAACAGTAATCTACAGTAAGTGGAGCGCGGAGAGAGCGCCGTTTTGTTCAGCTTTCATATACTTAGTAATTCTAACGAAGATCAAAACAGTAGACCTGGTTGTATGCTTAAACCAGCTTGGTGCACTTCCTGATACAGTGATACTGGAATCATGGTCGATCGATCTGGCACTGCCGTAATAGTAGTATATTGTTGGCGCTTGTTGGGTGAACGGAACGATCTGGCAAAACGAAAGTTTCAGGCCTTCTTTGATTCCTAGGATAGGAAAAATGTAAAAATAGGAAACCTATAGAATTAGGATGGCATATCTAAGTGAATCCTATAGGAAGAGGGATTCTCTTTGATTGTGGCAAAGAAATTTTTTATGAGGTTAGACCTCATGCTTTTTTCCTATACGATTTACACTACAAGATTGCTATGGAATTTATTCCTATGTGATCCTATGAACTATAAGAAAATTTACTATGGAAACCAAACCATTCAAAAATCCTATGTTATCCCTTTGAATTAAAGGGGCCCTGATGTATCACTCACGGAAGTGCAGCTTCTGGACATGATCCACGACGATCTACTGGTGCTGGGATCATCCATTCATGCCAGGACTAAAGAAAATAATATGGGCGAGCCGGTCATCGAGGCTAACAGCGGCGAGTAGTCTGCCTTAGTTTTTCTGTCTTATACTGTGTCCTAGCTTGTAACCCAAACTTCTTTTCCTCTTAATTGAATGCGCAGAACACCTGCCATATTTGCTTCAAAAAGGGGCCCTCACTATTTTCAAGAGTGATCGAACACGTTTCTGGGTTCAGACAGAGCGTTGGTAAACCCCAGCTTACCCCGGTTAATCTCAATTCTGAGTTTCTGACGACTCTGAAACGTGTGTGCTGGGGTGGGGGTTAAAACCTGAATCGGGTTGAACAAGGAGTCCGTAACGAAAGCCAGCCGAGTTACCTGAGCGAACCTGGCCCCGAGATAAGCTATAGGCGGCTTCATCTCTCCCAGGCCTCGACTGAACCTGCCCGAACCCAACCTCAAACCACATCCGCCTCTCACGCGCGTCGTCGTCGTCGCCGCCGCCATCGCCGTTCTCTTTGGTTTTGAGGTATGAGCTTTGCAGCGATTAGTTAATTTCTTCTTGATGATACCGATTAGTTAAATCCCACCGATGAACCTTCTCGATTGCCCAACCCGCATAGATCAGGGGCGCCCATAGCCATAGATCAGCGCCTGCTACCGGAGACCGTCCTCCTTGTGCTCTGCTTGTGGGGACGTCTTCTTTTTTTCTGAAACGCATCTACGCAGCTCCGAAGGATGTTTGCTTAAGAGCTTCACACACAGTCACAGTAGGAAGTAGTATGCTGTTGAGTTGCCACTTCTAGCCTTGCTATCCTTGTTTACAGATTGCCAGTTACTTTCCTAAAGTTGACTTGTATGAAGCTGCCCTGTGATTTGATTTATGTATGTCATCACAAAAACAAAATTACAGACTCATCTGTTCAGCAGCTACTATCTTTTTCACAGACATGATAACCTTACTGATATATTTTTCCACTAAATATCTCCTTCGCCATTCTAGCACTACAGGTTTTTGAGATCTGAATGGGTATTGTTGTGCCGTACACCGTGAATTTATTTTACTTCCAACTGTCGGGTGTGACTGACCCCATTTACTTTTCGGTATTTGCATATTACATACAGCAATAGTCACTCAAACAAAATTTTAAACAAATTAACGAGTGACACAACCCACTCTTCATTTTTGTTCACGGATAACGACACCAACCAAAGTTCAGGAATTTTGCTGAATATGCGAGCCACTATGACCTGAGCTATGTTTTTTTTAACTCATTTGTTTTGTTTGTTGTTTTCCAGTATCTACATGTTCTCAAACCTAAGTGCCGTACCAATATTAATTGCTTCTTCTCAACCATTTTTTCAGGTGCTTTATTCTTCTAGGATCCACGATGCCTCGAGTTGGAGACTCAAATGCATCATGTATCTTGCGAGTCACATATGAATTCGGATACCTTGCTTCCATCATTGCGGGATGTTGGCTTGACTACAACCTGAATACAATCCAGCACAGTTATTTATCAACCTTCAGAAACTTGAGCTGGCGGATCCTAGCTGTTGGACGGCCTTTGATGCAAGCTAACTTGGTGGTGTTGGTTCTTGACAAAATCACCCCACGATATGCACGGCCTCTTAGCCTTTTCTAGAACCACATTTTTTTGGCATGACACTTAACAAAAGAGAGAATCGGTCATTTGCCCCTCTTATAGAGTACATATATCTATATTATTTGCATCTACTTGTTTATAATTTTCCCTTCTCTACTCCTATTATGTTTTCTCTTCTATCTAGATAGAGAAATCATTGACATATAATTAAGAGGCAGATGACAAGTTTTCCCTAAATAATAATAAAATGTATGGCTGTTGAGGGGCACATGACCATCTTAACAGGACCAGGACACTCTTGCTGGACTTGGAACTGTGGTTTTGTGAAATGTCATGTCAAACAAAGTGTGCTCTCTTTGCTCACCTCAATTTGTAGTGACTATGAGTTTGCATTGTTCCGACCAAGTTATTAGGCCGAAGAAGCCTACCCCCTCCAGGGGGTGGAAGTCGTGCGGTGTTGGGTGGTACTCAATGCAGTGGATTATGTTTGCTTCACTGAAGAATGGAGAGGTTTTTTTGTAGGCTCGATGAGTGGCGGGAGAGAGAAGACGGGGAATACAATAGGTGGGAGAAATAGGACAGGGACAAAAAGGGCACTAGATATATGGCGGGAACAATTAGAAAAGAGTGTTTTGGCACTATCGGGTACCGGAGCCGAAGAGAGTGTTCTGGCATTACTCGGCTTTACTAAGGCCATCGCTGCACTAGATTTGAAATTGAATCAATCCGTGTGTTAGTGATGAAATATGTAGTAAAAAAAATTATTAAAAAAATCGACAGTCTCCTACCGATCTCTTTCCTCTTCTCCTGTAAAGGCGGCTACAACAAGTGGATGGGCGATATTTGGATTTCTTGCGAGTCATTAGCACAAAACATGTGGTTCCTTGTTACAAGACCCAAGAATTCGCACAATCTACCAAGAGACTCAACGTGACAGCATTCGCATCCCAGGTACAGTGTAGGTGCCCCAGTAAGACGCTCAACCAGCCGTTATTACACAAATCATATTAGTAATTGTAAGGTTTAGGTAGGCACTGGGCTGGGCACAACACATCCCACATCTCTGAGCAAAGATGATCATGAGCCTACACCAGAAGGAATGCACTTGATAATTCAATCAACTGATGCATCCTCTGCTCCGGAGGCTCTCCACAGCGTCCCTGATGATCTTCTCCAGAGGACTGAACTGCAGACCCAGCGCCATCAGCTTCTTCGGCACCGCCTGCGCTCTCACAAGCCCAGGCTGCGTGTCTTCAGGAAACCTGCCGGCAAAACCCATAGCAAACGAAGGGGGTCAGCGCCCGCAACAATGATTCTCTTATTTGATCAGCCACGGCTGAATTCTTTGATAGTATGAAATTATTTCATATATATGTTCAGTGTGCGGTTTGAGGGCTCGCTTACTTTGGGACTTCATAGTCGGGGTAGAGCTCGGCAACTTTCGACGCGAAATCACTCCAGTGACAGATGTTCTCCACACAGAGGTGCCTCCCGGCTGCCGACGGGTTCTCGTACAGAAGGATATGTGCTAGTGCGACGTCTTCCACGTGGACTGGCCCGATGAAGAAATCCGCGTACTCCTCTGTGCAACCTGTGTGTGCAGAGGTAAGTGTTGGGTGATGTGTTTCCTTATCACCATTGCAAACACACACTGAACCAAACAAGACAAGTCGACTGAATATAGCAAATGCAGCTAATTGGTCGTCGTCGTCGGGGCTCCAGATGGGTTCGTCGCTTTCGTCTACGTTGGAGCGTCCCGTATCTGCTCCTCCCATAGCAGTTACGGCTTCTTCTCTCCGGCATGGGTGGATGGCTGACCGGCTCGTTGCGGAGTGGTGTTTGGAGCTTGGCTCTAGTTGTTCTCGAGGTTGTGGAGGCTTCGCCCCGTGAGGTTGTGTTGTTGTATGGTTTTCGCCCGGTTTCTTCCGATAATAAACCGGGCACCTTCTGCTTAATAAATGGAAAAGGCAAAGCTTTTGCCTTCGGTTTCAAAAAAAAAAAATTTAAACCTATGCTTTTCTTTATACCGTCTGAATCAAAAGAGTCCATGCAAATTATGGAGCAGAAAAAAAGGGTACATGGATGACAACGTTTTGTGCAGTTTTGTACTTAACACTGCAGAATTTTCAGTACAGCATAAATGCATAATTAGCTCAATTGTAGCTAGCAACTACATAAACTGAATCTGACAACAAAAAACCTTTTCTGACTAGAACATGCTGGTAATTTTCATTGCCACGGTACCGAATGGCGATGCATGATGATTTTTTACCCTATGGTTTTCTTTATACCGTCTGAACCGAAACAGGCACAGTTCATGTAAAGTATGGAGCAGAAATAGGTTCCGATGAAGTATAGAGTAGTACTTGCCACTGCAGAATATGCAGTACAAAATAATTATCTTTATTTTAGCCAGTTCTCCTGAAGTGAAGTACTAGTGGATAGATTCTCTCAGCCAATTGCAAATTTCTAGTGTTATCAATTCAAATGAGGTCTCATCAGAGGTAAAATGCGTTCAGTTGGTACAAGTGCAATTTGCAATCAACTGCCCCAGATGAGACCTTTAACATTTGAATTGATAACATTAGAAATTTACAATGCATGAACTGCCCCTGCTTCAGTTTACAAACAATATTGCTGACCTATCAACCAACTTTCTAGAGCCTGGAGGGGCTAAGAAATGATCAAAGAATGCTCCATAAATCTTTATCTGGCAAACTACTATCAAACACATCTTAAACTATGGTTAGAGCTCCGTCGCGTCACAACTCACAACTACATGATCAGAGGCTGCTATGCATGTACCTTCAAGCAAGCGAAGAAACATGGCCATGCTAGCATTGATCCTTGGCGGAATCATCTCGCCCAAAACAGTCCCCGGATTAACCACCACCAAATTTAGATCATTCTCCTCTGCAAACTTCCACGCGGCCTTCTCTGCCAGTGCCTTTGAAGCAGGGTACCAAACCTATCCAAAGAAAAAAGATAGAACCTGAGATAACTGCCAAGCTTTCAGCAGAAAAATGGTTGCATCTTGACAGTTCTGCAACAATTTTACATGCTTACTCTGTGTGCAAATTTTTACCCCGTGATCCAGTAGGATCAATTGTCAAAGAGTATATTTCATATTTTCATCTAATCAAACAAACTCTGCACTTGTGCAGTAACCAAGTGAACTGACTAGAGAACCGTTTCATATGTAACTGAATTTGTAACAGCAGATTCCTTGCCATAATTGGTAGCTGCAGATTTGTTTCTAAAGTGGTAGTATATCGTCTCACTCTTACCCCGTTCTTGTGGCAGTAGTCGATGTCGGTCCAGCAGCGCTCGTCGAGGACCTCGCCGGCCGGCCACCCCGGGCAGGGCACGAGGGCGGACACGGAAGAGGTGACCACCACCCGCCGCACTCCCCCGGCTTCCTTGGCGGCGCGCAGCACGTTGAGCGTGCCCTCCACTGCCGGAACCACCAGCTCCTTCTGCGACCAAGAAACGAGGTGGACACACACCGCCGGAGCGTGTGAGGAGCCCGAGCAGACGGACGGGACAACGAGGAGCAGACGGGGCAGTAAGTACCTGGGGTCGAGGACGCGGTCGACGGTGCAGGGGGAGGCGAGGTGAAACACGCCGGAGCATCCCCGCGCGGCGGCTAGCATGGCGGCGCCGTCGAGGAGGTCGCACCGGAAGAAGCGGACGCGGCTCTCGTCGCCGGCGGCGGCGGCGAGCGCGCGGAGGTGGTCCGTCTCGGCCTTGTCATCTGCGCCACGCCAACCAAATCAGCACTTACCTCCGTCGCATTGCGCGCGCGTAGCGATTCAGCTCAGATGGCACTGACCGGGATTGAGGATGGCGGCGTGGATGGAGTAGCCGCGGGCGAGGAGGCGACGGACGAGGCACGAGCCGATGACGCCACTGGCACCGGTGACCAGCACCGTCTTCCCCCTGGCTTCTCCTGCTACTGCTGCTGCTCCGGTCGCCATGTGCGGTGCTCCTTGGACTGGGCGAGTGACCACGTGAGTGAGCAGCAGATATGTGAGTGAGCAGCAGATATGTATCGGAGTGCGCGACAATCGAGTTGTGGGGTGGCTACCAGAAACAAGATCTTGTTACCCCTCACGTAAAAAAAAAAAAAACTTGTTACTACTTCGAAATTGACAAGAAAGCTACTGTTCTGTTGAGAACGGATTTGATGCACCCGATTCCCGAGCACACTGGTGTTAGTTTTTTTTTAAATATACTACTCCCTCCGATCCATAATAGTGGGCATAGTTTTGTCTAAATTCATATGTATCTAGTTAAGTATTTAGACTAGATACATGTGTATCTAGACAAAGTTGTGCCCACTAATATGGATCGGAGGGAATATTAATTTTCAAAAAATCTATTTTTTGAATGTGAATACTTATACGTGCTATGAATATTTGTGCTCCGTAAAAAAAGGTGTCTACTATTTTAGGCTAAAACAAATTTGTGGCTGTATAAAAGAAGAAAAAACTCCTAGTTTGTTACGAAATTTGTATTTTTTGGGTAGTCCAAAATACAAATTATTACTAGACGAAACTTATGGCGTACATAAGAATAAGATTATTTTGTATCTTTTGAAAAACGTGCTCACTAGTGTTGTGGTGCCGCAACGAGTTTTCCATGTTTTTGATTATTACTGTTAGACACCAACCCGCGTGCAAAGCTTGTCGTGCGCAATGCGGTAAAATACATTTATCTGTTATAGAGCTAACTCGATTAACGTTCCAATTTAACCATTGGTTTAGTTGTGACGATCTTCAAATCTAGACATCACGTTGACATGTGTCGGCAATTTTTTCGTCGATTAGTTACCAAATGGCAACACTATGTTGCCAATTACATAATACAGAGTTGCCAAATTATAGTAACTTAGTTGTCATGTCGCTATAAGGATTCATGATAGTACTTTTACTGCACTGATATCACCTTTTATTTATTGGATATACTGAAAATACTCACTCTATATCCTAACTCACGAGGACCATTGAAACTGTGGTTTTGACTTTTGAGTGACTATCTCTTGTTTGTTCAGTTGGTCATCATACCAATGACGATTGCTTGCCATCGGAAGGGCCAATAATGCATTACCCTTTATCGGAAAAAGTGCCCCGGTCGGGATAGAGAACATATCGACTACTACAAATTCGCAAAATAGAAAGTCTAGCGCTACAAGGCACTTGCGTGCCCCCAACGGCCCGTGTACTACCAAGCTTTTTTTTTTTTTGACACCTCCAAACAACCACGTATATTCACCACCGCACCACGTACACCGTACATAGTACAAAAACCAAGAAAGAGCAATACGTAGAAGGAGCGCCGGAGCCAGCACCAAGATCCGCGGCACCACCGGCGGCGAAGAAGACGAAGCACGGCACCACCACCTTGCCCGAGCCTGGGCAACATTTAAGCCCTTGGAAGACGCCGCCGAGACCGTCCGCCGCGCCGCGGCGAAACTCGAGTCGATGAACGAGCGGGGCGGACGTCCCCCCGGCCCTACGCCGCTTTGCCGCAGCCGTCGTCGTCGTCAAAGCCGCCGGAGGCCACCGATCTTGAACCGCTCTAGCCGAAGCGCAACTCCAGCGCCGCCGCACCACGGCCGCCGGAGAAGAGAAGCCGCACACCCCAGATCCGCAGATCTGCGAGCACGGACGGGACGGCCACCACTCGACGGAGCTCCACCGGAACTCCACCGCCGGAGGGAAAGGTCGCCGCCACCAAAACAACCACCAGCCGCACCACCGCCTCCTCAGCGCCGCCGGCGAGAACCCACTCGCACCTACCCTATGTACACGAAGAGGACGGGGGATCCCCCCCCCCCACCCGCCGCCGGAGCAGACGGGGGGAGAGAGATCCCGCGCCCCGCGACGGCGAAGGTGGAGCGACCAGGCGGATCCAGAAATTTCGCCTCACTCTACTGTAGAGGAGGGGAAGGCGTTGCTCTTCAGTGCAGTGTACTACCAAGCTTGACGAACAAATACTCTACACAGCAGGCTCTAGCAGATACGGCTCATACGAAGAATTTACCAAGATCGAGGCTCTTTTCTTGCGGGGAAACAATTTGCACAATCTACCAAGAGACCCAATGTGGCAGCATCCATCCGCATCCCAGGTGCGCCGGTAAGTCACTCAACCAGCAACGATGATCACAAATCATACAGTAACTAAAAGGTCTAGGTAGGCACTGGGCTGGGCATAGAACATCACAGAGCAAAGATGATCATGAACCTACAACGGAAGGATACACCTAACGATCCTATCATCAGGCGATGCATCCTCTGCTCCGGAGGCTCTCCACTGCGTCCCTGATGATCTTCTCCAAAGGACTGAACTCCAAACCCAGCGCCATCAGCTTCTTCGGCGCCGCCTCCGCTCTCACCAGCCCAGGCTGCGTGTCCTCAGGAAATCTGCCGACAAAACCAACAACAAGCCAAGAGGTCAGATAGATAGGAATTGAACTGTTTGCTATGAAATTCTTGTGCTCCAAACGCATTATGCAACAGATGTGCCGTTTGAGTTGAGGGGTCGCTTACTTTGGGACTTTGTAGTCAGGGTAGAGCTCGGCGACTTTACCCGCGAAATCGCTCCAGTGGCAGATAGGCTCCACGCAGAGGTGCCGCCCGGATGCTGATGGGTTCTCATACAGCAGGATATGGGCTAGTGCGACGTCTTCCACGTGGACTGGCCCGATGAAGAAATCCGCATACTCCTCGTGCAACCTGCGTTCGCAAAGATATTGTGTTGAAGAGGTGTTTCCTTTTATCATAGCACCCACTGAACCGAACAAAATGGCCATCTGGATAGCAAATGCAGCTAATTTTCATTGCCATTTTTACCAAATGCCAATGCAGGATGATATTTTAACCTATGATTTGTTTTATGCCATCTGAACTGAAAGAGGCATTGTTAAAGTAAACTATGGAGCAGAAAAGGTTCAGAGGTGACAAAACATGCAGTTTTACTCTCTAGTACTACCACTGCAGAATATTCAGTAGAGAGTAATTAACTAATTACCTTGCAAACTTTCAGGAGGGACTAAGAAATGATTATAAACTTATTTATCTGGCAGACTACTAGTATCAAACGCATCATAAACTATGATCATATAGCTTCGTCAATACTAGATGATCAAACGCCGCAATACGCGTACCTTCAAGTAAGCGAAGAAACATGGCCATGCTAGCATTGACCCTTGGCGGAATCATCTCGCCCAAAACAGTCCCCGGATTAACCGCCACAACATCCAGACCATTCTCCTCTGCAAACTTCCATGCGGCCTTCTCTGCCAGTGCCTTTGAAGCAGGGTACCAAACCTATCCAAAAAAAAATGGAACCTGAGATAACTGGCAAGCTTTCAGCTGAAAAATGGTTTGCATCTTGACAGTTGTGCAACGATTTTACATGCTGCCTGTATGTGCAAATTTCTACCCCATTGATCCGTAGAATCAAATGGGGGGAAAAACTAGATCATTCTGTCACCTGCACAACTGAAGTTGCTACTGTACCGGGAGAACCAAATAGAAGTATATTCCATATTTCAGTCTATAATCAAACAAACTCTGCACTCCTGCATGACTAACTGCACTGCAGGTGCAGATGATATTTTCATATCTTGCTAGATGTTTGGCCTGCATTTTTATTTTATTTTCTAAGGTGATCATATATATGATCTCACCCCATTCTTGTTGCAGTAGTCGATGTCTGTCCAGCAGCGCTCGTCGAGGACCTCGCCGGCCGGCCAGTCCGGGCAGGGCACGGCGGCGGAGACGGAGGAGGTGACCACCACCCGCCGCACTCCCCCGGCTTCCTTGGCGGCGCGCAGAACGTTGAGCGTGCCCTCCACCGCCGGCACCACCAGCTCCTTCTGCGACCAAGAAACGAGGCAGACACCGCCTGGGCGGGTGAGGAACGGAGAGGACGGATGGGGCAATGGCACTATGGCAGGACGGTCAAGTGGAACACGCGGGGCAGTAAGTACCTGGGGGTCGAGGACGGTGTCTACGGTGCACGGGGAGGCGAGGTGGAACACGCCGGAGCATCCCTGCACGGCGGTGAGCATGGCTGCGCCGTCGAGTAGGTCGCACCGGAAGAAGCGGATGCGGCCTTCGTCGCCGCCGGCGAGCGCGAGGAGGTGGTCTGTCTCGGCCTTGTCATCTGCGCGAGACGCCAAACGAATCAACACTGACGGACCTCCGCCGCATTGCGCGCCCAAGAAATGAAGATGCGGACGAGCAGGATTACACAACCGCAATCAATGGATTGTGGCACTGACCGGGGTTGAGGACGGCGGCATGGACGGAGTAGCCCCGGGCGAGGAGGAGGCGGACGAGCCAGGAGCCGATGAAGCCGCTGGCGCCGGTGACCAGCACCGTCTCCCCCTTGGCTTCCCCTGCTGCTGCTCCGGTCGCCATGTACGGTGCTCCTTGGAGTGATCAGCAGGAGATATGTATTCCGATTGCGCGACAATCGAGTGGTGGAAACAAGATTGTATGGATGCGCTTGGTGCCAGTTTCGAAACTGACAAGAAAGCTACTGTTCTAGAGTACGACAATACTAGTGACAGTACACCGACACATCAGTTTAGTCATTTTCGTCGACCGTTCAAAGAAGATATTATCTGGGAACACGTACGGTACGGGGATTTGGCATGGAACAGTTTATCCCACAGAAACCTATCCCGCGTTCTCAGTGGTGGAAAGCTACACATCACAGCACAGTTGGAAAGCTCTACCATTACCGTGGAAGGCTAGAGATACTAGTTCAAATTTAAGAAAAAACATAGTTACATGATCAGCTCCTCTGAAACAGCAACAACTCATCAGTCAATCAGAGCTCGAAGCTAGGTACAAAAACACCGTCGGTTAGTGCCCACAAGTCAGTTCCGTTCCAAGGTCGTGCTCACATGCCGTAGCAGCACCGGGCGACCGGCCATGCTACCACCACCTTCGCCGGCCAAGTCTACAGCTCCGTCTTCACATCATCTTCTGCCTTGACATGGTACCCTTTCGGGCCAAGGAAAAAGTTCCACAGCTTGGAGCTCAAGGAGGAAGGCTCCTCCGTCGCCACCGGCTTCTGTATCTTGCATAGCATGTCGAAATCGTGCTTCAGGTGCGGCTGCACTATCTTCTCCTGCAAGCAAAACGTTGTTCATCAGATGATTGTCAAAGGAAATGCAGATTGCTTCTTGAACATGACACCTGAAGAAACATTAGCCAGTGAAGTATTTACCTTGAACTCCTCGAATGGACAGAAGTCTTTGTTGCCGCAGCCCTGCATTGGTAAGTCCATCAAGGAGAGGAACATAGAGTCAAACAGAGGACTTCCCAATACCAAACATGTGAAGCAAGAAAACAGAGCATGAATCTTACTGGCATGGAAACCGGAGCTTCGTTGTGCAGAACCTGCACAAAATAGGAGCTGTTTTGACCCTTGGATATTCTGCTACCATCAGTTTTGCCAGGGCATTGGTACAAAACCAACATATTGTTACTAGCAAAAGGTGCTACAAGACTGCCCTTCCAGTTTCTCTTCTGTGGTGGCATGGGAGGTAGATCCAATGGTTCCTCCCGCTGTATCTTCTCAAAATCTTGGTGCAAACAAAAAAAATACGTCAAATGGGCTATCAGTTCTCTGATATACATATAGGTCATGGAAAAAGATCATGCATGGACAGAGTGTAAAACAAGAGCCATACCTGATCCTTCAAGAAGAGACCAAGAAGACATGAGAAAGGAACAAGAGTTTCTGCATGTGCAAATCGGAGTCTTGCCTTCTCATATGTACCATCAGGATAATTTTCTACAATTCCAAGAATTAAATTTCAGTCTAGAGTTTTGACCATCACCGTCATGTGTAATAGCATCGACAGTATTCATTACTACATTATCACTGCTTCAGAGTATTGTGTGTTCTTTTTCTTTTCACCATGTGAGTATTGCGTTGTCTAGCTATACACCTATTAAGCTACTACAACAGACTCATCATGCCACGTGCATCTGGTACAACAAGAATTCAAGATCATAGCGGCTTCAACAAAGGGGTAAATGTAACAAGGTAAGAAGCAGGTATTCCAGCAATAAGCATTTTTGGCGCAGAACATGGGAGGTTGTGACGTAGTGTTACCTTCTTTAGCTATGATTGCTGCTTCCATTGACTGGACAACATCCTTGAGCAATGGCAGTCCCATTTTATAGTTTATTGACTCGCCATAACCTTTAAGCACGAAACCCTCCAAATCATCTGCCCATTCTAGAAAATGAACCTGAACAAATAACCTTTATTTGTTAGGCATTAAAAGGACAAATCAAAGCACGTCGTTAATTTGAGAACTTACAACTGTCTAAGAGTCTCTACGTGAAGTATGGCCATGATAATACTTAGAAGTAATCTTAGTCTTCCAATTTAAAAGGAAATAACAAACTTATTATTTGACAAAAGGGCAGCTAGCATGAAGCGAGTAACTGACCAAACTGAAGAGTTCAAAGTTTCAAACTAAGAATAAACTGAAGTTGCATGTCAGAAGCTTGCAACACAAGTACGTGATTGAATGGAGAAATGAACCTGCCTTAATAACTTGATCTTCAAACTATGACAAACTTAACCAACTTCTGGGATGTATCATTCTCTTAACATACCAAGGTGACTGAAGTTATGGTTCTTATGAAATTACTAAAGAGAACCATGTCCCTGAATATATCTGTATACAGATCATATACTTCCTACAAAAGAGTAGTAGAGTGTATCCATCTGACTGAATGCAGACCAGACTAGTTTGACGTAGAGTTGTAGTGGAGAAATTACTTAAGAAACTCTGAAATCTGAAAGCAACCTACCTCAGCTTCATTGAAAAGTTGACAAGCTTGATTGGTAATATTCAATAAAGATGCTTCCTGCAAAAAGAACAGCCAACTGACAAAATGTCCAAAGTATGCCACACTGAAATCTAGCACCCACAGGGAAGTATATACCTGTTTGCAAAGGAACCAGAGGGAAGAAACATCTTCTTTTGTAAAATTGAGGCGATAACGGTTCACTAGAGCAGAGGTGACATGTTCTAGAATCGGTTCCGTTTGCTTCTCAACGTCGGGCTCCTTTCTTTTCCTATAGTCCTGAACATGTCATTGTGGTTACACTTTTTTGGCAAAAATAACACATCAATAGCACCATAGCTAGGCCATAGTTGTACTAACGAATAAAAGATACTGCGCATAGCATAAGGAACTACCACTAAAAGTTTACGAGCATTGAGAGAACAAAATTACATACCACAGAGAAAAAACTTAGATGTGTGCCTAGGAGAATTATTCAAAAGACAAAGCTAGAGCATGCCTTTTATTTAATGAAGAACGAAGGAACAATGTCCAACATACAAACTACCTAACCAACAGGTGGAAGCAGAAGAGGGTATGCAGCAAAGCATGAGAGACTAAGCGCAAGTCCGTAAAACTACAAGTACAGATTGATTACAGATATTTGGGCTATGTAATATTTAGTAGTTAATGCAATAGGTCAGCATAAAAGCACAATTTGCATCACAACTGATGATTTTAGTTTTTCTCTTTCAGCTGGAAACGTGAGAAACCAAACCAAAAGGAATAAAAATATCAGCATTTTATATTCTTCAAGTATGTTCTTTATTCCTCAACATGTTATTGCTACCATAAATATTATATAGTACCTTGTATGTTTGACAGCTGTCAAAGAATCGCAGACAAATGTCACTTGCACGACTCTCACTCAGAACAGAGAAGGCGCGGTTTTTCCCTGCTCCAAGTTTCCCTTTCCCAGAAAGTAGCCCCAAACCAAATGCTACTGCACTAGCTGATGCTCGAGGAACCTGCACACAATAGTAGTTAACAATACTGAGCTTTCAAAAAAAAACATATGTAATTGAACTGGAAATCATCAACTACCACATCAACAATGTTGGATTCAAAACTAGTTAGTTTACGACACATGAGACTCAGCAAACTGAGGTTCGCCGAAATGCTATATATTGCCCATTTCATCTGATGATGCACAGAACAGTAGAGCACAACCAAAAATCCTACACTCCGAAGATATTCAGCTTACCTGGTTGCTCTTATTGAGTACACTTCAGGATGATATTCTTCATCAAACAGGTCTTGGAATCTCTCCTTCACTCTGTTAGCAAAATTGAACAGCTCTTCCTCGCCTTCGCTAACCAGCTCACCCCCTTTCCCTGTGACCCTACCCTTCCAACCTGACTCCCACCCATTCATCCAGGATGGAATTTTCTTTAGAGACTCACTGTCAGGCCCTTGTCTTGCCTCATTTACAGAACCCCCAACCGTACTGCCAGCCTATCCAACTCCTTGACTCTCTTTTTGGTTGGAGCACGAGTCCCATGTCTCGCCTGTCGAAAAAAAATGATCAAATTAACTCAGCCACTTTATCCTACACGATGAGGAAAGACGTAACATACTCCACTGCATATTATTCCAGTTGAGCTTAGTGTAATAATTTCTGCAGTACGTTAAAGCATAAACATCGTGTCCTGTATTACCAACACGATTGATACTAGTTAATGGCATTCTATTCCATGCAGAACTGGACAGCATGTACACTAACTGGGTACCAAATGATGGTAAAACAATTTGTAACCAAATTCTGCACTACAGCTAAACATAAATAATTCAGTGAACCTGATAATTTCTGCATATTATTCCAGTTGAGCTTAGTGTAATAATTTCTGCAGTACGTTAAAGCATAAACATCGTATCCTATATTACCAACACGATTGATACTAGTTAATGGCATTCTATTCCATGCAGAACTGGACAGCATGTACACTAACTGGGTACCGAAATGATGGTACCAAAATTTGTAACCAAATTCTGCACTACAGCTAAACTTAAATAACTCAGTGAACCCGATAGCAGGAGTACCATGTCTTGCCTGGTCAATAAAATGATCAAATCAAATCCACCAGTTTTATCCTACAAAATGGGGAAAGACTGAACATACTATGCAGTATATTGTTACGGTTGTGAGCTCAATCTAACAATTTCTGCACCGTATACCATATTACTAACACGATTGCTACTAGTTAATTCCATTTGCTTCCACGCACGACTGAACAAACATGTACGAGTATACACTAACTGGGTAGCAAAATGTTGGTACTAATTTTTTTTGGTAACAAATTTCTGCACTAGGGCAAAACGTAAATAGCTCAGAAAACCCGATAGCAGTGTATATCATCCTACTAACACGATTGCTAGTTTGCTACTGGTTACATGTGGAGGTATACACTAGAACTGGGTTGCAAAATGTTGTCACCAAATTTGTAAAATGCAGGGGAGGTCAAAACTTACGACGAGATTGAGGTGGATCACGCGGCACTCATCCGACATAGAGGGAGCGGCGACCATACTGTTTGACCCTCTGGACACATCGTACCTGGAAAAAAAAAATCACCACCAAGGAGGATTAAACCTTACCATAGTACCATTCCGCAACACCAACCTCCGGCCTCAGACACCGGGTCACGAACAACTCGCGCCAAGGCTAACTAGAACCTCTCTCCGCCGCTAATCCACCAGCGGACAGGCCGGGATCAGGCGGGGGGCGGTTGCAGAGACGGGAGAGAGGGGAAATTTCATAATAAAGTACCTGGTGACGGTGGAGAGGTGGCGGCGGACGTCGAACGGCTCGGACTCGGCCGCCGGCGAGAGGGGGGCGGCCGCGAGGAGCGTGGCGAGGAGGAGCAGGCGGAGGAAGGGGGGAGCCATGGCGATTTGCTTCCGATTCGGTGGGAAGAGGGCAGGTTCGAGTTTTCGGGAGACGGAGCCGGGTATGTCGTGTGCAGGTGTAGCCGGGTAGTCGGCAGGAGGTGACACGTCCCACGGGCTATCTGGACGGTCGGGTCGCGCTGGACCCCGTGGTGCTGGCTTTTCAACACCTCTGGATGCGTGCCGCGTGCGTGGTTACTTTGAGTGACGTGCTACTATCATGGGCTTAGTTAGTTTATCTTCACGCTACTACTGTATCATGGAGCATAATACAAAACAAACAGGTCGGCATTGCTGAAGGACGCACGGCTTGGCACTCTTAGAAATGTCGCAGCTGATTTGTCCAGTTCGGAATTTTGTCGAATATTTCAAAAGGTTATAGTTGAAAAGAATTTTCCATGTGCTAGTAGAGATTTCCAGGTCACAGGGAAGCTTGAAGTGCTAAGCAAAACGCCTTCGTCGCTTTGATAAAGCTGTGTCGTTAAGGCGCTAATTAGCCATGATTGTCGCTTTGGATGGCCATGACAGGTTAAAAGCGATGATTCTTCTTTTGTTAATCCAAAGTGTCAAAGGGATGATTCTTCTCCTTTTGTTATCATTAACGGGAAAGTTGGCACGACCAAAATAAAGTTCAATGCGAATTTGCAATTCGGAAAGGACTGAAACTGAGAAAGAAGACAGCTCAAACTGGGGCAAAGTAGGTCTTTTGTGCTAACACTTAAATGGCCAGGACATGCCAGGGAGCAAATTTTAATTTCTGGAATTGGCAGGGGCCTTTTGTGCTAACACTTAAATGGCCAGGACATGCCAGGGAGCAAATTTTAATTTCTGAAATTGGTAGGGGCCGCGCGAACGCGTACCCCCTCTAGCACAAATTATGACGTCCACTCTCCCACTTGGGGAGATGGTAAGACAGCGCACCCACCAAGTGCAATGTGGGCCACTAGCCTAGGCCACGAGGCTTCTTGATCCCCCGTCGACCCCGTCCAGGTAAGTATGGAGATAGGTCGCACCACGCCCCCTTCTTATAGCGAGACCTCACGGTGCAAACTTCCTCGACTTCCGATGTGGGACTAAAACGAAGGAGCTCTCCGCCCCTGCCGCTGTGCGGGCGCACGAGCCAGTGTGGGCTGGCGAGATAACGTGCTGTACGTGGGCTTCTAGGTGCATCTCGTCTTGGACCCTGGGGGAATATGGGCAGGTGCTGGACCAAACTTGCCTGAGTCCCTGCGTTTTCTTTACTCGTGTGTTGCTCTTCTTCTTTTTTTTCTCACGCAGAATGTCCTGATTTTTCTTCACTCTGAAACATCTTTTCTTTCAAATTTATACTATTATATACAGAAGAAATAGGCAGATATAAGTTTCGCTGGAAATCAGTTGCAATATAGTACGCCACTCCAATTAGTGCCAAGATTCCATTCACCCAGCAGAAGGGAACGAACATATCGCCAATTAACCTCCTGAAATCATGAAGCGACGGCCGTAGAGCCATCTCCGCTTGGACAAAAGAGACAGTAGCAAACATTCCATCCCATCCAAGAAAGAAAAACGAGAAACGAATGTGAAGCTTCTGCGCTCTCACCGGCAAGCAAACATGGAGCGCGCAACAAGAGAGTGACTACAGAAATATAGCAACTTGCTGAGACGATCCATTATATGTACTAGTTGAATTTTGGCGTGGCGTCACGCCACACCCTTGGTGATTTTTTTTTTGCAATTTTTTTTTTTGTTATCCAAAATGTAAGATCAATTTAAATGGAGTTGGTATGACTAAGAGACGTCATTTCCACATACTCCATATTTGACTAAGAGACTCCCTAGAACGTAAGATCAATTTGAATGGAGTTGGTATGACTAAGAGACGTCATTTCCACATACTTCATATTTGACTAAAAGACGTCATTTCCACATACTCCATATTTTTAGGGTTGAAAACTGTTGTAACTAAAAAAAGCTTTCTTTGAAAAGGGTTTAGATTTCGAAATTTGTTCGAATTGGAAAGTTTTGCAGATTCGGGTTTTTTCTACATCTGTGAAATGATCAGATTTGGAAGGCATTTAAATGTTTCAAGTATCCAAATTTGAAATTTGATCGTGTGCCATAAATAGCTAGTATCTAAATTTGTGGTCATTTTGATATATTGGCAGATATATTTAAAGTCACTGATTTTGTAGCATTTAGTACTATTTGAAAATTGTTCGAATACCGTAGCTTCCAAACATGTTTGCCAAATCAAAATGATCAAATTTGGTTTAATTTTGCTATAATTTTCTTATTTAGCACCCATATTCAGAGGAAGCATATTATGGTTATATACAAATATTAACCAATTTGAGTATTAATTCTAATTTGAAAATGGACGTATTCAGGAATCTTTTTAGGATTGAAAACTGTTGTAGTTAAAAAAAACCTTACTTTCAAAAGGGTCCAGATTTCGAAATTTGTCCAAGTTGGAAAGTTTTGCAGATTCATGTTACTTTTACATCTATAAAATGATCATATTTGGAAGGTATTTAAATGTTTCAAGCATCCAAATGTGAAATTCGATCGTATGCCGTAAATAGTTAGTATTTTAAACTTGTGGTCATTTTGATATATTGATGGATATATTTGAAGTTTGAAGTAACTAATTTTGTAGCATTTAGTAGTTTTTGAAAATTTATCAAATACCGTAGAACAATATCTTTGAATCGTTTCAAATTGTTTGAAGCAGGTTCTATTTTAAAAAAAATTTTCCGACAGCAAACTACGATATTCATTTTTTGCAAAACGCCACGCCCGTGAGTGATAATCAGGCTTTTTTATATGAATTCATCTATTATAATTATCCAACCGAATGCACACTCAGCTGCTAATATTAATTGAAGTATGTCGTCATCCCTGTAACCTGAGAATACACATAGATACATGCCTGGAAAACAAAGACAGAACATTATGCCAGCGTATCACATAATTGAAGAAATTATCCTCTATTGATGTAGCTGAAATAGAGTAAAGCTTTCTATCACTATTCATTAGTTGGAAAGAAAATCTAAACAACTGGACGCCACATGATAGCTATTATGTTTCTAGAAGAAAACCTCAAATGATGTCCAGTCCAGTAATAAAAACATAGCATGCTTGTACGTAGGCATGCAGCCGTGCCCTACATTCAGGAAGAATTAGCAATCCATATAAATTGGCTGCAAGGATTCCATACCGCATCAAGTGCTTTCCTCCTATATCCTGTATCAGGGCAATAACAATTCAGAGTCAGAGTCAGTTTCGAGTGGACAAAGAGCATACCGGGAGCTGACAAATAAACCTAAATTAACATAACTAAAGGAATGGACAAAATAAAATACGGCTGACTCCCACTGCAAGAGAAAGATCACCATGAAATCACAATACATATATGCAAGCCAAACATGATAGGCGAACTGCCTGTATTATTCAGCATGCTCATATTTAAGATTTATGTCTTACCAATGACAAATTGAGCGGGATCAGTAAACAGAAGAAAGTTGGCAACTGAGAAAATTTGTCGAAATGTGAAGTACTAAGATTAGATATAGAGTAGATTCAGCAGAAGTAGCAGAAGATTGTATTTGTTTCAGAGACACTGATAATCGATTATGGCTAGACCAAATTATAACCACATGTAAGTTCAAAAGATAAAGATTGCAGTATCTAACATTCAGGCAACTGCTCCTTTGTAGGCGTTGTGTGAACAAAAATTGGCAACTTAATATATGTGGATCGGATCTTTTTTCAAAAAAAAAAAATTGGCAACTTAGATACTGCATCCTTCCATCAAACAAAAGAAGGGCGACACAACAAAATATAAACAATACTCAGAAGAAACTGGGAGGAACATAATCTCTTACAACATACCAAGAAAGAAAAGATAAGCAAATAAGTGCTGAGAGATCTCATCTCAGCAATTGAATATGTGTAAGTCAAATACAATGCAGTAGAAAAAAAGATGGGCACTGCTTGTGCTGCCTGCTGAACCCTCTCAGCAATATCCTCGAAGTCTGTGAAGAGATGCATAGATGGAAAAAAAATAGACATGAAACATCCCACAAGGCCTACAATTAGAGATATCAACATTAAGAAGACTGGAAATTCTAATACAACGACACTTCAAATATAGAATAATTATTGGGTAGGGTCTAAATTGTTGGTCGATAGTTTAAATACTTGTGGTTAAAATATAGAACAGTGGGACAAAACAACACGAAATGGGAACTTCCTTCTTTCGATATGTACGTACCTGCATAAATATAAGGTTGTATGCATCGCTCCGATGCAGAGGCCAGGGATTCGTTCCCCTTTTCAAAAAATAACCTGCTTAAATTAAGGAGTTATGTACGCTTTTTCATGAAAGACTTGGCCATTCTGTTATCCTTCTCTTTATGTGATACATGGTAGTGGCACCAAGAGTTCCACTAACCCACAATGCATAGATAGCCCAATAAGGCAGTGAAGAGGGTGTCTTAGTTTTAGATCATGGTTCTGATGGTGGCCAAGGTGTCAGACAATCTTTTTGTTCTAGCAAACCTAGAAGACGATTTCTCTCTTGTTGGCCATCCTGCCTAAAGGAGCTCCGTCAAGGTGGTGCTACATGTAGTACTGCAACCAATCAGTGACATCTTAAGAGAATCAATCTCTGGCCACTTGGTGCAATAACGAAACAGGTGATATCAACTACAGGTGGAGGCACGCCGCGTAGTGATTAACGCTGGAAAAAATTGACTGGATTGAAGCCAACAAAAGCAATACTAACGGGAGGACGCGGCATGGAAGTTTAACAGACAGAGGAAAGGGAGAAGGAGGAGGAAGCAGATGCTCTGACCTGTGGCGGCGACGTGAAGATGGACAACGACGTCGTGGCTTCCCTGCTCCTGCCGCTCGCTGCGGCCGACCTGCGCCATGGCGTCACCGACTCTCCGTCGCTGCCGCTCGTCCTGGCCGCCCCTGCACCGTCGCGTCCCGCATCTGCATGTGATGCGTCGTGGCCAGCAACAGCAGTAGACGGGGAATGAAGACGGTGGACCTGTTGTGGGACAACGGCGGCCCGAGTCGGAGATGAGGCTGGCGAGGGCGAGCACGACGGAGCCGCGCGGACGGCCGAAACCCTAGCCTGGGTCGCGCGCGGCCGCGCCAGGCGGGGAAAATCAAATCGAAATGGAGGAGAAGGTGGAGCGGCGACCGCCGCGTGGACCGCACGACATCACGGCGACGGAGGTGGCCGGAGCACGCCGGAATGAGTCGGCGACGGTGAGGCGGCAGAGGTCGCCGCGGGAGCGAGAGCGAGGGGAGAGAGGAGATTGTGAGTGAGAGTTTGGGGGATGTTGTCGTGAAATTTGCAAAAAAGTCCAGGTTTTTTAGGAATTTTCGAATTGGCCCCTCGACTCGCGTTTTAATGGACTGCGGGTTGGTTTCTGTTTCTGGGAGGGACTTTTTTGCAAAACCGTCATGGTTGTGCTGCGTGTACCGTTCGATCAGGAAGCAACGGTGGAGATCGAGGCATTGTAGTACTGTAGCAATATTGCAAAAAAGTCCAGGTTTTTTAGGAATTTTCGAATTGGCCCCTCGACTCACGTTTTAATGGACTGCGGGTTGGTTTCTGTTTCTAGGAGGGACTTTTTTGCAAAACCGTCATGGTTGTGCTGCGTGTACCGTTCGATCAGGAAGCAACGGTGGAGATTGCTACAGTGCGCGAGCGCTGTGAGGGAGAGAAAGGTTCCATCTTTGATATAGTTAGAGATGTACAAACAACCTCACCACAACTACATGTGCGAATCACAAGAATCCCTAGCAAATGGGGCACCGAAATGCATTTCTCAACGCAGCTAACTGACGGAGATGGGGTACATCCAGAGAGTTTGCAGGCTATCGATCGACTTGTACATTCCAGAGTGGAATAACTAAATGGTGAGTAAGAACAAAGATCTGCAGTACTTCCACGCGATGGATTCCTCTATCAACCTTAGTTCGGTGCGTCCTGCATCTATCCGTTTACACCGGAGAAGCCTAAGAAGATCGCATGCGGGGGTCAAAGATACCCTCCCTGGGTCAGCATTCATCTTTGCACGTTGGTGTGCGGCTGCTGCTGCTGGACCTCGTACTGCGCATAGTGGACGGGTTGAGCCATGTAATGCGGATTGCCATCCGTGCGAGTATGCGCCTGTGGAGGAGAAACAAATTATGAGTACTATGCACCGGTCAATAGCAATCCCTACATTAGAGCTTGAAAGATATACCAAATACTAGTACAAAGTGGATTCGTTGCTTCATTCAGAGGAGATATAAGGACCTTTGCTCCGCAAAACATAATCCCTAACATGCTACCATCTATGTGGTTTTTTCGATCACTGGTGTTCATCGACTCTTATGTAGATGTGTTTTGGATGAGCTTTGGAGGTACAGATTTTGAGTTATTATGACTGTTTTGTGAAAATGTTATCTGGCAAAAACTGACTTTCAGATATGACGAAGTGGTACCCATTATGAAATTCATTATGTAGAAACCTAATGCCATTGACAAGTGAAAGGTGTAAAGAGTGGGATCCATAGCTACAAACATTGTAACCCATTGCTAGTTAACCATGCTATTCTACTTCGCTTCTTAGATGGAATAAATGAGACTTGAGAAATATTACACAACACACAAATCATTCATACATTCCCAGTGCAATAAACGACAAAGAGGAGTGGAAACAATTTCAATGTTTCTGGAAGATATGTACACCCTATATTAAAGGAGTGGAAAAAATCAATGTGTGTGTTAAGAGTTAAAATGGGTCAAACATACATAATGCAGATGGAAACAACAAAAGAAATATAATAGACTCTAAATGGCCAAGAACCTTGCACTAAAACATGTCTAGATACATGTGTGCAGAAAAAGGCTAGAAAGTCTTATATTTTGATATGGAGGGAGTAGCTGTTATTCAAGTAACACAGACACTGGAAAATAAGAACAATATGTGAATTTCCGATAATCAGAGAGAGTTTTTTAACTCGATATACTACACAGTTTTTACATCTACAACAATCTAGACATAAAGTATTGTAACTAATGCCAGAAGAAAAAAAGACCATAACGATAAAGCTAGTTAATGTACCTGATTAGTGCTATAAGCATCAGAACTGACATATGTTGCAGCATATGTTGCCTCAGCATTGCCATACGTTGCAGCATACGCTGCCTCGGGATTGCCATAGGTTGTGGCATAGGTTGCAGCATAGGTTGCCTCGGAACTGCCATATGGTGCAGCATACCCTGAAATAGGATTGTAAAGAACTGATTCAAGCAATGGCAGGAGAAAACAAACCTAATTTAACATAAGAAGTATTTAGAGCAATAGCCTGTCTGGCCTTACTTCATCCTCAGCTTCTCCAGGCTAAAATCTGAAGATGGACCAAACGGCTTGCTTTAGCAGTTCTATACAAAGCTAATTTTATTGGCTAGTCTGCCATAATCCCCCCCATCCCCAAAGCTAGCATCTTAGAAAAACTGAAATGGTTGTACATGCCCCAAGATACTAAGGTAGTAAGCTCAAATCTTGAGATGCCAATTCCTATGACTTCACTTGGCATCACGGCCACTTTTCAAACAGACTTGTACTTGTTCTTCTTTTGCATATAAATACTCGAAAGCATCTCTTTCTTAGAGGTAGTCGAAAAATCTTATTGGAGATAGTAAAGATTCAGATAGCTAACTAGATTCCACAACACAACCCAACGCTTGCAAATTGGCCCTACAACTGCTAAAAGCAAGTTGTCAATGTAAGTGTCAAATGGCTGCAACCCTATGATAGATGATATGCTAGGCCACTCCTCCCTAGCTACTGTAACTTTTAATTAACATTCACTGTAGTAGTATTTTTTTTGTCTCGGACGTCATGGGCCAAAAACAAATTGTTCCATAATATGGTGGATTTGGTTGTGTATTGTATGCTAAGGAATTTTATACCAACTAAAATAATTACCATAATACTTTCAAAGCTATAAGCTTATACAGAAGAGGAAAAGGATGATAGCCAGATAGGAGATTCAGTAGTATACCAGGATTAGCTACAGCTGCTGCTGTGGTGACAGCAGTGGCCCGCTTTTCAGCATTTACAAGGTCACCCCGAAGCTTCTCAATCTCACTAGCCACAGCAATCATATTTTTCTCCATTGCTTTACTTTGTTGAAGGTTATCAGCATGTGCCTTCTTTTCAAATTCAACCGCAGCCCTACGAATATTGTAAGAAGAGCCATTAATGGAAGAGAGTGGATCTAGTCTGATGGTATACAGCAAGACCCACTAGATTAGACCGACATCGCGGAAAAGCTTGCTGACCATGAATGGGCAATAAGGACAATATATGTATTGAGTTTGGAAGCGAACCATAAAATGCCCCCATAACCCTAGCTAGCTGTTATTATACCAGAATAGTTGATCTCAGATGAGAGTGCTTGGAACCTGAAAGTGATATAGAGTTCCTAACAATTAATCATCGTGCATTGACCAGTTCAGTTATCCACTTTTTCTTACATAGACAAACCCGGTAGCAATCATCAAATGTCCTTGCAGCAGAAAAAACAGAAATGACCACTGGACCACTGGAAAAACAGAAATGGGATGTGGATGTGGGAAGTGCCTTGCATCAGCAAGGTTGCCTCTGTGCAAAGTTTATGTTATGTTGGCCAATGACCACTGGACCAGGAATTAACAAGATTTGGATACACTGTATATTTGCCTACTATTTTAATTCAAATACCATGTTTTCCATTGGCCCTCCAAATTTTATATGCCCACGACACGTGTGATATCATCTAGTTTGCAATATCCATTCTATGCCTTATGCTGACGAACTCTGGTAGAGTTATATGACAGAATGTGCAGTAGGAGAATTCATGGACATACAAATTAGCACTATCACAACAAAACATGCAACCACCCAACACTTCATTTCAAGGTGGTGAATTAAGGTGTTTGTCATGACCTTCAACTGAAACTTTTTATTTGGACCAAACTGAACATGGACGTAACCAACTCATTCCAGACTAGACCTCGGCATTTACAGTTTACATATGTATTAAGATTTAATACACAAATACTTGTCCTTTGCATGCTGTGAGTTCGGGTATTTGGTGAAGGTGGAAGGATATGACATTAGAATTAGGGTTTAAGTATAGAGATAATGAGGCCTGCCCTCATGAGCGTGGGGCCTTGTCCCAGGTCATGGTATGCAAGGCTCTCAACACCCAGGCCGGTGCAATTTTCTTCAATTCTTATATAAACAAAATGATATGCCAAATCAGTTTGTAGAACAGGGAGCACCGTTACACAGCTAACCACATATAGCTTACTTATCTTAAGAAAATAAGCTAGCTTAAGGAAATGGATAACTTGGCCCTGAGGCCGCCTTCCCACCATACACCAACGTGGTTGCAGCGTTGCAGGCACTCCCATGCTGGTTGTAGCTCTAGCCCCATAAGCATCTAGAACACCGCAAGGATGATAATCGCTTATAGAGAAACTCTAACTGCAATATAATTTTGAATGTTGCTCTCTTATATTTTATCTACGAGGCTATTTGGTTCATACACATCGGTAACTGTAATATCATACTCATAGAACATACGTCTTATATGGCCAATGTTTGATTTTTGATAGCCCTTATGCTTCAAACTCGTTAACAGCGGCATCCCCTATCAAGTTAAGGAGCAGCTGAGTGTAAACCCCTCCACAAGTTAAAATAACCTACAAAAGTGCTAAGAAAATAATCCGGCACGGGGACTATGTTGAATTCTTTTCTCCAGCAAACAAGGAAGGTGGCATGGCATTTATAGCAGCTCCCCTGAGTAACTCTCCCGTCCTACCAAAAATGCCTCAACTAGGCCTAACAACAACAACTGCTAAAATAAATCTAGTAAATTGCTAAGCACATAAACCGTGAAATTTCTCATGACACAAGTGTTAATACTTCTACTCATGTAAACAGCGTATGGAAGGTCTTAGAAAACCAGCTCAATTGTGAGAACATCATTGATCTTCGGGGAAAAAACAAGGAATCATTGATTTGGCATAACCCTAATGCTTGACATGCTAGCAACCTAAGAGCATCCTTAGACAGAGTGGCTTGCTTGAGCAAAGCAATCTAGCAGTTCAACAATCAACGCAACAAGAGCTGATTTGCATGCGCATGCATGTCTGCATAAGTTTCACTAGCAGGTTTTGTGGAATACAGATTCCTAACTTGACAACGATGTGACTTAACACTCTAAGTGCATTAAAAAAATCCACACAATCATCCACAAAGATATATTTCAGTGTTAAAACTGAGCCATGGCATGAACTGGGGGTAGGGTTTTGGTCCCAATGTGAATAAGGGTGGTAACGGAGATTGCTCTTTGATTGTACTAAGAAATTGAGCCGACGGTAATACCTGCCCTTCTGGATCTCCCGGCGCATGGTCTCAATCTGCGTACGGACGTTCTCGGCCTTGGCCGACTCGCTCTGAGCTCGCCCTACCTTCTCGCGGAGCCCATGGAGCCGGTCCATGAGCTCGCTGCGCGCGCCGGCTAGCACCCGCACGTCGGCGTGGACCTGCTCGACCTCGGCGCGCGCGCCAGCGATGGTGCGCGCCTCGGCCTCGATGCGCGCGGCCTGGTCGGCGATGGAGCATAGCTCGGCCTCGCGCTCGGCGCGGGCCTTGTTGCCGGCGATCGAGACCGCCCGGAGCTCGTGCTGCGCGGAGATGAGCTGCTGCTGGAGCGCGACGTGGGTGGCGGCGAAGCGCTGGTTGTCGACGAGGAGGTCCTGGATGTCGTGGTCCCTGGAGACGATGCGGTCCTCGAGGGCAGCCACGGCGGGGTGCGGCGCGGGCCCCCCGCGCGGGAGCTGGAGGAGGGGCTCGTCGCGGTGGTCGGCGCCAGGCTGCTGATGCTGCGCGCGCGGCCGAGGAGCGCCGGGGCGGAGTCGTGGAGGCTGATGACGTGCGGGCCCGGCGGGCGGCCATGGGGAGGCGGACGGCGGCGGGTGGCGTCGCCGGGTGGGTTTGGGGTCAGAGTGATCGGCCGTTCGACTCGATGAGGCAGGGCAGAGGGGAACGGAGAAGAACAGGCTGGAACTGGAGACGCGAGCCTTCGTCCTGGGCTTGGTTTGGGCTGGACTTGGTACTATCTTTGGATCAAATAGCGTGGGCCTACCACCTGAGTCTCACACGGGCCTTCTTGTGGCAAACACAGAAACTGGTGGCCTCGGAGAAAACCGATCCGTGAGCAAGGGTGCATCAGATCCCGTTCTCTACAATTGTCTTCATACTCGCAAAAAAAAAACAATTCTTCTTTTTTTCTATTCGAGGAGCTTTATTGATTGATCTTCTTTATTAAGTTCAGATCGGTGGTGATGATACGCCGTGTGCAGCCTCTCTTTGTTGGTGTGCGACTTGCGTTCGTGTTCGTTTTTCCTGCTCAGTGATTAGTGTTAAAATCCTAGGAACATCTAGGTTACATCCAATCGGCAGCATCAACTGTCTACGAGTCTGTCTTGTCAATTGGGAGTGAGGGAACAGAGAGATGGGAGGGAAAGGTGTACCTTCACCTTGGCCGAAGAGCCTGTCGAGTTGTCCATGATGGAGAGTGAGCGAAGTGGTGGCGGCGCTTCCCGTCAGCACTGCGCTTGCCCTAGATCGGTAGGGTATGTCGGTGGGGTGTACGGCTCGCGACGAACCTCGTGTTGCGTGCCGTCGGCTCCCACCTCTTTACATAGCGCAGGTGACAGGGCCCGTCAACCATAGTGGGTTGGGCGCCCCCGATCAGGGCGCAGGTCAAAGGGCCCACCCCACACGGGAGGAGATCAATCTATCCCCCCTTGATCTCAACTTTTACTTTTGACCATGTACTTTTTACTTTACTCGTTTCATCACAATCAGTATATAGAGCATGTTTCATCGTCACAGCTCAATTGCCGATAGAATCAGACAGCTACAATATACCTCTCTGTTTTGAAACAAATTCTGTTCATTTTCGGGTCTCTCATGATTCAGGAATCATAGGCTTTCCTTAAACCCATGCCGGCTAAGTGTTCCTGGAACACATTGGGTGATAAGCCTTTCGTAAGCGGATCCGCAAGCATATTCTTTGTCCTTATATGTCGAGACTTATAGTGTGATACTAGATTTTATCTTTCACAACATAATACTTTATCTCTATTGGTTTGGTAGCATACTACTCGACTTATTGTTGTGAGCATAGAATACTGCGGGCTGGTTGTCACAGTACATCTTTAGTGGTTTGTCAATGCAATCTATCACTTTTAAGTCAGGTATAAATTTTTTAACAATATCGCCTGCCCTGTGGCCTCATAACATGCTATGAATTCTGCATATATCGTGGATGATACAACTATTGACTGTTTGTAGCTTCTCCACGAAATAGCCCCTCCAGCGAGAGTGAACACGTATCCTGACGTGGATTTTCTATTATCTTTGTCTCCCGCAAAATCTGCGTCTGAATACCCTCTTATCTCTAGGGAATCAGATCTTTTGTATGTTAGCATGAGGTCCTTTGTGCCTTGCGCATAACGCAATGCTTTATTTACCATCTTCCAGTGCTCCATGCCTGGATTCTCTTGATATCTACCGAGTACCCGGTGATAAATCTAAGTCAGGGCGAGTGCACACTTGTGCATACTGTAAGCTTCCAACAGCCGAAACATATGGTACTGCTTTCATTTGATCGATCTCGTACTGGTTCTTGGGACGTTGGAATTTCCCCTTGACTATAGGAGCAGGTGTGGCACTACTCTTATGCATATTATACTTTTTAAAAACTTTTTCTAAATATGTCTTCTGCGATAGTCGTAAAACTCCATTTTTCCTATCTCGGTGAATTTCTATGCCCAAAACATATGATGCTTCACCAAGATCTTTCATATCAAAATTTGAGGACAAGAATTTCTTTGTTTCTTGTAGCAGACTAACATCACTGCTAGCAAGCAAGATATAATCTACATAAAAGATTAGGAAAATATATTTCCCATTTTTAAACTTTGCATAAATGCAGTTATTCTCAACATTCTCTTTAAATCCAAAACTTTTAATTGTCTCATTAAACTTAGTTACCACAGTCTAGAGGCTTGCTTTAATCCATAAATGGATTTATTCAGGCGGCATCCCATATCTCCTTGCCTTTCATGATAAAACCCTTGGTTGTTTCATGTAAACATTTTCTTTTAAATCCCCGTTTAGAAATGCCGTCTTTACATCCATTTGATATATCTCTATATCAAAATATGCAACTATTATGATTCTGAAGGAATCCTTACATGAGACTGGGGAAAATGTCTCATTGTAATCTACCCCTTCTCTTTGTGTAAATTATTTTGTCACAAGTCGTGCTTTATACTTTTCTACATTCACTTTAGAGTCATACTTAGTTTTGTAGACCCATTTACAGCCTACTGTTTTGGCTCCTTTAGGAATATTTTCTAAGTCCCAAACATCGTTGGAACTTATCGATTTCATCTCATGTTCCATTGCCTTCAGCCACTTCGATGAGTGAGGGCTTCTCATGGCTTCTTCATATGAAGTGGGATCACCTTCCATATGAGCTATTTCTGTGTTATAAACTTTATAATCAGTAGAAATAGCTGATCTTTTAGCTCTTTTAGACCTTTAGGGGCCTCATTTTCTAAAAGTGGCTGCTGCACCTCCCTTTCATGCTCAACAATGGGTTCAGTCGGCTCATGACGGACAGGTTCCGGATCTTCACCCATAGTTGTCACGGGTGGAGTTACAACAGGTGCTTGCACCTCAACCTCAGGAATTGTCGGTGCAGGTACAACAGGTAGTGCGAAAAATGGCTCCTGAATCATCGGAAAAGGTGCATGCACCCTCTTCTCCTCGAGATCAATTTTCCGAGCTACCATGCTCCCCCTCATCATTTCGTCCTCTAAGAAGACTGCATGTCTTGTTTCTACAAACTTTGTGTATCTGTCTGGACAGTAGAAACGAAAACCTTTTGATCTATCAGGATAGCCAATGAAGTGGCAACTGACTGTTTTGGGATCTAAGTTTGCAATATTTGGATTAAATACTTTGGCCTCAACTGGGCTCCCCCACACCTGAAGTGTTGTAGAAAGGGTACTTTCCTGTCCACAACTCGTACAGTGTCTTGGGCACCGACTTGCTTGGTACTCTAATGAGAATGTGAATGGCGGTTTTAAGCGCCTCCATCCATAATCCCAATGGCAAGGTGGAGTAACTCATCATGCTGCGCACCATATCCATAAGTGTACGGTTACGCCTTTCAGCTACTCCATTTTGCTGAGGTCGCCCGACATTGTATACTGGGCCATTATGCCAGTCTCCTGTAAGAACCTCGCAAAAGGTCCAGGGACTTGACCATATGGAGTGTGTCGACCGTAGTACTCTCCCCCCCCCCCCCCCCCACAGTCAGATCTCACTATCTTTATTCTTTTATTGTGCTGATTTTCTACTTCAGCTTTGAATATCTTAAATTTATCCAACGCTTCAGACTTTTCTTTGATTGGATAAATATAACCATATCGGGAGTAATCATCTCTGAATGTTATAAACGAGTCATAGCCATCCACACTTTTCACAGGAAATGGTCCACAAATGTCAGTGTGAATGATTTCTAGTGTTCCTGTGCTTCGGTTTGCACCCTTTTTTGATTTGTTTTACATACTTTCTTTTAATGCAATCTATACATTGTTCTAAGTCTGAGAACTCTAATGGAGGAAGAATTTCATTTTTAACTAGACTTTCTGTTGGAGATATGTCCTAGAGGCAATTAATAAAGTAATTTTATTTGTCATATCTCAATTGTTCATAATATGTTTAGTACCATGCTATAACTGTATTACGCGGAAATATTAATACACGTGTGGTATGAAAACAACCAGATCCCTAGTAGCCTCTATTTAACTAGTTCGTTGGGTAACAGATGATCAAGGTTTCCTGATCATGGACAATCGCGTCGGTTGACAGCGGAGTCATATCATTAGGTGAATGATTTGATGGACATACCTAAAATATAAAAACGTAGTGTTCATACCTTCGACCGTGAGATCATATCAAATCTCTGCTTCTGGAAGGTGCGGCTGATCACATCAAACGGCATGTCTTATATAGCGTGACAATAAATGTGACACTTTCGGGTATCGGAAGGAAGCAGTAGAAGCGAGTGATCGAGAGCGAAAATTGTCAATCCACATAGCAGGATAGATACTCTGGGCCCACTCGGTGAGATTACATCAATGAGCTTGCAAGCATGTGACTAGGTCACGGGGATGTAATATCACGAACGAGTAAAGATAGATTTGTCGATGATGAGGTCATGCTCGGTAATAGTGTTACCGGAGAACGACGCTCGAACAATCTAAGTATCGCTAGGCAAGAGGATGAGACTGGACGTCTAAAGGTTCAAACGATAGAAAGACATTCGTGGACGCCCAGGGACTATCATGGGTATCCAGATCCTCTGTTAGTCATTGATCGGATAATGTGTCTTGATCATGTCTGGAGTGATCCCGAACCGTGGGGTAACACACTTAAGGGTGGGTGACGATTAGATTGGATTTAAGAGAGAAAAGAAACCGGAGACTCCGGAAGTGTTCCGGACATGTCCGATGGAGATCGGAGGGCAACGAAAGATGTTTCGAAGTCCGAATGAATTAAATAATATGTATTTAATATTAATAAGTGTTATTAGTGATTAAATATATTTTTTATTTAATTTAATTCGAATTTTAAAGGCATTAAATCATAAATGGGCCTTAGAGGCCCATTAGGGGAAAACCCCATTTGGGAATGGGGAGAGGAGGCCGGCCGGCCTAGGTGGGCCACATGGGCCGACGCACCCCTTGGTGGTGCGGCTGGTGTGGGAATAATCCCACACCGCCAAGCCACCAAGACAGGCAGCCCTCCTCCACCTATATAAGGAGGTGCCATATGCCTTGGAAATTCACCCCAATTCTCTCTTTCTCTCCTACCTCAAGCGTGGTTCCGTAAATGGAGCTGCGTACGGGTTTGAGAGAGTTCTCTCCACCATACGCACACCGCCGTGCTGCTGGGTCCAAGTCTTCGCTTCCGTTGCTCTGCTGGATCTGGAGCCCGGAGGTTGTCATCCACACCGTACGTGTGTGGAACCACGAGGCATCATTGTTTGGTGCTGGGAGCTGTCTTCTTCCACTACACGACCCTGAGGTCGGCGCTGTTGTCTCCACCGACAATGTTTGTGTGGGAACGTAATCCCGCTTCCGTCTACAAGGGTATGTATTCTCACTACCAGGAAAGTGGCTTTCTATGGAATGCTATTTTGTGTCGCACGGAATAGCCATGCGCCACAGAAATAATTTCTGTGGCGCATTGTTTTGCATGCGCCACAGAAATTTAGAATTTTGTGGCGCACGTAAACCAGATGCGCCACAGAAAGCAGCTTTTCTGTGGCGCATGTATGTCTATGTGCCAGAGAAGTTCTTTTTTTCAGATCCTCATTCTCTCACCCTATCTCTTTGCAGCTAACCACAGCCACTCATTCCGTTCTCTCTCCCTTATCTCCTCCCCTCGATCTCTCTCTTCCGCACAGCACCACACGCAAGAAAGCCAAGAAGGACTCGGGGCAGCAGAGCGCGAGCTGGATGCGGTGGTCGTCGGCCGGTTGGGGGAAGGAAATAGATGGCACGGACAAAGTGGAGGAACTGCTTCGTGGTGGCCTCGCTGTGCGATTCACCGGAAACGGGCGCGAAGGAACGAGGTGGGACCTCGTCGGGAAGAGGAGACCGCGACCGCCACACGCGAGAGCAGTTGCAACATCTTCCATGGCGGCCGAGTGATGACCCACAAGTATAAGGGGTGTATCGTAGTACTTTCGATAAATAAAAGTGTCGAACCCAACGAGGAGCAGAAGGTGCTGACAAGGAGTTTCGGTAAAGGTTTCACTGTAAATGCTAGCAGACAAGTTTTTAGGGGTTTTTGATATAGCAGGTAAATAAAATGCGAGTAAGTAAAAGACAGTAATAATAATTGCAGCAAGTGGCCCAATCCTTTTTAGAGCAAAGGACAAGCCGGTTGGTTTACTTATGATGACAAAATGTTCTTGAGGACACACGGGATTCTAGTCAAGTGCTTTCGCTTCACATAGTTGATTAATCTTTATTGTTTTGATAAGTGTTGTGTGGGTGAACCTATGCTAATGCACCGCCCTTACTTGGACTAATACATACTTGTGATTATACCTCTTGCAAGCATCCGCAGTTACAAGAAAGTAATTAAGATAAATCTAACCACAGCCTTAAACTCTGAGATCCTACGCTCCCTTGTGCACCGGTATACTAACGGGGGTTTAGGTTTCTGTCACTCCGGCAACCCCACAATTAGCAACCAAATACACAATGCACTCCTCTAGGCCCATAAAGGTGAAGTGTCATGTAGTCGACGTTCACACGACACCACTAGAAGAATAGCACCACAACTTAAATATCAAACCATTAAATATTACTCAACATAATTCCACTACTAACAGCGTGACTTCTCCCATGTCCTCAAGAACTAAACAACTACTCACAGACATCATATGGATCATGATCAGAGGTGATATAATGATGGATAACATCTGAACATATACTTTAATTCACCGATAAAACTCAATAGCATCAACCACAAGGAGTAATTAACACCGGGAGAGTTTCCCCTATGAACTAAACAAAGTATAGCCCTAGATGTTACAGCGGAACGAGATGGTGCAGCGGTGATGGTGGTGGAGATGATGATGATGATCCCGATGAAGTCCAGCGCGATGACGATGAGGATGGCGATGATCTCCCCCCTCCGGGAAGGAATTTCCCCGGCAGATTTCTCCCTGCCGGAGAGCTTTTTCTCTCTCTGTGGTTTCCGCCTCGTGGAGGCGGCGGAATATTTCTCACGGACTCCCCGTGTCTTAGGGTTTCTGGGGATGAAGTACGCGAAGGGGAGCGCCTGAGGTGGGCCAGGGGCACCACACCTGGCCAGGGCGCGGCCAAGGTGGGCCCCGCGCCCAGGGGTGGTGTGGGCCCCTCCTGGCCCATCTCAGCCTCCCCTTTTGGCTTAGTCCATCTTCTGATAAAATAGGAACATCTGTCTTCTCGGAAATATTTTTAGTGCTCCAGAAATATAGTGCCTTGACGTTGCTTTTTCCAGCTGAAATCTGACTCCGGCAGTTAATTATCCAATGATCATCAAACATGCAAAATAAGACAAAATAACATAAGTAACTCCTCTTAATATGAAATATATCATTGAATAACAGTAAATTATGCTATAAAATAGTGATGCAAATGGACGTATCAACCCCCCAAGCTTAGACCTCGCTTGTCCCCAAGCGAAAGCTGAGCTCAGTAAACTAGAACAAAAGTTTATGGAGTGAAGCGTCGATAATAAAGAATACGGACAAGAAGCATCAGTAATTACTAAACAACACACTCATTTTAAACAGCAACTACTCTTCATATAACCTAACTTGAACATGAGTAGTGAAACAACCACAATAAAAATACACGAAGGAAATTATAGATTAGTAATGGCACACTTCATTCTTGGTCATAGAACAATAAGCAATCAATACTTATCTTTCGAAAGGAGTCTTTATATTAGAGCTTATATTGCAGAATTCCACACTCAATTATCACACCTTCTTTACAGTCATTGATAACTTGCAAAGCTATATTCTTAGAGGCAAAAGTATTTGTGCTAAGACAAGAAGGATAAAGAACATGATTGACAATATTAATGATATATATGGTTGAATCACAACAACTCAAATGCTTGCTCAAGGAAGAAGGAAATAGGTGTACTGACTCAACATGAAAAGTAAAAGAAAGGCCCTTCGCAGAGGGAAGCAGGGATTAAGTCATGTGCTAGAGCTTTTAAGTTTTTGAAATCATATAGAGAGCAAAAATTAAGTTTTAAGGGTGTTTGTTAATTGTCAACGAATGGTAGCGGGTGAAAACAGTATTCTCCCTGTCAAACAGACTTTTAAGAGCGGCTCCCATGAAGGACGTTATTTCTACCAGCAAGGCAGATCATCCCTCTTTCTCTTTGGTTTACACACATTCAGATATTTCACTGTTTGTCATTGCTTACTGATGAATCAGGGCAAAAGTGTGAAGAGAATTAATGGTTAAAGTTGTAATTAATTGGGACTGGGCACCCGTTGCCAGCTCTTTTTGCAAGTTATTGGATAAGCGGATGTATATGCCACTAGTCCAGGTGTAAAGTCTGTTTGACAAGTAGAATAAAGGATAACCACACTACTTCCTCATGAGCTAGTAAACATTGACACAAAAGGGAATAATAACATTTTGAATAATTTAAAGGTAGCACATGAAAAATTTACTTGGAGTGGCAAAGAAATACCACATATAGGAAGTTATGGTGGACACAAATGGCATGGGTTTGGTTCAAGGATTTGGATGCACGAGAAGCATTCCCTCTCAGTACGGTGGTTAAGGCTAGCAAGGTCATGTAGCAAGCATAAAAGTTGGGGGATACACACAAATATATATGTAATAGAAGCAACCATGCTATCTTCCCTGTAAGCACAAATGTTTTAACTCAAAGAATACTAATCTTATTGGCTAGCAAGAAAGAAAGATAAAGGGATAATATTTTTGCATGTAATTCCCTCCTTCTACTTAAGTTTTCATGGTATTGCTACTAATGACCAATACTAAGTTTGCCACAACTAATATAATTTACTTAATGTACCCAAAAGTGGCGTCAATACTAATGGCAAGATCAGCACATAAAGAAGATTGCAGGCTAAAATAAAATGTACCGAAAGTAAAGGTGGAACTTCTCATTAATATTCTGAACAAAGACACACTCAAACCAACGGATACATGGATAACTAAAGGATTGACACTCCACATCGCAAACCATCTTATAAGATAACTTCTCTACTCATGATATGACCACGAAATTATAAAAACGAAAGGATAAAGATGATACTGGGCACTCCCCCAAGCTTGGAACAAGCCAAGGGAGTGCCATTACCCCTCGACGATTTAGGCTTGATCTCTTGGTGGTGAAGAAGACTCCTCGTCATCAAATTTCCAAGGCAGAGGCTCCCCATCAACGAAAGAGGATTTGGTTTCCAAGAACCTGAAACTAGCAGCTGAGCTTATGCGTTTGAACCTAGCTTCATACTCACAGTTTTGGTTTTGAAGATCGTAAATTTGCCCTTGTAACTTGGATGTAGTTTACTAAGTGCGAAGATGTTATCCCACAGCTTATCAGTCTCCTTCTTGTGTTCATCAATAAGCTCATTAATGATCTTGTGGTTGATCTCCACTCCGCGCTCTATCATCTTCTGGTACCGGAAAACTTCATGCTCTACTTCTTCTAGCCTAGCCTTCATGTCCCCTTCAACCTTGGGTCCCTTGACATCTTCTCGAACAAGGACTCCATCCACAAGCCGCATCTCTTGAGGGTGCTGCTTTAGCTCATTGATGTATGGGTTGACGACGTTCTTGAAGAAGGTATCCTTCGGAGCCCCGGATGAAGACATCTTCTAATCTGGAGCTAAACCTGGCAGAAACAGCTCGAAAACAAAACTCGACGAAAACACGATATACGGACCTCGGGAGATCCGGGTGATTATATAGCAAAAAGTTTTACGACAAAAGGAAGGTACAGGACGAAACGGGGTCGGAGACGGGCTCCGAGGTGCCCACACGCACCCACGGCCGGCCAGGGTGGGGCCCGCGCCCAGGGGTGGTGTGGTGCCCTCGGGCACCGTTTCCTACCCTTTTCCGACTCATAATTTTCCATATTATGTAAAAACAAAAATATTTAGGTTGAAAGTAAATCGCGAACTTTTTCTTACCGAAACTGTTACCTATTCCAAATCAGCTTTGCAGTTGTCTGAATTTGACTTTTTATAAAATCCTCTGGAGTTACCACTTTGATAAATCAACATCTTCATTATAAGAATCTCCAGAAATGTAATGCTTGAGTCTTTGACCATTAACCACTTGTGGTCTGTCCCCATCTAGTGAATTGATTTTAATCGCACCTGAGCGATAGACCTCCTCAATGATATAAGGTCCTTCCCATTTTGAAAGTAATTTTCCTGCAAAAAATCTGAGACGAGACCTATACAATAAAACTTTTTCACCTACGTTAAATTCTCTCTTAAGAATTCTTCTATCATGCCATTGCTTAACTTTCTCTTTAAAGAGCCTAGCATTTTCATAAGCTGCATTTCTCCATTCATCTAAAGAATTCAAATTAAGCAATCTCTTTTTACCGGCAAGTTTAAAATCTCTATTAAGTTCTTTCACCGCCCAATAGGCTTTATGTTCTAATTCTAAGGCAAATGACAAGCTTTTCCATAAACCATTTTGTAAGGAGACATTCCCATAGGATTTTTATAAGCAGTTCTATAAGCCCACAAAGCATCGTTAAGCTTTTTAGACCAATTTTTTCTAGATTTATTAACAGTCTTTTGCAAAATAGACTTAATCTCTCTATTTGACAATTCTACTTGACCACTTGTTTGGGATGATATGGTGAAGCAATTCTATGATTAACATCATACTTAGCTAAGTTTTTCTAAAAGCACCATGAATAAAATGAGAACCCCATCAGTCATGAGATATCTAGGCACACCAAACCTAGGGAAGATAATATCTTTAAGCATTTTTAATGATGTCTCACCACCATCAGCACTAGAAGTTGGTATAGCTTCTACCCATTTAGTAACATAATCAACAGCAACAAGTATGTGAGTATAACCATTTGAGGAGGAAAAGGACCCATAAAGTCAAATCCCCAACAGTCGAAAGGTTCAATAACAAGAGAATAATTCATAGGCATTTCATTACGTCTACTAATGTTACCTACTCTTTGACATTCATCACATGATAAAACAAATTTTCTAGCATCTCTAAAAAGGGTAGGCCAATAAAAACCTGATTGTAGAACCTTTTGCGCAGTTCTATCTCCAGCGTGATGTCCTCCATAAGCACTTCCATGGCATTTGCTCAATATTTCTTTCTGTTCATACTCAGGAACACATCTTCGCATAATGCCATCTACTCCTTCTTTATACAAATGTGGGTCATCCCAAAAATAATGCCTCAAATCATAAAAGAACTTTCTTCTTTGCTGAGCTGTAAAGGTCGGAGGCAAATACTTGGCAACAATAAAATTAGCATAATCAGCATACCAAGGACTTTCGCGTGAGCTTACCTTTATCGCAGCCAATTGTTCATTTGGAAAACTATCATTAACAGGTATAGGATCATCTGAAATGTTTTCTAATCTAGACAAATTATCAGCAACAGGATTTTCAGCACCTTTCCTATCTACATATGTAAATCAAATTCTTGCAGTAAAAGTACCCATCTTATTAGCCTAGGCTTAGCATCTTTCTTTTCCATAAGGTATCTAATAGCAGCATGATCAGTGTGAATAGTAACTTTTGAATCAACAATATAAGGTCTAAATTTATCACAAGCAAAAACAACTGCTAAAAATTCCTTTTCAGTAGTAGCATAATTCTTTTGAGCGGCATCAAGTGTTTTACTAGCATAATGAATAACATTTAACTTCTTGTCTACCCGCTGTCCAAGAACAGCTCCTACAGCAAAATCACTAGCATCACACATTATTTCAAAAGGTAAAGTCCAATCAGGAGGTTGAACAACAGGAGCTGTGATTAAAGCCTTTTTTAGAGTTTCAAAAGCTTCCTTGCAATCATCATCAAAAACAAAAGGTACATCTTTTTGAAGAAGATTAGTGAGGGGTTTTGAAATTTTAGAGAAATCTTTAATAAACCTCCTATAAAAACCGGCATGACCGAATACTACGGATACCTTTCACATCCCTTGGACAGGGCATTTTCTCGATTGCTTCAACTTAGCTCTGTCCACTTCAATCCTCTTTCAGAAATTTTGTGCCCTAGGACAATTCCTTCATTAACCATGAAATGACATTTCTCCCAATTAAGAACAAGATTAGTCTCCTCACATCTCAAAACTTTATCAAGATTGTGCAAGCAATTATCAAAGGAAGTTCCGTAGACGGAAAAATCGTCCATGAATACTTCCACAATTTCTTCACAAAAACCATGAAAAATAGCAGACATGCATCTTTGGAACGTAGCAGGAGCATTACACAAACCAAAAGGCATACGTCTATAAGCATAAGTTCCATAAGGACAAGTAAAAGTTGTTTTCTCTTGATCTTGTGCTTTAACAGCAATTTGTGAGAATCCAGAATAACCATCAAGGAAACAAAAATGGGTTTTCTTAGACAACCTTTCTAACATTTGATCAATAAAAGGCAAAGGATAATGATCTTTCTTAGTTACTTTATTGACCTTTCTAAAATCAATGCACATCCTATATCCCAACTACTACTCTTTGAGGAATAAGTTCATCATTTTCATTTGGTACAACAGTAACTCCTCCTTTCTTAGGGACACAATGCACAGGACTTACCCATCTACTATCAGCAATAGGATAAATTATACCAGCATCAAGAAGTTTTAATACCTCATTTCTTACCACTTCTTTCATCTTAGGGATCAAGCGACGCTGATGCTCAACAACAGGTTTTGCATCGGGTTCAATGTTGATGGCATGTTGACATATAGTAGGAGAAATCCCCTTTAAATCATCCAAAGTGTATCCCATAGCTCCTCGATGTTTCTTTAGTACTTCTAATAACCTTGCTTCTTCATTACCTGAAAGTTTAGAACTAATAATAACAGGATATACTTTCCTTTCATCAAGATAAACATACTTAAGATTATCAGGTAACGGTTTTAAATCGAAGACAGGATCTTCCTTAGGAGGCGCTGAGGTACCCAAATCTTCCACAGGCAAATTATGCTTAAGTATTGGTGGTTGACGAAGAAAGGCATTGTCAATCTCATTCCTCTCCTCCATAAATACTTCACTTTCGTGTTCCTCCATGAATTGCTGCAAGGCATTGTTAGGAGCAACAGCAATAGAAGCAAGTTGTTCAATTGAAATTCTCATTAGGTAATTCAGTTTCATAAAGTTGTTTACCAAACTTAGAGAAATTAAACTCATAAGATTCTCCATTAAATTTAGTGTAAATTTTCTCTTTCTTACAATCTATAATGCACCACATGTATTCAAGAAAGGCCTACCAAAAATAATGGGACAAGCTTTACTAGCAACAGAACCAAGTACTAGAAAATCAGCAGGGTATTTAGTCTTACCACATAAAACTTCAACATCTCTCACAATACCAATTGGGAGATAGTTTCTCTATTAGCAAGCTGAATAACCACATCAATCTCCTCAAGTTCGCAAGGACCAATTTCATGCATAATTTCTTTATAAAGATCAAAAGGAATAGCGCTAGAACTTGCACCAATATCACATAAACCATAATAGCAATGTTCTCCTATTTTGACTGAAAGCACAGGAACACTTGTTTTCCTAGCTCTACGGGATGTGAAACAATATTAGAGGCATCTTCACAAAAGATAATATGTCCTCCTTCTACATTTTCAGTTACCAAATCCTTTACTATTGCTATTGTGGGTTCACACCGCTATTTGTTCAGCAGGTTCTAAAGCTTTCTTTGCACTTTTATTAACCACACTAGCTATGATAGAATGTTCCCTAATTTTAACAGGAAAAGGTGGTTTCTCAATATAAGGTTCTGGCAAGATACGATCAACTGTATGAACTTCAATGTTTTTATATTGGCAGAATTAGTATTATCTTTGTAAGGCAAATGATACTTATTGCAACTTTCTTTAGGAACATCAAGATAAGAGGCAAAAGCCTTGTAACAGTTTGCAATAACTTGAGAATCAAGACCATACATATCATAGAGATTACGAAAATTATCAGTATTCATAAAAGTTTAATGCATTCGTAATCATGCTTTATACCTGATTCTCTACCTTTGTCGTTCTCCCATCCTTCAGTATTTTCCTCAATCCGATCAAGAAGGTCCCATTTAACTTCCTCTTTATTACGCGTAAATGATCCAGCACAAGAGGTATCCAATAGAGTTTTATCTTGAAGAGAAAGCCTTGCATAGAAGTTATCAATAACACATTACCAGGAAGCTCATGAATGGGGCATTTGAGCATTAATGATTTCAATCTCCCCCACGCTTGGGCAATACTTTCTCCATCATGAGGCCAAAAATTATATATATGATTCCGATCTTGATGAATTTCACTAGGAGGATAAAATTTAGAATAAAAGAGAGGCACAATCTCCTCCCAGCCAATAGAACGCCCATTTTTCAGCATCCTATACCATTTTGCAGCTTTACCAGTCAACGATATAGAAAACAATTTCTTCTTGACCTCTTCCATTGAAATACCTGCACACTTGAACAACTCGCATAATTCATGAATAAATAGCAAATGATCCCCAGGAGGGACAGTTCCATCTCCTGCATAGCGGTTATTCGTAACTCGTTCAACAATTTTCATAGGTATTTTAAATGGAATTACTTGATCAGGTGGTTCCTCTTCTACTACCTAGCAGTGGTAGTAGTATTTCCAAACAGGGATTCAAATGGAGATCTCTCCATGATAAAATAAAGTAGCAAGCAGAAATAAAAATAGCACCTACAGTAAAAGTTTCCCTTACCAATTCCACTTACCAATAGCGCACTCCCCGGCAACGGCGCCAGAAAATAGTCTTGATGACCCACAAGTATAGGGGGTGTATCGTAGTACTTTCGATAAATAAGAGTGTCGAACCCAACGAGGAGCAGAAGGTGCTGACAAGGAGTTTCGGTAAAGGTTTCACTGTAAATGCTAGCAGACAAGTTTTTAGGGGTTTTTGATATAGCAGGTAAATAAAATGCGAGTAAGTAAAAGACAGTAATAATAATTGCAGCAAGTGGCCCAATCCTTTTTAGAGCAAAGGACAAGCCGGTTGGTTTACTTATGATGACAAAATGTTCTTGAGGACACACGGGATTCTAGTCAAGTGCTTTCGCTTCACATAGTTGATTAATCTTCATTGTTTTGATAAGTGTTGTGTGGGTGAACCTATGCTAATGCACCGCCCTTACTTGGACTAATACATACTTGTGATTATACCTCTTGCAAGCATCCGCAGTTACAAGAAAGTAATTAAGATAAATCTAACCACAGCCTTAAACTCTGAGATCCTACGCTCCCTTGTGCACCGGTATACTAACGGGGGTTTAGGTTTCTGTCACTCCGGCAACCCCACAATTAGCAACCAAATACACAATGCATCCTCTAGGCCCATAAAGGTGAAGTGTCATGTAGTCGACGTTCACACGACACCACTAGAAGAATAGCACCACAACTTAAATATCAAACCATTAAATATTACTCAACATAATTCCACTACTAACAGCGTGACTTCTCCCATGTCCTCAAGAACTAACAAACTACTCACAGACATCATATGGATCATGATCAGATGTGATATAATGATGGATAACATCTGAACATATACTTTAATTCACCGATAAAACTCAATAGCATCAACCACAAGGAGTAATTAACACCGGGAGAGTTTCCCCTATGAACTAAACAAAGTATAGCCCTAGATGTTACAGCGGAACGAGATGGTGCAGCGGTGATGGTGGTGATGGCGGTGGAGATGATGATGATGATGATCCCGATGAAGTCCAGCGCGATGACGATGAGGATGGCGATGATCTCCCCCTCCGGGAAGGAATTTCCCCGGCAGATTTCTCCCTGCCGGAGAGCTTTTTCTCTCTCTGTGTTTCCGCCTCGTGGAGGCGGCGGAATATTTTCTCACGGACTCCCCGTGTCTTAGGGTTTCTGGGGGATGAAGTACGCGAAGGGGGAGCGCCTGAGGTGGGCCAGGGGAACCACACCTGGCCAGGGCGCGGCCAAGGTGGGCCCCGCGCCCAGGGGTGGTGTGGGCCCCTCCTGGCCCATCTCAGCCTCCCCTTTTGGCTTAGTCCATCTTCTGATAAAATAGGAACATCTGTCTTCTCGGAAATATTTTTAGTGCTCCAGAAATATAGTGCCTTGACGTTGCTTTTTCCAGCTGAAATCTGACTCCGGCAGTTAATTATCCAATGATCATCAAACATGCAAAATAAGACAAAATAACATAAGTAACTCCTCTTAATATGAAATATATCATTGAATAACAGTAAATTATGCTATAAAATAGTGATGCGAAATGGACGTATCACCGAGCTGGGAGTAGGAAGCGGTCTTGGTACGCTCGGCTGTTCTCGCGTGCGGCATGTGCGCCGCCAGCCCCAAGTCGCCGAGATCGCCGGTCTCCACCACAGCAACCCAGCTCCGGCTGCTCCTGCCCCCGATCCGGCGGCGGAGCGGTCTGGAGGCGCCGGAGGGATTGGGGCGGCTCCGGGCGCCGAAATTGGGATCCTAGGCCGTGCCGGGGTAGAAGGGAGGGAGCGAGGAAAGAAGGACCGGAGGAGGACCAGCCCGCCGCGCGAATTCCATTACTCGTCGCCTCCGACCCGCCGTTCCCGGACCTCGGCGGGGCCGCACTACGATCTACTTTTTTTTTAAATCTGAAAAACGCTTTCTGTGGCGCATGGTTGAGGATGCGCCACAAAATCCTGGACTTTCTGTGGCGCACGGGCCGGTGCGCCACAGAATTAAGATTTTTGTGGCGACACTTCTGTGGGGCACCCACCATGCGCCACAGAAAGCAAAAATGGTGCGCCACAGAAGGCCTATTTCCTGGTAGTGTCTGATCTCCTCCGTATTAGTATATCTGCATAGTATAGATCTTGGCTAGTTTAAGGTTATCGTCGTAGGAATTTTTTGTTTTCTGTCTACGATTCCCAACACTTTCTATTCTCCCCCTCGAAATATGGCCCAAACGACAGCGCCATAATTTCGATGAGTCATGAGTTCCCTTTCTTTCTTTTGTTCTTTATCCTGCGCGGAAACATGCTGATGATCCCGAAGAGCAAGTCTTGATGCCTGCACAAATAACGGGATTTAGGTTGAGACTCCAAGTGCAGAGTGTATAGTATAGTGGAAGACAGTTTTCCCCACGAGGGGTGACTCGAGGGTTTAATATCGAACTCTCGGGGAATCTGAAGTGGTAGATTTATCTTCTTATCCTTCTTTTGGTTACCTACAAAACAAGGTTAGATGTTTTGGTCCTCAACCTCACCTGTGGTTGTCAAGCACAAGGTGTAAGAATGATATCAGGATAGTTATGCAATGCAAACAAGAAATAAATATGCAATGATGGTGGATGCAATGATAAATGATATTTTTGGGTTTTTAATGATGTATGCAAGATGAAAAGTATTTTTGTATTTTCGGATTTAATGATGGCTGAAAATAGAAAAGTGGTATATGGTGTTGGAAAGGTGTTTCTTATGATTAAAAATGGACTGGGGTTCATGGTTTCACAAATGCACTCTCTCTTTATAAAGTGGTAGACAATGGAACACACAAAGTTAACATATGAGATTGCAACACAGGGTTTGATAACAAGTTACTTAGATATATGGGCATCACGTCCTAACATAGAGATCTTTTGGTTATTAACCTCTCTTATACTCCACCAAGATGCGAACTAAATCATAACACCTCAGTAATTAAGATAACTCAGAGTATAGCATAAGTATCATGACATGAAGTGAAAATAAGAACATGCTAGATCTAGTCATGGAGTAGTGGCAATGGTCACGCCCACATCCCCGGTAGCATGGTATTTTAGTTTATCCCTAGTGAGGTAACAAAGTAAGGTAAAGATACCAAAGTGGATCGCAGAACTTTCTCTCACGTTCACTGCACTAGCCACCCCCCGTTACTCCAACTAATGCACACGTTCCCCCCACACGCTCTCATAAACATGCTTGATCAAAACAAGTAGACAAGAACGGGGTACATAATATGCATCTATACTCATAACTGAAACAAACATTGCAATCTCAAACATATATTAACTCATAAAGATCCACCACAAAGGTATTACAACGGTGACCGTAATCATGTTCAGCAGCTCATACGGTGCTAATTAGTGAAGCTCAAGAGAGGAGAGATACATAAGTTACTTCCACAAACCCATAGTCCAGAGGTGGACTACTCCCTCTTCATCATGGAGACGGTGGAGAAGTCGATGGAGAAGGTGGAGACCACGCCGGCAGCGCCCCGCCGGAGTTTTCCCCCTCCAATCTGCAGCTCCTGATCTCCGTTTCGGTGTTTCTGTGTTTGCGGCGCTCCTTCCAGAGAACGACGGGGGACCTTTTTTATAGGCGTTTTTAGGTCAAGACGAAGGCGGTGGAGCGAAGATCGACGGCAACGGAGCCACGAGGCCCAAACGGGTGGGTCCCACGCGGCCACAGTACCTGGCCGCGTGGGCCACCCGTTTGGCCCTCGGGCCTCCGTTTGCTTGCTTCCTTTTTCCGTAGTCCTTCTTCCTTCCAAATATTGACGCCCGTAAATTTCCAGGTGATTTCGTTGACGTTTGGGTCCCTGAAACATTAAAATACAAAACTAGGGTTTTCTGCCTGTGCAGGGTTAATTCCAAATAAATGGAAAACTATGAAGTATTCCCAAAATCATGATAAAACATTGATATAACCCTTATATGATGCAAATATGATTGGAATATAAGCAATTAAAGTGCAAAGTTCATGTATGCATTTTACATGCATCAACATCCCCAAGCTTAATCCATGCTCGTCCTCGAGTATGAAGATGATAAAACTAACATGGACTTTGCAATTTAATACTTAACAATGGATATCAAAGATGATTACTATTGCTACATATAGTCAAATGATTCATTCTTCAAAGGAGTAGCAATATGCAAATAGTTTATGAAGTGATATCAAGTATTCAAGACAAGGATGTTCATTGATAGTTCACAAAGTGTAACATAGTAGCAAGTAATATGGAACACATGTATGCATAATGATAAGTAGAACATCCTACAATGGTCATAGAGTGTAGATGAAAATCTGAATATGATAGGTGTACACTTTGGAAAGATGTATATGTGAGTAGAGGTAAAGCATGCATAAGTTTCATCCAACTTCCAAACTCTTCTACTTAAGTTAATGATTGCAATAAGGTATTCATTGGTGTCAAGCTCTCATTGCCCCTATCATAGCATCTTGAATGATTAAGGTTAAAGTGAAAGCAAATATGAGTAGTGTGCTTGACAAAGTAAAGGTTGGATGTCTCATGCCCCTTGAATACAAGTACTACACCATGTTACTCAACTTAGGAAACAAAGCAAGTTCAATTATATCATTGTAAGTAATAATAGTATCATCAAGAGCGTCAACTGGGGTACCTCTTGTCCCAGATATGGAACAAGCCCATATCAAAATGACAAGACAAACAAACAAAATGAACAATCTCAACACCCTTTTTATTTACCATTTGGAATAGTTTTTTATTGCAAGGTGTATCACAGAAGGTTCACCATAGTATGTAAGTAAATTTCCACCATGAATGATGCATGGCTTAGATTAGCGGCCCAGGCGTCTCTCTAACCATTTATACAAACTCATTTAAACTACTTCATTTCCACTCATTTCACATGATAGCATCCATAACAAAAGTACATGATATCAACTAAATGAGATGAAGAGCATGTTGAAAGCTTGCATGTGACAGCACATATGGGCTAACTCCAACCTCGAACATTTATCAAGCCACTAGCATCATAATCTTAATCACAATGGGTCATGTTTTATTATGCAATATAAAAATGTGCATCAAGTTCGTGAGAGCTATATAACCAATTTTTCCATTGCAATCAATAACATAAACATTTTCATTCAGAGGTAAGATAACACAAACAACATGTTAAACATACTCGGAATAGCATAAAGCCAATAGGTAGATATGGTGGACTCACTGGAATAACTTTGGTTGAAGGTGTTGGAAACAAGTTTTTGCTTGTTGGAGTTTTTGGGCTAGCAAAAGGGAGAAAGTTGACCATCTAGATGCATGCATGAGTGTCCATAGAACTAACTAATCCATGTTAAACCAAGTAAATAACAATCAGCACCAAAACATGAATAAGTGATAGCTCTACAAAAAGAATTTGCAAACTATTACTCATAAACAAGCTCATGAATCATGCAACTATATGTATCATTAAAAATCAAGTCAAACATCCCTTTTCCCAATCTTATAAAAGCATCCAACATATTTCAACCCATATTTCCAGTAGCTCTCTCATATATAATTGATAGTGTGGTGGTCTCTCAAGACTCAAACAAAAACAAAAACGACGCTCCAAGTTTATGCGATAAAGTGTTTCGATCGAAAAACAGAAGTTGGACGTGTGCAAACCGAGAGTGTGTAGGTCCAGGGGTTGTCTTCACATCCCCAAGCTTATGGTCTTCACCATCCTTGGATAGCTCTTGGTGCATCTCCTCCAATCCCTGTGAAAAAACTTCAAAACACCGTTTCTCCCATCTCTTTTCTGTGGGGTGCATTAATAGTGATAAACAAATAGGTTCCTTGCTGCATATAATCCTTGAACAAAAATTCATATGAATGTCCAGAAAGTATATAATGTTGTATGCCTACTCATAAACTCAATTGGATCAAAAAGATTCAACTTAAAAGCTCAAAGCATGCATCAAACAAAATGGGACAGAATCTGTCCAGAAAAACAGCAGCAGCAAAACGTATTTTTCTACCCTACCAAACTTTCTCGAAAAATTCCGAAAAATTCATGCATACAGAGGATGAAAAGTTGCAACTACAGTTCAAATATGAGCTCATTCGGAGTTACAGAATAAGAATTAAAAATCATACCGTGCACTGATTCGTGCAGGAATAAAATCTCCGAACTATAAGCAACTTTTCAAACCAAAAAGGGTAAAACTTGGCACTTTATTAAAAACTCCAGAACCTAAACTAGACACAAATCTCTTGTTACAGCAAGAGGACACAAAGAAAAATCACACATAAAAATAACCGGGTTGCCTCCCGCAAAGCGCTTTCTTTATAGCCATATAGCTAGGCTTCTTACTTGTTGTTTTATTGTGGACGAAGCTCATGAGGGAGCTTGAACTTTGGTGGTTCCCTCTTCCTTGGAAAGTGTTCCATGCACTTCTTGTGTGGAAACTGAAACTTTACATTCCCTTCCTTTGAATCAATGATAGCACCTGTGGTACGAAGAAAAGGTCTTCCAAGAATAATAGGACTAGAGGTTTTATTCCCCATATCCATGATTAGAAAATCCACAGGCACAAAAGTCATATGTAACTCTACCATAACATCACTTACTTTTCCCAAAGCATGTTTAATAGAGTCATCAGCAAGTGCTAGTTCAATAGAGCATTTTTCAAGATTTTTCAATTCAAGCACTTCATATAGTTCTTTAGATAAAACAGAGACACTAGATCCTAGATCAAGTATGGCATGGTGTGTCTCTTTTCCAATAGTTACTAGTACCTTAGGTATCCACATATCCCCAAGCTTAGGTGGTATCATAGCCTCTTGGTTGTACCTAGCAATCTTTTCTTTCAAGACATGATTAGCAATATAAGAACCAAAACCTGCTTGGTTAGTGTTGATGGAAGGATCACTTGCAAATTTTTGTAAGATAGATATTAATTCATGCAAGCTACAATTTTCTAAGTCAAGCAAAGGATCCTTGACTTCATTAAGCATTTTAACTTCCTCAACTTTCTTTTCCTTTTTAACCCATACTTGTTGCTAGCAGGAACCTCTTTCACATGTTTAAGAGATGAATCTTTTCTCAATGAATCACTAACTCGAACCAATTTTTCCTCAATATTGTTCAGGTAAACATCTTTTTCCAGAAATTCTTTCTCACAAATTCTCAACTTATGCATGACATTAACCAATTCATTGTTTATCTTTGGAATAATGTTTTCAGAATAAGAAACTAGTTGTTCAAAATCTTCCTTACTAGGTAGCTTTTCTAACTTAGTTTCAAATTTATCCTTTGATGAAGCAAGTGCTATTGTGGTGTCTTCCAACTTTTTCTTGCTACCCACAAAGCTACCAAAAATCCTTCTAAGTGTCATGGCTGCACAAGGTGGTGTTGACAAGACAAAACTTCCACCTGTAGCCCCATCTAAAGCATTTTGATACCAAGGATCTATTCCATAATAGAAATAAAGATTTAGCTTTTCATCTTCACAAGGTGTAGGATCTTCATAATGCATCCTATTAATTCTTACCCAAGCATCTTTTAATGTTTCTCCATGATATTGTTTAAAACTAGAAACAGAATTCCCTAGAGAACTCCCTCCTTGTTTGTTTCCAAGCACCATGATAGCAAGTTTTTTTTTGGTATTTTTAATTTTTTATGCAAAACTGAAATAAATATGATATGATATGCAATGACACTAACAAAACAAATAAATTGCTTTGTAAGTAAAGATGGATAAGATGGTGCTCACGTAGGTGCAACCTCCCCAAGCTTAGGTGTTAGCACAAGTTGGTGACGTTGACTTTGTTGTGAGATGAATGCGATGATGCACACCCTTGGATAAATCTCTCAGCTACGATTCCCCGGCAACGGCGCCAGAAAACGTCTTGATGATCCCGAAGAGCAAGTCTTGATGCCTGCACAAATAACGGGATTAGGTTGAGACTCCAAGTGCAGAGTGTATAGTAAGTGGAAGACAGTTTTCCCCACGAGGGGTGACTCGAGGGTTTAATATCGAACTCTCGGGGAATCTGAAGTGGTAGATTTATCTTCTTATCCTTCTTTTGGTTACCTACAAAACAAGGTTAGATGTTTTGGTCCTCAACCTCACCTGTGGTTGTCAAGCACAAGGTGTAAGAATGATATCAGGATAGTTATGCAATGCAAACAAGAAATAAATATGCAATGATGGTGGATGCAATGATAAATGATATTTTTGGGTTTTTGAATGATGTATGCAAGATGAAAAGTATTTTTGTATTTTCGGATTTAATGATGGCTGAAAATATAAAAGTGGTATATGGTGTTGGAAAGGTGTTTCTTATGATTAAAAATGGACTGGGGTTCATGGTTTCACAAATGCACTCTCTCTTTATAAAGTGGTAGACAATGGAACACACAAAGTTAACATATGAGATTGCAACACAGGGTTTGATAACAAGTTACTTAGATATATGGGCATCACGTCCTAACATAGAGATCTTTTGGTTATTAACCTCTCTTATACTCCACCAAGATGCGAACTAAATCATAACACCTCAGTAATTAAGATAACTCAGAGTATAGCATTAAGTATCATGACATGAAGTGAAAATAAGAACATGCTAGATCTAGTCATGGAGTAGTGGCAATGGTCACGCCCACATCCCCGGTAGCATGGTATTTTAGTTTATCCCTAGTGAGGTAACAAAGTAAGGTAAAGATACCAAAGTGGATCGCAGAACTTTCTCTCACGTTCACTGCACTAGCCACCCCCCGTTACTCCAACTAATGCACACGTTCCCCCCACACGCTCTCATAAACATGCTTGATCAAAACAAGTAGACAAGAACGGGGTACATAATATGCATCTATACTCATAACTGAAACAAACATTGCAATCTCAAACATATATTAACTCATAAAGATCCACCACAAAGGTATTACAACGGTGACCGTAATCATGTTCAGCAGCTCATACGGTGCTAATTAGTGAAGCTCAAGAGAGGAGAGATACATAAGTTACTTCCACAAACCCATAGTCCAGAGGTGGACTACTCCCTCTTCATCATGGAGACGGTGGAGAAGTCGATGGAGAAGGTGGAGACCACGCCGGCAGCGCCCCGCCGGAGTTTTCCCCCTCCAATCTGCAGCTCCTGATCTCCGTTTCGGTGTTTCTGTGTTTGTGCGGCGCTCCTTCCAGAGAACGACGGGGGACCTTTTTTATAGGCGTTTTTAGGTCAAGACGAAGGCGGTGGAGCGAAGATCGACGGCAACGGAGCCACGAGGCCCAAACGGGTGGGTCCCACGCGGCCACAGTACCTGGCCGCGTGGGCCAGGCCCGTTTGGCCCTCGGGTCTCCGTTTGCTTGCTTCCTTTTTCCGTAGTCCTTCTTCCTTCCAAATATTGACGCCCGTAAATTTCCAGGTGATTTCGTTGACGTTTGGGTCCCTGAAACATTAAAATACAAAACTAGGGTTTTCTGCCTGTGCAGGGTTAATTCCAAATAAATGGGAAAACTATGAAGTATTCCCAAAATCATGATAAAACATTGATATAACCCTTATATGATGCAAATATGATTGGAATATAAGCAATTAAAGTGCAAAGTTCATGTATGCATTTTACATGCATCACATGCTCATTCACATTACACGCAGAATACACTTTTTCACGTAGTGATAATAAATAAAACTCATTGTGAAGTAAAGCAACACCAACATAAGTATTATTAAACCATATGGCGCACTTGCCATGTCCAAAATAACATTCATAATGATCTTTGTCCAAACGTGAAACACTAATCAAGTTTCTGTGTAATGAAGGAACATATAAAACATCTCTAAGCAGGATCGTGAATCCATCAGCTAACTCCAGGGAGATGTCGCCGACGGCTTCAACGTCTGCTTGAACTCCGTTTGCAACTTCAATGCATCTTTCACTTCTTTGCGTAGTCCGCGTCGAATGGATTCCCTGTAATGAATTTGCAACATGAACAGTTGCACCTGAGTCAATCCACCAAGTAGATTTTGAAAACTATGTATACAAGGATTCATTTATAAAGGAAACAATGTTGTTACCTCTCTTTGCCATTATGGACTTTAGCCAAACAGGGCAATCTTTATTGTAATGCCCAGTCTTCTTACAGTGGAGACATGTATCTTTGTCCACTGGAAGAGACTTCTCCTGATGCTGATAATGCGTGGGAGCTTTTCCATGTGACTTTGAAGGGGAACCATTGCTACTTTGATTGTAGTTCCTTTTCTTATTATCCTTCACATAGTTCAGAGAACCACCATGTGAGACTTTAAGTCTTTCCTCTTCTTGCACACACATGGCTATTGTCTTTTCAATGTCCCATTTTTCAGGCGACATGTTGTAGTTGACAACAAAGGTACCAAACTCTTTTGGCAGTGAAGCCATAACTAGGTGAACAAGGAGTGCAGGCTTGAGCTCCAAATCATCGTCCATGGGCTTAAGCTTAGCTGCCATGTTGCTCATCCTGAGGATGTGCTCTCTTATGCCATGTCCACCTCCTGTGTACTTTTCTGTCACCAGCTGCTTTAGCAGCTGGGTAGCATATATCCTTGAAGAACCAGTGAACTGGTTCTTTATCTTTTCAAGAAACTCCCTTACGGAAGCACACTCTGCAATTGAGCCCACAATAGCATGCTCAATTGTGTTCTTTATGAAAGCCATGCATTTTTGGTTGGCGGTGAGCCATTTTTTGTTATCGAGGGTATATGACATCTCCAATGGAGCATAATCCCTCTTCTTTTTCTCCCAAGCATCATCATCATCTTTTGCATCTCTGACTGGCTCTGTAGGCTTGACCGGCTGTGGAGTGTCCACAACCCAGTCCACCTCAGCACAAACGAAAGCCAAGTCGACCTTCTTTCTCCATTCAGTATAGTTATCACCTCTGAGGGTTGGAACATCCTTGATGCAGCTCATCAAGTAGTACCCTCCTGAAAACCACAATGAAGTGAGATCATAACAACAATTGCATGTAATAATCCAACGTTGGTCAAAATTAAAACATACAACTGTTTGTGCAATTAAAACTATATCACCGTTGGGCAGAAAATAGAAATAAATGCACATATAACAACAATAAATCATGATTATGTTATTAACAACGTTGGTCATAAAATAACAGAATCATAATTATTCAATTAATCACTTTAACATGCTCTTAAAAAATTAATTCTTTCTTTAGTTCTATTTGCCTTTTAAGAGTACTTTTATTTATTTGCAGCGGAAAACATTCATGAACTTTATACTTTTCGGAAGCATTTCTGTCACTTTTCTGTTTTCTAAAACAAACATGTTCGTTGAATCTGTTTGAATAGAAAAAAATACTAAGCAAAATTCTCTAAAACTATACTGAATTCAATTAAAGAAAAAAATGCTTCTGGGAAAAATAACAGAAAACTGTTCTGTGCGGCCCAATGTTAACCTGCCGCCCGAGGGACGCGGAAAACGGCCCACGGCCTGTTCTGCGAGCGCTGCACGAAAGCGGCCTCCTGCATCTTTCGGCCCAACGGCCCGTTCGTGAGCTAGGGTTTTAATCTGGCCGTCCGTTTGATCGGACGGTCGTCCGCTCTCCTCGCTTGAACAAAACGGGAAAGGCCACCCCCGACCGAAACCCTAACCTCATTTTTCTTTCCTCCTCACCCCCCCGCATCTCTCGTCCGTTTGCGGCGGAAAAGGCTACGCCGGCTGCCGAACGGCGTTGAACACCACCGAGCCGCCGCGAGCCCCTTCCCTTTCCTCTTTCTTTCCTACTTTCCATCCTCTGCTGCTGTCTGCTTGTGAGAGACGGAGAGAGAGGCGCGGCTGCGCCCCCTTTCACTCCCTACCTGATGGGATGCGTTGACGACGCCCCTGCTGTCCCCCTTGCCGGCGTGCGCGAGCTCCGAAGGAGAGCGCGCCGCTGTCAAGCGGCACAGCGGCGGTGCCCCAAAGGGGTACTGTTCTTCTTTCGGCATCGGTTTCGATCCGAACACGGTAAGGGGAAAAAATTCTTCTTCTTTTAGATCTCGATTTTTCTTTCTTTTCTGTCTACCCGAGTAAGATCTAAATCCTAGCATGCTCTGATACCATTGTTAAAATCCTAGGAACATCTAGGCTAGATCCAATCGGTAGCATCAACTGTCTACGAGTCTGTCTTGTCAATTGGGAGTGAGAGAACAGAGAGATGGGAGGGAAAGGTGTACCTTCACCTTGGCTCGGAGAGCCTGTCGAGTTGTCCATGGTGGAGAGTGGGCGAAGTGGTGGCGGCGCTTCCCGTCAGCACTGCGCTTGCCCTAGATCGGTAGGGTATGTCAGTGGGGTGTACAGTCGCGACGAACCTCGTGTTGCGTGTCGCTGGCCCCCACCTCTTTATATAGCGCAGGTGACAGGGGCCCATCAACTATAGTGGGTTGGGCGCCCCCGATCAGGGCGCAGGTCCGATGGGCCGTTGGGCCCACACGGGAGGAGATCAATCTAACAATTAGGTCACTGATTTACAATTAGATGTGCAAGTGCGAAACTTAATGTAGGGCAACACAATCCAACTCGTTTGATCCCTCAAACAACTTTCGAGTAGCATGAACTCTTGGTCGAGTAGAATATCACTTGGGTGCAACCCCGATTTTGTATATCAGTCAGTTCACATCGGATTGAGTTCCATTCACCTCAAGAGTGTGAACATGCATGGATCACTCTCTTTAACCCTGCAAACAGAAACAGCGCAACAACCAAACAAGTCCTCACCTTTGTCATGCTAAACACATGCACGTACAACCACATTGTCGTGGCCCTAGCTAGCAGGCTTTGACCGAGCGATGTACTCCGTATGTCGGTGCAGCGAAGGAAACGCGTCGTCTCCCGGCCGTACGTATGTAGCGCCCCACCACATTGTCATGCATGCATGGCTAGCTCTCGGGAACTCGCCGAAGTTTTTAGCTTTGTGCTGTTGAGGCGGCATTGTCGCGTGACAGTTAGTGGTTGATAGCCGTCGTACCGAGTCGTGCTTCTGTGATTGCCGGCCACCCCGGAAAATGCATTTTGCTCCCGGGCACCACTGCTCCCTCCCATTAAAAAAATACAAGTTTTAGGGTGGTTGGCATTTTTAATAACCGTTCATCCATCGAGATCTAACGGTGTTAAAATAGTCGGAACCAGACTGACGGAACCGAACAGTTCCGCGGTACCAAAAATGGTGTGGGACCGGTACCAAAATTATGTGGGACCGGGTACGAAAACTGTGGGGCCGGTACCAAATTATGCGAGACCATAATTTTATTTTAATTATTAAAAGCTATTTTCGAACGTTTGATCACTCTCTTCTCTCCCCTAATCTCCTCCCACTCTCTCCACCACCGACGCGGGCGTGGGCGCCGTCACCGGCTCCTCCACCTTCCCTCCAGTAGGGGCACGGGCGGGGGCGCCGTCGCCGTCCTCCTCCACCTCCCCTGCAGGACCCGGGCGCGGGCGTCGTCGCCGGCCTCCTCCAGCAGCGGGCGCCCGGCTCCGGCCTCCTCGATCTGCCCTCCAGCAGCAGTCGCCAGGCCCGGGCACGGGCGCCGTCGCCGGCCTCCTCCACCTCTCCTCCGTGAGCAGGATCCGGAAGCCGCCGGCCTTTCCATCCACCACCTCCGGAGCAGCAGCTGCATCCTGCCGCGGGAATGGCCAAGTTCGCCTGATTGAAAAGCAACGGAGGCTCGTCCTTTCTCACTCCATCTCTCAGCGATATGCATCCACGCTCTAAAACGCGCAGCGCACGCTGAGGCAACCATCCGGCCCACAGACGAACACTTTCAGAATCAAGAGTGTTTTAAAAGATCCAGAACACGATCTTCTTTGATTTTTGATCTTTACTCAGTAGCTCTGTCGGCACCACTGTACCATCAGAGAAAAGTGCAGGATGGTGATGATTAGATGTGTCGGAAGCAGATAACCAAGTTCTCTGTATAATAAATTTTTGTAAAGAGTTCTGACAAGGATAAGGCACTGATCATCTAATCTGGAAGATCACATTTCTTCTTGTCAAGGCATAGCATCCAACATCTATACGTCCAAATTCTTTTCTGTATAATTTTGAGAATGCTTACCACGCATAGACGTCCAAACTCTGCGAAAAGGAAAGAGTTTATTGCTTAACACCATCACCTAACTACTCATATCCGCATCCTAGCTAGGAGGAAAGCTTCCTCATATCTCACTAGGTGATGGTGTTAAGCAAAATATCTCAGTGGAGAGCTCTCATATCTCAATGGATGCAAAGAAGAAAAGAGTTCACCCATAGTGACAAAAAGGTCACGAAGATATAGTTACAACCATAGAAGAACCCTGCTTGAATCTGATAAGGGATGAGCATCATACGGAAACACAGTGAAACAAGTATGCTTATTACTATCTTCATACAAAATAGTACAAGCGATGCTTGTTACATGAACATAATAAACACAATGGTAAACGTGGCTAGCTATGTTGGAATTGTAGTGACCTATGGAGATCAACATTATGATGTGTCATGCTTTGGACATGTAGGCATGTAGCTGGTGTCTGGTGACGATTTCCCTCTGGACTTAAATCTCCATGCTGACTTTCGTAGACATTGACCTGCAGCAGCTGTTGGAGCTTCCTCTCCCTTGCTCCTTTCTGCCTCTGCGTCTTCATCATCTGCATTTTCAGAAACACATGAAATAAATCTTCAGCTTACATGAAATTAGTCTTCAGCATATTTGACCCCATGATACTCATTTCATGTTCACCATCTCAAGAGTATCGTGTTCAGAAAATCATGCACTAGGATACTGGGAGTCTTCGTTTTATTTACACGAACCTCAACATTGACGGCATCAAAGAGCTCAAGCTCGAGCTCATAATGCATATCATCAGGGCCTTTATCTGAGAAGTTGAAATGGCCTACGGATTCCAGCTTACGGCAAGAACAGTTGATCCTGTAGAAAGAACCTTCATTCTCCTCAACGCGCACTTCAGACTTCTTCTCCCTTCTATCCCTATTAGCCACAACATGCGTACTGACATCGTCTCCATCTAGTATCCCGCTGATACAACGATTGCTGACAGCATCTATGCTCCATCGGACCAGCACAAACACATCAGGTGTGAAAACTTTTGCAGCGTGTTTCTCAAGACTTGAAGCATCTGCACGCTAAAACCTTTCTCGAGAGCATAATTGTTATAGAACCGAAAAGCTTCATCCTCTTTATCAAACGTCCTGCTCACAATGCCAAGGTACTCATCACCTGCATCGGCCATGGCTTCCTGCATATCACATACAAATCGAAAATTAAAGGTTTTATCAAAATGGGTCAATGACACATATTCAAATACTTCCTTAAGGTCAAGAATGTTCCAGAGGTGATTCAGCCTACACGAGTCATATTTTAACTAGTTTTCAATGAAATAATTTTTCGTCAATTAGTGACAAACTACCAACCGATGTAACCCTGACACATGCCAGTATGCCACATGCCAATATGCCACTAGTAACTAAAAGAAGTTACACAAGTAAGAGGAACAAATGTTCAGCAGCAGAATGATACCGGAGAAGAAATATATCAAAAGAGAATTTTAATACAGAAATTGCTAAGTGGGAGATGGATCAAGCATGCAAGGCAAATCCAGTCTATTTTATTTGCATGCAGGAGTGAAAACCGGGAGCAGAATATAGGGCTGTTTTTTTACCTCGGAGATAAGTTGCCACAGGTTTTGGAGCTGTATACTTCTCAACAAACCAGTTCGGTTCATATAGCAGTATAGCACAACGCCTATCTAGGGAACGGGTGCAGCTGGAGCTGTCACTGCAACTTAAGCAGAGTTGCTCTCGATCTGAACATCAAACCTACTACTAATTGGTCAGTTTTGATTGGCTATCATGCTCTATCTTGTAACGAATATAACTGTGTAGGAAAATAGGATTGAACCATGTACAGCTACAAACTTAATTTTAGAAGAATGATCCATGTTCAGTTCAAGTTCTTGCTAAACAGCACTGAAAAATGGGTCGGTAATTAAGCACCCATTGCAATACAAAAGCATATGCGGAATAGCCTAATTCACGAGATGGGATTAGAGCAGCTACTAATATACTCCACAACCAGCTACATCATTATCGACCTGTCTTCTACTAGGTATCAGCCTCCAACTTCAGTTTTTGGAGCAATTTTTTCTTGAAGATTTCAACCAAAAATCACACTACAGAACGGTACTGCACTCACCTCCACGCCGACGTCGTCGCCGACCTCCTCGCCGCCGCTGTCGCCTCGCTGCGGTACCGTGGCCTGACCCCGCTCCACGCAACCGTCGTTGCCGACCTGCTCACCGCGCCGCCACAATCCGTGGCCTCCGCCTGGTTCGTCCGCGCCGCAACAGAAGAAGGGAGGTCGTCCTCGCCGCGAAAGAAGAAGGGAGACGGCGGCGGTTGCCCTAGTCGCCTGGTGTCGGTTGCTCGCCCAACTCCTCACCGCGCGCCGCCACCTCGCCACGGGCTTGGGGAGTGGGGAAAATCGGCGCCTGTCCCCGCAAAGCCCGCGCCGCCGTCCTCGCCGACCTCCTCGCAGTGCGCCGCCACCGCGCCGCGGGCCTGATGAGTGGGGAAGATCCTCCTCGCCGCGACCGTACGAGGGAGGCGGTTGCTGCCCTAGTCGCCTCGCACGGCTGCTCACCACGGCGGCTGCCCTAGTCGCCTCGCACTCGCAGGATTCGTTTTTCCTTCAGATGGGCCAAAACAGAACAGAACAGGGTCGGGCTGTTTTTCCCCCTAAAACTACGTGAATTTTAATCAACGGCTAATAAAAATCCCCTCATAATCAATGGCTAACAAAATTCAGAGCCCACGTTTCCGACGGAACCACGAGTTCCGTGCCAATCACCAGAAAATTCGAAATCATATTTGTGAGATTCAAAAAATTCTGAAAAAAATTATAAATATGTAGTCAATGATATATCCCAACAACGTGTAAATTTTCAATTCAAGATTCTTTATATTTTGGCCTCAACAAAAATAACAAATCTGATCAAACTTAGAGATTTGAAAATATGTATACTTAGATCCACATTTTTGTTATTTTTGTGTAGCTCAAAATACAACTTATTTGAATTTGATTTTTTACACGTTTGTAAGATATATCATTACCTACACCCCGATTTTTTTGCAGAATTTTTTAAAGATTATAAATATGATTTTCGAATTTTTAAAATGGGAGGGAGCAGTGGTGCCCGGGAGCAAAAACTCTCCACTACCGGCCACCCTCGAATTCTCTGCGGCCTTGAATGTTTGGCCGGCAGTACTTGTCCGTCCCGTCGTGGAACTCTCTCTCTCCGGCGCTCCAAATGTCCAGCTGCCGACTCGATCGATCGGAGTCGTTGAACCAGCAGCACTTCACGCCAGGAAAAAGTGGTCAATGGTGCGTCGTCCAAATGCACTAGCTAGGCAGTGCCAGTAGTAGTTAAGCTTTTGCATGCCTGATTGAGTGAAGCGAGTGTCAAGTTACCAAAAAGGAAAGGAAATTAGCCAAGCGTGAGCACAAAAAAATGCACTCCTACTAAAGGCAAGGCCTTTTTTATTCATTTTTGCTGGAAACGGCAGCAGGTCGCCCTCTCGCATCGACCCGATCCACCACGATTCCAAAGCTAAATTAGGTACGTCCGCGGCGCGTGATTGCGGCAAGATTAGGTCTAGCTGCGCGATGAAATTAAGGAGAAGATCGGCCGCGCGCGCGGCAGGGAGTTCCAACACGCGATCTCCTCAGACAAAGTTATTAGGTTCGTGTGGCCGCGATCTCAGGAAAAAAATGCGGCCGTTTTGGGACATGCATTGCAGCTGCAGTACTAGTGTTTCTCTTCCACTTCTGCGGCAATTCGGCATAGCAATTGCCTGAAAATAAATAAGGCGTTCTTCCGAGCTTAGCAGTACTACTCCGTACTTCATTAATCTTAGAAACAAGTTTTTTTTAAGAAACAAGACTCCGTACTTCATTAATCACCGGCCATCTTCTTGCAATCATCGGCCGATCTCATAACTGCGGTGGAGTGGACGACGTACCAACCCGGCCGGCATACAAACGGGAGCGCGTTGCGTCGATGAGCTGAACCTGAACCTGAACCTGAACAGGGAGTTGTAGGGTCACGTGGAACCAGGATCTGGCTCCCCACCCCGATTTCAAAATTGCCTCACCGCTTATTATCATGGTGTAGTCTAACACCAGCTCAGCTTGGTTGACGCAAGAACAAAAGGGGAGATAGAGCAAGAAACCGAAGCTGTTTTTGGTTTTCAACTTCAGTTAACTGAGACTAAACTGGGGGTTATTCATCCCTGATGTTTCGGAAGCAACTTGAGCACGTACGTGCAAGAGATACTACACACCTCCGTTTTTAAATATAAGATGTATTTAGACATATTTTAATGTGCATGTTCACTCTTTTGGATCCGCACCTATTTAACATGTGATGTACCGGAAACATCTTATATTAAAAAACAGAGCGAGTACGTACATGTTAGTTATATTGCTGCTCTGTAGTAAAAAGTTTCTACTGAGTTAATCTCGAGAGGGAAAAGCAAATCGCTATAATCGTACACGTGAAAGCTAAAAATCGAACGTGGAGCCCGAGGTTCTTGTAGCCCAGTTTGAGGTTTACTTAATTTTTTCTTAAGGGCCGGGCGGTTTTAAGGGATCTGCTTGGGTCGCGTTTTTCGTCCGAACGTTTTAAAAACAATTATTATAAAAGTTTACTTGTTTTACTGGATCTGTGTGAGATAAAAAGAAGGATAGAGGATGGAGCGAAATATTTTTTTTTCTTTAGGCCCCGTTTGGAACAAAGAAAAATCGTAAAAAATTTGGAGGGTAGGATTCCTAAAGAAAACTTTCATATGGTACCGTTTGGAACAACATAATAGAAATCTCAGTTTCCTTTGAAATTCCTATGGCATAAGCTATTCCATAGGAATTTTGGAAAAAAAAAACAAATATGAGGTCTCACCTCATGTTTTCATCTTTCCATGTCTACAATTTCTATATTTTTCCTGTGTGACATCCGAATGACACTTTGAAAATTTCATGTGGTTTTAGTTCCTGTAGAAATTTAAAAAACATAACAGCTCAATTCCTGAGTAGGTAACTGACCAAACTGAAGCTGTTTTATTACTCAAACACCCTTGACGTAGTAACTGAATACAGTACTAAATGAACATGCAGTGCCGTAATTACTGTAGTTAATCTGGAGATGGACAAGCAAATCGGCGTAATTAATTGGTCCATGTTTACGCGTGGATACGCCCCGAGTTTCTCGGCTACTTTCAGGGTTTCAAATGGAGCCACCCTCCACTATCCTCCATTCCACCCACAAAACCAGTCGGACGGAGCGGAGCGGACACCGCACCACGCCACGCTCGCACAGCATTCAAGCCTACTCCACTTCTCAACAAAGTTGCAAGGGCCCAAGGCTGCCTTGCCTGAAAGCGAGCTGCTCCAGTTCCCACAGCTTCTCCCTCCCCTCCCTTGTCCTCAAAGGCAACAAAGCCAAAGCAAGAACACCTGCTCTACTCCCCCAGATCCCAACTGCCACATCCCCAAACAGATTCCTCGCCAAGCAAGATCAGATCGCCCCTTCCCCGCGCGCGACTCTACTGAATCTCCATTGCACCGTACGCGCGTGTCCATGCTACCGGCGGCAATCTAGCATCGCTAGCTAGGATTAGGGGGAGGATGGTGAAGTCGCAGCACGGGCACGGCGTGCCCGGCGGGGGCCACGGGCGGCGGACTCCGTTCCTGACCTCGTACGCGCTCACGCTGGCCTTCATCACCTTCGTCTCACTCCTCTACTTCAAGGACTTCTCCTCCACGCTCCACCAGCCCTTCCTCCACCACCCGCCGCCACGCCACCGCCCCCACGCCAGCCCCCGGTCCCGGCCCAGACCCCAGCCCCACGCCCACGCCGGCGGCGAACGCGGCACCGTGGGGTTAGTCGAGAAGCGGGCCGCGGTGGAGAGCTCCCGCGCGCCGGAGCGGCTGCCGTTCGCGGTGGGCGCGGCGGCGGCGGGGTGCGACATCGCGCAGGGCGAGTGGGTGTACGACGAGGCGGCGCGGCCGCTGTACCAGGAGGAGGAGTGCCCCTACATCCAGCCGCAGCTCACCTGCAAGGAGCACGGCCGCCCCGACACCGCCTACCGGCACTGGCGCTGGCAGCCCCGCGGATGCAACCTCCCCAGGTCCGTACGAAAAAAGTACATTATCACGAATCTCCTTTCTCCTCTCGATGCGATAGTGATGGTGATTTTGGATCCATGAAGAAAAAAACATAGAAAATCGATAGTAGAAACAGAACAAATTTCCTTATAGAAAACCAATCGATCTTGTAAAGCAGCGAGCGATGCCGACCAGACGGAAACGAACAAACCCATCGTGCTCTACTCTACCCCGGGGCGGTTAGGATTTTACGGTTAGCAAACGCAACGGTGAATAACAGCGAGATTTCGGGGCTGATTTAGCGGGATTTTGGCCGGATGCCCTCGATTCCGTCCGAGAGCGGCTGGACGCGGGCGCTCCGAGGTAGGCGAACTCCCCACCGTCGGGGTTGGGTTGGGTTTGGGTTGGGTAGGTAGGTAGGACGCGCCGAGGTGGGGGCGCCGCGAGCGACACGAGTCCATGCGCCGACGACTGGGCGCTCCACCAGCTCCAAGCGTGGACGGCAACACGAACCTGATTGTAGTTATTGTTAGGCCCGGGGGCTTCTTAACTAACCCGAGAGAGACTACCGCTCCATGAACGTAACAGGGGAGCGAGCGTCGGTGGGCATCGATCATGGAGTCAGGGTGCGTCGCACAAGACATGACATGAGGGATCCATCCAGCTGTTTGCTGCCGGCCATGCGTGCCATTGCCGCGTCCTCCCCGGGCAGGCAAACCTCACGTGGGAGCATGCATGGTGTGGGTCTGATCTGAGCAAGGGAAGGCGACCGGGATGAGCATCCTCCTCCTGCTCTTTTTGTGCGCGTGTGTGTTGCCATTCCAATGGACCCTCCGCTTGGACATGGACGGGCTGGGTTCCTTAACTACAGTTTGCTTTTTTCCTCATAAGAAACGGTTGTTGATCCATCGCTGTCCCTAAGCCTGATTCTGATACTTTGGAGGTAGGGAATTAAGACGATGTTGAACACCCTCACACGGTAATGGGCCGCTTGCTGCAGTATCTATCTATCTATCTATCGGAGTTTTGGGACCATATGTATGCAAGAGCCTGTGCTTTCTCTTTTTGTAAGCTGCAGAGCACTCTTTGAATGTTCTTTGACATCGCCCTAGGCGTAGGCTATCGGACACAGTTAGAGGTCATGCTCGAGACAATGTGGCTTTTTAATCAAGAAAATGTGTCGCTGTGAACTCGGTACACGGTCGATATCAGCCAAGTGAATGTTTACGGAAGTATATCAGTCACTCTCGAAGTTTACCTCGGTAGTTTTGCATGGCAATGTCACCTACATGAGATTTCTGGTCAAACCACAGTTTGCTTTTTCCTGATGAGATGTTGTTGCTCCGTTGTTGTCAAACCACAGTCCTCAAGCCTAATTCTGATACTTTGGCGGAAGGGAATTAAAACGGTGTTGAATGTAGGAACGTTACGGGCCATACGGGACCATCTGCAAGGGTCGTTTCTGGTTTCTCTTTTTGTTGTCTGAATGTCCGTCGACAGCGCCGCAGCCTTTCGGACACGGTTGAGGGTCATGTGTGGCGCTGGACTTTATTCGAGGAAATGTGTCACTGGACTCGCTTGTCTGTACTGGGTTAATATCAGCTGAGTGAATATCTGCAGTAGAATATCAGTCACTCTCAGCATCAAACTCAGTAGTATTGCATGAGTGTTCCAGTAGAACCACAATCTAAAAATGTAAATTTCTTAGCGAATTTTGGAATTCAGTATATATGCATTATATTGATCTTCATGCTATGTATCACAATCTCACAGTGGAAAATCCCTTGTGTTGCAGCTTCAATGCAACTCTAATGCTCGAGATGCTGCGGGGCAAGCGCATGCTGTTTGTTGGAGATTCTCTCAACCGAGGGCAGTATGTGTCGTTGGTTTGCCTCCTGCATCGGGCCATACCCGAGAGCTCAAAATCCATGGAAACATTTGACTCTCTCACAGTTTTCAGAGCAAAGGTATCCCCTTGTTTATGTTTTTTACATAAGCACTGTACCAGACCTTTTGTTTGCCAATGACCATATTATCAACACCAAAATTTTGTGCTCACAGTTTTTGGAGCAAAGGTATCCCTTATTTATTTCTATGACAGATTAACAGCAAAATGCATAATTCAATAAGCACTGCACTGAACCTTTTTGTTGGTCAATGAACACCAAAGATTGCTAGATATGTTAACAAGGAACAAACTCCCGAGATTATGAACATCTAAAATTCTATTTCTTGATTTCATCATGGTTTTTTTTTTTCGCTTGATGGCTAACCTTTCTCTCTAGTCTCATCTGTGCTGAATATGCTTATTGTTGCATTTTTGTAGGACTACAATGCCACAATTGAGTTCTACTGGGCTCCCTTTCTCGCTGAATCAAATTCTGATGATGCTGTTGTGCATCGTGTTGCTGATAGAATAGTAAGAGGGACAGCCATAGAAAAGCACGCCAAGTTTTGGAAAGGAGCTGACGTTGTGGTATTCAATACCTACCTTTGGTGGATGACCGGACAAAAGATGAAAATTCTGTAAGTTGTACCTTCCACATGGCTTCCTCGTGTTGCTTACATGAAGCTAGCTTAAAATTTGAAGGGCTCATCAATGTTTCTTCCCATTTACATAGTTTGCGCCTTAGATCCGATTGTCATATTTTGAATGGAAAATTCTTCAGAAATAATAACATGAAAATACCATGTTTCGTTAAACATGACACCTTGTCAGTAAAAGCACAAATGTAGTTAATATTATCAAGTACACATGTTACATATAGTTAATGTGGAAAATTCAACCAGGGACAAAATTTACAGGTGCATGATGGCAGCGATCAGTTATATGAGAACAGTGGAAAGTAGCGTATTTACAATGAATCTTCTAGTAAGTTGAAAAAAAGGTTCTGAACTTTTGTTTCTTGCAGGCAAGGTTCTTTCGAAGATAAGAGCAAGGACATCAAAGAAATGGAAACAGAGGAAGCCTATGGGATGGTGCTGAATGCCGTTGTGAAATGGGTCGAGAACAACATGAACCCTAGAAACTCAAGGGTATTTTTTGTCACTATGTCACCTACTCATACCACGTAAGCTCTCATCATCTTTGTACTTAGTTAAATGTCCCTGCAACCAAACATATGATTGGCCCATCCTATACTACATTGCGTGTGGCTGGTCGATACCCAAAGTTCTGACTCGTGTTTCTGTTATCTATCATTAGGAGCAAAGATTGGGGCGATGATTCTGATGGGAACTGCTACAACCAAACTACCCCAATCAAAGATTTGTCTTACTGGGGACCGGGCACTAGCAAGGGCCTGATGCGTGTCATCGGAGAAGTGTTCAGCGCATCCAAGGTCCCCGTTGGGGTCGTCAATATCACCCAGCTGTCCGAGTACCGCAAGGACGCACACACCCAGATATACAAGAAGCAGTGGAACCCGCTGACCCCGGAGCAGGTCGCTAACCCCAAGAGCTACGCGGACTGCACCCATTGGTGCCTCCCGGGACTCCAAGACACCTGGAACGAGCTGCTCTACTCAAAGCTCTTCTTTCCTTGAGCAGAGGAAGAAGAACATCTGATTTGGATCGTTAACCAGCAAACCACCGCCATGTCCCTTGGACTGAGAAGGAGTCCATGAACATAGCGCCGAAGCTTCGTCGGAGTATAGTATATCATCTGGGACAGGCGGGGTCTGCTGGAGAAGGGCTAGTCTAGTCTAGGTAACAACGTACAGGTTTTCACATTCTGAGGGATACTCAGGACGCTGCACCGGCTGAGGTGTTGCGGTCGCTTGCTGATAAGGCCATTTGCTGATGATATTGTACTATGTTTCTCTTGGCTGATGCGTCGAAAGTGGCATGATGTCCAAGTGTGATTCTTTTACTGAATATATGAATGCCAATTGATTGAGGTCACCTGTGTGTAGAAGTACTTTTTATGGCCTGGTGAGTACTTTTTTTTCGCGTCGAAGTTACATCACTTTAGAGTTCGCTCCAGTTGACGGGATTGCTAGTAGCTGTATTGTTTTTCTCGCGCTACACTTGATCAGAGTTCGTTGAAGCAACATCGTACTCCTTTCCACGGTTGGGTTCATTCAGGCAATCTCCTTTTCAGAAGGCAAATGCTTCTTGTTGAAACCAATACACTATATTTTGAAGTCAAACACCTTTAAAAAAAAGACAAAACATCTGCCTTATCCATTAGTTAAGAAGATAGTTGTCAATTAATATGTGGAAAATTGGCAAAAATCGTTGCAAACTTAGCCACGGAGTGACGGAGGGCAATGAAGTCAGGACCCCACAACCCCATGACACAAAACGGACTACTCTCAAAACATGAGACCACACGACCACAAAGACGGACATACAAACCTTCCAAACACAAAACCCCTACACCCCCGTCACTGCTCAGAATAGTCACAACATCAACCATGAACAAGTGGTAACTCGAGAAAAACACATTAACAAAGACAACGAACACGATAGGCAAAGACACCGAGAGTCATCCATCAAGCAACCACTCTTCTTGTTTCTGTACTTGTTTGATTTCTCCTTTATGATAACTGGGTCTAGGGCTAGCGCCACCTATATTGCTGATACCCCTACTGGCATTTTCATTCAAAAGACAATCAATTGTCTTGTTGGATCTAGAGAAAATCACAAATCTCTTTAGCGAAGAGAGTCCCAGGCACATGTGCCACCTACTTAGACGTACTCCCTCCGTTTATAAATATAAGATGTTTTAACTTTTGTCCACATTCACATGTATCTAGATGTATGTGGACATGTTTTAGTGTGTATGTATACCTATTTGGGTTTGCACCTAGACACCATGTAAGCTAGCTAAAACATCTTATATTAAAAAATGGAGGGAGTAGCAACAACGTCAGTTATAAGAACCACGTGCGTGCTGGACTCATGCGAGAGAGAGAGAGACTGCACCGTCCACATCACCACTCTTCTTAAAACCTAATGGCTGAGTCGGCGGTGAAACCACAACGGAGATCTCAAGCGAGCCCAACAAAGGAAGAACCGGTTCACCACACAGCTCATGAATCTCAAGCAGGAATGATCTGCAACACTGTAGAGTCATGACTGTCGAGCTATACTTGTTTCGAACACATAATGCGATAGTCGACCTTATTCTAGAACTAGCCCTTTTTTTTCAGAGGATTTTAGAACCGACGTTTGTGTTAGCCCATAGTCAACACCGCACTCAACTAGGAGTAGTACTAGGCTACTAGCCGACGAGACGGGCCAGCAGCAGCAGCAGCTGGGGTAGCACAGGTGCCCAACAACAGCTGGTGAGGGCAACTTTGGCATGGACAACATCCAAAAAGTGTCATTCCATGCGGCCGGTGTGTGACTTTAGTTAGGCACGCCAAGCCATATACAGGAGTGGGAGCCCGTTCGTCTCAACCTCTGTACCATGGCCACCCACCGTACCAGCCGATAGCCCGATACTCATCTGCACCTCGGCCTAGAGGAGAGGAGCGCCACAAGAAGATCTGGCACCGTAGACCGTAGTAGCACCTGCAGCATGATGATGCCTTCACATCATCGGCGAATTACCACCAAATCATCCGGACACACCACCGCCCTGCCTACCTAGGTCGATCGGCCCCCCTTAATCTAGCCCGCGTTTGATTGCACATGAAGCATAGGTAGGCGACCTTTAGTTAGGTTCTGCATCTGCTCTCTTGGCGTCCAATCGGAACGAACCACCGGCAAAAAGGAAGAGAAGGTGGTTGGCACGACATGTCGCTGCCTGCAGGTATAATATGTTGATCACTGCACCAAAAGCGCCCTTTTTCATTTATATATGCACAGTAGCAGAAGAGATTGCAAAAAGGCTGATTAGCACTTAGCAGTGCGTGCTACGAAAGATGCACTATCCAAGGATCTGAATCCGATCTCCTCGACCGGCTTGCATTGCAGGGGACGACTCCTGGCGGCCGGTTTGGGCGTCTGCGAGAAGGACATGCATGGCTGGCCGGCGAGAAGGTAGACGCGGCGGAGGGTGGCTCGCGGTTGGTGATCAGGTGGTCGATCGAGGGTAATGTCCACCGGCCCGCTCGTTTTAGGTGTACCGCCACATACACGTACGGATGGATCAAGTTCCTTTCTCGGTTCCTTACAAAATACTCTACATTTTATTTTTTTGGATCATCTTGCCAAACTAACCTAGATCTAAATCAATCATGTATTTTCTAACTCAAAAGTCACGTAGAGACGCCTAATTAAGGGCTAGAGACATTATATATCATCTCTACATGGTCGTAGAGTCGCTCTTGTAAAGCGTCTTTGGAACGTCTCCTTATCCACCGCCTCAAAGTTTATAAAGACGTTTTGGCGTGCGTGTCTACCGAGAAATGAGACGTCTATATTGCGTCTCAACAAGTATAGACACGTGCTCATATATGGATTTTCATGTCGTCTCTACTCCCCTAGAGACGCTCTATTCGCGTCTTGACACGAGGCTAATTTTATTTTTCAAATAAAATATTTGTACGGCTGGTTAAAATGCGGCAATGTTGATTCACATATTAAAAACTGTATAGATTCATCTTTTTTGGCAAAGCCCATTCATATGCCGAAGTACATGAATTGTTAATTATATAAAAAATAATGTACAAAAAAGTGTAAAATAGAAGAAAGAATAGAGGCTTGATGACCAATGATTACATTATTATAGAGAAACTGAAGTTAACAACACCCCGAAGCATCCATTCAAGTTTCCACACACATGGAAATGTCATAATATCTCGATACATTGTGTTATCGCGTAGTAGAAATTACATATGAACTATCTAAATCTGGCATAGACTATCTTCCACTTGTATGTTGCATTTGTAGACGTCCTTTTACAGTCATCCAATACACTGCAGAGTCATTGGAAATAGTGTAAGTTAACGGAACATGTGCCATTGATAAAAATGTATCACACCAACCATATTGAAAGATGATCACTATATTCTTTATTTATTTGAAGATATATTATGAAAAAATTAAATATATGAATTAATTAACTTATAACTGCTTACATACAGGCAGCGAGTTGTTGCCAATGGTGAAGTGGTCTTTCAAACCTTCAGTGCTTGTATCATCAGTAACAGAGGTGCACTTTGCATCTGCCTAAACCTGAAAAATGTAAAGCAAAAGAATGCAATTGATGGTATAGAAATTTGGATTTATACACAGCATGGGAATCAAATAATCCGAGAAATGAGGATATAACAGTTTGAATTGGGCACTGTCCTCTGACAAAATAAAATTATGTACGCGTAGGATAATATCATGCGCTTCTACTCATTCCTATCCTCTTCTTTCTCTCTCCTGTGTACAGTAACTGAGAGTGCTTCTCGTGCGCCCGGGCCAAGCCGAGGCCTTCCTCGCCGGCGTTGCCGTCGGGTGAGTGCTGAGGTGAGGTGCCGGCTTCCTCCCTGTCTATATTAGGTCTAGGTCTTTGTCCTCCGTGGCGTTTAGGAGTAGGTTGCTGGGTCTTGCCGGTCAGATCTGGCGTTGCTCGTGGATGTTCTTTTGCTGGTTTGCTTCAATGGATGGAGTGGCCGTGGTGGGGAAGAGGATCTCGAGGATCTCCTTAAATAAGATCCGGTGGAGCTGCTCCGTTCTGCTGCCTTGGCGCAGCGGCAGACGGGTGCTTTGTTGCATCGTCTTTTTGCTCCCGTGGCGGGAGGTGAAAGGCGACGTGCTGGGAGCAGGCTCCTTCAAGCGCTTCGCGAGAGTTCGGATTTGGCTATCCCCTGCTCGTTCTGGTTGCCATGGTGGTGGATGGAGGTGTGGGGGATGCGGATCTGCTGCTCTGGGGTTTCTTCTGTTCTTCGTTCTTCTTCTTGGTTGGTTTCCGGTGATCTGCTCCGTCTTCGCTTCTTTGGCCGGCCGTGGCGGCGAGGGGAGAAGCTGGTGGCGTGTGGTGATCCGTTTTGGCTGATGGTGGTGGTTTGCTTCGACGAGCTTGTTCTGGCCGACTGTGGTGGCGAGGGGAGCGGCCGTCGGAGATGGATGGGTTGATGATGGTGGTCCTGGGCGGCGCCGGGTCGGCGGGATGTTGGGTGGAGCGGTGGAGATGGTGCTGTGGCCGTGCTCTTTCATTGTGTTCGGTTTCCGTCGCCTGCGGCGGACGGCTCAGCGGTCTTCTACAAGGTGGAGGTGCGATCTCATCGCCGGCATGAGGTACGGCGACTCCGGCGACGGCTAGGTGCTTGGGGATGGTGGTGGATCCAATTGCGTTTTCTTCGGGCGACTCAGGGAGTTCTTTGCATGTTGCAGGGTCCTTTTGTACTTTTCTTTTCTTTTCTGGACCTCTTTGTAATGTGTACTGAGTTCCTGTTATATGAAATTGGATCCTTTCAAAAAAAAAAAAAAATCATGCGCTTCTAATAGTTGGCATGTACGAGGAAAGTAACTATAACGAGCAGACTGTGACTTTACACATGCATGGAATTATTATTCAGTTAGGCATTACCTAGGGCTATACCGTGAGATTGGGCCTCGGCATCCACAACTCCATTTATTTGGAGAACTCCTCTATTCCTCTATGTGAGGAAAGATTCTTGTTATTTCGTCCGGCCGTCGAGTGATCCACATGGCGTGCCGACGTTTAGATCTGTAGAAGCCACGATGGATCTTGCCGCTCAAACGTGTCCTCGCCAGCAAGGAAACTTCTAGATTACGTACATGAAACTGAGGAACGACGTCAGGGAGGATTCTGAGCGCGCGGTTGGATGAAATCTAAACCAAGCATCAGACAAAAAGCGAGAGGAAATAATCAACGTACCAGCAAATGGGAGCCCTGTGCAGAGCACACTCATACACCCAACCGACCGGCGCAGAATGGAGGCGATGTGTTGTGCGCTGCGCTGCCTCATGGACGCTATCTTCTCGTGGAAGAAACGCGCATCCATGGTTTGACGAGTCTTGCCGTCCTCTTGCCGACAAAGTAGAAGAGATCGGGAGGTGAGCGCCGGCCGGAGGTGGGGAACATGGCTGTCGACCAGCTGCTTGACTTAGATCTGGGATAACGGGGAACTGTGAACAAGGATTCGGAGGTAGGGCGGCGGGGGGGTCGTCTAATCTGTATGACCTAGCGGCTAGCGGTGATTAAGGATATGGTTTGCGGAAGGGTTTTCTCATGGGCTAGGCTTTAAGCATTGAGACGTGATCCAAAACGTCTTAGGAAAACGTTTTTATTCTGTAGAGAAAGAGAAAACATAATTACAAGAGAGTTTAAATTAATATTTATGGGCCTAATTTTGAGACGACATAATATACATCTCAAAAAACGTCCTTACGAACCAGAGGGTTCAGAGCATAGAGACGTTATAGAAAACGTCTAATCTACGACGTCTCTACGTGCCATCTTTCTTGTAGTGTACGAAAGATGCACTATCCAAGGATCTGAATCCGATCTCCTCGACCGGCTTGCATTGCAGGGGACGACTCCTGGCGGCCGGTTTGGGCGTCTGCGAGAAGGACATGCATGGCTGGCCGGCGAGAAGGCAGACGCGGCGGAGGGTGGCTCGCGGTTGGTGATCAGGTGGTCGATCGAGGGTAATGTCCACCGGCCCGCTCGTTTTAGGTGTACCGCCACATACACGTACGGATGGATCAAGTTCCTTTCTTGGTTCCTTACAAAATACTCTACATTTTATTTTTTTGGATCATCTTGCCAAACTAACCTAGATCTAAATCAATCATGTATTTTCTAACTCCCATACAAAATTGATAAAAAAGACATCATATAAATGGGAATATTGGAAAGAGAAGAGTAAAATCTAGAATAAGTCTCTCCTCAGTAGAGAGAATTATGCCCTGCCAACCAACACACCTTTTTGTTTTGAAGTTTCGACACGTTTAGATATCTCTTTGGTAATGCTCCAATAGAACATGTGAAAATTCTTTTATAGGTTTTCGATTTATTTATCTTCACAAAATAGATACAATTCACTTTTATGAAGGTTGATTTCCAAGCTACACATTAGTTAAGCTCATTTGAGATTATGGGCACCGTTAAAATCATCATTCATTAGTATCATAATAATATTTTTAACATATCCATTCCCCTGCTATCTTCTCATTCAACTATCCCTTAACCAGTTGAGAATCTCTAACGGTACGCATTAAGATAGATAAAAGCAACAGAAAAACTTATTAAAAAGGAGAGGAGACAAGCAATCACATAGGTCCAACCTATTTTGAATCATGCCAGGAATTGGCTAAAGTTTTCTTTTCTCCGATGAAACTATAGATTCCGTGTACTAAAATTTAAAGTTTGCATCCATACCATGATACTAATTGAGTGGTGAGGCTTATTGAACTAGTGCCGATTGAAAACACAATCCTCCTACCCGTATTTTTCAAGATCACGGCTTGCCACTTTTCAAACGTGGCCACATTTTGTCTTCGTAAAGCATAGCCTTGTGTTTAGGTCTTAATGCATAGATGGTTGAGATAAGCTGATAATTGAGCAACGAGGGCGGGTGAAATATGATAGACTCTACATTTTGCCTCTCGTTAAACCAAACATGTGCATAGAAAATCCTTCTCCCCCTATATCGTGTGGTTGGCCAGACGTCGTTGACATGTTGGACTGATATTGGTGGCAATATGTGATTGTGTTGTCAACTTGTGTTTAGCCAGTAAATGTGAGCAAGATGAATTTTGCTCACTAGATCTTGTTCATAAAGTAAAAAAGATCAAATGCGTTAATTAAATATGTCGCTTCGTGATAAAGCATATAGCCTAAAGTGCAATCTACTCCATCGACATGTGACGGCTCGAAAATAATCAATATGACATGTCTTATCTCAGAAATTCCTTTTGGACTGGGAAACATCAAAAGTAATATTTTGGAAACTTCAAACAATTCGTTGAAAATCTTTACATGCACACATGAATGTGATCTATATAACTTTTTTTGTAAGACAAATACGTGAATGTAAAAATAGCATATAGTAGATGCATTGTTAGCTATTACAAATCCACATAATTGTCCTTTTTATGTAGCTTATATGTTGAAGTACTTCTCAGCGTAAATTTACACGTCGTAGAAAATCTGTTTATTCACATGAGGAAATATTTTCCAGATATTATTTGGAAACTTCTAAATTGAATTTTTTTCAAAGTTTCTTGCTTAGTGGATCCTAAGCTCCAATTCACATCACTCATCTTGTTCCGCGACAAACAAATGAGCTAATTATTGTGAATTCATGAAAACTTTGTTGGGTGGAGAGAATTTGGGAGTGAGATTTACTGTACTATTATTTTAGGTACTCTCATGATCTCTGGATTCAAGGGTTCCAAAAAAAAAATACGAATTTAAGGTTCAACACAGTTCAGAAGCAAAAGCCAATGAAAAAACAGGGCAACCGAGAAAATCACACAATACAAAGCCTATCACTAAATCGCCACGCATGCCAGGAGATATTTAAGGTTTACCATAATCGCAAATAAACACGAACATAGCCTACTGGCTACTCGAGAAAGATCGGGTCAATTGCCAACTCTTCCACTACTCTGTTCTAGAGTCAATGAAAAAGCATATCAAAGATGTGGTGATGATATATATATTTTTTTAGAAAAGGGTGGTGATGATATATACGTTCTCCCTTAAACATGGATAAAGGGGGGGGGGGGGGGGGGGGGGGGTTAAAGCGACACTAAAGCAACCTCCACTAAAGCACCGACTTCGGATTAAAGAAACGGATAAACTAAAGCGCCGAAATGGAGGAAACGTTTCTTCTGTTCCTTTTTCCAACCGTTCTCAGTGGGGCCTACGGTTTGCTCGTTGCATCGACCTCACCAAATGGCAAACATTCCAGTTCATAGGCCACCACCTGCTCCCACTATACCTTTGCTTACAATCCACACAGAGAAAGAAATAGTACATATATGATATATCACGCTTTAGCGGGCCCGAGTTTTTTTTGATGGCATTTGTTTTCAGAATAATCCATTCACAGCTAGCCTAATAAAAAAAGAAAAAGGTCCTAAAAAAGAATTCTCCAACACATGAACACGGTTCTATATATGTTTGGTAGTACATCGATGATCGATCGCTTTTGTGGATCGTGGCAATGATGGCATCCAGATAGAATTTAGTTAGGTGCACCAGATGGTCTATATCCCACGAGCCGTGGAGTGAACGAGTGAACTAATCCCACCTAAAAGGACCTCGTAGCTCCTTTTTACAGACGCTTGCAATGGTCGTCGGGTTACAAGTATATCGCTTACATTCATCGTTTTGATCTCCTGCTCTCACCGAACGCTATCGCCTTTTCATTTGGCGACAGGGAGTTCATACCCGTTTCCCACAAAGAAGCAAGCAAACCCGTTTCTAGTCAATAAGTATTGATCAATCTGCACCATCGTAATTGCACCACCGTAAAAGATTAGGAAGGGAATATTAAAGGCACGATGGTAACTGAATTTTGAGCCGATCACCAAGCAAACCTCAGGAGAATTTCATGCGACTGAATCCCAACAGGAGAATCGCAGCAGAGTCCTGTGACCAACCTACCATCGCACTCTGGGCAAGTCTTGCCTTGCAGAAAAGAGCGCGCAACGCACATCCATCCATGGCCTACCCTCCGCCCCCGCCGTACCACTATACCAGAAAATGATTAGAGCATTGAGCCGGCGATCTCCAACTCCAAATCGGTCGGTCGAAAAGAGAGATCGCATTCGAAAATTTGCAAAAGGTTGCTAGTAGTTGTTCGTGGTCGTGCGACACAAGCTAAGCTAGCATGGTAATGTCGTCGCGCCTACTGCTACCAACGGTAGGAGTACGTGCGCGCGGTTGTTGGAGTCGGACCCTCTGCTTTCTTTGCCCACCGCGTTATATCTGCCTTGCTGCTGGAGCCTGGAGAGCCCGATCCCGTCAGTGTATGTCCCGGTGGTGGCTACTACAGAGTGCGATCTTCACCCGGCCAGATCCCAATGCCCTCGGCGTCCTCGTGAGCCACGCCGGACAGGAGTGACTGAACCAGCGAACAGTACCACAGGAAGCCATGGCGAAGCTCCTCGCCATCCTAGCACTCGTGGCCGCCGCGTCTCCATTAGTCCTCCGCGCCGCCGCCCAGGTACGCGCGCGTCATCGCCGGCGTGGTTTCATAGACTGAAGCTCAAAATGCGCACGCCTAGCTAATCAATCCTGTACGTACGTTCTGGTGGGAATGCAGGAGGGCGAGGGGTCGTCGGAGCTTCTGCCGTTCGCGGTGGGCGCGGCGCCGGCGGGGTGCGACGTCGGGGTCGGGGAGTGGGTGTACGACGAGGCGGCGCGGCCGCTGTACGAGGAGGAGGCGTGCCCCTACATCCAGCCGCACCTCACCTGCCAGGCGCACGGCCGCCCCGACAAGTCCTACCAGCACTGGCGCTGGCAGCCCCGCGGCTGCGACCTCCCCAGGTACGTTACGCACGCACTCCGGCATGCCGGCGCCACCGCCGGCCGTGTTTATATATCTTTGCCGACAGAAGACGAGATGCGTGTGTAGCACGTACTGCGTACGGTAGGATCCAAGCGAATGCTCTTCACGCACGCAAGGAACCTCGCATAAAGATACGTAGTGCTGTACATACTGCCTTTCACATTACATAGGTAAAAAAAGTCAAAAAGTTTACTCGATATATAGGCTTGTGATAATTTATTTTGTGAGTGAAGTGTAGATCGGACACGCCAATAATGCGGCGCGCGTAGGGCCTCGCCCTTCGGAAGGTATACAGCGCAGCGGTAGGTGAGGCATCCTCTCGTGGTTGCCGTAGGGTAGAACTGAAGTCAAAGTTACTCTGTAGAATTTGAAATTTCGAAAGCTCAATTTTTTTTGAAACAAGGCAAAAGACTTGCCATTTCATTGATTAAAAAGATAATAATGAGCCGGTTAATTAGGGGAAGACCGACCAAAAACCAATACAAAACACTGATATCGTCATAGAAAACGACCACATTGGGAACCACCATTGGCCGACCTGGCCAGCCACACGGAGCACACACACATCATCGAGAAGAAAGCCACCGTCGAGGTTGCCAACACTGTCATCGTCATCACTCCTACTCGAAAAAACGACTCCGACTTCACCGTGGACGACCACCGGCAAGGCCCTCGCCGCAAACGCCGCTGTCCCATGTCGACCCATGCCAACGGTCGGCCACACACTCTAAAGACAGACATACAACTTCCACTTTGACGAAGCTTCCCGCAAAGCACCTCTGGTTCCCACCATCGTCGCCGCATGGACGCACTCCACCGTAGCTCCGACTCCACAACAACACGGCGAAGCACGAGAGAACGCATCGAACACGCCGGAGAACCGACTACCTAAACCCGAGCCGCCACCCATGTAGCTGTACTGTAGTAATGAATGGCAAGGAGCTTGGCACTACTCGGGTGCTTATCCTGAAGACATGTTTCTGTTTTGCCGGTACACAACTACACATGCATGCATGCCCTACCTACGGACAAAACGGTAGATTATTAGGCAGAGAGAGAGGGGGACCTTCTGTACGGTGCCCACAAGTCCACCGCCTATTTTCTGCTGATTCGAAATTCGATACCTGCCTCTCCTGACCTTGAGCCGTCGTTGTACACCTCTTTTGGGGAAAGATTCAGTGGCGATCACTGTCCAAATTGTCTGATTAAGTGGCAGGGTTTGGTTGGATGTAGAGGTCAACCGTTTATAGTGGTCTGCAGCTGCTGCGTTTGGCAAAATAACGGTGCAGGTGCCATGTGAGAGAAGAGCACTGACAAAAACCAAAAAAAAGCCAACAAACATTTTTTTTCCGTTGCAATTCGGACGGAAATACTTTGGTTACATGCTAAAAAAATTGACAGGTCTAGAAGAGATTCAGAACGACCTTCTGTTTTGTTGATTTGTTTCGCGGTTCATCGCGGTTCAAATTATGACGAATGATCGTTCTCAAAGAATTCCGATGTGCTGCAGCTTCAACGCGACGGTGATGCTGGAGATGCTGCGCGGGAAGCGGATGCTGTTCGTGGGCGACTCGCTGAACCGGGAGCAGTACGTGTCCCTGCTCTGCCTCCTCCACCGCGCCGTCCCGGAGGGCGCCCGCTCCTTCGAGACCGTCGACGCGCTCAGCATCTTCAGGGCCAAGAACTACGACGCCACCATCGAGTTCTACTGGGCGCCCCTCCTCGCCGAGTCGAACTCCGACGACGGCCTCGACCACGCCCTCGACGACCGCGTCATCCGCGGCGCGCCCATGGACCGGCACTCGCGGTTCTGGAAAGGCGCCGACGTCCTCGTCTTCAACTCCTACCTCTGGTGGATCACCGCCAGCAAGATCCAGATCCTGTACGTAATTAATCAAGCATCCCCACCGTGTCTAACACTTTGATGATCTGAACCAAACTGAACTTCGTATGGTTGGGTTGCAGGAGAGGTGCCGACAACGATATGAGCAAGGCCATCGTGGAGATGGAAGCGGAGGACGCCTACAAGCTTGTGCTGCACCAGGTCGTCAGGTGGCTGGACACCAACATGGACCCAAAGAAATCCAGGGTCTTCTTCGTCACGGCGTCGCCGACGCACACCAACAGCCAGCTCTGGGGCGAGGAGATGGAGGGCGGCAACTGCTACGGCCAGAAGACGCCCATCACGGATGAGGCGTCGTACCGGGGGAGCACGAGCAAGGCGATGCTGCGGGTGGCCGCCGAGGTGCTCGGCGCGGCGTCGACCAGGGTGCCGGTGGGCGTGGTGAACGTCACGCAGATGTCCGAGTACCGCCGCGACGCGCACACGGAGGTGTACAGGGAGCTGTGGGCGCCGCCGACGCCCGAGCAGCTCGCCGACCCCAGGAGCTACGCCGACTGCACGCACTGGTGCCTCCCCGGCGTGCCCGACGCCTGGAACGAGCTGCTCTATTGGAAGCTCTTCTTCCCAGTCGCCGGCGACCAGGCGATCTGACACCTATAATAGCCGTCGTCGTTCTAACATCGTACTGCACAGTGTCATCTCAATCGGTGTACTGCATCGTGTGCACGCCGTCCCTGTAATTCGTTCCCGGTTTTGGCCAATGTTGTTCAAAGGCGAGTTCCTTGCTTTGCTCTGTTCCTGTCGGCTTCTCCGTGTCAATGGGCGCGGCCATGCAAACACTCACATGTCACATGTGCGCTTCGACGGCCAAGAGCAGCACGAAACTCGATGCTTTGGGCAAAGCTTCGTGGCATGCCTCGAAATTTGTTCATTTGCAAAATGAAGATAAAACCAAAAAAATGTTGTTATACGAGCGCCATCCCTCGCTTTCTTCATAGAAGAGGTGATGATTTGCTATGGAAAGGTGGAATGACACACATATCACCACTAATAGATAAAAAATTACACTAATCGGAACATAATTTTAGCGTTTGTGATCTTGTACGGATGAGCTCTCGCCCCTCCTCCCCTACCCCGCCATTTCCGACCTCCCCCAGTCCCCCCTACCCCGCCATGCCGCCACTTGCTGATGTGACATCTCTGCCGCCTCGGTGTGACTCTGACATGCCAAACGAGGAGACGGTGATTAACCTGGATTGCGAGAGAGAAATTCAAGCTGATTCATATGTGCAAGATCTCACGGGCGGGGGAGCAACTCCCTCGCTGATCGAGGTGGTACTGGAGCGCCTTAGGATGGTGTTCATGTGGCGGTGCTACCACCGAGGATGGTCGTTAATTCCTCGCGCACCGGCTACCAGAGCTAGTCGTCGACATCTGACTTCAACATTCGGCTTGCCTCCGGGGTATTCTGAGGCGTAACATCGAACCACCGCCATGGCCTGGTGATCATGGCGTGGTTCAACGACTTCAACCCCCGAGGAAACTTCTGCCCCAAATCACGAGGTCAGGGCGAATCAGGATCTAGTGGGATTGGATTCCGCGAGGTGGCGAGCCCTGCTTCTCCATCTCCGGCGGTTTGTGCTGCTGTTATGAGCTGGTTGCGATAATTAATACTGTGGTGTTGAACGATGAGTCAGACTCACTTATCTAGCAGTATACTTCCTCCGGTGAATATTCTCTTGGATCATTATATGCAATTGTAAACAATAGAGGGATGATTCCGGTGCATACACATGCGGTTTAGAGATTGTGTGTTCCTCTTAGAATACATTGTTCCTTTGGTTTTAGCAAATAACAAACTACGAGAAATAATTTGAACATTGAAATGTGTCTTTTGCAATGAGTCTGAAAATGCGTCACATCTGTTTTTTGAATGCATTGTTGCCTCTCAATTCTGAAGCATAAATGGTTCCTGCTTTAACTGTTCAATTGTTCTAATAAAAACATATAATTTTGAATATTGTTTCTGCAGCTGCCTTGTGGAGATGAAGAAGCGTGATCTGCTTTCAGGATTTCCTGGACAAGAATGCCATATGCGAGTCGAATAAAATGATTCCTTTCGTACACCGATGGAAGTTTCTTAAGTAACCGTGTAATTTCTGGTGCCATTCAGCCCAAGTGATTAGGACGCTTCTTGACATCTTTGACTGTGGCGAGCTCTTCCCCTTTGGGGATGCGGACCATGATGACATCGAGCTAGTATCAACATATTTTGTACTAATATTTTATACTTTAGCTAACTCATTGTACTAGGCAAGCTATATTAATTGTTCTTGTTGATATTCAACATTTAATTTATTTTGCTTAATACCATCCAAAGGTATAGCTAGCAAAATTAACAATGTAAACACACTAATGCATATTGAAGTGCATATTTCTTATACCATTCTCATAATTATCATTACGAGTGAATTTTGTAGTGCCAAATTTGTTTGCAACGGTAATTATGGAATCCTCTTCTCACAATTGATTTCAGTGTAAATCTTAGCAGGCAACATTACAACATTGTATGTTTGTATGTATCATTATTCATAGTATACTTAAATACCCACATAGCTTGTTCTGTTGATCTAGATTGTACGTATGATTGTAGCAAATATTTTGGCACCGTTTTCTAGAGTACAATACTAGATTTTTTTTTAGAATAAGAGTACAATACTAGATATAAAGCAGTAATAGAAACTACAATTCTGCCTAGGGCCCATCATCGCTACGGATCCGTCATACCCACTTCAGCTAACATCAAAAACTCGTCATGTGACGAGATGCCAAAATACCTATGCCCCGATAGATTGATCTAGATATATAGTATGTGAGGCATGCTCTCATCGTGGCCGTGAGGTATAACCTGAAGTCGTCATTTTATTCGATAAAGGGAATATATGAAGAAATAGGCTTTCGCCCCGCTATATTAATATAGCAACCACCCGAAACAACAATGAGGCCACTGCTGGGACAAACAGCACAGTCATGCCCAAAAGAAAAGGAAAAGAAAAAAAAGAAGAGAAAACAAAGCCGACACCAGCGGATCAACGAAAACAAAAGTGACTCGCAACCGTTGTGCCCTCTCCGGCGAATTCCCACCACGATCCTAGCACTCTAAATCGCCGCGTACCAAACAACACCTCCAAGAAGGAAAGCGACGACGGCGACGCTGCTGCCCGGACTGGTCCTAGGGTTTCCCCGGTACGCTCCGAGGAGTGGGGAAGAGGTACACCTGACGCCCCTCAAGAAGGAAGGGCGACACTCTCAAGCGTCACCACGTCGGTGCCAAAACGACAGGGATTTCTCCGATTCCCAAAAAACCACATCCCGGACAATCTGTAGCGCTCCACCAATCTTGCCACCCACCAACAAACGCCACCACGGTCTTGAAGTCACCATCGTCGTCTCACCATGGCAAACGTAGCAGGGCCGGCCAGCCCGACGAAGCGGCCGTAGACAAAGTCCGACAGTATCACAACCACATGGGAGGGAACAACCTCCACCGCCATAGAAGGTAGCCGACCAGACGCTACGACAAGAGCACACCGAGCCACTGGAACCGGAGGGCGGCAGCATCGCAGCCACCTGGAGGACGTCCTCCACCGCCATCGGCGGGTGCCGACCGGACTCGACAGCAGGGACACACCAGGCCAAGCAGGCCCCGCCGCCATGCTGCTGCACGTAGGCCGCCACCGCCGCTACCCTCTAGATCGGTCCATAGGCTCAGCCGGACCCAGCCAGGCCCGTGAAGCTCCCACCGCCACGCTGCAGCAGGGGTGGCGTCATCGCTGTCATCCCCTTCACGAGCCACTCAGCAGGCCAACCGGAGGCACCGAGGCAGACCCGCCCTAACCCAGATCGGGCCCAATGGGCCTAGATCTAGGCCTGCAGGGCCGGAGCTCCACCACCGCCGCCACAGCCACCAACGGCAACGCCACCACCACCTTGGCCACCCGCGCTGCACCAGGGGATTCCCGCCACCGCGCCGGACCTTCGCCGCCGAGAGACACCACCTGGGCCAGGGCTGCCCGCGCCGTCCCAAAACCAGGAGGGGAAAGGCCAGAGGCCCGCCGCCACCGCGCCGCCCGGCCAAGGGCCGGTGCCGCACACCAGCGAGGGCGGGAGGGAGGAGGGAAGGGGGAGGCTAGGGGACGGGAGGCGGAGGGCGCGGCCCGGCCGCGGTGGGGCGGCGCGGGTCGTGGGAGGGAGAAGGGTCGGGGGGAAGGTTATCCTCATAAAGGGAATATATTAGTATCAAAGAACCAGAAGTCACAGCGGCACAATATAATTTGAAAATTCAAAAGTTCAAAACTATACTGTAATAATGAAGAGCAAGGAGCGCTAGGCACTACTCGGTGCTTATCGTGAAGGCAGGCTTCTGTTTTGCCGGCGCACATGCTTGTGTCATTCCCTACGGACAAAACGGGGCAAGGTCCACGAACGTTGGTAGAGTAGGCATAAATGAACGGCGAGGAGCTAGACACTGCTCCATTCGGTGTTTATCATGAAGGCAGGTTTCTATTGTGCCGGCGCACATGTATGCAGCATGCCCTACGGACCAAACATGGCGAGGTTCCATGGACGTTGTTGGTGCTCGCGCCGTGCCCACAAGTCCACGGCCTGGTGATTCGAAATTCTATACCTGCCACTCCTGAACTTGGGCTGTCGTTGTACACCCCTTTTGGGGAAAGATTCAGTGAAGATCGACTGTCCAAATTGTCTGCAAAGCGTGATCCAAAGCCTTCCCTCTAAGGAATTTCTTCAAAAATTCAAATTCACCATTCTGATGGGAATGGAGGTGGCTGGAGGTCATACTAGCCCTTTGCCTACAACAGAGCCGTGGTCTGGGCAATGGTTGCTGGAGCAGCCAGCATTCCTTTGATCAAATGAATGGATTCTGGGAGCAAATACAAGGAAGAGAGACAACAATGCCAACTTGGCAACTTGGCTGCTCAGTGGCGGTGGGACTATAAATTATTTGACACTAGAATTCTTTTATCAAATTATAAACACACACTTCCAATCATACATAGCACATAACCAATACCTTATATGACATAAAGCTTCACAACGACACTTCTTTTGGCATAACAAGAGACAATCGTTATTTGGCATAAATCTCACAGAACCACACTTTTAAGCATGAGTTTTACAGAACCAGTCACTCTCACTGGTACTCCTATATCATTTCACGGAACTACAGTTCCGAGGGGTTGTTGTTTCACAGAAACACTCCACCTAGCCATATAATATTTCACAAGATTACACTTCCAAGGGTTGCAAAAGTACTAGCAGCTGTCACATGAGAGAACTTGTAGTGCTACCAGGCCTTGAAGTGGTGGTGCCGTACATTGGTAACACTAACAGTAAATTGTTAGGGACTACTATAACTACAAGTGTGTGGTGCTGACTACTGCGAGTGGGTTGTAACACCCAAAAGTATGGTTTTGTGAAATGTTATAGGAGTATTAGAAAAGTGTCCAGGGCCGTGCATAGGGTGAGTCTATTTTGTCAAGAACTAACCATACAAAGTTTTTAGAAACCGGGGGCAAAAGCTTTGCCCCATCTATTAATTAAGAAGGAGTTGCAAGAAAACAAGTTTTACGAACCGAATATTACAACGCAACTACTCTCGCGGCATCAATTTGCCCAAACATTTGGCACCCGCGAGCACCCACAACCGGGCCTCGGCCTTTATTCTACCTAGAACGACAAGCGGCGGCGCGCTCTTGTGACGAAAAACTCTATTGTTGCGCTCGTTCCAAACCTCCCAAGTAGTGAGCAAGTTTAGAGAGGCGATTGCCCGCCGGTTAGGAGGGGCGGTCGTCATCCTAAACCACCATTCGTTGAAGGTGAGGTTTGTCCATGAATCCAGTGCAAGGGAGTAGTAGAGCCCAACCAATCCTTCAAGAGCTTCCAAATCCTTCTTGTGAAGCGGCAATGAACAAAAAGATGCTTCACCGATTCCATTGTTTGTTTGCAAAAAGGGCACAAACCACAATTTGGCCACCTCTTTTCGCCAACCGGTCCGCCGTCCAAACTCTATTTTGATTGGCAAGCCAAGCAAATAACTTCGTCTTCAGCGGAGCCCAAACTTTCCAAATTGTCTTGTCCATAGCGGAGTCGATGGTTCCCATGAATTGTATCTGAAAGGATCGAGTAGGTTGACTAGAGGGGGGGGGGGGGGGGGGGTGAATAGGCAACTACAGATTTTCTTTTTCTTTTGATACAAATTTGGGAATTGCTCAAATATAAGTTCTCTAGATATGCAACTAGGTGAACAATCCTATATGATGAGCAATAAACAAGCTAGCAAGATATTCTACACAAGATAAGCTAGCAATACAAGTAAAGGAAGGTTTAAGAGATAACCACACGGTGACGCGGAGATGTTCTACCGAAGTTCACTTCCCAATGGAAGCTACGTCTCCGTTGGAGCGGTGCGGAGTCACAAAGTGAACTCCGAATAGCCTTGATATGGCACACCGTATCTCCCTCGTGTTATCCTCCGATGAGGAGTTCCACGAGCCACTATATGATGCCCTCGAGGTCGGCAACAAACCTTTATAAGGATGAGGCACACTCCACAACCGAATTGGAGGCTCTCACCAAATTCCCGCGGCTCCCAAAGCCACAAGAATCACAAGGCCGGGGCACGACTGCACAACTTAATTGGAGGCTCCCGGCTAGTCCCCGCGGCACCCAAAGCCACAAGAACGACCAACGACAATCCAAAGTATCAACGAACTAACAAGCTTCAAGCCCTCTCAAGAACGGAGGGGAAAATCAAATCGCTTGGGTGGAAGTGTAGATCTAGGTCATCTCTCCCAAGTCCTAGAAGGACAAGGTGTTTGAGTGGGTAGGGAGAGAGATCTAGGGAGTTGGAGCTTTCAACAATGGTGGGGAAGTTAGTTCTGGTCGTGGTACCCTCTCCAAGGTAGGAGAAGGCCTTTATATACTGCCCCAGATTCTAGCCGTTGCAGACAGGTAAATCGGATAATCCGATTCAAGTCAACATCGGATTATCCGATGGAATCGGATAATCCGATCAGACTATCATCGGATATTCCGAAGAACCTCAGTGTGAAGTTTCTTCTAGTCCTTAGCAGTTTTCGAGCAAATCCTGGTCATCGGATAATCCGATACTTCCTGACTCGGATAATCCGAATTTATTCAGTGTGAAGTTTCTTCTAGTCCTTAGCAGTTTTTCGAGCAAATCCTGGTCATCGGATAATCCGATACTTTTGACTCGGATAATCCGAATATCTTCAGTGTGAAGTTTCTTCTAGTCCTTAGCAGAATTTCAGCAGACTTTGCAAATCGGATAATCCGAAACTTTCAACATCGGATAATCCGATTTTCTTCAGCAGCAAAACTGGCTCTTTTCAACTCCCTTTTTGGATTTGATGCAAAGATGTTTTACACACTTAAAACCTGCATCACTTGATTCACATGTTAAATCATCACTAGTGTTGTTGCCTAACACACAAAACTCAAGGGATTAAGAAATGTCCTTTCAATCTCCCCCTTTTTGGTGTTAGATGACAACACTAGGATTTGCAAGGAAAGCATAATTATATTATCTAGATTCCCGAGCTTAAGACATGAGAAGCTCCCCCTGAATGTGTGCATATAATTAAATTGCATTTGAATACAAATGCAACACATATAGGAAGAAGGCACCTCCAAATAGTAAGGAAACTAGATAGGAAATTTCATGGGAGACATATCAAAATAGGGAACTATACCTTGTGCACAATAGAGTTGAAATAAACCATAGCACAAGAATACACCGCATAACCATATTAGAAGTCCATATGTCTCATAACTTACGCACAAAGGTTCACACACATAGGTTCCACAGAAAACACAACACGAATAGAATAAGTTCGACATAAATGGACACAAGCGCAATAAGAATGGTAAAAGCATATGCTTGTGCCCGAAACCCATGCAAATCCCACACGGAGACCTAATAGAACTACTTCTCCCCCTTTGGCATCGAAACGCCAAAAAGGGAAAAGAGCGATGCTACGGCCCAAGTAGATCACTGCGACTCAGAGGCATCATCATCATCATCATCATCATCATCATCATCACCAACACGGTCACCGCCATCAGCACCATCATCATCATTTTCCTCAGACTCCTCTTCTGAAGACTCATAAGTACGGGCACGAGTGTAGGATGGCCGGGAAGGGCCAGCAGAAGCTGTCTCTAGAAGATGAGACTCAAGCTGAGTCCATGGAAACTGAGAGCCCTCGTTCCACTGAGCAAAAGAGAGGGGAGCAGACTCTGGAGGATCATCTGCGAGGCGAGGAAGGTGCTTGAGAATGTTCTCCTGCCTAAGATAAGTGTCATATTGTCCCCTCCGGATGTCAGCATTCATGCACAGGATGTTCCGCTGGAACCAGTTGAGTTTCTTGGGCGGATCAAAGGAAGGAACCGGAGACGGACGAGTGGCACCACGACGAGCATCACCCATGAAGGAACCACGGGCAGGAGCTGCAGCAGCAGAAGATGGAATGACCTCTTTCCTCTTCTGATAAACCCTCTTGTACGAATGGGGCTCCATATCATACTTGTTGAAGTTGTGGTGCTTCAAAGTGTCCTTGATGATGTAAGGAGCATAAGGAATAGTGAGCCCACTGACCATAGAGTCAAACAACTCACGAAAGATGAAATGCATCACATCCACTTTAAACTCAGCTCCAGGGTCTTCATTCTCAACAAATTTTGAGCAAGGACAAGCAGATTTGCAAGAGGAGCAACTATATTGTCATTGTTACCTCCACTGGGAGCAATAGTTGAGCGGAAGATGATCACAAGCTGGTCATAGAGAGGCAGGAGGCCCTGTTTTTGGCCAATAACTCCATTAGCCCCATACATGTCCTTCATTATGTTTTTATTGAACTTCTCAACAGTGTGCATACGGTAACCACTAGGAGGAAGGTTGCTGCGGAAAGGTGAATAGCCAAGAAGAGTAGACAACCGAGCAAAGGAAGATGTACACTGAGTGCGACCCGTCATCCATTTCATGGTCTTTTTATGGTCATTCTCTATCACCAAGGTGGAGAAAAACTGCAGAATCATTGGCACATGGTAGGGACATTGCTTTTCAATAAGAGGAACCATGCCCATCTGTTCAATCACATCTGCAGCTTGAGCATAACTGGTCTTGGCCTTGATATCTCGCATTCTGTAGGGCTGCATCGGGCGAATAGGGTGGAGATAATGCTTGTAGATGTCATTGTATATATATATCTGCTCCATGCACCAGAAGTTGGGATCTTCAATATCTTCATCTCTTGGCACATTCGCATACCAGTTGGACTGACGGACTTGGCATAGTCAACGGGGTTCATGGTCAAGTAGTTGGGGCGAGTGTCCTTGCCCTTCTTCTAGAGGCAACTTGCTTCGTCTTGGTTGGCAGTTTGTCTTTTCTAGCATGCTTCTTCGGAGGACTACCCGAACCACGACTACCGGAACCACCTGTGAGATAGAGCAATAGATGGATAGCATGGATGAGTACACACAAGTCACAGAGCAAGGAATGGTACAATGTACACTAGGAGAGCATCCCTAAGTTGAGTCTACTAAGTCCTGGACAAATCAAAATGTGGCTGAAAAATAGCACTGATCAATATCGGATAATCCGATTAAATATGAATCGGATAATCCGACTAGTCGGATTATCCGGTTCAGAAAGAATCGGAATATCCGATCTGAATATGGCAGCAACAAATCGATTCAAGTCCTAGGTCTAGCAGTAGATCGACAAAAAGGAGGGCTAGCCTAGTGTTCTAAGTACCAAGGGGAACCACTACCACCAGCCAAAACAACTTCTTACAAAGATCTAGGTGAAGAACACCTAGGAGATGAGAGAGAAGAAGTTACCCTCGTCCATTGAGGAAAAAGCTTGGGTGAATCGGTTCCCGGGGAGGAGGAGCACCAAATCCGGCCAAATGCCGGAGTTGGGGACGGCCGGAGATGCCGAGGAGGCGCGGGGAGAGCAGGCGGCGGCGCTGGAGGAGAGAGAGGGTCGGGGGTGGAAGAAACGCTCGAATGAGCCCTTCACCCCGACCCCTGCTCTATTTAGGCGACGAACCGCCAAATCGGATAATCCGATCGTGACTTGAATCGGATAATCCGATAGTCGGATAATCCGAGCAAGTCTGGATCAGATAATCCGATTGTCAGGATTTCGTTAGAAATTCTGGCCTGCTAAACCCTTTCTCCACAGTTTCAAAATAAGACTTGTGTGCATAAGATGGAGTGTTTTTAGGAAAGATAGGCTTGGGATAAGATTGTCAAACTGACATTGGTACTCCACACTCAAACTTGCAAAAATCGAACAAGGAAATGCCAAGATGAGTGGGTTTCCCATAGAACCAACAATAGGACCAAAATTCCAAATGATTTTCAATTAAGACCGAAAAGAACCAACTCTTCATAAAGAAGAGGGCGGTGGCCAAGGCCACCATGTATGAGTTTGTGGTGTGACACCGCGAAGATGTATCTCGGGTTCACGGCCACTACTCGTCATTTAAGCTCACAATTCATGAAATGAAAATATAGAGACAAAATGAGTTCTTACTATCGGCATAATGGGGGGAGGGATAGTCCAATGGATTAGGACCGCACTCCCCCTATGTCCATGCCTACATCCAAACCAAATGAATATCGTCTAATATGGGTAGGTATGCAAGAAGTCCACTAAATCCAATTGCTTATGTCCACCACATTAAGTTCTCCTCTCAACTCCTTGAATCTTGCTTCACCAAGAGGCTTTGTGAACATATCGGCGAGTTGAAGCTTGGTGTTGACATACTTGATTGCAATATCACCCTTCTCAACATGATCTCGAATAAAATGATACCGGATCTCAATATGCTTGGTCTTCCCATGAAGAACCGGATTGTGAGCAATTTTGATGGCACTTTCATTATCACATAAAAGAGGCACTTTGTCACAAATGACACCATAATCCTTTAAAGTTTGGCTCATCCATAATAGTTGTGCACAACAACTTCCGGCGGCAATGTATTCGGCTTTGGTGGAGGACGAGGCCACACAATTTTGCTTCTTAGAAGACCAACTCACAAGTGACCTACCAAGGAATTGGCAAGTACCCGAAGTTGATTTTCTATCCATTTTGCAACCCGCCCAATCCGCATCCGAATAACCTACAAGATCAAAGCTTGTGCCTTGGGGATACCAAAGACCAAAGTTAGGAGTATCCATCAAGTATCTTAGAATCCTTTTAACCGCGGTTTCATGACTTTCCCTAGGACTTGATTGGAATCTTGCACACATACCCACACTAAACATAATATCCGGTCTAGATGCACAAAGGTAAAGCAAAGATCCAATCATAGAACGATAAAGCTTTTGATCAACTTCCTTACCATCCGGATCTAAGTGAAGATCCGCCTTGGAGTCCATGGGAAACTTATAAGGCTTGGCATTGTTCATGTCAAATTTCTTGAGCATGTCCTTAATATACTTGGCTTGACATAAGAATGTTCCTTCTCGAAATTGGTGGATTTCAAAGCCAAGAAAATAATTCAACTTTCCCATCATGGACATCTCAAATTCCTTGGTCATTAGCTTGCCAAATTGATCACTAAATTCGCGGTTAGTGGAACCAAAGATAATATCATCAACATATATTTGGCATACGAAAAAATCTCCATTTACCCTTTTTGTAAAAAGAGTGGGATCTATTACCCCAATTTCAAAGCCACGGTCTACTAAGAACTCCTTGAGATGATCATACCAAGCACGTGGAGCTTGCTTGAGCCCATAAAGAGCCTTATGTAGTAAGTAGACGTGGTTAGGAAATTTAGGGTCTTCGAAACCCGGAGGTTGTTTAACATACACCAACTCATTTAGTGGACCATTTAAGAAAGCACTTTTAACATCCATTTGATATAAGACAATATTATGAGTAGATGCATAAGCAATTAGTAAGCGAATGGATTCAAGTCTAGCAACGGGGGCATAGGTTTCACCGTAGTCGACTCCTTCGATTTGGGTGTAGCCTTGTGCAACCAATCTTGCTTTGTTGCGGATGACTTGACCATGAGAGTCTTGCTTGTTCTTAAATATCCACTTGGTTCCAATGACATTATGGCATGTGTCTTTGGGCTTTTCAACTAATGACCATACTTTGTTGCGCTCGAAGTTGTTCAACTCTTCATGCATAGCCGCAACCCAATCCATATCTTCAAGAGCATCATATACCTTGAGAGGTTCTAAGCTAGACAAACAAGAGACATGACCACAAAAGTTAGATAATTGTTTGCGTGTGGACACACCCCTACGAATACTCCCAAGGTTATTTTCTTTGAAGTGGGAAAGATGATCCAATTTTGATGCACGCCGGATGACCCGGCGTTCCATGGCTTGACCAATTGTTTCACCAATACAAGTATCTTCATCATTGCCTTCATCTTGCTCATGGTCAACCCGAAGTGGAGTTCTTGGGGTTGTAGGTTCATTATGTTCTTGTTCACCACTAGAGTTGGGTGGGTCTTGACCATCTTCTTGATCATTTGAATGAATATCATGTTCTTGTTCTTGGATATATTCTTGATCAATTATCGAGGTGGATGGCTCAACTTGAGTAGAACTTGTTCCTTCTTCTTGAGTATCATCAATAGGTCCTTCAATAGGAATTAGTTCTCCAATCCCCATAGTTCTTATGGCTTGAGATGGAGCATCATCACCTACATCATCATGATCAATATGCTCCACTTGGGAGCCATTATCCTCGACAAACTCCACGTTCATAGATTCTTCAACACACCCTGTTGTGGGGTTATCACGGCAGATGTTACCATAGGGTAACTTGATGATTGGGGCAAGGCGCCTTGGTCCTTCAGGAGATTGTCACACTCGTTGGGGAAAAAGGGTTTACCCAGGTTCAGCCTCTCCATTGGAGATAAAGACCTACTTCCTGCTTCTATGTTATTGATCTCAAGGTCTCGATAACTCGGCTACGACAACAGAGCCGGGTTACGAGACAGGTTACAAGGGTTTCGCTTGATAGCGGTGATATCGAACTAGGGTTAAGACTTGTCTATCTATGTTCTGGGAGCCCGTTTATATAGACGCCGGGTCTCCCGAACTTACAATGAATACCGAGTTACATACGAGCCCGGAGTCCTACTCTAGGTTCTTTTAGACCTTCCGTAGCCTCCAAGTCACCCGGTTCCTTCCTTCACTCGGACTCCAGTTCTTCTAGGTCCTTCCTTCCAGGGACGAGTCATGTTAGGCCTATTGGCCCAACTATAACCCGGCCCATATCTTGTACACATCACTCGGACCAGGCCTTGGGCCGTCCGACTGATTCTTCCTTGGTCATGAGTATACCGGGTTATTATCCCCCCAACAGTAGTCCCCAAGTTTGACTTGCATAAGCTCATCTGTTGCTTCACTTGATAATCTTGATCTTGATTTGATTACTCGAGGGTAGCTGCTGATGGGATTATCCGAGTTAAACTCCTGAAAACAAAATAAAGATCATTAACACTGAATGGCCGGGTTATGTTTCAGACCAGCTCCTTTTGGCGGTTCTCTTATAACCCGGCTTTTCTCTCGCACTTATCCCTCTAGTCAACGACCAGGGAACATTCTCTGACACATTCTCTCGTATCTTTGACCCATAATCAAAACAGAATCTTATCTCCTCGTTTCACGCTCCTAGGGTTTCACCCAGGGCTATAAATAGTGGACCACGGTAAAAAGGGTTTCACTTTCCCCATTCACCGCGCCCTTCATCTTCAACCTTGTCCTTCTCTCTCCTCGAGCTAGGGTTAGGGTTCCTCCAAGCTCGCCGCGCCGCCCCGGCCATCAAAGCTCCGCATTGCAGCAACTAAACGCCGGGGAATCCGCTCCAGATCTCCACGAGCTCTGGTAAATTTTTCACTCCTGCGCTTTGCTTCCATCTAGATCTTGACTTGCTCTTTCTCGGGCTGTTCTTGAGCTCAGTTTTTTTCATTTCTTTTCTTGTTATTTTCCAGATCTTCAGATCTCATGGCACCCAAGGACCCGAGGAAGCTGAAGGCCAAGGCCAAGGCCGGTGATGGCGCCACCGCATCGGCATCAAAGAAGATCAAAAAGACCACCAAGCCCAGATCTGGGATTACGGCCAACTGGGCCAAATCCATGGCTACACAGTCCAAGCTTGAAGAACTGGCTGAAGCCGGTGTTCTTCCTCTTCAGTCGGAGATCGAGTGGAGAGGGACTGAAGAAGAGACTCGGCCTCCCCCAGGAAGGTGAAGTTATCTGTTTCCTTGAACATGTCACCCGGGGTTTTCGTCCCCCGGGTCATCCTTTCTTTAGGGATCTTCTTCGTCACTACGGCCTCCGGGTCTTCGATCTCGGACCCAATTCCATCTTGAACATTAGTAACTATATAGTTCTTTGTGAATCGTACTTATGCACTCCTCCCAGCTTAGCTCTTTTCCTGGAGCTATTCTTGTGCAAACCTCAGCGTGAGCACAAGAATGGCCCCCTCTTGGTCTGTGGCGGTGTTTCTATTCAACGCCGCAAAGGCTCTGCTATGCCTTCTCTAGAACTTCATACTCACGTAAAGCATTGGCAAAAATCATACTTTTACTGCAAAGCCAAGATACCTTCTGGTGAACACCCTTTACCGGGTTATTCGGTCGAGCCTCTCGTTATCAACAACAACATGAACTCCTTCGCCTCTGACACTGAGAGAGAAGCTCTCCAGCCTCTCCTCAAGAAAATCTCTGTTCTGGTCAAGCATGGACTTCGTGGAACCGACCTGATCAAGACTGGATGGGCTGGAGAATTCAACCCAACAGTATCCGCAAGAAACTCCTTTGCGATTACTCGGGTCATCTAACTGACTCCCTCCGTTACTCGGAGAAGTCCTATCCCACCACTGCACTGAACAAGGCTATCAAGGCCTTCCTCGCTGAAAAGGTTGAGACAATCAAGGACAATGGCCTTCTGCCATTCAGTAAGAATAACCCGGCACCACCAGTAAGTCCCGACTGATAAAAAATCTCAATAACATATTCTTTCTCAATTGTAAACTGATTATTTTGCTTCTACTTTTTCACTAGGAATCTGATGACTGGTGGCAAGTTGAGACTCCCCCTGCCACTCCTGAGGCAGATGATGATGAAGATGATGATGACGAGGCTCAGTCCTCGAGTGAGAAGAAGAAGAAGAAGAAGAAAAAGAAAAGGAAGAAGAAGAAGGTGAACTTGACTCCCTTGGCCACTTCTTCATAAGCTTAATTGAGAACGAAACTCAACCCAATTTATCCACTGATGCCCACTTTATAATACCAGAACCGGCTGAAAAGGCAGCCACTCCTTCACCCGGCCATAGCTCTGAAGCCACTGAATCTGCTGCTACCGGGAAAAGGAAGGCTCGCACTATCTGTGCCAAGGTGCCATATTCTCGCATATCCACAGAACCATATTCTTATCTTGCTATGCAAAAACTCAACCAAACTCTTCTTCAAAAATCTTCGCAGAGTTCTGCTGAACCCTCTACCAAGAGGAGAGCTACTCGGACCTCCCCTGGTGAGGATCCTCTTAACCCGGGAATCCCAAACCATCCATCTCCACGCCGTCCTGGTACTTCTCTTTCCAACTTTGAACCACAAAAACATCCCTCTGATAGTTATCCTTTAGCTGGTCAAATCCGAGTTTCTAAATCATACTCTCTTACAGCTTCTTCAGGCTCCAGCAATGACCTCCCCGTGACTTTCAAGTCAACACCGGGTAATACATACATCCAACTATTACTTGTATTTACTTTCATCAACTTTGTTTTCTTTTGTTCTTTCTTATATTATCTTCGTTCTTTGCAATTTCAGGGCAAAAGCTACTCTTAGTGGCTCCAAGCCCTCCCATTGCTGAGGAGGATAACTTGGAGAATACTCCTGAAAAACATGCTGAGCCGACTGATAAGGAGCAGACAACTGACCAGATGAATGTTTCTCCTTCTCCTGCTGAAAAACCGACTGATCCTGAAGTCGTGATCACAGGAACTTGCTTTACGAGAAGATCTCTCCCCTCAAAACTGCAACCAAGTTTGTTGCCCTGAAGAAAAGTCCAAGCCGACTGATAAAGGCGAGGCTCCACTGTGCCACACTATGGCCATATAAACTTTGAAGGTCTGCTAACTGAATACAATACACTGAAGCTTTCTGAGGGCAAACTCGTGGATTCTCTTGTCCAAGAACATCAGGTACACATCTTTTCCTCTTCATATCTTATATATCAAACCTAGTCCCCAAGTATCGAGTAAACTGTCCTCAGTCACTCGGTACTTGAAAATATATATCTCTTTTACCTTTTTTGAAAACTTCAGAATATCCCAGTCCCCAAGTTCCGAGTTATCAGTCTACGATAACATGGAACTTGTTTTACTTTCTGATTTCAAATCCTCATTAATTCTGCCTTTACCATAACAATACTTTCAAATCCTCATAACCCCCAAGTTCCGGGTAATATGTTCACATTTATCTGGAACTTTGAAAATGCATTACTGAATAACTTGTAAAACTTTAAAAGACATACCAGTCCCCAAGTGCCGGGTGATCTGCTCTTCAGTCACTCGGAACTTGTATAAATACTCTGTCTGTATATAATTTACTGTCAACTGTTCTTTCTTCATTGCCGACTGAAATTATTCAGCCCCATGTTTCTAACTTGCTATTCTTTTTTCAGAGGTATGTGTCCCATAATGACCAAGTACTTGCCAAGACCAACCAACTCCTTGAAGTTGAAACCAAGCTGCGCAAGGAAACTGAAATCATGCTTCAGACTTGGAGAAAATTGAATCTCTAACTGCAGAGAACACCAAACTGAAAAAGGAGTTGGAAGAGGCTGGAGATAAGTACAAGATCTGCTTTGACAAGATGGTCAGTGTCCAGAAATACTTGGACACCCTGAAAGACCATATCAAGGATATCCTCAATCCACTCATTGGTAAACACCATCTCTTTTCACTTTTTTCTCTTTACTCGGCTTTCATATACTAACCCACATCATACTTTTCAGGTGAACAGAATGCTGCCATCAGGAGATCCTATCCAGAGAAGTTGAACTGCTGAACACCATCATTCGGCATTCCAGTTTGGCACTTCTGAGATTATGAAGCGTGTTAAGAGCAACTGTGCTCCTCCCCAAGTAATATTCGAGTCCCTGCATCAGCTTTCCACGATCCCCGAGTGGTTAGACCTCTGGACGCGCTCAGCATGCCGGGTTGGCGCAATGCGCAGTTTAGCTTAGCCAAAGCCTACAACCCACGCCTTAACCCGGCTCCTTTTGTCAAAGGATTCCCTCAATACAACGCTGATGGCACCAAGTTTGGGGGAAAAGATTCAAGGAAATTTCTGCCCAAACCCGGCCTATTGCTTGCAAAATGCTGAGGGCCTCAATCTATCGGTTTTCCAAGATGCAGTGGATGAGAACAACACTCCAATCCCCACTCCTGAACCCGAGCATTTTGATCTATTGGCCAAGCTGAGAGACTCCATTGCAAAGAAGAAGAAAGCTGCAGCGCCAAGTACTTCTACTCCAGTTGTCCCTGCACCCAGCCGTGCTCCTACCACGCCAATCATGGAAAAGCCGGCTGATGTTGCTAAGGATACTGCAAAGATCAAGGACTGCACAAGCTAAGTCCCAGGCCAAAGCTCCTGAAGATAACCCGGCTTCTGCCGAAGCTGAAGCTGCCAAGGGAACCTCAACCGATAACCCGGCTATCTGAGCCAGTTTTCATGTTTACCTTTTCCTGCAAAACAATTATTCGGCCAATGGGCATTGTAATATGCTCTGAAATACTTTGCCTTTTATTTGATGGTGCGTCTGTGCACTATATGAAATACTCAATATTTTGTAATAACTTATACTTTTTATGGTTTAGATGACCCTTTTGGTTTATCTTTAGCTTCTTATCAGTCGGCTTTCACATGACTTTCTCAGTTGCTACTTTTTCCTTTGCTAAAACAGGGTCAAACTAAGTCCCAGCATGGGCATCATAGTTGATTGAATTAACAAGTAAGCAATCTGGTCATAAAATTGTGAGTAACATCAAACTGATAGGCAAGTTTAACCAAGAACAAAATTAAGGCTTAAAAGCCGGGTCTTAGGATTAAAACTTATGAATTTATAATTCATAAGTCCCCAAGCCCTGGATCAATGTTTACAAGTAAAGGCTTAAACTATGCATCATTACCCCACTGATCTCAAACATCTCTATGCGTGCTCTCTTGGGCAACAGCTATAGGACTTTTTTGCTAAGCACTCCTTTGGGCCAAGCTTTATAAACATAAACTATGCATAAAAAGTAAAACAACAGAAAAAGATTTCTTCTCAATACTCTTCTTTATTAAAGATACACCAGCAAGCCGCCTCATTAAAAACCTTCCAGTCCCCTTAGGTACCCTGGTAAGGAAAAGAGCGCGTCTGAAACCTGCTGGGGGTTACATCGTGTGTTACATAACTCGGCCTAGGTTCATGTTCACTAGGTATAATATGGGCGAAGATGAGCAATGTTCCACGGCCGCTTCGTCTCTTCCATAGGAAGGATAGCATGGTCCGTGTTGTTCTCTTCACCTTTCTCTCTCACATCTATCAGATAATATGAACCATTGTGCAATTTCCGACTGATGAGGAACGGCCCTTCCCATGGAGGAGTTAGTTTGTGCATCCCTGCCTGCTTCTGTCTGAGCCGTAAAACTAAATCTCCTTCCTGGAAAGTTCTTGTCTTACTCGGCGACTATGATAGCGCCGCAAATCCTGCTGATAAACTGCGGACCGTTCCAATGCTAACTCACGCTCCTCTTCAAGGGCATCAATCGAATCCTCCCTTGCAATTGCATTGCTTGACTCCACATAGCCGCCACTCTTGGCGAGTCATGGACTATATCACTCGGTAACACTGCTTCTGCTCCATACACCAGAAAGAACGGTGTACGCTTGGTTGATCTATTCGGGGTTGTATTGATCCCCCAAACCACTGGGTAACTCTTTCACCCAAGCTCCATACGCCTTTTCAATCGGAACTCGAAGTCTTGGTTTGATTCCTTCAATATTTCCTGATTACTCCTTTCTACCTGCCCGTTGGCCTGTGGATGTGCCACCGAAGCAAGGTCTAATCTGATTCCCTTCTCTTTGCAGAATATCTCTGTTTCACCGAGTGACATGTTGGTCCCATTATCTGTGATGATACTGTGAGGATAACCAAACCGACTGATAATTTTCTTCAGAAACGTGACAACTTTGGAAGCATCACAACTTGTAACTGGCTCTACTTCAACCCACTTAGTGAACTTATCAACAGCCACCAAGAGATGAGTTTTCTTGCACGATGTCATCTGAAAGGGCCCCATCATATCAAGACCCCAAACTGCAAACGGCCAAGTGATTGGTATTGTCCTCAATTCCTGAGCGGCACATGCTCCTGTCTTGCATATCTTTGACATCCATCACATGCCCTAACAATCTGCTCTGCATCCTTGAAAGCTGTGAGCCAAAAGAATCCATGCCTAAATGCCTTGGCCACCAGAGACCTAGATGAAGCATGATGACCACAGTCCCCAGCATGTATCTCTTGCAAAATTTGCCTTCCTTCGACTGATGAAACACATCGCTGATAAACTCCAGAAACACTGCGCTTGTACAACTCACCATCAATTACTGCATAACCGAGTGATCTTCTGACAATTTGTCTCGCCATAACTTCATTACTCGGCAAATCTTCCTTATCATATAATCCAGATATGGTTCAGTCCACTCAGGAATCTCATGCAACGCTGCTACTAACTCGGAATCTTGATCTGGACTTTCATCTTCCTCTTCACCCGGAAGTTGGACTGATGGCTTCCATAACTCATCCAGGAACACATTTGGTGGAACTGGCTCTCTACGTGATCCCAATCTTGACAAAGCATCTGCTGCCTCGTTTTTCCTTCTATCAATATGATCCACCTGGAATCCTGAAAAGAATCCAGCTGCTTCATCAACAGCCCTTCTGTAAGCCGCCATCTTCTCATCTTTCCTGTCCCAAGTCCCAGAAACTTGCTGCGCTACAAGATCCGAGTCACCAAAACACATGATCCTTTTGATGTTCATCTCCTTGGCAATGCGCAAACCATGTAACAAAGCTTCATACTCGGCAATATTATTGGTGCAATCAAAGTGAATCTGAAGAACATAACTCATCTTATCCCTTTGGGTGAAGTGAGAACCACTCCTGCTCCTGATCCCTCATACTGCTTGGATCCATCAAAATGCATAACCCATGACTTATAACTCGGCGCCTTGGGTGGTGCCGTGCTTAACTCGGTCCAATCATTGACAAAATCAATCAAGGCTTGTGACTTAATGCTGTGCGAGGCTCATACTTGATGTGATAATCACCCATCTCAATCGCCCACTTGGCAATTCTTCCAGTAGCTTCAGTATTGCACACAATGTCTGCCAATGGTGCTCCACTCACCACTGTAATGGGGTGTTCTTGAAAGTAATGCTTCAATTTCCGACTGGCCATGAAAACGCCAAAAACTAACTTCTGCCACTGGGATACCTCTGTTTAGCCGGAGTCAAAACCTCACTGACATAATAAACCGGCCTTTGAACCAGATGCTCCTTTCCTTCTTCTTTTCGCTCCACCACAATAACTACACTAACTGCTCGGGAATTTGCAGCTATGTACAACAGCATGGGCTCCTTTGGAGCTGGAGCAGCTAAGATTGGTGCTTTCGATAATGTTTCCTTCAATGCCTCCAGGGCTTTATCAGCTTCCTCATCCCAAACAAATTTATCTGACTTCCTCAAGAGTCGGTATAAAGGAATTGCTTTCTCTCCCAGTCGGGATATGAACCTACTCAACGCAGCCACGCAGCCCGTGATCTTCTGGACTTCCTTCAATTCAGTCGGCTTTCCCAACCTATTGATTGCTGCTATCTTTTCCGGGTTTGCTTCAATCCCACGCTCGGACACAATAAAGCCGAGTAATTTCCTGATGGAACTCCAAACACACACTTTTTTGGGTTAAGCTTCATCTGAAACCTCCTTAAGTTAGCAAAAGTTTCTCTCAAATCATCAATAAATGTCTCAGCCTTCTTTGTCTTGATCACCACATCATCAACGTACGCATGCACGTTCCGATCTATCTGCTTCTCAAAACAACTCTGGATGCACCTCTGATAAGTTGCTCCAGCATTCTTCAGTCCAAATGTCATGTTCTTGTAACAAAAAGCTCCAAATGGGGTGATAAATGATGTCTTCTCCCAATCTTCCTCTGCAAGCTTGATTTGATGGTATCCTGAATATGCATCCAGGAAACACAAAAGATCACTACCTGCCACAGCATCTATGATTTGATCAATCCTTGGTAACGCAAACGGATCCTTCGGACAATGCTTGTTCAAACTTGTGAAATCAATACACATCCTCCACTCATTGTTCTTTTTCAACACTAAAACCGGGTTAGCCAACCACTTTGGATGTAACACTTCCATAATGAATCCTGCGGCGAGTAAACGAGCTATCTCTTCTCCTACAATCCTTCTTCTTTCCTCATTCAATCTGCGCAATCCCTGTTTAATCGGTCTTGCTTTAGGATCAACATGTAAGCGGTGCTCAGCGAATTCAGTCGGTATGCCTGGCATGTCACTAGGTTTCCATGCAAAGACATCCCGATTCTCACGGATGAATTCGATGAGCGCGCTTTCCTATTTGTCAGTCAGATTTGACCCGATAGAGAACTGCTTGGACGAATCACCCGGCACGAAGTCAATCATCTTGGTATCTGAGCCGCTTTGAATTTCGCCCTCTCTTCGGTCATTGGTTTCTTCAAAATTGTCCCATCATCCGGGTTTGGTAGCTTTGTAGTAATTCAACTCCTCTTCCGCACAGGCTTGTTCTGCCATAACAGCATCACCTTCCTCACATTGTAACGCCACTCACGACTGCCATTGACTGTGATAATACCTTTGGACCTGGCATCTTCATCTTTAGGTACACATAACACGGCCTCGCCATGAATCTAGCAAAAACGTTGCGGCCAAAGAGAGCATGATAAGGGCTCTTCAATTTGACCACCTCAAAACAAATCATCTCAGACCTGAAATTATCCTTTGATTCTCCAAACGCGACCTCCAATGTTATTGTTCCCTCTGGTCTTGCCGACTTTCCAGGACAATACCATGAAAGATAGTACTGAAGGGTGAAGCTGCTTGGCTGTGAAACCCATCCGGATGAATGTATCCCAATACAGAATGTTGATGCTACTACCTCCATCCATAAGAACCTTGTGTAAAATATAACCCGAAACCTGAGGTGCAACAACTAAAGCCAACGCTCCAGGTGCATCTACTCGGGCCGGGTGATCCTCTCTAGACCAAGTGATCGGATACTCGGACCACTTCAAATACCTCGGAACTGCGGGAAGAATAGCGTTGACAGCTCTCTTCTTCAATTTCTGATCTCTCCGACTAGTGCTGGAAACTGTAATATGATACTGTCCACGATTTAACTCCTTGGGGTTTTGCTGGAAACCTAACCCGGCTGGTCCGTTATCCGGGCCGGGTGGTCCTCCATTATTTCCTCCAACTTGTGGTCCGTGGGCCGGGTTATTTACATTACCCGGCCTCGGGCCGTTTCCTCCCATATTCATCCTGGCAAACTCCTCGTTCTTCCTCGGAAATTTCCCCTGTAATTGCCATTGTTGTTATTGCCTCGATAATTATCATCTCGCCGCTGAAATTTGTTATACCCGGTGTTTGTGTTTGCCACCAAATCTGAACCACCCTCGTGCTGCCTTTTGGAGTTATTCCCATTGTTACCATTGTGATTATTGTTCCCGTTGTTGTTGTGGTTCTTTCCTCCGTTGTTGACGTTTCCTTTTCCTTATCTTCATCATCATCCCGGGTCTTGTCTGTGGACGCGTGCTTATGAGCCGCTTCCATCAGCTGCCCCATGGTGATTGTTTCTGCTTCGCCAGTGGCCCTCAGTCGACCCATCTTCTGAATTACCGGGTCATATCTGCAGGTTTTCTCCATTGATGACACGGCCGCAGCTGGTGTAATCCCCTTTGATGAGTGAATGATGGCTGTAACTCGGCGCATCCAGTGACGCGCTGACTCGCCTTTCTTCTGGAAACATCGCTCCAAATGCTCTATAGTGAACAACTTCTCACACGTGCCCTTGAAATTCTTGACAAATAATGCCTTCAACTCATCCCAAGAATTGATAGATTTCTCAGGTAATCCATTGAACCATAACTTTGCTGCTCCTTCACTCATCATCAGGTACATGTATCTCGCGCACAAGTTGGCTGTGGCATTGCGAATACTCATCGCCATCTCGTAACTGCTGAGCCATGTTTCTGGATCCATGCTGGGGTCATAATTCGTCACCTTGCTTGGCTCTTTAAACTTCTCAGGAAAAGGTTCACTCTTAATAGCATCTGAAAGACATTTAGTTCCAACCGGGTTAAGTAATGAAGAAACTAACGGCAAACCCGACCCGGTATTTGGTGCGTTGCCCATCACTCCTGCTTCAGGTTGTCCTCCGGCTCCTCCGGCGACACCTAAAGCTGGGTTTGCGCTCGCCGCACGCCGTGCTCTTGAACTGTTGACAATTGCTTGGGCCACAGACTGGGCCGGGGCCGGTTGATGTGGCCTCGGCGCCGGCTGATTCTGGGCTGGCCTTTGCTGATGATGTCCCGAACGTTGAGGCTGCGGCGCCGGGTGACCTTGATTCTGCTGTCCGTTCCTGACGCCTAATCCGGCTGGCCTTGGTGTTTCTCCGTGATGACTCCGGTTAGCTCGGCTATTGTACGGTGTTGAATGTAACGCTCCACTCTTATCCGGCATGTTTCCCTGCTGCGTGATCGCGGTTTTCAACATCTCAATTGCCCTGCGCGCTTCGTCTCCCTCTGGCGATTGATCAATCGGCATGCGGCATAATGCTAATGTCGCTGCGTACACGTTATCAGCCGGATTTGAGTAGTGACCACTGGGCGTGTGGAACCGATCTGCTGGTGGTGGCATACCACCCGCAGCTGCTGTGTTCTGATTTTGCTGTGCTCCAGCCCGAGTGTTGGGTGGCACCCCGTTTCCTCCCTGATTTGCTCTAACCATGATTCCATGCCCGATTCCAACCGGCGCTGGCTCAGGCCGAGTGACATTGGGAGCTCCGTTTGGTGATGTAAAGTTCAATCTTGTTGGATCTGAGGTCATGCCTGGCATCACCCGGGTCTCGTGCCTCCTCCGATGTACTGCTGTAAGATCTTCATGGCGATTCTGCACTGTTATCCTTTCTTGCTCCACACGGGCTCGATCCCGTTCTATCTCTTGTTGCTCATCAAACATGCGCTGCTGCTCCGCCAATAAAGCCTTCTGTTGATTCTCCAGCGTGATTCGTAACGTGTCCAATTGCTGCGCGCGGGTTGCTGCGTTATCTGCTGTGATTGGGGTGGTAACTATTGCGGCGTCAAAGTCCAAGGGCCTAAAAACTGGTGGGATTTCCATCACAACCGGCTGTCCCGAGCCTTCACCCAGTTGAAAAGTCGTGAGACGCTGAATTCTTTCTCTGTTTTCTCTGGCCGCGCACGTGGCATCGTCCTCGCTAACTGAAGTTTCTGTCCCATCATGGTGGTTCCTCAGGGTGTACACCACAGCACGCTTCATGGTCCTTGGCTCCGACTCATAATCTTCCTCATCAGCCACGTACCCAAATCTCTCGTCAAACAACGGTAAGATCGACTCAGTATCTGTATCCAAATCTTCCTCACGTCGGCACTCCGGCTCGCAAGCCTGGATGTCCGACTGATGTTCGAAACCTCCTGTTCTGACTGACTCTTCTCCATCAGATTGGACGATGGTGGCTGCCCCTGAAATGGAGTCGCACATAACCTCGTCATCAATTTGCTGAATTGCATTAACCATACCTACGAAGACGTTGATCCGACCGAACGGGATCACCCAGCCGGTATCCAGCAGATCTGCCTCTTCCTTCCAGCCGGAATCGTCGACGATGCGCTTTCCGTGCTGATCCATCCTAACCTCGCCGATCGCGAGGTTCTCCATCCTCACAGAGCTTCTCCCTTGATGAGGACAGCTTTGGTCGCAGGCCCACGGTGGGCGCCAACTGTCGTGGGGTTATCACGGCAGATGTTACCATAGGGTAACTTGATGATTGGGGCAAGGCGCCTTGGTCCTTCAGGAGATTGTCACACTCGTTGGGGAAAAAGGGTTTACCCAGGTTCAGCCTCTCCATTGGAGATAAAGACCTACTTCCTGCTTCTATGTTATTGATCTCGAGGTCTCGATAACTCGGCTACGACAACAGAGCCGGGTTACGAGACAGGTTACAAGGGTTTCGCTTGATAGCGGTGATATCGAACTAGGGTTAAGACTTGTCTATCTATGTTCTGGGAGCCCGTTTATATAGACGCCGGGTCTCCCGAACTTACAATGAATACCGAGTTACATATGAGCCCGGAGTCCTACTCTAGGTTCTTCTAGACCTTCCGTAGCCTCCAAGTCACCCGGTTCCTTCCTTCACTCAGACTCCAGTTCTTCTAGGTCCTTCCTTCCAGGGACGAGTCATGTTAGGCCTATTGGCCCAACTATAACCCGGCCGATATCTTGTACACATCACTCGGACCAGGCCTTGGGCCGTCCGACTGATTCTTCCTTGGTCATGAGTATATCGGGTTATTATCCCCCCAACACACCCGGTGGATATGTTGAAGACCCTATAAGCATGAGATTTTGCGGCATATCCAACAAGTATACCATCAAAAGATCTAGATTCAAATTTAGCAATTTTGCAACCTTTAATGTAAACATGGCATTTGCAACCAAAAACTCGAAAGTAAGATACATTTGGCTTTTTACCGGTGAGGAGTTCATATGGTGTCTTTTCCATTAGAGGACGGAAGAAGAGCCGGTTTGAGTAGTGACAAGCGGTGTTGATGGCTTCGGCCCAAAAGTTGTATGGGGAACGAAATTCGGCCATCATAGTTCTTGCCATATCAATAAGAGTGCGGTTCTTCCTTTCGGCGACACCATTTTGTTGGGGAGTATATGCAGCGGAATATTGGTGTTGAATGCCCTCCCCACTTAGGAAATCATCCATAGTGTAATTCTTGAACTCCGTACCATTGTCACTTCTAATTGCCAAAATCTTGGAGTCATATTGGCGTTGAACTAGGGTTGCAAAGTCAATGAATATCTTTTGAGTTTCACTCTTCTTCTTGATGTAGAAAGTCCAACAATATCTTGAATAATCATCCACAATCACCAAACAATATTTCTTGCCACCAAGACTATCATATGTGGGAGGCCCAAAGAGATCCATATGAAGGAGCTCCAAAGGCCTCTTAGTGGAGATAATGGTCTTCTTGGGGTGATTCTTTTCATTCATCTTTCCGGCTATGCAAGCACTACAAGGACGATCTTTGGAAAAATTAACATCGGTTAGTCCTACCACGTGTCCACCCTTTACAAGAGTTTGTAAATTTCTCATACCGACATGGCCTAGCCGGCGATGCCAAAGCCAACCCTTGTTGGATTTAGCCATTAGACATGTGGCAATTTGAGTGGTCTCTTTCGAGAAATCGACCACATACAAACCGTTCTCACGAAATCCAACAAAGGCTACTTTAAGAGATTTTGTGAAAAGGATGGTCACGTGGTATTTATTAAAGATAACGGTGTAACCGGCATCGCATAATTGACCAACGGAAAGTAGATTATATGAAAGAGATTCAACAAGGAGGACCTTCTCAATTGATAACTCCGGTGTGATCACCACCTTGCCATATCCCAATACCTTAAGTCTTGTATTGTTCCCAATGGTGACATGAGAGAATGAGAGTAATTGTTTCAATAAGCCCTTCACTACTTCTTTGCTTCCGGTCATGTGACATGAACACCCACTATCAATGAGCCATGAAGATCTACCGGAAGAAAAACCCTACAATAAATCAAGTCTTTGATTTAGGTACCCATTTTGGAATGGGTCCTCTTTTGTTAGTCACAAGGGTCTTTGGAACCCAAATAGCATAGTGATAATCATCTCCATATGAGGTACCAACATATTTAGCAAAAACATAACCATCTCTAGATTTCATAAGCACATATGAGGGGTTATATTTTCCGGCAAAGTCATTGTGAGTGGCATTGCCCCTTGTGGCTTTACCACCCACAATGGGTTCAACATTCTTCTTGCCCAACTCCCCCTTCTTCACAAAAACAATATCTTTTGAAGGGGAGGTAGGCATCTTCTTCTTGTTTGCCTTCTTGGATTTGGGAGCAAACCCAAGCCCTTCCTTGCTAACCACTCCCTTTTGATTGGTCAAAAGATCATTGAGGTTCTTTTCCCTTGGATACAAGTGGCTAGACCCTTTTCAAGTTGGGCCTTCAACCTAGTGTTCTCCTCCATGAGAGATGCTTTAAGACATAAAGGGTTAGTAGCACAAGCATTGGCATCTTTATCATTATGAGGAGTGGTGAAGCTAGCATATATAAATTGAGCTTGTAATTTACATATGACCCCTTGAGCTTGGTGAGCTCACTTGAGGTCACCTTATGGGTTTCCCTAAGTTGCTCAAAATTCTCAAGGAGTTGTTATGACTCTCTACAAGCTCATCATTTTTAATTTTTAGATCACTAGCAACTTGAATAGAGGTTTCACGGGTTTCTTTTGCCTTGGATAAATCCTTGGCTTGGATCTCCTCAAGTTGCTCCCGGAACACTTGTTCCTCAACAAGTTGCTCTTCTAGCTCACCAATTTTATTGGCATGATCACGTGCATGCCCCTCAAGCTCATAAATCCTATTCTCCTTCTCCTCAAGGAGGTGTTTGGCTTCTCCATATTGGTACATGAGAGCCTCAACCATTTTCTTGGTTGGACCTTGGAGCTTGTTTATAAAGAGGGTAATTGTATCCTCTTTCTCCTCATTTTTCCCTACATCCTCAACACAATCCAAGAGAGATGGTTTAGAGGAGATAGTAATTTTGGGTGGAGAATTCACCTTGGTTTCCTTGGCCATGAGGCACATAGGCTTGGAGATCTTGTTGTCATTTGGAGCGGTGAAAAGGGGCGCCAATGAAGGAGGAAGGTTGCCCATTGCAAGAGCCGCCATCCCCACTTCCTCACTTGTATCATCATCCTCCTCTTCGCCACCAGACTCATACTCTTCTTCATGTGTTGCGGTGACAAGAGCCTTTTGAGGTTCTCTCTTGATGAGGTACTTGATGGGCTTGGTGAAGAACTTCTTCTTCTTTAAGATGAGTTGGCCTCCAAAATCTTCTCTTCTCTCATAGGGGCAATCCTTCACAAGGTGATTCTCTTTTCCACAATTAAAGCACATTCTTTTCATTTTTGGGGAGAAGTTGCTTCTAGGGGAGAAGTTGCTCTTGATATTCTTTTTGTTCCAATACTTGGTGGCGGCAAGAGCAAGCACCTCATTGAGTTCACCCACAAAATCTTCTTCATGATGACCACTTGTGCTTTCTTCATATCTTGGATGTTCTTCCACATGAGCCTTCAAGGCAAGGTTCTTTGTGCCACGAATTTGGTTGATGGAAGACTTGGAATTGGCCTTCAAGGTATCATAAGTGACGAATTGTGCCAATATGTCATTGGGAGTCATTATTTTGTAGTCCGCTCTTGTATGGAGATTCATCACCATATTTTCATTGTATGGAACAATGGTCTTGAGGAACTTGGCTTTGACCCATTCATCATCCATATCTTTCTTTCCATTTTCCCTACATGCCACCACAAGCTTGGTGAGTCTTCGGAAGAGATCCGATGGTGTCTCTTCTTCTAGCATGATGAAGTTGTCCACTTGATGTTGAAGGATGGCGTCGTTGGAGCGTTGAAGGCCCTCATTTCCTTCATATACCGATGCGAGAAAATCCCAAGCTTCCTTGGTGGTTTTGAGATTCCGCACTTGATCTTCATCATGGGCGGTCATGGCACTCTCAAGGATGTACTTGGCATTGGCATCAAGTTGTTCATCAATCTCTTCTTGCCTTGTCAAGTTGGAGGGATCAACCGGAGTATAACCATTTTGAACCACCCTCCAAAGATGCACCGATGAGCTGCGAAAATAAGACTCCATAGATTTCTTCCAAGTGAAATAACGAGTATTATCAAGCTTAGGATGTGGCCTACTTAGGTTGGTTACATGAGGTTGAGTGAGTGGAACTTGAGTGAGATATGAAGTAGGTGGAGCAAAGTTATGAGGAGGCTTCTCACCAGTTTTAGGTTGATCTTTGTTATCCTTAGCAACCAAGGCCTCAACGTTAGAAACACCGGTTGATGAGGAGGCATTTTGATTCTTAATGACCCGAGTAAACACCTCGTCCACCATTTTGCCTTTCATGAACCCAAAGAGTTCAATCATGGCTTTCATGGTGACCGGGGCATTATCATCGGGAGGGGTTATCCCCGCTTCACTTAGTTCTTTCTCAAGTTGTTCTCTATCATTTTTCTCTTGTTGTTCCTTAGCAAGTTTTAACTCCTCGTCGCTAGTCATCCTCCTCTTTAGGTTGTTAAGCCCTTAATAAAGAGACCTTGCTCTGATACCAATTGAAAGGATCGAGTAGGTTGACTAGGGGGGGGGGGGTGAATAGGAAACTACAAATTTTCTTTTTCTTTTGATACAAATTTGGGAATTGCTCAAATATAAGTTCTTTAGATATGCAACTAGGTGAACAATCCTATATGATGAGCAATAAACAAGCTAGCAAGATATTCTACACAAGATAAGCTAGCAATACAAGTAAAGGAAGGTTTAAGAGATAACCACACGGTGACGCGGAGATGTTCTACCGAAGTTCACTTCCCAATGGAAGCTACGTCTCCGTTGGAGCGGTGCGGAGTCACAAAGTGAACTCCGAATAGCCTTGATATGGCACACCGTATCTCCCTCGTGTTATCCTCCGATGAGGAGTTCCACGAGCCACTATATGATGCCCTCGAGGTCGGCAACAAACCTTTACAAGGATGAGGCACACTCCACAACCGAATTGGAGGCTCTCACCAAATTCCCGCGGCTCCCAAAGCCACAAGAATCACAAGGCCGGGGCACGACTCCACAACTTAATTGGAGGCTCCCGGCTAGTCCCCGCGGCACCCAAAGCCACAAGAACGACCAACGACAATCCAAAGTATCAACAAACTAACAAGCTTCAAGCCCTCTCAAGAACGGAGGGGAAAATCAAATCGCTTGGGTGGAAGTGTAGATCTAGGTCATCTCTCCCAAGTCCTAGAAGGACAAGGTGTTTGAGTGGGTAGGGAGAGAGATCTAGGGAGTTGGAGCTTTCAACAATGGTGGGGAAGTTAGTTCTGGTCGTGGTACCCTCTCCAAGGTAGGAGAAGGCCTTTATATACTGCCCCAGATTCTAGCCGTTGCAGACAGGTAAATCGGATAATCTGATTCAAGTCAACATCGGATTATCCGATGTCCGATCAGACTATCATCGGATATTCCGAAGAACCTCAGTGTGATGTTTCTTCTAGTCCTTAGCAGTTTTCGAGCAAATCCTGGTCATCGGATAATCCGATACTTCCTGACTCGGATAATCCGAATTTCTTCAGTGTGAAGTTTCTTCTAGTCCTTAGCAGTTTTTCGAGCAAATCCTGGTCATCGGATAATCCGATACTTCCTGACTCGGATAATCCGAATATCTTCAGTGTGAAGTTTCTTCTAGTCCTTAGCAGAATTTCAGCAGACTTTGCAAATCGGATAATCCGAAACTTTCAACATCGGATAATCCGATTTTCTTCAGCAGCAAAACTGGCTCTTTTCAACTCCCTTTTTGGATTTGATGCAAAGATGTTTTACACACTTAAAACCTGCATCACTTGATTCACATGTTAAATCATCACTAGTGTTGTTGCCTAACACACAAAACTCAAGGGATTAAGAAATGTCCTTTCAGTATCTTGTAGGCCGACTTCGCGGAGTACTCTCCATTCTCCGTAAGATTCCACCGGATGTCGTTCACAACGTGAGGATCAAGCACAATGTCGGAAACGAGGGTCCAAAGAGCCACAAATTGGGAGAAATGCTCAATTGTGAAAGCCTCATCAAGCTTCACACATGCCACCCAACTCCCCCCACGCAATGCCTCATGGACGGAGCACTTTTTCTTGGAAGTTGAGGCGACAGTAAGTGGAGCAATACTTTTTGGCTTGAGACCGTTTAACCAAGGCGCATTCCAAAAGGATGTCTTTGCTCCATTACCCATAGTGATTGTAGTGGCGGCGTAAAAGAGGTCCATGTCTTCATTGGAGCAAGGGTTTCCATATCCCACCCAAATTTTGTTGGGGTCTTTCCATTCAAGCCAAGGCCACCGCAAACGTAACGCCTTCGTAAATTTTCCCAAGTGGAGCACACCTAGCCCCCCCAATTTTATAGGACGGCAAACCAACTCCCAATTGACCTTGCATTTCGCTCCCGTAGTGGTGTCCTTGGCCGACCAAAGAAAGGCCCGTAGAATTTTGTTCATGAAGGCTAACGTTCCCGGATGGATGACTAGAGGAGTCAAGTAGTATATGGATTGAGAGGCCATAACCGACTTAACCAATGCAGCCCACCCGACCGTGGCAATGAAGTTGCCATTCCAAGTGGGAAGCTTTCCGACACATCTGTCCTTGAGGTGTTGGAAATCCGCTCTCCGAAGCCGCCAAACCGAGAGCGGCAAACCAAGGTAACGCAAAGGAAAGGTTGCTCTTGTAGCCGGAATGTCCGCCAAAACCTCTTCAAGGTTGATATTCCCACATCTAATTGGTACCACGGAGCTCTTATCAAAGTTGGTGCAAAGTCCGGTAACTCCCCCAAACGCAATGAGAATGGAGGCAAAGTTGCAAATGTCGTCCTTGATGGGTGCTACAAACACCGCCGCGTCGTCCGCATATAGGGATATATTAAAAAGGGCCGTCCGATAGATACGTTCTTCCACTGAATCCATCGTTCCAGTATTATGGAAGAAATGTATCCAAACTCCGCTAGGAGTCTTAAGAAAGACGACGCTTCCGGGTCTCCAACTCGAGGCATTCTAATCCTAGTACTGGAGCGCCTGAATTTAATTAAGAAAACATATATTAACAAGGACCATTAATCAAATCACAGGGAAAAGCGCTAGTCTTACAAAACTAGGTAGATCTTAATAGCATTATAGACTAGAGAAATCCTAAATACTATGAAATTTGCATTACGAGAAGTAATCAGATGAGACACGTATAACATGAAAAGAGGATATTTCTTTGTTAACAGATCCTGCACCCACCTCACCCCCACCCCACCCGGACAAAGAGAGACACAAACCTTAGGATTTCTTGAGGCTCACACCTAATTCTGATGGAGGGGCGAGACGCAGGCAGCGGGGTGGTGTAGCAGAGCTGGAGAAGACGCCGCGGGGTCAGGAACCCTAGCACAGCAGCTCAACCCGGTCACTGATGAGAGAGAGGATGAAGGTCTCAACTCTCGAACAGTCGCGTCCCAAACCAGCAAACCGCCTGGTTTATAAATCCATCAGCCCGTGTCGGAATCCAACCATCTAATCGAATTTCGAATCCGTTCCAACAACCAGGTTGCTGCCTAACAAAGGGCTTAAAGCCCACCTTTATATAGTATGCGTGTAACTGGGCCGGCCCATGGTTTCCAGTTTAGGCCTCACCTAACCCGATTCGGAGACCGATCCCGTTTATTTATTCCTGTTTAAAAAATTTTAGCCGGCGGCCATCGCGAACTGGTGGTCGAGACGTCACTGCCGCATCGGCCGTCGAGACAACGGCTGGCGATGGCAATGTTCCGATCTGCCATTGGAATTGCGCTCCGCCGGACGCAGCCGGCATCTCGTCTCTTCAGCAACGTCGCCCACCGCGGCCCTGGATGCAGCGACGCAGCCAGTGCCCTCGGGCGGCCGTCGCCGACTCCTAGTTTCCCTGGATACATTACAGCGACGCCACCAGGGTAGGTAACTCTAATTCTCCACGTGGATTATTTCGTAATTTTGTAACACTTTCGCCTCGTTGGAAAAAAAAGGGTCCACGGCCTCTTCTACGGTGATTCGAAATTCTATACCTGCCTCTCCTGACCTTGAGCTGTCGTTGTACACCTCTTTTGGGGAAAGATTCAGTGGCGATCAACTGTGCACATTGTTCGTTGCCTCCTGTTCTATGGGCGTCGGTGGCACGTAAAGGCCATGAAAGTGCTGACGTGTGGGTCCTAACGGTAGAAAATATTGTGAAGAGTTTGATACTCGATGATTTGGGAAAAGCTCTGCGACATGCCTCTCAACTAGTTGAACTATACAAATTAATGGAAAATGGATTAGCATGCTTGAAAGAGAAAAAAAGTTGTTGATCTACAAACTGAGATAAACTTAAAATCATGGTTTTATGTTGGAAGGGCCTCAAATGTTGTTGTTGTCCACCTCTAAATTTAATCGTAAAATGACATCTTCTAGATTTATATGGGAATTGATAACATATGAAAACTGAAACGATGAGTTTTATTTTATTAACATATGAAAACTGAAACGATGAGTATTATTTCATTTTATGAATGGATACAGGGCAAAGGCCAGTTTCCTCTAAAATACAACGAGTTTCATTTTGCACAAAGTGTTTCTTATATGGCACTACATATTAGTTTGCACCACTTAACAACAAGTATTTGCTACCTCGTTGGGATATGAACCATATTTAGCCTTTTCACAACATGATTGCGTAACCCAGAGAGAGTGGTTTAGAGGAATAGAAAGTTTAGAGTGATACAAGGGATGTCATATTTGCTGCCCTCATCCCGAGGATCGCCACTACTTAACGCCCCACACGTTGGGATCCAGCCTTGTGCTTGGTTGCCTGATTTTCTGCATAACTTCAGAAAATGATGGGATGCAGGGGAGCTGGAAGATAGCTTGTTGCTAACTATCTTCATAACGAATCTTCAATATCACCTTTCAAATTAAGTTCTTCACTTGTTTGGCATAACATATTCTTGTATTTTGTATGCAGATCGAAGTATGAAGAGCCTTTTGCTAGTATTTCTAATGTCAGGAAAAGAATGCCCGTAGACTCAAGAAGATGTTCATATGAGGAAAACAAATATTTTTATAGTTCAAAATAACTGTTCGTGAGTTTTAAATGTTCATTCGAGATATTTACATCCCTATTTTTATACTAATCGTTTTTACCTTTTCTTAACTCATTGGACCAGGAAAGGTACATTGATCTTATAGATATACATAATTGTAATTATTTTTCTACGTATCATCTAAAGTTATAGCTAGCAAAATTAATATAAACAAACTAATGTATATTGGTGTAACATATTTCTTTCTCATACCGTTCTCATATTTATCATTACAAATGCCTTTTGTAGTTCAAACTGAAGTTGTATTTTGGCGCAATGGTGTTTATGGACCAGAACTCTTTTCTAACAATGGTTTCATTATTTTGGGTTGATAGAGACATTACTATTGTCTCTACATAAGTGTAAAGGCACCGGGATGTTGAATTATAATAATTGGCAACTAAATAATCTAAATCATGTGTTCCACTATTCTAATGAAATGTCGTCAATACACTTTATACTGAACTATTTTACTTTATCTTAGAATTTTTTCGTGAAAGGTCATTAAACTCATTTCCTTGAATACCAAATATTTTGGGGAAAATTAAGAGAACTAACAATGTGCACACATTCATGCACGTTAGTGTACATATTTCTCACATGGTTCTCATACTTATCGTTACAAATACATTTTATGGCGCAAAACTTAAATTGTGTTACAAGCAATGTTTTTGTTTAGTTTGAGCTATTTAAGAAACTCTATTTTGTATGTGATAATATTGTATCAGTGCACTATGCAAGAATATAGCGTAAAGAAAACCAATATTATCACATTGTATCTTTATATGTGTGAATTTTTTTGTAGTATCTTGAAATATCTATTGAACTTTGTAGATTTTTTTCGAGTGTACGAATTTAGAAAATAGTAGAAAGCGATAAACAACTGATTGTTTAAAGTGTGAACTAGTAGTTTGTCCTCCAATGATATATTCTCACTAGTAGAAAGCCCTTATTTCCGGCGGTGAATTCTAATAACACATGGCTTGTCGGCTAATGCCCTAATAGCCGACGATGGCATTGATGCCCGAAAGTTATAGACGCCCTCTCGGGTAAAGATAACTACTAATAACCGACGGTCTAGTCCATTTCTCGACGTTGAAAAACTACCTCCCGGCCATCCGATGTCATATCTGACGACCCTTCATAACCGACGGGAAACACGAACTCTCGGCTATCCAATCAAAAGCTCGACGGTTTGTACTAATGCACTATCGTTGTGTTCACAGGGGTGAAACAAGGGGTGGAGGTGATCCTACGGCGCGGATCCCCAACAGTGGCGAACAGCGCGATAACGGCAACGCGCCATAGCACATTGTAATCGGACTTTTCACTGGTAGTGAGAGTCTAAACAAAATAAGATCAATTCGCGTAAAAATAAATAAGATCAAACAAGAAACACATGCGTCTATAGTCCTTATGGTCATCGAAAACAGAAATATACAATCTTCAAAAGGATGATTTAGATATTGACATGGCCATTAGAGCATATAACATTGGTAAATTCATGTACTCATAAATATATATATATTTTTTATATCATGAAAGTATTTTCCAAGACAGATCAATCATATGCACATCCAATCAATATTGGCGGGCAAAAAGTTATATAGGTCTGAAAGTACATCTAAAAACTCATGTTTTTTCTTTACGTGTAACAGACAAAAACAAATCTTATGCCTAATCGGATGGCAAAACTCGGTAGAGCGAGAATTAAATCAAATAAGCATTATCAAACCTTGTAAGGAGACAATCATAAACAGCCGGGCGATCAATCGGATGCATTCTACTATTTATTCATATACTAATAACACCGTATTTACAAAGAATATTGCATACCCCACTTACATACATATAGATCCTCATATGCACATAATAATAATAAATAATACAATCCCAATTTACAAACATAATCAGGTCTGCAACATGCATATATATATACACCAACAAATAAACATGTCGTATCTTAATTAATTCTAATCTTTCTTGAGGATCTTGATGTCCTTCCAGCGAGACTCCATGAAGCTGGAGTCGTGGTTCTGCGCATACACGCCGAACTTGAAGTAGTGCGAGTCTCCGCCGCGGCCGGCTACATGCAGCTTCTCCTCACCATCGATGAACACGGTGAGCTTGGACGCTTCAACGTCATGGATCACGTTCAGCTTAAACCACCGGTCATAGATGTTGTCCTCAACGACCTGCCTGTCGTAGTAATGCAGCACGCCGTTGTAGACGTGCAGCATGAGCGTGGTGGCCGTCTCACCGCCTCCAAACACCTGCATGATGGACACACCCGAGGTGCCAGAAGGGACGTAGCCGAACCCCTCGAACTGCCACACGCCGGAGCTGTAGTCGTAACCCTGAAGGCAGAAGAATATCAGAGGTACCATATAAGTAAGATCACTAAATCTTACATGCAAATATCTAACGATACTATGAATCCTGTGGGTAACAAACTTACCATCATCCTAATCTCCGTCCTTGGGCTGGTGTGGCTCTGACGAGCATGAGGCTTGTCGGTGGAGAGTACCCACAGCTTCCGCACGGTGCCGTCGAAGCTGTACCGTGATCCGCTTGCCTCGTCGTACGGTCGCTGCAGCTCGAAGTTACTCTCATGGAGGCTCACGGCCGTGAACCCGTCGGCCGGGTCGGCGGCTTTTGGTGCGCGTGCGCTCCTCGCCGCAAGGCATGATGAAGACGCCAACAAGACAAGCAAAGACACACAAATCACAGACAGAGCGTGAGGAGCCATGTATAGTTTATATGGGTGTGGCTTATGCTTTGCCTTCTCAGTTGTCTCCTTGTCTCGGTGCAGAGGCTTGTGATGAGATATGGGACTACCGAGGTTCTGTGTTCTTATATAGGGTTCTTGGGGCCGGATCTGACTATACTTTGAGACATTGACAGCTTTTATTTTTCCAAACTGGAAAGGTGATAGCTTAATTAAATAGTAATCTTGATGTTTACACAAGGATGGTAAGCTGAACAAGTGTGTTTAATAGAGCATGGATTAAGTGATCACTAGTTTTCTGAATGTTCCTTGTGCGTACAAAGCTGACTTATTAGCTAGCCAGTTTTGATTTGATTTGTTTTCGGCTTGCATTTGCATAAGTGAATCTGAGGGTTTTCTCTTTCTTTTGGATGCTTCGCCGTGTGCACATTTCAGCCTCGAAATTACCTCCCCAGCTGAATCTGCTCGCTTATGACAAAATAAGCATCTGATAACTGTATGATCTGATCGAAGGCAATGTTCTATGGCTTAGTCACTAGCTTAGTGTGATTATTTTATATACGGTTAAAAAAGATAGGAAGATCTCTCTTGGTTTGCATCGTTGATAAATGCACCTAGTTTCACTTGGGTTTCTCTAGGGTTGTAGACTCAGTTTTTTTTTCTTAACAAATTTGATTTCCATCTCCGCAAGTCTATCATAATAAGCCAATGACCTTTTTTTTACAGACGCAGTGATCATTCTTAATTGTCTCTCATTGGTAAATGTGGCCTATGTGGGTCTGATAAAGATGTTTAACACAAAATATAGTATCAGAATCTGAGAACGATATAAGAACAGCTTTTGTAAGTCCCTTCATAAAACAAGAAAATGTAAAAGTTGAATGTTCTCATAGAATCGACAAAATACCCCAAAAAAGGCTAACACACACGCTAGATCAAAAGAGTAACAAAAAACAACCGTCCAAGCCCTCACCTCACCGAGTGACAGACCTATGCTAAATCATAGACACCCATATAATCACTTGCATTCCCCTGAATGGTACATAAACATTTCATTGTATAGTAAGTTGCAGAAACACTTATCTACTGGGATCTGAGTATAAAATCCCCAATTTTTGATACTTTGTAACAAAACACCAACTATTGAGCGTAATCTAATACGTAGTTATTAGAACAATTTATGTTCACCAATTTTATCTGATGTTCCTTCAAAAAAATTACGTACTGATTGGTTGATTTGAGGGGGCTCAAATTTTCCCAATTTACTCATAACATTAAGATTCATCTTCAATAAGTTTTCAGATTTTTCTTTGACCTGATTTTTCAGCCTGTTTTTACCAAAAACACCTCCTATCATGTTCAAGGACCATCCATGTAAATGTCCATGATCTTAGTCATTATCTTCAAACTCATGAATTTTTATACATCATAAGCCATTTTGTTAAGATTTGTTTTGCAATTTTTCAAATTTACAGTTTATCATTTTTAAGGCAACCAGAAAACATAGGAGTCCATGCACAAGGATTACATTTCCTGACATTTTCTACAGTTTTTATTTTTGCAAATGTGATCAAATTCGTCGGCACATCTATTCATAACAATCCTTTTTTGCATCGAGTCCTTCTATATTGTTTTTCAAAGTAGTATCTAAATCTTTCAACACCGTATCTACATATTGCATATAATCCCAGTAAGATGCCTGGAAATAATTTGTGTCAATAGTTTGGACCAAAATAGAACACACATGTAGTTACTGTTTCAATTATTTTAGGATAATAGGCTGAAAATCATTTAAATGTGCAATAGCAGCTAAAAACCTAGAAAATTCAAATATTTGAGATTTGGCCACGAAAAATATGGTATACATTGTGCAAAAATGGAAATATTCCGGTTCGCACCATATTATTTGCAATTTCTTAAGAAATAACCATTTTGGCATTTAGAAAATGGAAAATATTTTCTATACAAATCTTGAAAACACTTTTTAACACTATTGTATAGGAGTGCAAGATCCACTTATGTGCCTAAGATGGGGTCATTATCGTGAACTATTCCATGGAAATAGCCATGACCTTGGTCATTTGGCTTGCAAGTCATGAATGTTTATACACGATATGCCATTTTGTGGGGTATTTTTTAAGAAGTTGTCTATATTCAAGTTTTGTAATTTTTCCTTATAACTAATATACATAAAGTACTTCATGCCAAAAAGTTGCATTTCTTGACATTTATTTATTTTTTCAAAATGGCTAATATACTTGATTGATTCTTTTTTGCATTTTTAGCCCTGAACTAGAGCACACTTATAATTTAAATTTGAATTACTTTCAGAAAATTTAAAGCATTCATTAAAATATCCATAAGTAGTTACAAAGAAAGAAAACTTAATCGATATGGTATAGTTTGCGCGTAATTAGAATTATGTCATTTTACACCATATTTTTAGTACTCGCTTCGAAAAGTCCCCATTTGTACACTTAGAAAATGGGAAAACATTCATTGTTACAGAAGTTGGAAACTCCTTTTGGGAATATTGTTTGGCATGGAAATACACACACCTCAATGTCATTTGGCGACATTATCATGAACTATGTGCCATGGAAATGTCCATGACCTTATTCATTTGTTTTGACATAAATGTTTATACATGATTTGACATTATGTGGAGGTTTTTTCACATTACTTACATTCTCTTTGTCTTTACCAGAAAATGTGAAAACATTCATTATCATGAACGAATCCATTATGCACCATATTCTTTTCACTTTTTAACAAAAAAAACCCAATTGTTCAATTAGAAAATGGAAAACGTTTTTATTTAATATTTAGGAACTCCTTTTGGCACTACTGATCTTCATTCAAGATGCACCTCTGGGAAAATATTTTGAAATTATCATGAACTATGTGATGGATATGGCCACGATCTTCGTTATTTGGCTCAAAAGACATGAATGTTCATAGTATTTTGTGAAGATTTTTCTGCAAATGTCAAAAAGGACTTCATGCCAACGATTGCCCTTTTAATATTTTTCTTTGGTTTTTTTTCAAAAATATTATTGATCCTCTCTGAACTATGTAACTGAGGGTTGGCCTAAGAGGTAGGGAAGCCGAGTAGATCAATCAGATGACCATGGGTATGGGTCTGCATACGACTCATCACAAAATAAATGAATAGGAGCATCACATGTTCTATTTTTACAAAAAAGTAAGAACTCCTGAAAAAATATTTGAAATACAAACAAAAACCTATAGAATAAACTACAAACCAACTCATATCATTTTTTATAGATATTATTTCATATGTATAGAGGGTATTCATATACTATAATATGAAACAAATAAGATATGGATCAAAGAAAGGCTACTCTTTCTGAATCCTAAATTAATAAAATAGAGAAAATGAATTATTTATTTCAATTTTAATTTTAATATGAATAATAAATAATATATATACATATAAACAAATGTATACATTTAGAAAAATATTGAACCTTTTCTTAAATATAAGCAACCCTTCCGTAAACTTCTTATGGTCAAAATCGGCCGCACAACTATTCTTAGCGAGGGTATGAACCTTTCAACTATTTGTATGGCTATTACATATAATCCTATTTGGGTACCTTAAAATGTTTGTTTTTATTCTCTAGGAGTAAATCATCACACAATTGTATGTCAAATTTATGTTACTGTCTAGAAATCAACCCAAACTCATTTATAAATAGACAAAACCAGCTAAAATGCGAAAAAATCTTTATACTTGTGAACTTTCCATCCAGTTTGGTACTTTGTGTGGAAGTTAGTGACGTATCATTTTGTACCATATTATTTGCCTTTACTTCACAAAAAAAAACTATCGGCGCTTATAAAATAAAAATATGCACATTATCGTGAAGCAAATACCAAATTTATATATTGAATTAAAATATTTATCCAAAACTTGTATACACAAAATATGGCCCAGTTAACGTTTTGCCTTATTGTAATAAAAATATCTCGTTTTCCCTATTGAAGAGATCTTAAAACTGCAAATAAGTGTTTTTACTGAAGGAAGTAAAATTATAATTTAAAAGCTTTCTCTTTAAAATCCAAATGTCTATGTCCATACTCTTTTGTTATACTTGTTTGCCGTGTCGGCAAATTTGACCCCCGTACGTCCGCCTTTAACCATGCTTAATTAGAACGGATAAAGTCGCGTGCTTGCCGACTGCCTGATAAAAAGCACTCGGCAAACCAGCCAGCACTATCGCAAAGTGCCTAAATCCATTAGGGTAGAGGAATTGAATAGAAAATCAGGATAAGAGTAGGAAGAAGACACAAGATCATGACAATATTTGCCGCTAGATGAAGAATTCAGTCTTTTCTCGTTTTATGCCGTGGACAATTTTTCGAGAGTACGTCATTTGGGGGGTGCCTTATTTTTATAGAAGAAAAACAGTGTTTTTACAAGAAAATGCAACGAGTTACACACATAGTACATATCAATGTACATGTTTTCTACGCCGTGATCCATACGCGACGGGTTAGAGAGTACGTACGGCGACTTGCCATCCAGCGCTTGCATGTTGGCGATCAGGTTTCATACACGTCTTCCTTGCCAGCCGTAGACAGCTAGCTCAACGCTTCTCTCAAATTAAACTGCCGTGTTCACGAGAGCACGCCGAAGATTGATCACCATTGGAATTACCGTCGGTAACACGAAAATAACAACGTGCCGTCAATGCTAATTGCCGCCTCTTCAGATGAACACTTCCAATCTAAACTGGCTAGCTAGCTACTCAGTCAATCTCATCTTGTACGTAGTAAAAAGCTGAATATTACACTAAGTAACGACCACTTAATATAATATTCCAACGCATGTATCCAACGTATCCTCTATGTGTAAACATCAAGATCGATTACCATATACGTTGTGAATTCTCCAATTTGGACTGTCACTTTCTCCAAGTATATAAAACCTGAGATCCGTCCCAAGAACTATATAAACCACAGGGAAACCTGATTAGTTCCACATCTCATTCTCATCACAAGCCTCTACATCGAGACACGACCGAAGAAGCCAAAGCAGAAGCCACAGATATATCAAGTAGACATGGCTCCTCGCGCTCTGTCATGGATCATTGTCTCTCTGCTTGTCTTCATGGCGTCGTGGTCATGCGTTGCGGCGAGGAGCGCCCGGGCACCCAAAGTCGCCGACCCGACGGTCGGGTTCACGGCTATGAGCCTCGACCAGGGCAACTTTGAGCTGCAGCGACCGTATGACGAAGCAAGCAGTGCGCGGTACAGCTTCGACGGCACCGTGCGGAAGCTGTGGGTGCTCTCCTCCGACAAGCCCCACGCCCTCCAGAGCCACACCAAGCCAAGAACAGAGATCAAGATGACAGTAAGTGATCATCATCATCATTTTCGGTTGTGTGCTTCTTAGTTATGTAAAGGTATAGTGTTGAACTCTTCTAAAGTCTTGATGTGAGGTTTGGAGCCAACAAAGATTCATTTATCAAAACAAATTATTAGCATAACTAATAATTTACTTACTAAATATATACGGTATACAAGATCTAGTTATTAACTGATGTGTTACTTTTGGTATTCTTCTGCCTGCAGGGATACGATTATAGCTCGGGTGTGTGGCAGTTCGAGGGGTACGGCTATGTCCCCTCGGGCACATCGGGTGTGAGCATCATGCAGGTGTTCGGAGCCAGTGAGGCGGGGGCTGCCAGCACGCTCATGCTGCACGTCTACGACGGCGCTCTGCGTTACTACGACAGACAGCTCGTCGAGGACAACATCTACAACCGGTGGTTTAAACTGAACGTGGTTCATGATGTCGATGGGTCCAAGCTCACTGTGTACATCGATGGCGAGGAGAAGCTGCATGTGCCCGGCCGCGGTGGCCACTCGCATTACTTCAAGTTCGGCGTCTACGCGCAGCACCACGACTCTAGCCGCATGGAGTCTCACTGGAAGGACGTTAGGATCCTTAAGAAAGACTAGAATTACAGTAGTTATGTTGATGTATATGTATATGTATGTTGCCAGAGTGAATATCATGTTTATTTTGTTTATCTATTATTTTATTAGTTATTTGTCCTCCTTTTTGGGGATATTTGCTCTCATGTATTATCTATGATCGGTATGTATAATGTATGTGTAGGTTTTTTTAATATATGTGTAATTTAGTCTTCCTGAATATGTTAATACATTAAAACCGATAATTATGTCGCCTAGCATTCCCTTTAATAGTATATTTATTTATCATGAAGCTTCATAACAAGCTCATGAGCACCATTCTTCTCGTAGCCTTGGAATTACTCCTAAATTGTGGCAAGGAATTCCTTGGAAATGTATTTGTTAGAGAGATCGTTGATAATCCGGTGAAATTGATACATTCATGCATAATGACGTGTGCAATATTGGGAAGAATGACTCAAACTTAAAGCAGCATAGGGGTGGACACAAGACAGAAGGAAATGTGGAGTCCAAGCATTCACATATTAAACACCAATTTTAAACAATAAATTTTGAATGGCCTTATTTCGACAATCAACTAACCGAACTTATAACATTCGAGAGTATGCATGATAAGGAATAGATTACCGGTTTCCCCTTATAACACGGATCCGTAGTATATCTTCTCATCAGAATACAAAAACGTTCGGTCACTAAACTAATGCTTACAATGATAGTGAACAAGGTAAAAACACCAATTTAAACATATCAAAATTCTAAATAAAATGTCTCATTCATAATAATAACATGATTAATAGACATATTTTAGTTCAATTTTATGTTTAATCGAGAAAACAATTAAAAATAGTAAACCTATCACGTCAAAGGCACTAAGAATAATAAAAAATGCGTAAAACAATTTTGTTCCAAAATACCTATAGCGTCCCTTTAGAAATATAGCACACCAACCAAATTTCATAAAAACAGAACAAAAATCTATTTGCGGGTTTAATTATAACATGGATTGCAGTCCATAATTGGAATCGGCCCATTATAATCGTGTGGGCTGACAACTTCCGTACTAGGATTAGACATTTGATCACGTACAATGGATGTCATCGCTCACAGACCAAACAAAACCACTGCTCCATCACAAATTCTAGCTTATTTCTCCTTGACTTCCTATTCTCTAACATTCGACGTGCGAGGCAACTCGCTTCCCACCGGTTTCCATGATGCGTGGTGTTACGCTTTCCGAAGCAACATGCGAAGAGTATGGAATCGCATCCCCTTCCAGAGAGTGTGGTTAATGAATTATACATGAAATGTCGTTAATGCAATTTATACTAAATTATTTTACTTTAGGGTAAACAATTTTTCGTGAAAGGTCATTAACTTCATTTCAGTGAATACCAAAATTTTTGGAAAAATTTAAGACAATTAACAATGTACACACATTCATGTATCTTAGTGTACATATTTCTCGTATGATTCTAATACTTATAGTTACAAATATACATTTTATGGTGCAAAACTTAAATTGTGGTACAAACAATGTTTTCTTTAGTTTTAGCATTTAAAGAACTCTATTAATGGTGTGTATGTGATGTCCACTATGCAAGTATCTAGCGTAAAGCAAACCAATATTATCACATGGTTTATTTGTATGTCATTTTCTCTAGTATCTTGAATATCTACATAACTTTGTAGACTGCTTTCGAGTGTACGAATCTAGTAAATAGTAGAAAGCGATAGAAAACTGATTGTATAAAGTGCGAACTAGTAGTTTGTCCTGCAATGATGAATTATAATAACGGCCCGTCTGCTAATACCCTAATAACCTCCGGTGGCATTAATGCCCAAGGGTTATAGACGACCTCTCGGGTATAAATACTAATAACCGGCGGTCAAGTCCATTTCCCGAAGGGAAAAACTACCTCTCGGCTATCCGATGTCATAACCGACAATGAATTTTAATACCCAACGGCTAATCTTCCACTGCCATCTATTACACTTTATAGCCGACGGGGAAAAGCAAACTCTCGGCTATCTACTATAATACTCGATGTTTGAAATAATACACTATTGTTTTACTATCACGGTCGAATATTAAATTTTATAGCCAACGTTGTATAGAATAGGCCGACGGGCAAAACAAAACCGTTAGTTTATACTACAAGTTATCATACGGACAACTATATGGTTAAACGGATGGATAATATGGATAGTTTGCATGTAGAGATTGATCATTATTAGAAAACATTATTGTGGATCACATGTTCTCAATTGATGAATAAAATAATGATTAATGTGGATAGGTTTTGTTAAAATAGATTATCAAAGTAATGTTAGTTAAGTTCTGCGTTATATGAGATATAGATATAGATGCTGCAATGGCCTTAATCAGTTGGACTCTCATGAAATGATATTTGTTATTATCACCACATATATTCTCCAAATTATTATACAGCTTAGCTTATCAATAGAATCTGATGATTAAAACATTTCATACTTTTCGTTCGTCTTTATCTATTTCGACCAGATTTATTTTCCGTCAATTCTCTTCCATATAATAAAAGACATATTTTATTCCGGTTGCCGGGGAATTCTTAGAAGCTAGGTAAAAAACTCGTATCTCTCTCGTTCCCTGAGTTTCATGTCAGCCTGCCTCACTTTCTTTTCACCATTTGCAACCCATATGGCTTCACACCGAGTTTCCCCGACACTGGTACTATTCACTTAATCAATACGGCATTGGCCCTAATCAGCTTACTCTCATCAAATGATTTTGGCTATATGTGCCACGTATAATTCTTCAAATTCGTATACCTTAGCTTGCCAATGGTTAAAGAATTTCTTACATTGTACCGGTGTTTAGCAGTTTTAATTGAGTTTTCTTAGGTCGATTCTCTTTCGTTTAATGAAATACTCCCTCCGTTGCTAAATGTAATCTTTTCTAGCCTTTTTTGACACACATGTATCTAGACATGATTTAGTGTAAGGTTCATAAGAATTTTACACTAAAAATGTCTAGATATATGTATGCCAAAAAATAAAGGTTTACATTTATAAACGGAGAGAGTGTACATATTTCGTGCCGGTTGCAGGAAAACCTTAGAATGCACGCCTTTAAGAAGACCCTATAAATGTATATAGTATAGTATGTGCACGCGATAATCTTGGAGCAGGATAGTCGATGTACAGGTTGAGACGAGACTAACCCAAGTTCCGGTGCACCAAAAGACGACATCAATCAGTGGCAACAACTCTCACCTAAAAGAGATCCTTTTACAACAAGTGATTGCACCTGCTGCAGCATATTGCACTGACTGACTGAACAACTTCGCCTGTCGCCGTGTGCATGCAAGCTACCTATTTGATCCTCTTCCCTGCGTACATGCTGGAGCCTGGAGAACACGATAGGCTGGAGGCAGATGGCTGTCAAGGTGACCGGCAGCACTCCGTCGCGCAAGTGCCAGACCAACGCCGGCGCCGGCGACCACGAGGAGGCGCGCCTGCAGCAGGGGACGGCCAAGAAATCAACGACGCCATGGGGCGTAGTCACCGTCAGCGTCCGCCTCCAGAGCGGATGCTTCAGCTCGTTCGTGCTGCTGGTGCTCGTGATGGTCGTCGTCATCGTCGTGTCGGTCACGACGAGCAGGAGCAGCAGCTCTGACGCCGACACGACGTCCGTGCCACACATAGCGGCGTTCTTGGTCATGACGACCAGGAGTAGCGGCGCTGCAGCGGAGCTGCCGACCCTGCCTCCGCCTTTCACCGCCGCCAACGGCGGATGCCGGGATGTGGAAGCGTGCGACATGTCCTCCGGAAGGTGGGTGTATGACCCGGAGGCGTACCCTCTGTACGAGGAGAGTGCGTGCCGGTTCATGTCGGAGAACCTGGCGTGCGGGAAGTACGGGAGGACGGACCTCCGGTACCAGCATTGGCGGTGGCAGCCGCATGGCTGCGACCTTCCGAGGTACGCTTCCCACGTAATGTACTTTTGTCTTAAGCTGCACACGGTCTCTGAGATAGGAATCTGGAGTTGAGGGACAGCAGAAGCAGGGTTTCGGGTGAATGGGTTGTTCAACTGCTCATGCAGGCGCGTGGTGCACAAGCTGCCTACGCTAGAAGCATAAATCCTATCAACCCAGTAAGTTAAAGGATGATGAGGTGATACAAATCGATCGATCAGGTTCGACGCGGCGACGCTGCTGGAGAAGCTGCGGGGAAAGCGTCTGGCGTTCGTGGGCGACTCTCTGAACCGGAACCAGTGGGTGTCCATGGTGTGCCTCATCGACACCGCCACCGCGGGCCTGCACAAGACCCTCAACTCCACCGGACCCCTCTTCTCATTCCACATCCACGTATGTAAGAACATAATTGCAAGCAGGGATGATCAAATCCCATGAACGCTTAAGCAAATCGATGGGTTGTTTCAGGAGTACAACGCGTCGGTGGACTTCTACTGGTCGCCGCTGCTGGTGGAGTCGAACTCCGACCACCCATTGCACCACCGCGTCGACGACCGCACCGTGCGCGCCGGCTCCATTGTCGAGCACGCACGGCACTGGACCGACGCCGACGTGCTCGTCTTCAACTCATACCTCTTGTGGCGCCACCCCTCCATCAAAGTCCGGTAAGAACTGCCCCTGGCCTGGAGGTAACTGATCACTGAACCAGCTGACTTACTGTTGCCCCTGACCTGGAGGTAACTGACCTTTCTAGTTTCTTCATCCGTGTTGCAGGTGGGGGCCGTTCGACGCGGCGTACGGCGTGTCCAAGGCGGTCGACGGCCTGCGCGCCTTCGAGCTGGCGCTCACGACGTGGGCCGACTGGCTGGAGTTCCACGTCGACCGTGCACGCACCAGCCTCTTCTTCATGTCCATGTCGCCCACCCACCTCCGCTCCGACGGCGACAACCACGGTTGCTACAACGAGACGGAGCCGTTCGCCGCGGTGGCGGCGGACAGGGCAAGCAGCGGCGACCACGGCCTGAGCCCGGCGTTCGCGCGCGCGGTGGAGGAGAAAGTCCAGCATCTTTGCGCGCGCGACGTGGCGGTGAGAGTGGTGAACGTGACGGGGATGTCAGAGCGGCGCAGAGACGCGCACCCATCGGTGCACCGGCGGCTGTGGGATCCCCTGACGGAGGCGCAACGGCGGGACCCGGGCAGCTTCGCCGACTGCATCCACTGGTGCCTCCCCGGCGTGCCCGACGTCTGGAACCAGCTCCTCTACGCGCATATCGTCTCGTGACAATCCGACACGGCACCACGATGATATGGGTGCAACTAGTAAAAGGGTCCCTTTTCAAAGCTCGCTTTCTGTTGAAATAGCAAGCTCACAGCCACGTGGCCATCGCCCAGCGAAAGGAAAATTGTACGCGCGGCAGCTCCTTCCGCCGTTCCGCGTACGAAGTGTTAGAGTATATCACCTTAGTTTCGGTTATCTCTAGTAGGTTTTATAGTCCCAAGTCAAGTCTTGTCCTCTTTATATACATCCCACCATGGTTCATTGTAATCAATCTCGAATCAAGCAATATAATAAAATTCCACAATCTTACATGGTATGTATTAGAGCAATTCGCTCTGCTTCTTCATCCGACTCTGGTTTGCAAAGTTCATGGTGGTTCCTGTCTTCGCATGTCCGGTATTGACAATACCGACGCGTGCTTTCGTCCTCGACGCGCTCCTGAGTCTGGCAAGCTCGACAAGGCGTGCTGCCTACCTCGTCTACACCAACTCCAGCAACGTCTACCTCAACTACCCCAACAACGGCAACATCGACCACGACTACAGCGCCCACAACTCGGCTATATCGACATCGGCATCAAGGGCTACCACCTCGGCTCTCTCTCCAGTTCGCGACTTCGGATTGTATTCCAGTCAGACCGTCCGCGACGCTCGAGCTGTTCGCGTCACTATCGATCCGACTGCCGGGGGGTGGTGGGTAGTGTTAGAGTATATCACGTATAGGCTAGCTTTGATAGTTTCGGTTTGTAATCCAAGTCTATCTCTAATAGGTTTCGTAGTCCCCAACTCTTGTCCCCTTTATATATAGCCCAGCTTGGCTCATTGTAATCAATCTAGAATCAATACAATACAACATATTCCGCAATCTTACACGAAGTTGTACATCGTGGATCAGGATCGATCGATCGGAAGTACTCTGCGCCGCCATCGTTACTCCTAATTGGCCAAATTAGTATACTAGTACAAAGGAAGCACCACGGACGTACAGATTTTGTATACCAGTATAAACAAAGGAACCACGTACTCCGATTAACGTACTTCCGATTGTTCGGATGTAAGTAGTATTACGGCTCGCATTCAACTCGATAAATTTTAATAAATATCTTAAAAGAGGTACATTGGTCGTTGCGCGCATTTGTTGTTGCGCGTGCTACGGCTCGGCTTCGCCTCGATGGCTTTACTTCGCAAAGCTCTAAGTGCCTACGGCGCATAATCTCGGCTGCGCCTCGTTTTAAGCGTCTACGGTAGTTGTACATGCATGAATATAAAGGGAGTACGGAGTATAAACTATTGATATTATAACAGACGGTGTACAAAGTACACAAAACAAGGGTATAAACTTCACATGAAAAGGTGTACAAAATTACACGGTGTAAGAGTATAAAAATATACAGAAAAGTACACAGACACCGTAAGTACAACTACGTAGAATAGGGAGTACAAAAATATACAGAAAAGCACACACATAGTAAGTACAACTACACAGAACAGGGAGTACAAAACTACACAGAAAAGTACACAGGCACAGCAAGTACAACTACACAGAACAAGGAGTACAAAACTATGCAGAAAAGTACATAGACACAGGAAGTACAACTACACAGAACATGGAGTACAACTACACAGAACATGGAGTACAAAACTACACAGAATAGGAAATGCATAGTACACAGAAGTGGAGTACAAGTACACAAAACAGGATGTACAAACTATACACAACCGGGAGTAAAAAAAAGTTCGTCAAAACCATGGGATCTAGTTTTAAAGATCTTGATGCGAGGAGGTCAAAAGTGAAAACGGTTCGTAATTTGGATAAAGGATTCTCAAGATATTTCGTTTTGAAAAATAAAAGGCAAAAGCTGCCCTCCCACCTCCCGTATCCCTTTCTCTCTCATTTTCCCCACTTTCAATCTGGTGGTGACACTTGGCGGACATGCAAATAATAATGAGGGACCAAGAAAGGGGAAGACAACACTTGTCGTGATGAGAACAAACGTGATGTTCCCTTTGCAAAGAGAACCTTTTTCTAGTGATTCTGAACTGCACCGCCCTGGTGCAGCCGTGCAGTCGTACTGTAGCACATCACCCGAGCCGCACCATCCAGCTCCTTCCTCTTCACTCGTTGGTCCAGCGCCGGGAGGAGGACTGGAGGCCTTCTTGCCGCCGCAGCCCAACAGCTCCCTATACTGGTGTCGCCGCAACATGTCCATGTCCCTGTCTCCGCAGCAGGCACCACCGGAGAAGGCCTCGAGCCCCACGCGACGGTGGACTAGCGCTCCTCAAGGTGGCGCGCTGCACCGATGCCTGGGACTCCACTCGCATGGCCCAATCATCAGCTTCCCCCGCCTTCTCCGCGAGCCCGTCGTAACGAGCTGAATGTCTCCACTGATGGAATTGCCAGATCACGCTCGGAATCGAACAGATTGACCTCGCCTTCTCCGCCTCCAGCTGAGCGTTGTCGCGCCTGATTCTTCGCCGTTCTCGAGCCCTGACAACCATGCCTGATTTCCTTAATTCCGCACCGGCCCCCCGAATATGGTAGCAATGCCCCTACGACCTTGAGCTATCGTCCCCGTGTCACCAAACTCCGTCGCATGCAGTTGTTGTCGAGGGCGTCGCTCCAGCCATTCATGTGCCTCCCGAACTGCGCCAACGCGCTCCGTGTGAGCTCCTCTGTCCTTCCCCTTACTACCCGTAGGATCTCGTGCGCCCTAGCTCCTTGTCGCCGTGCACTGCACCTCGCCGGCCGCTGTTGTTCATCGTCATCATTTCCTCTGTTTGGGAGAGTGGGTGTGGTGCGTTTCGTGTCTGGTATGACCGGGTCGGGTGCGCGTGGCTCAGCCAGGTGCGGCGCGGTGCAAATAAACCAGGAGAAAAACTAGGATGCTAACCAAATTTCCTACGTGGCATGCACATTCAGCACAGAAACAGGGAAAAAACTTAAATGGGTAATTTGTGGCACGATTTTTGTTAAATTGGGTAAAAATGTAGAAAATTTGTTGAATGGGGTAAATACCGTCACAAACGTGAAACCAGGGGGTAAGAAATGAAATTCACTCTTCTAAGAAAGAAGAACAGCTTGCTAATCTCGGTCAACCCTGGTTGTCGCCTCAGAGGAACAAGGTTGATGAGTAATGAGTCATGACGCACGTAGTCGCGCACACGAGGCAGGCGCCTACACCTACGACTACGAGGCGGGTTCGCACAAGAGCAGCAGCCGGCGCCAGGCAGGGGAGTAGCAGAACCCAGGGTGCCTAGCTAGGCCACAGGCCTTGCAAGATCGACTGATGGAGCCACCGCCATTGTATTGGGCGCCTGTCAACTGTCATCAGCGTTGGCGCCCATACGTTTTGGGTCACGGCCTCGTGGAGCGGATGCGGAGCCAAAGCCGCTCTGCGCGCATTGGCAAAATCCCACGACGGTGGCTACTAGCGGGACGACGGTCGACGTTGTGGGCTAGGGGCACGGCTGGACCGACGTCTTGGACGTTGCCGGCTTCGAGCGGATCACGGGCCTCCTCCCAATAGAAGGGAGGATGCGCGCAACGGCGCACGGTGCCCACGCATTCCATGCTGCGAGCGGGCGTGGCCGGGGGCGACGGTCGCGTCGTGCTGGTAGTTGCCGGCTGGAGAGACGCGCCTGGGCGCCTCAGAGCCACGAAGGGAACACACGCTGCTCGTGCGGCCTGGTACAAGCACCGCGACGCCGTCTGCTCCATGCCGCGGGCCTGGCGGTGGCCGGCCGAATTAAGCAGCAGTACACATTAAGGGCCCGCTTGGATTGTCGGAAATTAGCCCAAAACCCAGTTTTGCCACTTGGTTGGCCGTTTCGTTTTACCCCACCTTTCGTTTACGGCCCGTATACCTCCGAGAAAATTACGGACCGTGAGGGTTCCGTTTCTTTTCCCGTCGCAGGGGACTCGAAATTTTTTAACGAGACGGCTTGCTTGCTTATATATATATATATTGGAAATTTCAAAAAAAAAAAAGGGGGGAGAGAGCGAGCTATTCCTTGGCGGCGGCGGAGGTGTAAGAGCAGGAGCTCGACGGCACGACCGTCGGAGCGTGCCGCCGCAAGGAGCACCACGGCGACGGCCTGTCCCCGACGTCGAAGACTCCCCCCAGCCGTCCTCCCTGCCAACGCCGCCATCGCCGTCCCAGTTCTGCCTAGATCTGACGCGGTACCCTCCAGTTTGTGCGCTTCCCCGCCATACCATCTGTGCCCTGTCTTTGGACGACCTAGAGTTTCTTCTGTAAGAACCCTAATCCCCGCTTACTCCTGCCTGCACGAACTGAATCATGTGGATTTTCTTGTTTTCTGTGATAATTTTGCCCGTATGGTTCAGTGTACCTGCTACTTGTGAGAAATCATTAGATATAAATTGATCGCATTCATGTGATGAATCACGCTTTGGTTAGTAGATTTGTGTCTTCCGGCCGGATACGAATACATACTGGATTTGTGCTCTTTTGAGTTACGTGTGATGCATACTGTAGTAACTAGTAGATATGATCCAGTGGTTATACTTCTGCACAATCGACACAATCCTCAAGCTCTGTTGCAATCAGTTCATTGGCGGAGACTGAATGTTCCCTCGTTACAAAAGTATAACCACTGGATCATATCTACTCGTTACAACAATATGCATCACACATACCTCGAAAGAGCACAAAATCCAGTATGTATTCGTATCCGGCCGGAAGACACAAATCTACCAACCAGAGCGCGATCCATCACATAAATGAGATCAATTTCTATCTAATGATTTCTCACAAGTACCAAGTACCCTGAACCATACGGGCAACATTATCACAGAAAACAAGAAAAGACAGATGTTTCAGTTCGTGCAGGCAGGAGTAAGCAGGGATTAGGGTTCTTACAGAAGAAGCTGCAGGTCGTCGAAAGGCAGGACACAGATGGCGGCGGCGGGGAAGCGAGAAAATGGGAGGGTACCGCCTCGGATCTGGGCAGAACTAGGATGTCGTGGCGATGGCGGCGGCGGGGAAGCGAGAAAATGGGAGGGTACCACCTCAGATCTGGGCAGAACTAGGATGTCGTGGCGATGGCGGCGTTGGCGATGGAGGACGGCTGGGGGGTCCTCGACGTCGGGGACAAGGCGTCGCCGTGGTGCTCCTTGCGGCGGCACGCTCCGACCATCGCACCGTCGAGCTCCTGCTCGTACACCTCCGCCACCGCTGAGGAATAGCTCGCTCTCTCCCCTTTCTCTGGATGCGACGGGAAAAGAAACGGAACCCTCACGGTCCGTGATTTTCTCGGGGGTATACGGGCCGTAAACGAACGGTGGGGTAAAACGAAACGGCCAAACAAGTGGCAAAACTAGGCTCGGTCGGGAAATTCGGCAGCTCCGTGAAAAACCCGGGTTTTAGGCTACGACAATCCAAGCGGGCCCTAGCGAGTAGAACACCAGAACAGAGTGAGCAGATTAAAAGTTCAGGCGGGGTCCACGTCGGCACATCACGTCATGTGGCAGACCGGTAGAGCGCGACGGCCACGGCAGCCCCATGACCAAACGGCGCAGATTTAGACCGCCAAAGCCTGCACGATTGTTTTGTGAGCGATCAATCATGCCCATATTGTTCGAGAAAAGAACATATGTCCACCAAGGTTTTGGTTACCGTTTTGAAAAAACTCTCGAATGGGGCCGGGATTTCCGGTAAACCACGGTAACTGGAAAATTACCGGCGGTAACCGGACGAGATTCTCACTCAAAATTTGAAATTAAAAAATAAAACGATAAAAAAAATTTAAAACTGATTTTGACAGGTAGAATTTGTCCTAAATTTAAACGGTCCAGGATTTTTCATCCGGTAACTCATTTAACGGAGGGGTGATGTCTACTACAACTTCTATTCTTGTAGACAGTGTTGGGACTCCAAGTGCAGAGGTTTGTAGAACAGCAACAAATTTCTCTTAAGTGAGTAACGCAAGGTATATCGAACTCGTGCGCGGCTCCTTTGCAGTTCGAACTGCTACTGTACGGTACAGTTCTTCAGAAAAACAGACGTCCAATTCCATCAAACGGACCTCCTTCCGTTCCTCCCAGCACACCCGGTTTGGAAACAAATTCCCTGGTATTAAGGAGACATGGAGGGAAATAATCTCGCCTATTTTCTATATTGGCGCCAAAATATTTGCGTGAACACTCTTAACTGCCGCCAAAACAGAAAGCATGATCATCTCCTACAGACTACAGAGTACAGATCGTGAGGATACAGCAGTACACGGCGCGGCGCGCGCCGGCGGCACCCGTGATTTTGACGACTCGCCACCCGGCAGTCGGGACGCCTCGGCGCCAGCAGCAACACGTCGCCCTTCCTCAACTCTGCGTTGCCTCCATCGTTTCATGCCTTCACCTACCTCTCCCTCCTCCTGCCCAAGGTATTACCAATCTTCTCTACTTTGTATTCTTGTGATTTGGAAAGAAACATATGATCTGTACGTAAGAGTTGATAGCTAGCTTTAATCTGATATGCACTTGTAATTGAAGTATTCGTGAGTAAATATTCATTGCGCCCTTGCACATTTAAATTGAGCTACACATGTTTTGAACAGGACAAATATGATCCCTAGCTGGATGCCTCGGATTGGGATGAAATTTAAATCTAAAACAGAGGCATTGGACTTGTGGACTAGCTATGGTGGACATATTGGTTTTGATGTCAGGAAAAATTATGAAAACAAGAGCAAAATTGATAAGGTAGTCACTTCTGCAAGATATGTGTGCTCCAATGAGGGTTATCGAGAAAAAGACAAACGAGATCATAAAACACGTTGTCCTCGTGCGGAAACAAGAACATGATGCAAAGTTCGGATGGATATCACATTTGATCGTGAAATAGGGGATTATCAAATACATGATTTGGTTCTTGAACACAACCATGCCCTTCAATTGCCAAGAACATCGCCACATGATGCCTTCACAACGTAAGATTTCAACCCTGCAAGCTTTTGAAATTGACACCGCAGACGCTGTAGGAATACTTCCAAAAGCTGCACATGAGCTAGCAAGCCAACAAGTTGGTGGGTCAGCAAACCTTGGCTATTTACGCCGTGACCACAAAAACTATCTGCGTACAAAGCGTCAAAAGGAGTTGGTGCATGGAGAAGCAGGAAGTATGTTGAAGTACTTTCGAGACACAGTGGCTGAGAACCGTTGATACGTCTCAAACGTATCTATAATTTTTGATGTTCCATGCTTGTTTTATACCAATTGCTACATGTTTTGCATCTACTTTATATCACTTTTATACATTTTTTGGGACTAACCTATTAACAAGATGCCGAAGTGCCAGTTCCTGTTTTCTGCTGTTTTTGTATTCCAGAAAAGCTAGTCTGGAAATATTCTCGGAATTGGACGAAACTACACGGGGGTGCCTATTTTTCCAGAACACGCCTGACGGAGCGAAGGAGCAGCAGAGGAGGGCCACCAGGAGGCCACACGCACCAGGGCGCGGGCCCCCCTTCTGCCGCGCCCTGGGGTGGTGTGGGCCCCTCGGGGGTCCGCAGCCGCCGCCCTTTCGCCTACTTATTCCCCCCGACGCGAAAACCCTAAGTACCTGAGCAAATATCCACGAAAAGTTCCAGAGACGCCGCCGTCGTCAACCCTAGCTCGGGAGGGTTCAGAACCTCTTCCCGGCACCCTGCCGGAGAGGGGAATCGTCACCGGAGGCTTCTACATCGCCATGCCTGCCTCCGGAGTGATGCGTGAGTAGTTCATCCTTGGACTACGGGTCCATAGCAGTAGCTAGATGGTTGTCTCTCCACTTTGTGCCATCATGTTTAGATCTTGTGAGCTGCCCTACATGATCAAGATCATATTATTGTAATGCTACATGTTGTGTTTGCTGGGATCCGATGAATATTGAATATTATGTCAAGTTGATTATCAATCTATCTTATATGTTATTTAAGATCTTGCATGCTTTCCGTTACTCGTAGATGCTTTGGCCAAGTAGATGCTTGTAACTCCAAGAGAGAGTATTTATGCTAGATAGTGGGTTCATGTCTCCGTTTAACCTGGGACAGTGACAGAAAGTTCTAAGGTTGTGGATGTGCTGTTGCCACTAGGGATAACCTAACGATGCTATGTCCACGGGCATATGTGTTTGTTTACATTACGCACTTTACTTAATGCAATTATCCGTTGCTTGCAACTTAATACCAACGGGGGACTCGGATGACAACCCGGCGGTGGATTATTAGTCATAGATGCTGTTGGATAACGATCTATGTATTATGTCGTAATGCCCAATTAAATATCATAGTAGTCAACATGTCATGTATATGCATTGTCATGCGCTCACTATTCGTCAATTGCCCAGCTGTAATTTGTTCACCCAACATGTTAGTTATCTTTTATGGAGAGACACCACTAGTGAACTGTGGACCCCGGTCCATTCTTTTACACTGATTAAACAACCACAAACTGCAAACTGTTCCTTTTTCATTCTCTGCAATTTAATACTCATTTTCCACACCATACGTTTAATCCTTTGTTTTCAGCAAGCCAGTGAGATTGACAACCTCACTGTTTCGTTGGGGCAAAGTAGTTTGATTGTGTTGTGTGCAGATTCCACGTCAACAGTCCAGACTCCCTGCGACAGCTATTTTTCTGGCGCCGTTGACAACCTTCTGAAGAGTTGCTGCTCCTACTGGTTCGATAACCTTGGTTTCTTTCTGAGGGAAAACTTGCTGCTGACTACATCATACCTTCCTCTTGGGGTCTCCCAACGAACGTGTGTTTCACGTCATCAAGCTATTTTTCTGGCGCCGTTGCCGGGGAGACAGCAGTCTTCTGCAAGGGGAGTTTCACGCTTCCAATCTCTTTACTTTGTTTTTGTCTTGCTTAGTTTATTTTATTTTATCTTGTTTGCTTTCAATTATCAAAAACACAAAAAAATTAGTTACTTGCATTTAGTTTATTTTCAGTTTTGTTTTCTGTTAGTTATCATGTCTGGTTCGGCTCATCATGTTTTGGTTCCTGAAGTTGAGGTTCGATCTTTTAAGCAACAAAGTGGAGAAAGTTTGAAAGATGCTTGGTATAGAATCAGCGATGCTCATCGTAGGTGTGCTAAAAAATATTCCACTATGATCCTGCTTAGAAATTTTTATGTTGGCATAACTAGCTGGTATAGATATGTCTTGGACACTTTGACGGGAGGTAACTTTCTTGGTACCCTGCGTTGGAAGCTAGTTATATTATTGAGAGCCTAGTAGGAACACCACCTGTTAGTAACATTAAAAATGAGATCACCTTGGAAGATGTTATAAAGAAATTGGAGTCTATAGAGAAAAATTTGCCAAATCTCCTTGATAGTACTAGCAAAGTTGATGAATCACTGGGAACCATTAATGAAAGAATTGCTGTTTTAGAAACTAGTACTATTCAAGATAATCAAAATCTTAGGATTGGTGAATTAGAGGAGGCTATGGATGTAATAAGTTCTACTTTTACCTCTATTAAAACTAAAAGGCAAAAGGCTTTTGTGGGGAGAAAGCAAAAATTTATGTATGTTCCAAAAATTTCTAAACCAAAACCCACGGGTGCGTTTAAAACGGATAACGTGTTCAATGAGCTTGAGGGTAAGTCACATAATGGTCTATTTAAATTTTCTTCCCAAGAATTACGTAAACTGAAAAGTCCTAATGTGACAAACCCTGTTCTTGATGAAGCTTTTGATGAATTAGACCTTTCTTCACTTGGTAATACTTGATGCATGCTTTGTGCCTAGCTAAAAGGCGTTAAAGAAAAGCGCTTATGGGAGGCAACCCATTTTATTTTTCTGCAATTTTTCTTTTATTGAGTCAAGGAGTTTGTTTACTTCTGTAGCAACTCCTTTGTATCTTTATTTTCTCGCATTGTTGTGCCAAGAGTAGCCTCTAATGATAAGATGATGCTTAATTTTGATTGCTGCGCAGAAACAGATTTTTGCTGTTCACTGTACGAAATTCCTAAAATCACCAGATTGTTAAAAAATCTGAAATTTTTGTGCGTAATCTTTATGAATGTCTGAAACTTTCATTAGTTCAGAGTTTCTCGATCTGAGCGTCGTAAGTGCCTCGAAAAAATTCGTCTTTGCGGACTGTTCTGTTTTAGACAGATTATGCCTTTTTATTTTTCGCATTCTCTCTTTTACTAGTGTTGAGTGAAATTCTTTTTTGGGTGGAAGAGCTTCACATAACATCAGTGGCTGTAGCTAATGTTTAAAGTAACAAATCATATTGCGTCTTTACAGAACATGTGAATTTTTGATTATGCACTAACCCTCTAATGAGATCTACTTTGAGTTTGGTGTGACGGAAGTTTTCAAGGGTCAAGAGAGAAGGATGATATAATAGGATCAAGAAGAGTGAAGAGCTTAAGCTTGGGGAGGCTCCCATGGATCTCCCCAGCATATTTCAAGAAGACTCAAGCGTCTAAGCTTGGGGATGCCCAAGGCATCCCCTTCTTCATCGTCAAAATTATCAGGTCATCTCTAGTGAAACTATATTTTAATTCTTTCACATCATATGTGCTTTTCTTGGAGCGTCTGTGTGCTTTTTATTTTCAGTATTGCATTTTATTTTCAATAAAGCTTGACTGGACCCTAGCATTCTTGATTGGGAGAGAGACACGCTCCGCTTTTTCATGAGAATACTCCTATTCTTCACTTATATTTGTTGAGTATTCATATCTAGCGCTGTTCAGCTTTTAGCTCTTGTTTTCATGTATCTCTTGTCAGAGCTATTAGCTTTCTTTTGTAGAAAGTACTCTCTTGCTTCACTTATATTTGTTTGGAGAGTTGATGAAATAAATTGATTGGTGTTTGGTTGGTTCAGAAAATGTTGCATGTGGTAATTGGTATAAGGAAAAACTTGCTTAATCTTGTAGATCACTAAAATGGATAACTTGATGCTTGTCAATTGTTTTGAGTTAACAAGTAGATCATGATTAAATTGTGCATCACATGAGTTAAGCCTATTAGTGAAGAACTACCGTAAAGCTTGTTGAAAATTTGGTTTGCATCGGTGGTACCTCTAAGGTCTAGATATTTTCTAATAACAGGGTTTGGTTAACAAGGAAGACGGTATGAAGTCTTATAACGTTTGCAATATGTTTGTCATATAAAACTTGGTGTACGGGTTGATATTCTTGTTTGCTTACATAACCTTGCTAGCCTAAACTCTGTACTGAGAGGGAATGCTTCTCGTGCATCCAAATCCTTGAGCCAAAATCCATGCCATTTGTGTCCACCATAACTACCTATATGTGGTATTTCCTTGCCACTCCAAGTAAATTTTTCATGTGCTACCTTTAAATTATTCAAAATGTTATTATTCCCTTTTTGTGTCAATGTTTACTAGCTCATGAGGAATTAGTGTGGTTATTCTTTATTCTATTTGTCGAGTGGACTTTTACACCTGGACTAGTGGCATATACATCCGCTTATCCAATAACTTGCAAAAAGAGCTGGCAACGGGGTGCCCAGTCCCAATTAATTACAACTTTAACCAATTAATTCTCTTCACACTTTTGCCCTGATTCATCAGTAAGCAATGACAAACAGTGAAATACCTGAATGTGTGTAAACCAAAGAGAAAGAGGGATGATCTGCCTTGCTGGTAGAAATAACGTCCTTCATGGGAGCCGCTCTTAAAAGTCCGTTCGACAGGTAGAATACTGTTCTCACCCGCTACCATTCGTTGACAATTAACAAACACCTCTCAAAAATAGATACTCCTCCATGGTATGTGATTGATGGAAGGCACCCGAGGATTCGGTTAGCCATGGCTTGTGTTAGCAAGGTTGGGAGGAGTATCAAATATTTTATGCAATCTCTATATGCTTTCAAAAACCTAAAAGCTCTAGCACATGATTTAATCCCTGCTTCCCTCTGCGAAGGGCCTTTCTTTTACTTTTATGTTGAGTCAGTTTTCCTATTCTTTCTGTCTTCCACAAGCAAACACTAGTGTCAACTTTGTTACAACATGCGTTATATGCAATGTATTGGACTTGTTATACTACTTTGTGTTGACAATATCCATGAGATAAATATGTTGAAAGTTGAAGCAAATGCTGAAACTAAATTCTTCCTTTGTGTTGATTAAATACCTTTTGTTAGAAACTATTGCTTTATGAGTTAACACTTATGCAAAACTGTTTGATGCTTGTCTCGAAAGTACTATTCATGAAAACGTTTAGCTTGTGTGATTCATTGTTTACTCATTATCTATTTGATAGCAAATTATAGACCATTGACTTGGATCACTTCATTCATTTACATGTGCCTTGCAATATTATATGATCAAGATTATGATAGTAGCATGTCACCTCAAAAATTATTTGTTTTTATCGTTTACCTACTCGAGGACGAGTAGGAACTAAGCTTGGGGATGCTGATACGTCTCAAACGTATCTATAATTTTTGATGTTCCATGCTTGTTTTATACCAATTGCTACATGTTTTGCATCTACTTTATATCACTTTTATACATTTTTTGGGACTAACCTATTAACAAGATGCCGAAGTGCCAGTTCCTGTTTTCTGCTGTTTTTGTATTCCAGAAAAGCTAGTCTGGAAATATTCTCGGAATTGGACGAAACTACACGGGGGTGCCTATTTTTCCAGAACACGCCTGACGGAGCGAAGGAGCAGCAGAGGAGGGCCACCAGGAGGCCACACGCCACCAGGGCGCGGGCCCCCCTCTGCCGCGCCCTGGGGTGGTGTGGGCCCCTCGGGGGTCCGCAGCCGCCGCCCTTTCGCCTACTTATTCCCCCCGACGCGAAAACCCTAAGTACCTGAGCAAATATCCACGAAAAGTTCCAGAGACGCCGCCGTCGTCAACCCTAGCTCGGGAGGGTTCAGAACCTCTTCCCGGCACCCTGCCGGAGAGGGGAATCGTCACCGGAGGCTTCTACATCGCCATGCCTGCCTCCGGAGTGATGCGTGAGTAGTTCATCCTTGGACTACGGGTCCATAGCAGTAGCTAGATGGTTGTCTCTCCACTTTGTGCCATCATGTTTAGATCTTGTGAGCTGCCCTACATGATCAAGATCATATTATTGTAATGCTACATGTTGTGTTTGCTGGGATCCGATGAATATTGAATATTATGTCAAGTTGATTATCAATCTATCTTATATGTTATTTAAGATCTTGCATGCTTTCCGTTACTCGTAGATGCTTTGGCCAAGTAGATGCTTGTAACTCCAAGAGAGAGTATTTATGCTAGATAGTGGGTTCATGTCTCCGTTTAACCTGGGACAGTGACAGAAAGTTCTAAGGTTGTGGATGTGCTGTTGCCACTAGGGATAACCTAACGATGCTATGTCCACGGGCATATGTGTTTGTTTACATTACGCACTTTACTTAATGCAATTATCCGTTGCTTGCAACTTAATACCAACGGGGGACTCGGATGACAACCCGGCGGTGGATTATTAGTCATAGATGCTGTTGGATAACGATCTATGTATTATGTCGTAATGCCCAATTAAATATCATAGTAGTCAACATGTCATGTATATGCATTGTCATGCGCTCACTATTCGTCAATTGCCCAGCTGTAATTTGTTCACCCAACATGTTAGTTATCTTTTATGGAGAGACACCACTAGTGAACTGTGGACCCCGGTCCATTCTTTTACACTGATTAAACAACCACAAACTGCAAACTGTTCCTTTTTCATTCTCTGCAATTTAATACTCATTTTCAGCAAGCCAGTGAGATTGACAACCTCACTGTTTCGTTGGGGCAAAGTAGTTTGATTGTGTTGTGTGCAGATTCCACGTCAACAGTCCAGACTCCCTGCGACAGCTATTTTTCTGGCGCCGTTGACAACCTTCTGAAGAGTTGCTGCTCCTACTGGTTCGATAACCTTGGTTTCTTTCTGAGGGAAAACTTGCTGCTGACTACATCATACCTTCCTCTTGGGGTCTCCCAACGAACGTGTGTTTCACGTCATCAACCCTTCATTCGAGTATGCATTACAGTACGATTGTGAAGAAAAAATAGCAAACATCTTCTGGGCTGATGCTAGGATGATCATTGACTGTGCTTATTTCGGTGATGTTGTTCCCTTTGACACCACTTTTGGGACAAACAAAGAGCACAGACCTTTTGGTATCTTCGTCGGATTCAACCATTTTAGAGAGACCGTAATTTTTGGTGCTGCTCTTCTATATGATGAAACATTTGACTCTTTCAAATGGTTGTTTGAGACCTTTTTATCTATACATAAGAACAAGCAGCCTAGAACTATCTTCACAGACCAAGATACAGCCATGGGAAATGCAATAGAGGTTGTATTTACAGAAGCATGACATGGATTGTGCACTTTTCACATAATGCAAAATGTTGCGAAACACTTGCCTCCTCCCAAAAAAGATGAAACAAATGTGCTTTCTGATTTTAGTGCTTGCATGTTTGGGTACGAGGATGAGGAAACATTTGAAGAAGTTTTCCGTGTCATGAGAAGCAAGGTGGATACACAGACTTGGTTGGATAGTATTTACAAAGTAAAAGAGAAGTGGGCATACTGCTACATGAGGAATGCTTACACATTAGGAACGAGAAGCACAAAATTAAGCGAGAGCTTGAATAGTGACTTGAAAAACAATTTGAAATCAGATCTTGACATCTTGCGTTTTTTAAAAGTCCTTGGTTCTATGCAGTAATTACTCAGAGCAATTGGTTCTATGCAGTTGTGGGCAGTTTGAAAGAGCTGGTATACTATGCAGCCATGCTTTAAAAGTCCTTGATGTGATGAATATAAAGTCACTTCCAGAACACTATATACTAAAGCGATGGACTCGAGAAGCTCGAAGTGGTTCTGTTGAGGACAAGCGTGGGAATATTATTTTGGAGGACCTAGATCCGAAGATAGGCACCACTTGAATTGTCTCATTAGAAAATTTATCGGTATAGCTTCTTGAGCAGCTCGGTCTGAAGAATGTAGCACATAATTAGATAATGCTCTCGATGACTTCAGCAAGCGAGTTGATGAAAAAGCTCCTAGCAGTATGTGCAATGCGGAGGTTACACTTGAACAACCAGATGACCATTTGCAGAGTGCATGCCTAAAGAAAAATGAACCACAAAACAAAAGTACAAGGAGAAAGAAAACTTGGCTTGAGAAGCAGCGCCCGCGTAAAAAGAAGAAGGAACCAAGTAAAGAAGTACCAGAGAAACAATTTGATTTTGTAAGTTACTTGCCAGTATCTTTGTAATATTGAATTGAAGTTTTTAACATGGACAAATATTTTATAAACTTATTTGTTTAATTAGAGAGAGGGGGGGAGAAATGGAAGCACCACAAGACCAAATTCCTCTGGAGCCAATCACTAGAACAAATGAGAAAGGGTTTGAGGAATATGGCTGTATCTTGGTATTCAACTTTTTCTATATCAGCCAGTCAATCAATATGTTCTAATCATGTTCTAATCAACTCTTTATCTCTTTAATCTGCAGGGTTCTAGCAGTGGGCAGGACATACTTGACGATTCGACTTGGAACTTTCAGAACTCATATTTTAGTGGTTGGACACTTTAGCTTGATAGATACTGAATAAGTTCTGGAATTTAGTGTGCGACGTTCTACTATGTAGAGATCTCAATCCAGCATTGAACTATGTACTTATTTAAAGATACAGATGCTCATTTAATATTTCTGCAGTTCACTGTTTGAGCTATCAAGAAATGAATACACACATTTTGCAAGTCCGGAAATGTGTAAGCGAGCAAGTATAGTTCAGCCTGGCCGGCAGGCCGCCGGCCGGCGACGTCGGATGTTGCCGCCTGTGTCGATTGTGTATGTTCAACAATCAACAGTATTGCTGCGATTGTTGCTTCTGCAGCAAATATTTTGGTGCCAACAAAGAAGATATCCGAGATTATTTTCCCTCCATGACTTCCAAACTGGACGGAATTTGTTTCCAAACTGGGTGTGTTGGGAGGAACGGAAGGAGGTCCGTTTGATGGAATTGGACGGCTGATTTTCTGAAGAATTGTACCGTACAGTAGCAGTTCGAACTGCAGAGGAGCCACGCCCATCGAACTCAGGGAGGTAGATGTCAAAGATATCTCTCTCAAGCAACCCTGCAATTAAGATACAAGAAGTCTCTTGTGCCCCCCAACACACCCAGTACACTTGTCAGATGTATAGGTGCACTAGTTCGGCGAAAAGATAGTAAAATGCAAGTGATATGGATGATTACAAGTGGCAACTACAATCTGTAGTAAAAATGGCAGCGAGCAAACATGCGGCAGAACTGGAGATAAATGGTGTTTCAGTGCTTGGAAACAAGGCCTAGAGATCATACTTTCACTAGTGGTCACTCCCAATAATTGTAACATAGTTGAACACTGGAATAAAACTTCCTCTTCAATATGCGACTTAGGTGCTACTCGGAACTATTCTTCTGTTGGATAACGAACATCATTACTACTATGTAGGGCTACAAAAGCACACCTTAAAGTCTGAGTAAACAAACACCATGATTTCACAATGACATCCAACACAAAGAACAACTCATGGCAAATATCTCTCAAATCTATTAGTAGAGTCACACACGGTACACACACTGTCCTCTTCGCACCGTGGGACTAAGGTGACTCCGGAAATTATAATGATAAAACCAATTGAGTAGCATATCCATAACATAATGAAGGGGAAACATCTATGAATTCAACTAGATTACAATGCTCATGATCACATAAAGATCACGCCATGGGAGAGAGAGATAAACCACAAAGCTACCGGTAGAGCCCTCAGCCTCGATGAAGAACTACTCCCTCCTCATCATGGGAAGCAGCAATGGCGATGAAGATGGCTCCGGGGCACTTCCCCATCCCGGAACAGAGACTTCTGTCCCCCGAATTAGGGTTTCGGATGGCAGCGGAGCTCGGAGGCGTTTCTGGGAAAAGTGTTCGGGGCTCCGTCGTTTTTAGGTCAGGACTGAATTTATAGGCGAAGAGGCGGCGCGAGGCGGTGGACAGGTGGGCCAAGCGGGCCCACGGCGCGGGCTAGGGGTACCTCGCGCCATGAGGTCACTTGGTGGCTGTGGGGCCCACCTGCAACTGATCTTCGGGCTCCGTGGCTTATTTGTGCTGGAAATAAATCACGTAAATTTTCGTCCGATTCCGAGCACTTTCATTTTTGGGCCTTTTCTGCAATAAACAGAAAAAACAGACAGAAACTGGTACTGGGCACTAGGTTAATAGGTTAGTCCAATAAATGTCATAAAATGATATAAACTTTAGAAGAAACATGTGGCATTTGATATAAAACAAGCATGGAACATAAAAAATTATAGATACGTTTGAGACGTATCAAGCATCCCCAAGCTTAGTTCCTACTCGTCCTCGAGTAGGTAAACGATAACAGAAGATAATTTTTGAAGTGACATGCTACCAACATAATATTGATCAAATCGTAATGTAAAGCACATGAACTGAATGAAGTGATCCAAGTCAATAATCTATAATTGTTATGAAACAAATAATGAGCAAGCAAGATGCATCATATAAATAAAAACCTTTCATGAATAGTACTTTGGAGACAAGGAGCTATAAGAATTTGACATAAAAGTTAGCTCACCAAGCAATATTTTCCAATCAAAAGTGTTTGACCAACACAAGGGAAGATTTAAGTCTCAGCATTTGCTTCAACTTTTAACATATTTATCTCATAGATATTGTCAACACAAAGTATCATAGTTAGTCATAATGTTAGCATATACCCATTCTTGTACCAAAGTTGACACTAGTGTTTGCTTGTGGAGAAAAGATAGGAGTAGGAAAACTGACTCAACATAAAAGTAAAAGAAAGGCCCTTCGCAGAGGGAAGCATGGATTAAATCATGTGCTAGTGCTTTTAGTTTTGAAATCATATAGAGAATAAAAATATTTCGAGAGGTGCATGTTATGGTCAACGAATGGTAGCAGACAATGCAGTATTACCCTTGCCAACCAGACTTTTTAAGAGCGGCTCCCATTGAGGAACGTTATTTCTGCAGCAAGCAGATCATCCCTCTTTTCTTCTTTGTTTACACATGCACATGTTTGACTGAATGCTCATGAACAAAATGTGAGGAGAGTTTTTGGTGAATGTTGTAAATTATATTTTAGGGGGCTGGGCACCCCGCTGCCAGCTCTTTTTGCAAAATTATAGACAAGCAGATGTAAGCATGCCAGTCCAGAGTAAAGTCTGTTTGACAAGTGTAATAAAGACCATCTACCACTTCCTCACGAGCTAGAAACAGAGACACAAATGAGAAGTAGTAACAATTTTGAATAGTTTAAAGGTAGCACATGACAAATTTACTTGAAGTGGCAAGAAAAGAGCACATATAGGTAGGTATGGTGGACACAGATGGCATGGATTTTGGCTCAAGGTTTTGGATGCACAAGCAGCATTCCCGCTTAGTACAGAGTTTAGGCTAGCAAGGTTGTTTAAGCAAACACATAACGTCAACCGGTACAAAAATAACCATATGATAAACATTTAAGAAAAACCATAAGACTCCACACTGTCTTCCTTGTTAACCAAAATAACCTTTTAAAAGAGAAAATATCTAGACTTTGGAACTACCAAGTATGACAAACCAAACAACTTCAAGCTTTAACGGTAGTTCTTCACAAGTGAGCCTTTACTTACATGATACTCAAGTTTAAACATTACTTACTTGATAACTCAAAATAATTGACAAGTATCAAATTACTCAAGACAAATGATCGACAAGACTATGTAAGTTTTTCTCTTTATACCATTGCCACATGCATACATTTTCTGTTCCAACCAAACACCAATCACCTTATTTTAACAACTCTCGAAACAAATATAAGTAAAGCAAGAGAGTACTTTCTATAAAAGAAATTAATAGCTCTGAACAAGAGATAAATGAAAAACATGAGCTAGAAGCTAACATAGTGAAAACTGAATACTCAACAGGTATAAGTGAAGCATAAGAGTATTCTACGAAAAAGCGGAGCGTGTCTCTCTCCCAAACAAGAATGTTGTGATCAAGCATTGTAATGAACAGAGAACAAAACAAAAACAAAACTGAAAATAAAACAAACAAGACGCTCCAAGAATAGCACATAATATGTGAAGCAATAAAAATATAGTCTCCCTAGAGATGACCTGATAATTGTTGATGAAGAAGGGGATGCCTTAGGCATCCCCAAGCTTGAGCTTTTGTCCCTTCTTGATTTTCTTTCATCATCCTCTCTGTTGACACTTGAAAACTTCCTTCACACAAAACTTCTCATAAACTCCATTAGAGGGTTAGTACTCAAAACATTTAATACACTTTGTTTCTGTAAGGACACATTGCTAGAATTCATTTTAACATTGGATACTGTACACTATGTCTTTGTAACACCTTTCCTCAAAAAGAAACCACAAAGAAAGCTCGTATAAGAAGCAATACAAAATAAAGACAGAATTTGTCAAAAACAGAACAGCCAGTAAAGATGAATTTTTTCGAGGCACTTACGTAACTCCAAACCGAAAACTCAAAACTAATTAAAGGTAGATAAAACTTCAGGTTTACGCTCAAAAATTTGCAGATCAAAATACTGTTTTGGGATTGTTCAGAATTTCGTACAGCGGAGCATAAAAATCTGTTTATGCACAGAAAAGCCAACTTTTGCACTTTCCTACCATTAGAGTCTACTCTTGGCACAGCAAAACGAAAATAAAAGGATACAAAGAAGATGTTACAGTGGTAACAAAATCCTTTACTCAACAAAAAAACAAAAGAAAACAGAAAGCAAAAATAAAATAGGTTGTCTCCCACAAGCGCTTTTCTTTAAAGCCTTTTAGCTAGGCATGATAATTTTAATAATGCTCTCATAAGAATAAGAGTTGAACATGTAAGAGAGCATCAAGAAGCATAAATAAAACATGTTTAAATCAAACACACTTCCTATGCATAGGAGTCTTGTAAGAAAACAAATCAATGAAGCACAAAATGACTAGCATAGGAAGGCAAAACAAGTGCATCTTCAAAACTTTCAACATAAAGAGAGGAGACTTAATATTATTGAGATATATGAAACCGTGTCTCCCTCTCTCATAATGACCATTAGGTCTTAAAGAAACAAGCATATAAAAGCAACACAAGATAAAGATCAAAAATTTCATCATAAAGAGAGGAAATTTAAAAACATGAAGATTTCTATGACCATATTTTCCTCTCTCAAAATAATTTTCAGTAGCATCATGAAAAGACTCAAAAATATAGCTATCACATAAAGCATTCTTATCATGATCCACGTGCATTAAAGTTTCATTACTCTCCACACAAGCATAATCCATTTCATTAGTAATAGTGGGAGTAAAACTAGCACATCCATCATTATAATCATCATAAATTGGAGGCATAGAATAATCATAATGAATTTTATCCTCAATAGTAGATGGACTGAAAATATCATATTCATCATTGTAAACATCATATATAGGAGGCATATCATAATCAACATAAACTTTCTCCTCAATACCCGGGGACTAAAAAGATCATTTTCATCAGAACCGACCTCCCCAAGCTTAGAATTTTCCATGGCATTAGCAATAATGGTATTCAAAGAATTTATAGTAATAACATTGTTACCATCATGCAAATAATTTTCCATAGGTTTTTTAATTTTCTCTTCAAACACATCATGTCCCAACTCAAGATAAATTTCATAGAGCTCTCTAATTTTTTGTTGTTTTACATTAAGACTAACTAGTGAAATAAAAACAAGAAACAAAAAGATATAACTGCAGGATCTAAAGAAGATACCATCAAGCACTCACACGCCGGCAACGGTGCTAGAGAATAGCTTAGTAGCCGGAGGATGTGAGTACCGTTTACCTTACCTCCCCGGCAACGGCGCCAGAAAAGAGCTTGATGTCTACTACAACTTCTATTCTTGTAGACAGTGTTGGGCCTCCAAGTGCAGAGGTTTGTAGAACAGCAGCAAATTTCCCTTAAGTGAGTAACCCAAGGTATATCGAACTCAGGGAGATAGAGGTCAAAGATATCCCTCTCAAGCAACCCTGCAATTAAGATAAGAAGTCTCTTGTGCCCCCAACACACCCAATACACTTGTTAGATGTATAGGTGCACTAGTTCGGCGAAGAGATAGTAAAATACAAGTGATATGGATGATTACAAGTGGTAATTGCAATCTGTAGTAAAACTGACAGTGAGCAAACATGCGGCAGAAATGGAGATAAGCAGTGTTTCAGTGCTTGGAAACAAGGCCTAGGGATCTGATGGCCCTTCACGTAGTTACCCCACAACGGCGCCAGAAAACGGTCTTGACGGCCCTTCGTGTGGTTACCTGGGTGAAAAGTAAATGGGTTAGGTTGAGACTCCAAGTGCAGAGTGTATGTAGTAGTGGAAGACAGTTTTCCCCACGAGGGGTGACTTGAGGGTTTAATATCGAACTCTCGAGGAACCAGTATTTCAGGTGTTATCTCCTTATCCTTCTCTTGAGAACCTGCAACAAAATAAATTGGTTTGTGCCCTCAACCTCACCAAGTGGTTGTCAAGCACAAGGTGTGAGAATGATAATAAAATAAATATGCAAACAGTAGTAAACATACAATGATGGTAAAATAAATATGCAAGGATGATGGTAGTAATGATAAATGATATTTTTGGGTTTTTTATGATGAATGCAAGATGTAAAAGTGTTTTTGTATTTTCGAATTTAATAATGGCAGCAACAAAAGTGATGATAAAAGTGTTGGAAAGGTGTTTCTTATGATTAAAAATGGACCGGGGTTCACGGTTTCACAAATGCACTCTCTCTTGATAACGTGGTAGACAATGGAACACTAAAATTAACATGTAAAATGGCAAGACATGGTTTGACAAGTTATTAATAATATGGGCATCATGTCCTAACATAGAGATCTCAAGTATAAGTTGTTCTCTCTCTTATGCTCCACCAAGATGCGAACTAAATCATAACACCTTAGTAATTAAGATAAATCAGAGCATAGCAATAAGTTCAATGACATGAAGTTAAAATAAGAACATGCTAGATCTAGTCATGGAGATAGTGGCCAAGGTCACATCCACTCTCCGGTAGCATGGTATTTTTGTTTATCCCTAGTGAGGCAACAAAGTAAGGTAGAAAACCCAAGTGGATCGCAGAACTTTCTCTCACGTTCACTGCACTAGCCACCCCCCGTTACTCCAACTAATGCACACGCTCCCCCTCACATGCTCTCATAAACATGCTTGATCATGACAAGTAAATAAGAACGGGGTACATAATATGCATCTACTTTCATAACTGAAACAAAACCATTGCAATCTCAAACATGTATTAACTCATAATAAAGATCCACCACAAAGGAATTACATAGATGACCGTAATCATGTTCAGCAGCTCATACGGTACTAATTAGTGAAGCTCATAGAGCGGAGAGATACATAAGTTACTTCCACAAACCCGTAGTCCAGGGGTGGACTACTCCCTCTTCATCATGGTGTCGGTGGAGATGTTGTTGGAGGGGAAGGAGACCACACCGGCAGCGCCCCGCCGGAGTTTTCCCCCTCCAATCTTCAGCTCCAGGTCTCTGTTTCGTGGTTTCTGTGTTTCGGCGGCGCTCTCTTTCGCGAAAGCCCTGGGGGGGTCTATATATAGTCGTTTTTAGGTCAAGACGAAGCTTCGGGAAGAAAGATCGACGGCAGCGGAGGCCCGAGGGCCATTTTGGTGGGTCCCACGCGATCAGGGAATCTGGCCGCGTGGGCCCACCCCTTTCTGCCTTCTGGTCTCCGTTTCTTCGATTCCTTTGCGCCTATGTTTCGTTCCTTCCAAAAAAGTGATCCCCGTAAAATCTTAGGTCATTTGGACGTCGTTTGGGTCCCTGAAACATCAAAATATAGAAAAAGTGGTTTTCGGACAGCGCAGGGTTAATTCCAGAAAAATGGGGAAGTTGTTAATTATCCCCAAAACTCAATATAAATCATTAATATAACCCTTATATGATGCAAATATCATGGAATAACATGTAATAAAATGTAAAGTTCATGTATGCATTTTACATGCATCAGGATCATACTTTCACTAGTGATCACTCCCAACAATTGTAACATAGTTAAACACTAGAATAAAACTTCCTCTTCAATATGCAACTTAGGTGCTACTCGGAACTATTCTTCTGTTGGATAACGAACATCATTACTACTACGTAGGGCTACAAAAGCACACATTAAAGTCTGAGTAAACAAACACCATGATTTCACAATGACATCCAACACAAATAACAACTCATGGCAACTATCCCTCTAATCTAGTATCCAGTAGAGTCACACACGGTACGCACACTGTCCTCGTCGCACCATGGGAACTAAGGTGACTCCGGAAATTATAATGATAAAACCAATTGAGTAGCATATCCATAACGTAATGAAGGGGAAACATCTATGAATTCAACTAGATTACAATGCTCATGATCACATAAAGATCACACCATGGGGAGAGAGATAAACCACATAGCTACCGGTAGAGCCCTCAGCCTCGATGAAGAACTACTCCCTCCTCATCATGGGAAGCAGCAATGGCGATGAAGATGGCTCCCGGGGCACTTCCCCGTCCCGGCAGGGTCCCGGAACAGAGACTTATGTCCCCCGAATTAGGGTTTCGGATGGCGGCAGAGCTCGGAGGCGTTTCTGGGGAAAGTGTTCGGGGCTCCGTCGTTTTTAGGTCAGGACTGAATTTATAGGCGAAGAGGCGGCACGAGGCGGTGGACAGGTTGGCCAAGCGGGCCCACGGCGCGGGCTAGGGGTACCCCGCGCCATGAGGTCACTTGGTGGTTGTGGGACCCACCTGCAGCTGATCTTCGGGCTCCGTGGCTTATTTGTGCTGGAAATAAATCACGTAAATTTTCGTCCAATTCCGAGCACTTTCATTTTTGGGCCTTTTCTGCAATAAACAGACAAAACAGACAGAAACTGGCACTGGGCACTAGGTTAATAGGTTAGTCCAATAAATGTCATAAAATGATATAAACTTTAGAAGAAACATGTGGCATTTGATATAAAAAAAAGCATGGAACATCAAAAATTGTAGATACATTTGAGACGTATCAAGGGGGCCGAGAAATCCGGTTACCGGCCGGTAACCACGGTAATTGTGCACACATAAATTTTCAGGAGATAAAGATTGTTTTCGTGACTTGGGTAAAAAGCAAATTTGGAGCTACAATATGGACATGTTACATCACTCCTTTTTTTCCCCTTAGGACACAACACAAATCTTTTGTTCATGCAACTTGACGGTTACAAAAAAGAAAAAACATCTACGATGTAAGAATACTCATAGTTTTTTTTTTTGAAATTTTGAACTCTTTACGAGTTCCCCGTTTGTCAAGGAGCATGTGCCCCGTTAGCCAAAACACCAGCCCCTTCCTGCTTATGTATGGTTTCTGGCTGGCGGTGGGTTGTTGCTCCCCTTCGGGCATAAAATCCTGTCAGGCTCGGCATGATCTGGCTTGTAGGTTGTTGTTGGCCATGCTGTGGCGGCGCCGTCGCTCAAAAGGTGTTGCCTAGTGGGTTTGCAGGTTGTCAAAGGTGTTGGTCTTCCGCCTCTTTCCGGGCACATTGGCTTGCAAAGTTGGGGTATGCTCCTTGGGGTCATCGTGTAGTTCGATTCCTCAATCCTCCGGTCAGGTCTTCGAGGGAAGGCTTCGACGCTCTTGTGTAGGGTCAAATAAACAGTGCTATCATTTCACGTCGCTTTCCTCCCCCCCTAAGGGCGTAATCTTTAAGACTGTTATCCCTTTGAGCTTTCCCGGGGCTAAGCTTCACGACATCGTGGCTGGCAGTTCGTCAGCTGGTGATTTGGGGGTTCCTTGTGGTGTCTTGCGCGGCAACGACGGTGCTGCATGTGTGATTGTTTGGTTGCGACATGAATTTGTTAGTCGGCTTCTTGTTCCACCGTGTACGACTTGTCTTCCTATTGGACTTCTTCTGCTACGAAGTTAGAGCTGCTGCGGGCGGCGTGCGGAGACCTACATGGGGCGGTACGGTCGCAAAGATCTTTGGCGGTATGTGTGCAACATATGTTGATAGCCAGCGAGGGTGTTTGTTTCTTTTTGCCGATATCTCGCTAATTAACCGGCATTCGTGCAGTCATCCCACAGACATGGGACGTGCACTGATTTAGTTCTTCGCCCCTGTAATCACCTCCTAGAAGGATTGTAACAAACTCTACCTTTTCAATAAAAAGAAACGCAAAAGACTTTTGCGTTTTCAAGGAAAAAAGAAAAAAAAAATTTCTTAATTAATAAATGACAAGTTTTTTTGCATCGTTTGAAAAGAAACGTCGTCATTGAAAAATAAATGTATTTAAAAAGGGAAATGATACCTTCTGACCAACCTCCTACGTTTATGCATGTTTTTTTAAAGGGAAATGTCGAGATTATTTTTTCCAGCAATTTGCTGCAACCATTGGACAGAAATATTTGTTTCAGTTCGAAAACATTACAATGTTTCTGCATGTTTCAGAACGGATTGTCCAACCGGCCGTTTGTAGTATCTCCCGTTAAAGGAGAAGAGCCTATTTTAAACGTTAAACTCCGTAATACGGTAGCAGATATAGCAACCACCAATCCCGAGCGGTCACGTGACCAAGTTTTGCTGACTATGACGTCAACTTGGTCAAAAGCAGCGCCGTGGAGTCCAACCTGGCACGCGAGGCCCGCATCGATCGGCTGTGGAGCTGCGACGAATCTCAAAGCTATTTCTGTTCATTGCCAGCCCACAGACAAAACAGCACCACCGACACCCGCTACGGCCACGGACCGTAGACAACCCTAGTTGCCGTCTCTCCTCTCTTGTCCCGCCACGCTACCTGCGCCTGGTTCCAAGTCGAAGCCGAGCCGCCATGTCGATGCTCAAGGGGATGACGAACGTGCCTTGCTCCCTCGCCTTCTCTGACGACAGCGACCACCTCGCCGTTTAAGTGCAAGCCCTCTTCTCCAGCGACTACCCGACAGTCTGACACTGCGGCTCCTGCACACCTCAGAGAGCTCCTACCTCTCGCCAGCGGGCTTCGCTCGGCTGGCATATGTGGCTGATCTGGCCAGACTCTCACTGAAATGGTTTTCATGTTAACTAATGTGAAATCGGCATATTATAATTTGTATTAAACTTTTATACTTATTTTGGCATGATACAATCTTATAGACTACAATTTCTATCTTTTATTTACAATATTAAACTCTTAATAGATTGCGAAATATTAGTTGTATCATGTTTCTTTTATACATATGCGTCATTTAGATGTTTGACACAAAATACATTTAATTACATCATGGTAGATTAAATTATATAAGTCGTAGCATATATTTATTCATCAATTAATTTCTGATAACCAAATAAACTATATAGTTTATACATACTTATGGTAGAGATATCTGAAGCATGTGGTCTAATAAATATCTCAATATGGGTTTTAGGGTATGAATGGATAAGCATATTCATATAAACTCGTAGAGAATAAAAATAAATCTTACCATGTTTGTTTACGCCTTTTTTCCTGGTCAAACATGTCTTGCAAGTTACAACGTGTTCAGTTTTGAGTTGACAACATGTGCATCCTACGCACTTGGTATCCGAATAACATCACTACTAGGAGAGTGGATAGATAGAACACGGCGACATGTGGTACTGGCTATCTGACGGTGCGTACTAGCCAGGGGATCTGTGCCGTAATAAGTAGGGAAATGTGAGCTAGAGGTTATACGTCCCATTAATACGGCTATCAGTGGACCAGGTTCGTATTATACCTGACAGTTTTCTGACACTCAGAGTATGGGCTGTCGGTGGTGGTCAGAACACACGTGCCTGCGAGTCAGGGACCTCGCATCGGCGCCGCCGGCCAACTGCACCACTCGCTGTCCAGTTCCACCGCCAAGCTTCTCCGCATGCTCACCTCCTCCGACGCGCCGTCTCTCACCTACCCTCCGCCGTCCATTCATGGCGTCCCGCCACCCTACGTGTCAGCTCCGCCCGCACCGGACGGCGGCGACCGGCAATCTCACCAAGCGTGGAGACGGCGGCGACCAGCTCCCTGACACAGTGCAGAGGCGCCGGCGACCTGCCCCTTACACAGCGCGGAGACGGCGGCGACCGGCTCCCTGACACAGTGCAGAGGCGACGGCGACCTGCCCCTTACACAGCGCGGAGACGGCGGCGACCGGCTCCCTGACACAGTGCAGAGGCGGCGGCGACTTGCCCCTGACACAACGCAGAGGCGCCGCAACCGGCTCGCTGACATAATGCAGAGGCGGCGGCGACCTGCCCCTGACACAGCGCAGAGGCGGCGACAGTGTAGACGACGCAACTAGGCGGAGCGTCGTGCAGCTGCAAGTTGAGTACACCGCCGGCCCGCCGCTGAACTTGTTCCGAAGATCTTCTTCTCGCTGGATGCTGCAAATTGTATTGGCATGTGATTGCGGGTCCCATGTCTGGTGTGCGCACAGAGATTTTAATGCGCTGGCCCAACTGTCATGTATTTTCATGTGTATTCCGCCCTCTACAAGAAATTGATTGATGTTGCACTGGCCCCACCACGAAAACGTGGACCAATAGAAGTTGGATATCTGCCAGGAGCATCTGCCGCGGTGTGCAACCAAGCATTTTCCCACTACTAGTAACTACCAAAAAAATTTTGAGACAATGAGCCCCCTTGACGATTTCCATTAAAGAAACCGCCAGTTTTACACAACAGAAAAAACAAAAGAAAAGCAAAAGAGAAACTGATAGTAAAGCGGACAGACCCCCCTCCGTCCAGGCTTATAGCAAGCTTATTACAGTCGGAACTTAAGACCAACCGAAAGCCTAGACAAAACACTATCTAAACAAACTTGAAAGGGCATGGCGCCCCCATGTGTGGTTTTGGTAATTAATGACAATCCCTATGGACTAATGGTTACATTGAGTTGTACTTGTAGTGTTTGTCCATAGATCATGCTTGAACTCCATATGTTGGATTCAAGGTTGATGCCATGAATATATTGATATAATGAAGTATTTGGTATCAAGATCATCGAGGTGTATGGATATATACTTGATATGATCAAGAAGAAGAGTATGTGATGACCAAGTTGGTATTCAAGGAGTTATCCGATGTTTGGTCATATGTGAGTGGAGCATATTGCAAGTATGTCTTGAAGAAAAGGATTAGTGATCATCCTCAAGACATCATCTATTGAAAAGAGAAGAAAAGATACAAGGTATCTTTCTATGGGCTTGCATCAAATGAAGATTTCATATAGCCCATGAAGGATGACGTCAAGTGGTGATCGTCATCAAGGTTGAGATGTGCAAGTTCAAGATGGACATCTATAAGATATCATATGCTTGAAGCTTGCAACCCTTTTGGGGTATCGGATTATCCGGCCCTAGCTGACTCGGATTATCCGATAATGGTCATGTGAAGATATGCCGATAAGAGGCTCTCCCATAGTGGTGTATGGGGGAGAAATATGTGGATGTGGATCTTCACCAAGCGAAGCGCAATCAAGAAAGGTGGTCCACTTGAAAAGATCAAGATCATCAACATCTAGCTCAAGTGGAATGCGCAAGGCAAAGGTATGATAGGGTTTCTATTTTACCGGTCTCATGGTGCTAGTTGGGAGACTGGGTTATAGGATAGATACCGTACTATCAAGAGGGGCTCTCGACTAAAGCTTAAGCGTATCAGTTGGAGAGAGCTCAAACCTTTGCATACTTGGCATCATCATCTTTCTTGGTTCTTATTTGGTTTTTCTCCTAGTTGGGTTTTGGTGCTTGTCGTGATCTTCATGACATGCCCAAGTTCTTCGAAAACAGATTTTGGTTTGAAAACTTGTTGCGTTTTCGGGTTGGAAATATTATCGGTTTATCCGTGAGGAAAGTTCCACACCTTCTCATGTGTGTCAACTTAACTCTTTTATGATTCTTAGCTCTTGTCGTTACCTTTCCAACAGAATTGGTTTCACCTGTTTTGGAGTTCGAACGAGAAAGTTATTGCATTTCAGGTTTTGTTGTTTCGGTCAGTTTTGCACAAGCAGGGGAATCGGATTATCCGATCAACCTTGATTCGGATTATCCGATTCTCAAGGTTTGCTCGAATTCGGCTAAGGACTTTAATAGCAATGCATACTGGAGTTTTTGGATTATCCGATCCACCTTGATTCGGATTATCCGATTCTCAAGTATTGCTCGATATCGGCTAAGGACTTCTTGCAGCCAGTTTTGTTGCATCGGCACTGGAGATTTTCGGAATATCCGATATATGTTGAATCGGATTATCCGACTCAGTCGGATTATCCGATCCTGACTTATATCGGAATATCCGACTCCCCTGTCTGCAACGGCTCTTTTTTTGGGAGGGGTATAAATACCCCTCCACCTACCTCCAGCCAACCAACTCTTGCAGCTCGTGTTCTTCCCCATTGTTAACCTTCTTGAGCTTTGCTAACTCTCTATTCCTCCATGATTCTTGCCTCCATTTAGTGGGAAAAGAGAGAGGAGATCTAGATCTACCATTCCACCAATCAATCTCTCCTCTAAGTGAGGGGAAGCTTTTGGATCTAGATCTTGGGGGAATTTGGTGTTCATCTTTGTTCTTCCTCTCTTCTCCCCCCCCCCCCCCATAGCATTAGTTGCTTTGGTGGGATTTGAGAGTGAAGGATTTTGAGCACTTCTTGTGTTCTTGTCCATTGCATCGGTTGCATCGGTTTGAGTTCTCCACGGTGATACGTGGAAATCGAAGTTGAGAAGCTTGTTACTCTTGGGGTACTTGGGGTGCCCTAGAGCTTGTCCTCTTGGGTACTTGGAGTGCCCTCGACGGTCCTTGTTGATCACGGACTTTTGGTGGCTCGCGGGATTGTTGGGAGCCTCCAATTAAGTTGTGGAGACGTTACCCAACCTTGTGAGTCTTGTGGCTTTGGGAGCCACGGGATTCCGGTGAGAGCCTCCAATTAAGTTGTGGAGTGTGCCTCATCCTTGTACGGGTTCGGTGACCACCCTCAAGTGTCCCATAGTGGCTCGTGGCACTCTACATTGGTAGAGGCACGAAGGAGATTACGGTGTGCCATTTGACGGCTATTCGGGGATCACTTTGTGACTCCGCACCGCTCCAACGGAGACGTAGCTTCCATTGGGAAGTGAACTTCGGGATAAATCATCGTCTCCAAGTACCTCGGTATTTCTAGACCCGAGCTTCTTACTTATGCTATTTACTTTGTGATAGCCATCGAGCTTGAAGTAATATATCTTGCTATCACATATTTGCTTATCTTGTTTAGCATAAGTTGTTGGTGCACATAGGTTAACCTAGCTTGTTTAGGTTTCGTGCTTGATAAATTAAACGCTAGTTTTATTCCGCATTTATTCAAGCCTAAACCATAAAAGAATTTTAATCGCCTATTCACCCCCCCCCCCTCTAGGCGACATCCGTGTCCTTTCAAAACTAAAGACTGGGACTAGAGTGCGATCCTCGCCACCTGCAGAGCCCAACCATGCGCAGTCGAGAAGTCCTCTCGCAAGACACTTTTGATCTGCAGCACACCATCTTCATATCTTCTTTGAGCTTGGCTTGTCTGCAACACAATCCATGCATTCAGAATGTTACACAACATGTAGATCACTGCAGAAAGGATCATCAGGCAATTTCTTCCTAAAGCATGCATCATTCCGCGTTTACCAAATTGTCCAGCAAACCGCAACACACCCTCCAAAAACCGCTTTTTCAGATAGCGTGGGAGTGTATCAAGCCAGGACCTAGCCATATCAGATACACTCTCCGGCGGTCTCCCAAAGTCAAAAGCACACATCACAACTCTCCACAAAGAACATTGGCTGTGGAATGCCCTTTAGCTTTGTGTTGCTATATTGCTCCTTGCACGCTGCTTGTCGAATTCGTATTAGAGGGGGGGGGGGGGGGGCTATGAACATGAGATGATCCACACTTTCTTTGCATGAGCAAAAGTGACACTGATCATTTCTAGTCCATTCTCGTTTCAGCAAATTATCTTTGGTAAGAATTCTATTCGTCATCATCAACCAAACAAACATCTTCACTTTGAGTGGGATTTTCACCTTCCAAATGAACTTCAGATGGAAGATGCCTTTGGATCTAAGATGTAGGTATAGGGACTTAACCTAGAACTTCCCAGAGCCACCTAACTTCCACTTAACCCTATCAGCCTCACCATTGAGATTGACTGGATCAACCAACTCTTTCAGCTCATCAAGTTGCATTTGAGTCTCACCCCACAGAGTTCTTCTGAAGCAAACCACAACCCAACTAGCATGCTTAACTTTACTCAGCGTAATTGTTTTGTCAAAAGTGAGATCATATAGCCTGGGGAACTGGACAGCAAGAGATGTACCATTTATCCGCACATTTGTCTGAAATAAAGTTTTCTCACCATTATTCACACTCATGGTGACAAAATTCTGGAAAGTCTCATTGACACCCATCAAACTTTGCCAAAAGTGTGAGCACACCGGACTAGGACTAGCTTGAGCAACAACTTTATTGTGCAGGTACTTCCTAGTCAGCATCTCCTGCCAAGTACCATCAGTGTTTTCCAACTTCCACAGCCATTGGCACAATACTTATGTTCATGGTTTTAAGATCCAGAACACCAGGCCCTCCACACTTATTTGGCATACACACCGTAGGCCAGTTTACCAAATGATATTTCTTCTTGCCGTCTGTTTCATACCATCCTATTCCCTTTCTATGCATGTCCCATTTCTCCAGGATCTCTTTCGGTACCTCCAGAAAGGATATCATGTAAAGGGTAATGCTACTGAGAAAGGCATTAACAAGTGTGACCCTGTCTCCAGCGGACAAAATTCTCCCTTATCATCCAGAGAGCTATTTCCCCAACTTTTCATATAGGATCCCATTGAGATAGAGCCGGCCTCTTTTCATCAATAGGCATCCCTAAATATTTGAAAGGAAGCTCAGCATAGACACTCAGGTGGAAATCTAACCATATTGTTCTTCTCTTTCCTGAGCTGCTCCCAAACAGTACACTTCACTGTTGTGAAAATTTATTTTCAGTCTTACATTTGCTCAAACAGACAAAAATAGTAACTACCGATTCATACACAATCAAATATATTATACTGCTTTTCTGCAATACGATTTGACTATTTATAATGCTCATCCGCAATCCTCTCGGTATCATATGTTCTATGGAAGTGCCATGTCGGTTTCTAAAATAAAGATCCAATCAAATTAAACATGAAAATCTGGTTGACAGATAAAACTATCAACCTAACAAAACTCGCTAACAGGCTAACACTGATTAGATTGGTTGGTTCCAACATACATGGTACACACTATAAAACTTGATCGATTTTGGTTTCGATTTTGTGATGCAGGTGCAGGTGCAGCTTGGAGTCAACGATGACTCCTAATAAGATACTAGGGATAATTAGCGCGGCAATGCCGCGCCCGTTGATGATTTTCAAATATATTTTTTTGTAAAAAATTGTTGAAATATGAAAATTATTTGAATTCGGAAAAGTTTGCGCTTCAATGAATGCTGAGATTTAGAAAATTGTTTGTATTGGAATGTATTGAAATTTGTGTTCTTTTAATGTTAACAAAATGAGCAGAGTTGGAAGGTATTTAAAATTATGAAATATGTAGATGTGAAATTTGAGATGAAATCGTCAAATGGGTTTTTAAAATAGGACAATTTGGAGTTTATTGGAGGTTTTTAAAATTGGACAGTTTTTAATTTATTGAAATTTTGATTCTTTTAGTGTTGACCAATTGCTCAGAGGTGGAAGTCATATAAAAATTTGGAATATTAAATTTGTAATTTGAGTTGGAATGCTCAAATATGATTGTTGTTTAGATTTTGAAAATTGTTTGTTTTTCACATTCGAGTTATTTGTATGTTTGTAAAATGAGTAGATTCCAAGGATATTTAAGTTTCTGAAATATGTAAATTTGAATTTTGATTATATGGCACAAATAATTAGCATTTTTTTGTGAGGGTATTTATAGAAATACTTTCATGTTGTGGAAATTATTGTAAGGAGGAAGTGCATTAGGAATTTCTTGAAGTATTCACCGTTTCAAAATTTTTGAACATATTTGTTTTTTTGGCGTAAGTAATTGGGGGTTTTTTTAAAGCATTTTTTGTTTGTTTTTTCGGGAGCATTTTTACAGTTGTTTTCTTTTATCTTTTGACAGTGCTGGCGACGATTTCGTTGAGTTTGAAAAAATTATTGAAAGTTGAGAAATACAATTGGGAAAATATGGCCGGAAATTAGGGGAAAAGTAGTTAAAATAATACTGTCCTACACGTGAAGGATGTGGGGACATCGACATCGTGATTAACGTGCGACATATTTACCCTAGAGAAATACAGTTGCAAAAATGAGGTGGGAATGGTAAGGTTTCCTACCAAATTAAAGGAGTCCATCATCCACGATTTGTATGCTGAGAGCTTTGTGGTAACAAATATGTTGATGGGATTTCTCGATATAATTGCAGATAGTACGAAGTTATTTTGGTGGATAACTTATGTCATCTTCAGTTGTATGCAACAACATTTATTTTTTGTGAGGGTATTTATAGAAATACTTTCATGTTCTAGAAATTGTTGTAAGGAGGAAGTGTATTAGGATTTTCTTTAAGTATTCATCAGTTCGAAATATTCGAACATATTTGTGAGCATGTTTATGTACTGTGGAGTATCTCCAATTATTTAACAATTTGGAATGTTAGTACGAAGTTATGTTGGTGGATAACTTATGTCATCTTCAGTTGTATGCAACAACATTTATTTTTTGTGTGGGTATTTATAGAAATACTTTCATGTTCTAGAAATTGTTGTAAGGAGGAAGTGTATTAGGATTTTCTTTAAGTATTCATCAGTTCGAAATATTCGAACATATTTGTGAGCATGTTTATGTACTGTGGAGTATCTCCAATTATTTAACAATTTGGATTGTTCGAATTTGATTTTGTTTTGCACTAATATGTACTGAATTTTAGTATCTCTGAATGTTGGCCAATTCAAAATATTCAAACATGGTTTGCGTTAATGTTCACTGAATTAGTATATCTGCAAAATTTGACCAATTCAGAATTTTCAAACATGATTGTGAGCATGTTTATATATTGTGGACTATGTGTAATTATGTAGCAATTTTAAATGTTAAAATGTGGTTTCATAATATTTACTGAATTGGAGTATTTAAAATATGCGTACATGTTTTGTGTTTTGTCGTAAGTAGTTTGTTTTTTTTGTGGACATTTTGCTGTATTTTTTCATTTTGTTTCGATGGGTAGTTGAAGAAATGTCTCTATTTTATGTTTTTTTCCCTGTAAAAAGATTATTTAAAATATTCGTACATATTTTGTTTTTTCTCGTGAATAGTTTGTTTTCTTTTTCTGCATATTTTGTTGTTTTTTCTTTTTTTTCTCGATGAATATTTGAAGAAATGTCTCTGATTTATGTGTTTTTTGAAAAAAAGGGAAAACTGACAGGTGGGACCACAGCTGACGTCGCACTGACATCAGCAATGTCCACAGCGGCGAACGCGAGCGTGGCCACCGCGAGCACGCCGGCGAGGCGTCGAAGCGAGCCGGGACGCGCACGTGCGCGCCGTCGACGCGCGTGGACGCGGGATGGCCGGGCGTGGCGGCGCCGATGCGGTTGGGTCGGCGGAGCGACGCCGGCGGCCTGGAAACGCGCCGGAGGGAGCAGGTCGACGGCGGCGATGAATCCGGCGATTCGTGAGCATCCCAGCACGAGCAACTTCGCGAGGACGGAGAGCGCGCGACGGCGAACGTCGCCGTGACCATCGATTTGAGCGGAGAGGTGCGAAACGGCCGCGAAGCGCGTCGGCGGCGGCGGCGACTGCGCCGTCGCGCGGGAGAGAGAGGGGGAGGGGGATTCTGCGGGGTGTTTTTTCAGAAAAATCCGTGCCTTTTCCTGCAATTACAGTTAGGTCCCTCGCCGCGTTTGAATCTGGACTGCGGAGCAATTTTTCGCGTTGTTTGTCTGTTTTTGCAAAGTTGGCTGCGCCAGAAATCGTGCGGGGCGACGTGTCGTCGTGCGATTGGAAGAAAGTCGAGTGCTATAGTGTTACTGTAGAGCTACAGTTTGTGAGCATGTTTATATATTGTGGACTATGTGTAATTATGTAGCAATTTTAAATGTTAAAATGTGGTTTCATAATATTTACTGAATTGGAGTATTTAAAATATTCGAACATGTTTTGTTTTTTGTCGTAAGTAGTTTGTTTTTTTTGTGGACATTTTGCTGTATTTTTTCATTTTGTTTCGATGGGTAGTTGAAGAAATGTCTCTATTTTATGTTTTTTCCTGTAAAAAGATTATTTAAAATATTCATACATATTTTTTTTTCTCGTGAATAGTTTGTTTTCTTTTTCTGCATATTTTGCTTTTTTTCTTTTTTTCTCGATGAATATTTGAAGAAATGTCTCTGATTTATGTGTTTTTTGAAAAAAAGGGAAAACTGACAGGTGGGACCACAGCTGACGTCGCACTGACGTCAGCAATGTCCACAGCGGCGAACGCGAGCGCGGCCACCGCGAGCACGCCGGCGAGGCGTCGAAGCGAGTCGGGACGCACGCGTGCGCGCCGTCGACGCGCGTGGACGCGGGATGGCCGGGCGTGGCGGCGCCGCTGCGTCTGGGTCAGCGGAGCGACGCCGGCAGCCTGGAAACGCGACGGAGGGAGCAGGTCGACGACGACGATGAATCCGGCGATTCGTGAGCGTCCCAGCACGAGCAACTTCACGAGGACGGAGAGCGTGCGACGGCGAACCTCGCCGTGACCATCGATTTGAGCGGAGAGGTGCGAAACGGCCGCGAAGCGCGTCGGCGGCGGCGGCGACTGCGCCGTCGCGCGGGGAGAGAGGGGGAGGGGGATTCTGCGGGGTGTTTTTTCTGAAAAGTCCGTGCCTTTTTCCTGCAATTACAGTTAGGTCCCTCGCTGCGTTAGAATCTGGACTGCGGAGCAATTTTCGCGTTGTTTGTCTGTTTTTGCAAAGTTGGCTGCGCCAGAAATCATGCGGGGCGACGTGTCGTCGTGCGATTGGAAGAAAGTCGAGTGTTACAGTGTTACCGTAGAGCTACAGTGTTCTGCGGGTCTGTGATGCGTTCTGGACCGTCGGACGCGCCGATTGGACGGCCAGGACAATTCGGGGGACGTGGATAGCGGGAGAGGAGGCGAATCCAACGAACTTTCGTATATAGTAGGGTTTTTCGAACTAGACTAGAGTCGCTGATTGGGGACTCTCTTTTTTTTAGAACACGCTGATTGGGGACTCGGGAGGCAACACCCCCCGCCCCACCCACCACCACAGCCCAGTTGTTGTAGGTGGACAAAACAGGCCACAGAGAGTATCGAGAACTTGGTCCAGCAGGCTAAGGTGCATTTCCCCAACGGAAAAAAAAGCAAAAAAGAACAGGCTAGGGAGCCATGTCTTGGGCCAACAGACTACGTGCAGCTCGTCGGCTCTTCAAATGGCCATCCTGATGTAGTCCTTTTCAGATTTTCTCCGATTTAGTTCGGCCGTTTGGTATGCACATTTCTAGCCTGGGTATCATTCAGTAATTTCGTGGGTACGTACACATCATCATCATGCTCTCTGCTAGTATCTTGTAGGGCGGATTCCTTCACTACAGATATTGTAGGCTTCCCTGCATTTTTTGAGATATTTCTCCGAACTCACTAAGGCAGGGAATTAGTGAAACTGCCGCGTGGAGCATGTAGGATTGCATGGCTATAGTAGTCTTGACTGTGCACTTGCTGTGCTCATAGATCCTCTTGTACGTAAAAAATAGTACCATCATATATAGCAGTGGCAGCACCTTGTTCGTCCTTAGCGATGCGAGAGCGGGACATTAATAATTAACGTCTAGATCGAGCAACGTATGTACCATGGAAACAGGGGATTTATCGGAGATTGGGAACTGAAGTTGCTAGTAGGGATTATAAAATGTGCTTTGCTCTGTTGGGTATCGAGCACGTTGATGCCCAATTAAGCAACTGATCGAGCAAAATAAGAGGTGCTAGTAGGAAACCAAAATCAAAATGTAAAGAAAACAGGAGCCAGATAACTGATCGAGCAGAGGCGCTCCTCGCTACTGGAGAATGTGTTCACCGAAGCAGAGTACATGTTGTTGGAGATTGGATTCTACATCAGTTTTCCCTTCGATCGTGAAATAAAAAACATTGGAGTTCAATTCACCTTGTCGGCAAAATATTACGTACATTTCACCTGCAGCAACAAAGAATTAGCAATGCATGATCCCTTTGCTTGGTTCAGTTCTTGCCACTGAAGATCCTGCACATGAGCCCTAGCTCGCTACTTGGCAACACCTAAACGTATGCTTGAAGAGGGATCAGAGGAGCTATTCTAGCTACTCTTTTATTCAAACAAGATTCTGCTACTGCCTAATGCTAGCTACTCGTTCATGAAACCAGAAGAAAATTGGCCAAACCACAAGATAAAAGATTACATAAACGAAAATTTTGTTAAAAGAAATGAAATGAAATTGACGAGCCTGAATAAGACATCGAAGGCATGCCCAAGTCGTCCGTTAGCCAGCAGTCCAGCACGCATCAGACACAGTGCAGTATGTACACACAACACAGCTAGGATAGCATATACAGTTCACGTCGTTCACAGGTAGCTACTTCGATTCAAGAAGCCTGCATGCATGGCTACTTCAATTAGTTAAAAGAATTTGTTAGCGAGCCTGAATGCGACCGGTAGCTAAAAGAACAATCACTGTTTGTTAAAAGAAAGAAATGAAATTAGCGAGCCTGAATGCGACCGGTAGCTACTTCAATTCAAGAAGCCTGCATGACTCAACTGCTCAAGTGCATGCGCCAAAAGTTGGGACGTACTCTACAACTTCAGGCTCCAGCTACTACTTGCTAGTTAGCACAAAAACTCATGCAAGCGTACGTGTGTGCATAGATGCTACACATACATGTATGCGGATGTGCTCTACAGCTCTAGATTCTCCTACAGCAAGTCAATCGACGGTGAGAAAAATGAGTAAGCTGCTAGAATAGTTTCTGAATAATCACCGTTTTTCGCATGCAAGTAGTACTGAACAATCACTGTTTTTCAAACTATTTAGCTTGTCCAATCCCTAGTGTACGTATATAGTACAAGTAATGCAACACGCCAAAACATATGGTTTTTGAATTGAAGAATCATGAAACATATACGCTCTGTTTATTTATTTACTGTTTAAAAAGCTTCAAACATGCTCATGAATCGGTTAGGTCAGCATTTACTCGTTTTTTGTAGGGTAGCAAGTTAAGACCGGTCATGGATCGATGCCCATGCATGCATGCATGCATGAGGACTTATCAAATGAAAACGCATGCAACTTCCTGCGCATAGTACACGGGGTTGAAGCGCCAACACCTCACCACAGATGCACGGATATGGTAAAATAATAATGGGATCAGAGGCGTAGCAACCTTGGCAATGACCATATAATATACTTCCATGCCATGAGAGCGAGCCAAAGCAAGTATATGCAGCATTACTATGTAGTACCGTTGTACCTGCTCACCGGCGTCTCTATTCACTGTGCTAGAAGCAAGTGGAAATGAAGCGGCATTGTAGCTGGGCGCTCGAAGTCTGCAGTGGCATGGTAAGAACAAGCCGTGGAGCTCAGGATAGATAGCGCTTCGGACGAACAGATCGACGAACCATCAAGAAAGAAAGATCTTGATGGTCGCAATAAACCTAGGCGCTATCCCTCCTGAGCTTCAAGGGTTGCTCCCTACCCTTAATTCCAACTCCGGCGGGCGAGCTCCGGCCAGCGGGATGAGAATTGATGCGTTGGTGTGGAAGAAAGGAGAAAGAAGAATCGATGGCCATGGGAAGGTAGCCAAAGAGAGGGAGAGACGGAGATGAGGTGAGCTGCATATGTAGCTAGAGGGAGAGAGCACACGTCTACCAGTTGGAAGAGAGTGAGGGTGGATTGGTGCCGGTGGTGGCTCTTGCCATATTTATAGCGAGAGGGCATTACCTTCAAGAGAGAAAAAAAGTGAGTCTCTCTCTCTCATCATATTCTTGTGTGTGTGTGAGATGAGACAACTGTCACATTTCTTGAGGCATTGGGGAAGGGAGAGTGAGAGGAGGAGGAGGAGGAGGAGGAGGAGAGGGAAGAGGGTCTCTTTGATCTGCGATTTACATGCTCTCTTTTACTTTCAATTGAAGCAAGCCACACTACTATATATCTAGAGGGCTACGTACCTGGCTACGTGGACTTCAACCATAGATAGCTACTTGCATGAATCCATCATTCAAAAACCAAAACAAACAAAAATATGATCCATACTAAAAAAAAATCAAAATATAAAATGTACCACATGGATAGGTTCCTGATTAATAAAGTGAGGTGCTCACCACTTGGTACCACACCACGGCGCCTCTCACACCACCACCTCTCATGCTCGCGGTAGTACAATTTTCAATTTCCCTCCCTGCATATATATGAATAACAAGATGACGAGTGCTAGAGACAAGGGCATCCATTCGCCATGCGTAAATGAGAAATCCGGTACAGTGCTACTCCAGCTACTACCGTGCATGCATGTGTAAGACTAGATTCGAACGGCGCGGCTCGCCGCGCGGCACTTTGTGTTTCTTTTAATTTTTTGCCCGTGGTTGTCACAATTTATACAGATTATTAAAAAGACATTTTATATCCATGTGTATTTAATCACAACACATAGATTTGAAAGAATATTTTTTGGATCGTATGAAATTAACAATCAACAAATTATATAGTAAAAATCTTAAGAAACAGGAAGATAAAAGGAATGTCGAAGCCCTCAGGGAAAGAAAAGTAGAAATTCACAGCATTGTCATAACATAAGATGACTCTATGAAAGTCGAATCTAGGTGGACATAATACATATGCACTGTGATCAAGTTATGACAGTGTATTGTGATCAAACACAATGTGGCTGTTCTCAATACAAAAGCCTCTACATATTGTCGACATAATACATATGCACTGTGATCATGTTAATTCTTTTTTTGCCCGTAGGCATTATATTATCTATATATAAAAAAGAGTAGCAGAGACAGATTGAGATAATGTTAACAGTAGTGATAACACTGGTTTCAACACGGAGATGACACAACTATTTACAAAATGGTGAACAAAGTCACTTAAATAAGGCCATAAGAGGCTTTAGCAGGCATTTTTTGATCAGTTCAACAATCTAAACTCGACACTGGAGACATGATCTCGATGATAAATAAAGCCAGGTAGAGGCGCTGACTGCAGGCCCGACGGTGATGCGAAAAAATGCCAACAAACGGGAACTTATGGCACAAACAGGCAATATTTAGAGTTAGAATATTTAGAGTGTCTTGACCTTTGACACTTCGGTTTCCGGAAGATGACCTAGTTCTTGTTTTCATTCTCCAGAGAATTAACCGCGCCTTAATGGGTGACCTATGCCTAAGCAAAGAGCCAAAAATGGATCGCAATTGAACATAGATAAAAAAGATCAAGGATACTCAAAATATCAATAAGCTATTCTCATGGTAGATCTAATGTAAAGTGATTCTAGGCCTCAGCCATAAAATCTTGAATGGCAAGAAAAAAGGCTAATAGTATAAACATGTTTAAGCACACATGCCCATTGTGCCCCTGATGCCAAGTCTTCTGAAACAAAGTCTTGCACACACATGAATTCGACGAAACATTCCTGACAAATATTATGGGTGCAATTTTATGGAAATAGTTGAAATTGCTAACAAACAAATGGCAACGATGAATTACAATAGAAAACAGCATGAGATTCATCCTACAACAAATATGATCACCAAGGAAATATACAGATGTAGGAAACGGTAAATAAAAAAAACTATGACTAAAAGCAGCACATATGTTTATTCAAGCTCCAAATGTCAAACAAATATAGTTCATAAACACCACCATTCCAAACATTATTTAGGTGCAGAGACTCCCTCTGGTATGTTGTATCCATCCCAGTAGGTTTTTGAAATTCATAATTGGCTCATTGTTTCTTTGCTTAAACATGGAACTTGCAGAAGCAGCATATGACTCATTTTCCTAAAGATCCATGAGAATAATTGGCTCATTGTTTCTTTGCTTAAACAGGGCAAGAGAGACAATGAAGAAATGCAATACTCCATATCTGAGTTCCCACCCTATCACCATTTGGAAACTTTAAAAAAAATGCACCTATTCAGAGAAAAACAATTGAGTACATGGTGTGACCTTATATGTCGGGGAATATACTTCTAACGACCTTTTTTTTGGGTATTGTAGCCATCCAATAGCTGGTAAACAATTTTGGCAATGTGGCCATCCGATCGTGTGGGTATATACGGTCGGCGTCCTTTTTTTTATGGTGGGAGGATACCCAGTAGCCATCCAAGTGTAAAAACAGACACCTGTGGCTGCTGCCTGGGTTCAGAAATCTAGCTTAGCTTAATTTCAAGGCAAATCAAGTAGATTAGAAACCTGAAAAATAGATAGCATGATCTATTGTTACTATACAGAACTACAATGCTGACTTACTTGTCTACACTAAGAATTATTATTCACACAGTAGCAACCTGAGCAGACATTTTTTTTCTTCGACCATGAATATTTTATATTACTCTTATAGATGCACACAGGGAGCATCCCTACAAACTAACAGGGGAGCATCCAACCAGGCAGCAACATCACACTATATCAGTAATATAACACCAAGCAGGATCAAGTAAGCATTATCATTGTCAGAACCTATCAGTTCCCCGTCATATTTTGAAGATTAAGCATTGATTGCTCAACTCGCTAAATTATGCACAAGGGCAACAAAACACATAGTTAGTTGGCAACCTCTGTGTTCTAACCCAATAAGAAACACATGTATGCACTATTAGCACACTGAAAAGACCAGGAATGAGTAATGCCATATACTATCATCATGTTCACACATTCAATTTTCCTATCTGCATAACCCTGAAATGCTAAACTGATGAACAACTTGTAGACTACTTTCTTATAACATGAGTTCCGAATAAAGGGGTAAATCTATATAGCTTTTTTCTAGTGGAGCCTACTGCACAAAACACTACCTGTAGTTCCGAATAATTAGTTTTCCATATCTGCTATTCCTGATAACAGAGGATAGGACACTAACATAATACATGAAAGAGCACGCTAAAAATTTCCATAATGCAACACTCACCTTTGATTTTGAAGGCCATTAAATAACAACTTTCAGAAGGGAGAGAGGCAACAATACTTGATACGTGCAACCTAAGACAGAGAAATTATAATTCACAAAGACTTTCAACAAAACAAATGATTTGGTACTTCCATAGATGAGATGATGCAGCTAAAAATGAAAGGTAGAATGTACTATCACATGAGGCGGTGAGACGTACCTTGTAGGCGCTGAAATCAAAATCATGCCAGGCCTGCAACATTCAAAAAATCCAAATTCTGAATTGAAAGGTATCATTTATTTGGTTTCAAATGGGGCAGCAGAAGCAGAAAAGGTTGATGCTCACTTTAGGAATAGTATGGAGCAGAGACCAAGGATGGACAAATCAAAATTAGATGTTGTTCAGCTGGGCTTGGGAACTTCGATCTAGGCATGTGATACCAGATGTTGAGAGACAAACCACCGTGTGGATTACCTCTGGAAGGGGAACACAACAGTGTCAGCATCGTCGCTCATCATCTCACCAGGGCCTGCAACAGAGCCAGCCAAGAACTGTAAATAATGATCAAAAAGAAGAAAAATGCTCTAATCAGCTGAAAAATTGTTCAAATCGGCAAGCAAAATATCAAGCACTAATTACTGGAGACCTACAATCTAAAAAATTACATCTATCTCAAGCACAACTATCTAAATAAGTGCAGAGCATAAATATTGTGCTGTCTGCAGCTACAGATGAACTTAGACATACACAATATATCATCATATAATGTCTTATTAAAGGAGAGAAAGCAAACCCACATGTATACTCCATCTCCAACAAAATTAAATCTTATTTTTAGGATCCTTTCCATAACCCTGTATTAGCAGTATATATGTAAAGAGCTAACAAAACAATTGATCTGCATCTGATCCGAGGAACATATTCTAGATAGCAGCAAAGCCTCCAACATAACAGCATAATAAACCATATTGAAGAAAAAAAATGATGAATAAGAGAAGGTGGATAGCCAGTACCTGCAACTTATGTTCCCTTAGCCTCTCACCCAAACATAGCTGGACCAAATCGCTCTACAGAAAGAGGAACATTAAGGGCACCTCATCCAAATTCCACAGGCTTCGATATTTAACTCAGATAAAAAATGATTATGACTCATCCATATCTTCACATATCAGTTTATTTGAATATGATCTAATAGACTCAGATACAAAACTGAGCACTGATATCTTAGCTTCAAAATGTGATTTGAACATCACAAGAAACTGTAACTTACATCTGAATAACACCCCCATCGGCGCACTAAGTCGTACAGTTGCCGACCAGGTGATGTATAGAAGAATGCCTTCGTCTCGTCACAGTAGCACCGAAATATCCCAATCCCCCTGCAATTACAACAATCTGGGTGAACACTTTTTTATCCTCATTCACCATAGCAATCTGTAGCTACAGAACCAAGAAAAGAAATTGATTATCACATGCATGTATCCTTGCATAGATGCAAATAGGTGTCCTAACAGAAATACACCAGCTATGGTATATAAGGTTTAGGAAACAATATCAGGAGTAATAAGCCAACAGGTTCATTAGCATGATAAATGAAGCGTCATTAGTATAGCTTACACGGCTAGGAACCAAAAATCAATTCTCTTATGGTATTCTTCTATGTCGAAAAGCAGGCCATTTTCCAAACTCAAGTTCCGAGAACTGAAAGTAAAATAGAAGGTCATAATCAAGAATGGAGCAAGTACAATAGTAATGTAAGCACTGAAAATAATAATTGAAATGGCCGCACTCGCATTTCTCACACCACTGTATCCTATTCGCAACTTGCAAACGTATAACACAACCACACCAACTAAATAACCCACCGGATAACTTCGCCAAGCAAAAATAGTGAGTCCTGCATCTTATTTAAGTACAGATATACAGACCATTCAAAAGAAAACAATTTATTTCCTTTTGCATCCCATTACTGCTATCATCAGTATTCTGAAGCATATTTTCATAAAAAGTCAAGCAAGCTATCTTGAGTTGGTTCAGAATCTCATCGATTTTTAAATTTTGATGGCAAGCTTAGTACCTTAGTGTAGTAATAAAATAAGCAACAAATGCCAAGTGAGTCGATGGCAATCTATGAATCCTTCAGGTCACATATGCTGGCAGTGATCATGCCGAGGTACCAAATCTTGACGTAGAGAATGAAGACAAACTCAATCAAAAGCTTGACAAATGCCCATATCAGGAGGAACAAAACTGCACAAAGTGTTTGAAGTAATATTACGCACTGCATCGGTTATAATCATAGCTCTTTGTATCAGTAAAATTAAATATCATGGAGAAAATTAAATTAAATAGCCATTATCAATGGCCAAGCTTGTTATTTCCTTCTGTCATCTTAGATAGGCATCTACATGAATACTTCCTAGAAAATATGAACCCAGTAGTAAGTGAACGATGGTTCATTGATCGACTATTTCTCAAATAATCAATATAGGTTATCGAGAATTAAGGGAAATGGAAAAGTGGCAAGAGGAGGTAACTTGCCTACAAAAGGTCCAAAAATTAGCATGCATCTCACACTTGCATTAGAGCACGGTACAAAATCAATATCACAACCTACAGAAACAACACCAACCTCTATCAAAAAAGAAACAATAGCTGCAACCATCTGTAAGAAACACACCTACCTATACCCAAAATATTACAGGACAAAGAAAACACAAACTTGCAATTATATCCGTCCATAGTGAGCCAACAGCAGAACAAAGACATCACCTCTTGCAATGAAATCTCACACTTGCATTAGAGCACAGCACGAAATCAATATCACAACCTACAGAAACAACACCAACCTCTATCAAAAAAGAACCAATAGCTGCAACCATCTCTAAGAACCGCACCTACCTATACCCAAAATATTACAGAAAAGAACAGACAAACTGCAACTAAGCAATAAGCCCAGCAAGTAATCACCCTTATTGTGTATTCCTATCACCTCTTGCAATAAGTAATAAGCCAGCAAGCAAGCGCCGTTACTGTAAATCTCAATCACCCTTACTGTGTATTAATATCACCTCTTGCAATGACACTAAGCAATAAGCCAGCCAGCAAGTGTTGTTACTGTAAAACTCCAATATACCTAAACAGCAAGAATCTAAGAACTACATCTACATGTACGACAAATTATTACAGCACGAATGGACTTTCAGATCACCCAAGTACATGAAGCTAATCCAATTTATCCATTTGCTGAACAGACATACAGAAATAGTCAGCATGTACATCATACAATTACAATCAATAAGGAATATAGCTAAAAATGACTCCTACCAAACAGGGAGCTATAGATTATGATGGGTTGCTAATTACTACCGCTGGATAATTAATTGCTGCCACACACCATAATTAACCTTTGAACATAAGAAAGCATGCTTGAACGTAACCAAGCACACATGTATGGAACTGATGCTTGAACAACAGCAAGCACACATGTACCCACTGACATTGAAAGAGCAAGTGATATTTTGTCTCAATTGCACAATGCACCAATATGATCTTCCAAAAATAAACATGTGCACAACTCTTGTATTAACCCTATTCATAAATTAGGAACCCATATAAGTAGCCAGTATACCTGGGGCGCTGGGGGCGGTGTGGAGAAGGCGAGGTTGTCGGTGTCAACGCCCTACTCTGTCTGGGAAGGCATAGCTCCACATGATTCATGGCCCGAAAGTAATGTTCCACTGAAAGTAATGTTCCAATAGGTCCACATCAGAATTTTAATTCTATATACTATGACAATCACAGCAGTAGGAAATAAGAGGTCTAAGTTTGACCAGTGCCCACACAAACACATGAAGTAGAAGCAATCAATTGCATGAATTTTGCCTGAACCATGCTCTACTGAGAACAGTAACTAATGAGCTAGAAAATTCCCTTGCTACACCAACTACAAATTTATTAACAGCGGCAAAACATTCGCATAAATAAATAACTGATTCGGTCATGGTTGATACAAACTGAAAATTCTCAGGAACGCTATCTTGTCATCATTTGAACTAAAAACATACATGTACACGCCAGGTAAGGGCATAAAAACTGAGCCAGTAGAACAATTAGTGTCATGGTTTGTTTTAGCTTGACTAACTATCTTACTCTAGACTAAGTTTCTTTAGTTCGGACGAACAATAAAAGTGAGGGCCCAAAGGGTCTCTTGGATAACTCAAAGTAAGCACTGTAATAAGGAGGTACAAAAGAAATCAACACAAGCTACAGTCATGGTACAAAGGCAAGCAGATATAAGGAAAAGGTAAATGCAACCTATAGCTGTCAGGAGTAAATATCACACGTAAATCCATCTGCAGCAACCCTCCACTCTAGCAGGAGTAATTGGTCTTAGCAAAACCAGCAAAAATTGAACTATCTCTTTCACAGCCTCCTCACTGCATACACACAAATACATATAGGAGAGGAATGAGATGGGGTAAGGACCATCGTTAAAAAGGGAGAGAACTGAGAGCTGGAGAGATTAAGAGGAGGGGCTTACCAGTGGAGTAGTCCGACGGTGCTGAAACCGCAGGCCGAGCCGGCCGGCGAGGCTGCTCCGCTCGGTGGAGCTTGTAGCCGCCGGATGGGGAGGAAGGAGGACGCGCGCCGTCCACCGCGAGGGCCGCGCGGACGCCCACGAGCTGCAGCGACGGCGTCGACTGAACTGCGCAAGACTCGGAGATGCGCCTCTCTCGAACGGGAGCCTGGCCGCCGGCCGGCCACGAGGTAAAAGGAGCTTTCCCAGCCCGGCCGCCGCTGTTGCCCGGCCGCTTCTCCCTTCCCGGCTGCCGCCGCCCTGTCTAGCCTGGCCGCCCTGCCCGGCCGTCGCCGCAGCCCGGTCGCCTCTCCCCCAGGCCTCCGTCTCCGCCTTGACCTGCCACCGCCGGTGGTCCGCCCTCTGCGCTCGCTCCTGCTCCTTCTCCCTCTCCACTGCCATCCCCATCTCCTCATCCACCCGCGGCGCTGCGTCCGGCGCCCTCCAACTGCGGGAGCCGAGGAGTGTGAGCTGGAGGAGGAGGGGGAGGGGGCCGTGGTGGGGAGGAGCAGTGGTGGCGTGCAAGGAGGAGGACGGGCCGGGGCATGGTGGTGGCGGCGGGAGGAGGAAGGGGATTGGGGGAGAGGAGCTTTGCGAGGGGATAGGGCGAGGAGAGCGCGTGCGGGATTGGGTGCCGGCGGCTAGGGTTTTCCACTGAGTGGGCGCAGCTTATATACCCCCAGACGCGAAAAGACGATTTTGCCCAGCGCGGCTCCGTCGGAATAACGGCCACTGCCACCGCCATTCGCAGCGCACACGGGCACGAACCACCCCACACGCTGCCATGCGGGGCCGGAAAAAATCTGGGGCCACGGACAGTGACACGGGGTAGCTCGAGGCGTGTAGAAATTGTCCGGCCGACTGGGGACATCTAGGAAACGGACGGCTGAGATCGCTGGTAAATCCTTATCTACGGCTGTAATTCTCAAATCACTGAGGAGCCTCCTACCCCCCCCCCCCCCCCCCCCCCCACGATTATACTCTTTAGATACTCCCTCCGTTTTTATTTAGTTTGCGTTCTGGGTTTAGTCAAAGTCAAATTTTGTCATGTTTGACCAAGAATATAAGAAAAAATATGAATATCCACAATACCAAATGCATATAGTATGAAAGTATACTTTATGACAATTCTAATAATGTAAATTTTACATTGTACGTATTAATATTTTTTCTAAAATATTTGGTCAAACTCAACAAAGTTTGACTTTGACTAAACCCAGAACGCGAACTAAATAAAAACGAAGGGAGTATCTGACATCAAACCATTCCCATCAATGTAAATCCCTGCTACCGGACGCGACGGCCACACAGATGCGATCGAGCATACTCCACTGGAGCTATTTACAAACATTTTTCACTTGTTTCTAGTTAACGGTGGTTATTTATGCACATACTCCTTACTCCTTGCGGTAACTAGGTTTGGCCGTCATTGGTTGTGTCTGGTAATGGCGGGTTTCTAGGCGTTGAAGAATTGTGTGGAGATTGTTCAGACTTTCTGGGGTGGGGGGGGGGGGGGGGGTGTGAAAACACATGATCTAACTTTGGTGTTTACATCGGGTGACAACAATGTTTGTGCAATGTTAGGCGTCGTTGTTGGAGAACCTAATCGTCGTACGTACGGGAGTTACCAAGGATGGTTGTTGTTTTCGTTGGTGCGAGTTGTTGATGGCTTTGGTGGGGCCTAGTTTCTTTTGTTTTCCTTTTTTCTGTTTTCGTGGCCGTGTGCATCATTGATTTCTCTACTACTTCTTGCTTGTTTCAATCTAATCTCAGAACACAATTGTGTTGGTCTTAAGTAGTCTAATTTGTTTGTGTGGTTTCCATAGATTTTGTTTTCTTTTTTCTTGGAGAAACCAGTTTTTTCTTTTTCTTATCCTCAATTAAACTTTAATCTACACCAATTTCACATTTTTGCAAGTGATATTAAACCCCTTTTAAACCACATTTTGAAACCTAAAAAACAAATTCGCCAAAAAGCGTACATATACATGTCTAGTAGGATGAAACCCCAGTAATTTGTCATTTGGATCCACAGATTTGTGATATTGTTTAGACCAAAATATGACGTACTTTTCATTAGACTAACTAGCTAGAACAATATGAAATGTAACTTGTGAAATACATCAATGTGTAGAACAAATGAATATTTTGTTTTGTTCTACTCGTCAATGCTCCAAAATATTGGCTAAAAGCTCGATAAGTGGAAATACAAAATTGTATGAAGAACGTGTTTTCCGTTTTTAACTCAAAATAAGAAACTTATAACATACTGGTGAGTGGGGACACTGTTCAAAGGCGAAACAAATATGGAAGAAGCGCAGTATAAAATATTTCTTTATTCGTTTCCTTTTTTAGTGTGAAGAATGGAGATCGAGCAAAGTTGGTGCTAACTTTACCCCAGGGGAGTTAGGGCATCTCCAGTCGTTCGGCCCCCCCAGGCCGAAAAAGGCGCTATTTTGGCCCGCCTGGGGGGCAACGGCGCTATTTCACGCGCTGGGGGAGGCCGATTCCCAGTCGCCGAACCCAGGCCGCCCCCCAGCCGGCGAGTTTGGGCGAGTTTGGGCCATATTTCGCGCATAAAACAAAGGCCAACACAATTAAAATAGTTCGACATACAAATTCACACATAAGAATAGTTCAACATACAAATCCACACAAATAGTTCAACAATGCAAGCAAATAGAACAAATCAAACTAGGCATTGGCATTGTCGGCATTGCCATTACCTTTGCGCTCCCACAAGTGCTGCACAAGATCATCCTGCAGTTGTGTATGTGCTGCAGGATCTCGAATCTCCTGGTGCATAGCGAGGAAGGCTGCCCATGTTGCTGGAACCTGGTGATCTACATCTGCAAGAGGACCCTGTCGGTAGTATGGCTCAGTAGTCTCAGGCACCGGATGATCCCGCTCACTCTCAATGATCATGTTGTGCAAGATCACACAACAGTTCATCACCTGCCACATGTTGGCCTTCGACCAAGTCATGGCTGGGTACCGGACAACAGCGAATCGAGATTGCAGCGCACCAAATGCCCGCTCAACATCCTTCCTGCAAGCCTCCTGGCACTTGGAAAACCAGGCTTTCGCGCTTCCTGGCACAGGGTTGGAGATGCTCTTCACAAATGTTGACCACTTCGGGTAGATGCCATCTGCAAGGTAGTAGCCCTTTGTGTACTGGTGCCCATTGATCTCGTAGTTCACTGGAGGGGCATGACCTTCAACAAGCTTGGCGAAGACATTCGAGCACTGCAACACATTGATGTCGTTGTGAGTTCCTGGCATACCAAAGAAGGAATGCCAAATCCATAGATCATGTGTAGCCACGGTCTCAAGAATCACACTGCACTCTCCTTTGTGGCCTTTGTACACCCCCTGCCATTCAAATGGACAGTTCTTCCATGCCCAATGCATGCAGTCGATGCTTCCAAGCATCCCAGGAAAGCCTCTTGCTTCGTTGCAAGCTAGGATCCGAGCAATGTCTTCCGCATTGGGCGATCGCAAGTATTTTGGCCCAAACACTGCCACCACTGCCCGGCAGAACTTGTTCAAGCAATCAATGGCAGTGGACTCGGACATGCGCAGATAATCATCCTGTGAATCAGCGGGAGCACCATATGCAAGCAACCTCATGGCCATCGTGCACTTCTGAATTGAGGTAAAGCTAACCGTACCGGTGCAATCCTTCTTCAATTTGAAGTAGGTGTCGAACTCCCGGATGGCATGCATGATGTCGAGGAAGAGCTTGCGGTTCATCCGGAAGCGGCGCCGAAACACGGCCTCGTCCTGCATGGGATGATCGACGAAGTAGTCGGAGTAGAGGATGCAGTACCCTTCGTAGCGCTGCCTCGGCTCGCTCTTGCGGCGGCCGGGCGCCGAGCCACCACGCCGCGGCCGCGCGTCGTGCGCGAGCAGGCCGGCGAGGCAGGCCAGGATCAGCAAGTGCTCTTCGTCGTCGAGGTCGGCCTGGGCTTCCTCGTCGAGCAGTTCGGCGAGCAGCTCGTCGTCGTCGGAGTCCATGGCTGGGCGGGCAAACCGCCGAACAACTAGCAGGCGAGGTGGGCGCGAGCCTTCCGAGAGCCTTCCTCCCGGCTAGATCACGGCGGAGGGGAGGGGCGGCGCCGGCGCCGTGGTTTGGGGCGAGATGGTGGGGTTCCTAGCTGCTTGCGTCCGGCGGAGGGGGGAGGGGTGGTGCCGGCGGCGAGATGGCGGCGACGGGGCGGGATAGAGGAAAGGGCGAGGCGGGGGTGGGAAATGCGCTGTCTCCCCGACAGTGCTGGCCCACGCGCGTTTTCCCTTCCGCCGACCCCCCCCAGGCGCAACCCGACGCGCTGGGTTTGGGCTGGGTGCGCCGGCGCCAAAACGGCGCTAAACGGCGCTATTTGGGCTCCTGGGGGGCGACTGGTAGAAAAACGGCGCTATTTGGTCCAAAACGGCGCTTTTTGGGCGCTGGGGGACGGCTGGAGGTGCCCTTAGAGCTAGTGCTCCTTTACCTCGGCTCTCTGGAAGTGATGGTGAAAATCCTGTGATTAGACTGCTGAGGTAGCTTTGGCCAGGTATCATGGATCTAGCTTTTGGTTTATTTGGACATGATGTGAGAAGGCCTTGACCAATATATGCATAGTCAAATGCCAATAAGACAAGCATGCCTGTACATGCACGCATGCTAGCTCAAATCATTATCACATCATTCCCTTCCTATAGACTACTGTATATATAGCTAGAGTTTAAAAAGGTTGAAAGGCAGAAAGAAAATCTACTATAGTTCAGTAATAAGCTTCTTGGATTACATCAGAAGCTCAAATTTAGTAGTTAATATATTCTCTATAGTCTTCGGCTTTCTCCTAAGGAATTGACCAGAGAAGAAGATGGAATTTGTCCTGAAAGGAAAAAAGATTCGACAAAGCATTCAAATCGATACATGAATGTGCCTAAATCATGTTCATCAATGTAGCACTCACGCACCAACACTCCAGTGAATGTTTGTAGTACCGTCATAAGAAGATTGGCCCGCTACAGGAAATGCTTCGGTACGTACACAGCTGTGCCGGAGAGCTATGGCATGACCACATTTCCATGCAAAGTACATGCTCTGGAAAATAGGACTAAGGTATCAAAAGTTATCGATCTTCTCATAGATAAACTTGAACCTGAAAACTCTAGATAAAATCCCATTCTCACATAGGAGTTAAGTTATTTCGTGTGATTTGTGTTTCCTACTCCCTCCGTTTTTTAATATAAGATGTTTTAGCTAACTCACATGTTGAATAGGTGCACACCCAAATAAGTGTATATACAACTTAAAACATGTCTATATACATGTTGCCACATGTGAATATGGACGAAAGCAAAAACATGTTATATTTACAAACGGAGGGAGTATCTGTTGGTGCGGCAAAATCAGTGTCACTACATGCTCTAGCTCAAAGCAAGTATTGCCTCCATTGGCGCCGCCACATGCATGTTTTGGCATGGTAAAACAGTTCGCGTTTTAGCTTACCAAAACGTTTTAAACTCCCTCTGTTTATAAAAAGATGTGTCAACTTTGTCTAAATTTGTATATATGTAGACATATTTTTGCAAATTTAAACAAAGTTGAGACATCTTTTTATACATGGAGGGAGTATTAATTATGGGATAAAGGGAGTAGCTAGGGAAAAAATGTGTATTTGGGGAATCAGAAAACACTTAACTTATTTTGGAAATCAAACGAAGGACTTGGAGAGGGGACGAGGCGACACACATGCCATTGCGGAGGTCAGGTTGACAGGTGATCTGGGGTGGGTGCGCCATATCTCCTGGCCAGGGAGGGGCACCTCGATCTTCATGGCAAATGTCAGACGGTGATCTACAGCTTTCCGCAGGGGAATTAAAGCGCACGCACTTGGCATCGTTTCCTCGGCACCCATCTGATTCAAGGTATCATCTCGATCTCGCAACTACCTATCTTGATTTCTAGCTAATTACATGCATGTTCCACTTTTTCCCAGCACACGTGACTTTCTATCCTTTCTCCAGAATATGCATATGTCGTTTATATTCAATCTGGTACACATATGGTCAAAATGTACTGTTATCTTGTGGGCATATACATTTAGTGCCTTTTTTGGATCACATGATTACAAAATATAGGGATAATAAAACTCGGTAATTTGACAGCCTTACAGGTGCAAAACATAGGAATTGAGAAAAACATTTTGGATGGAACACATAAATAACACTAGAGAAATTCTTAATCTTACGCGAATGAGTTTAGCAAATAGATTAGAGCAACTCCATCGGCTCCCCAAGCACCCCAAAATACTCATTAGGGGTGTCGAAAAGGAAATCGGCTACAACGAACTCCCTATCTATCCGGCCCGACCCGATTTCTGTCCAGCACCCCCAAGCGGTTTCAAAACTTTGGGCCAACCTAGGGTGCCGAAAAAACGACCAAACATGTCCTCATGCAGCTTCAGACGGGCTCGGGTTGTCATCCGTACACCGGTCACGTCGGTTGTAACGGCGGATCAGTCTTCTCGTCTTCCTGAACAGCGTTGTCTAGGTCAGCGCTGCCGAGACATGTCGCCTGCATTAAACCGGCATGTCGCCTCACCAGTCACCACCCTCACGTTGGTTCCCAGCCGCGCCACCTTTTTTTTTTTGGCTCATCCCACCTCTCTTTCACGCCAAATCAGGCGGCAATAAGAAGCCCCGACGTGCCCCTGCTTCTAGCTCTGTTCTTCCATCTCACCGAATACAGCACAAACCACGCCGCGTCATCGACAACATGCCACGCCGCGCCGAGAGGGCGGTCCACGAGCACCTGAACGTCAAGAGGGTGCGTCCTCTGAAGGTGCTCGCGAGGCTCTCCGCTTCGGCGTGGCGGACGCTCGCCGCCGGCGGGTGGAAGACGCTCCGCCGGTCCGACAAAGCACATGAGCTCGAGAGGAGATGCCGGGAGGGCGCAGTTTAGGCATGCTGCAATGGAAAGGAGATGCCTAGAGACCGGGGCGGCGGATAGGGAGGAGTTCGCAATGGAGGCGGAGAGTGAGAATATGGGCCGCTATGGCGCCATCAGAGGTGCAAAGGCGCGTGTTGCGCACCCGCATACATCGACAGAGGCGCACTGGATCATGGTGCAAGGCTGGGCTCACGCATGTGGCATGACGCAAGGAGCTTAGCTCTCCCTCTTTGGTCGAGCCGAGGGCAAAGGACAAGGGTGGACCCTCTCGCACGTCCGACCGCGAATGACGACGAGACTGGCCCTAACAAGGAACCTCCTCCCGGCGTCTAGATTACTTTAGTGGTAGTTTACATCTAAATGAGATGTAGTTTAAGTTCTAGTTTCAATGTACCATTGTAATGAATCGAGTTTCAGTGAATCATGTTTTAGTTCAAAATTTGCGAAGGTGCGCCAAATTACAATATTTCATTCGGATTGTGCTGGACATGTGTCTGGTACCCTAAATATTTGGAGGGTGCTGGAAAACATTTTGTGGGTGCCGCTAGACATGCTCGTAGACTGGATGTTAAAATTCCTATATTATTTAGTTGTACGAATGCAATCCATATAAATTTAAAAGACGTGCTTTTCTTTGGAAAAAAATCCTATGAATTGGTACACCCCAAAATTTCTGTAAAAATCCTTCAATAATCGAAAGAGGCCCTTAAAACTCGTGGGCCAGAAGATTATAGAATTCTTTGTATACATAAAATAAACTAAACAAAGCTTATTTGATTCTAATTTTGAAATCACATTACATGCACACGTTATAGCTGTACCAAAACACAATTGATGGAGTATTCATCTTTTCACTGAATCCATCCACCATTGACCATGACCTAGTAACCTTATGCATGGGCAGGAGTCGCTTTAGCCGGATGGACCAGATTGAACATAAATCATACCCATGTGGTATTGAATCAAGAGTACTGACATACCACTCCTCGGCAATAACAGGGGGAGAGAGGGAAGATGGATCGAGAGTGAGCTGGTGTGGGAGGAATTTCTCTGGCACCGGAAAGCTCATTCCTGAGCCCGTCCATAAACATATGCAGTACAGTCACTAGCAGTAATTGTTTATGCGTCCCAACTCTGACTACCCTACTGCTACCCGGCCCCTGCGTGCTACGGCTGTTCGCAGTAAACTCGCCATTCACTCCGGGCTCTTTACTGCCACACTCACAGGCCAGCCTATGGAGTACTGCCGTCGTTAGGAAACCTATGGTACTTTTATCTTTTCCGATGAATATGAGACGTACAGTCCATGTATACAGTTTTATCACAGTGAATAAGTTTACCTCGATGGCGAGAGAGGATGAATACTTCAACATTTCCGAGTTGGATCACATGAGTATGCACGTTCTGAACAGACACATCTGATGCGGGGAGGTGGCGACAGACGAGGATTAAAATTCCAGCGGAATTTCCAAAATTTCGGTGATTTGATTGCGGAGTATTTTTTTGAAATTTTAGACTACATTTGTTCGAAACTCAAAATAATTTTCAAATATAGTTATATTTTGTATAAAATTGACGAATGTTTATTCTGAATAATTTCTATGAATAATTCAACGATTCCAACATTTTGGGACTTTCTTTGTATCCCTGAATTTATCCATTTCCGATTTTTTCCAGGTGTGACACTTTGTTGGTCCAAAATAAGTTAAGCGCCATATTTTCCCATCAAATTGGCCACATGGGATCAATTCGCAGGGGCACAACTCTAATATGGTATTTGAGCTAGCGGTCTCAAGTTTAAGACCCAACCAACACGCAATAATACAAAAATAGTTGTGGCTTCATCTGTCCTAGATTTAATGGGTAGTCTAGATGAGAGGGAATGTTGAAATATATTCCCAATTATTTTACATCAGCTGATATTGTTAAGTGAATTGCCTACTACATGGGTCAAATATAGGTGGGCATGAGTGGCGGTGGCGGTATCCCTCCCTCGCTTTTAGTTGGAATCAAGATCTCGATTGTGCAATTAAGATGGACAAATTGTAGCATTTTTCAACTTCGCAAGCTCTCGGTGACGGAGGTCCATGTGCTCTTTTAATGCCAATTCTTTATAAGAATGTAAATTTTTACCAAGGGTTGGCTTGGTTTACAAAAAATTCAAGCCTTCTTCTTGATCGGCCCCAGTCCCAAGGAAGTCAAGAAATAATAGGGTTGTGTCATAAATAATGACATTCAACAAACAAAAACACTGCCTATTTTTGTAAATTCGGTATGAATCGACCGTTATTTTATAAATTAAGCATACCATGCTTCCAATTAATCTCATGTGCCAAAGCCAAGAAGTTGGGAAATATCCAGGTGCGTGAGTAAGCTTTTTTAATTCAAAACGGATCCTGAAGGCTCAATCTATTGATTGAGTAGATGAGAATTATCCGATTAATTAGTGAACCCAGATAAAATGCCGTTAAAACAAGCTCAAATCCGCGCACCTTCAGCCCTGTAACGTTTAACCTTTCTGATTAAAAAAATAAACATATCTTTTTCTTCTGTGTCAAGTATAAATTGAAGGAGTACTTCTCACTACAGGATTTTCTCTATTCTTTTTTTAGATTCACAGATTTTCTCTGTTTTTTTTTTTTTTTTTTGCGAAACACAGTACAACGCAAGCGCTCATATACACGCGCACACACTCACCCCTATGAACGCACGCACGCACACCCTACCCCTATGAGCACCTCCGAGAGACTGAGTCGGCGGGTCGAGTCTTGAGATTGACGAAGTCACCACGGGCGCCTCGCTGTCGACGGGAACGTCGCCTCCCACTGAAGAATATTCCGCCTTAAATGAGAAACACCAGCGTCAAACCTGGGGTTTGAACTCTGGTGGGCTGGGGGTACAACCACCCACCTAACCATCTTGCCACAGGCAAGTTCTCACAGATTTTCTCTGTTCAGTAGTTCGATGTACACCCGAAGTAAATTCTCAGATGCTGGAGCACTGGTGCTATAGGCACGAGCGGTACTGGTGGGCTTGTTTGGGCCATCGGACCTGGGAACTTGCGCCTAGCATCTCCTCTCCGCCGAATACGGACGCCGTGGCTTCTCCTGGATCTCGTATCGTGGGCTTTCGCGCCCGCTGACACGCCGCCTCGCTTCTTCGCCGACCCCGAGGCCGGCCGAGGCGACGGCTTCTCTTGTTCTCTTCTCTCTGAACACCCTCCTCTCGCTTGACCAATCTCGTCTTCCCCCAGCTCCATGATCCATCTACAGTATCTTCTCCCACGTTCTTGAACAGCCCCGTTCGGATTGGTCTTGTGTGTGTTCACCTCGAGACGTGTTCAGGTTAAGAAAGATCGACGGCGAAGGGAGGGGCATTCTCTGCCGGCGTCGGCAGGCAGAGTATGCACCAACCCCGGCCCCTCCATGTCCGAGCTTTGGGAGGCTGCGCGCCTGGCCGGTAACTAATGCATGTGCTGCCACAGACATACACTGACGCGTGAGTGACTGACGAGCACGCACACGACGGTGAGCTCTGGGTGGCGCTGGCGCATGCATGGGTGATCGAGGTGAAAGGGATCGCCTGCCGCCTCTGCGCCGGGCTGCGTAAGTTTTCGTGCGCACTGCGAGTAGTACAGCCATGGCCTGCGCGTGCCTCTGCCACCGCCGGCTGCGTAAAGGCAGCAGCTGAGCCAGGTAGCCCCTACGTACTGCTGCGGCTGCGCAGAAAGCTCGCGACCTAACCTACGCATGCATGCACTGCGGCGAGCTAGCGATCGAGGAACGTAGGCTCGTAATGAGATGGTGATTGCACCGCCTGGGCGCCGCTGTCATCACCTGGGATCTCGCATCTCTCGTTTTCTTGTTTACTTCTGCTACTGGTGGATGGGTCATGGGTATACATGCTCGCATTGGATAGCAACTATGACAGTCAAACTCTAGAAAATCCGAGGCTAGAAAGGCAATAGCCTCGCTATCCTGTATTGGGATGTTCATGTTATCTGCAAATGTACTCCCTCGGTTTTACAATATAAGATGTTCTAGATAGATCACATGTTGGCTAGGTGCATACCTAAACAAGTGTTCATACACATTAAAACATATTCACATACATCTAGATACATGTGAATGTGGACAAAAACTAAAACATCTTATATTTAGGAACGGAGGGAGTACATGCTAAACCAACTGTAAGATATTTTCTATGTTTTTATTTACACCGCTATTCTAGGTTTCTCAAAGTCAAACCTTGTAAGCTTTCACCGAATATATAGGAAAAAATATTGTAAACAACTCGGGCAAAACCTGGAATCTGTAGCTAGACTTTGGGTTGTTGATTCTAAATTTCTGCTGTAAATTCTATTTGTGCCGATGTACCATGGTCCATTTGGAAACTTAGAAATGATCTCATCTTTAATGGGGTTACTCGGATTGATGTTAAGCAGATGTGTGGTGGATTATCTTAAGGACCATCAAAAAGTGGACCGGCATTTTCAAGGAGTCGATGATGGGATTGGTGGAAAAATTCTATCAACATTTCCGTCAGGCTAATGCTGGTTCCACTAACGACCGAGAGATGAAGGACAAGCTTCGACCTTCTCCTGCTTTGTTGGAAAGTGAGGGCAACTACTTGAAGATCACCTCTGCTGATGATGTCCGCTCCAACTTCTTCTACAGACCCGTCTCGACGCTGGTTGCTACCTGGAGGGCGTCGCCACCTTCTCCTGAAGATGGCGAAGTTACCAGGGTGCTGCAAGCCGCTGAAAGTGGCGAGCAGAGGCTCTGCTGTTTGGTGTCTCGGGCCTGCGTGCCTTAAGTAGTTGTTGTTGCGCAGCTTAGTAGTTTCTGGCAGACGAAGACTATTTTTTTTACTGCTTTTTAAGTTCTGAAACTCTGTAGTTTATTCATGTACTCTGCCCGTGGTAGCTTCATGCAATGGAGCTGGGAGTGAACCTCCTGTTGATCTAAAAAAATACAAACAACTATAATGTAAATTTAGTAGTACTATAATCATCATAAATACTTTCATATTACATAATTTGGTATAATATTCCGTAAATACATTTGATATTATAGATGTTAGCATTTTTTTTATCAAATTTTAAAAAGTTTGACTTCGGAAAATAACCAAGAACACGATGTAAATAAAAACGGAGCGGGTATATGGGATGAGAGGTACATGAAACATTTTCTCCACCAGAATTTTAAACAAAATATTATATGGGTTTGTCAAGACCCTCTTCTTCACCCATTCCACTTAATTTCGCAGAGAGAACATTTAGGACATGTTTGGTTTGTATGATTATGAAACACATGAATTGAAAACCACAAAATTATGATAGGAATACATGTGCAAAACATAGAAATGAAAACACGTATCTTTTTAAACTTGGATATTTTGTTCATAGGAATAGGAAAAACAAAGGAGTCCTAGTAAACATGGTTAAATCAAAGTCAAACCACATGAGAAATTAAAATTAAGATGTTATTAAACCACTAAAGACGTCGGTCTAGAAATTTAAAAAGAGGCACATGTGGATTGTAAAATTTATAAGTTTTTCTTTAAAACAGAGATCAAATGAATATTTCCTTTGTTTTTACTTTACTCCATTCTTTTGAACAAAACAGATAAATAATGCCATTGAAGGAAAAAATTCTACTCCTATGTTATTTCTCCACTTTATGTTTTGAACCAAAGAGGAGCTTAAATACAGGAAGTCAAAATGGAGGCCGAGCTACATGTATGTTTTTATGCTTCTAAATTTGAGACCCACATTTTGAAGTTTCAAAAAAAATCTGAAAAACATCCTGAAATGTTGAAAATAGTGTATCATATTAACGTGCAAAATCTCAACTAAAAATAATTCATTTTCTGGGCTACACAAAAATTTGCAAAACCTCTCAGATTTTGTTGAGTTGAAATTTTGGACTGATTACTACTTTCAAATTCAGATTTTGTCATTTTTTCACAGCCTAAAATACAACTTACTTCTAGTTGAGATTCTTACACTTTGGTAGAATGGTGGGCAATATGTTTTTTAGCACCCACTTTTATCATGCCATGCAGCGTTCATCGTCGTGCTGTCTCCAAGTGGCATCGTCCCCGGCGACGGCGTCGACGGCCGTCGTGTCGAGCTGCTCTGTTCCTGCGGTGGAGAAGGACCTGATTGTATTCCCTTTTATTTAGCTAAGGTCCTTTCTTTAAAAGCCAAGGGCTTGATTGTAATTTCTTTTTATTTTCTGGTCCTTGATGTAATTTATCCCACCGTGTAATGCAGTCGGGGTCCTTCTGGATCCCTCCCCTTTGTTCAAAAAAAAAAAATATATATGCCATGCTCCTCCTACGTGGAATTTAACAAGGTGCATATGCAATTCAATTCTCCTTCACTACTTCTTTAAAAAAAAGTTTTGTCCTATCGTAGCCACCAAAGGGAGAATAATCAAACTATAAATAAATATAGATAGATAGAGCCTAGATGCTAGATCAATCGGGCAGTAGGAGCCTCGGCTACTCTACTGCTCGATCTAGCCCCTTGCATTGCATGGACACAGTATTATATCCAGCTGCTGCGTCTTGTACCGCAGCTATAGCCTTGAGCTCCGGCCACATGCCTGATCGATGCTTGGTGGAGCAGCAACACTCGACAGGTTTTGCTGATTCCCAGGCCGCCCGGGCGGGGCTTGGCGTGGCATCAACCCTGATCGTTGATCTATGTAGTTTGGGTTTCAAGCAATGCGTGGATTGCATTCCAATTTAATCCATTATTGTTTCCCCACTTCGATCGATCTAAACCTCCTCGAGCTCTCACACCAATGCCTCCTCGATGGAGTAACAAATCAAGCTTAGTACTGCTGTCCGTACATTCGATTGAACGGGACGAACAAGTTTCAAGATCAAGGGGAATACCGAATTCATCCTGAAAGCCCGATCTGAACCTGGAGTAATTCGGAGTGTCAGACACCAAACAGTTTGGTAAAATTTCAGTATCTGTCGGAGCTTGTTTTGGATGCACGATGCATAGTGGTAAGCTTATGTGTTCTACCAGTGGTTAGTCCAATCTTGCCAACATCCTCTGACTTTGTTCAAGTAGATGCATACCATCGTCAGGGAGTTAAGAGCTCACAGTACTGCAAGACTGTAACTGGTACACGGGATTAAAGTTGCGTTCAGTAATTGTTTCCCAGTGACTGTGGGAAACATTACCATTTCTGTGACTCTTGTAAACTATTACCACTGTTGGCAACGACAACGTTCCTCGCCACACTGCTATAGTCCCGGTTTCGACTGGATGCTCGGCGTTGATCTAATCAAGGTCTCTGCAATCTGAACTTTCTCGCAAAAACTGAAAAAAAAATACTTAACAGGCCACCGGCACTGAATGCCGTGGGTGACCCCTAGCCTGCATCACTGGCCCATCGTTCTCTCAGCGCGGTCCGTTCATTTGTTCAACGCCAACAAAACCCAGCCCGGCCCAGTAAATTTGTGTTGTACATATCATCGCAGAATCACTAGAAAAAGGCTCCCATTTGCAAAGGGACATCACGTTTGTTCTCGTCACGACGAGTGTCGTCTTCTCCTTTCTTGGTCTCCTATTATTATTTACATGTCCGTCAAGTGTCACCACCAGATTGAAAGTGGGGAAAATGAGAGAGAAAGGGATATGGGAGGTGGGAAGGCAACTTTTGCCTTTTATTTTTCAAAACCGTTCAAAACGAAATATCTTGAGAATCGTTTATCCAAATTACGAACCGTTTTCACTTTTGATCTCCTCGCGTCGAGATCTTTAAAACTAGATCCCATGTTGATAGGTTTTGACGAACTTTTTTTACTCCCGATTGTGTATAGTTTGTACATCCTGTTCTGTGTACTTGTACTCCACTTCTGTGTACTATGCATTTCCTGTTCTGTGTAGTTTTGTACTCCATGTTCTGTGTAATTGTACTCCAGTTCTGTGTAGTTGTACTTCTGTATCTATGTACTTTTCTGTGTAGTTTTGTACTCCTTGTTCTGTGTAGTTGTACTTTCTGTGCATGTGTACTTTTCTGTGTAGTTTTGTACTCCCTGTTTTGTGTAGTTGTATTACTGTGTATGTGCTTTTCTGTATATTTTTGTACTCCGTATTCTGTGTAGTTGTACTTACGGTTTCTGTGTACTTTTCTGTATATTTTTGTACTCTTACACCGTGTAATTTTGTACACCTTTTCATGTGAAGTTTATACCCTGTTTTGTATACTTTATACACCGTCTGTTATAATATCAATAGTTTATACTACGTACTCCCTTTATAATTTGTGCATCTATAACTACCGTAGAAGCTTAAAACGAGGCGCAGCCGAGATGATGCGCCGAAGGTGCTTAAAGCTTTGCGAAGCAAAGCCATCGAGGCGAAGCCAAGCCGTATCACGCGCAACGACAAATGCGCGCAACGACCAATGTACTCTTTTAAGATATTTATTAAAATTTATCGAGCCGAAGGCGAGCCGTAATACTACTTACGTCGGAACAATCGGAATTACGTGAATCGGATTCCTTTGTTTATACTGGTATACTAAATCTGTACGTCTGTGGTGATTCCTTTGTACTAGTATAGTAATTTGGCCAATTAGGAGCTACAATAGCTGCGCAGAGTACTTCCGACCGATCGATCCTGATCCAGGATGTACAGCTTCGTACGCGGAACGGCGGAAGGAGCGGCCGCGGTAGCTTCGTACGCGGGACGCGCCAGTGGAACGCGTGGGGCTTCGCGACGCGTACGTCGTCCCGCCGTATGTGACCTGCCGTGTCCAATTTTTCTTTCGTTGGGCGATGTCCACGTGGCTGTGAGCTTGCTATTTCAACAGAAAGCGACCTTTGGAAAGGGAACCTTTTACTAGTTATACCCGGTGCAGTTGGGTTGGGTTCAGTTCGATTATATAATAAGCGGAGCGAACGAGGAGAAAATCAGGGGTGCTTATTAAACCGCCTACGTGGCATGCACAGTCACATGCACAGTCAGCACAGAAATAGGGAAAATTTAAGATGGGTAATTTGTGGCACAATTTTTGTTAAAATTGGGTAAAAATGTGGAAAGTCTACTAAATGGGTACATAGTGTCACAAACGTGAAACTAGGGGGTAAAAAATGGAATTCACTCTTCTCAGAAATTACCAAGTTTGGCTATTCAATTCATGTTGTGGTCTCGTTGGTTTATGACTTATGAGTGATGAATCGCACTAGCGTGATTTCCAGGTAGCCACGTGTCACACGGAGATGATGCGGAGGTGGCGCGATCGTTTCTTGAGGCCAGGAACAGCTATTTCGATAATTTTTGTATATGTTCTTTTGTGCGGTTGTCAAACTCAGAGAGTAGGTATCTTTCTTAAGTTCATCATATTCTGTTCAATTTAAAATAAGTGGTTAGTTCAAATCTGTGAAACTTACCATATAATCGGAGGTAGAATTTTTTTTGCCACGTGTCTCGCAGGGGTGGGGCGGTCTCGTTTTCTTCCTGTGTGATAGGAAAGAGGGAGTAGCGAGCTTCTACATCGCGATGACAGCGAAATGCCGTTGTTGAGGCTAGGGGAACTGCTATTTCAATATTTTCGTATATGTTCTTTTCAATGTTCAAGATATCGTTTACTGCTCGGTCGTTCTCAAATTAGAGATTAATCGATTTTATCAGCCGTATATTTATTGGCTAGTTTATTTGTTGTACATTCAAAGTTCTGGCACTATAAATTCTAAAATAAATCTATGAAAAATCAACATTCGAGTATATATTAGACAAAAGTGTTATCCTTATTCCTTTCCTTTGAATCAATAAAAATGGCAAAATTTGAGCTACTGTACAGTTCAACAAGAGTATTGGTCGATGAATTGGTTGTTATACCGATAAATCGTGGTAAGATACACGATATGTGGCGAAATTCTAGCTAAATCGGCTGCCAGACTAATAAATTGACAACGGCGATAAATTCAGGTTGTAAGCTTATGGGTCACACCATAATTCACGATTAATCATCATATCGACCTATTTTTTGAACACTGTTTCAAAAATGCGGTTGTTAAACTCAGAGGGTTTGTAGCTTTCTCAATTTGATCTTCTCTTTTATTCAGATCCAAAATAAGTGTCACATATTTGAATTATGGTTTGTGGTTAATTCAAAACTGTGAAAATTATTACTCCTGCAGCCCGGCGTGCCGTCTGTTAGATCGTCGAGGCATCGCACTCTACCACACGACGTGCCAACGTGGGCCCTTCCTGAACTTTTGATGCTAACTCTGTACTGTTCGTGAAGAGTACTGCTGCTTCCTCCGGACAGCCACCGCCAAGCCCGCCAGGCGGTGCAGACGACGTCGAGATTCAAGTACCATGCCGTACAAGCAGCGTGTGTCCGTGTCCCCTTCGTGCATGAAGAAGTCAGGCAACCCGGCGCACCAACGCGTCTCCCGTCGGCGCCCGTACGAGCATCTCCAACAGCCGCGCTAAACTGGCCACATGCGCCAACAGCCGCGCTAAACTGGCCGCGCCGTCAAATAACGGCAATTTCGCGCGCTGCCAATATGCGCGTACCAGCAGACGTGGGAAAAACCCGCGTGGGAAATTCCCGCGCGCTAGCTAAAGCAGTGCGCGGCGCACTATATATCTAACGACGTGTCCAGCGCGCGCCACGCAACCGCTTCCTTTCGCTCGCGCACGCATCTGGAAAAATCCCCACCGCCCGCCGAGTTTCCGCGCCGCCGCCAGCGAGCTTCGGCGCCGCCACCACCACCATGCCTCCGCGCCGCCGTAGCTTGTCCGGCTACCGCGGCGTCCGCCCACGCCCCAACGACACGAACTTCGCGGAGATACGGTCCGGCAACAACCGCATCCCGCTTGGAACGTACGAGACGGCGCACGAGGCCGCCCGCGCCTGGCACGCGGCGGCGTGGCGCCTCGGTAGCTCCCGGCGGGAGATGAACTTCAGCGACGCCCGCAACGCGCAGCAGGGAAGAAGCTAGCGCCACCGCCGCGCCTCGTCACCGACGAAGACCGGCGCGTCCAACGCCGGACCCAGGCCCGCCTCCTCCTCTTGGAGAGGGACGAGCTCGCCGTCGCCCATTGGCGTGCCACCCACCCGAGAGAGGCCGCCGCCGAGGAGGCGTATTGGCAAACTCAGGCGGCCGAGCGCGCAGATCTGCGGGCGGAGAGACAGGCGCGCAAGGCCGAGGCGGAGGCGTAGCTCGACAACACCACCTAGGCGAAGCAAGACGAACGGTGGGAACACCTGTTCAGCGACATCTCCGACACCTCCGACTCCGACTCCGACTACGCCGACTTCGACGAGTAGTTTTTAGTTTTAGACCTTGTTTTCGGTTTCGACGAAGTGTGTTCCTCGTGTTCATCTGCTATAATAAAATTTCTATTTTCAGTCAATTATTTTTTGTCTTTTTAATCTTGTTTTCAGTGGTCAAAAGATGCAAATGTGTTTGTGGCGCGCTACCTGCTCCTCCGCGCGCTAAAAAATAGCACGTCTGGTAAACTCAAACACCCAACCCATGCGCGAAAACGCTATTTCGGCGATGCAATTTTTTTAGCGCACGGCGCAACCCCGTGTCTGTTGGAGATGCTCTAAGGCGGCAACCCATCGACCTGTCTGCACCAGCACGCCCCCGTCGCAGCCTCTGCCCACTCCTACCACGTCGCGGCCGTCAGCCCCAGCCATGCCGCTCACGGCATGGAGTGTGTGGGCGCCGCGCGTGCCTCGTCTCCTCTCCAGGGAAGGTAGGAGGCCCGAGAGCCGCTCCGAGCCAGCGCAGACGCCGGCCCCGGCGTGCCATTTTCCCACGCTGTCCTCCGCCTTCCCGCGAGCCGCTGTCATGGGCCTTGCATCCGCGCGCTCCACAAGGTCGTCTCTGCATGCCGAACTCCACACAACTCAGCAGTCTAGTCCAGCTCATGTAGCCCCCCTGCCGTTGCCCCTGAGGGCGACGTCGAGGATGCCCACTCCTTGTGTGGTTCTGCTTCGAGATGCCCAACGGGCGGCGACGCTGAAGACTGGACGTCCAATGCAATGGCGGTGGCTTCATCAGTCGATCTTGCAAAGCCTGCGGCCTAGGTACCCTGCGTTCTGCTACTCCCCTGCCGGCCGCCGGCAGCTCTTCTCGTGCAGGGCGTTCGAACCCGCCATGGACGCCTGCCCCGTGCGCGCGACAACCCGCCATGGTTTACGTTCGCAGCGTCCTTGTTGCTACTGTGGCCCCACCATCAGTCCTTGACTCCTTGTGCCACCCCGAGTGCGCGATACCGATACGTATACCGGCCTATATTTTCAGCCCGACTACTGGTTTTTTGCAGAAAGAAAAAAATGATCAGGGTTGATCGAGATTAGGAAGCTGTTTCAACAATTTTCTCCAACCTATATGGCGCACAACTCATATCTCGGCCATCCGTTTCAACAATTGAACGTCCAAGATTTGGCGTTGAACGAGTTGAATGTTCAACGCTTTCTACGGTAAATCTCGGCCGTTCAATCGTTGAAACGGATGGTCGAGATATGAGTTGTGCGCCATATAGGTTGGAGAAAATCCGTTTTCGTTTTTACGAATATGAGCTTGTCCAACCTATATGGCGCATAATTCATATCTCGGCCATCCGTTTCAACAATTGAACGTCCAAGATTTGACGTTGAACGAGTTGAACGTTCAACGCTTTCTACGGTAAATCTCGGCCGTTCAATCGTTGAAACGAATGGTCGAGATATGAGTTGTGCGCCATATAGGTTGGAGAAAATCCGTTTTCGTTTTTATGAATATGAGCTTCTCCAACCTATATGGCGCATAATTCATATCTCGGTCATCCATTTCAACAATTGAACGTCCGAGATTTGGCGTTGAACGAGTTGAACGGTCAACGCTTTCTACGGTAAATCTTGGCCGTTCAATCGTTGAAACGGATGGTCGAGATATGAGTTGCGCGCCATATAGGTTGGAGAAAATCCGTTTTCTTCTTTTTTCAGGAATTATGAAGTTCGGCTATTAAATAACACATGCTCACTACGAATTCTCTTTTAAAACGGGCGACACTAGAAACGGCTGCTTGGACCGTCCGATCTCACCAAATTTGTTTATGAGTAAAATACACCACAACGCATAAAATTATACAAAGGGTGCCAAGTTAGTCCTCACCATGAGAGGTCTAACATGTTTTTTCCTTTATCTAAACCGGGGTGTTTTTCCACACCAAATATAGATTTACGAAATTTCATAGAAGTGTAATAAAAAACATCGATATTTGAAGTTGGGAGTTCAAATTATTTCAAAAAAATTAGTTGATCTGGAATCAAATTTATAACCTAGGTAGCAAACAACTTCCAACGCTCTGCCAAGGGGCAGAGCTAGCACACAACCATTGGTGTCAAATGGCACCAATGATTTTATCGTAGTCCTCTTTAGAACAAAAGCAAAGTCATTGGAAATTGTGAATGACACCAGCAGATTTAGGAGAATGACACCTATGGTAAAAAGTTCTACCTTCGCCTCTCGTCCGTGCTATGACCATAATAATTTATTCTTTTTTAAGTGTGATGTCTTGGCATTATTCAAATTAGACCGAAATGTTTGACCAAGATTACATTTTATTGCCCATATCAAAAATAGCTTATTCATAAAATTCATTTGAAAGTTTAACGATTTTTTCGTGCTCTAAACGACATTCAAGGGATAAGATAAAAGAGCTCATGTGGATTTTTCCGTGCTCTTGTGGCTGTTTCGCTCGTCTCTCTCATTGACGGTGCGGTGGATGTTGGGGTGGTGGCCCCGAGAGGTTGTGCTTGTGTGCCGAGGCGGCGGCCTCGGAGACCATCGCTAGTGGCGCTATGAGGCAGGGCCGCAACTCGTCATGTCTTGGGTGGCATATCTTGAGCTGCGAGTGCGGCGAGGTTGTCGGCTCGGTCGATGCGTCCCAGAGAGGGGCGATCTTCAGTATGTCGAGGCAGCGCATCGGACGTGGTGTGGCGGCCGTGGTCTGCAGGTAGTTGCTCTGTGTAGTATGGGCTGCGGGCAGCTAGGTCGTGTGGTGTTGCAACTCGGGTGCGAGCGGTGACATGTCGGGGCGGCGGCCCCGGAAGGTGGTACAGGTGGATTGCGCAGGGCGTGATGAAGAGGTGGATGTCAGGGCGGAGGCTCCGAGAATTCTGCAACATCACCGATGCTCCACCTTTGTGTCGTGTGGGTAAAAAGGTTGCTCTCGGTGTTGGTCGTCGTCGGGGCTCCTGACGGGTTGGTCGCTTTCATCTACGTTGGAGCGTCCCGTATCTGCTCCTTCCTACGGTTTCTTCTCTCCGGCAAGAGTGGATGGCTGACCGGCTCTTTGCGGTGTGGTGTTTGGAGCTTGACTCTAGTTATTCTTAAAGTTGTGGGGTTTCTTGTATGGTTTTCGCCCGGTTCCTTCTGATAATAAACCGGACACCTTCTACTTAATAAATATGGTAAATGTGTACGAATACCATTTTATGGCACAGATCTCCAAGCTAACATCAATGGCCCAGCTGTTGATTATACTCCCGCAACTTTCTCTCCAATCTTTTTGACTTTTGCTTCGACACAAGCTTTTGCAATGAAGTAAGGTAGGAGTATGTCTAAGCTGCTTATGGTCATAACAAATCCACTTTCACTGATGATGTTTCTGTGTGTAATAATCGATACTACTCCGTACATGTCTAGCTGTCATTGTGGTGACAAGACCGTGTACATGCCATGCGCGGCGAACACCAGCCCGGAGAGCAAGAAAAAGTAATCCACGGCGCGCACCCACGGACCCGCCGCCGGCCCCACGACGCGGAGGTGAAACAGCGCCGGCAGCACGAAGGAGAGCAGCGCACACACCGTGCTCCCGACGAAGGCCGCGAACTCCCCGAACGCCGGCACGAAGCACGCTATCGCGGCCAGCGCGGCCACCACAGCCACGCGGCTCAGGTGGAGCGCCGCCCGCTCGACGATGCCGCCGCCGCGGCATCTCCTCCGCAGCCACCCGCCCGGCGCGAACAGCCGCGCCTCCACGATCTCGTGGATCGGGTGCATCATCACCGCGAACGTGAGCGCCAGCGCGACGCACAGCACGACCTTGACCGCGGCGGTGGACCAGTTGTTCGGAAGATTCAGGGTGACGATGTCCCTGGTGGCGTCGCCGTAGGCGAGGTAGCCGCAGACACCGAAGCCGACGTAGACGACGGTGACGCCGGCGATGGCCTGGAGGAGCACCGGCCTGAACTTCACCTTGTCAGCCATGGAAGCCTCCAGCGCCAGCGTGAGGCAGAACCCCTCGAAGCAGAACACGGCGACGCCGCAGGCGAACGGAACGCCCCAGAGCCCCGCGAACGCGCTCCGGCCGTCGAACGGCCCTCGGTCCGCCGCGAGGAGGATCTGGACGTCCTCCTTGACTACGGCGGCGACGGCGAGCACGGTGCAGGCGTCGGCGAGGATGCTGAAGGGCGCGAGCGCGGAGAGGGAGCGGACGAAGGATAGCGCGATCTGTGCCGGCAGCAGGAGCGCGAGCACGACGGTGGCCGGCGCGAGGGAGGGGAGCACGGAGCTGATGTTCTGGCCGATGAAGACGAGGTAGGCGACGGTGCCGCCGGTCTGGCAGAGGATGATGATGGCCTCCGTGAAGTACCTGCCGATGGGGCCGAAGCAGCGCTCGCCCAGATCGCCGTAGGTGTAGCTGCCGCCGCCACCATGGCAGCGACGCTCTGTTTCTTGCCCCTCCTCAATCTCTGCATCTTCTTGCTCCCGCAGCTTGTCTCTGCAATCCAGCTTCAGGACAAACAACAAGTAAATACAACCGCCTAAGTATAGGATCAGTGAAGCTGATTGAATCTTTACAAATCAAAGCAGTGGAGACTGAACAGGGAAGGGGGCATGGAGCGGGTGTGTACTGACAAGGAGAAGCATGCAGTAGAAGGTGGCGGTGCCGGCCCCCGCGACGCCGAGGGCGCCGGCGAGCCACCCCGCGGTGCGGAAGGCGTAGGGTAGGCCGAGCACCCCGGTGCCGACGATGGACACGACGATGTTCCCCAGCGTCTGCGCGGGCGTAGCGCCCCTGCCAATCCTCCCCTCCAGCAGCGGCGCCTTCGCCGCCATGGACTGGATGCTCTGTCGGATCAACAGCAGCTAGCCAGTCTCTGAGCTGCAGCTTAATTAGACTGATCCAAGTGCTTAGCGACAGAACACAGAAGGCATCGTGCTCTCGCGAAGTTCCACGGGGTTCTTGGAGGATGAGGATGACTGTGAGGGTGGGTGGCAACGGGGAGTGTGTTGCGCTGGATGCTGTCGGCTTGTGTCGGGAAGAAATAATAGAAAAACATTGCGCACGCGGTGCAGGGCTTTCCAAGTGTTGTTTCTTTGCTGGATCATATCGTATCAGATCGTCATCGATTTTTCTGGTGGAAAATGGATTACGAATGGGCTAGGGCCTAGGGAATCATGCAACGGGCACGTCTCTGCTTCCAGTCATGGTCTCATGTACAGCTAAAAAAAGAGTTATGGAGCAGTGTACAAGCTAACAAGCGAGGAGAAGATTGGCATGGGCATTTGATGACGTTCTATGTCCCTATCAAAAGTTCAGAATTTTTCTAAACACAGTACACGCACATGCACTCATTCATATTAACTCACACACATATTATCTCTATAAGTTCCTTCCAAATACTGAGCCGACGATATAGTTTTGAGATTGACAAAATCACCACACTCGAAGCGCTATTTGACGGAACGTAGCCTCCAACTGAAAAAAATAATATTCCGTTTTTATGAGAGACACACATGTCAAACCTAGTGTTGAACTCCGGTGTGCTAAGGGTACATCCACCCTACTGGCCGTTTAACCACATGGTGGTTATCTAAAGTTTAGAACTTCATTACATATCCCAAGTAACTACACAAGGCATATATAATCGAATTAAGCGAAATAAGAAAGAGCTGCGGTAAACCAATATCTACATCAAGATAATTAGAATTTATTTTTTGAGAAGAAGGAAAACTGTCGGGCTCTGTATCGATTCATGCACACAGACAATGTATTATTCATTGGTAAAAAAAAGTCATGCAAAATGAGACATCCGCAATGTCGCATACCAAGCCAAATTCTAGAGCACTAAAACCCATTGAGGCAATCTAGCCAAAACTAATAAGGGATTTATCAAGTTTAATGTTGATGTGGAGTTCTGTGAGAAGAACATTTGTTGCATGTGTGTCGATGATGATGATTTCAACCGTACACTGATGATGTTTTTTCCAATCGAGGAGTGCAGTGGTTGCCATGAAAATCCCTGGCTCCTTGATGGACATCCTTGCTTTGCTATAGTAGGGGCCTGAAAGGGGCAATGAGATGAGGAGAAGGTGAAGGTGACAGCTGGTCAACTAGGGTTTTCCCCCAAGTCTCTGTGTAGGATATGATTAGCATGGAGTGCACATGTTCGCGGAAATAGAACCTAAATTAATAGAACCAAAAAGGAAATAAATTTGGGTGAACCAAAAATGCTGGTGGATCAAAAATAATAGTAAATCAAAAAGAAACTAAAATTAGCGTGATCCAAAAATAATAGTGAACCAAAAAGCATCGATGAGATTAAAAAATGTTTCATGGGTTCATAAGGAAATTCAACGGTTTAAAAAAAATCAGGGGTTGCCAAAAGTATATTCTTGTATTATCAAAAATGAGGAAAATGAAAAACGAAATAAAAAGGAACTGGAATGAGAGAATAAAAAAATTAGAGAAGAAAAGAAACAGAGAAAAAAAGAAAAAAAAGCAAAAAAAAAAGAACGAAGAAAAACGTGCCGGTTTGCTGTACAAACGATGACTTGCTGTACGAGCGACGAGCGATGCGCACGGTGACACAGTGCGAAGGATGATTTGCTGTACGAGGAACTAATGGGCCGGCCCAGGAGGTCAACCTTGCACTGGCGAGTCGGTACCTGCTCTCGCTGAAGGCGATACATACTGCTGGCGCCACCGTTTCGCACTTGATTTGGTTTCGTCTCGGTCGTGAACTCGAGCCTTTTTCGCCGCCGGAGCTGCGAATCAAATCCCCTTCGCCGCCGGAACAGCGCAGATCGCCGCCTCCGTCCTGATATAACACCGACCTAGCATCCCCCCGTACGCAATCCCGATCCTGTTTTTCCGAACCAGGGACGCGATCCCTTATGTTGGTAAGCAAACCCTAGCTCCTCTTCCGTTGCATTGATTTCGAGGGCCAGTTTGGCGCCTTCGAATTGCACCAGCACGCCAATTCTGGTGTTTTTAACCTAAACTAGTACCAATTTCATTGCAAAATAAAATCCAGGGAAGGGGATTTCGTATGGCTAAAGAGGCGTCAAAAGAAGGTGCAAGGAAGTATGAAGACGCTGCAGCTTACGGTCCTGTACCTGTCTCCGAACTGGCTACCGCAGACAAGGGCAAAGGAGATGCACGGCAGAAGAAGATTGTCATCACAGAGATGGAAGAGTTTGTGTCCGGCATGCAATTGAATAGAGGTATAACCTGCTTGAAGTATTTTGTGAAAGAAATTGAACTAGGTGAAAAAAACGATTTGTACTGACGTTGGGTATCTTATTTGCAGACAACCACAAGCGAGAAGAGCGAGATTTGTTCGCGGATGACGATGACGACGCCACATCTACAAGTGCTGTAGCAAAATATGACACAAGTGGGCTGGCTTTGATCAAAGAGGAAGCTGGCATTGTAGGCCAAGTCAAGGATAAAGCATTCAAACCGGATGAGGTTCTACATGAATCTGCAGTAGGTAAGGGTTTGGCTGGTGCTTTGAAGTTTCTGAAGGACAGGGGGACGCTTAACGAGGGTGATGGTAAAAGAACCGGCGAGGAGAAGAAGAGCAAGCCTGTTGGTTTCAATGATGGACCAAAAGAAATTCACATTGATAGAACAGATGAATTTGGTCGAGTGGTAAGTACTGAACTGAACCCTGTCTATGATTAATAGGACCGATAAATGACACATAGAGAAATATGACCGATGAAATATGCATACCAAACTACTATGATTAGCTTTTAAATACCGCCTTTTCTTTTCCTCAACATGATAATCATGGATCATTCATTGTTTTGCTGCATTTCCTTGTCATCTGGAATTGATGTAACTTATCTCGGAGCCTACTGATTTTGTCCTCAGATGACAGAGAAGGAGGGATGGCGGGAGCTCTGTCACAAATTCCATGGCAAGGGCTCAAGCAAAACGAAGCAGGAAAAACGCCAGAGGAAGTACCAGGATGAGTTGAAAGCCAAGCGGATGAAATCCTCTGACACTCCTTTGATGTCCGCGGAGAGGATGAGGGAGGCTCAAGCTCGAAGCAAGACACCGTACCTTGTTCTAAGCCGCGGCAGTGCAAAAACATGGTAATGCTGTCGCGACGTCCCTGTTTATGATGCTACTACTATACTTATCATTTAGGCATCCTCAGATGCGTTCATGCAGAAGGCACATTTTCCCGCTGGTTCTGTATATTGATTAATTGGCACTCGATAGTTTCTTTACAAAGTTTATATATCGTTTGGTTGAATTTGGGGAGTCTGTCTGCTATTGCCATTAGTGCTATGATACGATGTCAAGTGTAAACCCACTTTTGGATGCAATCATCATGCAAGTAAAGATGTACACTTCGAATGCAGACCATTGGATGATGCGTGGGTTATCTAAATTTAGTTAGACTCCACAAGCTTCGAATGCAGACCGTTAGATGATCATGGTGGAGGGATCGGAGCTTGACATTATTAAGCCTGTTTCGAGGAGAGATATTTGATTTGATGGGATCCGTTCCAGTTAAGTCTAAATGCAAACCTCCTGTTATCTCATCAAACTGGTCACATGGAAGATTAACCACGCATATTTCTGCCATGGCTAACTGACTTCTGCACTGTTCTTGAGTAACCTGTTTTCCTGTCAAATTTTTGTAGTGTTCCTAATGTCGTGGCTAATCTAGTTATTTTTTAATCTTATTCAAAGAGGATAGACCAGCGGCTTCGCTACCCTGGAGTGCAGAACGACCGCCTGACACCTCATCTACCGTGGGGCGCTGAAAGGAAACCTCCAGGATATGTTCGGTTGACACGGCCTCATCTTATGAATTCATTCTTCAGAGACACAACGTCTCGCAGGGTTGTTCGTGAGTACAGTACGTAAGAGAATTGCTTTGCATACGATGTTTCATGTCCGATTCCCATACGACAAACCAATCTATGACCTGATGCAAAGCAACGGACACAGTACTCCGTCGGACAGACGTCATACACGAAGTGTCGGACGTGTAGCACTTCTCAGTACGTAAATAGGACGATTTTCCACCGTAAGAAAAGCATTTTCCAACAGTCCTCAATCGTGACATGCCCAATAGATTTCCAGCACTCCTTAGCTACAAAGCTTGAGATGTGTTCCCGGCTATCACTAAACCTGAACCCTGTGAACTATTCCCTCCGTTCCTAAATATAAGATGTTTTACACTTTGTCCACATACACATGTACACAAATGTACTAGACACATGTAATTTGTGTATGTATCTAAACAACAAGTGTAACATCTAAAACATCTTATATGTAGGAACGGAGAGAGTACGTGTTTCACCTGTTTGATTATCGATATAAGGGCCAATGTATCTGAAGGAATTTTGCTGAGATTTAAAATACCATTTCACAATGCAACATAAAAAGAGGAAGAGGAAAATTATCATATCCAGCTCACAACGTCGAAGTGACTCACACGGATTAACCAACGCCGAAACAGAACAGCCTCGCCCGGCCGGCGCGCGGCCGGCAAAACCAAAAGCCTTCATATACCATTACCACGTCGTTCCGCCGCCCACCACCTCCTCTTCTAACAGGTGTACCTCGTCGGCATCGCCGTACGTTCCAAGAGCAAGGTCACCCATGTCGTCTGCCCCAGCCGGAAACGTGACGCATGACGCGCCTGACGCCCCAGCCGGTGGAGTGCCGGCGTCGAGGTCGATCGCGGAGCGGTGGAAGATGGAGGGCGCGCCGGCGCGGGCGCGGCTGCTGCTGCTGGCGACCGCCTGGCTCTTCTCCTTCCTCGCCCTCGTCGTCATGGCGACCGACGTGCACGGCCGCGGCGGCGCCCACGACTTCAGCACCTACCCGGAGTACAAGTACGTCGTCCAGATTCACCCAGCCCTCCACCCCCGTGCGCCATGATCTGCCACTGTCCATCATCTGATCTCACACTTTCACCTGTCGTGCAGCTACTGCCTGGGCGTGTCGATCATCGCGCTGCTCTACGCCACGGCGCAGCTCCTGCGTGACCTCCACAGGCTCAGCTCCGGCCGGACCTCGTCGCCGGGAGGAAGGTGGCGGCTATCGTTGACTTCACCGGTGATCAGGTAGGCGCGTGTTCTCATTCGCGTCCATTCCCCAGCTTCCTGCTTCAGTCCAACTACATGAACATTTTTCTCGCTCTGAAACTTTGTTGCAGGTGGTAGCCTACTTCTTGATATCAGGCTTGTCTGCGGCGGCGCCGGTGACGGACTACATGTGGCAAGGCGCTGACAACCTGTTCGACGACTCCGCAGCGGCAGCCATTAGCATGGCCTTCTTCGCCTTTGTGGCCATCGGCCTCTCTGCCCTCGTCTCCGGTTACAACCTTTCCTTGGAAGCTCTTGTATAGCAGAAGCACAAAGGTTCCTTCTCTCTTGGTCATTTGGGGAAAACGCACCTGTAAACCGTATTGGATCAAAAGGAACACTCAGATTATTGGAACTCTCTATCTACATGGTATCATGGTTAGGGGACTAATCGCATCAGACTAATCAGTTTTGCATTCAAGATGAATAAATCTTCTATCATAATACAATCAAAGGTTAACAATTCACATGAGACCTGAGAATGTGGTCTCCTACGAACATGACTACCACCAACAGCCTTTGCTGCCCGGGGAGGCAAGTATACATACAATGAGGCCAAAAAGAATGCAAAGAAGAATGGCAAAAAGACATACATATATGGGCATATACATATACTATATATACAAAAGACAAGACTAACAATGCTAAGTCCAAAAGATGACATGGTTGTGCACCCTATCCAGGATCTTCTTGCTGGTTTGGCACCTCTTGCCATTGGGCGATGAAAAAACGCCAATATGGCAAGAAGTAATGGGTGTTCTATGTGTCACTCCAATTATCGTCGTCTTCATCATCACTTCCCACTGCCTGCTCCATAAGAGAACATATATGAGAGGTAAGTAACTGAAAGATGTTGACATCAGCATGAAAGTTAACTGAAGAAGAGGGGGGCAAACCTGGCGTATGGCATTTGCTTTCTCTATTATTGCAGCAACTCTCAAGTTTCCAGATGAGGCTCTAGCAGGGGTTCTCATGGACGTCTGTTTAGCAGACCCCACTGGTTTCAGGTCAAAGGTCTGATTGACAACAAGCAATAAACAAGTCAGGGAGATTGTAAGGGGACTCTATGGAGAAAGAAGAGATTTCTATTTACCAACCTTGTTCCTTATCTGCTCTAACCATAAGTTCTTATCATTGGGATTCGGCTTATCAGTTGTGGGAGCAAGTTCTGAAACCTTACGCATCTGCACCGAACATAAACGGAGTTAGGTGTTAAACAGAAGAAACATAAGGAAAACAAATGAGGACGTTCACAAGGAAAATAGAAGATTACCGTGCTTCTGTCATGAGCAGCAACAGCATCAACCAATGGATTTCTTGGGATGTTTCTCATTGAAACTGGCTTCCTGATTAAGCGATGATCTGTGACCTCTGGTTCAAATTGGGTCCCTTCCATTGACATCCCATAATTAGGATGAAGCATCTGAGGTCCAACAGTCCATCCCATCACCGGTGGCTGCTCGGTTTGGGCATAGCTACCTTCACCAAGGCCAACAAGATATTTACTTTTATTGCTAAACCACGAGGAGTCCAGCTGATTTATATTCTCTCTCTCCAAATTATGATCACCATGGGGATAATCTTCAGATACTACTAATTTTGCACTTGGTGATGGGCCTTGGGAGGAACCATCCTTGGGGTTCTCTGAGTCTTGCTCCTGTAACTGAATCTCCTGGCTATTTCCTTCTTCTAACGCTGAGCTTGATCCGGTAGGTTTCGTTGTTGTGTCTGAAGGTAATCCACTTGTGATAGACTGATCTTTCAGATTGCTATTCTCATATGATGCAATTGATATACACTCTTCATTGTCTGAAGTCCCTGAGAATGATTCACCATGCTGAGGTTCCAGGTAACTACCATTTTCAGAAACATGCCCTGGTGCTGAAGAGCTCACGGTGTGTAAATGCACGCTACCTGCGGCATTGTGATGATCCACCGTTTTTTCATCCTCAGACGTAGCTGGATCTGTATGACTGAGATGCTCACTGGTGTCTGAAATATCTGAACATAAGATGTGCTGTTGAGGGTCCTGCTGGTTAGTCAAATGTTCAGTGACCGCACTGTTACTCGGATGTTCGTTAGCCTCGTTTGTGATGAAGTGTTATGCCCCTCATGCTTAATGTTCCCACAAGCCTCTGAAAGTGGTATGTCATGTTCCCTTGCAACATATGTTGGAAGTGTAGAAGATTTTCCCGATTCTACGTTTGATCATTATCCTCTATCATAGAACTCTGATACCTCTCTTTGATGTCCCGAGAGGAAACTGATGCTACTGGTTCTGCCATTCTGTCAAGTGATCCTAGGCTGTTATCAATATCTTGGCTCAATGCAGGCAAAGAAGTTGTTCTCATTACAGGGTCGGGCATACGGTCTTTTGTACTCAGAAGTCCTAAGCGAGGCCTTCCAAGCCTCCACTGAAGAGGAGGAAGAGGGGGTGGCTTTTGAGAATCTTCACTGGATACATTTTGAAATGGTTTAGTCTGTGGTGGAACAGGAGAATGCCAACAGTTTTCCTCAGGCATAACAGAAGTAGAACTCATTGTTGATCTTTCAGCTAGTGCACCAGAATTTGAAGAACCTGGTGCAATTTGGTGATCAAACTCAGGTGAGCAATAGGATCCAGTCTCTGCTTCCAACTGGACATTGGATGATGAAGGTCCATCTAGTTCACCAACCTTGCCCTCGCTTAAGGGCCACGGAGCAATCTGAAAACCCAATTCAGGGGATGCACAAGCTTCCCACCCTTGTTCTACCTCAGTACCATTCATTGATGTAGCGGCATGTGGTCCATCAATCTCATCATTTACTGAAGAATGTGGAGCAGTTCGGGCATCACATCCAGGTGAGTAATAGGATCCATTCTCTGCTCCCACTTGGACATTGGACGATGGACGCCCATCTGATTCACCAACCTCGTAATCACTTAAGGGAAAGGGAGGAATTTGAGAATCCAATTCAGGTGAGGCACAAGCTTCCCACCCTTGTTCTATCTCAATATCATTTATTGATGTAGAGGCACATGGTCCATCAATCTTATCATTTACGGAAGAATTTTGAGCAATTCGTGAATCACATTCAGGTGAATAATAGGATCCATTCTCCGCTTCCGCTTGGACATCGGATGATGGAGACCCATCTAGTTTACCAACCTCGTAATCACTTATGGGCATGGAGCAATTATAGAATCTAATTCAGGAGACGAACAAGCTTCCCACCCTAGCTCCACATCGGTATCACGTACTGATGTAGCTGCACCTGATCCTGCAATCTTATCATTTACTGAAGAATATGGAGCGATTTGGGAATCAGGATCACCTGAGACATGATCTTCGGACTCATTTTCTACTAACACAGAACCACTCAAAGGAGGATAACTTAGTTCGTCAATTTTCGCGTCAGGCAAAGAACATGAAGCAATTTTAGAATCAAGTTCACCTGGAACACGAACATCTGCCTCCTTCTCCACTGGAAGACCATTGCTTGAAGGAGCGGTATCAAGTTCATCAATCTTCTCATCAACGAAAGATGTACCAATCTGAGAATCATTATCTCCTGTTATCCAATCTTCAAGAGCACTCCTCAGACTAGGGACATCTGGATCGCAATCGTCTTATCGACTGAGGAGGATGGAACAGTTTGAGAATTAAGTTCATCTAAGACACGAATGTCTGATTCATGTGTTAGAACAGGTTTACTCAAAGGAAGGACATCCAGTTCATCCAAGCCACGGGCTCCAACTGCCGATTCCACAGGTAGAGAGTTAATAAAATGAACATCCAGTTCATCTAGCTTTTCACTAATAAAAACATTTGGAACAAGGTTTGCACATGTTTCCTGCTTTTCTTTCACTGGAGCAACGTTGTCTGAAGGAGCGCCATTTATTTCGCCAATCTCTTCATTATCCAACAAACAAGTACCAGTACCACTATCAGAAACAACCCCATGCAATGCATTTCGTTCCTGCTCTAATTTCACTGCAACAGAAGGGGTAATAAGTTCAGGACATTTCTCATCTGGGACAGAATCATGAGAACTCAAGCCAGAATCCACTCCTGGTGTCTTGCCGTCAGGAACCTCCCTGGCAGAAAAGGACATGGATTTCTCGCCTGGTATATCACTGGCAGATGAACATTCAGCTAGCTGAGGATCAGGCTTAGAATAATACGCTTTCTGATCTACTTCTGTTAGCAGCGCAGAGTCTGAGGATGGTTCATCATCGAAACCTTCTGTGGCAGCAGTAAAATCCATCTCATGTACTCATGGCAGAAGAGTCCGAAGTCCTGTTCAGTCATAACTTCTGCTGGTAAAGGTGCTTCATCAGGTGGAGTTGCAGATTCCCAAAGGGAATCATCATTAAGTGGGTACTGGTTCTCTGCTTTCGTGTGACCATGTTGGATTAGAAGTTCTGAAAGAAAATCCTGTTCTTCTTCAGAACAATATGGTTGATAGTCCATACCGAGTGAAGGATCAGTAGAGCTCATTTTGTACCCAGGATCCACAAATGGGTTTGTACCAAAGGAATCTTGAGCGGACAGCTCACCAGCAAATCTTGATCAATATGTGATGGTTGTTCCCCTACCATGTTACTGTTCATGATTACTGCAACGTCCTTGTCCAAATCACACTGACATGGAACTTCAGCACTAAGAGTGGTCTCTTCTGGTAATTCCTCTTGACAAAAAGATTCTTCTGGATAATGTGATGATGGAAAATATTGAATATCATGACTGCCACCGAATGTTTCACCTGAAGTTTCAATTTCAATAGGTTGTGGAAGAATGGCTGGCTGCGATATACTTTCTTGAAAGATATGTCCTCTTGACTCTTCTAGCGATCCAAGAGTTCCACAAGTAGCTTCAACTGTCTCCATGTCTTCCCTGAAAGAAGAACTGGATTGCAACGGTGCATCAGGCCTACAGTTTTCCTCTCTGGAATTTATAGCCAGAATCCCTGCTTTCTCAGTATATTTGGCACCATCTGTACGCTCCTCTTCCCAAGGTACCATGCTGGTAACTGATTCTTCTGCAATCTCAGCATCAACCAGAACTTCACCATGCTCCACACTTTTTCCAGTCCAATTGATTCACTGTATTCCATGCAGGCATTACTGGCACCAAGTAGAGGGGCAGTACTACAAGCTGGTGGGGCATCAATAAACGATGGTTTTGTAACATCATTCAACATACATGGAGAGGGTTTGAGTGTCTGGTTTATATGAGATTTTGTGTCATCTTGGAGAGTTGATTCAGATTCACCAAGTCCTTGAAACGCTTGAAGATTTGATAAGTGCATGGGCACAACAGACGCCTGCATAGGATCCTCTTTCTGTGTGTCGAACCTAGCTGAACAAGGACCCTTTTCCAGCATTAATATGTTTTCATCCTCTGCAACATGCTTATATAGGTCTTCAGCTGGTAAACATTGCAACTCGTCAACAATTTCATTGTCATCTGCTTCATACAATGGATTATCCGGCGTTCTTGAATGTACAACTTCTGAATTAAACCAATGTAACCCAGTAAACCACCCAACTAAATCAATCATTTAAGTAGAACAAGGTGGTGATAAAAGGAAAAACAAACGATTGACTTACCATTAAGATGCTTGTGGATACAATCAGGATCCAAACTAGCTGGTGTTGTACTCGTATCAGTTTCTTCAGGACATGCAATATTGTCCAGCTCCAAGTCATTCACGTGCACAACAGGATCCATGTCCGGCAGTGTTACAAGTTTGCTAGCTGTTCCTTGGTCAACTGTATCTAGAGATGTGCATTCCTCAAACTGGTTCTTGGACAACTCTATTTGTTCTTGAGTAGGTGTGTCACTGTGGACTAACAACTCGTCAGCATCTGGAACTCTGATTTCTCCACCATCATGTGAAACATCATTAGGTTGTCCAAATATCGCACGAGTCATCTAGCACATTGTTTTGGCCATGCTCCGCTGAGCCATATGCTTTTTCGTGGTAATCACTGCTGCTGATAGCTAAACCTGGCATGTCAAGAGAGTAATTATGTAGGTCAAAGAAAAAGAAAGAGGAAACACAATGGAAGCAAAATGGGTTTCATCCAAACATAAACGAAAGGAAATTTATTGAAAGGATTTATACTTCAGAGGTATGAATTACCATCCAAGTCACTAGATATCTGGAATAACTGTTTATCAGAACTAGGGGCAGCAGCGGCATGAGAGTCATTGGGAGGGAGAAAAGAAACCTCCTGGTTTTGTTTGCAGCCATTGAGATTATTGTTGGTTTCAAAGTTACCATTGTCATCAGAGGTTATACTGGATGATGAGCTGACATCCATTAGATCAACATCATTAAAAGGCTCTCTGCAAGAATCTGAATCAGAGTCTGTGTCTTTTGTGTCTGACACTGCAGAAGGAGAAGAATCACTTAGCAAAAATGAGTCTGCACGGGTTGGTTCGCTGCCATTGCATGGATTGCTCAACCCTGATGATGGGTCTGTGGCAGGATCTAGTTCTGAAAAATGTACATACGGTGCACTTTCAACTTCCTTGCCATGATAGTTCAACTTACTAGCTTCCATTTTGGCACTGAGGTCCCTTTTACTTATCATGTCACGACCGGCTTCACCTTCAGATTCCGTACTAAGGGCATCAACAAAGTTGTCTTGGTCACTAACAACTTCAGGCCTGCAGCGGTGATCGTCATTGTTAACAGGAACCACAGCTGATTGAAGTTTCACTCCCCGCACTGACTCCTCGAGGAAAACCGTACGATTAATGGGTGCAGACGCAGTCACCAAGGTGTCAGACTCGTCTACTGGAACAACCTTAGTCAGTTCAAGTTTAGCAGAAGACTGAGGAGCACTGAAGTTGTCTAATTCTCCACATGAAGATATTATTTCATTGGAGTCAGTTGACCTAAATTTTGCACTGTAGTACCTTGTAGAATAGTTTGACAGGATTTTTTGTTGTGATGAAACTACTTCTTGCAACTGTTCCCTGCAGATTTTGCTTATAGTTTGCGGATGCCTGGGTTTCAGCTTTGTTGTCCTTGGTGGAACTTTTCTAGAAGATCTATCTTTTGAGGAAGTTGTTTGAGACCTGCAGGTTTTGCACAAAACAGAATTATAATGTATCATAGTAAATCTAGTCTAAAATTGTTTCCAACTAAGATTCCTCCAAGTCTTAAGCCTGCTTTATGTGCATCTTATGCACATGACCAATTCAGTGGCCCTATACTTACTCAGAGTTCGCAGCAAGCAATGATTCCAGTGTTTCCCCTTTCCTGCGCATAGCCTTTTTCTGAAAGAAAAGGTCTTAGTAAGTTTTTACTTTAAGGAAATTGTTAGGGGACCACTAAGATCTACACATACTTAAAGAGTAAATTATGCAAAGAACATATCAACGGGAAAGAACCAGCTCTCTTCTTAAGTCCAAGGCAAGGTGAGATGATAACTTATTATGAGCTATTGGCAGATAAGCAATGTAATTCAGCTTGACAGTTCTTCCAAATCAAAACACTACTATGCGGCATATTTCTCTTGCATCAACTCTTTTTGTTTGTGCAATTGGGCTGACCCCGAACCGCAAGCTAAAGCTAAGGTTATGTGTTCTAAATCTCATTCTAAAGCTGATGTGCATATTAGCACTTTGGTGAATACCATACCAGCATTTCTGAAATAAAAGAGTTATTTAAGTTTATAAAGGAAATAGCAACTACCTTCGCATTATGCATATAGGCATTTGGTAAAGTATCTAGCATAAAGTGAAGAAAAATCTTGGCCAAAAAGTATGAGAAATGTTGGCAATAAATGAGGATGTATTACTTGCCTTTATTTTACGGGGATTCTTTTCTCTCAAGTAATCTGTTTCAATCATGTTGGAGGCCTGTCCCATCTTAAAGAAAGATGGGTCTGAATATCGTTTTAACGAGGCCCCAGCACCAGCAACGTCGAACCTGAAGAACAATCCTGGTGTGTAATTGTTGATAACACATCCATAGTAAATCCACAAACAAAATACAAAGCACCCACATACTTATCCAGCGTGAACAGATGTGGTGGTCCACGACATTCTTCATAGGAATCCAAAATGAAACGAGGCATATCTCCTATCGTGATCAAATTCTGGTTAAGCTGAAGATTTGCATGCCACTCAATACCTACAAGAGGATGTACCAAGAACATCTGAAGTAAGAACCATAAGAATGCTAAACAATAATCAGATCATGTGCAGTCCTTTTCGAGTTTTACTAACCATCATCATGTAGGTAATTTGAATGGTCAGTCTGGGATATTATAATTGCCTTCTCAACTGCAGGAAACTCTGCTTCTAGCTGCTGCAACCTAAGCATTAAACCATGCCCTCTAGCAGCAGAGGCCATCACATCTTCATGCAGGTCATGAAAAATTTCCGCAGCAAACCTGTTGCGTGAGGTAAACAGAAAAGTTCTTCAGTACAAATAGAAACAGTGACATATTCACATCTAGAACACAACTTTAATACACATATCAGGACAAGCATTGGTAATCAACAAGATACACATCTACACCACAAATGATTAGTAACAATGAGACCTGCTAAAAGCCATTAAAAGTGTTCACATGAAAGTTCACATTAGGCAGAAAGTTAACAGATACACCAAAACCAGTCAACAAAATACTCCTCTGAAACCAAAATGCTAACTAGTGTGCGTTGCCTACCAAATTTTGACTTCTATTCTGTAATGCACATTTTTCTTTTTTAGTACAAATGTAAACACAACGCGGACTGCCGTGGCTAGAATCCTTGCAAAAATAAGCTACCAACTGCAGCATGCAGAACATGAATTCTCCAAGAAGCTGCAAAGAATGCAACAGAAGACCAAAACACAGCTCAATTTCTCCACGATGACAGGGAAAGGGTTGCCAACTGAATCGCATGCTCCTACCCGTGACGGAAAAATTCCCAGTCCCGTAAAATCGTCATCGAAATTGAAGGCCACCCATGCACCCAAATTGGACTGAAAATTCTGAAGCCTCGCCACCCCAGAAATTGGAGCAAATGCTGCACGTGAAGCAAATTCCCCAGCCAGTTGGTATCCCCAGAATACGCAGAAACCTCAACCTAAGACGCACCAAATCCATGAAGCTATGCACACATGATATCCCCAAAACAGCAAAAACAAAAGCGGGTCGGCGGCGGCAGAATACGCCCAAAATTTCCCAAAAATCGCACGCTACAGGCGGCCACCCACGCGAACCCAGGTGTCCTCCTCGCAGCACAAAAGACAGCAGTAGCAGCGCATCACTTACTCAGCGAGATCCCCGAGCTGGCGGAGCACGCCGACGAGGCCTGCCATGGCGACGCCCTCGAGCAGCGCCTCGGGTCATCCTCCTCCTCCGGCGCGTACAGCTCCGGATCCGCCAGCCCGTACTCGTTCCGCACCTGGTACCGTATCATCTCCGCGACTCAGCTCACCCGCCGCCTCCGCTCCTCCCTCGCCTTCAGGATTCCGGCACCATTGGAGAGGGGAGCCGGCGCCGCCTCCTCCGCTTAGCACTCCACCACTAGCAGCACGGAGCGCGCCGCCTCGTGTAGATTCGCGCGGGTGGCCGTAGCTCGCGTGAGCAAAAAATATTGTACCACTGGATTCAGTGTAGAGACGGGAGAAGAAGACGCGTCAGTGGAAAGCAGAGAACACATTCTTATTTGCTCGCCGAATCACGAGCCTCTCTCTGCCATGGGGGGCCCACACGCTCCCGACGCCCGTGAACCTTCTCTAGCCTCTCTGGTTGCTCCACGTAGAACCTCTCTACATTATTCACTGACACGCGGGTCCGGGTGCGGATCAGCGGGGCGGGCCCGTTTCGTCAGTGGGGAACTAGGGCATGGTCGTGGAGTTTGACACGGGGATTAAGGATGATTGGAGTAGATTAGGCTTTGACGGTGGTGGGCCCGAGGTCGGATCGCGCTGAGCTGGCGGGAGAAGTGTGGTTATTTATTGTTCGGTCTACTCCAGCGAGAGTGAGTCCACCCCCTTTCCACTTAGTACGAGCATAGTTTAGCTTATTCCATCGTCTCATTATCAGATAAGGAAGTGGCAACTATGGCGATCGAGTGGGTTCGGCGAGGGTCCAACATTTATTAGCGAGTCGGAAATGCAGCTGAGATTTGCAACTGGCAGCAGCAAGCACTAATCCAATCTTGGTGATATTTTTACATGTGTATGGTCGTCAGCAGAGTGCACGATGCAGCTTGTCACTTTAATCTAATCGTGCATCTCAATTCAATAGATTATCACGATTGCTAAGTGATCGACTTGCATGTGTGCTAGTGGACTAAAAACTAGCTTGAGTCGGCTTAAAGCTTACTTCACCGTTTTATTTTCGCCATTGCGTTCGTTCTCAGCCGTCAGTCAGATAGCGCATGAGTACATACTAGTTGAATGCTCGTGCGTTGCCACGTTCATTATTTATTTTAACCCTTACAAGGATATTAAATAAATCAAATGTATCATTATTCGTCACATTTATCAATAATTTTACCATGGACAGTTTGGATTTAATCGAGTTTTTTGTTTTTTCTCATGGACTTTTCCCCATTTTCAGGTGGTTAGATGAGGTGGGGGGAGAGATAGGAACACAAGGGGTTATCTGTAAATGTGTAATGTGGGTGTTCCTGTCCGTTAGATATAAATCGAATGATCCTGGATGAAAGATGGCAGGCACACCATCATCACCAACTGTGGTTTTTATAGGAGTAGAGACATGGTTTACTCTTACCACGAGTTCACGGGTGTACAGTGCATGGCGTGTTCAGTCAGCGAATCCGCCAACATTTGCAGAGACAAATGCTTCTTAATGAATCCCGCTTGGCCGCTTGGGATGTCACTCGTTTGGTTGCTATAAACAGACGTACGGCTAGCCATATATTCAACTCCATCTATTCAAAGAGCGGTACCTAACTGACTGATGCGGACTGCATCTTCGCAATCAAGATTTTCGGTCGCGATAATCAACACCGTATTTAAAATCGAAACAGAGACACGTACCTAAGTACAGCCGTACAGGGTCTCGACCTATATATCTTACCTGCCTGTGATATTCCCTAGTCGAACAGCAAGTTAGCAGGAGCTAGCGCTGTGCATTCTTGAAAAAAGAACTTTTAAATTGTAAAATCGGCATGTATATATCATGTATACCGTACGTATGCAGTACAGTCCTGTGGAGCATCCTTTGTGGGAAAAGGTGTTGCTGTTATTGGTTAATCTGTCCTCTTCTGTTTGTCCTCGAGGGGAAATCCACCTGTGCCTTTTGCTCCAGCTTGGATGCGCATCAGTGGAGAGTGGAGACCCACATGTCATTGCACGTCCACCCAAAATCTGTATCTACGCATAGCACGATAAAACCGCTAATTTTTTTAAATAATACATTTTATTACAGAAATTCGATGAATATTACGCGTTCTAAGACAATTTGAAAAATAATGCGGCCTAATTTGCGGCCTGAATGATTATTGCCTATCGTCGGGAGCCCGGACGATAAGCTTCTCGTCCGTCGGCTGCAGTGAGAGTACATGGTCGTCTGTGCCGTGGACGACTGGACATATCGTCCGGGCCATGGACGACTGGTGCATGCATCCCTGCATGCGTTGCTCACGTGAACGATATGTCTGTGCATGTGTGTGCCAGTGCGGCCGTGCATGCGTCTGCTTCAGCCTCATGTCCGCGTCGCCCGTGTACAGAGCAGAGAGCACGCCTAATCCATGCAGAGAGCTTTGGGCCATGATGGTTGGGTGATTAATTCATCATTAGTCGATAATCTTGCTGCCTAATCCATGCATGATGCATCCATGCACGTAGGATAGCTATGTAGCTGCATCGTATTTCTTTTCTTTGCCATGTACGGTTGACATCATATTTTGCCGTGCGTCTGCCCGTGTACGACTTGCATGCATCGCGTGATCGATTGGTGACGCTCCTCCATGCCTGCTCGTTCATGCCTGCTCTCGTTCCCAGCTAGCCCGTGTACGAGAGCACTTATCGTTGGTGGCGCGGACGACGGTGGCCGCACGCACGTCCCGTCCCGCACGCACATGCTGGCCGTGCTAGGATGTGTGCACTCGCACACGCACGCATGCACGCACGAGCTCGAGCTGGCTGTGTGTGCACTAGCACTCAACGATCGATCGATTGAACTGCTCGAGCTAGCTAAAACCGTCCGGTCCCCCGACGATAGGCACTGATCGTCCAGCCCGTAAATTAGGCCGCATTATTTTTCAAATTGTCTCAGAACGCGTAATATTAATCGAATTTCTATAAAAAAATGTATTATTTAAAAAAAATAGCCATAAAACCTTCATCAGAAGAGCAAACAGTTCCAATAATGCTGTGACGCTGTCGGTCGCTACGGAGAGTTTGTGACCGTTGTTTGGACGGCACATGACCGAAAAGCGGTTGTACCCGATGAATCATGGATGGATGCCGTCGTTTTGGCTTCGAGCGCGATGGATCCGAGCTGCCGCGCGTTGTCGCCGTCGCCCATCCTGGCCGTGCTCGCGTCTGCAGCCTAGGGAGATTTCACTGGAACCGGAATCCTTCCCAGCTGCCTAGTAATCAAGCACGTTCACGTTTCATGAAATGTCTGAACTAAATGGCTATATAAGAATATTTATTACCAGATAATTTGAGCTGCGGACTATGGTCACATCTACCTAGGCAAAGCGTAAAACATATCGTCGGCTACCAAAAGCTTGTCCCGAGATGTTCAACCGGCTCAGCCAAATATGGCGCATGAGGCCGACACGGGTGGGGGCTGGCAAGAGGTGCTGCCCCGGCGCGGTCCTCGCCGGCCGGCGTTACCCCTCGCCCATCCCGTCTTGGCTCTTTGGTAGGTGTTGCAGATGTCTCGTTCACGGGCATCGTGCGGCTGTTTGCAGAGATCCTCTTCGGTGCTCCCGTTGCTCGGAGAACGGACACCGTATGCGCGAGTGTCGCAATCCATGGCGTCCTCTCAGCTCATTGGCATGCCTTGCCGCGCCACCTGGGTCTGGCGGTGATCATCATCATGCTCCAGCTTCATGTGAGGGTCAGAGGGGATCTGTTCTCCCTGCTAAGGCGCTTGGTCATGGGTCTTGGGCATCGGTTGTTTGTGCTCCCACTAGCTCGGTAGCCCCGTCTGATGTGGTGTTGCAGTCTATTCTGGCAGCTCAGTCTGAGCAGCTGAAGGTCTGTCTAGCGCGGGTTGAGAGCTTTCTGGAGCGGGCCGAGGTTGCTCTGTGCAAGCTCTCTCTTGTGCCGGCTATGTTGAAGACCATTCCTTCGTTGAGTCCTCTTGGTGAGGTTGCTGTTGGCTCCCCGGAGGACATGGGAGAGGAGCTATATGGTTGTTTCTCCCTCGTGTTGGGGACAGTTCATCGGCGCTGTCCGCTTTGTTCCCCGTTTCATGTACCGCTGAGGGTGAGGCCAACACTGTGGTCGCGGCAGCGGTGATGCAAGTCATACTCGAGCTTCAAGAGGTTTGTGTGAGCCCTGCTTTGCCTCTGTCAGTGGAGGATATGAATGTAGACTCGTCTGCGACCATGAGCTCGCCTCGGGAGGTGGATTTCATGCCCATTCCACCTTCGCCGACACATAATGCCGATGTGCTCTTCGCAAAAGAGCTTTGCAGCCTGCTGAGCAGTGTGGAGGTTGCTATTCCTGGATGTGGAAGGGCAATTGCTTGCATGCTAACAGGGTCAACAATCAAGGGCAAAAACAAGAAGGTGAGTGACTGCCCTCGGTCCTGCATCTCGAAGGAGAAGTCACTCAAATGCAAAGGCAAGAAGGGTGGCGCCGTAGGAAAGGCGCCCTCGGCTACTTATGGATGATCTTCGAGTTCTCAACGTGTTCTCTCAGTTCGGGTCTTTCTATGGATTTGGTGTTGCCCTTTGCCTTTCGTTGAGGTGTTTTCGTCAAGAGTTCCTTTGTGTGTTTCAAGTGTCAGGGTTGTGATTGTTAGGGTTGGGAGAGCTTGTCGGGCAGCCTATGCATGTGTGGGATTTTCTCTATTTGTGAGTAGTTAACTTTGAGTTGTTTGTATTGGTTTTCGCCCGGTTTCCCGTAAATTAACTGGGCAATTCTCTTCTACTTAATAAATAGATCGAGGCAAAACTTTTGCCTCCGTTAAAAAAAAAACAGATCAATCTGCTACTTTTTGATAAAATGCAAGAGGTTTTTTTTTCATATAATGTAAGAGCATTATTTGACAAATTATAGAACACTAAATGTAGGCTTTACAACTTCTCCAGCATGACGGTACTTTCAGTGCTTGTCAATGTGAACCTCAACAACCGGCAACCATGAGCACGAGAGGTGCATGTACCCGTGCATCCAAAGCTTGAACTCTTGAATACAGGGAACAAGAACAAAGAAGATTTAAGTATGAACTTCCTTCATCGAGCACACAACATTTTCATATCTTCCTCAATATAGCTATTTTCATTAATAGTTGCATTATGTGAAAATGTGCAAAAATATATTCAGCGTGTCTCATGATAATAAACAAATAAAATAAAATCACCATGTGCACAGGTATTAGAGTTGCAACCTGTTGTTGACTGAAAATGTTATATGGTTGACCTTTCCTTCCAAGACCTAAATAAAGCGTACATTGTCAGCAACATAACTGAATTAGCAACAAAAGCAACAAAGTAGGGGAGATAAGTTCACCTCAAGTTTGAGTTCTTTCATGGCTGCAGCACCAGTATGTGCTAACAAGTAACAACCATATATGACGCCTGCCACAATGACGATCAAAAGATTGCCATCTATTTATTTGTTCAGTCCATCAATGCAACTAACAAAGAAACTTTTACAGAGTAGTAAACTTACTACAACATACTCTAACTCACAATACAAATGATGTGAAGATCTCAAGAAGATCAGGGCACATAAATAAGAATAACTATGCCTAATTTATGGGTACTCCCTACATTAATCTCAAGAAGATCTCAAGAATAAGCATCGTGTAATCCATAAAAAACTGTTAAACATCTTAACAAATTGCATGGGTTATAGCTCATAGGCATCTGCATTCAGAGAACTGCCTACTGGGACATTTTGTCAAGTACCTAAAGAGCACAAACAAATATGAGAGTCATGGCCCCTTGTTCCGCCCCGCTCGTCCCTGCGGGCGACGGCGGCGGAACCCTAGTGCAAACTCGCCTCGGCCCTCCCTCACATCCCCTTCACCTCCTCGCCGCCGCCGGACGGCGCCGCCGGCCAAAGGCCGGGCGCTGGCGGCGGCGGGGCTCTCTCTGCTCCCTCGCGGTGGTCTTGGCGCGGGCCAAGGGCGTCGATTTCGGCTCCGCGTTGGGCAAGGGATGCGGCGGCGCGGCTGCTCCGGCGGCGGCGTGGCAACCTGCGGTGGTTTGGTGTTCCAGTGCCGACGCCGGCGGTTCCAGGAGGCGACCGTGCATCCTTGGAGGCGACGGGAGATCCTGGCGGCGCCCTGGTCGAGCTCGGCGTCCGGCTGGTCCCGGCTGCAGCGGGTGGGGAGGCAGCGGTGGCGGTCGTCGCTGCTGGCGTCCGTGTCGCCGGTGGTGGCCTGGCCGGGAGGCTGGGCTACGGGTCGATCTGGATCTTGGCCTGGGCCTAGGTCAGGGCCGGATCTGAGCCGCCGGTGGGCCTGCGTGGCTCCTGGCGTGCTTGGTGGCGTGTGGGTGGCGCGGAGGCGCCGTCCTGCTTGCCTAGATCGACCCCATCCCTGGCTGCGATGTGGATCAGTGCGGTGCGAGCTCTGTGCGAGCTCGGCCTAGGTCAACGGCCGGAGTCTGGAAGTGGTTCTGCTGCTCTTTGGGTGGTGCTTCTGCAGGCGAGGTGCTTGGAGAGGCCGTTCGTCCCCGTCCTGGTTGCCCCCGCATGGTGCGGTGCTCCCGGTGGAGATCGACGAGGTTCTCTGCCTCCAACTTGGTATATGCTCAACCCTCCTTTCTGTAGGTAAATGCTAAAAACTCCGGGTGAGAACCCTGCATCGACTTGTCGATGCCGGCGGCAGCGGTGTTCATGGACACCGTTACCTCGCTGGAGGTGCCGCTGTGGAGTTCTGGCACCTACAGTACTCGAGAGGTCTCCGGGTGAAAACCTTAGAGCCGGCTTGCCGGCTCGGATGATGGTGTTTGATAACCCACAAGTATAGGGGATCGCGTGTAGCCTTTTCGATAAGTAAGAGTGTCGAACCCAACGAGGAGCTAAAGGTAGGATAAGTATTCTCTCAAGTTCTATCAACCACTGATACAACTCTACGCACACTAAACGTTTATTATCTAGGAAATAATACTAGACAATACGGGTATGAGAGATAGTTTTGCAAGATAATAAATACAAGAAAGTAAAGTTAGTGCTGCAGCAATAAATACACTAAGTAACCATATACTAACAGTACCATGAGTGTGGAAAAGTGGTGGTAATTGTGGTGGCTTTGTCCAAGATTAATTAGTGAAGGTACTTGGTTCATTGTCTTCGATGCAGTTTTCTATGTGGGAGAGGCTAAATATACATGCACTCCACTACTTGGGATTACAAGTACTATATGATTGGATTGTTAGCAAGCATCCGCAAATACTAACAATGCATTAAGGTTTCCCCAACCATAGCCTTAAGTTCAAGGTCCTCTTACTCCCATACGTGCAACTAATCGGTTCGCGTTCTCAGGTTTCTGTCACTCCGGCAGAACTTCCCCCGCTTCGTTACAAATACTACCAACCCTAGGGTGTTTGATCCATGCGCGCACAAATATAATGGACACCAAAGGACAGCACCATATAGACATACAACTCTAATGAACCTCATGCATTCAATTAAGCAATCAAAAGACAAATAAACTACGGAAACATGATGTAAATCATAGGATAAATATTATAGCATCAAACACCATGTTTACATAGGACGGTACAGAGGTTTGTGGGAGGATGAACCACTGAATACAAGGAGGAGATGGTGATGGAGATGGCGGTGAAGACGGCGGAGAGGGGCAGCGCGGCGGCGCAGGGCGGCGGCGGCGCCGGCGGTGCGGGGAACTCCTTTCCCCGCCGCCGGCAAGCTTGGGGAGCGCCGCCCCTTAGCCTCCCTCCTTCATGGCTTCTTGGGAGCCCTCCCCCATGGAGATGGGATCCATGGGGGAGGCAAAAACGTGGCTTTTGGTGGCTGAAATTCGTGGGTGGAGGAGTCCTCCACGAATTAGGTTTCCTCCCTTTATATATCTTCTCGGATTTCCGTCACCCCTTTTAGGGTTCCACCAAAACGGGCCTACAGGCCGCGTCCGAACTCCGATTGGGCTGATCTCGGGCTTAAAATCTTCGTATGGAAAATTGTGACAACTTTCGTAACAGCCAGGTCTCCATATACGTCATCTTCGAGGGTCAAACTGGCAATCTTCGTAAAAAGTTCTCAGACAGATTTCAGGAAAGTCCCAATTCGACTCCAACAAGGTTTCCTCTTGTATTCTTGATAATTTCTACACATCAAAGAGTAAAACAAGAACATTGTGCACTTTTGCAACTATTAGTAGGTTAGTCCAAATAAATAATAAACTTAATATAAAACAAGTGCTAAAAGCATAAAAATGGCATGAAACAATCAAAAATTATAGATACGTTTTGGACGTATCAACATCCCCAAGCTTAATTCCTGCTCGTCCTCGAGTAGGTAAATGATAACAAAATAATTTTTGATTGTAAATGCTATGATCAGGTCTTTAACAATTGCATGATGTATGGATAATAAAACTTAGCAATCATGTTTCCTAATGAAAAGTATCAACGAACTAAGAGCTTATAACATGAAATTTATAAACATCAACAAGATTGTAATGACCATAATAAAGCATGATAGAGTGGTATCTCGCTTGCCCTTAATTGTGGAGCAAAACATAAATGCCAAGGCACCTCTGAAGTTCAAGTGAAGACTAGATATAGAGATATCAAAGATAAAAGCATCATGGTTATACCTCAATTAATCGTATTCTGGGACAAGCACATTACACTAAGAACGACAGCTATGCTCTCGAAGAAGTGCTCAAAGAAAGGATGGTGACTCAACATAAAAATAAAAGATTGGCCCTTCGCAGAGGGAAGCAGGGATTAACACGTGCTAGAGCTTTTTGTTTTAAAAACAGAGGTAAAAATGTTTTGAGAGGTGTTTGTTAATTGTCAACGAATGGTAGCGGGTGAGAACAGTATTCTACCTGTCAAACGGACTTTTAAGAGCGGCTCCCATGAAGGACGTTATTTCTACCAGCAAGGCAGATCATCCCTCTTTCTCTTTGGCAGGTATTTCACTGTTTGTCATTGCTTACTGATGAATCAGGGCAAAAGTGTGAAGAGAATTAATTGGTTAAAGTTGTAATTAATTGGGACTGGGCACCCCGTTGCCAGCTCTTTTTGCAAGTTATTGGATAAGCGGATGTATATGCCACTAGTCCAGGTGTAAAAGTCCATTTGACAAATAGAATAAAGAATAACCACACTAATTCCTCATGAGCTAGTAAACATTGACACAAAAAGAGAAATATTTTGAAGGTTTTAAAGGTAGCACATGCAAATTTACTTGGAATGGCTTGAAATACCATGCATAGGAATTTTTTGGTGGACTCTTTGGGATAACTTGGTTTTAAGGATTTGGATGCACGAGCAGCATTCCCGCTCAGTACAAGTGAAGGCTAGCAATAGACTGGGAAGCGACAACCACGAGAGCGATAACGGTCATAATCATGCTTGCGACAAAATAAAATTAACGGAGGCATAAAAACGATACTAAAACTCTGAGGCAAAATAGATCATCAAGGCTTAATTGACTTTTATTTTTCAGTCATAACATGTGTGAGCATGTGCCAAGTCGATTCAAGTGAATTATTCAGAGGAGGATACCACAATACCATACCATCTTATGAACAGGACAATGCATGTTGATATCAAAATAACATAATATGCACTATTAGCTAGTTGAGACTAACCATAAGAAAACATAAACTACTAAACAGTATTATTCACACATCATTTTTAAGTTTCAACAAGTAATCCATTAACCAAGTAAACATTGAAAACAGAGGATAAATAAAATATGTGACGATCCACTTATTAATGTAACTGGTGTTTGATGCTAAGATAAATAGATAATAAAATACAGCCGCTTCAAGTTTAGTTAAGTTCCTATGTTGCTCAAAAAACAAAGTTTAAAGGTTTGCAAACCGTGGGGTTATTGATGAAGAGGGATGCGGGGACATCCCCAAGCTTATGACTTTGGTAATTCTTCAATATTCCATAGTTTGGTGTTCCTTCATTCTCTGTGAAAAAACTTCAACACAAAAACTTTCCCATTCTTTTCTGCGGTTAGACATTAGTACAATAGATAATATTTCCCAAGTGCTACTATTAAACCAAATAAAATTTTGTTTTTAAGTTACAGAAAGGTTGCTTAAATGGCCAACTTATAAATGAAAGGTAAGAACCATTAAAAATCAAATGAAAACGAAAAGAGGCCACTCTTGCAACAAAAGTCAGAATCTGTCCAGAAAAACAGCAGCTGGAAAACGCAATTTTTAGGTGCACTTAAACATGCCCGAAATTTTAGCCAATTTTTGTACATGCAGAGGATTAGGTGCTACAACATCAGTAATTTTTCGTGATTTTTAGAGCTTCCAGTAAAATATGAAAAATCGCGCAATAAGCAGTAGATACCGAAAACAGAAAATCACTTTTTACATATGTATCAACTAAGCTAAATGGATAAAACTTGGTACTTTATTTTTGATAAACTAAGAAACCAGAGGCTAAGCAAGACCTAAACATGCTAGCTACAGCAAGGAAAACTCTAAATAAAAATCAAAAGTAAAACCCAAATAAAATTAAAATAAAGAACCAAACAAAGAAGCAAAACAAAAGAAAATATTTTTGTTATTTTGAATTTATAAGTGAAAGTAAAGAAGCAATCGAAACCAAATAAGGAGCCTAATAAAACTAAAGAAGGTAAAACCAAGACATATAAAAGCAATTATAATACAAGTTAAGACAATACATATCATGTGGACGGGTAATATAGAGTATGAACGAGACAACCTCATGTTAGTTGATGAATAGGGGGATGACTCGGGCATCCCCAAGCTTAGATGATTGTATCTTCTTGAATATGTTCTTGGGATGCACCTACACATCCCCAAGCTTGAGCTCTTGCGTCTTCTTATTCATCTCATATCACCATATTGATTAGATCTTATAAGCTACATCCACATAAAACTTCACAAAACTCATTAGTAGGGTTAGTACTCATTAAATAAAATCCACTCATGTTCAAGCATTGACAAGTTTTATAATTTTACTCAACATTAGCCACTGTATATACTAAGGTGTTCATGATTTCCGTTGTCCGTCGAAAAACTAATGAAACTAACAACACCAAGTACAATATTGAATAAACAAAGAAATCTGTCAAAACTGAACAGTCCGTAAAGATGGCATTCAACGAGATAGTTAAGTAGCTCAAATCGAAAAACTTTAGTCTAATGAAAGAAAGATAATAATCTCAGGTTTATGCACAAAAATTTTCAAGTCAAAATACTATTCTGAGATTTATCACGATTTTATTTACAGAGAAGCACAAAATCTGTCTAAACAGAACAGTCAGTAAAGATCGAATTTTTCGACCTATCTACGTACCTTAAATCAGAAAAAGTTAGTCTAATGAAAGAAAGCTAATAAGCATCACTTTGCACTCAAGAAATTTCAGATCAAGATCACGTTCTGGTGATTTTAAACATTTAATACGGTGGAGCACAGAAAATCTGTTTCTGGACAGCAAAGTAAAACTATCAACTTTCAATTAACTAAGACTATATTAGCATTTTATTTTTATGTACAGAGGTATATACACAATATTTACATGTTTTTAATGAAAAGCTTCCATGGAAAGATTTGTTTTGGTTTCATAGGCATGAACACAAGTGTTCAAGGTCGACCCCCATTTAACCATTACTCATCTTTCCAATCACTTTTCTTTTTGAAAACGTTTTTAGATAACAACTACACCTAATTTTTTTTGTAATTCGCATTCCCTATCCATAGTAAGATAAAGAACAACTTAATACTGAAAATAAAAACTACTTAGAGATAAAGCAAACAAGTGCACACAAGAACATTAACCTACGCTATGGCTCCCCGGCAACGGCGCCAGAAAAGGTCTTGATAACCCACAAGTATAGGGGATCGCGTGTAGCCTTTTCGATAAGTAAGAGTGTCGAACCCAACGAGGAGCTAAAGGTAGGATAAGTATTCTCTCAAGTTCTATCAACCACTGATACAACTCTACGCACACTAAACGTTTGCATTATCTAGAAATAAAACTAGCAATACGGGTATGAGAGGTAGTTTTGCAAGATAATAAATACAAGAAAGTAAATGTTAGTGCTGCAGCAATAAAATACACTAAGTAACCATATACTAACAGTACCATGAGTGTGGAAAAGTGGTGGTAATTGTGGTGGCTTTGTCCAAGATTAATTAGTGAAGGTACTTGGTTCATTGTCTTCGATGCAGTTTTCTATGTGGGAGAGGCTAAATATACATGCACTCCACTACTTGGGATTACAAGTACTATATGATTGGATTGTTAGAAAGCATCCGCAAATACTAACAATGCATTAAGGTTTCCCCAACCATAGCCTTAAGTTCAAGGTCCTCTTACTCCCATACGTGCAACTAATCGGTTCGCGTTCTCAGGTTTCTGTCACTCCGGCAGAACTTCCCCCGCTTCGTTACAAATACTACCAACCCTAGGGTGTTTGATCCATGCGCGCACAAATATAATGGACACCAAAGGACAGCACCATATAGACATACAACTCTAATGAACCTCATGCATTCAATTAAGCAATCAAAAGACAAATAAACTACGGAAACATGATGTAAATCATAGGATAAATATTATAGCATCAAACACCATGTTTACATAGGACGGTACAGAGGTTTGTGGGAGGATGAACCACTGAATACAAGGAGGAGATGGTGATGGAGATGGCGGTGAAGACGGCGGAGAGGGGCAGCGCGGCGGCGCAGGGCGGCGGCGGCGCCGGCGGTGCGGGGAACTCCTTTCCCCGCCGCCGGCAAGCTTGGGGAGCGCCGCCCCTTAGCCTCCCTCCTTCATGGCTTCTTGGGAGCCCTCCCCCATGGAGATGGGATCCATGGGGGAGGCAAAAACGTGGCTTTTGGTGGCTGAAATTCGTGGGTGGAGGAGTCCTCCACGAATTAGGTTTCCTCCCTTTATATATCTTCTCGGATTTCCGTCACCCCTTTTAGGGTTCCACCAAAACGGGCCTACAGGCCGCGTCCGAACTCCGATTGGGCTGATCTCGGGCTTAAAATCTTCGTATGGAAAATTGTGACAACTTTCGTAACAGCCAGGTCTCCATATAACGTCATCTTCGAGGGTCAAACTGGCAATCTTCGTAAAAAGTTCTCAGACAGATTTCAGGAAAGTCCCAATTCGACTCCAACAAGGTTTCCTCTTGTATTCTTGATAATTTCTACACATCAAAGAGTAAAACAAGAACATTGTGCACTTTTGCAACTATTAGTAGGTTAGTCCAAATAAATAATAAACTTAATATAAAACAAGTGCTAAAAGCATAAAAATGGCATGAAACAATCAAAAATTATAGATACGTTTTGGATGTATCAGTGTTGTCTCTGCAGCACTCCCTCCTTGGAGGCGTTATCTTGGAGCCCCTGAGTATGGTTTCGGTTGCGGCGTGTGCAGGCGGTGTTGTGTTCTGGTGGTGTCGGTGCGGCCAGCTTGGGGCCGATGGTGATTTGTTGTCCCTCTTTGGCAGGTCTTCACGTGATCTCGGTCACTTGGTTTGCTTGCCCAAGACCCTCCCTTGGCGGCCGTGCAGTGTGGCGAGCTTCGGGCTCTTGGTGGCGTCTCGGTTCACCTTTGCTCAATGACGATGCAATTGATGCCTCCCCCACCTGCTTGTCGTCTCGTTTTCTCGTGGCGGAGCTCCCAGTCAAGGTTCGTGCTAGGTGCTAGGCTTGGCACTCGTTGGCTGGGGATGCTCCTGAGTTGTGCCGTGGGATTCGATACGCTCGCCGGTGCGGCGCGCTAGGCTATTTGTTGAATCTTGGTATTGTGATCCCTCGACAGCACCCCTCATCTTCTGTGCCTCATGGTGGTTCTTGCCGCTCCCTCTCATCGTGTCTGTGTTTTTTCCTTTATCTCTCCCCTTGTAATCCCCGTGTACTCTGGTTCATTTGAACCCATCTTGTAGAGGCTGCAAAGTCTCAAGGCAACTTGAATGAAAAAAATATTCAGGTGGGGATTTATCCCCCCCCCCCCCGGTGACCATTAAAAAAATATGAGAGTCATGGTTGATCACCAGTATAGATGATGTCCACACGCTGCCGGCCGCTGGCGGACGTGGAATTCAGGCGGCGTGCATCCTTGTCAACCTTGACACCTCACCAGCTGCAGAGAATTGAACTATATAACTACGGAGTCATCTTTCACAAGTCAGATTCTTGAAGTATGTTTCGGTTAATGTTTTTCTTCCTGAAGGAAGAGCTAATGATGCAGTTGCCACTGATCAAAACTCTAAACTTCCCTATAAAAGAAACTGAAGCTAGAACAAAAAAGCCATAAAGATACGGAGAATAAAAGATTTTGGAACCTGACGGGTAAGACGTGCATGGCGTCGAGCAGAGGGGAGACGGTGGCGCTGACGTGGAGGCAGGTGGCCGATGAGGCGCGGGGCGGCCACAGAGGCAAGCCGGGGCGGCGGCCCCGAACCTGTAGCTGCTGCGGTGGTGCGGGCGCAGCGGGCATGGCGGCCGTGGCGAGAGGTGCCACGGCGGCTGCATCATGCGGTGGAGCTCGGTGGCTGACCACATGACCAGGACACCATCCTGCGGCTCCCGAAGCTTTGTGGTCGGGTTGAACTCCGGGCGAAAGCTTGCACGGACTTCGGTTGGTGCCAACGACGGCGACGCCCTCGGGCGTCGTTCTCCTTCTTGATCACGTCGTTGTGGAGCTTTTCAACCTCGTCTAACGCGTGTGGTTCCAAGATCTCCGGGTGAAAATCTAAGCTCCTTGCGAGCTGGCGACGGTGACGGTCTCGCCACTACCTTGTTGGAGGCGTCGCTTTGGAGTTCTCGGCCACCGTGGTACGACGGTTTCGCGGTGGATGTGCAAAATGGATGTGTGGTCGAGGGCGGTGGACGTCGGGGCGGCGGCTCCGGAAGGTGGTGGTGCGTCGAGGCGGCGGCCTCGGGTCTCCATTGCAGTGGCAGTCCTACGGGGAAGGGCCGTGACTTTGCACGGGTTTGGGTGACAACCTTAGGCTGCGAGGCCTGCGGGTTCGTCGACTTGGCTGGATCACCTTCGGGCAATACGAAGGTGAATCTGGTTGCTACGCCGGGGCGGCGGCCCTGGATTTGGCGCGACGTTGAGGTCTGCGGGCGGTCGTCTTTAGCGAGGGTAGTAAGGGCTACAAGACGGCTGGGTCGTGCGGCGTTGTGGCTCATGTGCGGCTTTGGTTCGAGTGGTGTACGTCGGGGCGGCGGCCCCGGTTTTGGTAGTGTGCTTTGTGGCGTCCGGTGGGCTAGCGTGGTGTGGGCGACGGTCCCCTCGCTTGTGCGGTTTTTCGTCCCTGTTTTCCTCATAAGCAGAGAATTTGTATGGTTTTTGGGCCCGGTCTTCCTCATAAACTGGGTCAATTCTATTCTTCTATACGAATTGCAGGAATGCCCTGCCCTCTTCGAGAGGTTACTCGGAAAAAAAATTGCGCGAGTCAGATGTCCATGAACCAGGAGCGTCTTGCAGGCCAGTAGGATGCGTTGATGTTGTATGCGGCTTCGGCGTGCCGGTGTGCAGGGAGACCAACCACCGCGGCCGGCCGGTGTCGGTGACGTCCATGTCGGTGTTCCGGCGTGCAGGGCAACCTCGGCCGGCCAGTGTAGTTGAGACATCCAGGATGGCTGCTTCGCGTCCCGGCGTGCAGGGCGACCCACCGCGACCGGCTGGTGCAGGGGTGGCGGCTTCGCGTGCCGGCATTTAAGGCGTGGTGGCCTGTCGTGCAGGCTAGCGCAGCTCTCTTGCAGGATCTCGCGAGGGACAGGCTGGGAGAGGAGTTAACCGTTTGCGCTCGCGGGAGAAGGCGACATGGAAAGAGAGAGACCGAGAGAATGGAAACGTCCCGTTGGGATCACGGGAGATGATTTGCAATAGTGCGGAAATTACGGGATACGAGGATAGCAGTTTAGTTTAGCGTAGCCGGATGTTTAGAGCGGACAATGTTTTAGCACTAAACACGGGATGGATCTGTACCGTTGGATGCTTGTTAGATGGCTGAGATTGTTTGGATCTGCCCCCTTATGTGTTTTTTTTTATATTGGTATAGATATAGATTCTACCGCCAATTGTCCGTTCCACGGTGACTGAGAGTCTGAAGAGTATCTCCACAACGTAAAAAACGGTCACACGGATACCTCAAATGTACGGCTCGAGAATCCGATTTCTTTCTGGCACCTTTGACCTATCCTCCAAACTTGGCGACCTGCTTGGGGGGCGTTGGATAACACTCTGACACACCCTCCGACAGGCGGGGTCTCCTTGTCATTGACATAATGTCGATTAAATCATTATGCCTGGTATTCATGGTTTAATGGCGCAGTGATTCCCCGGACAGGTGCAGAACGACGCGACGCGTCGAGCTGCGCCTTACACGTGTTGACGTCACAGCGGCTCCCCCAGACGGTGTCTGAACATGCGTCATCGACGTCAATACATGTCAGGGGAACTGGTGCTCGACGTTCTTCAACTCCGCTCCTTCGGGCGGCTTTTAAAACGGCGTGCGGCGCGCCTATAGTCTCCCCACACAATTCACCGCCCGCTCTCCCTCTCCCTCCCGTTGCTAGCACCTCCACCACCTCACATCCCGGTGACATTGGGCCGTCACCTACCTTGTGGACTCTAGTTAAATCTCAATCCATGTCGTGGATCATAGGTTTGATGTTGAGATCCGTGCAAAAATTTCATATTTTTCTAGTTTGAGGAATAAATATTACATATTCTTTTAGGTCAGTGGACAAATGATTACATCACAGTAAATTCTTGATTGTATATGCATGAATATATATTTATAAAATCAACCAACGATTTGTTCATTCCCAGTCAACGAGACAACAATGCAACTTTTTACTAGAAGATGAATCTATTCTTATCAGTGGTCCTTTTTTACTAGACACATAGCAGCGCTTACATAAGGCATGGTCTACCACTTTACCTTTCCTTTGTGCCATGGTACACGCGCGGCCGACCTTGGCTGCGAAACTTGTTGGTATCGTTCGTTTGACTTCCACCACGAGTATCCGTTCGGCTGTTCTGCCTGCATGTACAGAGTCAAATGCTTCTTAAATTTCTCACTAGTGGAATTTCACGCGGCATCACGCCGCGTTTTTATTAGTCTGTATTTTTTTATAAATCTGTAAGATAGCTCTAAAATCAGAGAATATGTATTTTGGGAGCATTTATTGAATTCGAATCCATAATTAGATGAAGTCCACTTATGTTGTATACAAATATTAGCGAATTTGAATTGTCTAAATATGTTTGTATTTTGACATTAATTAGTATCATTTATTTTTCTGAGCATGCTGCGCCTGTGAAGTAAATAAAATTTAAATCTGGTAATGTTTGTAAAATGATTAGATTTCAGAGCTTTTTTAAATTTTTTGAAATATATAAAATTGAAATTTGATTATATGTCACAAATAATCTGCATTTATTTTTGTGAGGGTATTTATAGAAATACTTTCATGTTCTAGAAATTGTTCTAAAGAGGAAGTGCATTAAGATTTTTTTCAAATATTCATCAATTCGAAATATTTGAACATATTTTTTGGCATAAATAATTAGTATTTATTGTTCACAGCATTTTGCTGTATTTTTTCGTATTTTCCGCATGGGAATTTTTAGATACACTTCTATTTGCTGGAAATTTAATAAATTTAAATGCATATAATTAGAGGAAGTCAATTTGGATTTTGACTAGATATTGACCGCACCCGTTGTAATTCGAATAGTTGAAATCTGTTGGAATTTTTTGTGTAGAGTATGTCCAAATAGCTGGAGAATCGAAACGTTGAAATATATGGTTGTATGGTGCCATAAATTTTTAACTGAACTGCACAGCGTGTGGTAAAATTCAAATTTGAAGATGTGAACATTTAAAAATTGTGCAGATTTGAGAATTGTTGGAATGCAAAGATGGATTACGTTTGAGAATTGTTTAGATTTTGGAAATTGTTCAAATCAGGAAGTTATTTAGATTTGAATTATTTTCACGTTAGTAAAATGGTTAGATTTGAAAGGCATCTCAAATTTTAAAATATTCAAATTTGTATGCCGCGTTATTGTGGTAAAATTGAAATTTGAAAAATGTCCACATTTTAAAAGTGTGTAGATTTGAAAATTATTGAAATGCACAGAAAACTTGTGGTTAAAAATTATTCAGATTTCGAAATTCGTTCAAATTGGGAAGTTTTTCAGTTTCGATTTCATTTGACTTTTGTGAAATGTTTAGAGTTGGAAGATATTTAAAAGTTTAGAATATCTAAAATTGAAATTTGATCATGCGCCGTAAATAGTCAGCATTTTTTTGTGTGTTTATGTCGATATATTTTTCATATTTTGTTGATGGATATAGTTTAACTCACTGATTGTGCAGCATTTAGTAGATTTTGAAAATTGTTTAAGTACCCTAAAACAATATATGTAAAGTGTTTTAAATTGTTTGAAGCATGTTCTATTTCAAATTTTGTTTGTTGACTCAATTATGTTTATTTGGAAAATAAGTTTAAAATAGATATTTCTCAATATTTGCAGTTGTGCTATTCATATTTTGATATTTGGAAGCCGATTTTCTAGCAAATTGTAATGCTCAAATGTGTTGCAATTATGCTTGTTGTGAGCTTTTTGAAATATTTTATCGTATTTCCAAATATTTAGCAAGTTGAAACGTGGGAAAGCTGATATATTTTAGAGTTGTTTAAACAAAAAATTTGAAGCAGTTTGGAATGTTTAAATTTGTGACATTTTTTTGTGGGCATTCTGATGTGTTTCAATGTTTTTCGAAATATAGTACTTTAGCAAGTTGAATTGTTCAAATGAGTTTGTATTTAAAGATTACCTCCAATTTTTTAGCAAATTGGAATGTTCGAGTGTGTTGATTTTTTGTTGGCACATTTTTGAATTGCGCACAAAAAGCTGTGAATTTTATAGAAGTTGGCATATTATGTAATTGAATTTGAATTGCAGATTGAATTTTTTTTGAATTTTACACATTTAAATGGAGATAAAGTCCATATTATACAAATGGATGATTCAGTTCTCATGCACATTTTGATTTCTTGTTGGCACTTTTTTGAATTGCGCACAAAAAGTTATGAATTTTACAGAAGTTGGCATATTATGTAATTGAATTTGAATTGCAGGCTGGAAAGTTTTGAATTTTACACAAAAAAATGGAGATAAAGTCCATATTATAGAAATGGATGATTCAGTTCTCATGCAGTATTTTGTGAGCATTTATTTAATTTAAATCCATAATTGGATGAAGTGCACTTAGAATGTATACAAATATTAGCCAATTTGAATTGCTTAAGTTTGTTAGTATTTTGGCATTAATAAGTATCATTTATTTTTCTGAGCATGTCAATATATCCAGGAGTACACACCAATAGAAAGTTCATTTAGATGACATCTAAATATTTACCCATTTGAAGTGTTCAATTTTAGTCCATTATCAGAGGCAATGTATTATATGAGCATTTATTAAAAATTAAACTTCACATAATTAGAGGATATGCATTTCGATTTTCTCCAAATATTCACCAATTAAAAATGTTCAAATATGTTCTTTTTTGCTGTAAATAGTTGGCATTCATTTTTGTGGGCATGTTGATATATTTTGGAGTATTACATTTATTTAAGCAAATTGGAATGCTCGAATATGTTTATATTTTTCAGTAATATTTATTTTAAGTCCGTAATGGGTGAAAATACACATTGATTTAATTGAATTCCGTATTTAGAGGAAGTTCATTTAGATTATATGCAAATATTAACGAAATTGAAATGTCCAATTTAAGTCCATTTTTGGAGGAAGTGCATTATAGGAGCATTTATTAAATTCAACTTGACATAATTAGAGGATGTGCATTTGGTTTTTCTCGAAGTGTACACCAATTCAAAATCTTCGAACATGTTTGTTTTTTTTTCGTAAATAGTTGGCATTTTTTTTGTGAGCATGTTGATATATTTTAGTGTATTTCCAATTTTTAAGCAATTTGAAATGTGAAAAAATTACTAATTTTTAAATTAAGTCCACAATGGGTGGAAATGTAAATATTTTAATTTGAATTCCATAGCTAGAATTTTTTTTTAAATTCAACTCCATATAATTGGAGCAAGTGCATATGGGTTTTTCCTAATTTTTTACCAAATTGAAATGTGTAAATATGTTTTCATTTTGCCATAGTTAATTAGCATTTATTTTTTGTGGTCATTTTGAGTTATTTTTTCACATTTTTTGGATGGAAAGTTTTGAAGTTGCTGGTTTTAAAGTATTTATCAGTTTGTGAAAGTTGTCTAAATAATATGGGCCCACTTGTAAGGAATTTAGTAATTTGTATGAAATTCTGCGAAAAGCTGACAGATGTTATTTACATAAGCTCCATAATTAATATTAAAAGGTTATATTGGTTCTTCTATTTTTTTAAAGTTGTTCAATCGTGCATGGAAATGCGTTAGGTGTAAAGATTTCATTTTTATGCAAATTTTGGTATATTATTTGCATTTTTCTGAATGGCAGATTAAAAGATATGAATTTTTCAGTTTTTAGCATTTTATGTAATTATTTTAAAAAGTGACAGGAGGACCCACATGTCAGGGTTTTATCATTTATGGAAAACAATTACGAAAATACGAAAAAGTTGACAGTGGGGCCCGTGTTGCGTCGGCGTGACGTCAGCGACGCCATGGACGCTCTGCCGAGCTCGGGCGAGGATGCTCCGCTCGCCCCAGCACGTCCGCGACGCTGGGACCGAGCGGATACGCGCGAGGGCGTCGCGGGGAGGCGATTGGCGGCGGGACGGAGCCATATGGTCACCGAAACGTCGCCGGCGGCGACAAAACGCGGCGGCGGACAGCGCGGATGTCGGCGGCGATTCCGGCACGCGCGGCGTCCCGGCAGGCGAATCGCGGCGAGGAGGTAGAGGAGAGGGAGAGGGAGTTGTGGATGTTTTTGCAGAAAAGTCCCTGCATTTTGCTGAAATTACATTTTAGTCCTTTGCGGGGTGTTTTTCTTAAAATTGACATGTACTGTTCAACACTGTTCCTAGGAACAGTAACACTGTTCCTTAGAACAGTAGCAGGGGCTGAGAGCTCGCGAAATCGACCAACTTTCATATAGTTAATAATGGGGTCGATAGTACGCGAAGTTTGTTCAACTCGGTCTGTTAGTACCTAACTGACGTGGATTGCATCTTGGCAATCAAGCTTTTGGCTGCAACAATAATCAACACATGTCAAATCGAACCGAACACATACGTGGTCCCTGATTCCAACAACAAAAAATCATACATGAAACAACACATTTTGTCCCCCAAAAAAAGACTTACCGTGTATTTATGATCTTTTATCTTCTGTGGAATATCTGAGTGGGTGAAGTATTATCTGAGTAGTTTAGCGTTGGTCTGTCCTTCTGCTCGACCATTGGTCTGTACTCTGTACTCCACTTTGCTGTCATGTGCTCGTTCCAACACGACGCAGGCCAGGAAGACCCACCCACGTGAGACGACGCCGTTGGCCACGCGGAATGTCCCGATGAACCTTGAGAAGATCGTGCATGCCCTCTGGTTCCGGCGGTTTCGGACGAGCTGCGTGAGACCAGTGGCGGAGCCAGGATTTGAGATGAGGGGGCGAACACGCGAGGTCTATAACTCATCAAGTACAACCAGGGCGGCGCCACTACCGGGGCGAGGAGGGGCGGAGCAGGGACCCTCTATTCAGCTCTCTAGCGGCGGCGGCGCCCGAAGCTCTGTTTCCTCAAACAGAACAGGCGAACAGGTAAGTTGGGCTATTGGGCTGAACAGAACGGACGAGAAACTGGCCCATTTTAGCTTCTTTCGACTGCCCGCAACCCCCGACCTAGCTGCTGCCTGCTCGCAAATTCCCCACGCGCCCACGCCGCCATCGAGCAGAGCTCCCGCCGCCAGGCCGTCGCTCCTCTTCCACCACCGCCCCGCCGCCCGCCCTAGGCCGCCGCCGTCCCGTCACCCTCCCCTGACTGCCGCCGACCCGCGCCCACCCCTGGCCGCCGCCGACCCGCCGTTCGGCTGCCTCCGGGCTCCGGCTCCGGCCTCCTTAAACTGAGCGGCGATGGATTCGGAAGATGATGAAGCCTGGATGGAAGCGGCGGCGCAGGAGGAGGCAGAGATAGAAGCAGAGGAAGTGGTTGCAGCAAGAACAGCGGAGCTGTCGACAAATCGCAAGCGGACGCGCGACTCCACGGCCGACACGGAGCAACATGAACAGCAGGTCAGTTTATCTATCCCCTTTGGTTTCAGTTTTCTGTATCTATTTTGAAGTCCAATGTAATAGAGCAGAACACTCAATTTTGATTGTAGGAACCTGAAACTCCACAAGGCAGTGTTCCTGAAGTGTTTGATGTAGCAAATGTTATTGGGGATCCTGGAATTCAGAGGCCAATTGAAGAATTTGCAACTACTGAAATGAGAGATACAATGAGAAGGGCATATTTGTCGAGAGGCCGGAGTCGTTTGATTGGCCACCATTTTACCAAAACAAAAATTGGGGCAGATTGGCGATCATTCCTTGCAGCATGGTATGATAAATATGATTGGTTAGAATATAGTGTCGAGAAAGATGCAACATATTGTTTCTATTGTTTTCTTTTCAAACCTTCAACAATTAGTGTACACCATGGACATGGTGCTTTCATAAAAGTGGGGTTTAAAAATTGGAAGAAAGGACCGGAAAATTTCAGATCTCATGTAGGTGGACCAACTAGCATTCACAACAATGCAAAAAAAATGTTGTGAAGATTTTAGAAATAAAAAGCAGAGTGTGTCATATGCTATCACTTGTTATGATGAGAAATCACATATTGACTATGAAATACGTTTGAGGGCTGTCGTTGGTGTTGTAAGGTTTCTTCTTGAGCAAGGTCTAGCTTTTTTGTGGGCACGATGAGTCCATCAATTCCATTAACAGAGGAAATTTTCTTGAAATGTTGGATTGGTATGCCGCAAGATGCAAGGAAGTAGCCAATGTGATCAATGATAATGCTCGTAGAAATTTCCAGTTGACATCCCATGAGATTCAACAAGATAGAGCAGAGGCATGTGCAGAAGAGACTACACAAGTCATAATGAGTGAGCTTGGTGATGCTAGTTTCTCTCTACTTGTTGATGAGTCACGTGATGTATCGGTTAAAGAATAAATGGCCATGATATTGAGGTTAGTTATGTGTTTTGCTAAATCATTTGTTGCAATTTCACAACTTACATACTATTCTAATCTTATATTTTCTGCTTGTAGGTTTGTGAATAAAAAAGGAGAAGTTTTGGAAAGATTGCTGGGTGTTAAGCATGTTGTTGATACTAGATCAGCTTCTTTGAAAAGATCTTTAGATGCAATGTTTGTTGATCATGATTTGTCCATGTCTAGATTGAGAGGACACGGATATGATGGTGCCTCAAATATGCGTGGAGAGCTACATGGTTTAGAAACATTGGTGTTGGCCGACAACCCTCATGCTTTTTATGTCCATTGTTTCGCTCACCAACTTCAATTGGTGGTTGTTGCTGTTGTGAAAGGGGTTCTAGGTGTTGGTAATTTCTTTGGTCACGTAAATAAGATTGTCAACATGGTCAGTTCTTCTTGTAGATAATTGAAAATATGTGTATTCAACTCTATGCTATACATACAATTCTAAATGCACAATTTTTTTTGTAGGCAAGTGCCTCTTGTAGAAGGAAAGATGCATTGTTGCAGAAGCATCATGATCGTATGGTAGCACAGCTAGAGAGTGGGGAAATATTGCCAGGAAGAGGCCAACATCAAGAGACAAGTTTAGCAAGACCAGGTGATGCACGTTGCGGTTCACACCATAGAACTCTAATCCAGATGCATCAAATGTGGGATTCGGTGATTGGAGTGTTACATGGTATTTCTCTTGATGGTGGAGATGCTGAGGAAAGAGGTTTGGCTTCTGGTTATATGTTCTACATGGAAAGTTTTGAATATGTTATAATCTTGCATTTGATGCTTCGAGTGCTTGGTTTAACGAATGGTTTGTCACAAGCATTGCAAGCGAAAGATCAAAACATAGTTAGTGCTATGAATATGATTGTATCAGTGAAAAGTCTATTGCAGAAACTGAGAGATGATGGATGGGAGCCTCTCTTGCTAGATGCTACTAACTTTTGTGGTGGAAGAAATATTACAGTGCCCAACATGGCTGATAACATTCCAGCTAGGGGTTATCCAAGGAGCTCACGCAAAATGGTTAGTTGCTTCCATTATTTCAAGATAGAAATCTTTAATGAGGTGCTTGATAGAAACATAATTGAGATGAATAATAGGTTTTGTGAAACCTCTACACGCCTATTGAAGTGCACTGCATGACTTGATCCTAGAGACTCATTTAGCTCATGAAAAGTTACTTGAACTTGCAACTATTTACTCAGTGGATTTCTCTTCACATGATTGCTATCTCTTGACTGACCAACTCAATGTCTATATTGATGTGATGAAGAGAAGTCCTGATTTCTTATCTTGTGATACTCTGAGTGGTCTTGCTCTCAAGTTGGTTCAAACTAGACACCATTTGATCGTTCCATTGGTCTACCGGCTTATTACACTTGCCTTGACATTGCCGGTGGCAACAACATCAGTTGAGAGATTTTTCTCAGCCATGAACATTGCAAAGAGAGATCTCCGAAACAAGATTGGTGATGACTAGCTGAATGATTTGATGATTTGCTATGTTGAGAAAGAGATATTTGCAAAAATTGATGACAAACAGATTATGCTACGTTTTCATGCCAAAAGGAACCGTCGAGGTCATCTATCTCGGCAGTTTCATCTTGCTAGCACAACTACAACTTGATGGTATGATACTATCCTATGAAAAGCTAATAATTTTATTATACATGTCTTACATATTGGGATATCATATGGTGACTGCCAATTGTGCAACTCAAGTGGCAGGAGTCCATGTTAGTAGCTTTTAAATTGACTCTGATAGATAAGAGGACTATGAGCGAGAGTGCAGCAGGCAAATTGAAGTTCAGGTAGGGCGTTAAGTGTGCGACTTATTAGCTAATTGAATTGAGTCGCAGGGAACCAGGAGCCTTTTTCCTTAAAGTTCTAGCTGACCTTGGGGCTAATGTCGGGGGAATACTTAACCCGCGGCCCACAAGTGAGATGCGGCTTATCATAAGTGCACGGCCACATCGTCAACGGGCTTACACGAAGATGGGCCAACCAAAAGATTGCGACGTACCAAGGGAAAGATCTAGAAGATTGGAGATAACTTGGTTTGGAAGGCACGAAGATGATTGGTCTCCAAGTAGGATATCACGCGTGATCTCACGCGGTTTTGGACCGCGTGACATCTTGTCGTTTAGCGGTCCAAAACCGCGTGAGATCACACGCTCATAAATTACCGTCACCTATTAGTGCTTTTGAAGATTTGAAACTCTCGTGATACTTTTTTGAAGGCAGAATATGGGTGTGGGTGTGGGTGTGGCCGTGTAGAGCAAGGCGGCATCCTGCAGACATCGACATCCAAACTTGAACTGAAAGAGCCCATGGCTGGTGTCCTCCAAACATATCAGCCGTAGCTCTTTGTCTTCGTGTCGCTCCCCATAGAGCTGTGTCGCAAGTTCGCAACGTACTCATATGGGAGGGGAGACCTGCGTCCCGACCAAGGTTAAATTCATTCTTCACGTGGCTCTTTTGATAAAGGGTCTAGATTTTTTTTAGGGAAAAGGGTCTAGATTTTTCTTTTTAGAACCCGGGTCTAGATTTTGTTTTTTAAGAACTCGAACCCGGGTCTAGTTTTTTTAGAACACGAACCCGGGTCTGGATGGTGGAATTGGAGGAGGCAGAGCGAATCTGCAGCAAGGCTGTCCTGGGCCGCGTGTTGCTGGGCCGCTCGGTAGGCAGGACTTAGGATAGGCATCGGATGCAGTGAACGGCGGATCGGATTTACTGTACTTACCCCTTTACCCCGTGTAATAATGTTAGGAAAGAAAGGGCGGCGGCCAACTTCCCCCTCCTCAGTCCTCACCCTATGGCACCCGCCGCCGCGCGCTGAGCTGCGGAGAGAGACCGGCAATCGAGATGACGCCGATGCAGTTCCTCTCACGCTGGATTCCTCGTCTCTCTAACGTGATCGCCACCTCTCCTGCCTCTGTGCGCCGCTTCGCATCTGCAGCTCGACCTCTCCTCAATAAATGTGGCGCACCTCGTTGGAGTCCAGTTCGACGAGTTTCTCCAAGCTTCGCTGCAACCGGTTCGCCACCTTCCCGTCGTGTTTCCCGGTGAGTTCGCTTCTTATCATGCTAAAGTTGGTTTCTCACTGGGACCTGGATGTTATGCTGATCTTGTTTCAAGGGAAATTAATGGGGTGGGGCCTGGGGGTTAATCAAGCCCATATGACTCCCGAGAACCAGAGGAAAAGAGGCCCAAAAATAGAAATATTGATGATACCATATTATTTGTGTCGGATGCTGAAATTCGCTCTTTGTGATAGATTTCCTCGTCGAGACCGGTACATGGCCAGCAGCAGTGGAGTAAAATTTGAGGAATTGCGTAAACCCCCTTCTGCCAAGGATTTTATTATTTCCCTGGGCAAACACCCTGCCCTTACCAAGACATGGAAAATGTCGACAAGGTTGATACAAGCAAGGTCATTACTCGGTATAGCTATGTCCCTCCTGTCAAAGGTGTTGATGATGAGAGGACAGCAAGTGGGGATGTCACTTTTGGTGATGAAAATTCAACCTTGGAGGTCATAGATAGCAAACCGGGTACATCAGGAGAAACTGTGGACATGACTGCTACTAAGCTGAGCAGTGTGGTTGACAAAGAGAGCTGGGCTGCAGCAGAGGAGTATGTGCCCCCAATGGAGGTATTTCCAAATAGCAGCCATCGTGACTGCTCAATATACAGCGGCACAGAAGACTGGAAAGAAGACTACTGTATTGCTGACCGTAATGAGAGTAAGTGATCAATCACTTTTCCTTTTTTATTTGTTACGGATTTTTTTCAAGCTATATGGTCAACTGATATATTTTCTCCTGAAATATTGATGTAAATTTTGTTTTGCTCTGATTATTTTTACTAATTCATGGCGGCGCTGTGGCACATATTAAGGGAAATCTTATAGAATGTTACCCAGGTGTTTCATTGCTTGTTGTTTGCAAAAGTAGGAGATATCTAACCATCGCGCCTTTGGCAATTTGCGGCTTGTGCCATTGTGTTTCTTTGCCCCTGTCAGTCCTCCTTTCTTGCCGATAGCCTCACCTTGCTCCGGCCCAGGATAGCATACTTTGGCTTGTGATTCACCAGGCATTATATCTCCTATAACTCCCTAAAATCATTTTTCAGTTCAGCTTTGCCCTGCTCCCCTCACTAATTGGTTTTATCCGAAATTGTGTTAAATTCTCTCCAGAATGATGTTTATCTTTTTTATTCCTCAGAAAAGCCTGTTTTATGTTGAAATTTTGTGTGATAGATGGCATCCGGCATTTCATTCTTTTTACCATGTATGTGTGTATAAAAAGGGTTAACCAGGTTTGGCTGCTCCCTACATATGCAGATAGTCATGGAAAATTACGAAAATATTATAACATATGTCACATTGTCTATCATTGGGGGAAAATCAACATAAAGAGGACTTGTAAAAAAAAAAAACAAAAGATTTTTTTTTCATCACGGGGTGAAATGACCTGTGTTGGTGGTTCTTGGAGTATAGTGAACTGACAAAATAGTTGAGGCGTTATGCAATAAATGGGCTTTTTCCTTCTTGAGGTGATTAGATCTTACTCTTTCGTAGAGTTCCAGTCCATTTCATGGCACTAACAGCCAGTTTTTTAGAGCACATGCCCTCTGCATGATTTGCAGAAGATAGGACGATACAACCGTGCAGCTCAGAGCACAGCAAAACCCTTTTCCTGCTCGTTTTCCTTGCACTGTTCTGATTCTTCAGGCTTATTGTCGCTCTCCAGCGAGCAGGAGCTCACCAAAGGATCATCGTGAATGGCGAGTGGTTCCTCTTGCAGAAGAAACTTAATTATATTGTCAATTTTAGGAATCCTCTGCATGGGATCATATCTTGTTTCACTTAGATGAAAGGGAAAAATTCTGATAGGATCATGGGATCCTTAAACAGCATGTTTCGTATGGCAACCATTGGTTTCTTCTATTACTTTCCAATTCTAATAAAACTTGTTTTTTCTATGAAGCTTTGCTGGAGCCAACGATGTTTTCAGATCCCATAGGTTGCAGAATGCGCAATGGAACTTGCATGTCACACCAAAGTTATGACATGTTGCAGTTTTTGTCATTAAGGTTGGCTAAAGTTCCTGCGGAGCATGGCTCAGTCGAGTTATATGGATACATAGCAGTTCGGGATAATCTGGATCCATTGCTTAATTATATCGTCAATTTTAGCAGGGATGATCCCATCATCGCGGAGCAGGTGTGCACATCTATACATGTCTGCAATTATTTCAAAGAATAATAAGTCTATAAATAACCCATCAAGCATGCATATCCCTAATTAAGTAAAACAAGAGGAAGGGAGTTAATAGCTTGCTCCCTTTCTTCTCGTTCTGGTGTGGGCAATTAATATCTTTCTTAATCCCTGCGATTTGGCTCTCCGGCCCTATATGCCCAAACAGAGGGCTTACCATACCAAGTCTTGTATTGTGAAGTGTTGATTTGCTATAAAAAATTATAAATTATAAAAGTAAGTATCACTTAGTCAACACAAAATCAAATTGAATATTTGCCGACTCTTGGTTGCTTCCAAGTAAGGACAGACCCATTGCTACAAGCTCCCACACCTGGGGAAGGATTATACGAGTCAAGCGTTACCCTGCAAAGTGCAATGCAGAGAGACCGAGTTGAACCCAGGACCTCTTGGCACAAGTGGGGAGGGAGTACTTCACCACTGCTACCAAGTAAACTTCACAAAATGTATTTCATCTGTTTATAGGCATATAAACATAGCATGAATGATCTCATCACTACATCTCGTTTCTTACAGGCTAATTTAATTGGGTATTTGGGATTGAAACAAAATCAAACAAATAGCAGGGGCCGATTTCCCTCACTTAACACCTTTATGTTTGTTTGATATGTGGAAAAAAATCTAGGACATCAATTGTAAAACATGCCTTTAACTGAAGTGTAATATTGCTACAAGTGAAATATCATAAGAGAAGTATTCAGCTTTAGATATTTCTTACTTTTATTTGATTCTGTAGGGTTCTCTCATCAACATGGCTGGCCCTAAGCGAGGTATTGAATTGGTCGGTACCATTCTAATCGAATATGACATGAAGATCAAGAGAGGTGAAGATGAAAGGGAAGATCTACAGCTGATAGATGATATCTCATTCTTGGATAACATAGACTCATGGGATCGTAGCCCATTCACATTTCGCATCCATGGCGATTGTGGCGCAATTGATGTAGGTTTATCACGTCTTAACTCTGCGTTTGTGGCGACCATAGAAGTTGTGGTATCACAAGTGTAAAGCAGTTTCAGAATGTGTCTCGGTTGTTTTACTAGTGGGTTACATGAAGAAATCCGGCTCTTTGATGGGGCTATTGGCGAGTCACGTGGCTTAAAGAGGTCAGTGGTTGCTGTAGCGAGCGATGATCAGATGGAATTGAAGTTCAAGGTAGCAGCAGACTCGTGCAACCCTGCTGAATATTGCTGTTCCTTCGAGGCCAAGCAGCATGGTTGTGCTAGTCAAGAGATAAACACTGGTTTTGCATCAATCACCGTGAAGGTGATTTGGTCTGCTTTACAAGAATTTTAACAACCATAGACTGAACTTTGTCAAAAAAAAAAGTTTGGTCATGAATGAGCCAAGAGGCAAAGGAGCTAAGGCGGTTTAGTGTCGTGGGCCTGTTGTAAGCCAAGAGTATGAAAAGAAGCTAATGATCCAAAAGATTGGGTCTACTAATAGTGTTTGAGCCAAGAGGCAAAGGAGCTAAGGCGGTTTAGTGTCGTGGGCCTGTTGTAAGCCAAGAGTATGAAAAGAAGCTAATGAGCTAAAGAATATGTTCTGAATAGTATTCTTATCCTGTGAGACCATGTTTTGCGATACTTTGAGTTTATAGCACAATGAGTGAGTGTCTTGCAAACTCTGCTAAATTTATATATTTGTCTAACTTTTCTCATTGATTATTGTTCTTTATGTTACGTCACTATTTAGAATGCATGGATAGGAGATTTTCACATTTTATATCTATATGGAAGAATTAGCATAAGCCATGACATGGCAAGTTAACTATGAACATTGGTTAGTCTCATTCATTTTATACTGATCCTTGGCCTGATAAATGATAATACAATCAACCGTACAATCAATTTGTTATCAAATAAAGTAAATCCCTGCATGTCAGTTCTTGTACTCCTGGTAATTTGTCCAGGAATGAGTGAAGTGCAGTTTGGACCAAGTATTGTATCTCTAGTTGCGCTTTGGACCAAGTATGTTCTAATATTGTATATTACACCAGTGGGCCTGGAATAATTTTGTGCTTTGAACTAGGTTTTAGCAAAAAAGACCAAGTTCTATGTGGGCCACATGGGCATAACTATAACTAACAAACTTCTGTGTGGGCCACATTGGTTTAAAGAGCAGGGCAGTCTATGATCACCGGACTTTCATCTGCTTTTCGAGAAACCCTAACGTCGTAGTTGGAAATTGAAATTTTGTGAAAAAATATATAATTGGTGCAGATGAACTAGATATTGCAATATACATGCAAATCAGGATGAAATATAATTATTTTAGTGAATTTTCAGATATCAGATCCAAATTTGGGTTTACCTTATTAGCTATGGGTGTCACTCGAGAAGTCAGTTGGGCAGTGGCCTAAATATTATGCATCTTAACACGTAGGCCTGCTTGTCCCCTTCGAAATAGCAATGCATTATGCCAGTATCGTTGTAAGAATAGTGTGGGAGTTCAAAATGGACTTGCCACTATCGATAAATACCTGATTCCAATATTCAGTATGTCCAAAACTGGCATATATTTTGTCGCAAGTCCCGGGTCTGAACACTCAGTAATTTGTTTGTAGCGCCAGTATAATATACAATAACTGTTGGAACTGTAGCATTTTCAAGTTTTTTTCCCTTGTGATCATGATAGTCGTTCTAAATTCTTGGTAGCTTTTTGAAGAATGACCATGGAAAGGGTTTTTCTGATTCCCATAAGCTAGAAATGCTGCTTCCTTGCTCTTCTGATTCCCATAAGCAAGAGATGTTGCTTCCCACATATTTTTCATTTAGAATCTTCACCAAGTATCCATTCATGAATACTTATATTTTGACTTATTGCGGTGAGCTAGACTAAGATGCTGGTGATTGTGATGATAATTTTGTGGGACGTACCATTGCCAACAACAAAACTGGTAAGTCATGTCCAGTAACCAAGACATGATTCACGATACTAGCTTCATACGTATTATTTTTAGTTCATGATGTCTATATGTTACGCAAACTGCAAAGTCCCAACAGGTTGATAGTGTTGATGTACTATATCTGTGATTCATTTGAAATGATTATAGATCATGAAGTTCTAAAAGTGTCTTTCCTTTTCCAACCGGGCTATCCCCATTTCCATTAAACACTTAACGGAAATACAAAGTATTTCGCTTATTACAACAGAGTCTTAAAACGAAAAGAAGGCACAAAAAGCCTGACAAAGCGAAAGGGGAAGGATAGCGAGCTGGGACAGCAATAGGAAACCCGCTGAGAGAACTCGATCTCAAGTAAACCTGCGGGGCAAAAACCTATTGCCATCAAAGTTTACAGAACACACTAGGCAAAGTTCAGCAGACACACAAAACAATAAAGAACCGCCACAACAGACACCAGCGACAAGCAGCACCGAAGAGGCCTCCCGGACACCATCACAGCAGCCAAACTTCAACCGTTGGTGATCAACAAGACAGCCGAGTTGGGATGAGCCACCTTCTGGTTCCTCCTAGCAATCTCCATCGTACTCAGCGCCAAATGCTCCGCCCCAGCTTTGATAGCTTCTTTGCCTTCCTCTCCGTAAAGACCTGCCCAATGTTTCAACAACGAACAGACATTGAACACAATACATAAGGGAGAATGAAGCTTGAACTTCTCAAAGGTTATTCTGTTTCTCATCGACCAAATAGCCCAACAAACGGCAGATAAGACTAAAGCAAAGAACTTTTTTCCCCCAGGCCAGAAGCAATGGAACCATGCAAAACATTGCCAAACCGATCTAGGCGAAGAATTAGTGCCAAAAACTTTTCCAATGCAGCCCCAAACTACTTTAGCTGATGTGCACCCAAACAAAAGATGATCTCTAGTTTCTTTTTCCTTACAAAAAGAACAAGCAGGATTCCCCAACCATTTACGTTTCTTCATGTTGTCCCTAGTTAAAATAGCATTATACATGATTTGCCACATGAAGATTTTGATCTTTAGGGGGGTTTTGGATTCCCAAATCCATTTATGATTTGGACCAAATAAAGGTTTCTCCAGAAAAGTATAAACTGATCTAGTAGAAAACTTCTTATTAGTGTTCAATTTCCAGAAAACCATGTCATTAACCTCAGAAAGCATCACCGCCTGAGCTCTCTCTTTAATGTAAACCCACTGTTCATTTAGTGCAGGGTACAACCTTCTTCTAAAAGGTGCAACAAAGTTTTTTCCAGCATATTGTTTAAATGTCCCCTCTTGCCACTGACAAATATCAAACAGGACAGGATAAGAGTCCTTCAGAGGAATATTGTCCAACCAAGGATCTAGTAAAGTTGCTTACGGTTTGCATGCAGCTGGTTCAAGTCAAGATTCACACGGAAATGGCAATATCATGCCGTGTTTTATGTCACAATGTCTAGCCGCGCAGCTACTTTTATGTGTCTCGTTCCATTTTTTCATTTCATGTATTCAGATTTAGCTGAGCTATAACCATTTTTTAAGCAGTGGCAGACCTCAGGAGAAAAAGCAAGAGAGCATTGGATTTGAGGAGTGCACAGAAGTCTGGATTAACTGCTGACACAATAAGCAATGTGAGTGCTTTTGAGAAGAATAAACATGATTCACCCCTCACCCGTGAATATCATGAATTGATTCCTCCTTTTTGCCAGGTTGGAAGTACTAGATCAAGGAAGGTGCAAGCGTGACCATCTAACCGAAGCTTTAGTTGACCTCTTTGTGATATATTTATGCCGAGTTCTAGATTACCTCTTGTAAACCTGCTAGTGAGCATTGCAGTGATTATAGAGATCTTGGTTTGGACCATCCGTGATACGTTGTAAATACCAAAGGGATGGTCGAATGAGTGCTTATATTATCTGTGATGTGAGTTATCCTATCAGAGCAAACCTTGGAAGTTTAAAACGGCATCCAAGGCTTAAGGCAACAACTCCTCGTGACGTCTTCAGTCCAAGTGGCTGTTTTAACGAATTACACCTAGGAGGCACATCAGGGGTGCAGCCCGAGAGTACTCACAGTTGACGTGGTAGATCCTGGGATTGTAGCACCCTGGGTTGGTGTCATGGCATGGGCTACCACTGCGAGTTGACAAGCATGTCCGTGACCTGTTCAACGCCTCTGTTTGCATCGCAATTCGGAACGTCGAGACGGCAAAATTCTGGACAGACCCATGGTTAGACGGTCTCACACTAAGCCGAAGCTCCGCTTCTTTCCGAAGCTCACACACTGAAAAACCTAACAGTGGCAAAAGCAATGCAAGAGCACAGATGGAGGAGACACTTTAGGCCTCGTTTGGCAGCAGTGTTTTGGGATGTTTTTCTGTGTATATTACCTAGTGTTTTTGGTGAAAACACTCCCCACACCCAAAACACTTCTACCCCTCCCAATCCCCTTAACCACCAAAACCCCCACCAGTTCACTTCGTTTGGCACACAGGTTTAGCACACAAGTGTTTTGAGGCATCGAGCGTCGCTAGCGCATCCGAGCGAGCGTCCTGCGCAGCCGACGCCAAAACGCGAGGGGGGGTGGGGTGTCTCGAATCCCCTTCGACCCGACGTGTTTCAACGAGTATTCAGGGGATCGTTGGGGGTTGGCCCGTCCAAAACAAGCCTACCAAACGGCCCGGGAGTGTTTCAGCGTGTATTAAATCGGGCCGGGAAATTACACTGTAAAACCTGTCAAGACCGGCCTGCCAAACGAGGCCTTAAGCAATAGCTATCGCCGTCTGCCCTGGTGCAAGCTGTTCGTTTATGGGAGGAGTTGCAGCTGATCACGTTGCAGCCTGACGTTCATGACAGCACCATGTGGACGAGACGGCTAATGGGCTTTACTCGGCAGCCACGGCTTACACAGCCCAGTTCGAAGGTGCAATTACAACAAACTACAGGTTAAATTTTCCTGCAACTATTCTGAATAATTAATAAAAGAGTAGGAAATTCTCAAAAACCAAACAAACAAACTACAGGTTAATCATCTCGAATACTGACACCCCTCTACGATGCCGTATGTTTGCTTGGGTAGCAATCAGAGGAGCCGGATCCTCTGACGTTACCCACCCTGACGTTCTCTGACTTTGGGTCGCTGACAGGTGGGTCCCGCATGTGGTGGGTCCCACATGTCAGTGACCCAAAGTCAGAGGACGTAAGGGTGGGTAACGTCAGAGGATCCCGTTCCGCAATCAGAGGGCGTTGCCTAACAGCTGATGTCTTAGCCAAGAAAGGATGGCCACATGATGATGTGTGTGCCTTCTGCGCCGGAACAATGGAGTCTGCGCATCACCTGCTAGCACACTGTCGTCAACGCCCCCACAGAGAGGTCAATAGTTCACGAAGGAGGCCGATTGTGACCGGAGGAGCTCGGCGGGCGGCCGCCGTCCACGGGAAGACGACCCCGATTCGGTCTACGCTGGTCGTCCTGGGAAGCAAGACTCAGCCGGGAGAGAGAGTGTACCACGAATCAGCCTGCTGTGCTCTCGGTTAGTCGAGGGGAGGCCGGGAACAGCGACGAACCAGTGCCTCGCCTGGCAGCCATTGATGATGTCATATCCCTTCTTTTCTATTTTCTAAAATTTGTTTCCAAAATATTAAATCTATGATATGTGGGTCTCACTCGCCAGGAGTTAATAGTCAACCCATTGACTTGACGGAGTTTGAGCTTTTGTGAGGGTTTCACACAAGAGAGTAGGGAAAAGTGAGCAAAAGTTTCAAGCGTGGGGAAAACTGAGTACAACTAAGAAATTAGGGGCACATGAGTAATAATCCCTTTTAAAAAATCGGAACCATTTTTATAAATTAGAACCATTTTCAGAAAACGGAACCATTTTTTTAAAATCAAAACCATTTTAAAAAATTGTCCCAATTTTCAAAAATCTGAACCATTTTTAGATCGAACCATTTTAAAAAAGCGGATTTTTTTTTTCAAAAATCGGAACCATGTTCAAAAAAGCGGAACATTTTAAAAACAAAATAATTTCAAAAGTCGAAAATATTTTTTAAATCAGAACCATTTTTTAAAAAGTGGAACCATTTTAAAATGGTTTTGATTTTTCAAAAAGAAAACTAAACTAAATAATCAAAAAGAAACAAAAGAAAGAAATGAAAGAATAAAATGGAAAACAAAAAAAAAACTAAAAAGAATCGAAAACCGAAAACCCAAAACATGAAACAATAGAATGAATAATATGATATATGAATATAAACACGAGCGTAGCCCAGTGGCTTTGTGCCCCTTCCTCGTGGCAATCACTGAAAGAGGTTCTTTGCAAAGGGAACTCCACCATCGTTCTAATTGTGACAAGTGTCGGTTTCTCCTCACATGCTCCAATTTTGGTTGTCTGCATGTCTGGTGTCACAATTAGATTGTAAGTGGGGAGTATGAGAGGTAAAGGAAGGGCATTCACGTACGTGGACATGCAGTTTTCTCTTTTTGCCTTTTATTTTTCAAATCCGAATTTTGAAAACGAAATATCTTGAGAACCGTTTATCCAAATTACGAACCGTTTTCACTTTTGAGCTCTTCGCGTCGAGATCTTCAAAACTAGATCCCATGTTGATAGGTTTCGACGAACTTTTTTTTTGTACTCCCGGTTATGTATAGTTGTACAACCTGTGTCTGCGTAGTTGTACAACTTGTGCCTGTATAGTTGTACAAGCTGTGTCTGTACAACCAGTGTCTTTGTAGTTGTACAACCTGTGTTTGTGTAGTTGTACAACATGTATCTCTTTAGTTAACCTGTGTCTCTTTAGTTGTACAGCCTGTTAGTTATACACAATATGTGTCTGTGTAGATGTACGTCGTAGACATCTAGAGCTCTGCGAAGCAGAGCCGCCGAGGCGAAGTCGAGCCGTATCACACAGAACGACCAATGCGCGTAACGACAAATACGCGCAACGACCAATGCACCCTTTCAAGATATTATTAAAATTTATCGAGGCGAAGCCGAGCCGCAATATTTGATCAAAGTTTGTATTTTTTCTAGCAACCGGAGTACGTGATTACTTTCCTTTCCGTTCAAATATTTGTACACCATTCTTTATTTAATTTGTACTCGATGCTTCATTTTTCTTGTACATGCTAAGAATTGTAGCGATCAGGAAGCACAGGACGCAGGAGGAAGCTGGCTGCCTGCCTCAGTTCGAGCGATCGATCAGCATGCATGCGAACGTGTACAACGCTGCCCTGCCTACGCGTACGCTCTGCCCGGCCTGTCGCGGGGCGCGCGGGGATCGCTCGGCTGGCTTCGTGTACGGGTCGTCGCACGCGGGGGACCACGCTCGCCCGTCCTCGTCTGGTTTGGACTCACCAAATTTGATTTTTTCATATCCACAGATCCACCACATGGCGTCCTGACGGTGCTGCAAAAGTGCCCTTTTCAAAGAACCTTTTTTTTTAGTTGTACCCCTTCCTCGTACCTGGACGCTTTGGGTTTGAATCTCACTGCTGCACCTTATTTTCTTCTCTTTTAGCTGTTAAGAAATACTAATGGACCGACCCAAGCGGGGATACATAAGGGGCGAGTCCTAATTCGCTAAAGGCGATTTATAGGGTTTGCGTAAAAAAATGTGGGTGTGGTGAAGGCTATCCTGGGCCGCGTCTTGCTGGGCCGCTTGGTAGGCAGGCCTTAAGATACGCATCGGATGAATGTGATAAGCCGCGGATTGGATGACAAAAAAATGTAAAGAAAGTCCGGCCAAGTCCACCCGATGCCACCCCCGCCGCCGCGCGCTCAGCTGCGGAAAGAGACCGGCAGTCGAGATGGTGCAGATCCTCTCACGCTGGATTCCTCGTCTCTCTAACGCGATTCCTGCCTCAGTGCGCCGCTGCGCCTCTGCCTGACTGCCTCTCGACCTCTCCTCAATGCATCTGGTACGCATCGTTGGGGTCCAGTTCCACGAGTCTCTCCAAGCTTCACTGCAGCCAGTTCACCTTGCCGCCGTGTATCCCCGTGAGTACTCTTCTTCTCTTTGTGCCTTTAGTTGGTATCTTACTGCGATCTGGATCTTATGTTGATCTTTTCCAAGGCCCTTCAGTTAATCCCGTATGACTCCCGAACCAGAGAAAAAAAATAGAAAATCTATTTTCAATCCTGACTGACAGATGATACCATCTTATTTCTGTCGGATGCTGAAATTCGCTGTTTATACTCTTTGTGATAGAAGACTTCCTCGTCGATATCGGTACATGGCCAGCAGCAGTGGAGTAAAAGGAGAAACTGTGGATATAACTGGTTGTAAGCTGAGCAGTGTTGACAAACAGACCTGGGCTGCAGCAGATATACCCGATTACCCCATGAAGTATGTGCCCCCAATGGAGATATTTCCAGATAGCAGCCATCGTGACGGCTCCATATACAGCGGCACAGACGACTGGAAAAAAGACTACCGTATTGCTGAACGTGACGAGAGTAAGTGATCAGTCACTTCTCCTTTTATTTTGCTATTAGGGATTTTTTCAAGCTATAGGGCCAACTGATATGTTTTCTCCTGAAATCTCGATGTTTATTTTGCTTTGCTTTGCTTAATTTTACTAATTGATGGCGATGCGATGGCACATATAAAGGGGAATCTTTTAGAATGTTACCCATGGGTTTCATTGCTTGGTGTTTGCAAAATCCCGCCTTTGGCAAATTGCAGCTTGCACCACTGCCCATTGTCTTTGTTTGCCCCTGTCACTCCTCATTTCTTGCCCCTAAGGCCCTAACCCACTTTACCCCAGGCCCAGGATAGCATACTTTGGCTTGTGATTCACCAGATATTATATCTCGTCCCCCCTTGATGTTCCAGATAACTCCCTAAATCAATGTTTCAGTTCAGCTTTGCCATGCTCCCCTCTCCAATTGTTTTTCCCGAAATTGTGTTAATTTCACTCCAAAATGATCTTTATCTTTTTTTATTTCTTGCAAAATCCTGTTTTATGTTGAAAATTTGTGTGATAGATGGTATCATGTCTTGTGCTACGGTGTTTCATTATTTTTAGCATTTATGTGTGCTTTAAAAGTGTTAGCCAGGTTTGGGTGCTCCCTACATATGCAGATAATCACTGAAAATTCCAAAAATATTTATAACGTAGGGTGTTATGTTGTCTACCATCGGAAAAAAAATCAACATAAAAGAGGACTTGTAAAAAGAGAAACAAAAGAAAATAAATTTCATCACAGGGTGAAATGATCTGTCTTTGTAGTTCTTGCCTTCTTGGAGTATAGTAAACTGAGGAATAGTTTAGGGGGTTATGCAATAAATGAACTTTTTTCTTTCTTGAGGTGATTGGATACTATTCTTTTAGAATTTTAGTCCATTTCATAGCATCGAAACAAAAATAATTACAGCCCATTTTTTCAGAGCATATGCCCTCGAGATGATTTGCAGAAGATAGGAAGATACAACCATATGCAGCAAAACCCCCTTCCTGCTCGTTCTCCTCACATTGATCTGTTTCTTCAGTCTTCTCGTTGCTCTTCAGCGAGCAGGAACTCCACACAAGCATTTCCGGTGTGATTGCCAATGCCTCCAGCCTTAACACCCACCGATTGTAGCATTCCAAATTTCATGCTGGACAAAGCAGTGTCCAGCTCTTATTGCCAAATCAGTGACGAGTTCTTCCAGCTGCCATTCTGAAAGCACAAACGGTTTCTTAGATTCCAAAGCAACCACATAGCTGCTGTACTGAACATATTGAGCACCACATGTTTCTTATTACTAATTCAAAACGAACCACTGATTCAAAACTACTGCCTACATGGACTCCTACGATTTTAGCTAGATCTGCCCACGTTCAACTAGTGACCACATGCTGGAAGAACGTATGTTTGATGGATTCGTTGTCAGTACAGACTACAGAAGTACAGAGCAATTATGATCAAACTTGACTCCTGATATTACTTTCTTTTTTCCTTGGGTTTTCTTTAGAAACTTTCGGGGAGGAAAATTTCTACTAAAAAGAACCTCGATAGTTTCACTTAGATGAGAGGAAAATTTCCGATAGGACCACGGAATCCATAAATGACATGTTTACTTTTCGTATGGCAAGCATTCGTTTCTTTCATTACATTCCAATTCTAACAGAAATTGTATTTTTCTATGAAGCTTGGCTGGAGCCAATGATATTTTCAGATCCCACAGATTGCAGAGTGCACAATGGAACTTGCGAGTCACACACAAGTCGTCACATGTTGCAGTTTTTGTCATTAAGGTTGGCTAAAGTTCCCGCGGAGTGTGGCTTAGTCGAGTTATATGGATACGTTGCAGTCCGGGATAATTTGAATCCACTACTTAATTATATCGTCAATTTTAGCAGGGATGATCCCATTATCGTGAAGCAGGTGTGCTCATTTATACATGTCTGCAATTATTTCAATGAATAAGTGTATTAAGAAGCCATGGGCTCTTATCGGGTTCTTGGAGTATTATGAAATGACTATTTACTATAAGCATAAATCTAAATTATGAAACTAAGTATCACTTAGTCAACACAAAATCAAATACTTCCTCTTATCCTATTTAAAATGCTGGTTGTACTAGCTCAGCTGAAATCCCACGACACATAATACGGATCGGAGGGAGTAGAATATTTCTGGACTCTTTGTTGCCACCAAGTAAAATTTAAAAAATTGATTTCATTTGTTTATAGGCATATAAACATGCATAGCATGAATGATCCCATCACCACGTCTCATTTTTACGGGCTTATTTAGTTAAGTATATTTGCGTTTGAAAATAAAATCAAATAAATAGCAGGGTCCGATTTCCCTCTCTAACAACGTCATGTTTGTTTGATATATGGAAAAATCTTGGTCATCAATTGTAAAACATGCCTTTAACTGAAGTCTAAATATTGCTACAAGTAGAACATTATAAGGGAAGTATTCAGCTTTAGATATTTCTTAATTTTATTTGATTCTGTAGGGTTCTCTCATCAACATGGCTGGCCCTAAGCGAGGGATCGAATTGGTTGGCACTATTCTAATCAAATATGACATGAAGATCAAGGTAGGTGAACATGGAAAAGAAGATTTACAGGTGATCGATGGTGTCTCATTGTTGGATAACATAGACACATGGGATCGTAAGCCCTTCACATTTCGCATCCATGGCGATTGTGGCGCAATTGATGTACGTGTATCACGTCTTAACTTTGCATATGAGGCGACCATAGAAGTTGTCATATCACAAGTGCACAGCAGTTTCAGTATGCGTCTCGGTTGTTTTACCAGTGGGTTACATGAAGGAATCCCGCTATTTGATGGTGCTATTGGTGAGTCACGTGGCCTAAAGAGGTATGTTGTTGCTGTAGCGAGCGATGATCAGATGCAGTTGAAGTTCAAGGTAGCCACAGACTCGTGCATCCCTGCTGAATATTGCTGTTGCTTCAAGTCGAAGCAGCATGGGCGTGCTACTCAAGAGATAAACACTGGTTTTGCATTAATCGCAGTGAAGGTGACTTGGTCTACTTTAATAGAAGATCCAGAATAGCAACAACCTTAGACTGAAATTGGTCAAAAAATAAAAAAGGTTGGGTCTATGATGAATGAGCCAAGAGTAGGCAAAGAAGCTAAGGCAGTTTGGTGTTGTGGGCTGTGGCAAAGAACCAAACACTTTACTAATAATGTAATAATTTCTGCTACAGGGACACTCGGAATATGGCCTCTTTACAGGGTGATGAGCAACAGAAGGTTCAGTATACTCAAATGCTCAGTGGTAGATATCTTCAGCAACCTGGAGGTTCTGTTCCTGGAACATGTCCTGCTGGAGTTGATCGTTGTCCTCGCATGATTCCTGGTGCTGGAATGAAAACAGGGGTACATCGAGGTATGCCTGCAGCCAGGGCAGGCTTTCCCAGAGCTATTTCCCCATGAATGTTGAATATGGTATCGACTGGGAACGTGCCACTCAGAAGTGTGCAAGGAGTGCCAAACACTGTAAATGTCCATCCTGGAGCCATGTCTGCCCCTGGGAATTCGACACTGAGGCCGCACGCAGATGCATCATGTGAGTTGCCCCTTCTCTTTCATTTTATTGAAACATCTTAATTGTTTTACTTTTTTTATGTATCGTTAACATTTATTCACAAGGAGAAGAAGTGGGAATACCTGAAAACTGGCAGTACATTATTAGATTTAACTAGTGTCTTCACAATCATTCCCAGTTGATGCTGCCTGATGTAGCACAGACCTTGTACATCCTTTTTCATTCTATCAATTCATCGAGATTCAAAGCTTTTTTATTTTCTCAAATAAAATTCAATCCGACAAGCTGTGTATGTATTTTTTCTCAGGTTCGTGCGTGTTGCTCATGTTATTCCAGAAACTTCCTTTTACGAAACTTATACAAACAAAGGGCACTCCTACCATTTTTGAAAGTTTCCTGAGGAACAAAGTAGCATCTCGTGGCAACCAAGATTATTATGTTATACTAGTCAAATGCTCACGGGCTGCTACGTTTTTTTTTTTCCATTGCTTGAGTTATTTAAACCTCCTGTCTTCATAGTCCTTGACATCGTGCAAAATAAAAATATTTCTAGAATCATACATTTTTTCTACAATTATCCAAAAGTCGTCTGCAGGAAACAGATTCAGTAGTTATGCAACTTTGACAGAGGATGACTGTTGTCCAATCTTCACCAAACAAACTATTATGCTTAACATAGGATGACTGCTGTCAAGTTTAATTTGTACTGAATCAGCGACAACTAATTTGGAACGGTGGGAGTAGTTTATTAAGCTTGGAACTGAGTAGTAAACTTGATGGTTGTTGAAAATTAATGGGATTCACATATTAAGGATGGGATACTTTCTTTCTTTTAGCCTGGTCAGCATATGGAGGAGCATAGACGGAGTGTGAAGCCAGAGCTCCACTTGCAGAGAAGTAGTCAAGCTGCCCATTTCAGCAGCATGAATCCATCGTTCTTCAAGGCTGCAGCTTCTTCACCTCTCATCGAAACATGTTGGGAAACCTGCATCTCTCTCAGACTCAAGGAGAGCTAGCCATTCAAGCCCACATCAGCAGCCATATGCTATGCACTTGGCTAAAGACAAACAATTTCAACACTGTATGGTGTCTCAACAGCATACCGGTCTCTCTGTACCAAGTTTGGTGTCTGGTGTGTAGAAAGGATCACAGATTCAGTAGCAGAACCTAGCATCCGCAGTCAGTTCAACTGCTGCTTCGCAACCACAGCATCCGAAGCAGCAAAATACATCTCTGCACTTCAGAACCAACAAGAAGACAAAAATCAGCAGGAAAGGAACCAAGCTAGTCAACAAGCTAAGCTCAAGAAGAGTTTAGGACGAGGAAACATGCAGATAGCTCAGACTCCAGCAGTCGACGCCACTTTACCCAGCAGCGGTGTTTCCTCGGGTTCCAAGGAAAAAGCTTCCGCTGTCAATCAATTTCAGTAACACCTCAGCCTGATAATCAACATAAGCTATGTACTGCGGTGCCTCCGTCGCCAAAACCGTTGCCAGATATTGGTAACCAAGGCTTGATGCAGCCATGCAGGGTCCTTCTAGTCACACTCCCTCTTAGCTTTACAACTGCCCCCGATTCATTCCAAGTTCCCAGTGACTACGCAGCAGCAACGGCAGAGATTGATGATGCAACAAAACCTCCAGATGAAGCCTGATTGTAGGGTGGACCCACAAATCGACCAAGTCCAACATACTCAAGTGATTCCAGCTACGACTATTTCTCATAGCACAGAGCCAGGCAGTCCCGGGTAAACCAGCAGAGGCATCAGGGCATGATTCAGCTGCAGCCACATCAACATCTGAGCCGCTCATTTCACATCATTTTTAGGTGGTGCGCCGAGATGGACTTAACGGTGCCTATGGCGGGGATAGTAGACCCAGGGGTGGCGCCCCATTGACGGCCATACTGAAAACACTGATGTAATTACAAAGGTAGTTATTTGTGAAACCAGTTCTATTCTTGTTCTCCAGACTTGTACTATTATGCAGGTGCCTGATTATCCCGGGCTCGTGTTAGATTGTCACACCTTGTTGTTGTTGGGCGGATGTTTGTTTTTGCCTTCTCCACCAAAGATGTTTGGTCTACGTTATGTAAATTTTGCCCTAGAGGCAGCTGGATAAATGCTGGTAGATTTTTAGATGTTATTTCCGGTTTGTGCCGTACTGTTGTGATTTTGCAATTCTTTGCTCTCGAAATACATGTGTTGAATTTCATCCCGCAATAATCATCTGTTTATGCTACGTGATGATACTAGTTAATTTCCATAGGAACATGAAAACACCTGCTATTCGTTTCTGACAATAAAAACTCTTGTAATGGAGTTACATTTCATTTTTGTGGGAGCTTGAAATTGTTAACCCTGTGGCCGCCAAAGCAATCTACTGAGCATGAGAATTGTGTAACTGTTAGTACATTTAGAAATGGTGGCACCGAATCAGTATCTTCACGGGCTAAAAACAAAACGGGCAAAATTTCTTAGTATGTATTACATATTCAACTCCTCTTGCTCTTCAGTTTACTCTTCCCATCAAATTTCTTCTGCTCCTTCTGCGCTTTTCCTTCCCTTAGGCATAATTCAGCGACTCTCCGCTACAATAGATGATCAAATTATCTCATAATCCAACGACTCTCTGCTACGAGCTAGCAGGCGCTGCATCGAGCTAGGTTCACGGCATGCCATCACTCGTAAAGTCGGAGACACGACGGTTTTCCATTGAACCTGTTTGTAACTTTTATTCTCGGTCAAGGATGATCCTGTAAGGCTCAGGGTCGTTTGGCTAATATCTGCTTCCTAGAGACGAAAACAAAAAAAATAAAGACATCATTCTTGTACTCGTCATGTAAACTAAACTCGCACAATATGTGTTATCTGCTGTAGTGTCACAAAACCTGTCTCTTTTTTTTTTTGATTTTACAAAACCTGTCTCTGTTTATACTTTCTCATCTCTAGGTCTTTTTAGGCTGAACATAGAGTTCCCTAGGTTGGCACGCGATTTGGCCTAGAACGCAAGAGGCCGGATGACCATCCAGCCGAATCCTTCTTGACGTCCGAACCTTCTTGGCGGCGAAGTGGATGCAGCCTAACTGCCTAAGCCCTCCCGCAAATCCATGTTGCGCCGCCGCAAAGAGCGCAAGCAGAACTCTCGCGCACGATCGAGGAGCGGTCTGAACTTTTCACTCTTCCTCACCAGGTTCGGATCTCTGAATTCACCAGACGCTCTCACCGTTTTCAGTTACCCAATCGCAGGAGATCGGTCGATGGACTCCGCGCCGCCGCCGGTGCTGGAGGAGCCGCCAGCCAGGGACTGGTCGCTGCTGCCCCTCGACGAGCTCTCTTCGGTCTTCGTCAGGCTCGGCGCGGTCGATGTCTTCATGGGCGCCGGTCTCGTGTGCCGCTCGTGGCACCAGGCGGCGAAGCTGCCAGACGTTTGGCGTGTCGTGGACATGTTGAACCACGAGGTCATGCGCGAGAAGGACGACGTCGTCTTGCTGTTAATGGCGAAGGCAGCTGTCGACCGTTCCGCTGGACAGCTGCGGGTGTTCGCCGGGAAGCTGTTTGTCACTGAGGAGTTCCTTAAATATACCGTGGAAAGGTCTAGTCTTTGATCATCTTCTCTGCATCATTCTACTGCATGCATGCTAGTGCTAAGTGCTAACTAGATCTATCATGTAACAATGTTTTTTGCAGGTCGCCCTCACTGACTACCCTTCGGCTTGTATCCTGCTATACCACCCTCTTCAGCGCACGAGTTGCCGATGTGATACGCGAGTCACCTCTGAGCGAGCTTAGTTCCCTTGAACTTGACAACGTTGGCGTCACCGTGGATGAACTTACCGCCGTCCTTGAAAACTGTCCTGTCTTGGAGGTTCTTACCGTGTGCGATTGCCCAGGGATGTACGAGGGAGACGAGCAGGTCCTGCGAGCGAAATTCGCCCGGATCAAGACCCTGACGTTCGACTGTGATGATGATGACATTCGTGGGTGCTGCGACTGCGGCTGGGAGTAGGATTTTCAGTCATGAAGTCGAGAACTCGGAATATCTTTGAAGATGAGATCAGACAGATTAAGCGTGACTTGATTAGGTTATTTTGTGATCCTTATGATCTGTACTAATTGCATGAGCCTGCACTATGTTTGTGATGCATCGAGACCTTTTCGTTCATAAATGTACTTGTCGCTTATTGTTTGGAGTCTGGTTTGCACTTTTTTCACTTCGCAATTTATAAGTAGCCTTGGTATCTGCAGAAGCTCGTCTAAACGGTCGTCCAGCTGAGAAACTCTCTCCAACAGCGTATAAATTTTTATCGAAATGTGGACTTCCTAATATCCTATGAATTCCCCTCAAAATGCCCACATATGGAGGACATGTCCACAACGCCAATCGAAAGGTCAGAGGTGCGGCGGTGGAGTGGCCAGTCCCACGAGTCATGGAAACTTTAGAGAACGGGAGGTGGGTGTCAAGAAGAGGAAGAGGAGCTCAGTGGCCGCCGTGGGTGAAACAGAGAGGAAAAGAGTTGCTTTGTAGTCGTGTGCGTGCCGACCAGGGAGCGTTCCTGCGCCAAGCGTGTTGGAATAATCTAAACTTACCAAGTAATGAGAGGTAGGCTTGGGTTAGTTTCCTAGTATAATGCGTGTGTCTGGTCCAAGTCGTACGTGAGTAGTAGTCCGTGTGGTAAGTATTACTAGTTCATGTACGTGTGTGTTAGGAATAGTTTCCTACTAGTTTGGTAGGTGCTAGTACGAGTCGGTTTGCTAGTACTGGTTAGTGTCCGAGTATGATTAGCTTTGGTCCAGGTTTCACGTGTATATATACGTGATCTGGGACATGAGTTTGTAACACCGAGAAAATTGAAAAGAAATAAATAGAAGTTTAGAGGTGCGACACGCACCCCTGGCCACAAGCTTTTGCGTGTTTGTGCTTATCTAGTTTTATGTGATTCGATCCTGTGGGAAAATCCAACAAAGCGGGGTATTGATTTCGCTCGCCATATTAAGCATGCGGCAGAAAAGACTAAAAAGATCCGAGAAGGTGGTGGGCAGACGAGCAGCCATGCCGACAGTGTAGTTGGCGAGGCACCTTTTTGTTGGCCAGGTCTCAACACCATCGAAGACACGCTAATTCACGAAAGGCGAGAGGCATGGACGCGCGAGCGTCGTGAGCCCATGCTTCATACGTCGAAGGGTAACACATTCACATGGTGAATGTAAGTTTATATCCGGTCCCACTGCTAAGTTTTAACTAGGTCCCAGACATACCATACTTTCGTCAATGAAACGGTCCGATAGCGTGGACCGATGGAAACAAAAACTTTTGGTTATTTTTTTAGGTTTGTTTCGAAGAAGGTATAAAGTGAGAAAAACTAACACATGTGGGTAAAACTTAGTAGAACTAGCTACAGTTAGCACGAAAATAAAAATCCACAGTTCGAATTTAAGTTGTTAGAATCGGAAACCACAAATGGAGCCCAAACTCCACGGTGTCCGTTTAAAAAACATTAAAATAGTATTTTAAACTTTAAAAAATCTGGGACAAATATTCTAGATGTAGATAACATTTAGCTCTACCATCGTGCAAATTCTCAATTAAAAAATTGTTATATTTGGGCTACAATAAAAAGATAAATATGATAAATTATGAAGTTTGGAAATATACATTGTGCACCACACACAGTCCACGTTATGGCAGTAGCACGTGAATCAGTTTGTTAATAGTAGTCCTAGTCCATGTAGGTTTGGAAAGTTGAGTCAGATTGAGTAGGTTCAAACGGAAGCCATGTCCGACTATTTTTTTATTTGGATCATAATCCACTACTTTATTAAAGGGGACAGTGGTTACGTTCAGACTGAATTACATTGGTGAGAAATCCAGGTATTACATCAAAGCGAACAAAATTTCCTATGCTTAAAACTTCTTTGGCACACCTATGTGCCGCATTATTTGCCTCCCGTCCTGTGTAAAGAAACTTGACTTCCTTGAAAGACTTGCATAACTCCTGCATCTCCATAACAATATGTGCTCCTGTGATCCTTTGCTCTTTTCCATCTCTCCGTAGTTCCACCAAGGAGGTGCAATCCGTCCTTTGCGCCAGCTCGCTCATAAAAGGATCCACCACATGAGCTTGCTTACGGCAACCCGGCCGCCTCGATGAAACCTCCTGTATCATTCATATAGCCTGACCCCTCTGGGTAACGGTTAGCTCAATTAGAGAGATTTGCTCCTCTATTACTAGCTGCATAGAGCCTAGAGGTTTATATTGCCTTTGAGAATAGAGGAGAAGTATTTGTTTCTACTGGTCCCAATTAATGCACCAGAGAACTGTCATTGTCATCGGTACTTGTGAGGCTTGGACTTGTTTATGCTTTCCAGATCCGACGCTACCATAGTGCGCATCTCTCTTACGCTTAACCATACTTCTCCTTCCTTGAGTAACTAGTATTTCTCTCCCTCTTTCGCACACACAAAACGCACTCTCTCTCCGGTAAGCATGGACTGGCGGCGAGCAGGCAGCCCGACTTATGGCCAGCGGCGCACGCAGGCGGGGATCTACTCCGCCCCGGCGTCCCCGGCACATCCCCTCATCCAGCCCGCGTCGTCGCCGGTGCACCCGCTGGCTGCACGGTCCAAGGCTCGAGCCGCGGCGGCGCTGGCGCATGTCATGGCGCGGCCAGGCGCGGAGGAAGACGACTATGAGAGCGGCTACGGGGACGACGTCGGAAACCAGGTGACCGGCGGCCGGAGCCCCTTGCACGGTTACGGCGGCCGGAGCGCCGGTGGCGGCGTCGTTAAGGACAAGTACTTTGGTTTCTCGCTGCCCAAGGTATGTATTTACTGCTAATTACATCTTACCTTTTTTAGCCCTAGTATCATAATGGCACCGTGAATGTTTTCTATTTTTGCCTGTCCTTGTTCCTTTTTCTTTCTCCCTCATTACAATCGAAATAGTCTTAGTTTTTGGAGTGCTATTAATCTCTTCGTTTGCCATCGGAAATTCTACTATACTGCCTGATCTATCAGGCGGCGGGATACCAGTAAATAGTCAAAGCTAAGCAATAGCTTAGAGAGCCAAAAAGTTAAATCAGTGGGAATCCCAAGAAGGTCTGGTCGACGCCACGCACCCCATGCATGGTCAACGCACCTAATTAATGCATGGTCAACACACCTAATTAATGCGTGTCTCCTTACACTCTGAACTTGTAGTTTTGTTTAATCCGCATATCGTTCCGCCGACCAAACATGGGAAAAGCCTCACAGCCACAGTTCATACTCGACGCGATCGAGTGCGTGCCCACCGCAGCTTACAGCCGTCCGATCGGTATCGCGTGGCCGATGCAGGTCCCGCACGCCGTGTCCGAATGAACACCTCGATGGGTCGATCGGCAGTCTAGCCACGGCACACAACGACTAAAATCTGACCTTTGCGTGAAAAAGGGTGTCCTCGTAGAGGTCACTGCCGTCTCCACGAATTTGGGACCCTGTGTGAAATGTTAAAAAGTTTGTAATATATGAAAATTCAGATAATCCTATCATAGTTTGTTTGAGTTTCAATTGCCTCTGAGAAATATTGAAGTATTGACGCATGTGCATGATAATCTGGTTATATAAGTTCATAACTGATGAACGATGTGTCTTCCAGTTTTCACTTCTATGAAATAGCCGGCTTATTATATTTGTCCTTGTTTACCTAGCTAGGTCGGAACGGCGTGGACTCAGGTGCAGCAAACCGCCCACAATCAGCAGGAAGGTTCAGTTTTGCACCACCTGTTGGGGCTAATGTGAGGCCTCTGCAAACTGTGGAGGTGCCCAATGGGACACCTAGGGAAAGAAGGTATGGTAATATGTTTTTGAGCTAATTTGATTTTCCTGGCATTATAGTGCCGTATTGGCAACATCAGATCTCAAAACATAAGTGTTACTTGCTTAATGCAATTTCTATTTTTTCCCTCGAACACACTTGATTGAGTGTCATATTGAGTTAGAAGAAAAGCATCGAATTGACGCGTGGCTTACAACCGGAAAAGGAAACAGGCAAAAGAAAACACAGCAAAACATACGAGGCTATCAAGAAAGCTAGTCTAACCAAACAAACAAAACAGCAGGAAAACTGAACAACTGTACATCGATAGATGTTCAGTCTAATAAGCAAGTTGGTACCTACCTAAGTCCAGAGTTGGTGGTCTTGGTTTTAGTTTTTGAAAAAGATTGGCAATGTTGCTCACGTGATTCATGGTGATTTCAAATGATTTATGAAAAAATTGCCAGTGGGATGTATGACATACAAGTACGATCATAGTGGTGGCATGCAGTTCTAGCACCTAGTAAGATGAAAAATTCCCTTGGGCTTCCGAAATATCGAAATAAGTTGGAATGCAATTCTGAAAATATAAGTGAGTGAGATACTTTTTTCAATGCTGCATAGAACATAATCTGCCCACGATCCCTGTTACACATGAATAGGCAAAATTTTGACTTTTCACCATGCACCAAGGGTCTTACAATTCCTATTTTGAAAATACGGAATATATGTTATTCTGATGTGATTGGCACAGGTGAAACCAAACGAGCAAATTTATATTTTTTTGTCCAGGAGCTAATTTTCGGTAGCTTACAATTATTTCTGCTAATATATTGAATATTTTGTAGGACAATCTATCCAGATCCTACTTTTGCGCAGTCCACAAGATCAAGAGATTCACATGACAGTTCAACAATGACAGAAGAGGTTCGCCCTCAGCTTTGTTGTTTTCAGCTCACATTATAACTTGACACTATCATTTAACAGTTTGTTATGTAATGAAATGTTCATGAATAATAACGTAGTAACTTTATTCGAATGAGGCGACATCTGACTACGGTTGCTTTTCTTTTTCAGGTTGAGATGCTGAAAGATGAGAATGTGAATCTTTTGGAAAAGGTGTGTTGATTTTGCATGCGTTGTGATCAATTCATTGAAATAAGTGGGGGGGGGGGGGGGGGGGGGGGAAGTGTTTTCCTCTTGTGTCTGGTACTAGTTGTAATACTCTTGATTTTTCAAATTTAGCTTGGACTAGCAGAAGAGAAATTTAGACAATCTGAAGCGCGAACAAGGGAGCTTGAGAAACAGGTAAGTTATATAGTAGTTATTGTATGCACCATGACCCTACAAGATGATATTCGCTAATCCTGTACATATCTAGTAATATAGTTGCAGAGCCTGGGGGTTTATCCTCCTTTTTGACAAAAATATTATATAGTGCTAGTACGAATAAGAGTAGTGTTCTCATCCTTAAGCCTAAGTGATGCATGGAAGCATCAATGGTCTTCCAATATTGGTTAGTTTCATCCTTTTCAAGATTACACCGAACTTCGTATGTATTCACCAAGGGGTTCTTTTTGTCGCGTAACTGGTTAGTTGCCTTTGTATGATTACGGGTCTATGGAACTTGAGAAGTAATAAACTAATATTATGCAAGCATGATAATGTAATTATGACAATCGCATGTTATATCCATCACACTTTTTAATATGTTCAGGTTGCTAATCTTGGTGATGGGTTATCTATGGAGGTTAAGCTTATGAAAAGGTAACCATGAGTATAATTGGGTCCTCTTGCATGTTAGCTTGCCTGCCACTTTTTTGACGATTTCCGACTTGAATGCAGGAGGGAGGAAATGCTAGTGAGAAAGGAGGTACAGTCTTTGTTTTGCATAGTCTACTTACAACACCATTTAAACGTTAGCATTGATACTCTAACAAGACTGTGTTTTCACTGGACAAACTGGCATCATAATATTTGCTAAATTAATGTAATGTACATGTACTTGCCCTTCAATTTGGGCATAGAAATACATTTTTTGTTAGGTCGTAGTGCCACTGTTTTCCTGCTGGAAGTTATGCATGAACAATGTATTGATACATGTGCTATCGTGAAATTTTAACAGCAAGAAATAAGGAAAGCGCTTATATCCAGGAATGACAAAAGTGAGGAAATCACCACTCTGCAACAACAACTCCAGGTAAAGTACTAACCTACTAACAAAAATAGTATCAGTTCAATCTGGTGTCAATTGTTGTTCTCTCTTCTAGTCTGCGAGCGAAAAGGCAGCAGTTGCTGAGCAGAAACTTAATGATGCTGAATCTGAAACGAAAGCTTTACGTACAATGACACAGAGGATGATCTTAACCAAAGAAGAAATGGTTAGTTTTCTTTGCCTTTTAATCCAAAGATGCAAGTGGCAGAGGTCCATGTTCTTGTTAAAATGCTAATTTAAAGTGCATGATGCGTAGGAAGAAGTTGTTATGAAGAGATGTTGGCTTGCCCGTTACTGGGGCTTGGCAGTTCAATATGGTAATTCATCGTTGGGGCCTTACCAACTATTGCTGACTAAAGACCAACATATTAAAAAGGAGATATATTATTTATGCAATTATTTATTTAAAACTCTATGCTGGTCACATGGCATTTGTGGACTTGAAATATGAGTGTTCAAATGGTACCTGTCCTCGTTGTATTCAAACAGTTATGCTCTCCTTCCTATGTTTGTTACCCCCATCAGAACAGTAACTTCACTCCCATTTTTAACTTGCCAATCTATTTCTGCAAGTTCCAAGTTGAATTCTTGTAATTCTTCAGGCATCTATCCAGACATCTCTATGTCAAAATACGAATACTGGTCTTCATTTGCTCCTCTTCCCCTTGAGTATGTGACAGCTACTGGACTGAGAGCTAAGAATGGATCTTATCATAATGGCAAGTTATCGACCTTCTGACTTTACTAAGAAATATATATGTAGTAATATTTGACTGTTCTGTTTATTCTGCGTAACAGGGAGTACTGGTTTGGAAGAAACAGACATGCTTGTTCATGATTTGACTGTCACGGCAGGAGAAGGCAACATAGAAACAATGCTTGCTGTTGATAAAGGACTTAAAGAGCTTGCTCTATTAAAGGTGTTTGATTTAAATCTGATATTCCTATATTTTGTTCACTGTTCTGAAATCTGACATTGTTGTTTCTAATTATAAGGTTGAGGATGCTGTTCTTATTGCTCTAGCCCAACATCATCGTCCTAATGTTGTGGAGCTATCAGATCCAGGTCTCTTAGTTGCAGTGTATTTTCCTTTTTGTTATTTACTATGCAATAAGTGAAATAATTTGGAATATATTTTACTAAAATGATACATTGAGGTTTCATTCTTAAATTGTTATGCATTATTTTATCTTAATTCCTTCATTGCACATCAGAGAGGCTAACACATGTCTATTCTTATTTGCAGATATTAAATCATCTGGTGATGAAAAGTTCACGGAAGCTTTTGGTACAATCCTCTTATTTCCTCTGACTACATATAATTAGCTACATGACAATGCTGTTCTTTCCGTACGGGGAGATTTTACAAAGTTCTTCTCATGGCCTAACTTAATTGTGGTTCTGCAGACCTTAGCAAGGAGGAAGAGGAAGATGTATTGTTCAAGCAGGTATCTCTTGAAATATATATCTCCTCAGAGAAGATAATATAAGGCATTATTTTTCATAAGTATATGGGTGTAATTTCATATTCTATTGCAGAATAAGGGTTCTGTTCCCTCGATACCCCTAATATACAACTTTACCTTGTATAACATGAAGTGCATGCGTTGAATGTAGCAGTCAGATAATAAGTAGGGTAGTTTAGTCCTTTTCAGTGTCTCTTTGGCCTAAGTGCAACGAAATTTACGCCGTATATTTTCTAAAAAAATAAACTTAATTGATTGATTCTGTGAGAACAATCCTAATATTTCTCCATGATCAGCATGTCATTTGTGATAGTTGTTTCAGGGTTACTCTCATTGAGAGAGGATGACACTTGGAGAGCTGGGGCAATTTTCGTTGGTTTATTTCTCACACAATGGCATACCAACCTGAGGGGTTGGGGATACATATTTATATGCTGCTAGCCAGCCACGAATATGCTAGATGCTAGTCTAAGATGCTGTCCTAAAAGCTATCCTAACAACCAGTCCTAACAGCCAGTCCAAGATGCTCTATCCTAACTGCAACCTGTCCTTGACACAAGGACCATGTGCTGCAGCCCCACAAAGACCACATACCAAAGACCAAACCCCACAAGACTACAGTACAGAGGCTTATCCATCATTCTCCCCCTAAGTCTTGTGTGTTGTCTTGTGGACGGGCTGAACCATCCCAATCCTGGAGCAGAGTTCAAGGAACTTGATCCTCCCAAGAGACTTGGTGAGCAGATCAGCGAGCTGATCCGTGGTGTTGATGTAGCTCGCCTTGATGCTCCCTTCCTCCAAGCAGCCTCGGATGAAGTGATGCCTCAGCCGGATGTGCTTGCTCCGTTCGTGGAAAACGGGGTTCTTTGCCAGGGCCAGAGCAGATTTGCTGTCCACCATGAGCTGCACTGCTCTAGCATCTCGGCTAAGGAGATCACCAAGCAGCCGAGCGAGCCACAGCGCCTGCGTGCAGGCTATGGAGGCCGCTATGTACTCAGCCTCGCAGCTGGACAAGGCAACCACCTGTTGCTTGACCGACTGCCAGCTCACGAGGCACTTGCCGAGGAAGAACATGATCCCGCTCGTGCTCTTGCTGGTGTCGATGTCGCCGGCGTGGTCGCTGTCGCTGTACCCGACGAAGTCTGCTGCCCCAAGACATCTAGGGTAGTGAAGGCCATGATCAAGAGTCCCCGCAACGTAGCGGATGATCCTCTTCACAGCCTGCTCATGCTCCGTCGTCGGTCGCTGCATGAAACGACTAACGTAGCCGACGGAGAACGCCAAGTCCGGCCGAGTGTGGGCGAGGTAGCGAAGGCTCCCCACAAGACGCCGGTACTGTGTAGCGTCCACTTCCTTTGTCGTGTTGTCGCGGCTCAGCTTCAGCCTCTCCTCCATCGGAGAGAGAGCTGGGTTGCAGTCGGTGAGCTTGGCTAGCTCAACGATGCGCTTGGCGTAGGCGGTCTATCGAAGCGTGATCCCGGAGTGGTCCTGGTGCACCTCGATCCCCAGATAGAAGGAGAGGAGCCCCAGATCACTCATCTGGAAGGCAGCCCTCATCTCCTCCTTGAACGCAGCCACCTCTGCATCCTTGATGCCGATGATCACCAAGTCGTTGACATAGACGCCCACCAACAGGGCATTTCCTCCACTGCCCCGTCGGTAGACGGCCGCCTCGTGCGGGCTTTGCTCGAAGCCCATCGTCTTCAGCGTGGAGTCCAGCTTGGCATTCCACGCCCTTGGTGCCTGCGGAGGCCATAGAGAGCCTTGTGCAGGCGAAGTATCTTGCCCTCCTGGCCGGGGATCACAAATCCCGGCGGCTGCTGCACGTAGACCTCCTCCTTCAAGTCGCCATTGAGGAAGGCCGACTTGACGTCCATGTGGTGGACAGACCAGCCCTCCTGGGCAGCTAGTGCAAGGATGAGTCGCACGGACTCCATCCGTGCCACAGGAGCGAAGGCGTCGTCGAAGTCGACCCCCTCCTGCTGCAAGAAACCTCGCGCCACCAAGCGAGCCTTGTGCTTGACGATGGCGCCGGCCTCATCCCTCTTCAGCTTGAACACCCACTTAAGGGTGATCGCGCGATGACCACGAGGGAGATCAGCAAGCTCCCAGGTGCGGTTCTCCTTGACCACATCCATCTCCATCTGCATCGCGGCGTGCCATGCCGCATCTCTCTCAGCCTCTGCAAAGGACTGAGGCTCACCATCCTGTATCCCCAACCCCTCAGCGCAGTACGACGCGAACTCAGCTGCTGTGAATTCGCCGCCGTTGTCGGTGCGCAGCACACGCAGCTTGCGGCCGCACTCCGCCTCCGCAGCAACCTGCGCGAGCCTGATGGCGCCCGCTGCCTCCCCCTTGCTGCCAAGGATCACCACCCACATGTAGCGGGAGAGATCGTCCACGAGCAGCAAGAAGTAGCGTCGTCCTCCTGGTGTGGCCGGTGTCACCGGGCCACACAGATCCCCGTGCACGAGCTCGAGCTTCTCCTTGGCTCTGAAACTCGCCTGCCGGGGGAAAGGGCATGCGTCTTTGCTTTGCCAGCACACAGACGTCGCAGAACTGCTCCACGTGGTCGAGGCATAGCAGGCCTCGCACCATCTCCTTGGCACTGAGCCGCATCAGGGCCTCAAAGTGAAGATGCCCAAAGCGCTCATGCCACTGCCACGCCTCGTCATCCCGACGAACAGCGAGACAGATGGGTTGTGCCACCTGCACATCAAGGACGTAGAGCCGGTTTGCGCCTCTGGTTACCTTAGCAAGAAGGCGATGATGGCGATCCCAGATGCGTAGGATCCCATGCTCGATCAGCACGCGCGAGCCGTTCTCGTCCAGCTGTCCCAGGCTGATGATGGAGTTCCTCAGTGCGGGGATGTAGTAGACACCGGTGAGCAGCCGGTGCTCTTCGGTCTTGGCGATGAAGATGACGGAGCCGACGCCCTTGATCTCTACGGCGGAGGCATCCCCGAACTTGACGGAGCCTCGTACGTCGGAGTCGAGCTCGGCGAAGAACTCTCGTCGCCCGGTCATGTGGTGGGTGGCGCCAGTGTCGAGGCACCACCCGCCGGTCTTGTCCTTGCCGGAGCCGTCGCCAAGGAGGGCGTGCGCCTTTGGCTCGTCAAGGTGGAGGAGGGCTGCTGCAGTCGGTGCTGCAGCAGGTAGTTCGACGCTTGCGTGCGTCATGAACAGGGCTGGGTCCTCCTCCGCAGCCTGTGCGACGTGGGCCTGGCCACGTCGTGGCTGTCGGCACTCCTTGGCCCAATGGCCAAGGCGGCCACAGTTGCGGCAGCCGTCGTCCTGTGCCGGCTGGGGCCTGCCGGCGGCGCCTCCCCGGGCGCTTCCGTGGGCATCACCGTGCCCCCTGGCCTGGTAGCCTCCGCACATCCTGCGCGGCCTGCCACGCCTGCCTGTTGTGGAAGCAGGCTCCCCCTTCTTCCCGTCGCCGTGGCCGGCATCCCACTGCTCCCGAGACAGGAGCAGCTTCCCGCCGGTGGTGATGGGCTCCGAGAGAGGCTGTGGCTCGTCGGTGTCGACGACCTTGAGGCGACCTATCGCCTCCTCGATTGTCATCGTGGAGAGGTCTAGTAGGGACTCGATCGAGCGAGCCATCTGCTTGTACTTCTCGGGGATGCACCGGAAGAGCTTCTCGACAGCTCTCTCCTCGTCGTAGGTGGCATCGCCGAACTGCACCATTTTCTGCAACAGAGTATTGAGACGGAGAGCAAAATCATCAACGTCCTCACCTGGCTTGAAGGCCAGGTTCTCCCACTCCTTGCGAAGTGCCTGCAGGGTGGACTTGCGGGCACGGTCGCTGCCGATGCGTGCCGCGGCGATGGCGTCCCATGCCTCCTTGGCAGTCCGCTTGTTGGAAAGCGAGAACTGCATCTCAGCCGGGACTGCGGCGATGAGGGCGTCCAGCGCCCGTCGATCCTCATGTTGGTCGACGGCGTCGTCCTGGACCGCCTCCCACATGTGCCGCACCTGCAGCCTGATCCTCATGATCGCTGCCCACTCGACGTAGTTGGTTTTGGTGAGGGTAGGGCACCCAACACCGGGACCAACGTCCCTGACCACAGTCCGGACCCCGTGGAGGCCTCGGCCTTGGTCATCCCAGCCGCTGTCGCCGTGCGCGCCTCCTCTGGCGCCACCGTGAGCGTGCTCGGCTGCCTACTGCGCCGCCCGCTCTTGCGCCGCCCGCTGTTGCTCCGCGTCGTCGCGGTCTGCGTCGACGCTGCCGTCAGCGGACGCGGAGCTGTTGGCGCTGTCGCGCAATGCCTTGGCCTCCGCCGCAGCCACACGTGCTGCCTCCGCCGTCACTGCTGCTTCTATCTCCGCTCTGGCTGCTGCCAACTCCGCGGCTGCCAGCCTCGACGCCCTTGCCTCCGCTGCAGCGGTTGCCGCAGTCACTCGCTCACGCTCCTCTGCCTCTGCGCGCTCGGCCTCCTGCCGACGCCGCATGCTCGAGGTAGCCGTGTGCTGAGAGCGACCTGTGGACATGGCTCGCTGCTGGGGGGCTGTCTGCTGCCGACGAGCTGCTGCTCGACAACCCAGAGGGAGGGAAGTAACCAGGGACAGTCGGAGCAACTGCTGCTACCGGCTGGGGCTGCTCTACTCCTGGTGAGAGAGGAGAACAGGAAATGGTCAGGCTACAAGACAACCTGGCTCTGATACCACTTGATAGTTGTTTCAGGGTTACTCTCATTGAGAGAGGATGACACTTGGAGAGTTGGGGCAATTTTCGTTGGTTTATTTCTCACACAATGGCATACCAACCTGAGGGGTTGGGGATACATATTTATATGCTGCTAGCCAGTCACGAATATGCTAGATGCTAGTCTAAGATGCTGTCCTAAAAGCTATCCTAACAACCAGTCCTAACAGCCAGTCCAAGATGCTCTATCCTAACTGCAACCTGTCCTTGACACAAGGACCATGTGCTGCAGCCCCACAAAGACCACAGACCAAAGACCAAACCCCACAAGACTATAGTACAGAGGCTTATCCATCAATTTGGTCCAGTACTGCTTTGCTTGTGTGTAGCAAGGTTGTTTGAGGTACCAGAACCATTTCATTTGGTTATTTATCACATGACTGATGCTACTCTTCCTAGCCCATATGGGTAGTGCTTTTTTATGTTCTTACAATGAGGTTGCATATAACAATACTTGCTTATAGCCTATAGGTGACACTTAAGGAAGTTGAATCAAGCCCATCTTCTTTAGATTCACTTGACCAAGTTTATGAAAATGCCTTTTGTAATCTGTACTCTTTCCATTAATTTGTACAAATATATTTCCGCTGCAAAGTTTCCACTACCTGTCATCAGTGGCGGGTCTAGGACTTGATCTGTGGGGGTGCCAAGGTTTTTTAAAAAAAAATCCTCATTGGGATTGTCGGGTTTGGGCGTTTAGCTGGGAATAGATGTGGACTGTGGTACTTGTTTGGAGTTTTGACCACAAATATATGTCAGTTTAGCATTTTTGCACCTTGTATACAGAGAGGATTAGTAAAAATACTAGTACATAAGAAAATTACAAATTAAAGGGGTACGATACGCCCCTGCCTGTGAGAATGACAACTGACAAGTGAGTACAGTTCAAATGTCACGCAGACATCCAGCTGCGAACTTGTGTCATGGTTGAAAGTATAGACTGGAATAGGGTTCAGTGAAAATATGTAAATATTTCAAGGTTATCTAATCACAGTTCCGTTGTTGGGTAAATTAATCCAACACTCTTTTATTAAACCCCTATATTTTGCCTAGCTTAACATCACTTTTACAGTAAAATTAAGCACTTGTATTGATATGTAATCAGATTGACATGGTTGGTCAAGTAGTTCATTGGGCCCTAGTCATAACAAACAATGTGGAATGACCCTGGTACTCATTCAGTTTTTAAAAGGTGAACAGTTCAGGTGGTTCGGTTTTAAGTCGAGCAAGCAGCATCTACCCATCTCAGATGAACATATCTTCTGACATCTCCGTTGTGTTTCCATTTTCTTCTAAGTAACTCTGTTCTTGTGGACCACCATAGCATGTTTGTTTTAACTCTTAGCTCTTGCTTATTAACCAAGGTATTAAGTACTAACAAACTGGTTTAGAACAGCTACTTACAGTAACCCATTCTTGATGCATCCTGATTACAATTTGATCCACAAGAAAAAAAACCATGAGCCAGAGACTATACAGAATGCAAATTTCCTTTTCTGGTAATTAAGAGGAAGATGAGAAACAAATATACAGGTGGCATTCGACTGAAAAGTGGGGAAGCCAGAAGAACGCAGAAAATTAGTTGCAATATTGATTATTGACCTTCCATTATTTTTGTTCACTGTGTTATTATTTTGCGTATAGAAGTGTCTCTTCACTTTGCATATAGAAGTGACCCTTCACTTCGGTATTACTCAGGCCTGGCTCATCTATTCCTGGAGAAGGGCTAAATCCCATAATTTGGAGGAAGATATCGCGGAGGAACGATTGCAGATGTGGATTGATCGACATGACCAGAAACCAACTTCACATGATGCTGTAGATGGTATGTGCTTGATTGGCTATACATTGCACACTTAAGATTTTGTTTGGTTTCATTTGCCACAAAACCTGCAGCGGGCACAAATTGTGCTGTTCGAAAGGCGAATACATGACTTTGTATAATCAGGCCATACATAATTTACAAATTGCCGTGCACATCCCATTATCTTAAAATCATAACTCAAACTTGACTTGCAACGAGCTGATTGGGATGCACAGTTGCAGCAGAATGAACCTTTAGAGCTTAAAGTTAAAATTTCTTCGTGTAGATACGTGGTCTGGAGCTTGTGTCCGTGTCGGATACCGTACCCGATACGGATTCCAGTCGGATACCTGTTCGATACGTACCGGCGAGGTATCCCAGATAAACCGTTTTAAAAAAATCTTGGATACGGTTTTGACATGTATCGGCCCCAAAAAACGGACACGGTCCAGCCCAGGTAAGTCACGATGCCCTAATCCATCCCGTGCGCTCTCGCCTCTGGGTCATTTTCTCTCCCCCGACCACGACATCCCTCCCTGACCTAGCCGCCTCTCTCGGCCGCCCAGATCGAGCACCCTGCCAGCGGCGACCTTGCCGGCGGTGACCCAGCAGTGCAGTGAGCCTCCACCTCCAGCAGCCCCTGCCAACAATTGATTTATAGCTGTTTTTCTGTAGTTTATAGCTACTAAATTTATTTATCTATTGATTTACAAAAATATCAAAACGTATCCTAATATCGGTGCATTTTCAAAATGCTGTATCCCCGTATCCGTATCGGCCCGATACCGATACACGTATCCGTATTGGAGCCGCGTAGTGTAGCAGGTTAACTGTTTATTTGGTGGAAAAATAAGATTCAAATAGCTAATGTTGGGAATGCACAGACTGTTAAGTGGTGGACATCCATGTTAATGTCGTTAACTTCAACTCCACACATCTCTTCCAATCTGCATTATTCCGTTTTTCCCACTCTTGAAATACATTTTGTGACAGTTGAGCAAGGCATACATGAGCTGAGGAAGCTGGGAATCGAACAACTGCTGTGGGAATTCTCCCGCCAGGAGGTGAACGCGGTTAAATGTGAATTTTCTGATGCCAACGGTGAATTGTCTGATCCCGAGGACGATCTGACCTAGGAGGCTCAATTCTCAACAAGCGGCCACCATGGGTCGCTCCCATACAGCTCAGTGACACCTGTGTACAATACAAACCATAGGACATCACAAAAGATATTCTGGTTTTGGTTTATACGTAGTTCCGAGTTCCAGCTCCAGAACAGTTCATTGATTTTCTTTGTGTACATAACTTGCATTCAAAAAATGTTACTACCATTTACTAAAGCGGTTTTGGAAGGTGAAATTGGTAATTAAGCATAGTGTGACGTGCTTTCTATAGGCCTAATAGATAGCTGAATAGTCGTCCTGCCTGTATAACCATCCCATCTTCTGTCATTTTTGTGTGAACTAAGAACGTTTTTGCTGTTTATTGTCAATCTGGCCGTACTAGCAGTTAGCTAACTCTTCAATCCTGTGACTAGCATGTGACAGTTCAGGAGGTCTATGTGACATACTTTCGGCTGGGAATTTAATTGGTTTATTCCCATCCATGCCGTGTTTTGACGATGTGATCCGTTTCCCTTTATAATAATTTGTTTTGAAAGCGGGATCAATTTACATTATCTCGAGACTGGAGACTTATTTAGGTCATTTTGGTTGTTAGCTCTCCTTTTGGGGATACGTGTCGGGTTTATTTCTACATAGCTTTACTTAGACTACTCGTAGTGGTAGTAACATAAAGAGTTAAATGCACGGACGGTCCTAATTCTTTCACTGAAGTGTCAATTGAGACTTATTTCTTTTAAAATGCACATCATAGTCTCATATCTTTTTAACTCGTTCATCGGAGGTTCTAATTTGACCCAACCAGCGGTGACCTGCCTGCGTGGCGCTTCAACAGAGCCCTATGAGGTGTAATGGCCATACATGAAATTTTGCAGAAAGCCCCCTCAAGTTGTAATTCTTCCAAATCAGTCCTATTTTCTTTACAAATCTATCATGTTTCAGCAGGCCACCAAGGTCATGTCCTGTTCGTCTCCTCCACCGCATGAACCTCTCCTCCCCGCTCAGATTCCCGCCTTACAACCATCTCCGCTTCTATGTCTACTAGGTAGCCCTAGCTTCTCTCTTCATTTCCCCTCTCCTAGCGCCGTTGTTTCTCTCTCATGTTGCTCGCTAGCGAGCTCGGCATGAGCGCGCTCTGCGGCTCCGAGGCTAGCTGTCGCCATCGTCCCCATCTATCTGCTCCACCCCGAACATCTCCACCATGTCCAAGAGGTGAGTTGTCGCCTACTACGTCCTAAAGGTAGAAGTAATCGAGCCGAGAAGTCGCTAATCGATCTGGTTGCTATATGGCAGCTCCGAGCCCATACACCACGGGCCGCCGACCTTTTCCTCTCTCCCCGCCTCGATCTGGTCGCGGGTCAACCGCCACCGCTCTCCACTGCCTGGGCCCGACAGCAGCATGAGGAGGCAGAGACGCTGCCTCCCTGCTCGGTCCACGCACCATCCGGACCTCCTCGTCGCGAGCGTGCACTGTAGGTAGACTTGTTCCTATACTCGTCGCGACCGAAGAAATAGGCTTCCGCCCCACTATATTAATATAGCAACTACACGGTACAACAATAAGACCACTGCTGGGGCAAACAACACAGTCACGCTCAAAAGAAAAGAAAGAGAAAACAAGGAGAAAACAAAGCCGACACCGACGGATCAACGTTGACGAAAATGACTCGCAACCGCTACGTCCTCTCGGAGAAGTCCCACCACGAACCTAGCACTCTGAATCGCCGCGTACCAAGCATCACCTCCAAGAAGGAAAGCGACAACGACACTGTTGCCCAGACAGGTCCTAGAGTTTCCCCGGTACGCTCCGAGGAGAGGGGAAGGGGTACACCCGACGCCCTTCAGGAAGGAAGGGTGACACTCTCAAGCAACACCGCGTCGCCGCCAAAACGACAAGGATTTCTCACGACCCCCAAAAAACCACCTCCCTGACAATCCGTAGCGCTCCACCCATCTTGCCATCCACCAACATACGCCACCACGGTCTTGCAGTCACCATCGTCGTCTAACCATGGAAAATGTAGCAAGGCCGGCCAGCCCGAGACGAAGCAGTCGTAGACAAGGTCGACAGTATCACAACCACGCGGGAGGGAACAACCTCCTCCACCGCCATAGACGGTAGCCAACCAGACGCCACGACAAGAGCACACCGAGCCATTGAAGCCAGACGGCGGTAGCAGCGTAGCCACCTGGAGGACGTCCTCCACCGCCATCGGCGGGTGCCGACCGGACACGGCAGCAGGGACACACCAGGGCAAGCAGGCCCGGCCGAGCCCCCGGGGGCTCGTAAAGTCCTTGCCGCCATGTTGCTGCACGTCGACCGCCAGCGCTATCCTCTTGATCGGCACATAGGCTCGGACGTCCCCAGAAAGGCCCGTGATTCTCCCACCGCCACGCTACAGCAGGTGTGGCGTCATCGCTGCCATCTCCGTCACGAGCCGCTCAGGAGGCCAACCAAGGGCCGGCATAGCACACCGACGACGGCGGGAGGGAGGAGGGAGAGGAACGCTAGGAGCTGGTAGGGTGAGGGCGTGGCCCGGCCGCGCGGGGGCGGTGCGGGTTGTGAAGGGAAGGGTAGGGTCGCGGGTCCATAGATATTTGAGCAGCTTGGCTACATGCTTATCTAATTCGACCGATGGATTTGACGTGTCTCCACGCTTGCTTAGCGGTAGTAATTGCCGAGTTAGGCCACTGCGCGCGGTGCCGTGTAGAAGATGAGGCGTGCATCGAGGTAAATAAATGCAATAAACGGGAAGGGAGATGTGTGGCCGCGACTGGTATCGCTATATGTCTGTCTCCTCAGATTTTTTTCCTTTTCATTATGTGGCAGGTGTGTTTAGGTGGCAGGGTAGGATTCTCACAGATGCTTGATGAGGTGGACACCTTGCATGTTAAGAGAAATACTTTTAGTGGGGTTCTCCTATTTAGATATAAAAGATAGAAGATATGGATCCAATTTATTACCCCATTATCCTGCCTTTTGGGCCTATCCCTAAGATTTGTTTTTTGAGGAAATTTTGAAATATAATTTGTTACTTTGTGCGGCGCTACATGATGACGTGAAACACACGTTCGTTGGGAGACCCCAAGAGGAAGATATGATGTAGTCAGCAGCAAGTTTTCCCTCAGAAAGAAACCAAGGTTATCGAACCAGTAGGAGCAGCAACTCTTCAGAAGGTTGTCAACGGCGCCAGGAAATTAGCTGTCGCAGGGAGTCTGGACTGTTGACGTGGAATCTGCACACAACACAATCAAACTACTTTGCCCCAACGAAACAGTGAGGTTGTCAATCTCACTGGCTTGCTGAAAACAAAGGATTAAACGTATGGTGTGGAAAATGAGTATTAAATTGCAGAGAATGAAAAAGGAACAGTTTGCAGTTTGTGGTTGTTTAATCAGTGTAAAAGAATGGACCGGGGTCCACAGTTCACTAGTGGTGTCTCTCCATAAAAGATAACTAACATGTTGGGTGAACAAATTACAGCTGGGTAATTGACGAATAGTGAGCGCATGACAATGCATATACATGACATGTTGACTACTATGATATTTAATTGGGCATTACGACATAATACATATATAGACCGTTATCCAACAGCATCTATGACTAATAATCCACCGCCGGGTTGTCATCCGAGTCCCCCGTTGGTATTAAGTTGCAAGCAACGGATAATTGCATTAAGTAAAGTGCGTAATGTAAACAAACACATATGCCCGTGGACATAGCATCGTTAGGTTATCCCTAGTGGCAACAGCACATCCACAACCTTAGAACTTTCTGTCACTGTCCCAGGTTAAACGGAGACATGAACTCACTATCTAGCATAAATACTCTCTCTTGGAGTTACAAGCATCTACTTGGCCAAAGCATCTACGAGTAACGGAAAGCATGCAAGATCTTAAATAACATATGAGATAGATTGATAATCAACTTGACATAATATTCAATATTCATCGGATCCCAGCAAACACAACATGTAGCATTACAATAATATGATCTTGATCATGTAGGGCAGCTCACAAGATCTAAACATGATGGCACAAAGTGGAGAGACAACCATCTAGCTACTGCTATGGACCCATAGTCCAAGGATGAACTACTCACGCATCACTCCGGAGGCAGGCATGGCGATGTAGAAGCCTCCGGTGACGATTCCCCTCTGCGGCAGGGTGCCGGGAAGAGGTTCTGAACCCTCCCGAGTTAGGGTTGATGACGGCGGCGTCTCTGGATCTTTTCGTGGATATTTGCTAAGGTCCTTAGGGTTTTCGCGTCGGGGGGAATAAGTAGGCGAAAGGGCGGCGGCTGCGGACCCCGAGGGGCCCACACCACCCTAGGGCGCGGCAGAGGGGGGCCCCGCGTCTTAGGTGCGTGTGGCCTCCTGGTGGCCCTCCTCTACTGCTCCTTCGCTCCGTCAGGTGTGTTCTGGAAAAATAGGCACACCCGTGTAGTTTCGTCCAATTCCGAGAATATTTCCAGACTAGCTTTTCTGGAATACAAAAACAGCAGAAAACAGGAACTGGCACTTCGGCATCTTGTTAATAGGTTAGTCCCAAAAAATGTATAAAAGTGATATAAAGTAGATGCAAAACATGTAGCAATTGGTATAAAACAAGCATGGAACATCAAAAATTATAGATACGTTTGAGACGTATCACTACACAACCGTTCCACCTGAAGTTTGAAATAAATTGGATTATTCTGTTAAGAACAATCGAATAGTACTAAATAATTTTCAGATAATTCATATTTGGATGCAATTTTCCTAAACATAGTCTATAATGTATGAGGGTGTGAGTTCGGAATTGTATATCCATATCCATAGGATTCCTTCAAATCGGATATGTTTTTTCTTAAACTGGCAACAAATTTAGTGCTGAAACTATTCTATATTTTACATCTCTAGCGCCACCTGAAGGACGCCTGTCAATGGGCCGTCCCATTAGGCATTTGTTTTTGTTATTTTGACGTTTTCCTTCTCTTTTCTTTGATTTCCTATTTTTGTTTCCTTTTTTTCCTTTATAATTTCTTTTTTTGGGGTTTTGTCTTTTCATTGTTTTATTGTTTTTCTTTATATTGTTTGTAAAGTATGTCCATGGGCGTGTGGGGCTGCACAGAATGGTGGTACTCTCCACAATAGTATTCTTGTTCTTTGAATTAAAGGAGCACTTTACTCCTAGGTTGCGCATATGCCCTACTCTCTCTGTCCAGGTTTATTGGTCCTCTAGTGAAAATCAATCTGTCCTATTCATTAGGCCCCAATTTAGGTTTAATTGCCCTATTTAATAGCCAAGGTGGCCCTCAATCTCCATCGCATGCGGGTTGGATTGGGTAGTTCTGTTGCATGCAAAGGACCCACCATGGTGGATGTGAGCTATTGGATGTTGTTTCACCTCCGCATAATAACTGCCCTAATTAAGTGTGATTAAGCCCGCTTTTTTACTCCTGTCGATTGGTTAAGACTAGCCATAGTGGGAGTAACTAAGGTAGTAACATGCAACCACATGCAATGCCACATAAGCATTTTAATGACATGGCATGACATTAAATGAGGAAAGAGAATGTTGTGATAACATAGGTAGTTACCGTAACATCACACACCCCAAGACAAATTGTGTGTATAACTTAATAAATGGGGTCTTCCATGACACCACCCGTAAGTTACTACCCACTATAGAGGTAGTAACATAGATTAGTAACATATGCATGTTACTACACTATGTTACTCCCCACTATGAGTAGTCTAAAGAGAACGCTGAAATTTTTTCTGGCGGTATCAGTGATCACCTTGGTCTCGCTACTGCTCCTTAGAGGCCCAGTAAACTGTAAACCTGGACGGAGGGAGTAGGTAATGCTACTCCCTAGGTTGAGGAAAATCATACTGCCTCCATCCTAGGTTATAGGATGTATTTGACAAATCTCTCAGAACTAGATAAATGGGGACTGGCTATGCGAAATCTATCTAACCAATGTTTCACCCAATTAGCACTCTCCTATTTAATGCAACATTAATTAGGGAAAGTCAAACCCAATCGGTTTGTTCTTGGGAAAATCCAAAACCCAACATCTGGTCCCACTGCTAAGTTTATCTAGGTCCCACACATATGATACTCCCTCCGTTTAGGTGTGTAAGCATGTAGTGACATCATCCTTCCCTTAGCGTTGACACGTAAGATATTTATCTAGTTGGAAGGGAGAGAATGAAGAAAAGGAAGGCTGCCTTCCCTTAGCTAAGAGATGATCTCTTACGAAATAAGAGAATACTAATTTCACCATTGTACCCTTTGTCTTCCCTTAGAAATACAATTCTCTACTAAAATATAATTAATTCTCATTAATTACTAGGGATGACAATAAGAGATAATGCATTGTAAAATTTATAATTTTGCCTTCTCTAAATTAGGTGGATGGCTAAGAGAAGGCGCGCCTTCTCTACCATTGTACATGCCCTAAGGCCCTCAACAAAAACTATTTGTTTCAAAATAAGCAGGAAATAAGGCCCAAATCCATTAATTAGGCTAATTAATACGAAATCACTAAAAAAAGGGTACCCCTTGCGAAGGGAACTCAGCGGACCGTGGCGTGATGAAAAGTGTCAGCTTCTCCCTTCACGTGGTCCCCCGTGGATGCTTGAATATGTGACAAGTGGCAGCACGAGAGAGTTTTGGTGGGATTTCTGCTTCTCCGTGGGGAGGGTTGTATGTACATTTATTTTGAGATTCGTTTTTAAAAAATAAAATATCTTGAGAACCGTTTATCCAAATTACGAACCGTTTTCACTTTTGAGCTCCTCGCATCGAGATTTTCAAAACTAGATCTCATGTTGATAGGTTTCGACGAACTTTTTTTTGTACTTCCGGTTATGTATAGTTGTACAACCTGTGTCTGTGTAGTTGTACAGCCTGTGTCTGTACAAACTGTGTCTGCGTAGTTGTACAACATGTGTCTGTACAACATGTGTCTGTCTAGTTATACAACATGTATCTATGTAGTTGTACAACCTGTGTCTGTACAACCTGTGTCTGTCTAGTTGTACAACATGTGTCTATGTAGTTGTACAACCTGTGTCTGTACAACTTGTGTCTGTCTAGTTGTACAACATGTGTTATATAGTTATACAACCTATGTATGTGTAGTTGTACAACCTGTTAGTTGCACAACCTGTGTATTTTTAGTTATACAACTTGATTTGTGTAGTTGTACAACATTGTACTCTGTATAGTTGCACATCTCAGATTTTTAGATTTACGTGTAGATTCTGTACATCCGTGTAGCAGATTTTGTACAACCTGTACTGTATAACCTGGGTGTACAATGGCGGTGGCGTCGTACGGGCGTGCATGGACAGGGGAGGTGCCGTGTTACGCGCGCGGACCGGCAGGCTCGTACAGCACAGCGAGCTGGCTTCGCGTTGTACAGGGGACCGACAGGCTCGTGCATGTACAGGGGCGGTGCCTTCGTGTGGGGATGTCATGCGCATGTGCACACATGCATGCTTCACGTGGGGACCTCAGGCGCATGTGCATGCATATGTGGTAGCGTAGCCAAATTCGTTTTCTCCACCGATGGAGGTCTGCCAGCCTGCCACGTGGTGCGCTCACACGCTGCTTTTTGCCCTTTGCGAAGGGAACCCTTTTATTAGTGTCACCCTAATTAATAGGGAAACCAGGCCCTCTCTCTCCCTCGTATAATTATTCCTTGCTCCACCGAGCCCACGCTGGTGGGAAGCTGTTGATTCGTGAATGTTGCTAATTGACGTCGTTTCAGTTGCCTTTGAATTGATGTCGCTAATAATTGTTTTAAATCTCTGAGCGCTAATTCGTGGATATTGTACGAGATGAGGAGATCGTGGCAACCAGTAGAATCATACCTTGGTCGCGCTGCGCTTACACACCTAAACGTAGGGAGTACTTTAATCCATGAAACTGTCAAATGGCATGGACCGATGAAATTTTTTTTTGGTTATTTTTTAGGTTTGTTTCGAAGAAGGGAAAAGTGAGAAAAATTAACACATGTGGGTAAAACTGAGTAGAACTAGCTATAGTGGTGCACGAAGATAAAAATCGGCAGTTCGAATTTAAGTTGATAGAATCGAAAAAAATCGGGACAAATTTTTTAGATCTAGATAACATTAAACTCTACCATCGTGCGAAATCTCAATTCAAAATTTGTTATATTTAGGCTACAATAAAAGGATAAATATGACACATTTTGATGTTTTGAAAATATCCCCTGTGCACCACACACATTCCACGTTTTGGAGGATAAACATGACAAATTTTGATGTTTTGAAAATATCCACTGTGCACCACACACAGTCCACGTTTTGGTAGTAGCACGTGAGTCAGTTAATTAATGGTAGTCCTAGTCCTAGTCCATGTAGGTTTGGAAAGTTAAGTCAGATTGAGTAGGTTCAAACGGAAACCATGTCCGACTACCCTTAGACGTGGATTTCGTCTAAGTAAATTTTTTTTGCGACTATTTCGTATAGGTATCGGAAACCATGTCCGACTACCCTTAGACGTGGATTTCGTCTAAGTAAAATTTTTTTGCGACTATTTCGTGTAGGTTGTGCGTGTATTGTATATAAGCACACCCTACAGCTTGAAAAGTTTTGGGAAAACCAAGGTTCTGAGATTAGCATCTAAAAAAAAGTTCTGAGAATATCGTGCTTCAATCAAACCTTCCGGCGGAAGAACAAGAAGCAGGTGTCAATGCGAAATCAAAAATAGAAAAGAAAAAAAAGCAGGTGTCAATTCCGCGTTCTGGAAAGTATTTAGGAGCCCTTCGCGTAACATCGGTCTGCTTCTGCCGTCGGCCACTCCGGCCCCGGCGTCCACCTTTCTCTGCGTCGGCGGCCACTCCGGTGCTGACTCCCACCTCCCTTCCTTTCCTTCTCCCACGCTTGTTCAGCCATGGCGTCGTTCTCTGCCTCTCCACCTAGTTTCTCACGGCGCTGGGAGCGGCTGCCCAAGGACCACTTCTCTCGCATGGCGCGGTTTGGGAGCGTGGAGGAAGTCCAGCAGACGGCGAAGTGGATGCAACCTAAGCCCTCCCGCAAATCCATGTGGCGCCGCCGCAAATCAATTGCGGAGGAGCCGCCAGAAAGGGACTGGTCACTGCTGCCCCTCGACGCGCTCTCTTTGGTCTTCGTCAGGCTCAGCGCTGTCGACGTCCTCATGGGCGCTGGCCTGGTGTGCCGCTCCTGGCTCGACGCGGCCAAGGTACCAGACGTGTGGCGTGTCGTGGAGATGGACGATGACGAGATCGGTTTCGCGGCGAGCATGTATTCATACATGTTGCGCGCGATGGCCAAGGTAGCTGTCGACCGTTCCGATGGGCAGCTTCGGGTGTTCGCCGGGTGGAGGTTTGTCACAGAGGAGTTGCTCAAGTACATCGTGGAAAGGTAGATTCTTGGGAAAGTTTCGACTGCATGCATGCTAGTGCTAACTCGATCTATCATGTAAATATATATTTTTTTTTGCAGGTCACCCTGTCTGACTACCCTTCGTCTTGTATCATGCAGCTCCTGCTTCACCACCCTCTTCAGCGGACGAGTTGCCGATGTCATAAGAAAGTCACCTCTCAGCAAGCTACATTCCCTTGAAATTGACTATGTTTACCTCACCGTGAATAAACTGACCGCCGTCCTTGAGAACTGTCCCGTGCTGGAGGTTCTTACGGTGCTCTATTGCCGAGGGATGTACAAGGAAGACGAGCATGTCCTTCTAGCAAAATTCGCCCGGATCAAGAACCTCACGTTCGAGTGTCATGACGACACTCGTGATGAGTACGACAGCTATTCCGATTGAGGTTAAGCGTGACTTGAGCACTATTATCGATTTATCGTGCTAACCACGCAAACTGCTATTACCGCAAACCACTATTATCGAATTATCGTGCTAACAAACTGCTATTACCGCAAACCACTATTATCGAATTATCGTGCTAACCATGCAAACTGCTATTACCGGACAGCTTTTGGAGTAGCATTAGCCATCGAAACCATCTATTCATCCTCCGTGTACGAGGGTGACAGTGCTGGTCGCAAACACCGGAGGAGATTAAACTGCATCCACTTTTCATTTTGCAAATCTTCCGTGGAACATAATCCAACGACTCTCCGCGATAGCATTGTGTAGCATGTCCTTTGTTCACGGCACGCAATTGTCTTGTGCAAGTTGGAGATGATGACAAGTCCCTTTGAACTTGACTGTAATATTATTGTCAAGAGTGATCTTATAAGGCTCGGGTTTGGTTAGTGTATGGCTCTTTGCAACGGAAAAGGAATAAAGAGATCGCTAATTTTCATCTGAACTAAAATCCCGCAATCTTTTTTTTTTTGAAGGGAGTTCGTGTACAAACATCATCAACACGAACGCACACACACGAACAGAGGGAGGAAACACACTCCACACGGCGAGATCGGAGCCACCACGCCGCACACCTCCTTCTTCTGCCGTTCCTTCAATAATCTCAACTCCCTGTGTTTTTAAGGCTTAACAATGGGGTTCCATATGTTCTTTTTAGGGTTAGGGGTTCCCTAGGTTGACACCTGATTTGGCCCAAAACGCAAGAGGCCGGAAGACTGTCATCTGAAGTGAATCCCTTAGCCATAGTTTAAAAAACCAAACTGGTCAGGCGACTGGTTTACTGGTTCGGCAGTCGGACCGTCGGCTCACCCGGTTTCATTGGCGACGAAAAACCATTATATTTCACTAAATTTTTTGTAATCTTCGTAAAAAATGAGCGCAAAATGTATATATAGTGCAGACCTCCACTAGTAATCAGAAAACACGTTCAGCGCAAGTGGTATTGGGCCTCTCGCGGTTTTCGCAGAGTTCAATGCCTGGTTGGCACTTATTCTAATTTTCCCTTTTTTTTGCAATTTTCGACCGGTACCTCTTAAAAACTGAGCTAGTTCTTCGGTTATGTTTTTTCCCAGTCGGACCGTGGGTCCGGTCGGTTTTTTAAACTATGCCCCAGCACAACGACAGCCATCCTTCTTCACGTTGGTTATATTACCTCCGCTCCTAAATGTAAGAATTTTTAGTTTTTTCTTGACTTTCATACATATGTAGACGTATCCAGACACATTTTATTGTGTACATTCACTCATTTCTATCCATATGTAGTCAAACTTAAGGTATATTTAAAAGGTCTTATATTATGGAACAGAGGGAGTATGTTACCCAAAAAGATAAAAGATTACCATGGTTATCAGATAGATCGAGCTTCAGTCAAACCTTCACGACGGCGGAGAAGGTACGCGCGGACGATCTAGGAGCGGGTGTTATTTTTTCACTCTTCCTCACCAGGTTTAGATCTGTCAATTCATCTCGACGCTCCGACCGTTTTGAGTTGCCCAGTCGCAGATTGGTCGATCAACTCTGCGCTGCCAGACCATAGCGATTACACTCGGCATACACAAATAATATACTCGGTGAAGTCAGCCCTATCCTGTAACAATGTTTCTGCATTCACTCCTATGAAAATATTGCCTATCTTTTGCAGGTCACCCTCGTTGACTACCCTTCGGCTTACATCCTGACGTTCGAGATGCACGAGGAAGATGAGCATGCCCTGCGAGCGAACTTTGCCCGGATCAAGAACCTGACGTTCGAGTGTGATGATGACATTCGTGAGTACGACTGCTGCTCCGACTGCGGTTAAGCGTGACTTGATTATAGGTTATTCTGCGATCCTTATCATGAGCGTGCACCTTTTTTTAGATAAAGGGCTTTATTACTTTAAAGAAAGTATTACACCCAGCCTCTGCATCCAAGATGCACACAGCCGCAATCCAACAGTTCAAGAAAAAAGAGCAAAAGTAGGCGAATTACAACCAGTCTCATGATAATGTAAAACGCCTACGCCGTAGACTAACTCGACTGCCTAAGGCGGACCAATCCGGCGATCAAGCGGCCACCCATGTTGTGAAAAAATGTCCCTCGCCACCTCTTCCAGTCGTGCACATGCCTCCGTAAAGAGGTCTCGATGTCCCACACGCTGTAAGGTGGACCACGAACGGAGAAAACCTGTGCACCGGTAGAGAACCTGCATATGAGAAATATTTTTATCACTGAAAACCTTGTCATTTCTACTAAGCCAAAGCGACCATATGATGGCAATCGCTCCCACCCTAATAACAGGTCTAAGCTTCTTATCAATCCCGTGAAGCCAGTTGCCAAAAACATTTGCAACCGACTTAGGTGGATATAAGTTAGACGCTATTTGGATAGCTGACCATATAGAACGTGCGAAACTACACTCGAAGAATAAGTGTTTTATTGTCTCTTGTTGGGAACAAAACATACACTTAGTACTTCCATGCCAATTCCGTTTGACAAGGTTATCCTTGGTTAAAATGACACCTCTACGAAGGTACCACGTAAATACTTTTATTTTAAGTGGTATCTTCATTTGCCATATTGTTTTATTGTTATCGACTGGGATATCAGAATGCACGACTGCCCTATACATAGAATCTACGGAAAATTTTCCGTTCCCACATAGATTCCACCGGAATTCATCGGGACCTTGTGTAAGTTGGACCAAAGCCAACCGTGCCAACAAGTCATTCCAAGATGCTAATCTTGGCCCAATTAAATCTCGTCTGAACGACACATTAGGGGGTGAGCTCTGCATAACAGTAGCTATAGTGTCCCCTTTGTGCCGAACAATATTGTATAGGGCTGGATATTGCTCTCGGAGGGTGGTGTTTCCTAACCATTTGTCCTCCCAGAATCTAATCTCTGTGCCATTCTTAATATTAAATACGCCAAAGCGAAAGAAATGTTTCTTCGTCGCCATTAGGCCGGCCCAAAAGTGGGAATCACCAGGTTTCCATAATACCTGTGATATCGCCTTTGTGCCGATGTATTTTCTTTTAAGCAGAGTTTGCCATATGCCATCCTCAGTTAGCAGCTTGAAAAGCCACTTACCAAGGAGAGCCGAATTCTTGACAGCAAGGTCATGAATACCCAGCCCTCCTTGATCTTTGGGTCGGCAAACAACATCCCACTTAGCCAGTCGATACTTTTTTTTCTCACCGTCCCCTTGCCAAAAGAATCTTGATCGGAAGTAATCCAATTTTTGCAAGACTCCTTTAGGTAACTGGAAGAAGGAAATCATATACAGTACCATGTTCGTGAGTACCGAATTAATGAGAACCAACCTTCCACCAAGGGACAGTAATTTTCCTTTCCAACTAGATAGCCTAGCCTGCAGACGCTCCTCGACGTGCTTCCATTCCGCATTAGTCAATTTCCGATAATGTATAGGTATACCCAAATACATTATAGGGAATTGACCCTGCTCACAGCCAAATAAGTCGGCGTACTGAGCAGCTGCGTCCTGAGCATCACCGAAACAAAACAACTCACTTTTATGGAAGTTAATTTTCAATCCTGATAATTGCTCGAATGCTGATAATATCAATTTCAGATTCGCCGCTTTCTCAAGATCGTGTTCCATAAAAAGAATTGTATCGTCCGCATATTGAAGTATTGAAAGTCCCCCATCAACGAGATGTGGTACTACCCCTTCAATTTGGCCATCCAATTTTGCCCGTTCAATCATGATGGTCAACATGTCAGCCACTATATTAAATAGTATAGGCGACAGAGGATCACCTTGTCTTAAACCTTTTTTAGTTTGGAAATAACGACCAACGTCATCGTTGACTTTGATCGCTACACTTCCGCCTACAACAAAGTTTCGGATCCATTCACACCACTCATCGGAGAATCCTTTCATTCTCAGAGTCTGTAGTAGAAATGGCCACTTCACTTTGTCATATGCCTTTTCAAAGTCTATTTTGAAAATTACACCATTAAGTTTCTTCGTATGCATCTCATGGACGGTCTCGTGTAAAACCACGACCCCATCAAGTATATTCCTCCCCTGCATAAAAGCAGTTTGGGTAGGTTTAACCACATGATCTGCCACCGAGTTTAACCTAATGGTCGCTACTTTTGTAAAGATCTTGAAACTAACATTCAGGAGACATATAGGCCGATACTGCTGTATCCTCTCAGCCCCTGAACCTTAGGTAACAAGACGATTTCCCCAAAATTAAGGCGAAAAAGCTCGAGATGTCCAGCGTGCAAACAACTGAACAACTCTAACAAATCGAACTTGATGGTCTCCCAAAAATGCTGATAAAACTCAGCAGGGAAACCATCAGGCCCAGGCGCCTTATTATGCTCCATTTGGAATACAGCCTTGCTTATCTCCTCCTCAGAGAAAGGAGCAATGAGCAGGTTGTTTTCCTCGGGAGTCACTTGGGTAATATCATCCGTACGTGACTCGTCTAGAGAGAAGTTTCCTTCCTCCGGAGCCCCGAACAGACCTTTATAGTAGCTTGTAATATACTCCTTGAGCATGTCCTGCCCCTCGATCAGTCCCTCATCCTGATGCAAAGAGTGAATACGTTTCTTCCTATGTCTGCCATTAGCAACATTGTGGAAATACCTCGTATTCGAATCCCCTTGCAGAATGAATTGGGCCTTAGACCGTTGGTACCATTTAAGCTCTTCTTCCCGCAACATACGTCCCACCTGAACATTTGATTGACTTTTTAGTTCAATCTCCTGTGCAGATAGGGGTCGTACTTCTGCTAGTTTATCAAGCTCATCAATGATAGCACACAGGCGCTCTTTTTCTTTTTTTAACGTACCAGTTGTATGCCTCGCCCATCCCCGGAGGAATTTACGCAAATTGCGCATCTTATTATTCCACCGTTGGATGGCGGTGGCGCCTACAACCGGTTGAGACCATATCTTCTTAACCAGATCATCGAAACCGTCCCGCAACAGCCATCCTAATTCAAACTTGAATTGTGACTTTGCAGGGGTATCAATGTCCCAGTAGACAAGAATATGGGGGCATGGTCTGAGAAAGCCTCAATACGCTCCAAGGCACGAACCGTGACTAACGGATACTTTTCCTCCCAACGGGAATCCATAAGCACATGGTCGAGCTTCTCGTAAGTTGGCTCTGGGAGACTATTCGCCCAAGTGAATTGTCTCCCAGTCATATGAACCTCCCTTAAGGACAAGCTATCAATAACAGCATTGAACAAAAGAGGCCAATGACTATCAAACCTTCCCCTGCTTTTCTCGTGTCGGTATCGAAGCATATTGAAATCCCCGCCTATAATAATAGGATAAGGGTTATCTCTAGCTAAGTTAACCAACTCTCGAAGAAAAGCCGCCTTATAATCTTCTTGGGCAGCACCATAAACGGCAACTAGACTCCAAATAAAGTTATCAGATTTGTTACAGACGTGGAACTTAATATGAAAATCTCCAACTGAAACATCCAATAACTCCATGGTATCTGATCTAATGCCGAGAAGCATGCCCCCGATCTACCGCGAGGAGGACAAGAATGCCAAGTAAAATCCACGCCGCCTGAAAGGCGATCTAGGATGGTGCTCGGGAAATCTCGTCTACCTGTTTCCGAAATAGCCAAAAAATCCAACTTATAATCCCGTACATGATGCGCAATATTCAAATGTTTAGCCAAGTCGCCTAGACCTCTGCTATTTTGAAAGATGCCATTCATCGGGAAACTGTTGGGGATTTTGACTTTTTCGCGTTTTTGCGCGCGGATTTGTTTTTCTTATTTTTAGCGGATTTAGATCTCCGGCCTGAGGCATACAGGTCATCAAAAGATCCCAGCCCGTCCTCGTCTAAATCCACCTCGGTTACTTCTCCTACAAGATGTGATAGAAGCTGTCCATCTATTGTGTCATTCACCTCATCATCATCTATAGGGGACATAACCGGCTTACTCGAAACACTAGGAGAGACTTACGACGATCATACTCTACGTGTTTCAACACACTAGCCGAAAGCACTACCTCCTTTTCATTTCTACCTAGACTGACGCCAACTGCCGACAACTTAGAAGAAACAGCAGACGTTGTAAAGGACGGAAAAGAATGCTTAGGTTGGGACTTACCGGCCAATGGGGTAGAGAAAGTCGCCGCCTTGCGACGCATCGCCTTAGCCAACGAGTCCTCGTCCGTCACGGAGGCGCCATCCTTCGCCGTCAGGTGGCGTGCACTGCGTCTAGGGGCCACCGTAGCCTGCGGACGCTCCCTCGCCGGAGCAGACACAATGGGAGAGGGCGAAGGCGGAGTAGCAGCCCTCTCAACCACTGTGTCAGGTGTCGGAGATGACGTAGCCATCTGCGGAAGTCCACCCGCCGTAGTGGACACAATGGGAGAGGGCGAAGACAATGTAGCAGCCCTCTCACCCACAGCGTCGGAGGACGGAGAAGTCGTAGCCGCCGGTACCACCATAGGAGAGGACAGAGGTGGTGTAGAATCCATCTCCACTATGGTGCCACCGGGCGAAGCACTACCCTCAACGCCACCCCGAAGAGGGCAGCCAAGAGACCCCACCAGCAGCTCGACGGGAGACGACACTGCTGCCACCTCAACGCCCAGCTTATCCGCCGCATATGCGGCAGGCTGAGGCCCAGCAGCAGCCAATGGTCTCGCAAGGCGCACAGGCTCGCAGCCGTCCGATCCCGCCAGGACCAGGGGCATTGGGCCGCCCATACCCGCTGTACCCAGGCGCCCAGCGGCGGAGCACAGCAGCTCGTCGCCCACCTGCGTCGAATCCGGCCCAGTTGCAGGCATCGGCCCAGAGGATGCAACCACCGACGCCTCCTTGGCCGGATATCCCAGCCCAACAGCACGAGCTGGGAGCTGCAGCGCGTGATCGGCCGAAACCTGCAAGTCGCCCATCCTAGGCAGCACCACCTGCTGAGAACCCATCGCTGGCTCCTGTGTACAAGCTTGCTTCCATTGCCGCACAAGCTCTATAGCCCTCGGAGTCCGGGGATTTGGATTAAAAGGCGTGACAGCTATCCCGCTCAAGACATGAGAAGTGTGAGCCCCTTGCGATTGACTTCCACCCGAAACCGGACTTGGATCAATTGCCATGTTGGACGACATGGAACCGGAGGCTCCACCTTGCCCCATCTGGTCACTAAGGCCGTCTTCCTCCATGCCATTATCATCGGAACCATCCTTGTCTTTGTCCTTGCGTTGCCAAACAAACGGGACAAAGTCTGCCTCAGGAATGAAATCCGCTCCTTCAGGCCGAAAGGTAAAATCGAACCCCTTCAAGCGTAGCACCGCATCAGTCCTAATAAAAGGCCCCAACTCATCTGTTTCTTTAAAGCAAGCAGTCCACATCATTCATACCAAAATCCGCACCACCCCTCGACGACGAAGGGCTAACATATCCACGTCAATAGTAGTGCCAATGAGAGATCCAACGGCCCAAAGCCCCCAAAAGTGTCGCAGCGGATTTGGCACACCGGTGACATGAACCCAAACCTGCTGTAACTCCATCTTATGCATTACATCTTCCTGCTTCCACTGACTGAACACCAGTTTTGTATCCTGGGAAGGGACGCCGAGAACAATGCCATCAAAACGCATGAGATCCTCCTTAGTTGGAAAGTTTACTGTATAGGCATCGACACCATTGGGTAACGCCTCCCAACGCCAGGACTTAGCCGGACACAGCCGTGCTACGTGGGATTCCACCTGCTTTGCTGTGGCAGCCGTTCCTTGCACCTTCACAAGAGCAACCAGATCATCCTTAGGCATCAGATCAGCCCTGAACAAACTATCTGGGAACTGGATGAACATCGTATCTCTGTGTCCCTGACCAGCTACAAGCACGGTAGGCCTCGGAAGTTTCAGAGAGGGACACATCGGTGTCGGATGCTTCGCATTATCACAAATGTAACAGTAGTGTTTCACGGTACAGTCTTTAGTGGCGTGCGTATGCTTCGCACACTTCCAACACCAAGGCTTAGCAATTTTAGCCTGCACCGTTGCCTCAACCCTCGCCATTTCTTGCACCCCTGCATGCAGACCAGATTGCTGCTGTTGTTGTTGAGCCCCAACAAGTTGCTGTCCCTACGGCTGCACCCCAGTCCCAGCCGGACCTATTTGTTGCTGCTGCTGAACACCACCGATGGGAACTCCAACGAACCGCGGCGCCTGCGACTGCACACCGACCCCACTCGAACCATGCTGCTGCTGCAGCTGTGCCCCAACCACGGACAACAAAGCATTTTGCTGCACCAGTCCAGAGGCCCCATTGTTCTTCTTCTTCTTCTTTTTCTTCCTCGGAGCTGGCGCGACGGTGCCAAAAGCAAAACCCGCCGGCTGTTGATTGGCCGCTGCGAGTTGACCTTGCTGCCCCGCCACAGGCTGCCGAGGAACTGCCACCGGAGGGCCGGCCGTGCTGCCGAACCGAGCAGGAGCCGGCGCACCATGGACCGCCGGCGGTGCCCAGGTCGGAGGTCCGCCATAGCCCGGAGGAGGCCCGCCATGGCCCGGAGGAGGCGCAGCCATGGGCGGCACCGCCGCAACGACCTCGGCGAAGGAGCGCGAGAGTGACCTGAACAGCAGACGGGAGGTTAGAGATGACCTAGCGTCCTCCCGGTCTCCCCTTCATAACCCTTCGTACCAACGGCCCAGATGTGCCCAAGGAGATGGACGGCTGACGATCACATGCACCTGGGGCCCACATGGCGGCAGCGGAGATTTTTGAACTCGCGATCTCTCCTCCGTTTCCGCCCTCTGCTCCGTGATTGACGCAGACCTTGAACCGCCAGAGCTCGCCGGCAACTCGACTCCAACCCGGGCCGTCGTCGGAGGCGGCAAATCAGGGAGGAAATCGCCCAAGCACGGCGGAGGTGTGATCCGTGGCCTCGGCAGGGGGCCGCGCCATCCCATCCTCATCGGCGGCCGCCGCAGCGGACGGCCAACCTGCCCATCCCTCCTGGACACCGGCTGCGGCGACATCGTCTTCTCGCCCTCCGATGACGTCGAGACAGCAGACCTGCACACACTAGACAATACCTTACCTGTGTTAGTACCGAGGGACGCCGGCGAGGAGGTCTCCCAAAAACGCGATGCCGGAGTTGGGAAGCCAATATCCTTCCAGAATTCATCGGCAATTTCGTCGTCGGACTTGATCGGCCGATGGATGTCATCCGAGACACCACCCAGCCGTCATCTAGCACCTCCTCAGCGACACTCACCGCGACCTTCGCCGCCGCCTCCAACGGCAGGATCACCGCAGATCCCGGTGCACCGATCGGCTCCACGACCGAGTCCAGGATCCTCCGCCTCCGCTCGTCACCGCCAAGCAGAGACCACTCATCCTGATCCAGCCAAGCCACCGGCGACGACTCTGCAACAGGATCCGCCAAGACCACCCCGTCTGCCTCCATGTCCCCGGAGATCTCTACGCCGGAGAGGTCCTCCACACCTGACGGCGCCGCATCAAGCGCACCTAGGCAAGAGAACCGCGACCCCCTCTCCGCCGGCAGCCCGACCGGAGCCCATGGCGGCGGGGCGAGGCTCCATCGCCTCATACTTGCTTCCTTGATGCAAGTTTTTAATTTTGTCGAGCGTGCACCTGCTGTCTTTTCTCGGAAGAAAAGTTCTTCCGATACTTGAACTTGATAATGTGCGAATCTGTAGCTCTTGGCAAGAAACAAAAATCTGAAAGTATAAGAAGTGTCACAAATGTCTACTAACAAGTCGATTTCTTGGGGAAACCGAGATAGGAAGTGAAGTAGCTGACACTGTTTGATGCTACATGGAAACATACTAGAGCATGAATGCTCACCACAAACCGCTATTATCGTGCTAACCACACGCAAACTGCTATTACCAGACAGCTTTTGGAGTAGCATTAACCATTACAATCTTCTATTTATTCTCCGTGTACGAGGGTGACAGTGCTGGTTGCAAACACCAGAGGAGATTAAATTGCGTACACTTATCACTTTGCAAATCTTCCGTGAAAAGTATTTTACCGATACTACTTCACTAATAAAGATATATTCTCTTTTTATTTCGAAATCACAGTTAGAGCTTGTTACAAAGTTGTAAATTTACAAATATGGTAACCACCCGTAAGGCCTCTCCCATGCACAAGCTGACATCGTTTCTTAGATAATCACAGTTAGATTTTGTCTGCCTAATACATATCTCTACTATCTAAGAATAATGTAGTGTTCTGGTTTTTGCAAGCATGCATTTTATTCCACCTTTCGTGATTTCTTTCATCCTCTTTCACGTTCATGTTCCCACATTAAATACATTTTTTTTACCAATGATCAATTATCACAGTAATTACTTTCTGTTTTCACCAACTCACCATAACTTACACTTTTTTCCACACTACCACGAAATTTGACGACGGTCAGGTCAACACGCGAGCCCAAAGGACACCCTCACTCGTAGCAACACATGGGTAATTGCCTAGTTAAAGAATAAAAGATGATAAACTTGTCTTTTGCACGCTGATAGATCTCGACATTATTTACATGTAGGACTTTTTTGTTTGAAATTATTTTAAACTAAAAAATGATGATTTTGAATTTTTGAAAAAACAAGCTACATACTCGGGTTCAGTTTGCACTTTCCGAGTTTCTTACATAGCACATGGTGGTTGAGTCGGTTTGGACTTGTGCTTAGCCATGTATGTACGATGGTATACCACACGTGTCTATATAGGTTTAGTAGTCTATAGTCTTTCCATGTCGGGTTATCATCGTGGTGGAGTAGGACTTTGGTCCTGGCGTGGGCGTGTGTGCATATATACACGTCCACGGGTCCACCCCACGAAGATTGAAACCGTGGGCAGATAGATCGAGCTTCGATCAAACCTTCACGGCGGCAGAACTCGCTGCCGGAAAAAGGTACGCGCGAACGATCTAGGAGCTGTCTTCCTTGCCTGGTTCGAATCTCTGAATTCACCAGACGCTGTGACTGTTTTCAGTTGCCCAGTCGCGGGAGATCGGTCGATGATGGACGCTGCGCCGCCGCCTGTGGCGGAGGAGCCTCCAGCAAGGGACTGGTCGATGCTTCCCTCGACGTGCTCACCTCGGTCTTCGTCAGGCTCAGTGCTGCCGACGTCCTTACAGGCGCCGGCCTGGTGTGCCGCTCCTGGCTCGACGCTGCCAAGGTACCATACGTGTGGCGTGTCGTGGAGATGGACGATAACAAGGTCGTGTACATGGACGGCGATAGCGATGACGACATGGGCGATAACACCATCACAATCACGAAGCATTCAGACAAGCTGCGTGCAATGGCCAAGGCAGCCGTCGACCGTTCGGATGGACAGCTTCATGTGTTCGCCGGAAGCAGTTTGTCACCGAGGAGTTGCTCAGATACATCCTAGAAAGGTGTTTAATTCTTGGGCGCCCTATTTTCTTTCATTATTTTCTCTGTGTCAGTAATGCATGCTCCGCTAGCTAACTAGATCTATCCTGTTCCCCCGCAAAAAATAGACTAGATATATCTTGTAACAATGTTTTTTGTTTTGCAGGTCACCCTCGCTGACTACCCTTCGGCTTGCATCATGCGACTCCACCCTCTTCAGCGAACGAGTTGCAGATGTCATAAGAGAGTCGCCTCTGCTTGAGCTGCGTTCCCTCGAACTTCACGACGTTGACATCACCGTGGGAAATTTGACCGCTATCCTTGAGAACTGTCCTGTCCTGGAGGTTCTTACCGTCCGCGATTGCTCACGGATGTATGAGGAAGACGAGCAAGTCCTTCGAGCGAAATTCGCCCGGATCAATACCCTTACGTTCGAGTGTGATGATGATGACATTGGTGGGTGCTGCGGCTGTTGTGATTTTTAGAGCCTACTCCCAGACTTCGGTCTTTTTTGAATGCAAAAAGAGGTTGAGAAGCCTCTACCTTCTTTTTCAATAATAAAATAAAATAATTAGAGCCATGAAGGTGAATTACCCTTATTATATTTTTTTAAGATGAGAGGACAGATTAAGCGTGACTTAAGTAAATCTATTTTGTGATCCTTGTAATTTGTAATACTTGCATGAGTGTTATGATGATGACTTGGATGAGTTCTGGTGCTGCTGCAGCGATTATAATTTTTAGCCATGAAGGTAATTAAGTTACCCTGATTATTTTTTAAGCTGAGACCACAGATTAAGCGTGACTTGAGGAATTTATTTTGTGATCCTCGTGATCTGTACTACTTGCACTAGCAAACATGCCCGTGCGCTGCAACGTGCGAGATAAAATAAACTCAAGGCCCGCTTAATTTGTCGTTTCGTGACACAAAACCAGCGTATTACACGGATCCGCAAATGTTTGAGCGAAAAAACGTGTTTGATTCTCTGCTGAAACTGCATCTATTCGACCGAACAAATGGCATTAGTTGTGTGAGGCAGTCACCTTGATCAATTTGTAGCGGAAGAATAGTGAAAGTTATACAAAATGTGATGGTAGTCCTCTAAGCGAGGGAATACCTTTTAGGCTATGATTGACATTCACACCATAATAATCAAGTAATATATTCAGTTACGAAGTATTAAATTCAGTACTTGGATGAAAGATTTGGTGGACAATATTTAATCAGAAGCATGCATTTGTCAAGTGCTTCGCCGTAGAGAAGATTGTTTACACGCAAACTGACCATGATCCTTTTCTCTCATAGCATAGATAAACGATGAAATGATAGCATTCTATGTTCAATCCAGAAACATGCCGGTGCCCATCCCAGGAACTGCATTTTCCACTGCAACATGCTGTACACGGACACTACGGTGGAGGGAGACGGCAACATGCCAGCATCTGCAGGTTAAGAGTCGAGGAAAATCCTGTCGATTTATGCAGTGTGGATGTCAGCTCCCGGTCGTACTCGCTCCAGCTGAAGGCGCTCCATAACTGCCTATTCCAGATGTCGCGATCGCTGCCATGACCAACCGTGGCGAGAGCGTTGATTCAGCGGCATCGAACGCGGTCGGTTCTACGCCGTGATCAGGCGACCGCAGCACCTGGGCGCCGTGGACAAGTTGGAGCTGGAGCATCTCGTCGTCTCCGTGTTTGACGACCCGAGCGTTGACCGTGTCATGCACAAGGCCGGCTTCTCCAGCTTCGAGGGCCTGCCGCCGTGTTGTCGTTGCAGAAGCAGTCAGACGGAAGCTCGCGGCGTCCCGCCACCAGACCATCCCCTCTAGCGCCGCCTCGCTAACCTCGCCTTACCGGCTCGCGTCGCCGATTGGCAGCAGGCGGCGGCGAGTTGGGCGATTCGATCCGTGGTGCTCGCCGACGGGCCTAGATTCGAGGGCTTACAGAGGGATTCGGCGAAGCGTCGCGTTGTGGATAGGAGGCGGCTGGCTCGGCGGCTGCGGAGAAGAGTGGCGGCAGGGGCGGTGCTGGAGGCCATGGGCACGGCGGGAGGTGGGCGACGTACGCGACCAGAGCAGGCCGCGGACGGGGAGCGCGCGCCAGGGATCCAGACAGAGAAGAATGCCGCGCCGGATCCGCGAGACACAGCGGAGTGTAGGGCGGCGCCGGCGAACGGGGCCGGAGGCGGGGGTGGAAGGGATCACGAGCGGATGGAGTTGGTGGCTTGGTGCTCGTCTGCTCAACGAGGAAAGTTACCTTTGAGAACCGGATTTTTTTAGCGATGTTTGTTTTTTTAGCGATGTTGGTTTTTTTGACGTACCACCACGGTCGTCTTTCAATATTATATAGTAAAGATAAGCGTGCACCCTTATGTCTGTGATGCATCGCGGCCTTTTCTCTAATGAAAGATTCACAAATGTAGGGTCACATAATTTGTTAATTGTTTGGATCCTGGCTTGCACTTTTCTTCCTTCCTAATGCAGTGTATCTTAAGTAGCCTTGGTAGACCATGTCCAGCAGCTCGTCTGACGGTGGCCTAACTGGAATATAGACAACGCCGTTGTCTATATTAAACTGCCAAGGATTTCACCATGGAGGTTAATGGCCATCATAAATCTAGAAGAGAATGTACTGGCAGAGAGTGCAATGGCCTAAAACCACTCAATAATTTCGGCTAGGGAATTTAGTATGACCTTTCCAAAGAATTTATAAATTTGTAATATTATTTCTTAGAAGTATTATTGATTTCAGTGGGATTATGATTTATCTAAATTTACATTTCATGATTTTCAAGATATTATGGTGTATTTGAAGATTATGTGTTGTACAATGAACATCGTACTAGTTTTTTTTAAGACAAAGAGTATATATATATTAAGGACACGACTACACAGCAGGTGCCTTACATTTGACAAATGCGTACGCAACTAGCAAGCTCTAATCTATCATGCATGCATGCAAAAAAAAACGCTGACGTGCGGTGTCGAGAAACAGCCATATTTTGGGCATGCACTAAAAGGCGAAACTGCTGACATCATCGCGTATTAAATGCAAAATTCGAAAATTTAAAATGTTTTGTAGCTCAAACCGTTTATCCGATTTATGATTTGTTTTCACCGTTGGACTAGTCGCGTCGAGATCTTCGAAACTAGATCCCATGTTGATATGTTCCGACAATATATTTTTTGGACGCAAAAGTTACCAACCCATTAACACGTAAGTTACCAGGCTGTAGTATGTAAGTTACCCATACAAGTAACGATAAATATTCGGTTCGAAACTATATTCCGTTTTTGGTTGTTCTTTTCGATTTTTCTGTGTTTTGAAGTTACTACCTAGTTTGATAAGTGAGTTACCACTTTGGGACGATAATTTATCGTGTAAAAGTGGATAAGTAATTAAAACACATGTGCAACTCCATAAGTATTAGGGTGATACGTAAATTTCAAGGTGACAACTATCTCCGTAAAACTGATGGATAACTCTATCAGTAGTGGGTGGGTAACTATTATTAAGAGCACATCATAACTATATCGATTTTATGGTGGATAAGTATAGCATGAATAAATGCACAAATCCATCAGTGAAGGGAAGCTAACTCTATGAGTACGGGGTAGGTAACTATATTATGAACACATGGGTAACTTTATCAGTACTAGATGGTAACTCCATGAGTACTGGGTGGACAACTTCATCAGTACTGGGTAGGTAACTTTATCAGTACTGGATGGGTAACTATTACAAAGAGAGTAAGATAACAATGCTACATCGATTGCATGGTGGATAACTATATATCATGAACACATGGACAACTCATTCAATATAGGGTGGATAACTCCATCAGTATTGGTCGAGTGGGTAACTCAATCAATACTGATTGGTTAATAATTTACGAGAGAGTGGGGTAACTCCATCATTATTGCGTGGGGAACTATTATTGAGAGTATGGAAACTAAATTGATTTCATGGTGGATAACTACATCAAGAACACGTGGATAACTCATAAGTAATGGGTGAGTAACTCCATCAGTATTGGGTGGCTAACCCGAGAGAGTATGGTAATTATATTGATTTCGTGGTGGATAACTATACCATGAAAACACAAGATAACTTTATCAGTACTGGGTGGGTAACTCCATCAGTATTGGGTGGGTAACTATTACCGAGAGAGTATGGTAACTACATTGATTTCGTGGTGGATAACTACAACATGAAAACACATGGATAAATTTATCAGTACTGGGTGGGTAACTTCATCAGTATTGGGTGGTAACTAATACCGAGAGAGCAGGGTAACTATAACGATTTCGTGATAGATAAATACACATGGGTAACTTTATCAGTACTGGGTGATAACTCCATCAGTATTGGGTTGGTAACTATTACCGAGAGAGTATGTACTACAATGATTTCATGGTGGGTAACTACATCAATACTAGGTGGGTTGCAATTGCCGAGAGAGTAGAGTAACTATATCAATTTCGTGGAGAAGAATATAAACCGGAAATTCTTTCTCTATTTTCAAATGAGTAACAAAATTACAAAATTTCAAACAATAAATATGGGGTGAATCTATGAAAAATTAAAATCATCCATGATTTTTTACACTAAATGTGACACTATTTTAAATGTCTAAAAAATACAAACAATTTTGAGTTTTTTTTAATTTCTAGAAAATGCTAAATTTCTGACAAGTGGGACCAAACCTCCTTTGTGTCTTCTTCCTCGGTAAATCAACGAGCTCGCTACCGGCGCTGCCGCGCGCGCCACCTCCTGCTTCGCCCTCGCTCGCGCATATAAGGCCAAGATGCAGCACATCGACCTACTCTCTCTCCTAGTCACTCTCTTGTTCTCTCTCTCGCTCTACTCTGTGTTCATCTCCGGTCGCCCTCGAGGCTCGAGCCACGACGGACATCGCCCTCGCGTGCTCACCTCCAGTCACCCCGAGGCCCACCGATGCCACTACTAGGTCCGCCGTGAGTTTTTCTTCCTCTTCGTTGAGTATCATGTGTTGGGACACCGTAAAACGACGGGATCGAGATGTCTTCCACAACTCTGGGCGCGGCCTTCCCTGCAAGCTCTTGTCATCTCCGGCCTTCCTCCGACCTCTCTGACCATACCAACGGCTTCACGGTGAGCCTCTGGCCCCAAAGGACCTCTCTATCTTCCTCCTAGTGCCCCGCAGCGTCGTACCACCGAGCACCGCCGCAAAGCTCTGTTCAGTGGTCGCCGTGGCTGATTCCGGTGACCATATGGCCCGCTCGACTGCCCGTTCGATCCATAGCAACGCGGTGCTCCAGATCCACGCCGGCCAGAGCTTGAACGCGAGCTCGTCCGCCTCGAGTGTTTGCTCGCCAGAGCCCTCTGCCGCGCCGGGAGCAGCCTTCGCACGACGTGCGCTGGTAACCGCGCGATGCTCGCGATAAGCCCGACGTGGGCTCCGAACCGTCCATTCGAGATCCTACGGTTCCGCTTGCTGCATCGAGATAAGCCCTACTAGTTAGATTTTCCGTAGATATTATAACATAGAGTAGTGGGTAACTATAGCGACGCCCTCGTGATATATTCCGTAAATAAATCTCATGTCTCATCTATCTTTTTTTGCGAAACACAATGTCTCATCTATCATGGAAACAAGTTTTAGGCACATTTACGATTCACAGAATATTTTTTCTGGTACAACTATATGTGTGCCTAGCAAGACAAGTACTAGGTAAGTATCATCACTCCGCATGTGCATATCTGCTCAACCTTATCGTTACCTACCAGGCTGCCACCATCGCAATGGAGCTCTTCTTCTCTCTCATCTTCTTCTTGGCAACGACAGAAAGCTCCTCTGGCCGACCAATCGGTACTTCTCCAACCAAATTACTCCATCAACTCTCTCATCGACGTCAAGGGATCCCGTTTGTGTGATTTACTTAGCCTCACGCTGCCTCATCGCTAACGATAATAACTTTCTTTTCTCTTCGTTTTATGTGTGGGCGCTTCAATGGCGAGCAGTGCGCGAAGCTGTTGGCTGGCCATGGCGGAGGCAGCGAAATGGGTGGTGGTGGCCGGAGTATGTTGGAGAGGCGGTCGGGGCCCTGGAAGAGGCGGAGAGAGGAGACCACGGCAACAGGCAGGCGCCACGGCGGCGGTTGGGATTCGCTCGGGACGCGCGCGGGTTCCCGGCGGCAACGGCGACGAGTACCAGTGCCGGAGCTGGAAGGGAGTGCAGCGGGACCAGGGCGGGCGGCGGTGGGATCCTAGACAGCGAGTGGGATCGGATCGGAAGGCACGGGTAGTGAGGGGAAGAACTAGTTTCGGGAGCGTTCAGGTGGGGACAGAAAAAGTAAGGCGCCTTGGTGCGTCGAGTTAAGCTAAACGTAAGGCGCCTGCTGATTAGATATTCCGATATATTAATATCATAAAGATACCAATTACCCTTAGCCTCTGCACCAACACAATACCCTAATGGCATTACAGAAACAAAAATATGTTAAAAAGGAAAAAAGTCCCGTTACAAAGTTCTTGCAGCAAGAGCACAACCACCACCAAGACAATACTTGATGTCCAAGTTCTACAAAAGCAACACCTTCAAGAAGAAACAGTGCATAGCGTCGCCGTCGCCCGGCCGTAGATCTTGGGTTTTCACCCTGTAGATGGTCCCGACTCTCAAAACAATGTATTCAAAAAGGTTATTGCCAGACACAACCAATTAAGGAGAAACCTTTGATATTCCCCCTAAAAGGTAAGATTTTAAACATCACCTATGTTGTTGCCCCTACTTTCATACCGTTGCTACGATTCCTGAAACTCCAAGCAAGTTTCTCATCGCCGTTAAAGGCTCAAGTCATCAAACACTAGTCCTCCGATCATGTCCTCCATGACATTCTCCTTCTATGACTTCACCATGGATTTGCCCATGATGGAGAGGAAGTAGATCTTCACGCCGCTCCCCCCGGCGAGACCGAATCCCATCCGATCCAGCAGTCTCTAGGCATAAACGTCCATGGGAGATCTCCGTCGGAGCCTTCCGAAACCCGACACTCTAGCCAGATCGAGGAGAACATGCGTCAGGCAGATCTTCGTCCTGACGCGAGTTGAAATCCTAGGACCGCCACCATTATTCGAGCACACCGGCAGACTCCAAGCCGCCGGTCGGAGCAGCAAATGAGGAGGCTGCAGATGCTACCCCGAAATCCATCCCAGGCAGCTGGTCAAACCAGATCGGACCGAAAGGTTCAAATCCTAGGCTTGTCGTCGCGCCATTGGGAGGGTCCTCATGGAGCCTCGCTTCCGCCGCCAACTCGCCGCCCCGACTAGGAACCCCGGCCACTGCCGCCGCCCATCCGGAACCTCCCCATACCGCTGACAGAACTGGCCGAGACGACAGTTCCGCAGCCACCGCTGCCACCCATCTGGAGCCACCGCACAGCCAGGAAACCGCCCTGGCCACCATGCGCAGCGCCGTGCCCGAGGTGCCCCAATCGCGTCCGGGAGCCGCCGCCACGTGCTCCTCCACTAAGTGCCCTTGGGACCGGGCACCGTCGCGGCCAAGGCTGGCGGCAGGCTTTGCCGGTCGAGAGGAGGTGGTGGGCGGCGCTGGGATTGGCTCCCCCTGGCGACGCCCCTAGGGTGGCGACGCGAGGGGGTCAGGATGGGACATTACCATTAGTAGATGGCATGAGTACAATGGGAAACTATAGGTGATCCGAACATCGTACTAGTTAGAATGCTATTTCATGTCGCGTACATGGCCCAGTACTTTTGTTCGCCCATGGTTTACATGTGGGCCTTCAAACGGTTTCAAACCGCAAAAGGCATCGCAGGATGGTGCGGTTTAAGGACAAAAGCATTGCGGGCTGGTGCGGGTTGGGTTGCAGTAATTAATCAGTGAACTGGCCTGATGTTGATGTTAAGTAATTTTCTGGTTGGGCTGGCGTGAGTTTGGTGCGGCTTCCACCCCATTCTCAGGTTGAAAACTCTCACCGGCAACTGGTCTAAACTGTCGTCAAAATGTGACCTCCGAATTCCTATCGACATCGCCCACAACTGGGGCTGGGTACGTCGACAATTTTGTCGAGAAGCAACCCTTCGAGCCCTCTCTCACTAGAGGGAAATAGCCTACCAGGGATGTATAGATTTGTCCTCTAGTGTTTATGCTAAATGTAATTTCACATAATCCAACAAAGTCATTATTTATATTATACCGAGCGTCCGTTTTTACTAGAAGAAATAGGGGATTTATTTTGTGTCAAAAAATTATGGCAACAACTATAGCATATCCTTGAAAATGTATCCTCTAAAATTGTTTTAAAGAATAATACAAAACCATTTTAGAGTATATGTTGGCCGCGACTTTTTTCAGATCCCCTAGAAATCCAACCTCTATTTCCTATTTCTCTTACTTATGTTTATCTTACATTTGTGCATATAGAGACATAAACTATATGTAACTCCGATTCCACATCAACTGAACCTTCCATCATCACAAAATACAACAACATTTCAGACTCAAACACAACATATGTACCAACCATAATCCAAATTAAAAAATAACATAGTAAACATAGTTCAAACTAAAAGAATCTCATAACATTCTATTGATTCTTCTTATTCTCGAACGAACCATGATACTGTATGTCCTCCGCCGGAGGGCGGCAACTCAGCACTCACAGTAATGAACGACACTCTTTTATACCAGGGGGTGATCCATGGAGAACCATCATTGTCGTCGATGATGGCTATATCCTTATCATCGTCCTCCGTCTTGGCCATGGAGGTGTTTTCACGGGGTTATGCAATGAAATTGTCATCGTCGCCTTCACCGAGAGGATTGGTGGTGTGTGTGTGTGTGTGTGGGGGGGGGGGGGGTACGCCATGGTGACTAGAGGTGGTGGAGGAGGGGTGATGTAGGCGTGCAAGGGAGAGGAGAGTGGACACAACGTTGACCGGATGCCACTAGAGAATGAAACTGGAAGCCGATGATGTCTCATACTGCCACGTCTCTAGCCACTATTGCACCACATTCGATTAGCAGATATGAGTTGACACTGCGTAGGAGACTTCGTGTGTAGCGCCTATGAAGATCAAGCATAACTGACGCCTCCGTATGAGACGCAACATCGCCACCACCGGACAGGCATGACTTGACAACTCATGTCGCCACGTGATCTAGGTCACAAGTTGACATATTTCTTGTAGTGGACCGTCCAGTCGAATCGCCCAACACAAGGCCACCCTTCTTGACGTCCCTGATGTTGGAACAATGTCGCATCTAATATCGTTTAGTTTTGAAGTAGTGTTTAATTAGTACTAGTATCCTAAGTAGCATTCATATTGTAGTTGGCAATGCCGTACTAGTCCGAGTTTGTTTTTTTGTTTTTGAAATTAGTCCGAGTTTGTTAATAGTAGTCCTAGACTCCTAGTCCATGTATGTTTGGAAGGTCAGATTGAGTCGGTTAGAACGGAAGCCATGCCCGAGTATCTTCAGACGTGGATTTCGTTTTCACGACTATTTCGTGTCGGTTAGTCCAGTCCTGGTTGTGTGTGTATATAAGTATCCCCTACGGCCTGAAGAACTAGAACAAGTAGCAGGTGTGAATTCAGACCCTTCCCGTAACATCGTCCTGCTTCTGCCGTCGGCCACTCCGGCCCCGACATCCAACTTTCTCCCTGTCGGCGGCCACTCTGGTGTCGACGCCCACCTCCTTTCCTTTCTCCTATGCTCGTTCAGCCGTGGGTCGTTCTCTGTATCTCCGCCTAGTTTCTCACGGCGCTGGGAGCGGGTGCCATCGGCTGTTGGCAGAGGCAACGACCACTTCTGGGAGCGTGGAGGAAGTCCAGCAGACGGCGGCGTGGATGCAGCCTAAGCCCTCCCGCAAATCCATGTGGCGCCGCCGCAAAGAGAACTCGCGCGCACGATTGAGGAGCGGTCTCGACGATCTGACTAGTTTCACTTGCCCAATCGCACAAGATCGATCAATGGACGCTGCGCTGTTATTTTGTGGTGATCCAAATTCGTTTATACTGATGAAGGCCAACTTGTGACGAAGGAGACGGTACGGATCATTTTTGGGTCGGACTGCAGCCGACCTAGGGTTTTATGCCACCATATATTCCTCTTGTAAGCCGCCGGTTGGGATAAGTCGCATTGTGTAAATCCCCGGCGTTTGTAACCTCACCCGATTATAGTGAAGTATTGCTGGCTGGCGCCCGTGGTTTTTTCTCCTCCATTGTTGGAGGGTTTTCCACGTTAAAATCTCGTGTCCCCATTGGTTTGATCGTTCCGCACTTCGTCGTTTCTTTGCTATCGTTTATAACAAGTGGTATCAGAGCCCTGTTTCAGATCTGTTTTCAGATTAGGGTTTTGGATGGCATCGATGAAGTTTGATCTACCGGCGCTGGACTACAAGACGAGATTTTCGTTGTGGCAGGTCAAGATGCGTGCGATCCTCGCACAGTCCAATGATCTTGACGAGGCGCTGGATAAATTCGGCGACAAGGGCGCGACATGGAGCGAAGCTGAGAAGCGGAAAGACCGTAAGGCTTTATCGCTTATTCAACTTCATCTATCTAATGATATTCTGCAAGAAGTACTCCAGGAGAAAACCGCAGCGGCACTGTGGGCTAAGCTGGAGTCGATCTGCATGTCCAAAGATCTCACCAGCAAGATGCATGTGAAGATGAAGTTGTTCTCGCACAAGTGCAAGAAGGTGGTTCGTAATGAATCACTATCGATCTTTAAGGAGATCGTTTCTGACCTAGTGTCGATGGAGGTAAAGTATGATGATGAAGATCTAGCACTTTTACTTCTATCTCGCTGCCAAATTCCTTTGCAAATTTCGTGATACCATACTTTTGAGTCGTATGAACTAACCACTGCGAAGTATATGACCCTGCTTGCCAGGGAAAAGATGAAAGGTATGGTACAGAAAGAGGAGTCATCGTCCTCCAAGGGCGATGCTTTGCAGGTCCGAGGGAGGCCTGAGCAGCGAGATAACCACTACCACAACAACAACAGAGATAAGAGCAAGGGTGACAGAGGTCGCTCAAAGTCCAAAGGACGAGACAAGTTCTGCAGGTATTGTAAGAAATCTAATCATGTCATTGATGATTGTTGGAAGTTGCAGAACAAGGAGAAAAGAAAAGGTACTTACCAACCGAAAAATAATGAAGGTAATGATACCGGTGAGGCTTCTGTTGTTGATGGTAGTTCTGATGGCGAATGCCTAGCTGTTTTAGCTGCATGTGTTTCTCGTCAGGATGAATGGATTCTAGATACTGCATGTTCTTTTCATATTTGCTGTAACAAAGATTGGTTCAGTTCTTATGAGTTAGTGCAGACTGGAGATTTCGTGCGTGTGGGGAACGACCAGCAATGCAACATTGTTGGCGTTGGTTCGTTCAGGTCAAGACACATGACGGTATGACACGCACGTTGACGGGAGTGAAACACATACCAACCATGGCAAGAAATTTGATCTCGCTCAGTACCCTTGACTGTGACGGGTACAAGTACAAAGGGGAAAACTCCTAAAGGTATCAAAAGGTTCTCTCATTGTTATGGTTGGTGATATGAATTCTGCTAAGTTATATGTTCTTAGAGGTAGCACTTATCTGGTACTGTTGCTGCTGTTTCTCATGATGACGCTAGTAAAACTAACCTTTGGCATAAGCGTCTTGGACATATGAGTGAACTTGGTATGGCAGAATTGATCAAGAGAGACTTGCTGCAAGGATGCAGTTTGGGTAAGATGCAGTTCTGTGAACACTGCATTTTCGGTAAGCACACAAGAGTTAAGTTTAATGCTTCTGTCCACACCACCAAAGGTACACTTGATTATGTACATGCTGATGTTTGGGGGCCATCTCGTAAGCCCTCTTATGGTGGTGCTCGTTATATGCTTACCATTATTGATGATTACTCTAGAAGAGTTTGGCCTTATTTCATGAAAAATAAGGATGATACGTTTGCTGCTTTTAAAGAGTGGAAAGCTATGATTGAAAGGCAAACAGAAAGGAAGGTGAAATTACTTCGTACTGACAATGGTGGCGAATTTTGTTCGAATGCCTTTAATGATTATTGCAGGAAAGAAGGCATTGTCAGGCACCTCACCATCCCGTACACGCCTCAGCAGAATGGTGTAGCGGAGCGGATGAACAGGACCATCATCTCCAAGGCTCGCTGCATGATCTCCAACGCTCGCATGAGTAAGCGTTTTTGGGCTGAGGCGGCTGCCACCGCCTGCTACTTGATAAACAGGTCACCATCTATTCCCCTCGACAAGAAAACTCCCATCGAGGTATGGTCAGGTACTCCTGCTGATTATTCACAACTTAAAGTTTTCGGCTGCACTGCTTATGCTCATGTTGATAATGGAAAGTTAGAGCCGAGAGCTATTAAGTGTGTGTTCATTGGTTATGGTTCGGGTGTAAAAGGATACAAGTTGTGGAATCCCGAAACTAAAAAGGCTTTTATGAGCAGGAGTGTTGTTTTCAATGAATCTGTTATGTACTTTGATAAGTTGTCCTCAGATGTTTTGCCAGATTTTTCTGAGGAGCAGGTTCGTGTCGAGGTGGAGCACTCTGTTGAAAATGAAAATGTCACTGTTGACAATGATGGTGCTGCTACTTCAGATGATTCTGATCCTGATTCTGCTGGTTCTGATGATTCTGATTCTTCTGATTCTGATAATAATAATGTTCAGAACTCACCCCCTGTTTTGCAGCCACAACAGTCTATTGCTGCTCGTAGGAACAGGAGGAATTGTGGTCCTCGACCACGTTTAATTGAAGAGTGTAACATTGTTGATTATGCTCTGAGTTGTGCAGAACAGGTGGAGCACGGACATGAGCCGTCCACCTATACTGAAGCTATTGGTTCCGGTGACCGCGAGAAGTGGCTTGCTGCTATGCAAGAAGAGATGCAGTCACTCGATAAGAATGGCACATGGGAAGTTGTGCGCTTGCCTAAGAAAAAGAAGGCAGTCCGCTGTAAGTGGATCTTCAAGAGAAAGGAGGGTTTATCTCCTAGCGAGCCTCCGAGGTTTAAGGCAAGGTTAGTTGCAAAAGGCTTCAGTCAAATTCCAGGTGTTGATTATAATGATGTTTTCTCTCCAGTTGTTAAGCATAGTTCAATTCGTACATTCTTTGGTATTGTTGCTATGCGTGATCTTGAGCTTGAGCAGTTAGATGTAAAGACTGCGTTTCTGCATGGAGAGTTGGAGGAGGAGATATACATGGACCAGCCAGAAGGGTTCATAGTGCCTGGTAAGGAGGATCTTGTGTGTAAGTTGAAAAGGTCCTTATACGGTTTGAAACAATCTCCTCGTCAGTGGTATAAAAGGTTTGATTCTTTTATGTTGTCACATGGCTTTAAGAGGTCTGAATTTGATAGCTGTGTGTACATTAAGTTTGTTAATGGATCACCTATATACCTGTTATTATATGTTGATGATATGTTGATTGCTGCCAAGAGCAAGAAAGATATCGCTGCTCTCAAGTCACAGTTGAGTAGCGAGTTTGAGATGAAGGATCTTGGTGCTGCTAAGAAAATTCTAGGTATGGAGATTACCCGTGACAGAAATTCTGGTTTGTTGTTTCTTAGTCAGCAAAATTACATTAAGAAAGTTCTTCATCGTTTTAACATGCATGATGCAAAGTCTGTTAGTACTCCTATTGCTCCTCACTTTAAATTGTCAGCTGAACAATGTCCTAGTACGGATGAGGATTTTGAGTACATGTCTAGAGTTCCATATTCTAGTGCTGTTGGTTCTTTAATGTATGCCATGGTTTGCTCACGTCCAGATTTATCATATGCTATGAGTTTGGTTAGTAGATATATGGCTAATCCTGGTAAAGAACATTGGAAGGCTGTTCAGTGGATTTTCAGGTACCTTCGTGGCACATCCAATGCTTGCCTCAAGTTCGGCAAGACTGATGAGGGACTCGCAGGCTATGTGGATTCAGATTTTGCTGCCGATTTGGATAAGAGGAGATCCCTCACAGGTTATGTGTTCACGCTTGGTGGTTGTGCCGTGAGTTGGAGGGCAACGTTGCAATCTGTTGTTGCCCAGTCTACCACTGAAGCAGAGTACATGGCTATTGCTGAAGCATGTAAAGAATCGGTTTGGCTGAAAGGTTTGTTTGCTGAGCTTTGTGGAGATGATACTTGCATTAACCTGTTTTGTGACAGTCAAGTGCTATTTACCTTACTAAGGATCAGATGTTCCATGAGAGAACAAAGCACATTGACGTCAAATACCATTATGTGCGTGATGTTGTTGCAAAAGGTAAGCTGAAGGTATGCAAGATAAGTACTCATGATAATCCTGCTGATATGATGACAAAGCCAGTTCCTGTTACTAAGTTCGAGCTTTGCTCGGGCTTAGTTGGTATCACTGTCTAGCCCAAGAGGCTATTTGGCGCCGAAGGTGTTTTCTTTGTTGTTTCAGGGTGAAGTTCTCGTTCATGCTACAAGATGGAATTTGTCTCAAGGTGGAGTGTTATTTTGTGGTGATCCAAATTCGTTTATACTGATGAAGGCCAACTTGTGACGAAGGAGAGCGGAGCGTTTCCGGGTCGGACTGCAGCTGACCTAGGGTTTTATGCCACCATATATTCCTCTTGTAAGCCGCCGGTTGGGATAACTCGCATTGTATAAATCCCCGGCGTTTGTAACCTCACCCGATTATAGTGAAGTATTGCTGGCTGGCGCCCGTGGTTTTTTCTCCTCCATTGTTGGAGGGGTTTTCCACGTTAAAATCTCGTGTCCCCATTGGTTTGATCGTTCCGCACTTCGTCGTTTCTTTGCTATCGTTTATAACATGCGCCGCCGCCTGTGGTGGAGGAGCCGCAAGCAAGGGACTGGTCGCTGCTGCCCCTCGACGTGCTCTCTTTGGTCTTCGTCAGGCTCAGTGCTGTTGACGTCCTCATAGGCGCTGGCCAAGTGTGCCGCTCGTGGCTCGACGCGGCCAAGGTACCAGACGTGTGGCGTGCGGTGCGGATGGACGATTATGACATCGTGACCGCTGTCCCGATGTATTCAGACATGTTGCCCGGGATGGCGAAGGTAGCCGTCGACCGTTCCGATGGACATCTTCGGGTGTTCACCGGAATGCAGTTTGTCACCGAGGAGTTGCTCAAGTATATCGTGGAAAGGTGTTCTCTTTTATCATTTGCTTACAGTTCTAAGATTTTGTTACACCTGTCGTCGGTAAAAGTTTTGACAGCATGCTTGAGCTAACTATATATGTCCTGTAACAATGTTTTGGCATTTACTCCTATAGTCCTATAAAAAGATTGGCCTATTCTTTTGCAGGTCACCATCACTGACTACCCTCCGGCTTGAATCCTGCTTCCCCACCCTCTTCAGCGAGCGATTTGCCGATGTCATAAGAGAGTTGCCTCTGAGCGAGCTCCGTTCCCTTGAACTTGAAGATGTTTACCTCACCGTGGATGAACTGACCTCCGTCCTTGAGAGATTTCCTGTCCTGGAGGGTCTTACCGTGCGCAATTGCCGATGGATGTACGAGGAAGACGAGCATGCCTTGCGAGCGAAATTCGCCCGGATCAAAACAATGACGTTCAAGTTCGTAAGATACAACTGCTGCCGCGACTGCGGTTAGGATTTTCAGTCATGAAGACTACAACCCTGATTATCTCTGAAGATGCGATCAGACAGATTAAGCGTGACTTGATTAGGTTATTTTGTGATCGTTATGATCTGTTCTACTTGCATGTGCTTGCACCCCTTATGTTTGTGATGCATCGAGACCTCTTTTCTAAAGAAAGGTTCACAAATGTACTTGTCGCTTATTGTTTGGACTATGGCTTGCACTTTTTTCACTTCGAATGCACTTGGCATATCTGCAGAAACTCGTCAAAACGTTCGTCTAACCGAAATATAGACCACAAAGACGAGGAGTTTCTTACATAGGCATCGATGGTGGTGGAGTCGGTTTTTTTTTTTTACGAGAATAGCAGGCGCTCTGCTTTTGCATTTATAGAAGAGGGAAAAAAGAACAGGTTACAATAACATGTCGAGGAATTCGACAGCACTCTACTCTACGGACTCAACACTCCCCACAACTAGACCCCAGTACTACCCTGAGCTAGCTCTAGCAGGTTAAGGTCATCTTTGATCATGGCAGCCAGCCCGGCGGCCGGCACTTGCACATTTTGGAAGATACCCCTTCCTCTTTCCTTCCACACATGCCAAATCGTATATACTGACATAGAGATGCCTTTCTGATGCTGGGCAGTGGAGCTTCCTTGGCGGATTTCAGTCCACCATTCATCAAGCGTGGCAGAAGAGTTCGCAATTAGCACAGCCCTGGGATTAGTGCTCTGGAACCTGACCCATACTTCCTTAACATAAGAACAATGTAGTGCCAGATGAGTTGCCGTTTCAAATTCCTGATCACGAAGGCAACAGTGGTCGTCGTGCGCCAGACCTCTGGCCCGGAGTTTCTCGGCTGTCCAATTTCTATTCTGAACTCTGAAGCATGAGCCAAAGAAAGAACTTGATCTTCCCCTCAACCTTAATTCGCCACACCGCAGCTAACTGAGGATGCATTACTCTACCGGCGAACTGCACAACATAGGCTGATTTTGCTGAATACTTTCCATCCGCAGCACAATTCCAGACGATCGTGTCTCTTTCGTTTGTCAGATTTACTCTCTGCAGGAGCACCCAGAGCGAGACAAACTGGTCTAGCTGCTCTTCAGAGTTAATTCGTTGTAGCCCACGCATCCATCTGCCGCCGGTCATCGCTTGCTTTACCGCCGGTGGATTCGGTTTGGACTTGTGCTTGGCCATGTATATATGTTAGTATGTACGATGGTATACCACTCCGTGTCTATATAGGTTTAGTAGTGCATAGTCTTTCCAATTTTCATGTTGGGTTATCCTCGTGTTGGAGGACGACTTTGGTCCTGGCGGGATGGGACACTCGGGTATAGGGATTTGGCAGTTTGGCACGTAGATCGGTACAAGTTATTTTTTGAGAACATAGACTCTGTAGGCAATCAATTTGGCCCACACTGCGAGAGTTCGCATCGCCTCCATAAACCGGTTTTTTTTCAAGAACACGCAAGAGAATTGCGTGTCTTCTTTAATAAGGTAGAGAGAGAGTTTTTTACACAGATTTCCCGAGCATGGCGGAGAGTCGAACGCGCGTACGACCAAATTTAACAGAGACCTGAACTGTTACATTGTTCCTCAGCAGGGTCGGATCGAGCTCTGAATTTACCAGACGCCCGAGTTGTTTTCGGTTTCCAAATCGCTGGAGATCGATCGATGGCGCCGCCGCCCGTGCCGGAGGATCCGCCAGGCAGGGACTGGTCGCTGCTGCCCCTGGATAACCTCTCTTCGGTCTTCGTCAGGCTCGGCGCCGTCGACGTCCTCATGGGCGCCGGCCTCGTGTGCCGCTCGTGGCTCCAGGCGGCGAAGCTGCCTGACGTGTGGCGTGTCGTGGACATGGAGAACCACGAGGTCGAAAAGGATGATGTCGTCTTGCTCGCAATGGCGAAGGCAGCCGTCGACCGTTCCGACGGTCAGCTTCGCGTGTTCGCGGGAAAAGGGTTCGTCACCTATAAGCTCCTAAAATATATCGTGCAAAGGTAGCTGATTTCTCTTCCAAGTTTCCACTCCATGGATACATGTTAGTCTATCTATCCCGTAATATTGAAACGGTGCCATGTTTTGCAGTTCGCCCTCACTGACTAGCCTTCGCCTCGTATCCAATTGTCGGGTCGACACCAAAACCCTCGCCAGTGCCATAAGTGAATCACCTCTGCTGGAGCTATGTTCCCTTGAACTTGACGACATCAACCTCACCATGGGAGAACTTACCGCCCTCCTTGACAACTGTCCTCTCCTACAGGTTCTTCGGGCGTCCCCGACGAGCCTGTACTGTAAAGATCAAAACCCTGACTCGTTTGAGTGTGTGGGTGGGTGCTTGTACGATTATGATTTTCAGAGTGATGAAAACGACTACCTTGCTTATTTTTCTACATGAGAGGACAGATTAAGCGTGTCTTGATTAGGTTATTTTGTTACCCATATGATCATGGGCTTATCCTTCATTTAGCTACTAATATTTGGAATAATTCTTGCTAAACGCTACTAGTTTTCGGACTAATTATTGCTAAATGCTAAGTATAGTAGGTAAGTTTGTAAGCTTGACACCCACCATTTTATCCTAAATCTGCCACTGCATATGATCGGTTCCTTGCATAAGAGCGTGCACCCCGTTTGTTTGTGATGGAGCTTTGCAGATGTTTTTAGGCCTTTTCTCTGAAAAAGCATCTAAAATGTACGTTGCGCTTTAGTGTTTGAATTCTGGCTTGCACCTTCTCTCCTGTGTAAAGTGTGCTGTATCTTAAGTATGCCTCGTTTTTTAATTATATCTTGTTGTTGCATCATCAGAATTTGGCATCTAATATTTGTTCCAAGTAGTTGGCTTTGAGTTCGGTACTTCCTTTTTGTTGATGAATGGTGCTTTCATTGACTCGAGCCTTTCAACAAGCCGTACCCTTTTACTGTACATAAACTAGCACACCTCCTAGGCGCCTACAAATGTGTGTGGCCTAAATACAATGGATAGTTTATGAAAACATAGTAATTCTCCATTTCTCAAAAATATTATCTATTTTTGGCACATAAAACACACACCCAAAAGAAGAATTTATCAAATCCTAGTGTGACCAGGTGGGTAGTATTGTGGTTAAGGTAATAAGGTGGAAGAATGACCACGAGTGTGGCGTGTGGTGCAGATGGACGATTACGACATAGCGACCTCTGTCACGATGTATTCACACATGTTGCGTGGGATGGCCAAGGTAGCCGTCAACCGTTCCGATGGACAGCTTCGGGCGTTCGCCGGGATGCAGTTTGTCACCGAGGAGTTGCTCACGTATATCGTGGAAAGGTGTTCTCTTTCATCATTTGCTTGCAGTTCTAAGATTTTGTTACGACCTCTGCGTTAGTAAAAGAGCTAACTAGATATATCCTGTAACAATGTTTTGGCATTCACTCCTATAGTCCTATAAAAAGATTTTCCAATTCTTTTGCAGGTCACCATCACTTACTACCCTCCGGCTTGAATCCTGCTTCCCCACCCTCTTCAGCAAGCAATTTGTCGATGTCATAAGAGAGTCGCCTCTGAGCGAGCTCCTTTCCCTTGAACTTGAAGATGTTTACCTCACATTGGATGAACTGACCTCGTACGAGGAAGACGAGCATGCATTGCGAGCTAAATTTGCCCGGATCAAGACCATGACGTTCGAGTTTGTAAGATATAACTGCTGCTGCGACTGCGGTTAGGATTTTCAGTCATGAAGTTTACAACCCTGATTATCTCTGAAGGTGATATCGGACAGATTAAGCGTGACTTGATTAGGTTATTTTGTGATCTTATGATCTGTTCTACTTGCATGAGCTTGGACCCCCTATGTTTGTGATGCATCGAGACCTCTTCTCTAAAGAAAGGTTCACATATGTACTTGTCGCTTATTGTTTGGACTATGGCTTGCACTTTTTTCACTTCGAATGCACTTGTCATCTGCAGAAACTGGTCTAAACGTTCGTCTAACCGAAATATAAACCACAAAGACGAGGAGTTTCTTACATAGCAGGGATGGTGGTGGAGTCGGTTTGGACTTGTGCTTGCCCATGTATGTACGATGGTATACCAGTACGTGTCTATATAGGTTTAGTAGTGTACTTATAATCTTTCCATGTTGGATTATCCTCGTGTTGGAGTAGGACTTTGGTCCTGGCCTGGGTGTGTGTGTGCATATATACACGTCCACCCAATGAAGATTGAAAAGAAGAAGCAAAATTAGAGGGTGCGTGGCTATAATTTTTTCGTGTTCGTGTATTCAGTCAAACATTCACGGCGGCAGACAGTAGAACTTGCTGCTGGAAAAAAGGTACGCGCGAACTATCTAGGAGCGGTCTGAACTTTTCACTCTTCCTTGCCAGGTTCGGCACTCTGAATTCACGACATGCTATGACTGTTTTCAGTTGCCTAGTCGCAGGAGATCGGTCGATGGACGCTGCGCCGCCGCCTGTGGCGGAGCAGCCACCAACAACGGACTGGTCGCTGCTTCCCCTCGACGTGCTCTCCGTGGTTTTCGTCAGGCTCGGTGCTGTCAACGTCCTCATGGGCGCTGGCCTGGCGTGCCGCTCGTGGCTCGACGCGGCGCAGGTAGCAGACGTGTGGCGTGTCGTGGAGATAGAAGATAACAAGATCCTGGCCAGAAAGTACCTGGACAAGTTGCTCGCGATGGCAAAGTTCCGATGGACAGCTTCGGGTGTTCGCCGGGAAGCGGTTTGTCACCGAGGAGTTCCTCAAGTACATCATGGAAAGGTATTTGCTGGGTGCACTATTTTCTTACATCTGCGTAAGTAAAAGTCTCGAATGCATGCATGCTCTTGCTAACTAGATCTATCATGTAATGTAACAATGTTTTCACATTCACTCCTATGAAAAGATCGGTCTATTGTTTTGCAGGTCACCCTTGCTGACTACCCTTCGGCTTGTATGGTGCCGCTCCACCCTCTTCAGTGCACGAGTTGTCGATGTCATAAGAAAGTCGCCTATGAGCGAGCTCCGTTCCCTTGAACTAGACAATGTTGACGTCACCGTGGAAGAACTCACCGCTGTTCTTGGAATTGCCCTGTCCTGGAGGTTCTCACCGTGCAAGATTGCACAGGGATGGACGAGGAAGATGAGCATGTCCTTCGAGCGAAATTTGCCCGGATCAGAACCTGACGTACGAGTGTTATGATGAGGTCATTGGTGACTGGTGGAGCGATTATAATTTTCAGCCATGAAGGTCACTTACCCTGATTATTTTTGAAGCTGAGACCCACTGATTAAGCGTGACTTGACGAATTTATTTTGTGATCCTCACGATCTATACTACTCCCTCCAATCGAATGAGTGACATAGATTTGTCTAAATACGAATGTATCTATACTACTCTCTCCGTCAAAAAATAAGTGTCTCAAGTTTGTCAAAAAGTGGATGTATCTATACATGAAACATATCTAGATACATTCACTTTTGGGCAAACTTGTACACTTATTTCTGGACGGAGGGAGTATTTTATTTTTAAACTGAAAGTGGTCGATATCCACTACCCGATTAGATACAAGAGATGACCCAGTTTATGAGTGAAACCGGGTCCAAGAATCATATGAGTTATACAATGCCATGTTTATAAAGAATACATGGCAAAAAAAAACTGCACAAGCGAGCAGACCCGCCATCCACACGATGCAATTAAGCCCACCAAAACTCCACAAACACACACCTAGACGACTTTCCGTAGACCTCGAAGGCCGTGCCAAACCCGGGGCCGTCGCCCCGGCATAGCAACAAAAATAACCTTCGCACCCGAAGGCGACCCAGCCTGGTCGACGAACCTTCTGCCCATGCAGTCCCATGTCACCATGCAAGACAACGATCCTGCCTCATAGGACCGTCACCACATGGGTGATCCGCATCCCCCGACCACAAGGCCATCCTGCCTATCCACCACGAAGACGTCGCACCGCGAGAGACAATAACTCCAAGGCGACACCTCCAACAAGGTAGTGACGCTTCCATCCCCCACCCCGACGGAGCTTATGTTTTCACCCATAGATTCTTGGAACCACACGCGTCGAACCGGGCCGAGATTCCACAACGACGTGATCAAGAAGGGAAATGATGCCCGAAGGGGGCGCCGTCGTTGGCACAGACCGGAGCCGTGCAAGCTTTCTCCGGAATTCTTCCCGCCCGCATAGCTTAGGGAGCTAAAAGATGGAAGCATTCCCCGTCGTCGACCACCTATCTCCTCCGCATGTCGCATCCATCACGGCACCTCACGCCACGACAACTGCCATGCCGACCACAACTCTGCCGTGGCCGCTACTCTAGAGTCACCGCTCCGGCTTCCTCCTCCCCGTGGGCATGCCGTGGCCGGAAGAGGGTGGAGGAGATCCCCAACCTCTCCAACCAGCCGCCCCACCCTTCAAGCTTCAATGCCACTCAAAACCACCCCGCAGCTTTACGATGTGATCGAGACGTACGCCCCCGGTCGAGGAAGACCACTTTCAGAGGAAAAGGAAAACCGAGAAACTCAAGCCGAACATCGGCCATGGTCATCGCCGAGTAACATGAGCCCGAGATGTCCACACTATAAATGAGCAAGGAAACTACCGGAGCGAATCACCCACCAAGGAGTAGGTCCGTGAGGGAGCCCTGAGGGCTTGATTGGAGGATGAATGGGAAGAGAAGAAAACAACGACGGTCTACCATGTCTCTCGAGGCGCAAATGACTCGACATCCAAGCATTGTCATATTCACAATTCTGAGAGCCACATAAGAGAAGACTTTTGAGACCAACAAGTTGGAGGTAAGGATGCGAAAGTGGGATCTTATTTGTCCCACTTATACAATAATATTTGGTCCAAAATTTTGTAATAGACATGCACAAATATTGTATAAGTGTGACAAGTGGGATCGCACTTTCGCTTCGCATCCTTAGTTGAAGGCGATACCAGGAGACGGCTGAGGAACCTCAAAGATTACAGACCGTCTCCAGCCGACCGCGTCGTCCGTCCCAAATCACACGCCCGCCGAAATATTTGTAAGCAATGTCATAGAAACTGTTAGTCTGTTAGTACTCCCTCCATTTAGGTGTATTGGCCCCCTAAAAGTACGAGGCGTAAAAAAGTTTAATGGCTATGGAAAAATGACCCGTAAAAAAGTTTAATGGCTACGGAAAAATGACCCCTCCAAATCGAAAAAACACCGTTCCGCGGCCGACCCAACGGTGCTCTGTATTGCGAGAGAGACATTTCATCCTCGTTTGAGTTCTCTCCCCGTTCCATAAAGTATGTAGAAAAAAATAGTGTCTACAATGTCAAATCATGAAATATTTTTCATAATGCATTTGGTATTACAGATGGTGTTATTTTTTCTATGTACTTGGCAATTTTACTTTAACCAAAACTAATTTACAACGTTTTTTGGAAGCCTACCATACATTGGGTTCTTCGCTGAAAAATCTACCATGCCCCAAAATTAGCACAAAATCTCGTGACAAAAATAACAATATTGTTGCTTATACTAAATGAATTTTCACATAATCCAACAAAGACATTATTTGTATTATAAGTGCCCGATCTATTTATACCTTTTATAAAGCAAAACCCTACTAGAGAGTCATAAGTTGTCTGTCTTAACATGCAAGGTAGCCACATCACCAACTAATCACATCCATTTGATTCTCATATCGGACGTACCCAAATAATTACATACAACCTCCCATAATTTGGTTGTCCAACAAAAGCAATTATTCTTGGTAAAAAGCAAAATTGAAATTAGTTCATCGCCCATTGGAAAAAACAATTATTCATGTTGAAGCAAAAACTTACTGAATAGCATTGGAAACTATAGGTACTTTGCAAGGAAACAAAATATATGGCGTGGAATCTCATTGTCCTAGAGTATTGTTTTTAGAACATTTTCCTAGAGTACTAATTTCCTTATCCAAAATTAGTTTCTAGAAATAACACGTAATTAGCGTTAATTGCTTCGTAAGGAAACAAAACTATATATGGATCTCTGTATTACCGTTTTCAGTTTCCAAATCGCAGGAGATCGATCGATTCGATGGACGGCGCGCTGCCGCCCGTGTGCGAGGATCCGCCAGCCAGGGACTGGTCGCTGCTGCCCTTCGACGATCTCTCTTCGGTCTTCGTCAGGCTCGGAGCCGTCGTCGTCCTCATGGGCGCCGGCCTCGTGTGCCGGTCGTGGCTCGAGGCGGCGAAGCTGCCAGACGTGTGGCGTGTCGTGGACATGGAGAACCACGAGGTCGTGCACGAGAAGGACGACGTCGTCTTGCGCGCAATGGCGAAGGCAGCCGTCGACCGTTCCGGCGGCCAGCTTCGGGTGTTCGCAGGGAAGAAGTTCGTCACCGATGAGCTCCTATTATATATGGTCGAAAGGTGCCTGCTTAATTTCTGTTCGGAGTTTCAGTTCCAAAAGTTTCCACAATTCCACTGCATGTTGTAGTAACACTGAACCGGTGGCATGCTTTGCAGGTCGCCCTCACTGACCAGCCTTCGCCTTGTATCCTGCGGCCACGTCTACAGCAAACAACTCCGCAATGTTATAACAGAGTCACCTCTGCTGGAGCGGCGTTCGCTCGAACTTGACGACGTTGGCATCAGCGTGGGAGAAGTGATCCTCGTCCTTGTGAACTGTCCTGTCTTGGAGCTTCTTCGGGTGCGCAGCTGCTTGGATACCTACTACTACGAGCGTCCCCTACGAGCGAAATTCGCCAGGATCAAGACCATAACATGAAATAGCAGGGATGGATGCTCTTCATCTTCAACTGTATGCCAAACGAGGCCTTAGGCAGTGGAGGAAGTCATCAGCATCAAGGCGTCGTCGCGCGTCGCTCACTTGTCCTTTCCTTTGCTTGCTGTCACGCTGAGTCACGCGCCCGCGTACGTATAACGGAAGTGCCTCACGTACGATATTCTGTGTCCGATTTTCGTACGACTCATACCGTCATACGTGGCTAAACCTGATTGATTTAATTCCTCTGCTGCTGGGCTAAGGAAGCCATCCGATGTACAGTATATGCGATGCATGGGTGGGTGAGTGTCGTACGAAAATCGGACAGCAAACATCGTACGTATAGCACTGCTCAACAAATAATTGATTGATTGGAAGCAATTTAATGCTACACTGAAACAATTCCATGGTCGTACTAGATGGAAACAATACGGAATCTCTGAACAACAGAAGCCAAGTATGCTTGGTAGGAAGCAAAATTATGCCACACTGAAAATTAAGTTCACAACATGCATTTAGATGGAAGCAAATTTTTCTTTTTGTTGATGAATGGTGCTTTCATTGACTCGAGCTTTTCAACAAGCTGTACCCTTTTACTGTACATAAACTAGCACAGCTCCTAGGCGCCTACAAACGTGTGCGGCCTAAATATAATGGATAGTCATATGGATAATTTATGAAAACTTAGCAATTCTCCATTTCTCAAAAAAATATTATCTTTTTTTTGCACATAAAACACACACAAAAGAAGACTTTATCAAATCCTAGTGTGACCAGGTGGGTAATATTGTGGTTATGGCGGAAGAATGTCCACGAGGCGGAGTATAAATACCCACTCTCCATATTTAACTTTATCAACTAATTGCTTGATCATTCCTTGTTTATATATGAACTACTACAAGAATTTGACATTCAAATGGAAATTACAACAACATACACCCTGGGTTATAAAATATAGCACAATCACACCTCCACGAGAAAGTTAAAGGAAAACGGACAAGCAAATCCGGTAAATGAGATTCTTTTTTAAAGGAGGATGATATCCGACCTGATCTTTATCGGTAGATGCACACGACCATATGTCATTAATTATGGAAAGGACTAGGCGTCCCTCGGGGGATCTAGGGAAAAATCCCCTGGGTCCCCCTGCTGACACGTGTCCCCTTATTTCTGTCCAAATCCCGCTTTTGCTGCCGCCGTAGCAAATAATCCCCGTTTTTGCTCCCTATGTAGCAAAAAACGGTTCGCCGAGAAAACAGAAAAAACAAAAACTGACTTCGCCGGAGACCTCACGGCGACCTCGCCGGAGATTTCGTAGCAACACAAATGGGCTACCGTAGCAAAATCGACTTCGCCGGAGACATCACCGGAGACATCAACGAAGACCTCGCCGGAGACATCGTAGCAAATTTTTTGTTCTATTGTAGCAAACCCACATAACAATAATAGCAAAAAAATTGTTATATTGCAGCATCGTAGCAAAAAAATCCGGAGAGTTGAGACTTATGATGCAAAACATCAGAACAAATTGTAGCAAAAAAATTCTTCTTGGTGCAAAAATTCAGACATGAACAAAAACGTTGTAGCAAAAACATTGTGCTATTTTAGCAAACCCATGAAACTATTGAAGCAAAAAATTGTAAAACACTACAGTAGCGTAGCAGAAGCACCGGCGCCGGAACTGCGACCAGAAGCACCGGCGCCTTGCCACGGGAGCACCGCCGTGCTCGTTCCGTAGCACCGCCATCCTTCCATGGGAGCACCACCGTTGTGCTCTGGTAGCATTGTGCCTCCACGATGGTAGCAGCGCCGCCATGTCGTCACAGCAACGCCGCCGCGCTTCGGTAGCACCACGCCTCCACGATGGTAGCAACGCCGCCATGCTCCGGTAGCACTGCGCCTCCACGATTGTAGTAGCGCCACCGCGCCGCCACCTCCTGCTGCTCTCCGGTGAGGGGTCTCATCACCAGCTCACCGCCGTCCTTCGTTGGCAGCTCCGGTGACCACGGCTGGCAGCACCACGGAAGCCATGGGGGTGCGGCGGCTGCAGCAACGGCGCACAGCCGTCGAAGTGGACTCGACGTGCTCGGACTCCACAGCGGCGAGGTGCCCCCCGCAGCGGCGGTGCCACTCCCCTCACGTCGACGTCGCTACAGCTCAGTCCTCGCATCACGCCGTGGCGGCGGGCGAGGCGCCGTGCTCCCGCAGGAGCTCCGCCACAGCCGCCTCGGCATCCCCCGTAGCAGAAGCACCGGCGAGCACGGCGAGGAGGCGCTTGGAGCGCGGGCTGAGGCCGCTGGCGCCGCGCAGCTCCGTGAGGACCCGTCCATGAGAGGCACGGGACCTTCGGTGGCGGCGGATTCAGAGAGGATGGTGGAGAGAGACGGGGCGGCGTCGCGCGCGGGCGGTTGAGGAGTGGGGCGGCGGCGGCGTGCGCAGGAGGTGGCGCTCGTATCGGGAGCAGAGGAACATGCTGTTGGAGGAAGAAGACGGTGGGGAACGAGCAGATAAGGCAGTAAATTTTTTTTTCCACGGGGTATTGGGCTGGAGGGGTCAGGGAGAGGCACGATCGCACGATCCAATCTCATCCAACGGACGCGCGTCAGGAGGATGAAACGTTCTCATCCCCGGATGATTACAAGGGTTTTCCATTAATTATTTAACAATTCCAAACAAAACCAACTTTTGATGCCAAACGTTGGCCAAAAATGGCGAGGGGCATCTACCCACACAGTCCTACCACAAACTGTATGACATTTGACTAAGAATATCAAAGTACAGAACAACTATATAAAGCTATCATCAATCAGTGTTCGTCACAGCGAGCACAAATAATGACAAGTCCAACCATAGCTCGATCTCAGGATTTTCCCATAGGTCCGAGCTCCGAACCACCACCTTCGCAGGGAAACTATAGATCCTTCGCAGGGAAGCAAACAGTATGGCGTCATTTTCGTGGAGTACTAGTTTCCTTATCCCAAATTAGTTTCCTAGTCCGTCGAAGTTGATACACGTAATTAGCGTTAATTGCTTCGTAAGGAAACAAAACTATATATGGATCTCTGAATTTACGAGACGCTCTGACCGTTTTCAGTTTCCAAATCGCAGGAGATCGATCGATTCGATGGACGGCGCGCTGCCGCCCGTGCCCGAGGATCCGCCAGCCAGGGACTGGTCGCTGCTGCCCCAGGACGAGCTCTCTTCGGTCTTCGTCAGGCTCGTCGCCGTCGACGTCCTCATGGGCGCCGGCCTCGTGTGCCGCTCGTGGCACCAGGCGGCGAAGCTGCCAGACGTGTGGCATGTCGTGGACATGGAGAACCACGAGGTCGTGCGCGAGAAGGACGACGTCGCTTGCGCGCGATGGCGAAGGCAGCCGTCGAGCGCTCCGGTGGCCAGCTTCGGGTGCTCGCAGGGAAGGAGTTCGTCACCCATGAGCTCCTATTATATATGGTCGAAAGGTGCCTGCTTAATTTCTGTTGGAAGATTGATTCAGTTACAGAAGTTTGCACTGCATGCTAGTACGATCTATCCTGTAACACTGAACGGGTGCCATGCTTTGCAGGTCGCCCTCACTGACCAGCCTTCGCCTTGTATCCTGCGGCCATGTCTACAGCAAACAACTCCGCAATGTTGTAAGAGAGTCACCTCTGCTGGAGCTGCCTGCGTTGGCTCGAACTTGACGACGTTGGCATCAGCGTGGGAGAACTGATCGTCGTCCTTGTCAACTGTCCTGTCCTGGAGGTTCTTCGGGTGCGCAGCTGCTTGGATACGTACCACTACGCGCGTGCCCTGCGAGCGAAATTCGCCAGGATCAAGACCATGATACTCGAGTGTGGTGATGAGTACTATCGTATTGTGGAGATTGGTGAATCTTTTGATCCAGAACTATGGGGAGCTCCCCGGCCTCAACACGGATTGGTGTATACAGCTATAAATTACTGCAAAGCATTATTGAAGCGCAGTCTGAACAAACTACGTTGATCCTGGAAGATAAACCAACAAAATATTGCAATAAACACTTATGCATTATTAATCCTCTTATTAGACCGTCAACCATATTAGGAGAGTGATGACTCGGAGAATTCATTGTTCATTGTGATCTGAATATATTGTGATCCTTATGCTTGGTACCTTACATGAGCGTGCACCCCTAATGTTTGTGACGGAGCTTCACAATTGGTGGCTTGTCTATAAAAAGGATATCCATGCAAATGTATGTTGCGTTCAATTGTTTGAATTCTGCTTGCACTCTTTTCCCTTCACAACAAATTGTATGGGGGTGCAGATTGGTGTACTAGTTTTCCAAAAGTTATGTGATTTTGAAATTTCAATTCATTTCGTTGAACTGAAAAGGGTGGGAGACTGGGAGGGTAACCAAGGAGACACCAATTTGCACCCCTACCATTGTACCTTAAATATGCCTTGTTAGTGAATCATATATTGATATTGAATAAAAAGGTGTTACTGAATATGTTTTGGGAGAGAAAAATGTACCTGTCCTTGAGTTCGGTGATTAGAGGAGAATCATTTTTTTTAGATAAACCAACACAACGACCAGGCGCCTACAACATCTTTTCACATGTTGCAAGAAATTTCAAAGTGGATAGCCAAATGGACGTGTACAAAAGTAGAATTTCCCATTTATAAAAGAGAAGCAGAACTAGCTACCACACATTTGCGCGGCCAGATTTAATTTGCAACTTATGACTGGTATCGTTTTCTCTGTCTTATTTTTGTCTGCTCAACCGACTACTGTATCTAATCTCCACTGTTACACTTTCATTGACATTTAATCCAGAACTATGGGGGATCTCCCCGGCCTCAACACGGATTGGTGTATACAGCTATAAATTACTGCAATGCATTATTGAAGCGCAGTCTGAACAAACTCCATTGATCCTGGAAGATAAACCAACAAAATATTACTCGTACAATAAAGACTTATGCATTATTAATCCTCTTATTAGACCGTCAACCATATTAGGAGAGTGATTTCTCGGACCACACTCGTGATCTTCAAGATAGGAGAATTCAATGTTCATTGTGTTCTCAGTATATTCTGATCCTTATGATTGGTATACCTCACATGAGCGTGCACCCCTAATGTTTGGGACGGGGCTTCACAATTGGTGTCTTTTCTTAAAAAAAGAAAGCTTTGCAAATGTATGTGGCGTTCAATTGTCTGGATTATTTTTGCCCTTTACAACAGAATTTATTTTGGAGGGGTGAACTAGTTTTTCAAAAGGTATGTGATTTTGAAAATTTCAGTTCACCTGATTGAACTGAAGAGGGTGTTGGAGGGTGAGAACGTATCCTATGCACCCAGGGAACTTGTGCACCCGGTGCACCCGACGGTCTGTTGACCACCTTACATGTTTCTGAAAAATCCGAAAAAAGTTAGGACATTGATACACCATAAATATACATCGTCAACGAAGAAGTAACTTTATTTTTCACAAATCCAAGTAACCTACAAAGATTGAAGATTGCAAAAGTTTTAGTTTAGAAGAAATAAAAAAATTGAAAAATAGTGCGGATGCTAGGTGAGTCCAGGCTCACATATAACTTGGAATTTCGACGGGGTTCGGAGGATTCTTAGCACACGTAATCCTAGGTTGTACAAATGTATGACTCCGGCTGAGGCGACTCTCACTCCGAAGTCGGCTGTGCATCTACGCCCTATTCATCGCAATGGCCAACAACAACAATGTCGTGGCGGAGACCTTCCCGGTCAACACACATATGTGGTGCTCCAATCTCAGTTTGCACTAGTATTTGGGTCATATGTAAATCTGATAGGTATGGTTAAATTTGCTAGTGTGTTTGTAATAGTACTTTCGCTAATTAAACTCACCCGAAATCGCCTAACAACTCAAAAGTAAATATATAATACTATTTCTGAATATTTGTTTATTAATATTTACATTTTACAAGAAATTAACTTTATTTTTGGCAAATCCAAGTAACCTACAAAGTTTCAAGATTGTATACTTATTAGTTTACAAAAAATAAAAAATAAACTTCAAAAAATTGTGCTGATGCTAGGTGAGTCCGTGCTCACCTACCAGTTGGAATTTCAACGGGGTCCGGAGAATCCTTGGCACACGTAATTCTAGGTTTTACCTCCTCCGCCCTAGATTTTTAATTTAGTTTCCCTAGGTTGGCACACGATTTAGCCTAGAACGCGAGAGGTCGCATGACCGTTCAGTGGAATCGCCCAACAGACGTCTCGACTCCCGAGCTGGCCATCCGTCATTAGACTAGTCACAATGAGGAGTATCATATACTAGTATCATGCACATGATACTAGTCTATGTTACTACCTTCACAATGGATAGTAACATATGTGTGGTATCATATAACAGTGCATTTATTAGGTTGTAGACTCATCTTGCATTGGAACCCGTTATGTTACAGTATCTACCTATGATACCACTATCACCTCTCTCATCATTAATTGCAGTGACACATCAGCTTTTTGCCAACATGGCATGCATGATACCACCTATGATACCCCCATTGTGGCTAGTCTTAGCAGTCAAAGTCCGACGGTTCAAGTTCAAGTCCCTGCTTCGCCTCTATAAATTGGTTTCAACTGTCATACCCAGGCTTCACTCACACCGTCTCGCCAGCGGATAGTGGAACACTCTGCCGGAGAAGGTATGCGCTCTTAGTCGAGCAGCCCTCTCAACTGTTTCACTGTTCCTCACCAGGTTCGGATATCTGAATTCAGGAGAGGCTCTGACCGTTTTCAGTTTCAAAATCGCAGGACATCGATTATGGACGATGGGATGATGCCCGTGCCGTCGGAACAGATAGAAAGGGACTGGTCGCTGCTGCCCCTCGACGCGCTCACCTCAATCTTCATCAGGGTTGGCGCGTTCGGCGTCCTCATGGGCGCCGGCCTCGTGTGCCACTCGTGGCTCCTGGCGGCGAAGCAGCCTGACGTGTGGCGTGTCGTGGACATGGACAGCTACAGAATGCATTACTGCAAGAAATTCCTGAATGCGATGGTGAAGGCGTCCGTCGACCGTTCCGATGGACAGCTTCGGGTGTTTCTCATCTGGGGGATGGAGTCTGAGATTGTCACCGATGAGCTCATGCAGTACATCCTGGAAAGGTTTTGTTCTTTCACTATTACTAACACATGTTTTCTGTTCGTAGGTTTAGTTAGAGCTACCACTTCATGGATGCATGCTAGTACTTTTATAGTATCATGTAACACAGAAATCGGTGCCATGCCTGCAGGTCACCCTCCATGACTACCCTTGGGCTTATTTCCTGTTCCCACGTCTTCAGCAAACAACTCCTCCGTGCGATAAAAGAGTCACCTCTGCTGAAGCTCCGTTACCTTCAACTTTACTACGCTGACCTTGATATGAAAGATCTGATCACCGTGCTCGAGAACTGTCCGGCCCTGAAGGTTCTTCGGCTGCACAAATGCATCGATTTCTACGAGTACGACGTGCATGAATTGCGAGAGAAGTTCCCCAGGATCAAGACCATTGAGATCAATCGTGAAGATTCAGACAACGGTTCTTCTTCTGAGAGCGAGGACTAATACTACCCGTCTTTTGTGGGATCCGTATTTTGTGATCCATCGTTTTCGGGCTTTCCCTTTGCAATACATTGTATCTGAAGTACCTCTTGGTAGCGAATTAAATATAATTTTTTGCCGTGTAAAAAAATCTGCGATAGAAAAGATATAGGTCCCCTTCAGTTCGGTGATAAGAGCCGTATCAAATTTAGAAAAGCAGCACAACACGTATCACGACAGAAAATTAATACAAAGCCTTGTACAACACGGCCCACAAACCTATCATATTCTTTTTTTTTTCGACGAGAATGGCAGCAGCGCTGCCTTTATGCATTACTAGTAATCGTGCACGTGCAATGCACGTGTTGAATAATAACATAAAAGACTATTATAATTTGTGTGAAATTATTGAATCCATAACTTAATCTTTGATATTACTATTACTATTTGCAAAATTAAGGACGTGAAAAAAAACAAAAACATTGATTTCCATAGCATCCACCCATGCATGAAAAAAAAAATCAAGAACGTCTTTCAAAAGAATTATGCAATGCCTATGTGGCATCCATTTGTGTGAAATCGGGGGCATACGCAGCTATCCAAGAAACACAATGATCTACACCACCGGCTGCACAAATGAATGGGACTATATATTAATTTCAACCTAAATAGACATATGTGCTAACAGAGCCCGTGAGGCTCCAACCAAGGTATTGCAAACAACAACCGCTTCTGTAGCCCTTGCACATCCCTAGCCAACTGCCTTCTCTCTTGATGTATGCCTCTAATCCTTGTCTGCGTACCACAACAAACACATTACTCTTATTACATAATTTAAACACAAGACTGCCTTTGCCTGTCGGTTCTAGCTAGTTAGAACATTTTGAATAACACGGCCACTAACCCCATTAAAAATTGTAAACCAGCCATAGTAACATGGAAGGCTGCAACTTGGCCTAGCAAAGCAACCATGTGCAAAAAAAATCTCTGCTGCAAGTTTTCGGATCTATCAATTCCGCAAAACTGTATAACTACCAAATTTAAAAATGCTAGGACTTAGCAAGGCTAGTATGCCCCAATTGGAGCATATTTCACTCCATTACAGTGCAATGTGCTTCACTAAGATGGTGTGAGAGAAGCAGGGCATCTTCTGAACCAAATATACCTCTCTGTGTAGATCCTAGAAAAGTAGAAAGAACATAATATTTGTTGTGTTTTTAAAAGGAACCTGCTGGTGTGACGAAGTAGAGGTATGTCCTTCCCTCAAGCCTTTACATTAAAAGAAGTTGTCACAAGACGCAGCTGATCTCACTTGACTTATGTAATCATGCCCTCAAGGAATCTGTAAGGTGGACACTTCATGATTCCATTGAGCTGCAAGTTGAGTATGTGAGTATACCAAATTGACTTCTTTACCCGCTAAGATAATTGTAGTATCGCCTTTTAAATGATTAGTCGGTATTGCATATCTTGCGGCGGAGAAAAGTACACAATAAACAGTACATTTTTCCCATAAAATGTGACCCAAATTTCTATTTTTCACATACACTGACTAAGAAGATGATACATAACAAATCTTATCAGTCACCATGCTGTAAATTCAAAATTTAGAAGTAAGATATTCCATTTTTCTGCATCATTTAGCTTTCAGCATGGTCTAGAAATGTAACTCATAAATCTTTGTGCCATATGAACACTGATGTACATAAACTTCGATGCAATATTTGTAGTTGATGGGACACGTACTAATGAGGCACATATGGGTTAAGAGTTGAACCGAACCAGGCCCTATTTAGGGTAGGCACTTACTGAATAGTGAACTACAACATCACTTGTGCACAATTACCAATGCTGGAGTGTAGTAATGTGAAATTCAATAAATAGAGGAGCAAGAATAATAGTCTGGAGAACAACCTGAAATTATCCAACAACCAAGAGAGATAAATGTTTGTAGAAGCCGAGATTAAAATACCTCAGCATATGAAACCAAACTGGTACCCTCTGTGAGCATACCTTAACCGGGTCATAGCAAAGTCTGAAGTCGACAGAAAATCCAGACAGTATTTTTCAGTTAAAGGTAGTTTAACAGCTGTATGAACAATAATTATTACTGATGATGAACAATTTAAGAGACCCAAATATTGGTTACTATGTCTGGTACTAAAAGATTCCCCCGCCCTGAAAATATCAAGAAATCTCAGTTAAAGGTAGTTTAACAGATGTAACCAGATAGTATGCCACACATAATTCGTGCGGGTCGAAGGTTAAGCATTGGAATGGATTTGTTTACACGAAAAAATTGATAATTACTTGATGGCACAAAATTTGCTATCCCCCAGAGGTATCCAAAGATTACAGATGAACTTGAAGTACATTTGTTGATCAAGGAGAAGATTACCTTTCATGAGCGGCCCTGCCGTCGTGCAGTCGAAGCCTTGGGGACAGGCGGGTGCAGTAGAGTGCTCCGATGGATGGCTGGTGCAGGGTAGCCGACGTGTATTGGATGTTGGGACTGGGACTTTTTTCAACATATAGATTCATCCACATATCCAGAACCACAAGTGCAAAAAAAAGGCCAAATGTAAACCGTGGGTGGGTCCACTTTGCGTAGACGTGATGCCACACTTCGGTATTCATATTGCTTCTGGATAGATGCCAGTACCTTATCCTTGTCTTCCTCGAAAGAGAACAGTTATTTGCTATAAGAATCAGTACCTTGTCCTTGTCTTTCTCGAAGAACTTGGCATTCTCAAACAAGCGAACCATGAACAACGGGATGAAAGGCCGAAACAGGGTCAGCATGAAGCCCGTGGCGCTCACAAACATTGCGCTGCCAGCATCCTCCATGTCGGAGCCCTCACCGCAGATGAACCGTCCAAGGACGCGGATATCAGTCCCCACGCTGCTATTGCATGTTAGAATACGTATTTGTATACGTATAGGACTTGTATAAACTCTACTATATAATGCAAAGATCCCTACCCGACGAGGCACGTCGGGACAGCCCAATTATTATTCTTATATGTCTTTTATGGTATCAGAGCAATCGCTCTTGACCTAGTTCGTTTTCCGCCGCCGCCTATCGTTCAGCGCCGATCGATCGTTCCCTGGCAGCTAGCTGTACGCCGATCGTTCCTGGTAGCGCTCGTCCTGGCAGCAATGGCCACCGAGTCTTCCACGTCGTCTGCCACCGTTCCGGCCGTCATGACCACCACGGCCGCGCCGTCTCTTCCGGTCCCTGCAGCAACACTCAACCCGGCGACCACGCTGCCGAGTCTCTCGATGACGAGCGGCTCCATCTTCACTTCGTCCGTGATCGCGACCGCCTCGGCGCCCCTCTACTCCACCACGCAGTATGGATCGCTGCCGTATGGAGCGTCGCCGCCGTACGGATCGCTGCCTCTACACATGATGGCATATGCCGCGCCGCCTCTTGCGTCGGCGTCCACGGCGTCTGCGATGGGTCACTCCACCGAGCAGCCTCCTGGTCCGGCCATGTTTGGCCCGGTCTACAACCAGGGAGGCCAATTCTACAACCACATGCTTCCTGGCGGTCACATGATCCCTGGTGGTGTCGTCAACATCGGCCCCTCGATTACCATCAAGCTCACCAGCGAAAACTACCTGGTGTGGAGGGCACAAGTTGGCCCTCTCCTTCGGAGAAAGCTCCTTATGGGGTACGTCGATGGATCGACCCCGTGCCCTGCTCCTCATGTCGTCGTCAGCCATGGTGGTGCCATGGTCCAGCAGCCAAATCCCGCCTATCATCACTGGGTTCAGCAAGATCAGGCCGTACTCTCGGCGTTCGTCTCCTCCATGATGCCCGATATAGTCGGCATGGTGATGTTCGCCGCTACCGCGCGGGAGGCGTGGGAGACACTGAGTGGTGCCTTCGCTTCCACCTCCATTGCGCGCTCCACGGGCATCCGCCAACAGATGTCTGAGCTCGAGAAGGAGAATATGACGGCCACGGTCTACTTCCATAAGATGAAGGCGCTCTCGGACACCCTCACGAGCATCGGGCAGCCTCTCCGCCCCGAGGAGTTCATCTCCTACATCCTCGCCGGTCTCGACGGTGACTACGACTCGCTTCATGGGGTTGTCACCGCCCGCAACACGCCCATGCCCGTCCAGGATCTGTTCTCGCAGCTCGTCGCGACGGAACAGCGCATGCTGGCGCGACGCGCAGCGTCTCCTGCGGCCCACTATCCCGCTGCCCATGTCGCTGCCCGTGGAGGAGCTCCTGTTGCGGCCTATGGCGCTGCCCGTGGCGGCCCACGACCCGCCTACCGTTCAGACGTGCGGGCGTCGCAGTCGCAGTACACGCCGCCGTCAAAGCCCAACAACGCTCCCACTGCGCCCAGGACCAGCACAGGGCGTGGCACTGTCATTTGTCAGCTCTGCGGTATACCGCGTCACACGGCGTCCAAGTGCTACAAGCGGTTCAACCGCGATTATCTGGGCATTGGCAATGATGGGAGCAACACCGAGCGTCAAGTTGCTATGGCAATGTCTGCCTCTCACGGTGGACAACAGTCTGTAGACCCGGCGTGGTATGCAGACTCGGGGGCCACGCATCATATTACTCATGAGCTGGAGAAGCTCACTACACGCGAGCCCTACCACGGCACTGAGCAGGTTCACACGGCAAACGGAGCAGGTATGCGAATTCATAATGTTGGTCATGCTGTTATTCCTACTCCGTCGTCTAGACCGTTAGCTTTAAATCGTGTTCTTCATGTTCCCAATGCTTCTCGTAATCTTTTGTCCATGAGCAAGCTTTCCCGTGATAATAATGTTTTCATCGAACTTCACCCTAATGATCTTTTTGTAAAGGATCGGGACACGAGAGCACCGATACTTAGAGGTCGTTGCCGTGGAGGTCTCTACGAGATTAAAGCACCTGTTATCAAGCAAGCACTCAGCAGTGTCAAGGTGTCATGTGATATGTGGCACAACCGTCTAGGTCATCCAGCTTTGCAAGTCGTTCAACATGTTCTTCGTAGTCATGAGTTACCTTCCATCATAGAGTCCAATAAAAATAAATCAGTTTGTGATGCTTGTCAACAAGGGAAGAGTCATCAACTGCCTTTCTCCTTGTCTACTCATGTAATAAAGTCTCCCCTAGAGATTATTTATTCTGATGTATGGGGTCCCGCTCAAACATCTGTCAGTGGACATCGTTTTTATGTGAGTTTTGTTGATGGTTATAGTCGTTTCGCTTGGCTTTATTTACTTAAGCACAAATCTGATGTTTATGATGTGTTTCTCCAATTTCAAAAACATGTTGAACGCCTCCTAAATAAAAAGATCATTCATGTTCAAATAGATTGAGGTGGAGAATATGAGAAACTTCATCCCTTCTTTCACAACCTAGGCATCTCCCATCGGGTGTCTTGTCCACACACTCACCAACAAAACGGCACTGCTGAACGAAAACACCGTCACATTGTTGAGACTGGTCTCACTTTGCTTGCTCATTCATCTGTACCTTTACATTATTGGAATGATGCTTTCTCCACTGCTTGTTTTCTTATCAACAGGCTGCCCAGTCGTACTATTGAAATGAAAACTCCCCTTGAACGGTTACTACATGAAACTCCTGACTATACCTTTTTTATGGTTTTTGGCTGCGCTTGCTGGCCTCACCTTCGATCCTATAATAATCATAAACTTGATTTCCGCTCCAAAAAGTGTGTTTTTCTGGGGTATAGTGCATTACACAAAGGATATAAATGTCTCCACGTTCCTTCTAATCGAGTCTACATCTCTAGGGACATTGTCTTTGATGAGAACGTTTTTCCTTTTGCCGACATGCCCACTTCTCACACTTCTCCACAACCTACGGAGTCGTCTTTACTTTCAGCTGACCACTTTATGGATACTGCATATGCACCGTCTTTGTTCGCTAACCATGGTGCAGGTATAGGACGTGGTGCTCGTTTGGAAATTATACCGGAATCTGATGTTCAGGAGCACGTCGATCAGGTTGTGCAAACTCCTCTGCATGGTTCCTCCTCGGGCTTGGTGCCCATGCATGCACCCACGATGCCTTGCTCAGCTCGCATGCATGCGTCTACGTCACCGTCTCCAATGCATGCACCTGAGCCAACTTCGCCTGGTACTCCCGTGCAGCCAAGCGGACCAGCCTGGGACGCGCCGTCTCCGACGCCAGCTGATGCGTCCACTCCTGTGTCGCCGACTGCTCCCCCATCACCGACACCGTCACCTGTGCTCACATCGTCGCCTGTACCTGGCACGCCTGAGGTATCTCCTGTTTCATCACCTCTAGCGGCTCCACCGGTTCCGTCTCGAGCGGTCACTCGTTTGCAGCGTGGCATACGACAGCCTAAGAAGTGGACTGATGGAACAGTTGCTTGGAGCAGTATTTTGGCAGCCTATACAGCGTCTAAAATCACAGCTGTACCACGTGATTATCATGAGGCACTTCGTACCCCCCACTGGCGTACTGCAATGGAAGCTGAGTTTTCTGCACTTCAGGCCAACGGCACCTGGAAACTGGTACCACCTGTTGCTGGTGTTAATTTAATTGACTCTCGCTGGATTTTTAAAGTCAAACTTCATGCCGATGGTTCTATTGAGAGATACAAGGCTCGTCTAGTTGCTAAAGGTTTCAAGCAGCGTTATGGTCTCGATTATGATGAGACATTCAGTCCCGTGGTTAAGCCCGTGACAGTTCGTTTGCTGCTCTCTATGGCTCTCTCCAATAGGTGGCATCTTCGACAGCTTGATATTCAGAATGCATTTCTCAATGGTTTCCTTGATGAGCAGGTATACATGAGACAGCCTCCTGGTTTTGCTGATTCTGATAATCCTGGTCACTACTGTCAGCTTGTCAAATCTCTTTATGGTCTGAAGCAGGCTCCACGTGCCTGGCATGCTCGCCTCAGTTCTGTACTTGGCTCTTTGGGGTTCTCGCCGTCCGTTGCTGATACCTCTCTATTCATACTTCAACGTTCAGACTTGACTATGTATCAGCTGGTATATGTTGATGATATTATTGTGGTCAGCTCGACTGCTTCTGCTATTCCGAAGTTAATTGCCGAGCTTCGGTCTGAATTCTCGGTTAAGGATCTTGGTGTCCTCCATTATTTCCTGGGAATTGAGGTACATTCACCCTCTTCAGGAAGTCTTGTTCTTCGACAGCGCAAGTATGCCCTTGAGCTTCTTGCCCGTGCTGGTATGTTGAAGTGCAGTCCCGTTACTACTCCCATGTCCTCTTCTGAGCGTCTCTGCAGCTCTGATGGTGATGTTCTCTCATCTGAGGAGGCGACTCAGTACCGCAGTATTGTTGGTGGCCTTCAGTACCTCACAGTGACACGCCCTGATTTGTTCTTTGTTGTCAACAAGGTGTGCCAGTACCTACATGAACCCCGGACTCCTCATTGGTCGGCTGTTAAGCGCATTCTTAGGTATGTGCGGTTCACTATTGACTCCGGCTTGCAGTTTCGGTCCTCGTCTTCTTCATTGCTCTCAGCGTTCTCTGATGCGGACTGGGCTGGCAATATGGACGACAGGCGATCCACGGGGGGATATGCTATATTTTATGGAGGTAATCTGATCGCCTGGAGTGCTCGAAAGCAGTCTACCGTTTCTAGGTCTAGCACAGAATCTGAATATAAAGCTCTTGCTAATGCTACAGCAGAGCTTGTCTGGGTACAGTCTTTGTTGCAAGAGCTTGGAGTTGTTCAAACCCAGCCTCCAGTGTTATGGTGTGACAACATTGGTGCAACGTATCTGTCGTCTAACCCAGTCTTCCATGCAAGGACAAAGCACATTGAAGTCGATTTTCACTTTGTTCGTGAGCGCGTTACTCAGAAGCAACTGCAAATCCGTTTCATCTCGTCGAAGGATCAAGTTGCCGACATCTTCACCAAGCCACTCCCTTTACCGTTGTATGATCATTGTAAACGCAATCTCAATCTTCTATCAGTTGAGATTGAGGGAGGGTGTTAGAATACGTATTTGTATACGTATAGGACTTGTATAAACTCTACTATATAATGCAAAGATCCCTACCCGACGAGGCACGTCGGGACAGCCCAATTATTATTCTTATATGTCTTTTATTGCAGAGCGGAAGTACGGATAATTAAGTTCAAATTGGAGCTGAATTGCCAAAATAAAAACCCAGAAAATAAACCGGAGCTTTGTTGCGTATATGCATACATACTACTCAGTTATGTTCCTCGGGCTGAAAATCTAGAAAACAAACTGAAAGAAGGATCTTGATTAGACATAATATTATCATTTTGAAAATGGAACATAAGCTAGCTAGCACCGTGAAAATAACTAAGATAATTGTGGAAAGAAAGGTAATAGCACACAAGAAGCTCACGTGCTTGCTCTTCTCGACAATTACGCGGCACACACCGTTGATGGATTTCATGCCAAGCTTCAGCGGCCTTCCTGCTATTTTTCTCAATGGAAAGAAAGATAAGAGCACTAAAGAAGCTCACGTTCTTCTTCTTCTTGACTGTTATACCACACCAGTGATGCACTTCATGCCAAGCTTCGCATGGTTTTGTTGCTCTTTTTCTAACTCCGAATCTGCTTAGAGATTTTCCACTTGCATCAACTCCTTGTCATTAGATCATAGGAGTATAAATCTGAGAACTGGAGTGCAATGCAAAAGGATTCAGCGTTGAACTCACTTCCTCATGGACTGGAGTGAGGCAACAATATTCAGCTCCTTTGGGAGTGAACGATGATCCAAAGTCATCAACATCTGACCAGATTCAGCATCTTATGTGTCACTCATCAATCATCATGCCCTGTAATCAGCACGATGTGTTGCTTGAATGTAAAGTATTATTTCAGAAACTTGCCTCCAACTCTTCTAGTCGAAGAGAATAACTAATTCATTCTTGTCCATCAGAAACTGGTTTGATATCCTTCACGGAATCGCCTCCAAGTTGTCTATTGTGTATGAGCTACAACCAGAACATACTACTCAATTAAATTCCTCGCCCTAGAAAACTTGATCTGTGACGTTTGTAATTCCGAGTACTTACAAAATTTATTCGCAGGAGCAGCAAAAAGGCAGCACGACGGGCGTTGCAGGCACCGGTGCACCGAAGGTTATAGTGCGCCCTGGAGGTTGCATGGCACCAATTCGTCGCAGACACGCAGGCGACCGTTGTTGTGGCGCTGGTTTCGTGGCAGACTGGCAAGTGATGACGGCGCAAGCGGAGGCGTTGCAGAAGATGGCGAACGGTCGCGAGCGAGTCGACGACGCGAGGGCGTAGGGAACAAAAAGGGGGAAGGATATCACGACGCTCTTCCAGGACGGCGGCGGGCGAATAGCTCCTATGCGACGTTTTTCCATGCTAATCGATGGGCAGCGACGTCGTTGGTTGAAATAGCTCGCGTGCGACGCCATCTCGTTGCTGAAATTGCTCGCGTGCGACAGTCGGGCTTAACCGCAAGGGACAGGTTAGGGTTTGGAATTATGTGAGCCTAGTGGGACCCCCACTTATCCACATCAGCATGGGGCCCACAGGAGCACCTCCGAGCGCGGGACCCACCTCTTGTCCATGTCATCAGCTGGTACAAAACAGATCCATCTCGCCCCCGTGCCAGAGCCATCCCCGCGAGCGAGCTTTCCGACCGTTACCCGCATTCTCTCGTCCCCCTTCTTCTCCGGCGACAGCGCGCATCAACGCCGGCGGTAGAGGTATGTCTTCGAGCTCCGCTTCCGCCTCCCACTGTCAATGGCCGCGCTACGGTCCAGTGCCGCTGGGAAGGTGCCCTGATTGCGGGCGGACGGCACCTCTGAAGCGGCGGGTCACCACGAGCGACAAGAATGGCAACGCCGGGCGCGAGTATGTGAAATGCGAGAGCAAACCAGAGCCGGGGAAGGTGAGATCTGACTTTCCCCTCTTCCAATTTCGTTTTATTTTCCTCAATTTTGGGTTTTCATGGCACTGGAGCCGGGGAATTTCCTCAAACCAGAGCCGGGAAATTAGGGTTAATATTTGGTTCCTATTTTCAGGATCTGCTGCCATGCGACCATTTCGAGTGGCTTGATGTGCACATCAAGAGAATTGAAAAGGCGGGCACATCCCTGGTGCCCAATTTGCCGCCGGCGGTGGAGCAATTGGGATCTGCTATGGGGGTTGCTACGGTGCAGAATGGGGTGCAGAATGCGGATGGGCTTGCGGAAGTGAAGGCCGAGTTGAAGAAGATGAACAAACAGCTAAATAAACTTTTTGATCTGAAGAAGCAGGACAATCTGATGGCTGCAATTTTTTATTTATGTGCAATTGCTCTTGGAGTTGTCTATGTGCTGATCATTAGTCATTAAACAATGTAATTAGTGTTGCACTTAGCTTGAAATGGACAATTTCTGTATGGCTAAGGCTTGAAAAAAATGCATCACGAATCTACCATTTATTTGGTTTGTTTCATTTTGTATGACAGTGTGCAGATGTGTGTGCAATTTTCAGTTCAGTAGAAGAACAAAAATAAACAACGAGTACGAGAAAAGGCCAGGCCCAAGTAAAACCTAGCCAGGCCGAATGTTTAAAGAAGTGTTCGTCCGGAAAAAAACATATGTGCACACTCTAGGCCCAATAAACCTAGCCAGGCCCAACTGACAACAAATTCACCTCTGTCTCTTGTTTTTTATTCAGCTTATGTTATTTCACACATATATAGTTTATTTCATTATTTCCTTAGCGTCTCCCTCTGCCCTCTCTTTTTGTTATTTTATTATTTCCTTGTATCATCTTACAGTATGTTTATACTGAATAAGTTTTGTTTTAAAATTTTCCTTAGCGTGTCAATCTGCCCACCCTTTAATTATAATATGAAGATTAATTCAAAATATAGTGAGAATTCGTATTGATACTATATAGGTAGAATAGATGCTAAGGAAAATTATTTGGCTGATTTGGCGATGGTCGAAAAAAAGTTGCTTAGAAATGGGTCGTTTCCCCTAGCTTTGGAGCACATTTGTGAATGTGAAGCTAGAGAAGTTGGTGGTTAACTTATGTTCAAAAAAATTGGTAATTAATTCAAACATGGTTATATTTTGGTACGAGCAAACACTAATATTTTATATAAGCACGAACAAACATGGATACATAGATATAGCGCATCCCCTTACAACATAGATAATAGAGGCATCATCTTACATGAAAATAAACTAAATAGGGGCATATATGCCACCATCTTCACTCCAGGCACCATCTTCTTGCTCGGGCGGCCCTTCTTGCTCACTCCTCGTCGTTGATGTTGTAGGGGAGCCTGTGCACATGGCGGGGGGTGGGGAAGGCCGCATCGTAGTTGGTGTACATGTTGTACATCGTGAATGTGATGAACTCACAGCCGCACCACCAGACGGTCCCGAGGAGGAAGCGGGCGTCCAACGAGTTGGCGAAGGTGGCCGTGAGCATCACGACGTTGCCGAGATTGTCACGGGTTTCGTGGAGGCTAAACATGGGCCGCATGCCCGCTGGGAGGTTGAGGTGGCGATAGCCGGAGGCGAGGAACTCGCGGGCGAGCTCGAACTGGGACCTCCACCTCTAGATCACCCACACGCGGAGTCTGTTCTCCACGAACACGCCGGGGGGGGGGGGGGTAGAGTTCCTCCGGGTACGTGCGCGGCGGCCAGTACGTGACTCCGGTGAACTCCATCTGGCTTGTGGCTTTGTGCTTCGAGAGAGGAGACGAAGAAGAGAGGAGATGGATCTGGCTGTGGCTTGTGTGGAGAGGGGAGAGGAAGAGAGATGTATAAATGGGCAGAGAGAAGAGGGTTGGCATGTGTATCGGCGTGCGATTACTCTCCCGTGTATAATTGCTGCGGTGCGACGGGTCAAAGTCTGAAAAGAGCTCGGTTTTTGAGTCTGAATCAAAGTCTGACGCGTTTAATTGCTACGGTGCGACGGCGGGCTCAGTGGCAGCGTGCGTCTGAATCGGCGGCCAAAATTGCTGCGATGCGACGTGGAAGGAGGCATGCAATCTGAATCGCTGTCACTAGGTCATGCATGCATGGAGAGGCTAGACGGGCGCGTAGCACAACGGACACCATGCATGGAAAGGCTAGACTGTGCGAATGACATGTGGACCCAATACACGGTGGGCACCACGAGCCAGTGACTCAAATTCGTGCTCAGATAGTCAACCAATCCATTCCCCAACTGCCCACCCCCGAACCCTATGCGTGTTGGAAAAAAGAAAACATTAGAAAATAGGTCAGCCAATCAGAGTGCAGAACGCGAGTCTCGTGGATCGCCATGGCTCAGCCGATCGCAACCGTCTGTGCTAGATTCCTTATAGAAGGCGTCGATCCAACGGCCAACGGCCAAAACGCGGGAGTCTGCGGGTTTCCTTCTAGAAGGCTTGAACGGACGGCCAACGTAGGGCTTATCCAACGGCCAAAAATAGGAGCTAGGGTTAGCGGGGTTATGCGGGGTTTCGCCTCGGTCAACAGGGTTTTTGTGAGGGTTGACTAAACAAGGGTTAAGCATAACTAATTCAAAAAAAATCAAAAAATTAAGAAACCTGTGCACATGGTTTTGTAATGTACTATAGTAACTAGAAAAAAATATAAATATGGTTTATATGCATTTTTACGAAAAATCCTAAAATCAAGTGAGAGACCTCGAACACTTTCAAATGAGCATAATTAATAATAAAAAATCAAAAACTTAAGAAACCTGCGCACATAGTCTTCTTATGTCATATAGTAACGAGAAAAAATATAAAGATGGTGTACATACATTTGCACGAAAATTTCTTTCACTCAAATGTGAAATGTTGTACAGAGTAGTATGGATTTCAAAGGAGAGAGTAGGTTGGTTGAAAGTTTGACCAACATTTAAACAAGTTTGAAACATGAAATTGCAAATCCAAGCTTGGATACTTCTTAGTCACACCAAAATGAAGCTTCTGTGAGTTTTTTGAAAATTTCATGTTGCAAATCACAAACCAGCTCTCTTCACACATGAGAGTTCATAGTTTGAGATTTGAGATTTCACACCACATTGAAGCATATTTTGTTTAATTATATCTAGACCTTGTTTATCAATTGGAGTTGTTAGTACATGACAAACTAAGAACATGTGCACTGGTTTTTTTATTTTTTTGATGTTTTGTGAATATTTTATGCTTATTTCAAATTCGGTCAAACCCAAATTTGACCAACATTTAAACAAGTTTGAAACATGAAATTGAAAATCCAAACTTGGGAGTGTCACTTTATAGGTAGAATAGATGTCTAGGAAATTTATTTGGCTCATTTAGACAAGGTGGAAAAAAACTTGCTTAGAAATGGGGCCGTTTGCCCTACCTTTGGAACTCATTTGAAACACATTTTTCAGGAGTTAGCAAAAGGCCTCGGATTGATGACCATTTAGATCAAACAAAGTGCATAATAGTTTGAAATCATTGCAACATCCAAGCTTAGCATAACACAAGTGGCATAAAAGTTTGAATTTTGGTTCAAATTTGAATTCAAATGACCAAGTGACAAATTATTACAACACCATTCATAGTTATTACAACAAATACAACAAATCAATAGTACAACAAATCAAGTTTAGTACAACATCATTCTATTTATTTTGCCTCTTCTTACCACGGGCACCACTCGGTTTCTTCTCCTTCTCAACTTGTACAGCAAGCAACTTGTTGATACTCCTTCTTTTCTTACCAAAACCACTAGGCCTACCCACAGCACGGCCAAGAGGTTCATTTTGGACAACATCAGCAACATCTGGTTCAGTTTGCACCACAGCAAGGTCCAGAACAGGTTCATCTTGCACAGCCAGGTCCAGGACAGGTTCAGCTTGCACAGCAAGGTCCAGGACAGGTTCAGCTTGCACAGCAAGGTCCAGGACAGGTTCAGGTTGCACAGCAAGGTCCAGAACAGGTTCAGTTTGCTCCCGTGCATCAAGAACAGATTCAGTTTGTGAACTGAAACTTCTATCTTTCTACTGCCACTGAGTCTTGCTTTTTTTCTGTGGCCAGCATTGTTCAACAACAAGAGGTGGGCCTTTTTCTGCACGCTTCCTTCTGAAAAATAAATCATATCACTTGGTTAGACTGAAAAATGCAGCAAAATCAAAAACAACACACAAACAACAAAATTAACATACTTTGGCCTTTCCGGAGTGTAACGGCATTGTGTGGAACCAATTCTATGCCCAAGTTCCTCACACAACTTGCATCTGTTTTTGTTACCGTTTTGAGGCCTTTTTGGCTTTCCATCGTTATCTTTTTTCTTTTTCTTACTACTCCCACCTTTCTCAAACCAACCTTTGAATCTGCTCTGTTTGGGCCTCCCAGCCTTCCTTTTAGTGAGGGGTGGTGATGCATGTAAAATGCATACATGAACTTTGCACTTTAATTGCTTATATTCCAATCATATTTGCATCATATAAGGGTTATATCAATGTTTTATCATGATTTTGGGAATACTTCATAGTTTTCCCATTTATCTGGAATTAACCCTGCAAAGGCAGAAAACCCTAGTTTTGTATTTTAATGTTTCAGGGACCCAAACGTCAACGAAATCACATGGAAATTTACGGGCGTCAATATTTGGAAGGAAGAAGGACTACGGAAAAAGGAAGCAAGCAAACGGAGGCCCGAGGGCCAAACGAGCATGGCCCACGCGGCCACAGTACCAGGCCGCGTGGGACCCACCCGTTCGGGCCTCGTGGCTCCGTTGCCGTCGATCTTCGCTCCACCGCATTCGTCTTGACCTAAAAACGTCTATAAAAAAGGTCCCCGACGTTCTCTGGAAAGAGGCGGCGGAGAAACAGAAAACCACGAAACAGAGAGTCAGAAGGCTGCCGCCGGAGAAGATCGGAGGGGGGAAACGCCGCCGGAATCACCTCCGGAGGGCTCCACCCCCCTCCGGCGTGTTCATCATGACATCTACAGCAAGATCATCTCCATCTCCCCACTGTAAACTCTTGGCAAACATGATGTGTGGTGCAATATACTATTCCCTTGATCTATTGTGTCTCCATCTGTGTTTGAGAAGTGATTTGTTCATGGCACTTGTGAAATAGTTCGTTGATTGGTTGCATACAAGTGTTGTTATCTTTTATGATTGTCTTTATGTACAATATATGAGTGCACGCATATGTTGGGGAATGCATGTAAGGTGATCACCGTAGCGTAATGGATTGAGTAGGACATGTCGGAGTAGAGAGAAACCGGTGTCTGAGACTTGAAGTTACTTTATGGGGGATATATATGGGGGACCCTAGAACTTAAGGCTATGGTGGGACAATTATGTCTTAATAATTCTTGTGCTGCACATTTATTTGGCCATGAGATCCATCATAAGAGTTGTGTTATTGCTCATTTACTTGGCTACACCTATTTATGGCTCCCACCTAAAAGAAACAACTAAGACTGAAACATGTGCTTCACTAATTGTGACAACCACGCGAATGAAATAACAATTGCTAGAACATTTGCTCCCTTGAGATATTTGCTACTTGAGATATTTGATACTTGCTACTTGAGAAACTTGCTTGAGAAAACTGCTGAGAGAAACTTGCTCTAAGAAACTGTGTCTGAAACTTGCTTGAGAAACTTGTTACTAAAAACCCATTCCACATCACTTGCTTCATTAGTTAGATCTTTCATATTTATTGCTTTGCATAAAAGGCCATATAAGAGGGTTATAGGGCTTTAGAGAATAGATAGTTTACCTTCAGCTCCTCGTGGGTTCGACACTCAATACTTATCGAATTGTGCTACAGTGATTCCTTGCTCTTGGGGATTATCAAGTACTTTTCTGGCGCCGTTGCCGGGGAGCGTTGTGCTAAACTTTTATTCTTGTTTGCATTGCATACTAACATATAAATCTAAAACACAAAAAAAATTAGAAAATGGAAAAGAACCAAAAAAATTTAGAGTTGTATAATATCTATCTTGAGTTAGGACATGAAGTGTTTGAGGAGAAAATTAAATTTTATTTGCATAACACTCATGTTTGTGGTACTAACTCTTTGAACACCTTTATTGCTAATGCTCTGGAAAAGTTTAAGCTTGGGGAAGCCGTTGAGGATGAAAGTGATTTAATTGAGTTTGATGATCCATTATGCTCATTAGATGATAAGTCTTTATGTGGTGATTCTATTCAAAACTATGTGGGTATGTTTAACTTTAATGCTTGCAACTATTATGAGAGAGGAAGAGATAAGAATCCTCTTTATGTTTCTATGTTATTTAAAATGCAAGCTACTGATCACTACATGCATTGGTTATCACAAAATTGCTGCTATTTATTCATATATAAAATGCCAATGCATAGGAAAAGAGTTAGACTTAAAAGTTGATGGTTTGATATTCTGTGGTGTGTTCTTTATGCTTTAACTTCCTATTCGGTTTGAGCACACCTTTATATCCTCACAACATGTAAAATATCTTTACCTACTGATTTGTGACAATTAGTTTAGGATTTTCATTTTTTATAAAATTTGGGAAAGTTAATGAGAAGGATGAGTAATGGAGAAGTTGGGGTCGACCTTGAACATGTGTTGTTCATGCCAATGGAACCATTGCAAAGTCTCTATCATTAAACTTTTCCCAAAGCTAAAACCAAATAAAAAGAGTGATAATAGTAATTCGCTGTCCAGTTTTTGACATATCCTGTCTTTATTCTGCATTACTCTCATTACTTGTGTTTTGTGCGGTTCTTTTGATCAAGGAGCATTACATAACCATAGTAACAGTAGCTAATGTTTAAAATCAATTCATGATATGTCTTTGCTGAGCCTATGTGGATTTAATTTATGAAGGCACTAACCCCTCTAATCAAGTTTGTGACGAGTGTTGTGTAAAGAGAATTTTAAGGTGGAAGAATTGAGGGTGATGAACAAGATCAAGAGGGACAAAAACTCAAGCTTGGGGATGTACCCCTAGGCTCACCCTACATATATCAAATAAGTACAAGAATTTAAGCTTGGGGATGCCAAGCCACCTCACTTCAACCATCTTGATACCAAGTAAGTAAGCCTAGCTATATGGCTATAAAGAAAGCGCTTTGCGGGAGGCAACCCGGTTATTTTTGTGTGTGATTTTTCTTTGTGTCCTCTTGCTGTAACAAGAGATTTTGTGTCTAGTTAGTTCTGGAGTTTTTAATAAAGTGCCAAGTTTTACCCATGTTGGTCTTGAAAAGTTGCTATTTGAGTTCGGAGATTTTATTCCTGCACGAATCAGTGCACGGTATGATTTTTAATTCTTATTCTGTAACTCCGAATGAGCTCATATTTGAACTGTAGTTGCAACTTTTCATCCTCTGTATGCATGAATTTTTTCGGAATTTTTCGAGAAAGTTTGGTAGGGTAGAAAAATACGTTTTGCTGCTGCTGTTTTTCTGGACAGATTCTGTCCCATTTTGTTTGATGCATGCTTTGAGCTTTTAAGTTGAATCTTTTTGATCCAATTGAGTTTATGAGTAGGCATACAACATTATACACTTTTGGACATTCATATGAATTTTTGTTCAAGGATTATATGCAGCAAGAAACCTATTTGTTTATCACTATTAATGCACCCCACAGAAAAGAGATGGGAGAAACGGTGTTTTGAAGTTTTTTCACAGGGATTGGAGGAGATGCACCAAGAGCTATCCAAGGATGGTGAAGACCATAAGCTTGGGGATGTGAAGACAACCCCGCTGGACCTACACACTCTCGGTTTGCACACGTCCAACTTCTGTTTTTCGATCGAAACACTTTATCGCATAAACTTGGAGCGTCGTTTTTGTTTTTGTTTGAGTCTTGAGAGACCACCACACTATCAATTTATATGAGGAGCTACTGGAAATATGGGTTGAAATATGTTGGATGCTATTATCATGATGGGAAAAGGGATGTTTGAGTTGATTTTTAATGATACATATAGTTGCATGATTCATGAGCTTGTTAATGAGTAATAATATGTAAATGCTTTATCAAGAGTTATCACTTATTCATGTTTTGATGCTGAAAGTTATTTCACTTGTTTAACATGGATTAGTTAGTTCTATGGACACTCATGCATGCATCTAGATGGTCAACTTTCTCCCTTTTGCTAGCCCAAAAACTCCAACAAGCAAAAACTTGTTTCCAACACCTTCAACCAAAGTTATTCCAGTGAGTCCACCATATCTACCTACTAGCTTATGCTATTCCGAGTATGTTTCATGATATTTGTGTTATCTATACCTCTGAATGAAAATGATTATGTTATTGATTGCCATGGAAAAGTTGGTTATATAGCTCTCACGAACTTGATGCACATTTCTATCATTGCAATAAATAAAACATGACCCATTGTGATTAAGATTATGATGCTAGTGGCTTGATAAATGTTCGAGGTTGGGAGTTAGCCCATATGTGCTGTCACATGCAAAGCTTTCAACATGCTCCTTCATCTCATTTAGTTGATATCATGTACTTTTGTTTATGGATGCCTATCATGGTGAAATGAGGTGGAAATGAAGTAGTTTAAATGAGTTTGTATAAATGGTTAGAGAGACGCCTGGGCCGCTAATCTAAGCCATGCATTATTCATGGTGGAAATTTACTTACATGCTATGGTGAATTATCTATGACACACCTTACAATAAAAAGCTATTCCAATGGTAAATAAAAAGGGTGTTGAGGTTTTTCATCTTGTTTGTTTGTCTTGTCATTTTGATATGGGCTTGTTCCATATCCTGGGACAAGAGGTACCCCAGTTGACGCTCTTGATGATACTATTATTACTTACAATGATATATAACTTGAACTTGCTTTGTTTCCTAAGTTGAGTAATCATGGTGTAGGTACTTGTATTCAAGGGGCATGAGACATCCAACCTTTACTTTGTCAAGCACACTACTCATATTTGCTTTCACTTTAACCTTAATCATTCAAGATGCTATGATAGGGGCAATGAGAGCTTGACACCAATGAATACCTTATTGCAATCATTAACTTAAGTAGAAGAGTTTGGAAGTTGGATGAAACTTATGCATGCTTTACCTCTACTCACATATACATCTTTCCAAAGTGTACACCTATCATATTCAGATTTTCATCTACACTCTATGACCATTGTAGGATGTTCTACTTATCATTATGCATACATGTGTTCCATATTACTTGCTACTATGTTACACTTTGTGAACTATCAATGAACATCCTTGTCTTGAATACTTGATATCACTTCATAAACTATTTGCATATTGCTACTCCTTTGAAGAATGAATCATTTGACTATATGTAGCAATAGTAATCATCTTTGATATTCATTGTTAAGTATTAAATTGCAAAGTCCATGTTAGTTTTATCATCTTCATACTCGAGGACGAGCATGGATTAAGCTTGGGGATGTTGATGCATGTAAAATGCATACATGAACTTTGCACTTTAATTGCTTATATTCCAATCATATTTGCATCATATAAGGGTTATATCAATGTTTTATCATGATTTTGGGAATACTTCATAGTTTTCCCATTTATTTGGAATTAACCCTGCACAGGCAGAAAACCCTAGTTTTGTATTTTAATGTTTCAGGGACCCAAACGTCAACGAAATCACATGGAAATTTACGGGCGTCAATATTTGGAAGGAAGAAGGACTACGGAAAAAGGAAGCAAGCAAACGGAGGCCCGAGGGCCAAACGATCATGGCCCACGCGGCCACAGTACCAGGCCGCGTGGGTAGGGGTGGGCATAAAAACCGAAGACCGAAAACAGAAACCGAAAAGACCGAGACCGAAACCGAAATGACTGAGACCGAAAAAACCGTTAGAAATTTGGGTAGCAAATTAGAAAAGACCGAAATTAGATCAGAAATTCGGGTATCACTTATACATAACCCGAATAGACCGAAAGACCGATTTTATTTTATTTTTAGTGAATTACGTACCGAAGCAGCCGAATTTGTGTGTCAGCCCAGCTTATGTGTACATCTAGTATATAGGCCCAACTACTAAACCAACCATACCATCAAGTCTCTAGGCTCAACAACTGGATATCTCAGCCCAGCGTACTGTAGATTCTCCCGTGCATGAGGGACCAGTCGATCGCTTCCCACTTTCACAGTCCCGGGCGCCAATTCCCCTTCTCGCGCCCTATATTTTGGTCTATTTGATCATGACCGAAGACCGGACCGAATAGACCGAAGACCGAAGAACAGAAAACCGAAAAGACCGAATTTATTACGGGTATCATTTCTGGATGACCGAAATTGTTAAAGACCGGAAAGACCGAACCAAACTAACCGAAAAGACCGAACGCCCACCCCTACGCGTGGGACCCACCCGTTCGGGCCTCGTGGCTCCGTTGCCGTCGATCTTCGCTCCACCGCCTTCGTCTTGACCTAAAAACGTCTATAAAAAAGGTCCCCCGACGTTCTCTGGAAAGAGGCGGCGGAGAAACAGAAAACCACGAAACAGAGAGTCAGAAGGCTGCCGCCGGAGAAGATCGGAGGGGGGAAACGCCGTCGGAATCACCTCCGGAGGGCTCCACCCCCCTCCGGCGTGTTCATCATCGACATCTACAGCAAGATCATCTCCATCTCCACACTGTAAACTCTTGGCAAACATGATGTGTGGTGCAATATACTATTCCCTTGATCTATTGTGTCTCTCATCTGTGTTTGAGAAGTGATTTGTTCATGGCACTTGTGAAATAGTTCGTTGATTGGTTGCATACAAGTGTTGTTATCTTTTATGATTGTCTTTATGTACAATATATGAGTGCACGCATATGTTGGGGAATGCATGTAAGGTGATCACCGTAGCGTAATGGATTGAGTAGGACATGTCGGAGTAGAGAGAAACCGGTGTCTGAGACTTGAAGTCACTTTATGGGGGATATATATGGGGGACCCTAGAACTTAAGGCTATGGTGGGACAATTATGCCTTAATAATTCTTGTGCTGCACATTTATTTGGCCATGAGATCCATCATAAGAGTTGTGTTATTGCTCATTTACTTGGCTACACCTATTTATGGCTCCCACCTAAAAGAAACAACTAAGACTGAAACATGTGCTTCACTAATTGTGACAACCACGCGAATGAAATAACAATTGCTAGAACATTTGCTCCCTTGAGATATTTGCTACTTGAGATATTTGATACTTGCTACTTTGAGAAACTTGCTTGAGAAAACTACTGAGAGAAACTTGCTCTAAGAAACTTGTGTCTGAAACTTGATTGAGAAACTTGTTACTAAAAAACCCATTCCACATCACTTGCTTTCATTAGTTAGTTCTTTTCATATTTATTGCTTTGCATAAACGGTCGTATAAGAGGGTTATAGGGCTTTAGAGAATAGATAGTTTACCTTCAGCTCCTCGTGGGTTCGACACTCAATACTTATCGAATTGTGCTAAAGTGATTCCTTGCTCTTGGGGATTATCAGGTGGACACAAAGAAAATTCAATTTCCACCTCAGGCCACTGCGATTGGTCTGTCAGTGCTGGAATTGGAGTTGCATATGCAGCCTTGAATCTTTGCACCGAGTAATAATCATGCAAATATGGGTGCATATTTAACTTGGGTTTAGATGCCAAAAAAATTATGGCATGCTCACATGGTTTCCCAGTGTGTTGCCACTCTAGGCAGGTGCATTCATGCAAATCAGTGTCAACAACATGCCTCTTGCCACTCTTTGTATCTCTAACTTCAGCACCCCTCAATGATGATTTCTCAACAGATAGATGTGAAAGCTTTCTGCTCCTGTTGACCACTTGTTGTACCACTGCCGGAAGCTTATCCCCTTCCCAAATATCACCAATTCTTCTTATCAATTCCCACAAGCGCATGATCATGATCCTGATTTGGTCCACCATGTCATGCACAGGCAAGTCTTTCAACTCCTTCACCCTGTTGTTGAAACTTTCTGCCAAGTTGTTGTTGATATGATCGCACTTGATTGCAGTATTAAAACCTGACCTATACCATAACAAAGAATGGTAGGTGTTCAACCATGAAGCAAAATCATTCTCACTACATGCTGCCATTATCTTACCAAGGTGATAGGAATGTGTCTGTGAGGTGTAAGCTCTTGCTGCCGGCCACATGCGCCCAAATTATTCTCCTCTGAATTTTTTTATCAGATTCATCCACATATGGCCAAAGCACTCCCTCTGCTCAGCATGAGGGAAAACAAACTTCACCGCATTTTCTAGCCCTTTACATGCATCTGTGTGGATGGCCAAAGGTGATACTGACCCTAGGGCTCTTTTCAACTGCATCATGAACCATGTCCATGATGCCTCTGTCTCTGACTGAAACATTCCAATGGCAACAGGAAACATCCAGTTGTGTCCATCAAGAGCATTGCATGCTGCCAACTGACCATTCCATTTTCCAGTCAAAAAAGATGAGTCGATGCTCAAATATGGATGACACCCTGCTTTAAATCCATCTACGCAAGGCTTTAAACACATAATTTTTTTGCTGAAATAAACCTTGTCATCGTCTTTTACCTCAGTATCTATCTCCACCACACTGCCAGGTGACCTCTTCTCCACCTCTGCTTTAAAACTATACAACATCCTAAATGTATTTGCCCAATCACCATATAATGCTTTCATTGCCCTTTGTTTTGCCTTCCACACTGTGGTATATTTCAGCACAATGGGATACATCTTTTCCAGGTCAACTTGAAGTCTCTTTGCTGTAGTGTTTGGTGTCTTGGCTAAAATAGGAGTAATCTTTTGTGTAATCCAAATCTGTGATGTCATCCTTGAAACTGAACTGCTCATACATGTATGCTCATGTGGAATTTGATTTACCCTGATTGTATGGCCATCAGGTTGTCGTCTAGCAGATATGTACCACTTGCAAGGTTTGGCACCTCCATCAAAACCTTGGCACCTAGCATAAAATTTCTTTCGTTCAGTCCACAGAGTCTTGACATCAAACTCATGTCTCACTGCATAGGTCTTGAAACACATCCTAAACTCATCCATGTTTGGCCACATCTTCCCCACCTCAATGACAGGGTTCTCTCTGTCATACACATGCACCAGCTCATCAGCATGTGCATCATCTACATCATCTGCAGCATCTAACATCAACTCTCCATCCACTTCTTCATTGCCTGAATTTGTGTTACCATCAGCAGGCAAAGTACAGTCATCCTTCTCCTTATCTCTGTCATCAACTGGAATTTCAAACATTTCGGCCATCTTAGTGTCAGCTATTGGTTCAATGACCAAATCTGTGCGTTCAGCTAATTCTATTGCATTCCAATCAACAACAACCTTCCTAGCATCATGGCATCCCTGTTCTGCATCTGGGGAGCCCTCCTGTTCTGCATCTGCAGCAGCCCCCGTTTCTTCACATATCACTGTCAGTTCAGAGAGCATTGGCAACAATATCTGCTTCTCTGCAGCCCACTCAGCATCTGCCATCTGTGAAGCCATCTTTGATAGCACATAACCAACCCTGAAATCTGGGTTCAGATCAATGAGCTCTGCCCAAAAGGTTGCTTTTTTTCTTGTCCAACCTTCTTGTCGATCAATTTCATCAACCATATCTTCTCCATCCTCAATTCGGACATAAGCGTTCTTGCAATCATCATACCGTACCAGTGATACCTCTTGTTCTGAACCCCAAATAACACTCTCCCCAATTCTCTCCACCAGATTCTTCACTGCCTTCTCCTCCATGCTCTGAAGTTCTTGGGGATCAATATCTGTACATTTGACCTCCCAAATAATCCTCGTGTCTCTCTCAATGTTTCGAGCGCTACCATCACCTAGCTTGGCCTTACAAGGAAAGAATTCAACTGTAAATTCGAAGCTAGGCGCAGAATCTCCCCTGTCAATGGCGGGCGGGAAGCGGCAGTCAGCTAGGGGTGCAGGGGACGAAAACCAAATCGAGTTCAAATAAGCTAGAAGAGGGTGCACATTACCGATTTGAACTCTCTCCGGGCTCCATCTCATTCAATCCACGCGCACCTCTCCAGGCTTCTCTGATTTCAAATCGACCGGGAAACAGGTACAGGCCACAGACGCATCCAAAATTGAGGGGAACGAGACTAGGGTTGCGAAATTACTCACCAGAGAAAGCTGCGCCGCCGCCGAGAAGGCGCTCCATAGCTGGCGAGAAGAAATCGTTGCCACTGCCGGACAAGGGGGCAGCGCCGTCGAGCAAGGGCGGATCGAGCGGTAGTGGCAACTGAGTGGATCCCACCAGTCGGAGCACATAACCAGCCAAGTTCTAACCTAATCTCAGCCTCCGTTAAGAGCCAGACAGCTGTTTTATCAGTTAGTCCTGTCTGACCTATTCCCACGCTAACAAACGTCGCACCAGGGCTATTTCAGCCAACATCGTCGCATGCTGGACAATTGCCCTCAACGACGTCGCACAGGAGCTATTCGCCCGACGGCGGCGGGCGCGGCGGCAGGGTTGCGACGGCAATGGGGAACGGCGGCGGAGCAGCGGCGCAGCGGCGCGGTGTGGGCGGCCGGGTTTCGCGGCGCGGCGAGTCGGAGTCGCTGGTGTGGGCGTCGGCCAGGTGCGGCGCGCAAGGCCAGCGACCAATCGTGCGGGGGATGGTGGCGCAGCGACGTGGCGTGAGTGGCCGGGAGGCAGTGCGCGGAGTGGGCGGGACGTTTGCGGGGACGTTTTTTTTTTTTGCCGAGACGGACGATTGCGGACGGGTTCGCTGATTGGTTCGATCGAGGATGCGTGGGGACGTGGAAAAATAGCTCATCATTCGGCTAATCCTGACGGTAAGATCAAGTGGATTAACGGTAATGATTACAGGGGTATCCTACATCATTAGACAACCGTGAGACGTTAGATGTAGCCAATCGTAGGGCTGATGTTATTTGGATCAGCCACCCTCTGGCTCCTTTTATATTAGTGGAGATATAGAAGGGGGAAACCCAAGTTACAGGTTACACGACATATTTAAAAAAAATGCTTAGCAAGCCCAGAAGAATGAAAAAGAGGAACGCTAAACCAAATACATCTAACTGGCCGAAGGAGGATATAGAAGGAGGATATCTCGGCTCTAATCTTTGTAGCAACCTCTAGAGCATTCAGCTTCGGATCCTGGAAAATACGCCTGTTTCTTTCAGTCCAAATGTTCCATGTAATATACGCGGCCAGAGAAAGGCTCTCTTGTTTTGATTGACCCTTGCACTTCTCCTGAATTTGACGCCACCAGTCGATAATTGTGGTTGCAGATAAGGATATCTCTTTAGCAAAAACACAATCAAGCGCTAGATGATATGCAGATTCCATTACTTGGTCACAAAGACAGCAAAGATCATCATGGGGCCATCCTCGTTTGTTTAATCTGTCGGCTGTCCACACTCTGTTTTGCAAGAGTAGCCACATAAAGAATTTTATTTTTCCTTCTGCTCGCAAGTTCCAAGCCTTAGCAAATCTGGTTTGAGGATTCTACCAATGAACTGAACCTCATATGCAGATGCAGCAGAGTACATTCCATTTGTAGTGAGCTTCCAACTTGCCGAATCGGGTTCATTGGTGAGAACAACGTCACGGATCATCCACCATAAATGTAGGAATTGTTCTAGCTCTTCTTCCGAACTTAAACGTTGCAGCCCTCTCATCCAGGTTCCATTTGTCAGAGCCACCTTCACCGTGATCTTTTTCCTGTAGGCCAATTTGTATATGTCGGGAGCAATGGAGCTTGGGGATTCACCATTTAGCCATTGGTCCGTCCAGAATTTGGCCACTTCCCCATTGCCAAGCTGAATGATGGTGCAGGCAGCAAAAAGATTTTTGTCCATTGGACTACATGGTGTGTTGGCAGCCCTTTCCAAGGCCTATCATTTGTATCCCAACTGTACCACTCCCATCGCAGTCTCAAAGCTCTACTGAAGAGTTGAATGTCTTTAATTCCTAGGCCACCATATTGTTTTGGAGAGCAGACTTGTTTCCAGTTAACTAGACATTTTCCTCCGCTTGTTTCTTCTTCAGCATTCCAGAGAAACCCTCTTCTCAACTTGTCAATTTTATTAATGAACCATTTATCCGCAGGGAAAGTTGTCAGATGATAAACTGCAATGGAAGTAATTACAGAATTGACTAGCAGCAGTCTAGCAGATCTATCCATGAGTTTTCCTTTCCAAACCCGAAGTTTGTTTGCAATTTTGTCCAGAATTGCCTGCAGTTCGACTCTTGTTGGTTTCTTTACGCCTAGTAGTAATCCCAAATATTTGCAAGGAAAGGTTCCTTGAGTGCCACCAAAGCCAGCAAGCACATGAGATGTGTCCATGTCCCCGCAACCCACAAAATATGCTACACACTTATGAATATTGGTTCTAAGGCCTGTTGCATTGCCGAAAAGTTCTAGGATTTGTTGTACTGTCCTTTTTTTTTTGAAAGGAACAGCAGGCGCTCTGCTTTTGCATTATTAGAGAGAGAAGGTACAAAAAGGTTTGAAAAACCCTTACAACACACGCTCCAGGGTGAGGAACTCAAAACACTCTATACATATGTTTACCCAACAGTATGCACACTAGACGGCACGGTGAACAACATCTCCACATCACTTCTGACCAAAGCAGCAACCGAAGCTGCAGCAAGGTTCTTGCCCTCGAAAATTCGTCGTCCTCGCTCCTTCCAAACATGGCAGAAGATGTAGATCGCAATGGATGTGTCCTTCTTCATCCGCATGGAAGCTAGGCTGCTCCGTATCTTGCTCCACCAGTCACTGATGCAATTGGACCGACACAGAAGCTGAATCAAAGGCAGGTTTGAGCATGTGAAGAAGCTCCAGACCTCCTTGGCAAAAGAACAGTGCAGCGCCAGGTGGTTGGCCGCCTCCAGCTCCTGATGGCATAGGCAGCAAACATCATCGTGCGGCCATCCCCTGTTTCTGAGGCGATCAGCAGTCCAATTTTGATTTTGCAACAGCAACCAAAAAAAGAACTTCACTTTCCCTTCAGCTCTGACTTTCCAGGCAGCCTCTAAGTCTGGCTGCTTTAACCTTCCCCAGAACTGCACGTGATAGGCAGATTTCGTAGAGTATTGTCCATTAGAAGTGAGGTTCCAAACGATGGCATCGTTCTCCTGTGTAAGCTGAATCTGTTGAATTTGTTGCCATAGCTCGAGGTACTGATCAAGTTGTGCCTCTGAACTGATCCGATGTAAACCTCTTTTCCATCTTCCATCATATAGGGCTTCCTTGACAGTCAGGTTTTTCCTTGCTGCAAGAGGGAATAACAAAGGTGCTAAGGCGATAGGTGCAAGACCATTGAGCCACTCATCAGTCCAGAATTTGGCTGTATTTCCGTCCCCAAGAGATATGGACGTGCAAGCCTTGAACAAAGCCTTGTCCATCTTGTCACAAGGCGTAGCCGTCCCCTTCCAAGGCCTATCTTGGTCATCCCATCTATACCATTCCCAACGCAATCGCAAGGCGCGACTGAAAGTTTGGAGGTCTTTGATACCTAAGCCGCCATAATCCATTGGCACACAAATTCTCTTCCAGCTCACCAAACATTTACCTCCTGTGGCTTCTTCTTCAGGCGCCCAAAGAAAATTGCGTCTTAACTTGTCAAATTTCTTGATCATTCACTTCTCAGCAGGGAAGGCAGTCAGAAAATATGTGGCCGTGGCAGTTGCAACGCTGTTGTACTGTCCTCATATCCGAAGCTGCAGGTCTGATGAAGACGGCGGCATCATCAGCATAAAAGCTCACTCTCATTCTAGCAGTGTTGGAGTCCAAAGGTGACAGAAGTCTCTCTATTTGAACATTATATGTTTGTTATTGGTCCTCGCCACGTTCAGATTTCAGAATTTACCAGACGATCGGACTGTTTTGTGTCTCTACATGGATCGATCGATGGATGTTGCGCAGGAGCCGTGAGCCAGGGACTGGTCGCTGGTGCCCCTCGACGCGCTCTCTTCATTCTTCGCCAGGCTCGGCGTGGTCGATGTCCTCATGGTGGCCGGCCTCGTGTGCCGCTCGTGGCTCCAGGGGGCGAAGCTGCCTGACGTGTGGCGTGTCGTGGACATGGGGAGCGCCGAGGTCGTGATGTACATGCATCCGATGGTGGAGTGCTCTTTGTGGACCACGATGTGTTGAGAGCAATGGCTAAGGCGGCCATCTATCGTTCCGGTGGGCAGCTTTGGGGTGTTCGCGGGGACAGAGTTCGTCACCGATGAGCTCATACAGTACATCCTAGAAAGGTATTTTTCTTTCATTGTTATATTGATAATTCCTTGGTTTTTGTCCAAAGTTTCAATTGATATAGCACAAGAAAAGGATTACAGTCGAAGATATGCCTCCCTTGACATTGCAAGGGCTGGATCATCCATATGGAAAAGTTGTTGTCTTTTTGCAGGTCGCCCTCATTGACTTCCCTTCGCCTTGTGTCCCGCTAGTACCGTGTCTTCACCAGACGAGTCGCCATTGCGAGCTCCGTTCCCTTGAACTTGATTGTGTTCTTCGGGTGCGCAACTGCTTCGAGGTCTACGACGAGGACGAGCATGCCCTGCGATCAAAATTCGCTCGGATCAAGATCGTGACGCTCGAGTGCGACAAGGACTTCCGCAGTATACCTGCATACTTAGTACCATTTAGTGACAGATTGATGAGATTCGGATGGTATAATCGATTCTAAGTCAATATCCTTTTGCCCTAAATGGAAAGCATACGAAAAAGAAAAAAATTCAACAAGAGCAAGACGAAAGAACCGTTGTGGGAGGAGTGAATTCCACATTTACCCTCTAGTTATGCATTACAGCATTTGTGACACTAATTACCCCACTCATGAAAAATCATCTATATTACCCATTTTAGAAACTTTGCATCCTCGTTTTTTTGTACATATCAGTTGGGCAAGATGTGAGGTGCTCAATGGGGCTCAAAATTATCAGGAAAACAATGGGAAATTGCACATATGGTCATGCAAAGGCTAGACATGATTGTCGATCACGCCCTCTGACCTTTACATATTATGTCGCACCACCTAGATCTAGCATGCCGGCCTATTCTAGCAAAGCATGCTGAATGTCAAAATTGGGTAAAACCATGTTAAAGATTGCATATATGGTGTATTTCGGATTTTGGTTCACTAAATGGGGTAATGACTGTCACAAATACAACAACTATATATATACTTTTGTGAGACAGGAGAATCTGAATTATATATTACTGAGAATTACAAAAATCAACTTGGGCTGTCGGCTCCAAATAATTTTACAATGGATGAAAATGTTAACCAGGATATTCCGCAAATATCTTCTGAGGAGAATGGTATTCTTACAGTTGCTTTCTCAGTGAAAGAAGTGTACGAAGCTATATCTCAAATGGAATTGAATAAAGTTAAGAGGGGTCTCCATTTTGCAATATGCTGATGATACAATATTTTTTTCATGAAGCATGATTTTCCAAAAGCAGTTAATATGAAGCTAATACTGTGTAATTTTGAACAATTATCTGGGCTTAAAATTAATTTCCGCAAGAGTGATATTTTCTGTTTTGGAAAGGCAAAAGAGGTAGAAGATCAGTGTCGACAAATTTTGATTTTGTAGGGTTCTCTCATCAACATGGTTGGGCCTAAGCGAGGGATCAAATTGGTCGGTACCATTCTAATCGAATACTAGGGGAATAGGCGCGGACTTCGCCGCGCCCGTGGGCTCGTTATGTATAAATCTGTAGGAATTATAAAGTGATATTTTTTTTTGCATTTTGGTAGGTGATATTCATTCACAACGTATAAATAAGGAATTTGAATTAGAATGTTTAAATATGGTCGTAATTCAATTCTGAGAACGTCCACTCGGAAACTCGTTCAAATTTGGAAACCGTTGGAATTTTAGGAAGTCAATGTTTTTTACAAATGTTCATATTTAAAAATTGTTGGAGTTGGGAAAATTATCATGAATTGAATTGTTTTCATGTTTGTAAAATGATGAGGTTGGAAAGAATGCTATAAATTTAGGGAAATCAAATTTGAAATTCAGATTTAAATGCTCTAATACATTCGTTTTTTTTCCCGACAAATTTGTCCAAATATCGACAAATACGGAGAAGTTCGAACATGTTTTTGTTATTGTTGTTATTATATAAATCTGACAGGTGGCACCAAGCCGGCGTAGGCGTGACGTCAGCAGGGGAGCTCCGTCGGCGGCGACGACCACGGCCGCCGGCGCATCGCCGCGTTCCGCGAGCGCCCGGACTCGGCGGCGCCGCCAGCGTTTGGTCGCCGGAGCGGCGCCGGCGAGCGCTCGATGCGGCGGCGGATGGCGAGCGCGGCGGCGTCGTTTCCCGCGCGGCCGCGGCACCCCGGGACTCGATCCACGGCGAGGAGGTGGAGGAAGAGGCGGCGGAGCGTCCCGTAGCCGGCGATTTGGACGGGGAAGGCCGTGGCGGCGGCGCGCCGCGGCGGCACGGGCGGCGACCACGGGCGCGCGGGGAGAGAGAGGAGGAGAGGGAGAGATGCGGTGGCTTTTTTGCACGCAGGCCCTTCGTTTTCAGGGAAATTGCAATTTGGTCCTTCGCGGGGGGTGGTTTGCAAAAAAGTCCGCGCCAATAATCGTGCGCGCGGGCGACCGGTTGCGACCGGGGCGCGACCGGGTGACGTGGCGTGCCCTCATTGGTAGAAAATACCAGGTACTGTAGCTAGCTACAGTACCGCCTTTGGGAGCAACGTGGCCTATTCTGGGCCGTCAGTCGCGTCGATCGGACGTCTGGTAGAATCCGGCGACGTGGACGAATGAGGAGGGGCGGATTCCACGGCCTTTTATATATAGTAGGATATGACATAAAGATCAAGATAGGTGAACGTGAACAGCTAATCGACGGTGTCTCATTCTTGGATAACATAAACACATGTGATCGTAGCCCGTTTACATTTTGCATCCATGGCGATTGTGGCACAATTGACGTAGGTGTATCACGCCTTAACTCTGCATTTGAGGCGATCGTAGAAGTTACCGTTTCACAAGTGCAAATCTCAGTTTCAAAATGCGTCCTACCAGTGGGTTACATGAAGAAATCCGGCTCTTTGATGGTTTTATTAGCGAGTCACGTGGCTTGAAGAGGTCAGTGGTTGCTGTAGCGAGGGGTGATCAGTTGGAATTGAAGTTCAAGGTAGCCGCAACCTCGTGCATCCCAGCTGAATATTGTTGTTCCTTCGAGGCAAAGAAGCATGGTCATGCTACTCAAGAGATGAACATTGGTTTTGCATCAATCACAGTGAGGGTGATTTGTTCTATTTTAGAATAATATTAACAACCTTAGACTAAACTTTGTCAAAAAAAAAATTGGTCTACGATGAATGAGCTAAGAGTAGGCATAGAAGCTAATTAGCCAAAATATTGGGTCTACAATAATGTGCCATCTGGCTTCGAATTAGATTTGGCAACTTTGGGTTGTAATTAAACTAGGGTCATGCATGCTCTGGCTCGGAAGAACAGTTCATGATCAATAAAGAACAGTTCGTTTATTTGTCCATGATCAAAAAAGAACAGTTGTTCATTTGTCGATTCTCTCGCTCGATACAGGATTTGGCCCGGAACGCGAGAGGCCGCATGACCGTCCAGTTGAATCTACCAGCACGCTGCCACGACTCCCGAGCAGGCCATCCGTCTTCTGCAGTGAAAGCCCGACGGTTCACGTCCTTACTTTGCCACTATAAATTGGTTTCAACTAAATGACCAAAGGTATAGTCAGATTGCTCGAGCTTCACTCACACCGTCTCGGCTGCCGGAGAAGGTACGCGCGCTTGATCGAACAGCGGTCTGAACTTTTTCACTGTTATTACTGGCCATCTGCGCATCTCTGAATTCACCCGACTCCCTTGCTGTCGTCACTCTCAGACGTTCCAGTCCCAGCAGATCCATCGATGGACGCTTCGCCGCCGCCTGTGGCGGAGGATACGCCTGCCAGGGACTGGTCGCTACTCCCCTTCGACGCGCTCTCATTGGTCTTCGTCAAGCTCGGCGCCTTCAACGTCCTCATGGGCGCCGCCTTCGTGTGCCACTCGTGGGTCCAGGCGGCGAAGCTGCCAGACGTATGGCGTGTGGTGGACATGGACCACCACGAGTTCCTGCCCGGGAGGGGCAAAGTTATCAGGCATGCGCTTGCGATGGCGAAGGCGGCCGTAGACCGTTCCGATGGACAGCTTCGGGTGTTCGTCGGGACCATGTTCGTCACCGATGATCTCCTACAGTATATGGTGGAAAGGTTTATTTCTCTCATTCACGACCACCTGCTTTCTGTTCTTAATGTTATTACGTAATGAGTTTCAGGCTTTCAGTTCTTCGTCAGTTAAAACGAACATTACGTTCATGCATGCCTACCCCTGGACATTGAATCGGTGCCATATACATATTACTCCAAAGCATTGCTACTATAGTATGTTTCTTACTACGCAGAGGCGTACCTTTGTTTACTTTCCCTCGAGAATAAACATCGAAAACCTCATAGCACAGTAAAAAGATTGCATTCAATGTCTCATTTTTTTCCTGTGACATTGCATTGGCCTGGAACAACCCAACCCTAAGAAAAGATGGATTTTTTGCAGGTCGCCTTCACTGACTACCCTCCGTCTATTATCCTGCCGCGACGTCTTCAGCAAACGACTTGCAAATGTTACGAAAGAGTACCCCCTGCTGGAGCTGCGTTCCATTGAAATCGACGACATTGAACTCACCGTGGAAGGACTGACCGCTGTCCTTGAGAACTGCCCTGTCCTGGAGGTTCTTCGGGTGCACAATTTCTTCGAGATCAACATCGACGGTGAGCGTGCCCTGCGAGCGAAATTCGCCAGGATCAAGACCATGACGTTCGAGTGGGATGATAAGTACGGTTCTGATTTCGAGTGGAGTGATTATGACTTCGACCATGTTCCTGATTTTGAAGATGAGAGAACAGACGATGGTTCGCTGTGACCTGAGAATGCACCGTACGTGCTCCCAATATGTTTGCAAATGGCCAATATGTTTGTGATAGAGCTTTGCAAACGAATTGAGGCCTTTTCTCTACAAAAGGCTTCCCATTGGAAACATGATTGATCTTTGAATTCCTGCTTACCTGTTTTTTCCTTTCCAATGCGTTATATCTTAAGTACTCTTAAGTACGCCTAGTTAGTAAGTAAATTGTATTTTGTGTTGCACAAAGAGTCATCCACTCATCTAGATAGATGATTTGCGATAGGAAAAGTATTGCTGGCCACCCTACAGAGTCGTCAGATTAGTCAATATCAAAATATTAGAGATCAACATATTTCTACATGGTAAGGGATTAATATATTTCTAACATGGTAAGGGATTAATATATTTCTACATGATACTTCCTCCGTCCCAAAATAACTGTCTCAGATTTACCCAAAAGTGGATGTATCTAGACATGAAACATATTTAGCTACATCAACTTTTATACGTACAAATTTGAGACACTTATTTTAGTACGGACTACGGAGTGAGTATAAATTTGACTCACGCCCCTGATTTGAAGTTTTTCACCACTTCCGCCATAGCACGGTACAGCGAGATCAATGTCTTTTCCTTGGGACACGGCACCCTAGTCACGATCAAAGTTCGGATCAGTTCTACGGATTCAATTTCGAAATTTCAAATTTAATAGATTTGATCCAGTTAGTCATAAAATAAACCTAAAATCCTTCCCCCTGTTTGTCTCGGCCTCCACCACCATCCCCGCTCTGCGTCGTTTTTTCTTCGAAAACGCCTGGCTCCAAAACCCTTCCTTCCTCACCACCACTCTCCCTGCCTGGTCTCGCCCCTCCTCGACCCGCGACGCCGCTTGCAACATTGCTGCCAGGGCTAAGAGCCTCCGTTCTGCTGCTAAGGTTTGGAAAAAGGATCACCGTTTCATCCCACGTCACGATAATGACTGCAAATTTGTTATTGATCTCCTTGATTTTTTGGAAGAGTCGCGCCCTCTCTCTGTTGCAGAGTCCCAGCTCCGGAACGACGCGAGGGCTGAGCTTGCTGCCTCGGTCTGCCGCCAAGCTGCTCACTGGAAACAACGCGGCAAGTTTCGGGCGGTGAAGGAGGGCGATGAAAACACGCGCTTCTTCCACGCCATGGCATCCCAGCGCATGCGCCGCAACCACGTCCGCTCGCTGGACGTGGGCGGGGACATCATCGTCGACCACGGCGCCAAGGCGGCGGCCCTCCATGCCTTCTACTCCGAGCTCCTCGGGAGGACGCGCCCCACTGCCTGGCATTTCGACCTGGGCCGCTTTACCGCGGGGCCGCGCACGTTGATGGGCCGTCGCTTGTGGCCCCTTTCACCGCCGCTGAAGTCAAGGCCGCTGTGGACGGGCTGGACCGCTCCAGCGCTCCTGGCCCTGATGGGTTGGGCCCCAGCTTCTACCGGGCCTGCTGGGCCACTGTCGCCAACGACGTCCAGCTCCTCCTCGACGGATTCTTCGCCGGCAACGTCGACCTGGGCGCGATCAACCGTGCCCTGGTGGTGCTGCTGCCAAAGAAGGAGGGGATCCTCCCCCCCAGCGCCTTCCGCCCCGTCTCCCTGCAGAACTGCAGCATGAAGATCATCTGCAAGCTCCTTACGTCGCGCCTCCAGAAACAAATCGCTACCCTCGTGGATGTGGACCAATCTGGGTTCATCGCCGGGCGCAATATCTCCGAGAACTTCGTCTACGCGACGGATATGGTGCAATGCTGCTTCAAAAGGAAGGCTCCCACCCTGGTGCTGAAACTGGATTTCGCAAAGGCCTTTGACTCAATTGACTGGGGGAGTCTCCGCAAAATTATGGAGATGCGAGGGTTCCCTGCTCCATGGTGTGATTGGATGGACTGCATCTTCACCTCCTCGCGCTCCGCCGTGCTCCTCAACGGAATTCCCGGGCGCTGGATCGACTGCAAAAGGGGGCTTCGGCAAGGAGACCCACTGTCTCCCTGCCTGTTCCTGCTCCTCCCCGATGTCCTGCAGCAGATGATCAGGCTCGACGGCGTGCTGCGCCACCCCCTTGCTGCCGATGCTCCACCCCCCGTGCTTCAGTACGCCGACGACACGTTGATTATCCTCCGGGCGGACGAGCAAGCGATCCCGAGGTTGAAGAAGATCCTGGATGATTTCGTGGCCGCCACGGGGCTCGTGATCAACTTCTCGAAGAGCACCCTTGTTCCGATGAACGTTGCCCCTGATCAGGTGGCGGCGATCAACTCCGTGATGGGCTGCGCGGTCGAGGGCTTCCCTCAAACCTACCTGGGCTTGCCCCTCTCGTCCGAAAAGCTGAAGCTGGACGCGTTCACCCCCATCATCGCCAAGGCCAACAAATACCTCTCTGGGTGGCGCGCCCTCCTGCTGTCCCCCGGTGGCCGGCTCATCCTCGTCAACGCCGTCCTCGATGCTCTCCCCACTTACGCCATGGCGGCGCTCCAGCTCCCGCCCGCGGTGATCAAAGCACTCGACGCTCTCCGCCGCGCCTTCCTGTGGGGTGCGGTCGACGGCATCTCCGGCGCCAAGTGCTAGGTGGCTTGGGACCGCGTCTGCCGCTCCAAGGGCGAGGGAGGGCTCGGCATCCGTGCACTCGCGGTTCAGAACGCCTGCCTCCTCGTCAAAATCCTGCATCGCCTGCACTCCTCCGACAAATCCTCCTGGACCTCCTGGGTGTGGACCGAGACGGGTGCGGGGTCCATCCTGGACCGCGACGCGGGCTCCGATGCCGGGGCACATTGGGCCGCCCTGCAGCGTCTCATGCCGCTATACCGCTCGATCACCACGGTGGTGGTCGGCAACGGCAAGCGGACATCCTTCTGGCACGACTCTTGGCTCCCTGACGGCCCCCTGGCGGGGTCGCATGGCGCCCTTTTCTCGCACACGACGCGCGGCGAAGCTTCGGTGGCCTCCGTGATCGCGTGCGGCCTGGACTCGATTCTAGGCCCTCGCCTCACGCACGCTGGCGTGCGGGAGAGAGACTCTGTGCTTCGGCTGCTCCGCGAGGTCCACGTCTCCTCCTCCGTCGACTCCCGTGTCGTGATCAAGCTCTGCGTAGGGCCCAAGGGCTCGCTGCGCACTTCCAGCCTCTACAAGCTCTGCCACCTGGGCGGTGTTTCCGCCACGTTCTCCGACTTTGTCTGGGGTGGCTAGGCGCCGACCCAGGTGAAGTTCTTCGGATGGCTCCTTGTCCAATCCAGAGTTCACACACGCGATCTCCTGCTGAAGAAAACCATCGTCACCCCGGAGGAGGCTGGCTGCCCTTGCTGCCCTCTACCGCTGGAAACCGCCAGCCATATGGTGCTGCATTGCCCCCACGCTGCTGCTTTTTGGGCGCACGTCGGCGTCCGGGTGCCCATCGACGCTCTGGTCACGGACCTCCTTCGCCTGCCTCCGCCCCCAAACATCCACGCTGAAACTGGGGCAACATTTATGCTGCTCTGCTGCTGGCATCTGTGGAAGACCAGAAACGCGGCGGTTTTCAGGGGAGCCGCTCCATCCCTTGCTCTCTCGCTCAAGATGTGTCGAGACGACGCGGTGCTCTGGCGCCCTCGCCTCCCGCTTTGGCTGCAACCGGCAGTTGATGCCTGGCTTTCCTGCCTCAGGGCCCCTCTGTAATCACCTCCCTCCCCCTCTCTTGTAATCTCAAAAAAACTCATCTGAGGGTCTGCCCCTCTTTTTGAAATATATATTCAGGTGGGGACTTTACTCCCCCGATGAAAATTCAAAAAAAAATAAACCTAAAATCTCTACGCATGTCAGCATGGCTCTTCCGGGAGCAGCGGACGGCGCCAAACATCGCGCGCGTTGCCAAAAAAAAAAAGTGCATGCTGATGATGCATGCATGCATGCATGTAAGGCCACGGACGCAGGGAATCTGGAATGCATGTAAGACCAGCCACTATGTGCACAAAAAGCGAACCATACTAGCCTTTGATTCGGTTCAACACATAGTGCAGCATCGACTCAAAACTTCTGACAACAAAAGCGACTCAACATGTTGGTTCGGCTCAAACAACTAAAGAATTGATTTCCCTGCATGCATGGCTTGTTCACACGAAGGAATAGGAAGGATAGAGAACAACTTTTTCCCCAACAGGGTCCCACGGGCCACGGTTGTCAGTTGGTGCGCTTCACACGTACTCCCTCCGTTCCATATTAGATGACTTCTATTTGTATAAAAGTGAATGTACCTAGACTTGTAACATGTCTAGATACATCAAATTTTGTACAAATTGAAGTCATCTAATTTGGAACGGAGGGAGTAGTAGCTAATTCATCACCGATTCATATCTGACACCTTTATGCATTGAACCGAACCTACATAGTGCATGGCCTAAGGCCACGGCTGCAAGAATTGAGGCTTGAATCAGGGAATCTGGAATTGTACAGCAAATTCCGCCGTTTGGGCTCGCTATAGAATTTAGGCCCGGAAACGCACACCAATTTCGAGCGCAACCCCCGCAAGTGTCCGCGCGGCCCGATACTTTCCGAGCGTGGAGCCTCAGAAAGGCACGGAAACGGAGCTAGCTCGCTCCCCTCGCGAAATGTTGCTCTCCTCATGACCTCGCTCGAGAACAGAAGCGGCCGCCCGACGGAGTCGATCTAGAGCTCACGCATCACACGGCGGCGCCGGCGGCTTTGGTTCCGCCCTCCTCTATCCCTCCCTCCCCTCCGAGTGCCGTCCCCTTGCTGATGCCGGCCTCGTTCGTTTCTCCCCGTGCCCCCTCCCGGCGACCTAACAATGGAGGGGAAGGGCGGCGGCGAGCTGGTCATCTCCAATCCGTCCTCTTCCTGGGCTTTTTTCCCCTCCGATCTCTCTCGTCTCCTGCATGGCTGCGTCCACCCTGCATCTTCCGTGTCTCCTCCTCTGACGCCGTTCATTGAATCTGAATTTTTTTTGCTGCCTAAACGTGTGATTTATTTGCACTGTGCAAGTCTCCTCCTCCGATGGCATTCTACTTGCTACTTGCTTTTCCTGTAGTTGTGACCTGTGAGTGTATCATAGCAGTCGATATGTGCATTTCTGTTTTATGCAGGGAAGAATGACAAGCTAATCTTGAGATTTAGACTACATCGCACTTGTTTGCGAATTGTTTATTTGTACTATGTGTAAGACACATGAATCACACACTTGTGCTATTTTTAGAGACAAAATTATTATCCATTTGTTGCTGATACTTCAAAACTATTTACTTCTACTTGTGTTATTGTTGTGACTTGATTTCAAAATTTAATGTTATTATGTGTGCAAAATAATATATCAATATTAAAATATACACATACAATTTTATTCATATATGTAACAAGTTTTATATTGTCTAAACTCCACAAAATATCGAATTCCAAGATTTATACATCTAAATAGGAATTGGAATGGTGTGCTACCCTTTAATTTCAACAGGGCCGGCTCTATATTTTGCGAGGCCCTGGGCGAAGTTGACGACAGGGGCCCCTATATCTAATTGAGGGCATGGAAGGCATGGAGGACATCATGGATTCGTAATTCATGGAGGACATACCGCAAAGCTGGGCAGGGGCGACCAAGATGGCAAGATCGTGCGGAGGCGCGGAGTAGAGGAGCAAAGCAGTCATGGCGAGGTGACTCGATCCAAGAAGAGGCGAAGACGAAGACGAACAGGCGACTGGCGATTTGATCGAAGATGAACAGGCGAACAACGGAACAAAGGCTCTCGTGCGTGCGTTTCCTCGTCTCCCAGCGATGGATGCCAAAGGCCTAGCCCAACAAACTTTTTTTTTAAATGAAACGCCCTATAATCATCGAAGTATGAAAAAACATGTAATATTGGGCCCCCTCTGACCTGGGCCCTAGGCCGTCGCACCTCCTAACTAGGCCTAGAGCCGGCCCTGAATTTCAACAATGAATTCCATTCACAACCAAACAACATAATTTGAATTGGAGCCCATTTACTTTCTATCTTGGAAATGGAATTGGTAGCCCAATTCAATTCCAAACAAATTTTTCTACATCTAAACACAGCCTAAGGGAGTTTCGGCTACTAGCATTTCGGTGTTCTAAAAAAAAGAAAAACTACTAGCATTTCCGGACCCTGTGGGAAACCCAGAATGGGGTCTAAAATTTTGTAAATTTATTCACTGCCTCCATCCACACGGCCGCCACTGCAACGTCTCTTTTTTTTTTAACAACTGTAGGCGTCAGAGACGCCAAATTTTATTCAGCTCATGTGCAAAGTACAACATGGATTACATAGCCCTGCAATAGTGTTGAATTCAATACCGAAAGTACTGGGCAGTGATCAGTTTGATGAGCTGAATTAACACAAGAAAAGATAGGCTCATGTAAGCAACGCCTAGCCCAGAGCGAACGTACGACCGCGCGCCGCCTCTCTCAGCGCTCGATGACCGGACTTCGCAGTTTCGCTAGCTCCTGGCCGGTTAATCGGTCGCTAATCAGATAAGCATAATAATGCATCTGATGCTTGTTATTTATTTGTTGCAGTAGAGTAATTCTTTTCTTTTCTGTACATCTCTTTTGTACAACTTTTTCTCCTATCTACTATCAATGAAACATAGGACCTTGGACCTGCTCTCTTCCCCGCTACAGTAGAGAAGAGGCGATTTTTCCCCTCCTTGTTCGATCCAGCTCGCCGACGGTGATTCGCCGGTTTCCCCTCCCTCCGCCGGCCGCCGCGGCGGCGGGAGGGTGGGGAAACCTCGGATCCTGTCTGTATATAGTCTAGGGTTGAGTAGGGGCCTGCCGGCGGCGTCGTGGAGAGGATGGCGCGGCCGGTCAGGCGTTTTGGTGGCGGCGGTGACCACGGATCCGCCTCCTTCCCAGCGCTTGCAGCTCGGTGGAGCTGCGCTGCGCTCGCTTCCCGTCCCGGTGTCCGTGGAGCGGCGGCGCCGGTTCCGAAAGCTTCTGAAGGTGAAGATATTGCGAACCAGATCGAGGACGATGACGGCGATGCAGGGTGAAGGCTCTCTGGAGCTGAGGACTGTCGACTTCCCGTCCGCCATGGGACTCTCTCCGATCCAAGGATGCAGTGGAGGAGCGGCGGCGGCGCGCCGGCAGAGCATCTTCTTCGACGGCGTTGACTTCGTAGTTTCTGCAGGATTGGATTGTAATTTTCTTTTTCTCAAGGACTGTCTTGTAAGAACTGTGGTTTAATATATCTGATCCTTCCCCGCAAAAAAAAAAAAATACTATCAATGAAACAGCAGACTGGACTGCTCTTTCCGTCAAAAATAACCTGCTTGCACTAGCTGACGCGCGATTGAGGAATCTAACTGCTCGCCTGCTAATCGGTTAATCAGTCGATCTGTCAAGGATTGAGTAATGCATCTGATGTGGTCTCCAGCGGCCAACTACTAATTGTACTTAGGGGCCTGATGTGCACAGTTCTAGTTTTTGTTGCCAGTTTCAGCTCATCTGGCTCCTCTCACTTTTCTTCGTGGCTCGGTGCGTAGTAGAAAGTCATATGGCCAGACATTTTCATTAGTTCACCTCGACTACTACATTGAGCAAGATACAGAGCGTGTGGTTTAGCAACAGCGTTTTGAGGAGACTGTAAAAAAAATCTTCATGTACTGACGCTTCGTCCACTAATGGCCACGCGTCTGGGTCACACGACGACTCCCTTGTCTTCGGTGGGCCCCTATTGTTCGTGGGGCACAAGCATTAAACAAGTAGCTAGATGTCGGCCGGGCCGACCACCGGAGACAGCGGCCGCAACTTCTTCAGACTCCACACGCTTTACTCTCTGGTCGGCGCGGTGTGTAATTGGATTCTCGCCAAACCACAACTTTTAGTCCCACAACCCGTCCCGTGCATTTTGGTCCCACAATTTGCGTGGGCTAATTGTCCCACAACTTGCTTAGCCTAAATTAATTAGTCCCAAATCGTTGTGATGCTGACACATGTAATGTCACGGTGCCTGATTGCACTCTTGTGTTTTTTGTGCAAAACCCCCTGTAGTCTATCAATATTGCAAATATGTCCCTAAGCAGTTCAAAGCAAATTTTAGAGTCAATTGTCCAATCCGTAACCCTGGATAGCTCTCCCGGCGGCGACGGTGACCGTCGAAGCCGTCCAACGGAAGGCGGAGAGCGTGAGGTGGGGGTGAATCGTAGGAGGAAGGAGGAGGTGTTCCAATGGGAACGATTCGAAGCTCGGGGCGGCTCGAATCAGAGCTCACGGGTGGCGTCGGGGGCGGCGACGGAATGAGCAGCGACGACGACGACGTATGTGCCACTTCAGACCTACCTAAACCACAGCGCAACCGCGAGGAACCCGCGTTCGGAGAGCAAAAAATGGTCGTCGGACATACCGTACGCTGGTGGGTCTTCATTGTGCTTGTTGTAGTGCATATCCGCCAGGTTTCGGAGAGAAGCGACGCGACGGCGCCATCCCCGCGCCTCCGCAGAAGAGTTGGAGATCGCTCTCGCCCCCGTGTTCAGGTTCGAAACGAAAAAAGGTAAGTACATAAAAGGAATAAAGGAAACCCTAAATTTTGTGGACTAAACTGCGAAATTCCTGTCCAATGATAACTGCCGCACGCGGAAGGAGTTAAGAGCGATTTCTTATTCTTCAAGGGACTGAATTGCAAATATTTTCTTTCCAGCCAGCGTCCCACATGGCGCATTAGGACTAATTAATCCAGGCTAAGCAACTTGTGGGACTGTCAGTGCATGTTTTGCAAAATTGTGAAACTAAAATGCACGGAGTGTGCAAGTTGTGGGTATATACCTCCCAAACCACATGAGAGATGGCGGAAGAAAAGAGATCGAGAGCACCGAAGCTACCAACGATTCGAATCCGTACCGTTTGATTAATCGTTAAGCAACTCGAGCTGTGAACAAAAAAGAACAAAGAAACAAAGAAACTGCTGGTGCCAGGTACAGATAGACTTTTCCTTTCTCAAAGTTGATCTTTTTATAGAACTTCCATTCAGACCTGAGGAAGAAGAATCTACGACCCAGCTGCAATTTATATAGCCTCTCGAAACCGAGCTGCCAGACAAGCGAAGACGCGTGCGCCCGTCCCCGCCGACCGATCCATCCCCATTCCAGCCGCCACCTGCTCCGCGGACGACGTGCGCGCGTGTCGCGCCTGATGGACGAGGCGGTGCCGGCGCTGGCGGTGGTGGACGCGCGGTTCTGCGCGGGGGACGAGGCGTCGCTGGCCGTCACCAAGACTATCAGCATGTCCGGCAACGACTTCACCGTCACCGACGCCGCCACGGGCGACGTCCTGCTGCGCGTCGACGGCGTCCTCTTCAGCCTCCGCCGCCGCTGCCTCCTCGCCGACGCGCACCGACGGCCCGTCCTCACCGTCCAGGAATCGGTATGTCTTGCATCACGAATTTCATCCGTTCTTTCCCCCACTCTGTTTCCCCAAGCTTGCTGATTTCTTCTCCTCTGGGAGCTGACAAGAGTTGGATGTTTCTGCGGTTGGTGGTCGCAGGCGCTGGTGATGAACAAGCGGTGGAAGGTGTTCCGCGGGGACAGCACGAACCGGCGGGACCTGCTCTTCACGGTGGTCAAGCCCTCGGTGATCCCGCTGCGGTGGTCCACTAAGGTCAGCGTCTTCCTCGCCAGCAACGACGCCGAGCAGGCCTCCGACTTCAGGATCACCGGCAGCTACCACGACGGCGCATGCTCCGTCTCCCTCGGCGAATCCAGCACCGTCATCGCAAAGGCAAGCCTCCATGGCACAAACCAATATCCCAACTTTGCAATACTTTCCTTTGATCAATCGACATATTCATGATTCGATTCCCCCACTGCAGATCGACCGGCGGTCCACCGTGGTGAGCGCGCTGCTGGGGAAGAACACCTACAGCGTCACCGTCAACCCCGGCATCGACTACGCATTCATCGTCGCGCTTGCCGTCGTCCTTGACGAGATGCACTACCAATGATCGGACCTCCAGCTTCCGGGCTCCGGCCGGCTCCACGAATTGCTGCATCCGACCGACCGTCACACTTGGTCTTGTTGTTGTCTAGTGCGTGTGTGTAGGTGTGGGTCATGCTGCGGTGTAGGTGCAGGGGAAGCACGAATGCTCCGAGCCCTGCTGCGAGCACGCTGTGTCGGCCGTCAGAGCCCGATCAGAAGAACCATGGCGTTCAGATTTGGGGATTTGATACAAAGATTTTGATCCAATCCAGTGTGTTCAGACAGAAACTTGCTCCAGTTCAGTTTCTCTTAACTGTTCTGTTGTGAACTTAGAATTCGCCTCTACGGACAATCGAATTATGTTCCCAGTGAGCTGTCACCCTTGCTCGCTCTCGCTCTCTATGCTGTAACCTGGCTTTAGCCTCCTAATCAAATGAAAATTTCAGGTGACAAATCTTTGCTGCCGGTGTCACCGGCTCAACATTAAGTTAGAAGATGACAAACACTCTAAAGCATGCATGGTTTTTTATAAGGAAAAAAGGATATTTTAAAATATGCTTGATTTTTTTTTGCAGGTAAAATATGCTTGATATATTCACATGGAGAGCCGCAAAAGCAAAAGGTTAATGTGAAAATTTTCTGTCATGGGCTCCCAGTGAGAAGACCAAAAACCAACGTATACCTCTTTAATTCAAATAATCTCAAATGAATTTAGAAGACTTGTTTTTTTTGCGATAAAACGAATATATTAATATCAATATGATACAAATTATACCCAAACTCGATAACAAGAGCCACTCCACTAGCGATGTCAACTCGAGAGTAACAAGAGAAGTGTTCCAACAATGACGAGTTCGATAAGGGAAAGGCGCATGACGCTGATATCACAGAAACCCACCACGTTGTAGCGGTGGCATCCGTGTGTGGTACTGGTGCGCACCTCCTTGGCCGTGTCCGGTTTCAGAGCGCCTTCTCCTCATGTTGATGTGCATGTGGTAGCTTTGTGGTCGGTCTCAAATGCGATATCTCGGATTGAAAGATGCGAGACATAGTCGGGGAGTGCCGAGTGAGCCCGTTAGTGAGACCTTGTATTCGATCCAAATGTCCCTTGTGGGTGCCATTAAGTTCTTTAAGGTGTCATTGAGGTGGTGTGTTCTTCCTCTTTCTTGGGGCGATATGGGGAAAGTCTAGATCCGTTTGGGTTGAATGATAACATCATTCTTGTGACACTATCCTAATGGTGTGAAATATAGTTCATTGCCCTATTTAAGTCCATTTGGTTAGCAACCCTTTTTTTAGAAAAGGGGGGGGGGGGGGGGGGGGAGCCTCTGCATCAGGATGATGCATACGGCCTTTATTGCATTATTAACGAGTATGAAGAAGTCTTACAACTCAGGGATCACAAAGGGTTGAAACATGAATCAACCAGCGAAAAAAACAGAATATCATGGAACGCCTATGCATCAACATGCTATCCTATTTGCACATCGCCAGCCGAAATGGGTGAAGAAGTCCTGTGCGACCATCTCCAAACGGTTGCACCCAATATCCGTGGTCTGCCTTTGGTCCTCTGACTGGAGAAAGGACACGTACGGATCCAGTGCGTTGCCAAAGGAATAGCCTGCAAGAAATAAGTGTTTTTTTTTTAGGAAAGGATCTGATCCATATATTCAGAACACACAGTACAACTTACAAACAAGTCCAACACATAAAAGAAATTACAAAAGGACCCTGCAAATTGCACAGAGCACCCTGAGCATCTGGAAGAAGTTCAATCGGATCCCTCGCCGGCTCCCAAGATCCTAGCCGACGCCGCCGTCGCCGTACCTCCTGCCGCCGGAGAGAGAGCGCCGCCACACGTTGTAGATGGCCGCAAGAGTCGTCCGCCGCTGCGCGACGAAACCTAGCCGCGATGAACGCGCACGGCCACAGCGCCAGCTCCACAGCACCTCCCAGATTCCAGCCGACTCGACGTCGCCCAGGCCCGCCACCACGAGCCCCCACCCACCTCCAGTCGCCGCTCCCCTCGCCTCCACGGCCGGCCGGAGCAAACTCGACGAAGAGGACCACCACAAACAGCACCAAAAACAGATCACCACCGCCCACCAACATCTCCCCTCTCCACCACGGACGGACGGAGAAGCAAAGCGGGAAGAGGAGACCTGACGAAACACCTCCACGACCTCCCCGGCACCGAGGCCGGAACGGGGAAAGGAGGGGGAGGACCACGCCCTACATGCCGACACCGTCGCCACCGTCTTCGACGCCATCAGCTGGGCACACACACCTAATCTACACACAACTAGCCGGAATCGCAGGACCGGGGTTCCCCCACTCTCCCGCCGCCGAAGCAGCAGACGGAGAGGGAGGGAACCCCTGGCCTGGCCGGCGGCGAGGTGGGAGAGACGAAGTCGCCTTCTTATCGCCTCCCGCGCACTGTAGCGAGAGGATAAGAGAGGACGGGTGTTTCATTCGACATAGAAAGAAGTGTTTTTGGCTTTGTTAAAAATATAATCATTCTGAACATGCCATATGGCCCACAGCAGCGCACAAACACCCACTCTTATTTGGGTTTTGTCTCCCTTGCTTACTCCATTCAACCAATTTCCAAACAAATTTGTTATATTAGTTGGTGGTGTAATATTGAAAGCCATATGAAAGATACGCCAGATAACACGAGCAAGTGGGCACGTAATAAACAAATGTTGAATTGTTTCATCTTGATCACAAAAACAACATTTAGTGTTCCCATTCCAATTACGTTTAATCAGATTATCCTTGGTTAACAGAACTTTTGTTTAAGAACCACATAAAAATCCTTATTTTTAGTGGCACCTTAATTTTCCAGATATACTTACGAAGGTATTTCGTATTCCCATTCATGAGATCTAGATACATTGATTTGACGGTAAAAACTCCGGAGTTAGTTAGCCCCCAAACAAACATATCATTATTTTCAGTTAACTGGGTCTCCATCAGCCGGCTCGCCAAATGCAGCCAACTGAACCATCTATTGCCTGTCAAAGCTCGTCTAAATTGGATATTCGGATGCTCCTGCTCTAAAACATGTGCCACAGAAACTTGTTTTCTATGGGTAATGTTATATAACGTCGGATATTGTTTCACAAGAGGTGCACCCCTAACCATACATCCTCCTAGAATCTTGTATTCTAACCATCGCCTACCTTGAAAGAACCTCTCAAAAGAAAATCTTCCTTAACTCGCATGAGTCCCTTCCAAAAGGCTGAGTCTATTGGTTTTTCTTGAACTTGAGCTAAGGATTTAGAGTGTAGGTATTTTTTTGTAATAATCTCCAGCCAAACTCCTTCCTCATTAAGGAGTTTAAACAGCCATTTGGAAAGCAAACATTTATTTTTGAGCTCTAGAACTTCCACACCGAGCCCCCCTTGATCTTTTGGTCTACAAATAATGTTCCATTTTGTAAGTCTATATTTCTTTTTATTACCTACACTTTGCCAGAAAAAGCGTGATCAATAAAAATCTAATTTTTCCGTACCCCTTTAGGTATTTCGAGAAAAGATAACATAAACATTGGTAGGCTTGTTAGAACCGAGTTAATTAAGATTAGCCTATCTCCATACGAAAGGAGATTACTAATCCAACAAGCCAATTTCTTTTCAAAACGATCTTCAATTGATTTCCACTCACTATTTTTTAATTTCCGAAAGTGAATAGGAATTCCTAGGTATCTAAACGGCAGAACTCCTGATTCACAACCGAAAATCTCCCTATATTGAGCCTCTACTTCTTTTGCCTTACCAAAACAAAAAAAATTCACTCTTGTGGAAATTTATTTTTAGGCCAGAAAGTTGCTCAAAAATGCACACAATAAGTTTCATATTTAGAGCTTTCTCCAAATTATGATCCAAAAAGAGGATAGTGTCATCAGCATATTGTAAAATGGAAATCCCACCATCAACTAGATGCGGAATTAGCCCATCTACTTGACCATCTTCCTTGGCTCTTGCAATTAGGATTGCCAACATATCTGCAACCACAATAAAAAGGATAGGTGATAGCGGATCACCTTGTCTTAAACCTTTACGAGTTTGAAAATAATGACCTATGTCATCGTTTACTCGAATTCCGACACTTCCTTTGTGAATAAAATCATTAATCCATCTACACCACATAGATCAAAACCTTTCATTTGCATCGCTTGTTGGAGAAAAGACCATTTCACCTTATCATATGCCTTTTCAAAATCAATTTTAAACAGAACTCCATCCATTTTTTCCGATGAATTTCATGGATGGTCTCATGAAGCACCACAACTCCCTCTAGGATGTGGCGTCCAGGTAAAAAGGCAGATTGTGTTGGTCTAATAACCTTGTGAGCTATTTGTGAAATACGATGAGTTGCTACTTTCATAAAAAAAATTAAAGCTCACGTTAAGAAGACAGATGGGCCTATATTGCTGAATCTGGCTGGCATCTTCCTTTTTAGGTAACAAGATAATTGTTCCAAAATTAAGCTGAAATAGGGGCAATTCCCCTTTTTGGAACTGAGCTATCATGGCCATCAAATCCCTTTTGATTATAGGCCAAAACTTCTTATAAAATTCAGCAGGAAACCCGTCTGGTCCCGGTGCTTTTTTTTTCATCTGAGAGATTGCCTCGTGCACCTCTTCCTCATTAATTTGAGCTACCAAAATATCATTTTCCTCTCTAGATAACTGCGGAATATCTTGTACCTGAGACTCGATCATTACAAAATTGTTTTTAGCCGGTGCACCAAACAATTTTTTATAGTACTCTGAAATGTATGTTTTAAGATTATCTTGACCCACTATAGTTCCTTCTTGTTGTTCTAATTGAAAAATATTTTTTCCTTCTATGCTTTCCATTTGCAATGAGGTGGAAATATTTCGTATTATCACCCCCTTCTTGAATATGCTTTAGTTTAGCCCGTTGAGCCCACTTTGACTCCTCATCTCGCCTAAGCTGGGCAACCTTACGATTTGCACTCTTTAGGGTCTCTCTCTCAGCTACATTCAAAGGAGTGTTTTCAGCTTTAAGGTCGAGTTGATTTATGATTAGAAGAAGGCTCTCTTTTTCCTTCTTATAATTGCCGCTCAAATTTCTAGCCCACCCTTTGAGGAAATTACGTAAATGGAGCAATTTTTGTTGCCAAACCTGAATTGGAGAGCCCCCTCTTGGGGCTGACTCCCATTCTTTGGCTATCAACTCGTAAAAACCTTCCTTCTGAAGCCAGTGTAACTCAAAGGAGGAATGGGCCTTGTTGCCAAAATGAGCTTGTTCGCCGGTATCTAATAAAAGAGGCATATGATCCGACCCAGTTCTGGTCAACGCATGAACTGTCGCAAGAGGAAATTTATGTTCCCATTCTACTGTAGCAAGGATTCTATCCAACTTTTCAAACGTGGGTGTTTCCCTACGATTTGCCCAAGTGTATTGTCTACCTGAGAGATCTATTTCTTTCAGACTAAGACTTTCAATAATGGTATTAAAAAGAAAAGGCCATCTCGAATTAAAATTATCATTGTTCTTCTCTTCTTGTCGTCTAATAATATTAAAATCACCACCACAGAGCAAATGTAAAGTCTCTGTTTCACACATACGCACTAATTCCTCTAGAAAATCATGTTCCTTATTATCTTGAGCTGCCCATAAACGACAACTAAAACCCATTCAAAACCGTCTACCTTTGAAACGACATTGAATTTGACACAATGGTCACCCGAAACTACCTTAGTAATTCGGAGAGACCCATGATTAAAACCAACTAGAATGCCTCCGGATCTCCCTTGTAGAGGTAGGCAATACCAATGAAAATCAAAACCACCCGAAATATGAGATAGAAAAGGAGCCGAAAAATTAGATCTTCCCGTTTCTATAACACCAAAAAAATCTAATTTGTACTCTCTAATAGTTTCCAAAACTCTTAAATGCTTAGCCGGATCCGCAAAACCATCGCTATTCCAAAAACACCCTCTCATCTTTAAGCCTTTGTCTTATTTTTTAAATCTAGCACTTCTACGAGGAACCGAAACCTGAATATCTTTTGCTTTCGGTTTAACAACTTTCTTTTGTTTTGAGCATCGGATAGGTTGATCCTTATGATCATCCTCATCTTGTGCTCCCTTATCCTCGAGATCTTTACTAAGGACAGTAGCTACATCTAGAATGGAATTACTCTGAGCATCAGCATTATTCCTAACTTCTTCCTCATTTTTCTTAAGAAAAGTTAATGTACGCGCTAGATCAACTTCTTTAATCAAATTTACCGAGCTAACAATTTGGGAAGAAGAACTACCCAAGGAAACTCCCAATTTCGACGCCCTAGCAATTACCAAATCATTTGGAATAGAAGCAATGGAAGAGGGGGGCACGTGTTTAGTACCTGAGTCCAAGCCAAAATCCCGAGCAATGGCACGCTGTTGTGCCCTCTCGAGCTGTGTCAGGTCCGCGTTTGGCTGCGCTCTCAGACGGTCACTAGATCGCACATCCGCCGCCACTTCCTTGGGAATGCCCCCATAAGAGATCAGTTCCTCCACCGAGTAACGGCCACCAAGGAACACTCATGTTCCTCCAGCACCATTAGCCTCGCTCGAGCCACTAATCCCTCCTGGAGTTCGTGGCGAGCTGACCGGGAGAGCTTCAAAGACCTTGGAGAAGACAAGAGAGAGGACTCCACCGTAGCCGAGACCTCCTGTTCCGGCGTCAGTGATACATCCTTGGCAACATCAGAAACATCAGTATTTTGATCAACCAAAGAAACCTACTCAGTACCAGCTGTTCGATCCGAAGAAACAGGAGACGCAGGATCCTCTGCCGTGGCAACGGCCGAAACGCTTCCGCGGTCGGTAGCCTCTGTGGAGAGAACAACAGGTTTTTGCTGCTGTCGGCAGGATTCGCTGGGGGTGCCACAGCTGCTGCAGCTCGTTCTGCAGCTTCCTCCTCCTCCACCATGTCCGACCACAATCTCCTAGGTGCAGACAAGGTCCCAACGTGAGGTAGCTTCACTTTAGCAGCATGAGGAGCAGGCAAAGACCCAAAGTGTGGCATCCTCACTTTTCCTTTAGCTCGAGGTGTTGAAAAAGCATGGTCAAAAGACCCAAACAAGATTGGCACTTCTTTAGTAGCTGGAGCTTTGGATTGATCAGAATTTTTATTTGAAGACTCCTTGGGTTTAGGTTCTACAGCTTTTTCATTACCACTATACCCAGAGTTGAATCAGAATCCTTCTTCTTTCCATCATCTTTGGGGTCTGCATCATCACCCCCACCCGGCCCATCTTGTGGATCCACATCGTCCATCACCTCATCATCATGGTAGTTCTCCACCTCAAATTTTAGCATATACCCCACCCCCTCATAAGTATGATCAGCTCGGGCAGGAACCGAATCGGGAGCGGCACAATCCACCCTCATTCGTACGATACCAGTTTTCCTTGTGAACTCCATGTCAATCTCAGTAGCTTGTCCAATCAGAGAGCCAACAACAAAAAGTGCTAGATAGTCCTTGCGAAGATTATCCGGACAACCCCTAACACGCACCCAAATATCAACCAGCTGATAGGTTTCAACATCATCGGATACCAGACCCTCAAAGTGCAACGAACGAGGGCCACCTCCCACTTGGATCACACCAAATTTTTTAGACGGGTGAAATCAGCCTTTGTGGGAAAACTCACTCGGAAAGAGTTGTTGTCAAGGGATTCAATATCCCATTGATGATCCCCGGGAACTAGCCAGTCCAACTCCTTAGCAACCTCGTGCCTAGACATATTGCCTCCCGAGACTCTAATGCGTCCAACCTTGCCACTCTCTTGGTTAATGTGTGCCCCTTCTGTCTTAGGTATGGCAAAAAAACACAGATTATCATTTGCTAGACCATACATCGTGGCAACTGGTTTTGGCATCTTAGGTAAGGGGTAGTCCTTAGATTCATGCGAAGCCAACTGACAGTACGTGCACAAAACAGCAGGGCAGTCAATCGCAAAATGACCGGTATTGAGGCAACGAAAGCAAAGAACCTTATCCATCTTCTTAGCTGCCTTTGCAGCCGGCTGTTTCAGCGCATCAGCACCCACCGAGGCAGACGCTGGTGTATCCGTAGCAGCCCGCACCGGAGCTTTAGCCACCGTTGCTGCCGCAAGAGACGTGGGAGATGGAAGTGCACCAGTCGAGGCGGCAACTAGCTGAGCAACAGCCTGAACCACTTGGTTCTGAAAGTCTTGCGGGAGGTTTTCTGACGAAATGTTCACACGGCCTCTACCGCTACCACCAAACCTGCCTCTGCTAGAACGACCCCCAAAACCACGACCACCAAAACCAGCGGGTCGTTGCTGCCGAAAACGCTGATCACCGTACCTGCCTTGGCGGTACCCTTGATCATCATGCGTGCCTTCTTCAAATGGACCAAAGTCACCATTGAAACTAGCAGCCCCCTATTCTATCTCTCCCAGTCAGACCTCTGAACTTGACGAGCACCTCCTCCCTGCTGTTGGTTTGGACCTTCTGTCCCAAAGCCTACACCTGGGTCTCGGCGTTGCAAGTTGTTATACCCATAGCCACCACGGTTTGCAGCTGAACCGTCATTCATACCACCGCGGCCATTGGCATATCCAGACCCTTCACCTTGTTCGAAGGATCGACCCTGGTGGAACTGCCCACCACCTCGGCCAAACCCCGTACCAGATCCTTCACCTTGTTCAAAAGAACGAAACCTTTGATTGGCATTGTTGTTAGCGCCACCGTAGCCAAACCCCCTGCCCGCCATGTTTCCTCTAGCTTGGTTGTTCTCCGCAGCCCGGCCATTGCCGTAGCTCGATCCTCCATCTTTCCCGGCCATTTGGTTAGCAACCCTAACTATCATAGTTGTTAAAACACATTTTAACAATTATGGCGTGTGCGTGTGTTGATTTCTTATTAATGAGTGAACCATGTCAACATGTAAGGTCTATTTTGACTCTCAATGCCAGTTATGCAATGGTAAACCACGGATGAACAATGTAAATACTCAAGAAAAATCTAGGTGCTTACAGTAAAGACAAAAACATGACCGTACGCGAAAAATTCTATCAAGATATTTGTTAGACAAATAATTTAAAAGGCTCCATGCAAAAAAACTACTTAAGTATATAGAATAAACATCGGACCACATGAACATACGCATACACACTATAGTTCCTCTCAGCTACCCCATGCTATTATTTCTTTCGTTTACTTTTCTGATGCAAGAGTATATTATCCGATGCAAGGTTTTTTAAGGGCACCGTCTTACAGAAGAAAACATGTAACCAACAGACCACTCCAATTTTAGTGCACGTTTATTGACAAAGAACACAATAGACATGCATTTCAATTGTAAACATTAAGCGTGTATAACAAAAACCTATTATCACGTCGTTCATTGTGATAACTATAATTTGATAAAGATAAACTAGATCATATATTTAGACAAAAAAGGAAGAAAAAAAGTTCAGGACAAATATATGATGGTTGTGACAAACTACCAGAAACATGACAAGTCTTTTTTAGACCGTGCTACCGTAGGGGAATCCCCTACGGTCTATTTTCCGGAAACATGACAAGTCTTACATGACTTATAGAATTAGCCACCATTTTTATTATGTTGGAAAACAAGCACAACAAAAATGAATCTAATGGTTGAAAAAAGTTTTTAAAATAAGGGGGTCCTAATGATGTTATTGGAAAGTCTAGATGATCAAAATAATTAACACATCATAGATTACCTATAGCTGTCAATACAAGTTTTTGTAAAGTCTCATGCATGCTTGACTCTCAACAAACTGTCTAAAGTTCCTTGTCGATAAAGAAATACCAATAAGAAATCTATGCTATTTCTAACATTAGTCTACATGAGCTAGTATGTGCACTCTTTAACTAAAAAACAATAAATTTTGTAGAAAATATGTAGCAAGAAATTTCACAAATTAGTATTACATATTATTTTAGTTTGGTAGCCGAATACAATGATAACATACATTATATTATTTTCAATACGATAATAATTTTTAGGAAGGTATTGGTACAAAGCTCCGAGCCATATCCCATTAGCTTGACTCACAAGAAACTGCAAGAAATGCTCAAAGCGAGTTGCTCATGTCGAGTTGCTCATTTTGGTCAAACGGAAGATCGTGTTTCACGACATCGAAGCGGCGAAAAAACAGGAGTTGACTGAGATCATTATTTTGACTTGTAATTTTTGTTGTGTTCTTACATTCACTATGTATTTTTGTGTGTGCATACATATATATGTTATTTCTTCTTTATCACCTTTCTAAGCACTTATAATTTTAATATCACTTATTTTGGACGACACCCAAACTTTTGGAAGAAGTTAGATGTGGAACAACTAGCATATTCTATTCGTAACTATAATGATATAAAAATAGTGTTTCATGATGTAAATTGGGAAGACCACCTATAGATGTTACTACAATTTTTTGTTTCCTTGCATTTAATATTATGGCCTTTTTCAGGTTCATATTTCAATACGATCCAATTGTGATTTCGGTCTATTCATACTGAACAAAGATATCAGAACTGTCTACATTTTGGACCCTACTCCTATTGATCCCATTTACCAATAAACCCAAACAAACAAAAACATGTGCCCCAACTTATATGGATTGCTGAATGCTTACCAAAGGCCATGTGAAAGGTATGCCTCGGGTCTAAATAGAAGGAGAATGTTTTCATATGACATAATAAAAATTACATTATATCCCGGTTCACAATAGGTAACATTTTTAAGAGATTAAAACTATATGTAAGTATTTGATGTATTGAGTATGTACATTATAATTTTTAGACATCGATTACTAATTTATATCTTATATAGCGAACCATATAGTAGTTATCTTGTTATCCTTCATGGCCACATGGGAAGACAAAAAAAATGCATTTACCATTTTTAAAGGTTGATATCATAAGCATTTAAAAAAATATGTTTTTACTATATGATGATGAACTTAATTGTTCAAGCAACTATTCAGAGTTTCTAGAATCCTTGTACGGCTTGTTGGAAAACCCGTTCTCGGACTTTGTTCATTGCCCTTTGTTTTTTCAGAATGAAGGGTTTCATTCTTAAAACGTTCATGTTTTTGCTTGTTAAACTGAGTGGTGATTCATATATTGTTTTAGTAATAATAAATTAACATTAGTAGGTAGGTAGGTGTTCGTAATCTAATCACCACCTCCCTTTCCTCTCTTACATAGATTTAAAACAATATCGTGTATCACATCTCTAGAAACCCTACGCTTTGTTTATTGTGCAAAGCTAGCAGAGTTGACGGTCCACCGGTGACCGGTCGCAACAGCCTGAAGAATATTGAAATCAGTGTTTCTAAACAGCTCAGATAGACGGAGAAAGTTTAATGGGACCTGGTCCACGGGCTGATCAGCGTGGACCAACTCCAACGATTTTTTTCTCCCACATAGCTCGAGACCTTAGAGCATCTTCCCATTGGGGTCCGGACACCTAAAAACGCCACCAGCGGCATCTCCAAAGGGTCGTCCCGAGCAAAATCGTATCCGGCACCCCGAAGAGGCCTCCAAATTTGGAGGCCCTCTCGGGGGTGCCGGACATGGGTGCGGACATGCTTCTGACAGGGCTGGCCCGCCCGTCATACGCACAGCGCCCCGCCCCGTGTTAACTTGGGCTTGGCAGGACCCGTTGCGCCGCGTTTAATGGCGAGGCGACGAGACGGCGGCTCGCCTGTCATCACGCCTCGCAATAGCGAAGCGACGCCTCGCAATAACGCCGCGCCCGTTCCCATGGCGCAGACAGAAGCGACGCGTGCTGCAGTCGCAGCGGCTGCCCGCGGTGGCGCCCTGCGCACGCGTCGTCGGCGTCAATGCGTGGCCAGGCGAACCGGTGGCCGCGTTAATGCAGGCCATCCAACCCCGCTCCCCCGGCCGCCTTTAAAACCCGGCGCGTCGCAGCCCTCCTCTCCCCACACCACCGCTTCTCCCTTCTCCCCTCCTCAACTCGCCACCAGCAGATCGACCGCCAAGCAAGGCGGCCAACCGCGAGACGCCGGAGGAGCGCGAGCTCCGGCGTCATCGCGAATTCCTCTCGGCGGATAGCGAGCGCCGCGGCCAGCGACGCACGAGCAGATGGAGGAACGCCGTCGCCGCAACGAGGAGGCGGAGATGGCCAGGGCGTATGAACGCGAGCGGTGGCTCGAGGAGGCAGCCAACGCGCGTCCGTACGTCGTGTCGCTGGAGACGGCACAGCTGTGCAGCCGCCACAGCGTGCCGGTGGAGGGGGACACGTCCCTACCCGAATGGTGGACGAGGAACGCCGTCAACGTGCCGGTGGCGCCGCGGCTCAGCGGCAAGGAGCGCGTCGGCTTCATCATGCGGAAGTGGCAGGCGATGCCGTACGAGCAGAAGATCGACCCCAAGTACTCCATCTCGGCGCCCTACTGGCACGCCGTGGTGGACGCGGAGTACGAGGCGCGCTGTGCCGGCGACTTCCTACCGGCGCGCGGGAACCAACGCCGGAGTTGTCTGCATCGGACGACGACGACGCAGCCGAGGACGACAACGACAACCCCGAGCTGCCCGATCTACCTATAGAAACGGCAGGCGCATCTTGGTCAGCAGCGCCGCCGCCACCGGAGAAGGGGGTGCAAGGTGAAGCCGGCGAGGCTTCCGATCAGGCGGCCAGGCGGTAGATGAAATCCCACCACGCGCCGACCGCGAAATCAGAAGCCTCAGCCACGACGAGGCTTCATTTCTAAAGGCCGTAGCCGATGGGAATAGCAGATGAAACTTCCCGCGCCGGATCATCGAGACATGCAAGTCTGTTGATGATTCCGGCGCTTGGTTCGCATCTTCTTCCCCTTCGCTAGGCCATGGAGCGGCATCTCTCCTCGCCGCCGGCGCGTGTAGTGGTTGGCTAGATGCTGTAGCGTGTAGCCGGTACCGGCGTAGTTTAAGTTTAGTTTGTTAAATCTCGCTTAGATTTTAAATTATAGGTTTGTTAAATCTCGTTTAATAAAATCCGCCGCCCTCAAGGTGTTCGATGATTTGCTCGCGTTTGGGGGCGGACGTTTGGGGTGCGCCGCTGTGGACGCGGTCGAAAATATGGGCGGACACATATCCGGCACCCCAATGAAGACCTCAGACGGATATGCCTACACTCGAAATCGCAAAACTGAATATTCGAAGCAACTGTCAGAAAATCATCCTTCCTTCAGACGGATATGCCTACACTCGAAATCGCATTAATGGAAAAACTATATATGTACTACCTCTATTAATGTGGAGGCCGGGTTATAGTCCCCTTTTCGAAAAAAAGAAGATAGTAGCCACATCGGGAACGGACGATGCCAAACACGTAGCAGATGAAGCAGGAATCCGCTCTTATGCAAAACAAAATCACTACCTCTCTATAGGAAGTACGTAAGACATACTTGACCATAAGGGAACAACCCATGCATCCATGCCAATCATGCGATGGCTCGTGAGACACTCTAGACTTTTCTATCTCTGCCAAGATACTTGAGGAAATCAATTTAGAGGCGAACACACATAAACGTATATACACGCATTACAATTCAAATAAGTGACACACATTAATTGTGATTTGTGAAGGCGCAAGGGAAGATTTTGTCCTTTTATCATTCAAGTCCAACATTATCCAGTCTAAAGAGAGGTTTAACAGATAGTTTCTCGAGTAAAAAAATAATTAACCAACATTTAGTTGCAATTCAGGAAATTCCACTTAATAAAAAAGGGTGCATGTGCATTTTCCATTATAAACCTTAAAGTGCATAATAAATAAAATCATACTCGCTCTATCCCCAAATATATTGTGCACCATCACATTTTAAATTTTATAAATTATTAGATCAATGATATGTGAGCTATATGAGACACAAAACTGGTCGTATTTTTATATTTGTTATCAAAGGAATTTTTTTGTAGTGTCATTTTGTCTCACATAACCTATACATTACTTATCTAGTCAAATCTGAACCTCGATTTGTGTGTGGATCATCCATTATAAGTGACATGAAACATCATGATAGAAGTACTACTATGTGGTTCAGTGTCGTAATTGTAATATAAGAACACTAATAAGTGGCATGAAACATCATGATAGAAGTACTATCATGTGGTTCAATGTCGTAATTGTAATGTAAGAACACTAAAATTATATATTGTTGATTTGAACTACAAATAAGTAAAGAATTTCAATATAAAATAGCCCTAAAACTTTATATTGATTCTGTGGGCATGCAACAACTGGTTGCACCATGCATAAAAACAATTGCACGAGGGACATAACTAAAATGTGTTAATTTCATTTTAATACAATATAAAATTTTATCAGAACCGAAAAATCATGAAGTAGTGCAAGAAAAAGATGGCCAACAACGGAGATTCACAATAATTAGTATATTTACCGGAGTGATTGGTCAGATAAATGTATCTTTTTTGAATTTAGGAGAATATCTTTAAGATAATTTGCAAAACATATAGAAGCAAATATTTTCAAGTAATATAATCATTTATGCGAATTAAGTTTGGGGAAACTGCATACTAGAACAATATTCGCGTCAAAAGTCTAGTAAAACTGATTAGCTAGCAAAGCAATGTTCACCTGGATAACGGTCGTGCTGACCGTTCTAAACCATATGCTATTTTCTGAATATGATGAACATGCCCTCGCTTACCGAAACTGTGTCTTGCAAACTCTTGTGTGCCATTGTCGACCACGAAAAGAGGTGAACTGGGAACTCAAGTTTTTTTTCACTATGAGGGTACTCATCATGCTAGCTTGTTGGTCACCTCCAAGGAAAACGGCGAGGAAGAGAAACAAGTAATGTGTATAACTATAGTGATAAATACACAACCCTTATAAATGTTTTACCTCTTGGTGTTAACTCGAGCAATTAATATTTACACGCCTCAAGTATATTTTCATCTTTATTAGGCAGTATACAATTATACGCAGAGAACCATGTTTTCTCAGATCTCATAATAGTAAGAAGGCAAACCTTTTTCTCCCTATCCCGAATGGTAAATGTTCATGTTTAACCACCCAAAATTGAGTGGAACAACACTTCTCTTTTACCTCTCGCACCTCACGCCCGACTTCTTCTTCCCTTGAATTTTCTACTCTCTTTCCCTCCACTCTCTCGATAGCTCCCCACACCCTCCGACACGACACCTACCTTTAGGCGCCCGTACCCCCTTCCAAACTCCTCCTCTCCTGAGCATGTTACCACCCCGGAGGCAATCCTTCGTCGGCGCATTTTCCTCCCAAGCACCATAAAGTTATGGACCTTGAGGTGTCGAGGTTACATCGTCACGCTCCTATGAAGACATCGGCACTATGGTGCATGGGTTCGGGGTCGCCAGATCCCGCTCTAGCGAGCTCCGATGAGTCAAATTTTTAGCCGAGACCAACATCATCAGTGAAGTTGGTGTTTCATGGCTGATGGTGTTGGGTAAGTGATTTTCTGGTTTATGATGTCGTGCATGTTGTGTTTACAGGCTGCAAGCGGGTATGTTGTTTATTACGTACACACGAACATTCTTGTTTTGGATGTCATCTGCGTGGATGCCATTTCTGTTTGCCTTGTATGTTTATTCATGTGTTGCATGCATGTGTCTTTCAAATTGTGTATGTTTAGACCCAATTTAGTCGAGTATGCTGGAACCAATATGTTTTTTTGCATGTCTAGAATTGTTATGACATGTGCATGTTTGAGTTTGGATGTTGCAAGAACTTTGCTAAATTTTATGAGGAAACTGTTGCAACCATGTTTTTTTTTACCGGCATAGGTTTGATAAACAGATGTTCTCAAAATCCAGGCTTTGGTCTCTCCACCCACACACGCAAGCACACACACGCATGACAGCCACCTTACGAGTGGAACTCTCAAAAACTATCAAAACAAATAATAGCAAAACCCAAAAGCTTAAAAACGAGCGTGCGATATTCCGTGGTTTCAAGCGGCCGAACGTCGCGCGTCCGATAACAAGCGCGCACGCATCTTGGGACCGATAGCATCAGACAACGCCGACACCGGTCGTGCTGTCGTGTACAGTTGTCGTTTCCCGTTCCTCCCTCACTCATGCTCTCCCTCCCATCCCGGTGACCCCACCCCATCCATCTCTGCCTCCTAGTGATTTCTAGGGTTAGCCCAAAGCTTCCATCGAGCGACATGCCCGTCGCCCAGGCGGCCGATTGGTGGTTCGGCGGGGATACACGGCAGGAGCAGTGCTGCGGTCCGCGGTCGCACGGGGCGGGCGGCAGATGGGAGACGGGGTGGAGCAGTGTGAGCGTACAGGGCTGGAGGCGAGGAATCTCAATTCACTAGTACAGAACGACACATCGGATACCCCTCTATGGAAACATCACGAGTTAGGCGACAGAGAATCTAGCTTTCTGCGTGAAAAAAGCTACCCGCGAGGGCTATCCTCCCGTGACTCGTGACACATCCGCAACGGTTGCGCATATTTCTCGTTGCTAATATATTGCCAACGGTCCCGAAACTACCTCCGTTGCCAAAATTGTGCTCATCGTAAACGGAGCTTGACGAATGTCTGTTGCCAAGGTGAAAGCCCAGTAAGCCCACATGGTGGCGCGCCTATAAGAACCCCTACTCCCGTCTCACACTCGCAGTCTGTCCAAGTCCCAACCCTAGCCGCACACTCTCTCCATGCACTTTGCTTGCTCCTGTGGTCTCCAATGCCGAACCCCTCCGTCACCGGGCAGCCAGGAAATCGCATCCTCCTCCGCCAACCATCATTGCCGGCCGGAACCCATACCGTGGCCGCCGCCACCTCCCGACTCCGGCCGTAGCCCATCCCCCGGAACTCCTTCACTCGCGCGTTCATGCGGCGCCGTCGGAGCTCCCCCGTCGGCTCGATAGCGTCCTCCGTCAACAATCGCGAGTACATCCGGACTGTTTGGAAGTCCCCCGTTGCCCAGATGTGCTCCTCCTCGGAGGAAAGAGATTCCTATCTGGAGGCTAGGCTCCTCCTTTTCGCGCCTCCTTCGAGCGCGAGCGAGTTGATGGTGTTTGTTGGTTGGCTCATCCTAGATCTACGGTGGTCTCTAGGTAATACATACCATCTCATGTGGTATACTAGTATCTCTTTGTTAAGGGTAAATTTTTTTACAGACTGATGTGTATGGTTATCTGAACCCCACCGTCGCTAGGTGTTAGATCGAGTACAAGGATTCGCTTTTGTTAAAATTGAGAATTTTATGTATTAAAAATAGAAGTTTTTCAATGTTTTTAATTTAAAATAGAGTAAATATTATACAGATATTGTAAATAGTTAGAATATTATTTTCTTTTGATAATATACATATTATATGCATATGTAACAAGTGAGATTTGTGTTGACAATCAGTAAACTAAACTATTACGTACGTACAGACTAGGCGTATGTCGACTAGACACAGACAATCCAAATAATGGATGGCTTGACTCATTAGGATCATCTTGTGAGAACATGAGACAAGGTGAACAGATCCATTAACTGGATCTTCTACATCTTATGCAATAATTTTTATTTTTAAATCAGACTCGTAGTACAGACTAGACATACGTACATACTAGCCACACACAATCCAAATAATGGATATGACTCTTTAGTATCATTGTGCAACTTTAAGACAAGGTGAATCGATCCATTAACTTGGATCTTCTGCGCCTTATGCAATAATATTTATTTTTAAACCAAGCTAGTAGTACAGACTAGTAGTATGTACATACTAGGCAAAGATGGGACAAGGTGAACCGATCCATTCATTGGATCTTTTGCGCAGTATCTAACAATATTTCTTTTTAATTGCCGTGCCCATAGACAATCCAAACAATGTATCTCTTCAATAGCATCTTCACCATGAGATCATCTTATGACAACGAAAACCGATCCTTTCATGGGATCTTCTATGAATGAAGTAACCATTACATAAATAAATTTATTTATTATTGTCATCCCTCAGAATGAGTAGTGTATGAGAGAATACTATTTTTCTATTGCATTTAGATTTATCTCTAAATTCAATCTCTCATTGTTTCTGTTTGTTGTTTTCTGAATTTATTTTTTGCAGTGTGCTCTATAGGAGGAACTTTCTGCAACTATGCAACCAACAAATATTACTGCCTTCTCTTCCTCCTTATAAAAGAAATTTAGGCTTTTTTCAGCATAGTTTCTGATTTGTTGTTCTGTACTGGTGATTTTTTCGGGAGGAGGATCACGAGAGGGGCGCAGTCCCGAACGGGGCGTGACCGCCCACAGGATTCACAAGCGGCGTGGAGGAAGCTGTTGCAGTGAGGTTGGCTAGTATCCGCAAGCGGTGCGCGGTGTCATCATCCGGAGCGTCGAATCCGGCGCGGTCCAGGAGGCCGAAGGTACCGCTGTGGCAGAGGAAGAGGAGAGAAGGAGCGGGCGCGGAGCCGGCGTTGCTATTGCCGCATCGCCGATATGGTGCCCCGGTCAGTGGTGTCGGCCAGGAGGCTCATCAGTGCGTTCTGCCAGACCGACAAGGACATGCTTTTCGGGAGGAGGAGGAGGCGGACATGGTGGCCCGCTGGAGCTTGGTTCCTCAGAGGCACGCCTCCACAGAGGTGAGTCGTGCTTGTCAAGTTTTGTGCAACTGATCTGTTTTGGCTGCTTGATTTGTCGCTTTTTTGTGGTTAGTTAAGCGATCTGTTCTGATGGTGATGTAGGTGTCCAAGAGCTGAAGAAGAGGTTGAAGATGTTTGAGGAGGCTGGTGCCCGGAAGGGCAGCTACCACAACGGCCATGGGCAGTGGTTTCCAGGAGACGCGATTAGTAACTGCAGGGAATTGGAGGTAAATCTACACCTTCATTTCTCATGTTAGATATAGTAGTTGAACAGTAATATCAACTAAAGAATGTTTTTGCCTGTGTACAATTTTTGGCATGTCTCTGACCGGTGAATGGCTATTACCGATCAGGTGTTGATATTAATGCTCTTTGGAAATTGTGATAATCCTCAAGTGTGAGTTCTTCCGATAGTCAAATTCAGTTAAACCTTGCATGTGAAACAGGCGAGTTCATGAGAAACTATATGTGCATACCCTTCAATCAGTGGCATGACCGGTCTGCATATAGCAAAATCCCTGAAATGTTCACTGAAACTGAACCAAATCCCTAATATGGTCATCCAAACTGAATTTGCACACGTGGGGGTGCCCTCTTACTGTATCTAGGACTTCAGTTCAGTATTAATGACCCCATATATACTAGATGAACATCGACATTTCTCATGTCAGATATAGTAGTTGTAGGCAACTTATCCACGATTTTGGGCAACATAATCAGTATTTGTAGGCAAGTTCAGGAGTGTTTTAGGCAAGTTCATATGATGTAGGCAACTTATCCGCGATATTGGGCAACATAATCAGTATTTGTAGTCAAGTTCATAAGTGTTTTAGGCAAGTTCATATGGTGTAGGCAACTTATCCGCGATATTGCGAAATATAATCAGTATATGTAGGCAACTTATGTTGCCCAATATCGCGGATAGGCAACTTATCCACCGCGATATTGGGCAACATGATCAGTATTTGTAGTCAAGTTCATAAGTGTTTTAGGCAAGTTCATATGGTGTAGGCAACTTATCCGCTATATTGGGAAATATAATCAGTATATGTAGGTGTGACGCCCCAAAATCGGTACTACACAGATTTTAGCGATCCCGCCAAAATCCACATAATAACGATCTTAGGTCGCCTACCAGACGTAACGTGCACGCCGAAACATGCGCGTTATGTGGGTGGAATTGTGATAACATTACAACAGTTCACGAAAAGAATCCACAACAACAACAGAAGGAGATATATATACAACAACGACTCAAACGAGTCAAGATACAACTGATACATTACAAAGATCCAAATCACAACGGAAGCAAACTAGTGTCCGACTACGGACAAGATACAAATTTGGACTAAGAGTCCTGAAGATAACGATGGCGTCCATATCCCTGCCCAGGCCGAGCCGGAGGGATTCCCAAGCTAACGTCGTCAGACTTCAAACTTGTTGGCTGCACATAAAGTACAGCCCAAAGATGGGTCAGGTATACCAGCCTGGCAAGCAATGCTCACAAGGTCGACTGAGGCGGCACAACAACACTAACAACCTAATGAGACACTTTACAACTTCCGTCTATTGGAGAGGGATAAGAGAGCGCATCGAAACCAACTAGCTTCTAACACCAAACATAACACTTCCCAGATTCACCCCCTCAACCAAATATGAGGAAGCAATCGAGTGAAACTCACGCAGTTGTGAAGTTTTAGTTTCATCTTATTGTGATAGTAGGTCTAACTTACTAGTCAAGTTAATTAGAACCATTAGGTGTAAGTTGTCTATGATCTTGTTAGCCAGCATCCGATCCAAGTTGTCCATAACCGCGAACTCGGCTTCTCGAAAAGATTTAACCCTGCAGGGATGCACTATGGTTAACCCATACACGTTCGATCAACCCAGATAAAAGGTAGGGCTTCTCAACACGACTCATTTCCTTCACTACAGCAAGTCCAAGTACCACCCATCTGAGTTGTTACCCACATCCAGAGTCTGGCCGATACCTCCATAGCGGACTCAATCGTTTGCGACTACGCACTAGGTGGAACGGACCACAGTAGGAAAGTCCACTTCGCGTCGTACCACACCTATATGCTCCCCCATATCAGTGAACCTCTCATCAACAAGTCACGTGCAGATGCATATGAGCAAATGGAAAATCCAAACTAGTTGTGGCGCCTGGACAAGCTTAAGTTCCGGTCAGAGTTGCAGGGGGTTCCATTGGACCTCCCACGAGTGGGTAGTGCGCTCATACTTGGATAAGAGGACAAGAACTGAGTTCCTAGCGCGACACTTAGCAGAACAAAGCATCAACGAATTGGCCTTCCACCGGGTGCCTTATCATTTAGTTATAACCCACAAACATTATCATCATATTAAGTAAAGTTGAGCCAACCAATCATACTAAGCATGTGAAGCAAACGATAGACAGAACCGTAACAACAAACCTAAGCATGCAACTACGACTCGCAAGGCAAGCAAACAAACAACAAGGTGATAGGATGTGGGGATAAGGCTGTATGTGGCTGCATGGTAAACATGAATGGGATCGAGACACAAGCATCGTAATATAATGATAGCATAGAACAACGGCAAAAATGGAAGGCAATGTAATGGTAGCAAGTGAGCAAAGCTTGCCTGGAATCCTGCATGGAAGAAGATCTTGTCGTTGCTCACATCATCTCAACGTCCTATTCGCGAAGACGCAACAAGCACTGGAAAGAATACCGGATGCAACACTTACTACTACAGCAAAAGATCCAGCATATTCATGAGATGATGCATGACATGGCAAGATGCAACTTAAGCCAATTTAAGCGGAACCGGGATTCCGACAATTAATATTAAGGTTCAAGTTATTTATCTAACCACCAATTTAAATGTTGATTAGCATGTGAGACAAGGCATGGGTGATCTACTCAATTTAAATGGAATAGGAAAATAATTAATTAATTACCCCAACACATTCCATATTTAATTATTTAGACGATTATGCAAAAGACCACTAAGAAACAAGCTAGATGATGCAAACATGAGTATGGATGATATATTAATATTCATTACATTTTTTTGATCAAAATAGATATATATAACATATTTTATTTTGAGCTATAGAACAAAAGATATGAATATAGCCATAACTTGCAAAATAAAAAGAAAACCAAGAGAAGGATTGATTTGTGCCTCCGGTGAGCTTCGAACTTGGGTCTGCCTAGGGGTGGGCATAAAAACCGAAGACCGAAAACAGAAACCGAAAAGACCGAGACCGAAACCGAAATGACTGAGACCGAAAAAACCGTTAGAAATTTGGGTAGCAAATTAGAAAAGACCGAAATTAGATCAGAAATTCGGGTATCACTTATACATAACCCGAATAGACCGAAAGACCGATTTTATTTTATTTTTAGTGAATTACGTACCGAAGCAGCCGAATTTGTGTGTCAGCCCAGCTTATGTGTACATCTAGTATATAGGCCCAACTACTAAACCAACCATACCATCAAGTCTCTAGGCTCAACAACTGGATATCTCAGCCCAGCGTACTGTAGATTCTCCCGTGCATGAGGGACCAGTCGATCGCTTCCCACTTTCACAGTCCCGGGCGCCAATTCCCCTTCTCGCGCCCTATATTTTGGTCTATTTGATCATGACCGAAGACCGGACCGAATAGACCGAAGACCGAAGAACAGAAAACCGAAAAGACCGAATTTATTACGGGTATCATTTCTGGATGACCGAAATTGTTAAAGACCGGAAAGACCGAACCAAACTAACCGAAAAGACCGAACGCCCACCCCTAGGTCTGCCTGGGTGTACAGAAACAGCAGAGCAGCCACTGGGCCACGCTGAAGATTGTGTTTGGTTCGGAAACTGAAACTATAGGAGGCATACAGGCGACTCTAACTGAACATTGAACAGTTAAAAGCTTCAGGCTTAAGTGCAGCTCGCTGGAGACAAAGATTGACAGCGTCGGGCACCAGAACGAGGAGGCGTCAGGGTGCGAGTAGCCTGCTGGAAGGGCGCTGGTGCAGAGGATGTGTGCGTGCTCCGTTGCAAGAGAGAGCGAGCAGAGAAGCAGCAGCGAACAAAGACAGGAGCTTTAGATCGCCACCACGGCTTACATGGCGGGCGAGATCGCAATCGAGCGGAACAACGACCACATGAGTGAAACGGGCGTGGTAAAGCAGGGAAATGAAGGTGCAGCTCACTGTGAGGGTGTTGGCAGAGTCAATCGAGCTCGGGGACGACTGGAGAACACGAATTCGTCGTCGACGTGCACGGCCGTAGAGGAAGAAGATGTGGACGAACACGATGCTGCGGGGCTTCTCCGGTCGATTCCGTTGTCGAGGGCGATCTTGTCGGCGAGGCGGAACGCCTGGATGCATCAGCTTGGCTCGGAGGGGTCTGCAGCGACGGCGCCATGCATCGGAGCAGTGGGTGCAGTGTATACGTGGTTGGTTGCTGTGGAGAAGAAGCAGAGAGAGAGGAGCGAGGCAGGAAGAGGGAGAGAGCAGCGGCGGCAGCAAGGGAAAGAGAAAGGCTAGGGTTCTAGGGGGCACCGAGCTGGGTTATAAGGAGGGAGGGAGAGCAGTACGGCAGCTCATCCGAGTTGCCATGGAGAGATCAATCGGTGATGGGATGGTTCGTAAAGAAAGAAGAAGAACAGAAGAGATGTTGGGCTTCGGCAGTGAGAAGGATGAGAGGAGTTGGGCCGGGGCCTAAAGAGAAGAGGGGCCAGAAGTGAAGCACCTGTCCTTTTATGGATTTCTGGGATTTCTCAATTCCAGGAAAACAAAAGAGAGGAAAGAGGGAAAAACGAATTAAGAGGGAAAGGTTTTACAAAATAATACTGTAGGTTTTAGAAAAATACGCAAAGGTGTTATGTATGATGATGTCATGATGATGCCAAAAAGAAAAACAAACAAATATAATTGGGGAAAATCCCGGGACACTACAGTAGGCAAGTTAATAAGTGTTTAGGCAAGCTCATATGTTGTAGGCAACCTATCAGTACTATTAGGCATCAAATATGTATTTGTAGGCAAGTTCATAAGTGTTTTAGGCAAGTTCATATGTTGTATACAACTTATCCGCCATATTGGGAAACAAAATCAGTATTTGTAGGCAAGTTCATAAGTGTTTTAGGCAAGTTCATATGTTGTAGGCAACTTATCTGCGATATTAGGCAACAAAATCTGTATTTGTAGGCAAATTTGTTGTGTTTTTGGACAAGTTCATATGTTGTAGGCAAATTATTTTGGATATTAGGCAACATAATCGTAACTATGAGCCGACAAGTTCATATGTTGCACACAAATTCAGTAATGTGAATGCTGAAATTGCATAGGGTAGTTCTTAAGCTGCCTAATATGAACAATTTGCTTTTTAGGGCCAAAAACTTTATGATTTTATTAGTCAATTTAGACAAATAATTAAGGCAAGCTTTTCTAATCAAGCAAGTATCAAGCAAGTTTTCTTTTAAAATAAGAAACTTGATTGTGGCAACAAACAAAACAACTGCCGAATTTTATTTCCTTTTTCTTGCCCAAAAACCAGAGAAACAAAAGCAACAATAACTATTGCATCTTACAATACCAGATCCATGAAGGCAATAAGAACTAACTTTACACTACTGAAACTCATTTATTTGGCAGCTGGGCAAAATAAGAGCAACTTTTTCTTCTATTTCATGCAACATTCTTTTTGCTGATCCAACCAGTGAGGCAACTTTGTAACTATGTTGTGAAGATCCGTACCTCTGTTTGTGAAATTTTCTACCGCTGTAGTGAAAATGCCTAGTGCTATTTGTGAATATTGCCTTACGTTACCGTGAAAAGTATCTAAGTTGCTTTTTTGTTGGTTCGAAGTTGCATACAACTGTTATGAAGTTGCCACTTTATTTAAGTTACCTGCCGTTGTAGTGAAGTTGTCTACCGATTTTCTATTGCAATTATACATTATCCATTAGACATTAAACATGTACCACACATTATAAAAAAATGAAAAAAAATCCAACACTACAACAGATTGAATTGCCCCCAAGTCACGATGTTGCTCGGGCTCAGCTGCAAATAGGCATTGTCTTCTTCGATGACGAGTCCGGTCTCCTTCATGTCCGGGGAAAATTCAGCATTTACGAGCAGCACAGACCGTTGGCCTCCCGGTGGTACAGACCGTTGGGAGAGTCAACTCCGGAGCGCCAACTTCCGGCGCCACCAGCCTGTACAAGGCGGCGACCGGAGATAGGGGAGCTGGGCCCATGCAACCAGGCACGGACCGTAGCAATTTTCTAACCTAGTACTCTATTAGCTAATCACTGAAAAAACAACATTAAGATTTTTAATGTGGCCTGAGTTTAATCCCAGCTCCAGCCCAAAACAAAGCCCATCGGCTCCCAGTTCCCCTGCTCGTGAGCCACGAACTGCACAAAAACAACGAGCGAGGAAGGAGGCGAGACAGCGCCTCCTCTTTCTCCGTTTCCAGTCGAGGTATACAGCGCCGCCGCCGGCCCTCGCCTCGCCCGCTCCCGGTCACGAGCTCGGACGTCCTACGTCCGCACCGCACTCCTCCGCCGTTAGCAGCCTCCCCCTCCTCAAAGCGCCGCCTCCCTACCACACTGGAGTTGGCCCTCCCCGACCGCGCGCGGTGGATGTGGGCGCTCCTGGTTGCGCGGTGCAGTGGGGGTGTGGCCGGGGGCGGCGCTGTTGGTGAGTCGCCGGCGGGAGGCGCTCCGGGTGGTTTGCTTCTTGATTTGGGGAGGATGGGCAGGTCGGACAGTTGGGGAAGACAGTCGGTGGGGTGATCTTCGTGCGGTCCCTTTTTGTCACATGGGGGACAGGAAGTTTCCGTTTTGGGTCTGCCGTTCGAGGCTAAAATATAATCGACCTCTGATCCGTAACACTCCCACGCACGAACCAGAAGAATAGAAGATCATATACAACTCTTACAGTCTTACGTAATATACCATCTTGTACAACAAGGAAACACCTCGACAATTGCATATACAGATACAATTCATAGCGAATCCAGTTTACCCAATTACCATCGCCATCCTTTTGCATACGCTCCATCCTCTGTGTTTCTATAGTCGACCAGCGGAGATGCCGTGGCCGTGGGACAAGTCGGCGGTGGTAGACGCGCGGTTGTACGCGCGCCACCTGAGGACCTTCACGGTGACCACAGCACACCATGAGGGCATGGCCAGCGCGTGGCTTCAACCTACTGCCCCGCAGGTGCCAGCTAGGCTCAGGTGTCAGATTGCAGGCTCGGGTATTGCCTCACAGGTGTCAGAGTCTCTTCTGCAGGATCCCGCCTCTTGGACAGAAAAAGGTGAAGCGAGAGTGAAATAGAAGAGAGAATAGAGAGAAAACAGAGAGAGATGACGATGATGCTCGGGTCCCCTCGATGGTGGCCTCAGCTTTTGGGGGGGGGGGGGGGGGTTAAAAAAACAAGCGCATGCCTCACCTTCCCATGCCTAGCTGTGAGGATCGGGAGCAGTACATGCTACTGCTACCATTGCTCGTGCCCTGAGAGGGCACGGGTTCGACGTCACCGACGCCAGTGGCTGCGCGGCCGCAATGCACGTGGAGACCGCCCACATCGGCTACCGTCACCTTCGCTCCCTTCTCTTCCTCGACGCCTCACGCCGCGCCCTGCTCAGCGTCAAGGAGCCCCCTTACGTGCTTCGTCAGGGCCGGCGGTGGGAGCGTTCAGGGCCCGGGGCACGGGCCAGGCGGACCTTCTCATCGTCGCCGTGGACAAGACGCCGCTCCTCACGTTCAGCACGACCACGGTCCACGTGTTCCTTGATGGCAGGGAGCGGGCGCCTGACTTCGTCGTCGACGGAAGCTACCATGGCAGTGCGATGACCATTGTCCGACTCCGGCGCGCGGCTGTTGCGCAGATCGGTAAGAAGACCACCATCTGGGCGCATTGGTGGGAGAGCACACGTACACCGTGAGGGTGAACCCGAGCGTCGACCAGGCGTTCGTCCTAGCGCTCACCGTGATCCTCGACCAGATGCACTACGACACCCGGAGGCGCTGCGTCGTCACTGCGCCGAATCTCCATGCGCGCAAGTCTTACCCCTTCGCCATCAAGGTCCCCGGCTTAGCTGATGACGATGATGGCGAACAGGACCACGGGCTCTACATCATGGAGAAGATTCTTTCCCCATCCAAGAAATTCCAGTTCGAGGCCCTCTTTTACCACGAGCGCCTATGCAAAGGCTCTGGCGACAGGAAGACCTTAAAATGTATTACACCCAGCCTCTGCATAACAAAGATGCACACACCGAAACAAGTCTGAAGTACGAAATAAAATAACAAGGCGAATTAATATCAAAATGAGAAATTGTAGCAACGCCTATGGTGGTGGAAGGCCGATCCGCAAATTATGCTGCCATCCATGTAGGGATAAAAAGTCTCTCGCCGTATCCTCCAGTCTTATACACACCTCCATAAACAGGTCACGATGCCCTACACGTTGCAACCGAGACCACGAACGGAGTGTAGCAGTAGTCCTGTAGATAACCTGTATAAGAGAGCAATTTTATCATTAAAAACCTTGTCATTTCTACATAGCCAAAGCGACCATATTACGGCAAGCGCTGCCACCCTAATAAGTTGTTTGAACCTATTATCCACACCATTTAGCCAATTGCCAAAAATATTAGCAATGCTTGTAGGTGGGTAAATAGTAGAACCTATCTGGATGATGGACCATATAGAACTAGCAAATTTGCACTCGAAGAACAGGTGTTTGATTGTCTCGTCTTTATGACAGAAGACACACTGTTTACTCCCATGCCAATTACGTTTTGCAAGGTTGTCTTTTGTAAGAATTACTCCTCGACGAAGATACCACGCAAAAACTTTGTTTTTAAGTGGGATTTTCATCTTCCAGATTTTCTTATTATTATTTACTGGCACATCCGGCTGAACGAGTGCTGTATACATGGAGTCCACGGAGAATTTACCGCAATTGCGTAAATTCCACCGAAACTCATCGGTCCCTTGAGTCAAGTTGACAGTAGCGAGTCGCTGGAGCAACTCATGCCAAGATGCCAGCCTGGGTCCAACAAGATCTCTACGGAACGTCACATTGGGATGATTATCAACCAAAACCTGAGCAAGCGTATCACTCTTGTGACGTCCTTGGACTATACCATATAGCGCTGGATATTGTTCTCGGAGTGGGGTAGTACCCAACCATGTATCCTTCCAGAAACTTATCTCAGACCCATCCTTAATGGAGAAAGAGCCATATGGGAAGAAGAATTTCTTCGTCGCCATTAGGCCCGCCCAAAAATGGGAATCACCTGATTTCCAAGAAACATGTGATAACGCACTTGAGCCTATGTATTTCTTCCTAAGGAGGGTTTGCCACACCCCCTCTTCCGTCAGCAGCTTAAACAACCACTTACCAAGAAGAGCAGTATTCTTGACCTGAAGATCATGAATCCCAAGACCACCATGGTCCTTAGGGCGGCACACTACATCCCATTTTGCCAGCCGGTATTTCTTTTTTCACTATCCCCTTGCCAAAAGAATCTGGATCGAAAGTAATCCAATCGATGCAGGACTCCCTTTGGTAGTTGAAAGAAAGATATCATATACAACACCATATTAGATAAGACTGAATTTATGAGCACCAATCTCCCCTAAGGATAATAATTTTCCTTTCCAGCTACTTAGCCTCCTTTGTAGTCTTTCCTCAACATGTTTCCATTGAGCTATCGTTAACCTCCTAAAGTGAATTGGGATGCCGAGATAGTTAATTGGAAACTGGCCATGCCACAGCCGAATAATTCGGCATATTGGGCAGCCTCCTCTTGGGCGTCGCCAAAACAAAGCACTTCACTCTTATGGAAATTGATTTTTAGACCGGAAAGTTGCTCGAATGCTGATAAAATTAATTTCAGGTTTCTTGCCTTCTCCATATCATGTTCCATAAAAAGAATTGTATCATCGGCGTATTGTAGAATGGATAGTCCGCCATCCACTAGATGCGGTACCACACCAACAATTTGCCCATCAGATTTTGCCCGCTCAATGATTATGGCTAACATATCAGCAACTATATTAAACAATATAGGTGATAATGGATCGCCTTGCCGTAATCCCTTTTTCGTCTGGAAGTTTCTACCAACATCGTCATTGACTTTGATGGCGACACTTCCTCCGTAAACGAAATTATGAATCATTGCGCGCCACTCAGCTGAAAAACCTTTCATTCTGAGTGTTTGTTGCAAGAAAGACCACTTGACTTTATCATAAGCCTTTTCAAAGTCAATTTTTAGGATGACTCCATTAAGCTTTTTCCGATGCATCTCACGAACTGTTTCATGTAAAATCACAACTCCATCAAGAATATTGCGACCTTGCATAAACGCCGTCTGAGTGGGTCTCACAACATGATCAGCCACCGAGTTAAGCCTAATAGTAGCGGTTTTAGTGAAAATCTTGAAGCTAACGTTAAGAAGACATATAGGTCTATATTGCTAAATCCTTTCTGCTCCATTAACCTTTGGCAACAAAATTATCTCACCGAAATTTAGGCGAAACAACTCAAGATGTCCAGCATGTAAATCCTGAAACATCTGGAGCAAGTCCGATTGGATTATGTCCCAGAAAGTTTGATAAAACTCTGTGGGAAAACCATCCGGACCCGGTGCTTTGTTGTGTTCCATCTGGAATACCGCCTTCTTCACCTCCTCCATAGAGAAAGGAGCAGTCAGATGGGGTTTTCCTGATCGGAAACCTGCGGGATATCATCTGTTTGGGTTTCGTCCAGCGAAAAATTATCTACATCCGGCTCTCCAAAAAGATTTTTATAGTACTTCGTGATGTAGGATTTCAATTGCTCATGGCCTTCAATCGTACCCTCTTCCTGAACGAGAGAATGAATGAGTTTCTTTCTATGTCTTCCATTAGCAAGACTATGAAAGTATCTCGTATTCGCATCTCCTTCTAGAATAAATTGGGCCTTTGATCGTTGGTACCAATTGATATCCTCTTCACGAAGAAGACCCGCCATTTCGGCATTAGAACGATTTTTTAATTCGATCTCTTGCGATGATAGGGGTCTAACTTCCGCAGCAGCCTCCGAGTCACTCCCGCCGCCGCCCTACGTTCACGAACCGGCCAACGAACATGCCGTGGTACTCTCTTACGCGGTGGTGCGTGACGCCATCTGCATCTCCGTTCATGGAACCGGCACCTACTGTGTTTCGACACCGTGAACAAGACATGGAGCCGGGCTGGCGACTGGCTGATTCCTTTCATGGGCAAGGCCGAGTACGTCCCAGAGCTGAAACTCTGGTTTGGCATCTCGGCTGACATTGATGGCCAACTCCCGTGCGCCGCTGACCTCTCCCCTGTTGTGCGAGGGCATGCTCCGGAGAAGGTACTCGTATGGGGGAATCCAGATGTGCCAGATGAGTGGCGCACGGACAACTACAGTCCGGCTGGGATCGTCAGCCTGGGTTCTGGCAGGTTTTGCATTGCCAACTTCTTCGAGACTATGCATCTCAATGAAGTGGACCGTGAGTTTGTTGTCTTCACTGGTTTGGAGGTGATCAATGAGAAGGGAATTCCCAATGGCAGTAAAAGTGGCGGTGCCAAGCTGCGTATGATCAAGCACAATTCCAAAATATGGGAGACTAAGACTATCAGTATCGGCGTCATCAAGTCCGTGCACTGAATTGTTCTCGGTCTTTGATCCGAAGAGTCTTCCTTGTCCTTCCAACTAATCGTTCAGCAAAAGCCTCTATGACAACCGAAACTTCTCCTTTTTAAATTGGTCTACCATGTGTTTAGCCCAACCACTCAGGTGTTTGCGCAAAGCGCGTATTTTGTTGTTCCACTTCTGAATTGGAGTATGACCAGGCACCGGCCTCTAGCTCGAGCTCTTTACCTCTGTTCTTGCAAGACATCATGAATATCTTGGCAAAAAAGAAACTCTATGAGGAATACAGCGTGTATACAATGCTTTTTTTGGCAAATGTTTGAACCAGGGAGTAATGAAAGTCATACTTTGGCGATTTTTTTTGTACAGGTACAATACTTGATCATGTTTGCCCGAATGTTATTTTTTGAAGTTCTATATATTTTTACATATGGGGTGCAATGCCACCCGGGGTTCTACAATGTATTTTCGGTCCGAATAGAACCCTGGGCTCCACATATACCCCTTATTTTGCAAAACTTGAAAATCATATTTGAAATTTTATTCTGAAAAAATCATGGACCTAGATAATGGTTCAGCTACCAACGTGCAAAATCAAAACTCAAATTAGTTCTTAATCCGAGCTACACAAAAAAAAAATCTGACAAATTTTGTAGAGTTTAAATTTTGCACTATTCTCTACTTTTAGATTCAGATTTTGTCATTTTTGCACAGCCCTAAATACAATATATTTATATTTGAGATTTTACATGTTGGTAAGAAGACAACATTGTCTATGTCAGGGTGTTACAGATTTTTTTTGAAACTTCAAAATATGATTTTAATCTTTTTTCAAAATAAAAAGCTTATTGTAGCTCTGGTTACATATTGCCGCTCTTGGTCCGTATATATCAGCTTTTTCTATGTTATAGTTACAACTTTTCCCCATGATACGCATGCTCACCCAACGATGCTCCTTTCAAATGATCCGAAAGTTTATTATTTATTACTACCTCCGATCCATAAAAAGTGTCGCATGAAACAACTACTTCACGTACAACTAAAAGGTACAGTCACGACACATTTTGTGGACCGGAGGGAGTATATAATTTGTACCGAAAGTCTAATTTATGATTTTTTTTTGTTTTGCTGACGAGGGTTATGAAACAAAACAAATTTTGAAAATATTTGTATAATTTATGAAAATCAACTTTTGAAAAATGGCGAAACTCAATAGAACTGTACAATGAGTCTAGATACATCCAAATGTGATGCATAGCAAGTCAATTAAATTGGAACGGAGAGAGTAGTTTGTAAGACTCGTTTCATGTCAACCAAATATTTTTAGAGAAGTTTCTCATTGTAATATGGTAGAATTTTTTTTATTGGGATAATCTCTACTATATAATATAGCCAGAGGTGATGGTTGGTACGTCTTTTTGCTTTTCCACTTTTACCCTTGCAACCATCTAATATTACGTGTGTGCCACCGCCAAGTAGTTTGACTGCTTTGACCGTTTTCTTTCCCAGCAATCTCTCGCACCGCGCACTACGCGACCAGCGCATCCCAAATTCCCCTCCTACCCACAGGGCTATCTTGCGCAGCCAAGCCGGGGACTCCGCGGCCGCGAGGTGGAAGATCCCCACGGCGGAGGTGCCGCAGGACGGGGACGAGGCGGCGGCCACGAGGAAGACGCGAGACACCACGAGGATGGACGCCGAGGTCATGGCCTGCGGACGCGGCGCAAGCGCGGCGACGGCGTCAGCTGCCGATGCGACCACGACGCATGCCTCCGTCCTCGCGGTGGTCCGGGACCCGACCTGCGCACACTCGGCGAGCATCCCGACCGCCAACCAAGCGTCGGCGCTCACCGCCGCGGCCCATGGCGCGCCTCTCCAGCTCCCACGCCGGCCGCATGCCTCCGTCCCGTATCCCCTGCTCTCCGCGGCTGGACCGCGCATCCGGCCCGTCGATTTGCAGAGGTAAATTTGAAACCGGCGGGGAAGCCGTAGTTGGGCGGGCAGAAGTTGGTGGCGGTGACGACGATGGAGGTGCCAGGCAGGCAGTACTTGAGGTCCTCGACGCACCTGACCTCGTAGCAGCCGCCGCAGGAGGCCCCGCGGTCGAAGAGCGCCGTGCTCAGCCCCACCGTGGCCATCCCGTAGCCGTGCTTCCCCAGATCCCCGAACCCGCACGCCCCGCCTGCACGCCCGCATCCCAGAAAAGCACAGCACAGATCAGCTTCAACGGAAGAAGCTGATTTTTCAGGAACTGTGTGAGCAGGACCTCTGGCAACCGAGCGTGCGGCCTGCCGGGAGAGGGAAAAGTATTGGATGAGTGCGACGCGCGAGGATAGTTTGATTGGCGGATTCGTTTCTTGGATGCAGATGTGAATTGAGGAAGATGAATTGGTAGGGGAGCTTTTGATTAGCAATGCACGGATGCTGCTGCTTTAGTTTGCAGGTTGTGGGGCCCTCTTGGCTTTATACATGCTGCTTCAGTACCTTTTGGTTTCTTTTGTTCTGTGCGGGACCGTGGAGACGGAAAGGCTACGGAATGTGCTTGGGCACGAGTAAGCATAAACCTAATGATGTTTAACTACATGCTTTTGCTAACTTGAGGTTAACTGAGGATTAGATCAGTGCTCGGTTGATCTTCGCACAGACAAAACAAGAGGGGAGATAGAGATGAGGCGGAGCATTTCGTCGGACCGGTTTGCCCGTAAGTTGCAACGGGTACAAATAAATCAATATGCCATCACAAGCTTAAAAAACAATATATAATTACTACCAGACAACCATCATAGGTTAACTTTGATTCCACATTTATATCATTTGAGTTTTGTTAAAATTTCATTTCATATTTTGTTCATTTACTTGTTCCACTATATAGTGCATCCGCTAAATTTGTCTCCACTGCATTATAATCATCAGGCAGACGGTTTTTCAACTCGCGTCAACTAAAATTTTCCATTTCTAGGATAGTAGAAAAAATGCAGAAATTGTGTAAACACGATTCAAAGGACAATGACATAACCGAAATGTGGCTTATTAGTTGTTGCTAAAACTGAAAAAGTATGTGGTGGCTTCCGTGTCGCAAGTGACTTCGATCGTGGCAGTTGATCCATATAATAATAACATGGGCCTTGTTTTTAATCTTGCAGAAGATCATGTAAGCTTATTCCTTCATGGGGAACCGGCAACATGTCATTTCATTTAAGATTTTGTTTAGTCACAAAATTATTGCTCATGCTCCAATTTTGGTTTCCATATTTGGTGTCTCGTTGATCATTTTCTTTCATTATCACACACCGGGTCCAACTCATCTAACCCAGCATGAGAACTTATTTTCTGAGTGCGTTCTTGACTGCGGACTTTTTTTATACTGCTACAGCGCAAAGCTTGGTTGTTATATGCCCGTAGCAACGCACGGGCATTCAACTAGTAGTTGTATATCTGATGTGTTTCTTTATTTTTGTAAACATATAATAGAACAGATTTGAAGCCCACAAGAAATATCCTATGCACCATACCACACGCAAGCGGCCTAGCTCTGTAGTAGTGAAACACTTGAAAGGTGGCAAATTCCTTGCTTGCGAGCGCGGTGGGCTACAGAGCTAGGCCGCTAGCTAGGCTGGGCCTTTGCTTCATCAGGTGCTCCATCGATTTCATCAAACCCAACACGCATGTACAAATAGGTGCTCGATCGTGCCATGTGCAGTGCAAAGCAGAAGAGAAACTGATTCCCCATTCCACGAGCTTCAGGCACGTAAGGAGAAATGCCCCCGCCGCAGCAGGACAGGGGGATCACCCTCTGCTCCGTCCTCGTCGTTGGCTTCGTCCTCCTCGTCACCGGGCTCATCCTGCACCCGCAGCGACCCTTCATCACTGCCTCCTCCATCTGGAGCAAACGGTTCAACGAGTCCGACATCAACCCCAACCGCCACTACGGCATCTCCTACGAGGTCGCCACAACGCGGGCCTCCTTCCTCTTCTACAACGCGACCGTCGCCTCCGGCACGGCCTCCGCCAGCGCCTTCCACGGGTTGCAGCCCGACTTGAACACCACCTCCATCGCCGGCCTCATCGACGTCGTCGTGGAACCCTCCTTCTCCGCCGCACTTCGTGCAGGCCTGCGCCTGCAGCTCACCATGGCCATCAGCTTCGGTTCTTACGCCGTCCAGACTTCCGGCAGGTTTTGCATACCCAACTTGATCTTCCAAACTATGCATCTCGACGAAGTTGAGCGTCACTTTGCTCTCTTCACTGGAACGGAAGTGACCATCGAGAAGCGCAGCACTGTCACTTTCCGTGAAGATGGCAGTATAAGGGAAAGTGACCTTGACAAGCTGCGTATGATCCAGAGCAAGTCCAAGATGTGGGAGCTTATCAACAACAGCGTCCTCAAGTCACTGCACTAAGATCATTCTCGATCTTTGATCTGAGACCTTGACCTTTCATTTATTTACTGTGTGAGTTGAATCTTGTGCTTGTCATGGTAGTTATGTCCTTTTTTTTTGTAAATAACCGTGCACGACCTCACGCCATGTGTGGGGAGCCCGCGTAGTTTTAGGAGTGAGAGTAACCGAGTGAAGCATGTTCGTTCTTTGTGCGTGTAAGATTAGCTAGTGACACTTGTGCCATGAATTTGTGGTTTTCGGATCAGCGCCACATCAGGCTGTCTATTTTTCTGTGAGTGGTCTGAAGCTGTCTTTTAGTCATTCTTTTGTCGGATCTCTTACTCATACATCATCTTATTTAATTTTAATCATCATATTATTTTAGAAACATACATTTTTTTTTTATCAAACAACCCGCCGTATATCTCTAGACAATTTCTAAGCTTACAACAAGACCAATTTCTCAACTACTCCTGCGCTAGGCGGTTAGACCCAGTGCACCTTCACTACAAATATGCGAAGACAACCTTGATTAAATGTGTAGGATATGTGGGAGGAGGTGACACACAACAACCAATTCTGAAAGACCACACTTTCGTCTGAGTGTACCCTATTTTTCTATACATGGCCTTTATCCAAAATAGAATTTCCAAAAAAGAAAAGACCATTGTCATTTTCTCAAGCAAATTGAATCAATTTTGTCCCCTACCCTTTTATCCCCAATGAATATAAACACGTACCTTGTAGCATTAGAACCGTGTCGGCTGATTCATTGTGCATGCATGATCATCCCTCTATTGACATCGGGAAGTAATTTTGCAAAAAAGTGGTTCCGGAACATGATCACAAATGTGTCGGCTGAGATATGAGGGTGAAGCTGCTCTTGTTATTGTTGCGGGTGTGGCACCACCGTAATGAAATCGTACATGGTGACTACAAGACTTCTATTGATGAATCCGTGTACTTTCACTAGAACTACCTAACGTCCCTCGCATAAGCTAATTCAAAGATGGAAGGAAGCAAGGGAAATGCCTACTTTACCCGAGCCAGAACTCTAGTCCCAACCTTGATGTTAGAGTCCTCGTCTCGTATGTCGGACGGCAACCGTGGTGACCAGCTTGGAGTACACGTGAAGCATCCAAATCGATGACTGCTATGTTTGTATGAGTTGTAATTGTAATCGAATCATGTAACCTGTACTCTGATAGGTCGATCCTTCCCCTCTGAAATTCGATCTCTAAACCTAGCTCTCGCCATTGCCTCCCTGCTCTGCTACTCTCCTCCACCACCATGAACGCCGACGACCTCAAGAAGCTCGAAGATGAGCTCAAGGAACGTGAGTCTATCATCAAGACTCGCGAGGAAGCCTCTCTTCCACCCCCGTTTTGGGCCGAGGCACTTCATACTGCTACTTTTCTCATCAATATTCGTCCGACATCATCTACACAATTTCTCACACCATACCAAACTCTACTCGGCCACCCACCACCTTATGAATCCCTTTGTGTATTTGGTTGTCTTTGTTACCCCAATACTACATCTACCTCCCCTAACAAATTGTCCCCACGTTCCACCAAGTGCATATTTCTTGGCTACCCATCACGTCACAAAGGCTACCGTTGTCTTGACTTTACCACTCTCCGGATACTGATCTCACGACATGTTATTTTTGATGAATCTATTTTTCCCTATGCACCAGCGTCACCCCCACACTAGTACGAAAACAGCTATAGATAGAATCACTTTTTGCGGCGCACCAAATAGGCATGCGCCATATTTCTGTGGCGCATGCCTATTTGGTGCGCCACATAAAAGTTTCAAAAAATCTAAAAAAATCTAAAAATCTAAAAAAAATAAAAAAATCCAGAAAACTTCAAAAAAATCCAAAAAATTCAACAATTCCAATTTTTTATTTTTCTAATTTTTTGAAAAAGTTTCAACTTCTAAATATTATTTGAACTTTTTTTGATTTTGTAGAAAAAAATCTTCTTTTTGAAATAACTTTTATTTTTTTGAATTTTTTTATTTTGTTGTCATTTTAAAAAAATTATATTGTTTCTTAAATTTTTGAATTTTTTGGATTTGTTGATTTTTTTTGGATTTTTTGGAATTTTTTTGAAGTTTTCGGGATTTTTTGAATTTTTTATTTTTTTAGATTTTTTGAAACTTTCGAATTTTCTTTTAAAACTCTTAAAGTTTTTGAAATTTAAAAACACATATATATATATACACATACCACACATAAACTACACACACATCTATACAGATAGATACACATACAAGGCTTAAAAGGACTGATATGATACTTATATCAATAAAAACTTTAGTAGCATAAGGGTAGTTGAATTGAACAGAACTTAGAAGTTAAGCGTGCTTGGGTTGGAGCAATTTGAGAATGGGTGACCTAGCGGGCAAGTCATGAGTTCAAAATTTCAAATATTTAGGTTTTTCCAAATTATTTCATTTTTTGTTTTTTCCTGATTTTTTGAGATTTTTTTGCATTTTTTGAATTTTTTAAAAATTCTGTGGCGCATATAATGTGTATGCGCCACAGAAATGTGAGAATTCTGTGGCGCATATCCACATGTGCCACAAAAAAAAATTAGTGGCGGCTTATCTGTAGCGCACCCACCATGTGCCACAGAATTTTTTTGGGTGCGCCACAGATAGCCTATTTCCTAGTAGTGCCATCTCCACCACGCTGCACTGATATTTTTGATCCTCCCTACCTCTTACCCATACCCGCTATGCATGCGCCGGCAGCGCACCCGTTTTGCATGCACCCGCTCTGCATGAAACAGGCAGTGGCTCACCATCTCCTAGCCCTCACGCGACACCTCCACCAACCAGCGCACCACCTGCCAGTCCACCACCGGCCAGCTCACCACCAGCCAGTCCACCACCCTTTCCTTCTCCGGGCTTCTCTGGGCCGCAACTCAGCCCACCTGACTCACCTATCAGCTCGTCTTCGTTTTCGTCGCCAGAATCAACACCACCACCTCCCCCTTCGCCAGCTCCTTTACATCGTACTCGCACCACCACCGGTCGTCTTCCGGGTCCTCCAAACCATCTTAATCTCTCTGCTATTGCATCTTCACCTGTACCCTACAATTATCTAACGGCTCTCCATGATCCTAATTGGCGTCATGCCATGCAAGAAGAATTCGATGCTCTTATTCATAATCAGACTTGGACATTGGTCCCTCCTCCTCCCGGTGCCAACATTGTGAGCGGTAAATGGATTTTTCGCCACAAATATAATGCTGACGGTTCTCTAGCTCGACATAAAGCAAGGTGGGTGGTCCGTGGTTTTTCTCAGCAACCCGGTGTTGATTTTGATGAAACATTCAGTCCCGTTGTAAAACCTGCCACTATTCGCATTGTTCTATCTCTTGCTATCTCTCAGTCTTGGCCTATTCATCAACTCGATGTCAAAAACGCCTTTCTCCACGGTCATCTCGACGAAACTCTCTATAGTCAACAACCCTCTGGATTTGTTTATCCCCGTTATCCAACTCATGTGTGTCAGCTTCTTAAATCCCTATACGGTCTCAAACAGGCTCCTCGCGCTTGGTTTCAACGGTTCGCCGCCTTTGCACGATCTATTGGGTTCGTTGAATCCAAATCTGATGCCTCTTTTCATTTTTCAGCAAGGTACGAACTTAGCCTATCTTCTTCTTTACGTCGATGACATCATACTCACAGCTTCCTCTATTTCCACTCTTCAACAAATTACACGTACCTTGGCACGTGAATTTGCCATGAAGGACCTTGGCCCTCTTCATCATTTTCTTGGTATTTCGGTTACTCGTACACCTAGTGGTCTTCATCTATCACAACGACAATACATTCTTGATATCTTACACCGTGCCGGCATGCGCGATTGTCACCCTGTCTCTACACCCATCGACACTAAAGCCAAGCTATCCTCTTCATCTGGTTCTTCTGTTTCTGATCCATCATTCTATCGTAGCCTAGCTGGCGCTCTTCAATATGCTACACTAACTCGTCCTGATATTGCCTATGTTGTTCAACAAATATGTCTTCACATGCATGATCCCCGTGAACCTCACTTTTCTCTCATTAAACGCATTCTTCGATATCTCAATGGCACCCTTGACTACGGTCTCTCCTTACATCGCTCTTCTTCTCACTCTCTTATTGCCTATTCGGATGCCGATTGGTCTGGATGCCCGGATACCAGACGCTCTACATTAGGATTTTGCATGTACCTCGGTGATAATCTTATTTCATGGTCATCTCGACGACAGACGACAGTTTCTCGATCTGGTGCAGAGGCAGAGTACAGGGCAGTTGCCACAGCAGTTTCTGAGTCATATTGGGTTCGACAACTTTTGCAGGAGCTACGACGACCGATTTCTAGTGCCACTATTGTCTACTGCGACAATGTGAGCGCTGTCTACTTGTTAGCCAATCCAGTACAACATCATCGTACCAAGCATATTAAGCTTGATATTCATTTTGTTCGGGAGAAGGTTGCTCTTGGCAATGTTCGTGTCTTACATGTGCCATCGACGTCTCAGTTTGCGGATATTTTCACCAAGAGATTGCCGACAGCCCTCTTCCAAGAGTTTCGCTCCAATCTTCAGGTCGTTTCTTCTCCCAGTTCAGCCTGCGGGGGCATGTTAGAGTCCTCGTCTCGTATGTCGGACGGCAACCGTGGTGACCAGCTTGGGGTACACGTGAAGCTTCCAAATCGATGACTGCTATGTTTGTACGAGTTGTAATTGTAATCGAATCATGTAACCTGTACTCTGATATATATATATATAGGACTCCTATTATATACTCCCAGGGGTACGTACTCCCACCCCTTTAATGGGTTTGTTATATCCACTAGCTAGCAAACCGTCTAAAAGAAAAAAAGTAAACCGATGCATGCAAGGACTTCCTCTTGCGGTTAGTATGCATGCACATGCTTGATCCTACAATTTAGGGATCAGAAAAATTAGAGTATCTTCTCTGCATGCGGCCGGCTCACACGCAAGTAGCCGATCCTAAAATTAAGGAGGGTGCATGCAGGATTGAATTTTGAACCTATCTATTACGTACGCCTCCACTTCTCCACAGGTACAGGTAGTACTTTCAAAAGGAGTATGTACGGCACCATTTTTCTAAAGACCTATATACTGATTTTTTAATGTGAGTATGTACTAGTTTTTGAAGGAGTATATACTGATTTTTCTAAAGGAGTATATACTAGATTTTCGAGAAGTATATACTGATTTTCAAAAACAGTATATACTCCATTTGAATCAAATGAGTATATTCATGATTTTGCAAAAGGAGTATATACCTTTTTTTTCTAAAGTAGTATATACTTTTTTGAAACAGTATATGCTACTTATTTTTGACACTATATATACTACTTATTTTTTAAACAGTATATACTCCATTGGAATTAAATGAGTATATTCATGAGTTTTAACCAGGCTGCTTTTTTATAATCTGTATAAAATGTGACAACCACGGGCAAAGAAATAAATGAACCAACAAGTGCCGCGCGGGGAGCCGCGCCGTTCGAATCTAGTATATCATATTTTTGCCAAGGAGTATATATCACGTGCAGAATACACACTTGGGGTATATTTGAGAACTTAGGAGTATCTCAGAAAAGAGTTGGTAAGTTGCCATGGGTATATACTGCTTTTTAAAAGGCATATATACTACTTTTGAGAGTATATACTGATTTTTTAAAGAGTATATACTGAAAATTTCCTAAGCAGCACTGATTTTTCTAAGGATTTTTAAAGAAGTATATACGGATTTTCAATAAGTATATACTGAAATATTATGGAGTATATGTTGATTTCTTAAGGAGCACTGAGCGATTTCTGAAGGAATATATTACTTTTTGTAAGTGGTATATACCACATTTTTTGAACGGGTATATACTACTTATTTTAGAAAAAAGTATATACTACTTTGCAATCATATGAGTATACTCATGTTTTTTCAAAGGAGTATATACCCTTTTTTCCAAAAGTAGAATATACCTTGTCTCACGAAAGAAGTAGATGCACATAAAAAGAAGTATACGCTGCCCCAAAAATTAGAGGTATATACATACAACCAAAAAAGTTGTAGAAGTATACTGTTATCAAGAAGTATATACAAATTGATTTGGGTATGCTAGCTAGCAAATCGATCGGAGCAAGAGAAATCTGCTCGTTTCATGGAAAGCTGGCTCGGGCAGTTGCATTGGCACAAGCTAGTCCGGCCTGCGCCAACGATCACCCGCGCCGCCACCGACTCCATGCCGCACCGCATCGCATCTCGTTCTCGTCACCGGCTTGCTGCGCGGCGGCCGGCCGCATGCATCTCTCGTCGCATGCGTCTCGTCTTCGTTGCCGACCGGCTGCCGGCCGCATGCTTCTCGTCTACATTGCCGACCGGCCGCCTGCCGCCTGCCGCCGGCCGCCGGCCACATGCATCTACTCTCTATCACGGATCGGCCGTCGATCACGGCGCCCATCCGTCTAGCCGCCGGAGGCCATGCCGCATCTCATCCCGTTGTCGAGTCACCGCCGTCAGCCGGCCGTATTGCGTCTCGGCTTCGTCGTCAAATGGCCGCCATCCGCATGCATCTTGTCTTCGTGGTCGAGCTGCGCCGCTGTAAACAAACGAGAAGTAGGAACAGATTAATACAGATAATTAACATCAAAATTTGCGATCGGAAACTACAAACCTATCAAGTGCGACGACGTGGAAACCGATCGGCCAGATGTATACCTTGAATTGCTGACGGTCGCCGGATCATGTGCGGGTAACCGATGGCAGCGGCTCCGCCGAGAGCACCAGGGGATGAGACGTCGCCTGCATTAATATAGTACGGTCCTACAAGCGCGTCTCAAATCCCTACAATCACGGAACAAATTTTCAAATAGAACCCGATCCATGCAAAGAGATATGATCGGTAGTTAATTTCTTTAATTAATTAAATAACGCCTAACGGACCTGCATGCATGTGCTGATCCGGTAGCACCGTTGGGATTTCCAATTTAGGCTAGGAGTACGTACTCTTAGGTGTATAGACTCATTTACTTTCACAATTACACTTGATGATGAATCAGACAGGCAACCGCCACCTTCAGGCTCGGTGGTTGTTAGTGTAGATGCAGGCTGGGATTCAGTAAGCAAAAAGGCAGGCCTAGGGGCCGTTAACCCGCGATGACAACGGAGACTTCGTCGTTCTGCTTGGTCGCCAGATGGTCCTATATGCCACATTGTGCCTCCGCTGTGGAAGCTGAAGCTAATGATTGTTGGGAGGTCTCCAACTCATACTTGATAAATGATACTCAGAGAGGCTCCATGCATGGTATTGTTGAAACAGACTATCAGCGGGTTGTTTAGGCGGTCTCATCGGCCTGGCCCACCGCTCACCATCGTGGGTCATTTACATGGAGATCAGGGACCTGATGTATACCCATCATATGATGGAGATTAGGAAGAGTGAGTCTACAGGGGTGTTAAGCGAGTCAGCCCTGGCCTGTGTGTGGGCACAGGCAGTCGGCACTGATCTTTAAAATTGTAAAAACTGTGTTTTATAATCAATACAATTCCCCTAAAAAATGTTTTTTGCTGGCAACCCTGAGCCAAGTAAACGGATTTGGGCCGTGGTATGGTCTGACTCCGACATAATTAGAAACGGATCAAATACCTCGACAGGAATTAGAAACGGACCAAACACCTCGACAGGACAACTTGAACAACAAGAAAGCAATCGTCGACAACGGCATATATATGGATAGAATACGTCCTTGACAACCATCCAACATCGACGTATACGTACGTTCACGTTGCGTCGTCTTTACGATCACGAGCAGCTTAGTTGATCAGAGGGAGATGGCGGCGACGTGCAAGTCGACGGCGATGGTGGACGAGCCGGACCCAACGACGGTGCTCAAGCTGACCAAATCGCACATCCGCAAGAAGGGGTCCGAATTCAAGGTCACGAGCTCCGCCGACCCGGCGGCCGTGATGATGCAGGTGGAGACGTCCCATGTCGGCTTCCGCAACCTCCGCTCCCTCCGCTTCCTCGACGCCTCCCAACGCCCGATGATCACCATCGAGGAGGTCGGCAAGGGCCATCTGCGCTCTTGGGGGGCGTTCAGGGGTGAGTGCACCAGCGAGAGCAACCGGCTCTTCGTCGCCGTGGACAAGGCGTGTTTCTTCCAGATGGGGCTCACGGTTCACTTGTTCCTCGACGGCGACTCTTCCGGCGATCGGGCGCCCGACTACGTCGTCAGTGGCAGCTACTACTTCGGCTCCATGACCGTCTCCCGCGGCGACAAGGACGCTGCCGTCATTGACAGGAAGAGGACCCTGCTTGGAGTTGGAGAGAACACTTATACTGTCAGGATCGACACCGGTGTCGACCAGGCGCTCGTCCTCGCACTCACCGTCGTCCTCGACCAGATGTATGAATTGAGACGTTGCGCTTGTTATCGACATTAGAAAATAATAATAGTGGAAGCATGTACGCCACAGATAGGTTTGTTAGATGTCGATCTAGTCTGTGCATGGGTCGCCTGGGTTTCTCGTGTTTAAATATACTAGTGTAGACGCACATCTTCGTAATTAAAGTGACAATTTATAAGTAGAAAAGAACATACCATACCATAATCTACATCTATTATACTACTTTTACACTTTTTCATTGGTTATAGAATTTATATTTTGAAGAGAACGATTGTTATGTAAGCATCATATAGCAAACAAAACTCACACCAAAGCAAACAAAACTGGTGACCCGCGATGAAGTCGTATTTTTTGGGCGTATTCTCAGCACAAATTATGTCATATTCTCAATATCACACCCGTATCTTTCAGCACGACCTTCGGCGCGGCACCGCCACGGACATCAGCATCGGCACTGCGGAGGCAGCGAGCATGATAAAGAGTTGTTCAACGCTTCAACAACGGTTAACATCAGAGATGGTGAGAAGGCCTTCTTTTGGACCTCATCTTGGCTTAATGGGGTGGCACCTGAGTCGATAGCGCCAAAAAGATTCGAGGCAGCAAAGAAAAAAGAAATGATGGTTCAAAACGCTCTAGCAAGCCTCAGCTCGATTGCAGATATCTCGGTTCAAAAATTTCTCGGTTGAGCACATTGCTCAATTCGTCAACGTGTGGGATTCACTTCAAGACATCACTCTAACCCCGGGCATCAATGACACAATTGTGTGGAACCTTACTTCCACGGGCTGCTATATGGCTGGTTCCAGTTCCTTGGCTTCACTTCATGCTCATTCACCAGCTTGGTGCGGAAAATTTACGCTTCGTCAAAGTGTCATTTCTTTTCTTGGCTCGCAGATGAGAATAGATTATGCACTTCCGACCGTCGTTTAGCCATAAGAGGGTGGGCGCATAATCCGCTAGCTATGTAAACTCTGCAAATGCGAGGAGGCACTGCTAGACACATTCTTTTTGAGTTTCGCTACTCTCGACGCATCTGGCAAGAAGCGGCTACTTGGCTATCGTGTCCATCCTTGCTACAAGACCAGGGCTCTGTCCGGCCTACGAGTTCTCCTACACTGGCACGCCATCTCCAAAACTTTCACCATCCATCCCAAAGGGCTCATATCGGCCATCACTCTTATTTCCTTTTAGATATGGAAAGAAAGAAACGCTAGGATGTTTAACAACAAATTCTCAGGCGGTAGGCATTTCGCTAAGATTAGCTCTTAGGTCGTTGCCTTTTGAGGCTTTTCTTTTTGGCTTAGGCCCCTCCATGTTTATTTTTTCAATATCAATATAAAAGACAAATATTGTGTCTCGCTTAAAAAAAATAGTCCTATTCGCCTACTACTTAGCAAAACTGATAGACACTTTAAAAAGAACCTAGGCAGAAAAGCCAGATTGTTGTCATCAAACTTAACGTCGATAAGTGCTCCCCCTCGACCCGCTCCTGCTCGCCCCCCGTGGCGCGAAACCCTAGCCCCTCCACTCCGGTCCCTCCCTCCTCTATCCTCCGCCTCGCCGCCGCCGGAGGGCATCGGCGGCGGCGTGGCCTTCTCTCCTCTTCGCTGGTTGGTGGCGGCGTGGGGTGCTGCGGCCGGCGGGGGCGTCGTGCTTCTCGGAGGGCGCGGCGGCGCGATCGCTCGGCGGCGGTGTGGCGGCTCCGTGGCTCAAGGTACCTACGGCGGCGGCAGCCGGGGCGGGTATAGCAGGTCTGCTGATCCCATGACCTAGGGAGGCGGGAGCCCTTGGGCGGCAGGTCATCCGCCTTGGTCATGGCGGGCATGGGCGGCGGCGGCGCTGCGACCTGCTGCTCTGCGTGGAAGGCTTCGGTCGGAGCCATCTGGGTCCTCGAGCTGGGGACGGGGCAGGGGCTCCGATCCCGCTTCGAGCCCGTCGGTTTTCCGCTCCAGATCTGGTGCTACCGGCCGCCATGGGGGCTGCCGGTCGACGATCTGGTGGAGCAGCTTTCTGTCTTCGTCTCGCTTCGGTTCGTTGGTCGGCAGAGCTTGGACGCCGGGGCGGCGGCCCTGGATGGGAGGAGTCTGCTTGGTTGGCGGGCGTGCCAGCGACTCTTGGTGCTGGCCGGTGCTCACGGCCGTGTGGGCGGCGTGGTGCCTGGCGAGCTACGTCCCGTGGCAGTGGTGTGGTCATCATTGTGTCGGCGCCCCTTGTGTTGTGTGGGAGGGGGAGATGACGTGCTGAGGGGAAACTTTCGCCAGGTTTTTTCCTGGGCCGCGGCGGCGGCGTTCATGGACGTCGTACCCTTCTTGAAGGCGCTGTTGTGGCCTCTCTCTGCCCTTCTACGTGCACCGGGTGAAAACCCAAAATCTTCGGATTGGGCGGTGGCGGCGCTCTGCGTCGTGATCTTCTCGAAGACACCGTCTTGGTGCACACGGTGGGTAGCTCTCTGGAGGTTGGGTGGCGGAGGTCTCTTCGGCGTGCTTCCTCCGGCAAAGCTTTTAGCTTGAACTGCATTCTCGGCGTTTCTTTGTTTGGACCGTCTTAGTGTGCCTCGGCGAGATGGTGTTCTCCTGGTGGCTGCCTTTGCTGATGTTGTGCGGGTCTCGGCAGTGTGCAGTGTGTGTTGGTGAGCCGTCCTTGGCTAGGTGAGCTTCGGCCCGACGACTTTGCCCGTGTTGACGGTGTGCAGGGTGTGTCGGTGTGCCGGTCTGACCTCGAGGGCGAGCGTCGGCCCAACACCTTTGCCCGCTCAGCTAGTTCACATCCTCACCGGAGTAGTTCTCAGGCGGCGTCCGCCCCGCTGTTGTTTCTTCGGGGGTCCTGTATCTTTTGTGTGTGCGTGCAGTTCTTTGTTGTAAGCTGGGTTCAGCACTTTGTATCCTTGTCGCCGTTCGGGCGTTATTAATTTAACGTTGGGCCTCTGCCCTTTTTTCTATAAAAAAAACTTAACGTCGATACAATGAAACACTCCCGCAATTCTTGGACAGGTTTTGCTTGTACAGCAAGGGATCCTTTTCCTATTCAGATGCAATGAAACAACTAATGACCATGACGCACACGACAACAATCCTAGTCCTTGACCATGACGCATATATATACACAGCCACCAAGTCCGACTCCTTACGCCCCAATTAATCACCACAATCCTGTAGATCGAAATCTCGGTGCACGTTCAAGCACGCACAAAGGAGCAGCATGTCCGCAGAGATGTCGTGGCCATGGGAGAGTAAGGCGGCGGTGGACGAGCGGTTCTACGCGGATATCCCGACGGCGTTCACGCTGACCAGAGCAGATACCTGGCGGGGCCCCGGATTCAACATCACCAACTTCGCCGGCGGCGCGGCAAGGATGCATGTGCAGACGGCCGCCTTGGGCCACGGCAACCTACGCTCCCTCGTCCTTCTCGAGGCCGCATCGCACGGACACCTTGTATCTTTCAAGGAGTCCCGGCTCGGCATCGGCGGCGAGCGGCAGTGGGAGGCCTTCAGGGGCCGCGGCACCGGCGAGACGGACCGGCTCTTCGTCGCGGTGGACAAGACAGGGTTTGTCCAGATGGGTCACACGGTGCACGTGTTCCTTGACGGCAACTCCTCCGGCGATCGGGTCCCTGACTTCGTCGTCCAGGGCAGCTACTACCACGGCGCGATGACCCTCTCCCGCGGCGGCGTCACCGGCGGCGACTATATTGCGCTGATCCAAAACGACACCGGCCTGTGGGACACGCTCCTTGGAGATAATTATTACACGTATACTGCCTGGATCAACCGGGGCGTCGACCAGGCTTTCGTCCTGGCACTCGCCCTCATCCTCGACCAGATGTATAATTCTAGTAATGATTGGAATTTTTGCGACCATAAACGTGGTCGCCATTAGTAGCAGATAGTACTGTGAGAGAACATTTTACAGATAAAGATTCTAAGTGCTTGTTATTAGGCATGTTTTACAGTTAGTTGAGCTGTTTTATTTTTCCGAAAAGGACATAGCCCTAGCCTCTGCATGGAATAGATGCATATGACCACTTTATTTTCTTACTGAATGTTTTGTTCACAAGTTATAACCATTCATATATTCACATAAGTGTTTGCATTGTCATTGGGCATGTAATTAACCGAACAATCAATGTTATAGCAGATTCGGAAACAAACTTAAAACTCTATCTAAAGTGAATCAACCAGAGGAAATAAGGCTGATATGTCGTTCGTTCCCGTTTGGCAGCCCTTTCATGCATCAAAATATTTGACCTACTTTGCTTATTATTTTTTATCCATGTCTGATTTCAAGCGATAAGATTTATTAGTCGCAAAGGGTTTATTCATATCACTATTTTTGCGAGTAGTTCATATGACTCTTCGACATTACTCTCTCCATTGTTATCTAGGTGGTGCACACGTTTATCGAGATTGAAATTTGACCATTAGTTTGATCAACAAAATAAGGAGTATGTCACAAACAGTGTATCACTAAATTTGTATTCAAATAATAAAGTGTCTAATGGTATACTTTTTATAACAAGTGCACATGTTTTATTGGTCAAATTTGTGGTCCAAGTTAAAACACGATAAAAGAGGGCGCTACATGCATTGGTATAGGATTGTTGACTCTTTTTTTTTTGATAAAAAAAGTTTCTGGAGGTTAGTTTTGTGCAGATTTTATTTTATAATATTTGTGCATTCATGGAAGAGTGATGAAAAGGTAGTTTGTACCAGTTGGTTTGTGTTGCTATTAAAGTTATAAATGGATTAATACACGAACAGACGAGGCTTGGTCGTCCCCTCCCTCCCGCTATAGTAGAGAGAGAGAGAGAGCCATTGTTGGAACCTCCCGGGCGATCCACCTCTTCCGCCGGGGATCCGGGATTTCTCGCCCTCCGCCGGCCGCTCCGGCGGCGGGAGGGCGGGGAATCCCCGATTCCCGGCTGTATGTAGCGTAGGTTCTCGTAGGAACCCGCTCGTCGGCGCTGAGGAGGTGGTGGTGGCGGCGATGCGGTTTTTGGTGGCGGTGCTGTGCCTCTCCGGCGGTGGTGGTCTTCGGAGCTCCGCCGTCAAGCATCCGTCTTCCTCGAGCTCGGCGGCCTGCGGTTCGTTCGAGCTCTTCGTCCCCCGTCCAGATCGGGAGCGTTCGATCTGGTTTTGGTTGCTGCTGAAGGAGATGGTGTTCAAGGGCTTCGCGAAGGTGACGACGGCGCTGCGTGCAGGTCCTCAGGGACCGCTGTCCGGCGACTTCCCGGCTGCCAGGGGGTGGCTTCCAATCCAAGCGAGTAGTGGAGCTGCGGCGGATCCGGCGCGCCACCGGCTCGTCCTCGCCGGCGTTGTCTTCGGTTTACAGGAGGACCCGTTTGTAATTTCTGGTTTCCTGTTGTTCCTCTCTGTAATTTGGAAGCTCTAATATCACCTTTCTTTCCCGCAAAAAAAAGTTATAAATGGATTGGCTTGAGTCTTTCTAGATTTACTTGACCAACAAAAGTTACGTGGTTAGGAGATTCTTCGCATGCAATGGTGAATGTTGATTAGGAACTTCATTGAGCTGATATAATATATGGCTAGATTTAGAAAAAAAATTAATATATTTGAAGTATTAGATTTGATTGTATGAATGTTAGGGTAAGAATTTCCAATTATTGGTCCATTCTCTTACCCATTACCCATGCTTGACGAAGTCTTATCATGTATGTGTACTCTGTATACAAAGTAATGTGCTTCTTTTCCAAACTTTTCATTTTTGATATTATAGAAACAAATAAAGAGGTTGGACAAATGGTAAGAATGTGGTACATACTATGTTTAATTGCATATGTTTATTGGAAAGTATTTTCGGCTCCCGAGCTCAAGTGCTCTCTACTTAAAAAAATCGAAAATCACATTTCTGAGTTTCAAAAAGTTCTCAGAAAAATCAGGATGTAGCTGATGGTGTATCCCACAAACGTGCAAATTTAATTTGAAATACATTATATTATGGCTACACAAAATAATAAAATCGTATAAAACTTAGAGATTTGAAAATATGCTTACTCAGATCCACACTTTTGTTATTTTTGTGTAGCTCAGAATACATAGTATTTGAAATCGATATTTTGCACGTTTGTGGCTATACCCAGATTTTTTCAGAATTTTTTAAACTCATAAACATGATATTAGAATTTTAAAATTGGAGAGAGCACAGGATCTCGGGAAAATCTCCACTCTATGTTAATCTGTTACCCTATATCAAGAAAACATGCCTCCAGTCTCTATGTTTATTAGTGGAGACGTGCATTGTACGTCCTTGATTACTAGTTTATACAAGTACTAAAATATTGATATCAACTCTCTATAAACCTTGATTATATTATCAATTGATATTGATGTTCGATGCAACAACAAAAATGCCTGCTGTCCATGCATATATAATTTCATTTGTTGATGGGTTTTTATTTGGTCCATTAATTGCGAGTTGCATGTTCTAAAGTAATGTTTAATCTCGCTCCTTGCCAAATAGAAGCTGCTGAATAAAGTCCTTATTAGTGCAACCGATTTTGTTCAAGTTTTATTTTGTAAGTTCTATTTTGCATGTAGCTTTTGGCACATTATGAGGTATGGAAATTGTTTTCATACTCATCTGCGGCTGACAATACGAAATAACACAACATGAGTAATCTGGAAAATTGCAGCGTTCGGACATTAATAAGTTCAAGCGACAAAAGGAGAAAAAACATGATTCAGCTTCTTAAGGGTTTTTTCCCATGTACTACATGCCAAAGTACGTTGTACAGAACTAATCGGAAAATAAAACATGGTTGGAAAAGCTGGATTGTCGCAAACTTAACTTGCCGAACGCTGCCGTAATCCTATTACGTCGGAGGCGAACCAAACACCTCAATTCTTGAACAGGATTTGTCTTGTACAGCAAGGAAACAATATTTTTCCTTTTCACGTGCAATGAACAATCCTTGAGCATGACGTTGCAAGAACCTTGACGACGGCGGGCGCATATATATAGGAGTACATACCTACCTAGTCAGGACCCGTACTCCCAGCCTCCTCGATCGATCTAAATCTCGGTGAACGTTCCATCCTCTCCAGGTCACGCACGCACGAGCAGCGAGTCCGTCGGCAGAGATGCCGTGGCCGTGGGAGAGCAAGGCGGCGGTGGACGCTCGGTTCTACGCGCAGCACCCGACGGTGTTCACGGTGACAAGAGCGGACACCTCGAGCGGGCACGGATTCAAGGTCGCCAGCTTCTTCGCCGGCGAGAACGCGGCCGAACTGGGGGTGAAGACGGAACACCAGGGCAACGGCGGCCTACGCTCCCTCGTCTTTCGTGATGCGCAGGGCGTCCCTTTGCTAGGCGTTGAGGAGTCCCGGTTCGGCATGGACGGCCAGCGGCGGTGGGAGGCGTTCAGGGGCGGCCACATGAAAGGGACGGACCGGCTCTTCGTCGCCGTGGACAAGACGCAGTTTTTCCAGTGGGGGAACACGGTGCACGTGTTCCTCCCCGGCAACTCCTCCGGCGAGCGGGTCCCCGACTTCGTCGTCCAAGCGAGCAACTGCTGGCGCACGGTGACCGTCTCCAGTGGCCGTGACGACGGCGACTTTGTTGGGCAGATCCGAAACGAGAGCTGGTGTTGCTGGGCCTTGCAGCTGTTTGGGAAGAACAAGTATACTGTCACCATCAAATCGGGCGTCGACCAGGCCTTCATCCTCGCACTCACCGTCATCCTCGACCAGATGCATAGTCCTCCTCCTAATGATATTGCCTGATCTTCTAATAAGAATTTTAATTAGTCAGAGTTAAGTTGTAACCTATGAGTTGGCAGATTCGAAGCTAGTCAATACCGTAGTTGGCCTCGTGGTTATTTGTTTCGTTCGATCAAAAGTAGTAAACCTGGTTAGCAGGGTCGTGGGGTCGTGTTAGGCAACTTAAACTATAGGTCATGTTGGCCGTGAACTCGTTTTTTTTTTAAACCGGGCAAGAGGCTCGCCTTTTCAATTATATAGAAGAAGTGAATTGGCCAGTTTATAAGAAAGATTGGCCGAAAACCGGATACAACAACATAACGCACCACGCCGGCCCCGAGGCCACGCAGCACACAAGTCGATGGCCTAGCCGCCCAAGCGACCAAGGTCGACACCACTCAACGCAACAGCGGAGGCCCTCAACGCAATAGCGGAGGCAAAATCTAGAGCCGCCGCTCCGACATCCACGCTGGCCACGGGCCACGCTCCACACAGGTCGACGACGAAACCGCCCAAGCAGGAAAGGCCGACGACGAAACCGCCCAAGCAGGAAAGGCCGACACCCACACACCTCAACGCGACGCTGCGGAGGCAAGATCGGAGCCGCCGCTCCGACATCCACGCCAGCCCCAGGGCCGCGCACCACCTAGCCGTAAACGAGAAGATCGCCGCCGACCACCAAACATCCACGGGTCCCTCTGGCCGGTGGAACATCCAAGACGAGGCCCCAAGGGGAAAACGACACCGAAGCGCCGCCCTCGTCCGATCCACGAAGGATTTGGGGGTTTCCACCGGAAGTTCCCGGGCGTAGAAGTGAGAGCACCGCCACGACGACGCCTTCAAGAAGGAAGTGGCGCCTGGGGGCGTCACCGTCGCCTGTCCTGGTCGACGACCAGGGCAAGATTTTCACCCGGCGGAGAAACACGAATCGCGCGCCTGCCCACACGGGGACCGACCAGCCCACCATCGCAGATCCGCATGCAGACACCGCCAGCCCCGCACGCCCGATGGTCCACGACCACCAAACAGAGCTAGGCGCCGGGGCCTAGGTCCGTCTCGCGCTGAGCCACCTCCTAGCTCAGCTCGACGCCTCCACCAAGTCCGGGGCCACCGCCCCGACGTCCGAGAGCTGCAGGACAGCCGCACGCCCAGCCGCACAAGTGCTGCTGCCCCCGAAGCCAACGCAACGTGCCAGCCAAGGGAGGCCGGACGGGGAGCCTCTACCTCCCGCCGACCGTGCCGCAGTCCCCCAAGCACCACCGCACCCCGACCACTACCTGACCAACAGAGTTGGAGGCCCATAAACCATCGATCTTTGCACCCAGAGCTCCGCACCGCGCGGAGCCATCGGGATGAAGACGGACAGTACCTCCGAGCACCACGCCAGCCGGAGTACCGACACGTCCAAACTCCAGCCGCCACGCCGCCCCAAAGCAGCCGCGCGCGGCCGCCGAAAACCACCACGGGCCGCCGCCAAAACAGCACCACCTCCACCCGAGGCCGCCGCCCCGGCACACCGCTACCAGCAGCCGAAGCTCCTCCATGGCCAGCAGCCGCCAGCCACTGCCCCGGCCGACGCGACGTATCGCGCGGATCCGAGCAGGAGGACCCAGGGTCCGCGCCCATCAGGGCCTCCGCGCCCGCCGGCCCCCAGCCGGCACCGTGCCGACGGCGACCGCTCGGAGACACCCTCTGCGCCGCCGCGCCCGCGCCGGGACTCCGCCGCGCCACTACGCCCGCGGACCGCCGCCGCCGCGCGAGGTCCCGCCGCCAGCTCGCCCAGACCTCCCGACCGCAACCATTTGCGGCGGAGGGGCCCGCCGCCACCGCGGCTAGGGCCGGCGGCAGCGGTGGCGGAGAGACGCCGTGGGGAGGCGACCGGCGGCGGCTAGGGTTTGCTCCCCCGGGTCGCCGCACGGAGGCGACACGGGGTCGGGAGGTCTTGTTTCGTGAACTCGTTTTGATAAACCTTATTAGGAAGAAAGCTTGAGCTGTCGCAGCAATCCATTTGTTTCCGTTTTGCAAGTCGACACTCCTCGAGGATTATGATGTTTTTCTTATTTTTCTTTATGTATTTGATTGGATCCATCAGCAAAAGATGTACTCAACTAGTCTACGAGCTTAGCTAACATGACTCTTCCACGTTATTACTACGAGTATTTATTAGGAAGAAAGGTTGAGCTGTCGCAGCAATCCATTTGTTTCCGTTTTGCAAGTCGTCACACCTCGAGGATTATATATAACTAGCTGAATGCCCGTGCGTTGCTACGGAATATCGAGATATTCTATAAGGGAGCTGATTAACTCGTACTTTATTCTTGGTCATATTTCTAATTTTCTATCCTACTCCATATTACTATATATTGGCCAACTTAGCCATCTGATCGCAACGAAACAATGCTTTAGTCTTCATTATTTTATCATGAAATAACAGCAAACAATGCTCTACTCTTCATTATTTTATCATGAAATAACAGCTTTCACGAACATGTGCTCAAAGAAACATGTGCAGTTTTGCATCTTGTAGAGAGAGGGTGTATTTGCAAGTTGATTCTTTTATGGTTGTTTGTAGCTCCCACTGGAATACAATTTAGCAGATATGATAAAAGGGAAAATACAAACATCTCTTTTCCTAGAGCTTAAAATCCCAAGTATCTAGACACCACTTATAAATTTATCTCTCGGATCTACCAGCAGAAGCAAAAGCAGCCAGTAACAAAAAATCAGAATATCCAATTTATCCATCTTCAGTCTGACATTTTTCAGCTCATTTTATGTTTTGACAATATAATCTTCACATGTCTTGTTTCACCTAGAAACACCATGATAGTTAGGTTCTGCAAACGAAAAAAGGTGAAATAATGAAACATCAGCATGTGTGTGACCTCCATAGCAATGTTATGCTGTCCTAGCAAGGCATTACACTGTCATTTGACTTGCAACATGTTAGTTAGCAAAATACTCTATGAATGCAAGGACACTTCACACACAATCACCAATCAACTTGAACTCCTCTTGGTGTAACACAACTTAATTAAAGAAATGTGTTCATAAGGGTGACTGAACTAATTCCACCCCATTTGCAGAATTGTATCCATACCAGAAAAATAATAGGAAGTATCGGTAAATCTTAGTTCATTCAACACAAATAAACCATCAGACTAAGTCATGCAATAAATTAAATGATGATGGAAATATAGTAACATTAGTATTTTGGAATGGATAAAAATTGGCGAGCAGCTTGGTGCATTTGATAGTTCACCTTTTCATAATTCTAACTCATTAACTAACAATACAACATAACCGAAAAAGGAGAGATTTTAGAAGTGAAGTTGCAACATGCAGCTTAAACTAACCTCTCTTTTGGCCTAGAAAATTGAAAGCAGATCTTATGCACCGGAATAAGAAAATAGAGGGACAAACAGCTTGTAACACATCAACACAAATAGAGCGACAAACAGCTTGTAACACATCAACACAACGAACACCAACAACTTTATTCCGGATCCTCCCTCTGTGCCTCACCATCAATCTTTCTCGCTGGCGCATGTGTATCTTCCTTCACACCACCACACTCGAAAAAACAAGATGATGTTCAGCAGTGACAACGAAGGTACGAGTACGACAAATGTGAATAGAGGCAGTGGCAGAATACAGGCTTGAGCTAACCCGCAGTGGAAGAATACCGGCGTGAGCTAACCCAATGCCAGCTTATGTGTTGTACCGATCCTCATCACCTTGCACGTGGACCTGCTGGTGCTGGTACGAAAAAATATTAGCTGGTATCAAGAACCGAAGTTACCGAACTCACAAACAGAGTCATAGAATCAACGATTCGGAGATTTCCCGATTTTCAGGCAAAATCATCAAGCATTACATGACTATCAGGACGCCAAGGATCCCCTTTGCTAAAATGATTAGCACAACGTGCCTACTGCCCTAACCTTCTTGATATGCAGCCATCCCTAATCCTCAGCTCCAATAGCAAATTGGTTAGTTAATACCTAGGTTAAGCCTTTTTCTGCAAATAATTCATAGCTTAAGCAACCATGCACACTGATACGAATGAACACATCAGAACAAACAATGAAGCATTCATAGCTTTCAAAAATAGATGGCATTATGCAGACGCATCTGGTAGTACGAATCGAATTTTCTTGTATATTACCCAAGCAGAGCGCATGGTGTTACCTCGAGAGGAGGCAGTGGAGGTTGCTAACGTGTAGTCGACGAGCTCCATGCCACGGGGATAGGGTCACTTCTTTGCTGGAGGACAGGGATGACACTGATGGTGGTCTCCGGTGTCGCTGCTAATGGAGGGACCTGGCGAGGACTTCGGGCTGACGACGTCGTTGTAGATCGGAGAGCGCCGTGGTGCTATGTCGGAGGCGAGGAGGAGCGAGATCTTTGGGTTCACGCGGAGGAGGAAGCCCGTCTCGGACGGCCGCGCGGAGAAGAAGTCTGGCGACCTTGGGGCTCTTGGGAGCAGTCACGCTCGGTCAGGCCACCGGTGAACCTGATCTACCGCCGCCGCCACGCTCGTTTTGTCGCACATAGACGATAGGAGGGAGGGTTTCCAGAGGCTTTTTTTCTTTGTACACGAAAATTTGAGCGGACCGGTGTCATTTTGCCGGGCCGGTGGTTGATGAGCTGAGAGAAGGAAACCATCGGGAGGCAGAATCGAGCGAGCGAGCCACGGTTCGCTTTGACGTACGAACGACCAACTCCCATTTAATAGTAAAGATGTTTCTCCCATTTTGCGAGGGAAGGCGTTTTGGCTTCCAAGCTCACCTGCTCCTCCCTGAATAAAAAAATCAAATAATAATAATAAATGTTTCCAAAAATTCTGAAAAAAGTCTGTGATGGACATATACAAATATTCTACATGTGTGCCAAGTTTCGTAGTGAAATGACATTTGTCGTGCTCTGTGCAAAAAAGCACAGAGCACTACGAATGTTATTTCACCACGTAATTTGGCACGCATGGAGAATATTTGGATATGTTAATCACCGATTTTTTCAGAATTGTTTGAAACATTTTACTATTTGTTTCAAAAAAAAAATTCAACCAGGAGCAGCTCAGGAGCCAATCTGAATTTCTGCTATTTTGCTTATATATTTGTTTTAACCGATAAGCAAAAGATATATAAGGTCATGTACATTGCTAGACCCCTATCCAGGCGCGAATCAATCACTAGTGGTGACGTTTAGTAAAGTTCAGAAAACTTCATTTTTTTTCCGACCAAAAAGGTAGAGGTTAGTTCTCTACCTTATGGATAAATTCAACTAAATTCAAAAATTAAGAAATCGTAGGTCTATCATACTGCAGTTTGTCAGGGATAATGTCTTGTGCAACAAGTATTAATCCTTGAGATATACGGACGAAACTTAGTACGTGCCTTGGTAATCTGTTGTGGTTCTGCCTCAAGTCGATCCAGAATTCCAGATCACCAGCACCGGTCGACAATTGCAGCGATGCCGGAAGCGGTGGTGGACACGCGGTACGGCACGCCGCACGCGACGGCGTTCACGGTGACCGAGCAGCTGTGGAACGACTTCGCCGTCAAGGACGCCGGCGGCACGGCGCTGATGGAGATCGTGACGTCCGCCTTTTTCCACACCTACCAGTTCGTCGACGTCTCCGCTTCGTCGCGTCGCCCCGTGCTCAACATACAGCGCTTGCCGTCCCTGTTCGGCCGGACATGGGAGGCGTACAGGTGGGCCAGCACCAGCCGGAGCAACCTTCTCTTCGTCGCCGTCAAGGAGCCTTCGCTGTTCACCTGGGCCGACATACACGTGCACCTCGCCGGCCGCAGCGAGAGGGACGGCCCCGACTTCGTCGTCACCACCATCCCCGGCTTCTTCTCCAGCTGCGACTGCACCGTCTCCCGCGCCGGCGCCGCCGTTGCTCAGATCCGTAGAACGACCCTGTTAGGGTGGGTTTCTTATGATGTTAGCGTCAAGGCCGGCGTGGACCATGCTCCTCACCGCGATTCTGGAAGACATACGCCCGGACGACGCTCGACGAAAAGGCACCTAGCAGCTGGATTGCTGCCATTTTCACTTCTTTTTTTTCATGTTTGCATCTTATTTTCACAATCAGTTCACCAAATTAGGAAAATTTACCCAGACTTTACCCAGATAGGTTTGTCTGGAAATTGACACAAAACGGGATCTTTAGGGTCATACTTATCTTTGGAAGTTGAAAATTCCGCTGAAAATTAAGTTTTTTATGTGGTTCCTTCTAAAAAAGTGTTGCTCACCAAGGATAACTTAGCGAAGAGAAATTGGAAAGGCGACTCTCATTGTTCCTTTTGTGGGAATAGCGAAACTGTTGATCACTTATTTATTTCCTGCCCTTTGGCAAAATTAGTTTGGCGTGTTGTTTTCTGTACCTACAATATCCCTCCTCCCACCAATGTCACTAATATGTTTGGGAATTGGTTGAACGGGATGGATAAAAAGACCAAAGTTAGGATTCGTATTGACGTTTTAGCTATCGTGTGGTCGATTTGGAATTGTAGGAACAATATTGTTTTTAACAGGAAATAAACTTTTCATGTTTTACAGGTTATTCATACGGCGGTGCACTGGATCCAACTATGGGCCTTCTTGCTACCTTCGGACCAGCGGGAGCTTATGGTGGCTGGATGCACGTGACTCCTGTTGGTGGCATAGGATTTTTTTCTCCCGGCATACGTGGCAGCATAATAGACGACTTTCGTAGTTTACTCTAGACTTTGCTCCTGTCTGGTTGAGGCTTGTATCAATTTGTTTGTGATCTCTTGAGATGTAATAAGTTACTTGGAACAAATTTGTTAATAAAAAGCTGTGTGCATCACTCGATGCAGAGGCCGGGACAACCCCATTTTTAAAAAAAAAATTGTGTATAGACGTGCATCAACTAATTGCCACAATTCTAATATATATATTTTTTTCATGAAGATGTTGGCTTCTACGGAGTACTATATATCCAGTAATCTGTTCACCGAATTGGATAAAATTGCCCACAGTTCGATATAGTTTGTGCCTCGTCTTTTGGTATGTGTCAAGTGATGCTGTAAAAGAAAAGAAAACATATTGTGCGTATATCCATAGGTCCGAGAAGAACCGATAATACCGACCCAGGTTTTGCAATAGCTGGATAGAATGGGACACGTGTTTTGTCTCATAGGAGCATCTCGTGTCACTATGAAAATAATTTCAAATGTCAAAATATTCTGAAATAAAATTTTAGTTGTACCTACTAAAATCTTATGTTGGTACATGAAGTTTCACAAAAAATAATGTTTTTGTGTTCTATATAAAAAGACAAATTCAATGTTATAAAATGATTTTTAATGGATTTTTTTTGTCAGATACGGTGCATGAGGGATGGTATCTATCTTGGTACATGAGGGATGGTATCTATCTTGTACAAGGAAATATCCTCACACATCCTCGGTAAATACGGTGCAAACCTAGCTAATCCGAGAGTTAGGTGTTCCGGCCAGATTAATTAATAATGTTAGCTAGACTTACGCGATCTGTGGCCAGGTCCCGATGTCGATCGACACGGTCACTATTCACGACGGCGGCGCCGGCCGTGGTTGACGCGCGGTACTGCTCACCCCAGGCAACGGCGTTAACGGTAGCCGAGACGTGGTTCCACGGCTTCCCGTTCAAGGACGACCACGGTGAGACGGTGATGCTGGCGGAGAAGGCCCCGTTCAGCTACCCCCGCCGCCACCTCCTCCTCGACGTCTCGCGCCGCCCCGTGCTCACGGTGGAGCGCTCGCCGACCTTCTTCGAGGTCAACCGGAGGTGGAAGGTGTACAATGGGGACAGCACGAGCGGCAGGGACGACGTCCATGTCGTGCACCTGGCCGGCCGCAACGAGCGGGGTCCCGACTTCGTCCTCAACTCCGGCGGCTTCTTCAGCAGCGGGTACACTGTCTACCGCAGAGGTGCCGCCGTCGCTGAGATCGACCGTACGGTGACGCTGTTGGACCTGTTGTTCAATAAGCTAGCCTATAGTATTAGCATCAACGTCGGCCTCGACCGTGCTTTCGTCGTGGCGTTCACCGTGATTCTGGCGGAGATAGAACGTACAACGTAGTCGTCGTGAAAGCGCCCGAAACCGGAACTCACGCTGATCAGCCGGCATATTTATACCTTTTGTTTCATGAAAGATGTATTACCTAACTATATTAAGGACAAGAAGATTTGAGCTTCCTCATTCATCCACTGTTACGCAGCACAGAAAAACTGGCACTGTGCCCCGCTACAGTAACTAATCTAGCCCCACCTGTCATCCTCCAAACCTTTCTTTACACGTCAAAGCGGTGACAGCAGTCCAAACCGGATTTGCTTGCTCTTCTCGCGCGATCCCCTTTAGCTATGCCCCTGCATCCATCCTTCACCAGCGCCGCCGTCGATTCCCCAATGCTCATCCTCGCTCGACCTCCTCTCTCGCTGCGCCGACCCGCCACCGTGCGTCCTCGCCGGTTCTCCAGCGTCGCCTTACCTCGAGCTCCTTTCTCCTTGCTCCCCCCCTTCGTCCTCGCGCCCGGCCGCTTCCGCTCCTCTTCCTGATCGAGCACGCCGGCCAGACAGCTTACCTCTTCTACTGCGACCAACTTCCAAAGCTGGCTTCAGTGACGTGCTCCTCCACCTGAAGCTACCACGGAAGGCGCTTCGATGCCTCGCCGTTTGCCGCTCGCGGGAGTCCCTCCTCTGCCTTCTTCCGCGCCGACTGCGCCAGGTGCGGGTGACTCCCTTTTCGTTGATGCTACTGCTTCTGGTGCTCTTGCGCCGGCTGCTTTTCGGACTCGCCGTCGTCGTCGCTTCGAGCAGACTTTACCTGATGTTCCTACTCCTCCGTCTCAGCGCCGTCGTCGTGCATCGAGTGGCTTGCCTCCTCCCTCTGCTCCCGCACCTTCATCCCAGTGCTCTGCGTCGCGTCGTCGGCGCCGTCGACTGGATGATGCGTCACTTCCTTCTGATTTTACGTCGCCTGAAATTCCTCTTCGTCCGTTTCGCCGTCGGAGGAGCGCGTTGGATGTTCCAGCCTCTTCTTTTGGTTCTTCTTTTCCTGCTCCTTCGCATCAGCCTTCGTCTTCTTTGGATGCTTCTGTTCTGCATTCGCGTGCTCCGGATGCTGTACACTTGCCCGACGCCTCTACTCTTGCTACCGATTCTGCTCCTTTCCCGAATGGTTCAGGGTCTTCTGGCATGTCTGAGCGTCCTGTTGGGGATTCTTTGTTGCTTCAGGAAGACGAGCGCAGGCGTGAAATTCGTATGGGCAAACGTCCTGTTTTCCACGATTGTTGCGACCGTCCTGATACCGGTATGTTTCTCATTCTTTCTTGATTTCCCTGCTCATGATGTGCAACATTGCATTTCCTAACTCTTCTGTTGAAAATCAATTGCACTAGGAGAAGGTGAGGGGGGACAAGCAGGCAGCTAAGTATAGGATCACCACGTAGGCTATCTGCTAAACCTCGGTACCTAGCTAACAAATATAGGCGAATTTTCCACCCAGATTAGATAACCCACTCAAATTAATTAGCTTCTGTATCATCCCATGAAATTTAAATGCCACCAATTTCAGGCTGCACACTATCTGATTCATCCTTTGAACTCTTGAACTTTAAATATTTATGTTGTTGCGATGAAGCCATTTTGGTTCAGACAAAACGGCAGATTAGGTACGTCCTAGGAGTGTAATCCTGCCATGTCCTTCATGGTTTGGTTGCCAAATCAGCAACCCTGAGGTTCGTTCATACTTGGCCATCTGTTCTTGCGCTGTGTCTGTTGGAAGCGTTGTGCAATTGTTTGGATTGTGTCTTCAGCAGTACCTTTTAATTTTGTCCAATTTCCCCTTGAAGAAATGATTTACACACTCTGTTGACTTTGCTATATCTTCTTCTTTCTTCTTCTAAGGCGTTTTCGGTTTACAGAACTACACGAATAGCTTATTAATTAATTTACAGAAGCACATGAGTACCTTATATATTCTGGTCAAATGGATGTATGTACCTCTTAACTTCATTTAGTTGCTTGCGTTCAATAATATTCTTTCAATTAAAATTTTGGGAGGCAGATAGAATAACATGATAATAATCTGCCTGTCATTCTACATTTTCCTTCCCTTAATGATGTGAGCGTGGTGTGCTGTGGAGGTAGGAAAGGCACAGGTCTTCTCTTATCAGAGAAAAGACCATGCATGCTACTGTTACGTTTGCTTACAAAAGCAACTTACTGATTACTCCCAATATTAATCCACATGCATGCTACTGATATACTGGCTTACCAAGAGCAGTCTACATGATTACTAACATTAATTTCTAAATATGAATTTTACTATATTTTCCCTTAATTGAATTACCCCTGCACTCTCGATCTCACATGCTCACGCCAGAAACCGGCATCTGCTGCCGACCTTTAAAAAATGCAGTGACCATACATCAGAGAGCATATGCATACATTCAACAAATTATACAAATGTAAGCCTGCCTTTAAAAATGCAGTGACCATACATGTCGAATCTAGGACTGGTTGGCAGTTTTTTATATGGATGCTTTGCTTATTGGTTATCAGATTAATGAGATAATTTTGGTATGTCACGTAGTAGAGCTATCAATGTGTTATGGTTTTCCTGAATAATAGCTGAATTGCTTTCTCATGGAGATGTAAGCTACATAGATTATTTTGGTTTACTCAGGCAAAAGCGATATGCTGCATTTTGTTGAAAAGGCTTAGTGTGCAAAAGGAAACTCATGCTTGCCAGGCTTTAGTGTTAGCTCAAATGTGACGTACCTTTTAGGAATTGGGCAAATAATAAATCTCTGTATAATTTTACAACCACAACTGTTATGAATTCGAGAGTTCCCGTACTTTTGTTTAACTCGATTTTCCTGTAGCCAATACGACCACTACCATACATCTTGAATTTACTGGCTTGAACATCAATCACTAGCTGATCATGGAGCAACAGGACATGCTACTCATATTTATTTTTTACTTCTTAATACAACTATTTCATTTCTATGCAATTAATTCGGTAGTATGGATGCTTAATGTCTACACTTTGAAATTTCATACTGCCCATTACAACAGATGCTGTACTCCTGTTTTACTCACTTGGCATTGTACTTATTCTGACTGCACATGTTCTTACTATTTATATTTTCTAAATTAGGTGCTTCTTCTGTTGTTTTTTGGGTGTTCCAAATTCCAGCGGTAGTACCACTGGGTTAAGCGGTACTACCGCTCGGGTGCTGCCGCCACCGCTACCTCCTCCGCTACCGCCAGAATGGCCGTCTGACGCGTAGTCCGGTACCAACTGGTACCGCTGGCGGTACCGCCGCCGGTACCACTGAGGTGGGAAGAGACGAACCAGCCCACCCCAGCGGTAGTACCGCTGGATTAAGCGGTACTACCGCCGAGGTGAGATTGTTTCCGGGATTGATTCCGGGTTGGACTGCAGCCGACCTAGGGTTTGATGTTTCTTTATATTCCTCTTGTAAGCCGCCGTTTTGGGGTAAGCCACACATTGTAAACCCACGGCGTTTGTAACCTCACCCGATATAGTGAATTATTGCTGGCTGGCGCCCGTGGTTTTTTCTTCTCCTTTGTTTGGAGAGGTTTTCCACGTTAAATCTCGTGTCCCCTTTGGTTTGATCGTTCCGCTCTTCGTCGTTTCTTTGCTATCCGTTTACAACAAGTGGTATCAGAGCCCTGTTTCAGATCTGTTTTCAGATTAGGGTTTTGGATGGCATCGATGAAGTTCGATCTACCGGCGCTGGACTACAAGACGAGATTCTCGTTGTGGCAAGTCAAGATGCGTGCGATCCTCGCACAGTCCAATGATCTTGACGAGGCGCTGGAGAAATTCGGCGACAAGGATGCGGCGGCATGGACCGCCGATGAGAAGCGGAAAGACCGTAAGGCTTTATCGCTTATTCAACTTCATCTATCTAATGATATTCTGCAAGAAGTACTCCAGGAGAAAACCGCAGCGGCACTGTGGGCTAAGCTGGAGTCGATCTGCATGTCCAAAGATCTCACCAGCAAGATGCATGTGAAGATGAAGTTGTTCACGCACAAGTTGCAAGAAGGTGGTTCGGTGATGAATCACTTATCGATCTTTAAGGAGATCGTTTCTGACCTAGTGTCGATGGAGGTAAAGTACGATGATGAAGATCTAGCACTTTTACTTCTATGCTCGCTGCCAAATTCCTTTGCAAATTTTCGTGATACCATACTGTTAAGCCGTGATGAACTAACCACCGCGGAAGTATATGAGGCCCTGCTTGCCAGGGAAAAGATGAAAGGTATGGTACAGAAAGAGGAGTCGTCGTCCTCCAAGGGCGATGCTTTGCAGGTCCGAGGGAGGCCTAAGCAGCGAGATAACCACTACCACAACTCCAACAGAGACAAGAGCAAGGGTGACAGAAGTCGCTCAAAGTCCAAAGGACGAGACAAGTTCTACAGGTATTGTAAGAAATCTAATCATGTCATTGATGATTGTTGGAAGTTGCAGAACAAGGAGAAAAGAAAAGGTACTTACCAACCGAAAAATAATGAAGGTAAAGATACCGGTGAGGCCTCTGTTGTTGATGGTAGTTCTGATGTCGAATGCCTAGCTGTTTTAGCTGCATGTGTTTCTCGTCAGGATGAATGGATTCTAGATACTGCATGTTCTTTTCATATTTGCTGTAACAAAGATTGGTTCAGTTCTTATGAGTTAGTGCAGACTGGAGATTTCGTGCGTGTGGGGAACGACCAGCAATGCAACATTGTTGGCGTTGGTTCTATTCAGATCAAGACACATGACGGTATGACACGCACGTTGACGGGAGTAAAACACATACCAACCTTGGCAAGAAATTTGATCTCGCTCAGTACCCTTGATTGTGACGGGTACAAGTATACCGGCGGGAACAGACTCCTGAAGGTATCAAAAGGTTCTCTCATTGTTATGGTTGGTGATATGAATTCTGCTAAGTTATATGTTCTTAGAGCTAGAATTTTGTCTGGTACTGTTGCTGCTGTTTCTCATGATGACGCTAGTAAAACTAACCTTTGGCATAAGCGTCTTGGACATATGAGTGAACTTGGTATGGCAGAATTGATCAAGAGAGACTTGTTGTAAGGATGCAGTTTGGGTAAGATGCAGTTCTGTGAACACTGCATTTTCGGTAAGCACACAAGAGTTAAGTTTAATGCTTCTGTTCACACCACCAAAGGTACACTTGATTATGTACATGCTGATGTTTGGGGGCCATCTCATAAGCCCTCTTATGGTGGTGCTCGTTATATGCTTACCATTATTGATGATTACTCTAGAAGAGTTTGGCCTTATTTCATGAAGAATAAGGATTATGCGTTTGCTGCTTTTAAAGAGTGGAAAGCTATGATTGAAAGGCAAACAGAAAGGAAGGTGAAATTACTTCGTACTGACAATGGTGGCGAATTTTGTTCGAATGCCTTTAATGATTATTGCAGGAAAGAAGGCATTGTCAGGCACCTCACCATCCCGTACACGCCTCAGCAGAATGGTGTAGCGGAGCGGATGAACAGGTCCATCATCTCCAAGGCTCGCTGCATGATCTCCAACGCTCGCATGAGTAAGCGTTTTTGGGCTGAGGCGGCTGCCACCGCCTGCTACTTGATAAACAGGTCACCATCTATTCCCCTCGACAAGAAAACTCCCATTGAGGTATGGTCAGATTCTCCTGCTGATTATTCACAGCTTAAAGTTTTCGGCTGCACTGCTTATGCTCATGTTGATAATGGAAAGTTAGATCCGAGAGCTATTAAGTGTGTGTTCATTGGTTATGGTTCGGGTGTAAAAGGACAAGTGGTTATCTTATTTGAAGGCTAAGTTCAAGTAAGATAACCCAAAAACGAACGAGTCGTCATAGAACGCCGCAAATAAACCCGCCACAATGTTGAGCCCAAACTGCAGTACTGGGATCTAACTCAACAAACTCCACCTTGAACCAAAACGATGATCATCTCAGCGGCAAATCATCGAACATAGGTGGTGCGGATATAACCGGTATTGGGACCGGAATAGAGTATGGGTCAATGCTCGAGCTGAAAACAAATTGTTCACTTTTGTCCATCTGTGCTAAAATATCCGCATCTTCGGCTTACGCCAACAACGCTCCCATCTTGACTTGCTATAGGGTAAACCTTGTGTCACGGTTCAATGACGGAAGATCATCCGTGCACAAGAAGTACAAGCCGCGAAAGTGACGCACACACGAGCTCCTTTCCTCTCCTTTCCTCTCCTCTGGTTTTGAGAGTCGACTCTCGTTCCCCTCCGCCGCCCCTCGCCTGTCTTCTCTCCGGTGGCTCTGCCGTCTGGTGCGGAGATGGCGTAGGAGGTCGGGCTCTCCCTGTATATAGTAGATCTAGAGTTGTTACCCTCGTGGCGTTGTGGCGTATGCCGTCTTCCTCTTCTTTCCGCCTGGTCGGGTCGCTTCCGAGCGGCGACCGCGGCCTACAGAAGCTCCTTCCGGCGTTCTTCCATGGTGGTTGGCGTGCTGGGAGAGGAAATCTGAAGGCGCGTGCTGGAATAAGCTCGAAGGGATCTCCAGCTCGTGGTGTGGTGATGTGGATTTTCCTCTGGCCGGCCGTGGAGGCGAGGAGAGGGATTGGTGTCATCACTTCATCGTCGGATCTGGAGGTTCTGGTGAGGGATTCGTGCCGCAGGAGTTCTGGAACCTCTGCTGCTGCACGACGCAGAGGATGAAGCAGTTGGCTAAGTTCCAGAGGATGGAGGAAGCGAGCTGCATCGTCGTTTCTGCAACCTCTTCAATAAAAAGGTTCGTAAATCGCGAACTCAGTTGCGATGGTGTGGATTTGGATCAATTCTTTGCTACTCGTCTTGGTGGCGAGAAGAGAGAGCTGGATCCAATTCGTGCTTGCTCGCTGCTGGCTTTGCACCAGGGGAGAAGATGTGCTTCTTCTGGGAGATTCCTCACGGCGGCGCAGCTGGCATCGCTGTTCTTCATGGTCGAAAGGCGACCGCTCCCTCCCCTTGCGTCGGCAACGGCTCTCTCCGGCCGGCGTTGGTGGATCTTCAAACCTCCAGGCCAAGTTGCCATTTCGGAGGCCCATCGAGTTGCGGGCAGCGTGCTCCCGTCTGCACCTCCCAAGTGGTTCGTCCCCGGCGAGATGCAGATCGGCTGCGCCGTGTCTCTGTTTCGTCACGCTGAGATAGGAGCAGGACCAAATTGCGTTTTCTGTATTTGCTTTAAGGTCCTTTGTGCAAAAGGTTTGGCCCAGAGTGTAATTTCCTGTTTTGTAAGGGCCTTATCTGTAAGTTGTAAACTCAGTGTTGACTATCAATGAAGCTCTCGGTCCTTCGGGACTGATCCTCTGTTCAAAAAAAAAAAAAAAAAAAAGTACAAGCCAAGCAACAGGAAAAATTCCAAAGAAATTATTTATACGAAGCAAAAGTTGGATTGATAGCACCTGGTAATTGGAATTGGGTGGATATAGCAATTTGGAGATCAAAGAATTTATTGCTTCACGTAAGTGCCTTCACGTGAATAGCAGCAGCGCTGGAGCTCACACGTATCTGCTCAGCCCTCGCAGGCGAGCCTGCTGCTGCACGCGACCAGGCGTGCTGGCCTGGCTTCACAGGCGCACGTCACCGAGATCAACATGACACGTGCTGGACACTTCTCCTCATCTCGTCGTGGCATACTTCGCCTCCTGCCGCCTTGAACCGATCCGATCTTGACACATGCACAGCTCCCCAGCTCTCGAACGGAATTGATACCGAACACTTGAGGACAGAATACAATGATGATCGGAACTCGTACCAGACAGGTTGCACATGACGAAAAACTGCATGACGGAGCTAGCGATCTCGACGACTAGAGATCGCAACGATACACGCGCCGAATCCAATCTTGTGATCCGATCTCGGCGATCATGGCACGATCTTGGTAAAGCTGCACGACGCCGCAATCCTGCGGCTTGTTGATCCAATTGATGCTGCGATGATGCTGCCCCGGGAGCGCAGCGGAGAGTCTCCCGGAGCAGCGGATCGAAGTTGAAACTTTCGGCCCTGATACCACTTATTGTAAACGGATAGCAAAGAAACGACGAAGAGTGGAACGATCAAATCAAAGGGGACACGAGATTTAACGTGGAAAACCTCTCCAAACAAAGGAGAGGAAAAAACCACGGAACGCACGAAGGCGTATAACTATAATCGGGAGGAGTATTACATACACGAGAGGACAAACCCTTCTCGTGTTATGGATCTGGTGGATCTCTCTCAATCTCACGATCTATTCTACGACTACCTCTAGCTATATATGGGGGCAAACAACTCTCTATCTTGGCGGACACGAAACGGAGTTGTAGACATGCCTTATTCCGGTAGGACTCCATATATGGTAAAACGGGATTAGGATTCGGAGCACAAGAAAAATAACATACTTGTTGAAAACGGATAGCAAAGAAACGACGAAGAGCGAACGATCAAACCAAAGGGGACATGAGATTTAACGTGGAAAACCTCTCCAAACAAAGGAGAGTAAAAAACCACGGGCGCCAGCCAGCAATACTTCACTATATCGGGTGAGGTTACAAACGCCGTGGGTTTACAATGTGTGGCTTACCCCAAAACGGCGGCTTACAAGAGGAATATAAAGAAACATCAAACCCTAGGTCGGCTGCAGTCCAACCCGGAATCAATCCCGGAAACAATCCCACCTCGGCGGTAGTACCGCTTAACCCAGCGGTACTACCGCTGGGGTGGGCTGGTTCGTCTCTTCCCACCTCAGCGGTACCGGCGGCGGTACCGCCAGCGGTACCAGTTGGTACCGGACTACGCGTCAGACGGCCATTCTGGCGGTAGCGGAGGAGGTAGCGGTGGCGGCAGCACCCGAGCGGTAGTACCGCTTAACCCAGCGGTACTACCGCTGGAATTTGGAACACCCAAAAAAACAACATTCCACCTTGGCGGTAGTATACCACTTGTTGTAAAACTGCGCAGCAAAAGTAGATCAAACGAAAAACAAGAACACAGATTTTTACGTGGAAACCATTACGGGAGAAAACCACGAACGCACGAAGCCGTATAACTATAATTAGGATGAGTATTACATTGCACGAGAGGACAAACCCTTCTCGTGCTATGGATCTGGTGGATCTCTCTCAATCTCACGATCTATTCTATGACTACCTCTAGCTATATATGGGGGGCAAACAACTCTCTGTCTTGGCGGACACGAAACGGAGTTGTAGACATGACTTATTCCGGTAGGACTCCATATATAGTAAACCGGGATTATGATTCGGAGCACAAGAAAACAACACTCCACCTAGAATTTTCTTAGCAGCACCAAGATCCTTCATCTCAAACTCGCTAGAATCCCGAAACTAGCAAGGCATTTATGAGCAGGAGTGTTGTTTTCAATGAATCTGTTATGTACTTTGATAAGTTGTCCTCAGATGTTTTGCCAGATTTTTCTGAGGAGCAGGTTCGTGTCGAGGTGGAGCATTCTGTTGAAAATGAAAATGTCACTGTTAACAATGATGGTGCTGCTACTTCAGATGATTCTGATCCTGATTCTACTGGTTCTGATGATTCTGTTTCTTCTGATTCTGATAATGATAATGTTCAGAACTCACCCCCTGTTTTGCAGCCACAACAGTCTATTGCTGCTCGTAGGAACAGGAGGAATTGTGGACCTCGACCACGTTTAATTGAAGAGTGTAACATTGTTGATTATGCTCTGAGTTGTGCAGAACAGGTGGAGCACGGACATGAGCCGTCCACTTATACTGAAGCTATTGGTTCCGGTGACCGCGAGAAGTGGCTTGCTGCTATGCAAGAAGAAATGCAGTCACTCGACAAGAATGGCACATGGGAAGTTGTGCGCTTGCCTAAGAAAAAGAAGGCAGTCCGCTGTAAGTGGATCTTCAAGAGAAAGGAGGGTTTATCTCCTAGCGAGCCTCCGAGGTTTAAGGCAAGGTTAGTTGCAAAAGGCTTCAGTCAAATTTCAGGTGTGGATTATAATGATTTTTTCTCTCTCCAGTTGTTAAGCATAGTTCAATTCGTACATTCTTTGGTATTGTTGCTATGCGTGATCTTGAGCTTGAGCAGTTAGATGTAAAGACTGCGTTTCTGCATGGAGAGTTGGAGGAGGAGATATACATGGACCAGCCAGAAGGGTTCATAGTGCCGGGTAAGGAGGATCTTGTGTGTAAGTTGAAAAGGTCCTTGTACTGTTTGAAACAATCTACTCGTCAGTGGTATAAAAGGTTTGATTCTTTTATGTTGTCACATGGCTTTAAGAGGTCTGAATTTGATAGCTGTGTGTACATCAAGTTTGTTAATGGATCACCTATATACCTGTTATTATATGTTGATGATATGTTGATTGCTGCCAAGAGCAAGAAAGATATCGCTGCTCTCAAGTCACAGTTGAGTAGCGAGTTTGAGATGAAGGATCTTGGTGCTGCTAAGAAAATTCTAGGTATGGAGATTACCCGTGACAGAAACTCTAGTTTGTTGTTTCTTAGTCAGCAAAATTACATTAAGAAAGTTCTTCATCGTTTTAATATGCATGATGCAAAATCTGTTAGTACTCCTATTGCTCCTCATTTTAAATTGTCAGCTGAACAATGTCCTAGTACGGATGAGGATTTTGAGTACATGTCTAGAGTTCCATATTCAAGTGTTGTTGGTTCTTTAATGTATGCCATGGTTTGCTCACGTCCAGATTTATCATATGTTATGAGTTTGGTTAGTAGATATATGGCTAATCCTGGTAAAGAATATTGGAAGGCTGTTCAGTGGATTTTCAGGTATCTTCGTGGCACATCCAATGCTTGCCTCAAGTTTGGCAAGACTGATGAGGGACTCGTAGGCTATGTGGATTCAGATTTTGCTGCCGATTTGGATAAGAGGAGATCCCTCACAGGTTATGTGTTCACGCTTGGTGGTTGTGCCGTGAGTTGGAGGGCAACGTTGCAATCCGTTGTTGCCTAGTCTACCACTGAAGCAGAGTACATGGCTATTGCTGAAGCATGTAAAGAATCGGTTTGGCTGAAAGGTTTGTTTGCTGAGCTTTGTGGAGATGATACTTGCATTAACCTGTTTTGTGATAGTCAGAGTGCTATTTACCTTACTAAGGATCAGATCTTCCATGAGAGAACAAAGCACATTGACGTCAAATACCATTATGTGCGTGATGTTGTTGCAAAAGGTAAACTGAAGGTATGCAAGATAAGTACTCATGATAATCCTGCTGATATGATGACAAAGCCAGTTCCTGTTACTAAGTTCGAGCTTTGCTCGGTCTTAGTTGGTATCACTGTCTAGACCAAGAGGCTATTTGGCGCCGAAGGTGTTTGTTCTTTGTTGTTTCAGGGTGAAGTTCTCTTTTATGCTACAAGGTGGAATTTGTCTCAAGGTGGAGTGTTGTTTTTTGGGTGTTCCAAATTCCAGCGGTAGTACCGCTGGGTTAAGCGGTACTACCGCTCGGGTGCTGCCGCCACCGCTACCTCCTCCGCTACCGCCAGAATGGCCGTCTGACGCGTAGTCCGGTACCGCTGGCGGTACCGCCGCCGGTACCGCTGAGGTGGGAAGAGACGAACCAGGCCACCCCAGCGGTAGTACCGCTGGGTTAAGCGGTACTACCGCCGAGGTGGGATTGTTTCCGGGATTGATTCCGGGTTGGACTGCAGCCGACCTAGGGTTTGATGTTTCTTTATATTCCTCTTGTAAGCCGCCGTTTTGGGGTAAGCCACACATTGTAAACCCACGGCGTTTGTAACCTCACCCGATATAGTGAAGTATTGCTGGCTGGCGCCCGTGGTTTTTTCTTCTCCTTTGTTTGGAGAGGTTTTTCACGTTAAATCTCGTGTCCCCTTTGGTTTGATCGTTCCGCTCTTCGTCGTTTCTTTGCTATCCGTTTACAACATCTTCTGCTGCCAACGTTGAACCTGCTCAGTTCTCACATATGGATTGTTCAAACATGGCGAGCCACCACGCTTCAACTCCTTGGATTCCTTTCTCTGAGGCCTCGCCGTTAACTAACTGTTTTGGCACGTCTATTTCGCACGCTATTGGAACATCGTCTGTTTCACATGACTCGGATCTTCTGCAGACCTCCCGATTCGATTTTCCTACTGAAGATGTGTCTGCCATAGTGACCACACTGACAATGATTCTGTTCCTGTGCCACTTCCACCTCCAGGTGCTAATCCTCTGGATTATTTATCACGAGGTATGGTATGATCTCACAGTTTTCCTTCTTTATTGATCCGTCATGTGCATGTATAACAAGTTCCTATTGTTCCTCCATTGATCTGTCATGTGCCTGCACAATGCATTCCTGCTCATCGTTTCTGTTTGCTTATCTTTTTGTTGACCATTAAATGTTTCAGTTCCTCCAACTCCTTATGTACCGGCATGTCGAGCTTCTTCAAATCGTCGGATGCGCAGAGATATTCGTCGACACCGGATGTTTCTTCGTGCTGGCTTTAGACCTGCGCGTGTTGAGTTGCCACTTCCAAAGAACCTCATTACAATGCTCAAACGTAATTTCTCCAAATCTGTAATGGATTTCTTATTAGCTTATACCTTTGTTAGTTGTTTTCTCTCTTTCATTCTTATGAGTTGCTTTGTTGTTTCCAGGCGCATGGCCCGGTCGTTCTTACTATGGTGGCCCTCATCATATATGCATGTACTGTGGCGCTCCATTTTGGTTTCAGGAGCGTTGTAAAAATGCTAGCAGAGAGAGGCGCCGACCTATATATAATGGTTGTTGCCGTCGTGGAAAGGTATCGCTTCCTATATATCCTAATTGGCCGTCTCCTTTGTCAGAGTTACTAAAGTTTGACGGTGGGCCTGAGTCAAAACATTTTATGCGTCTAATTCGTGAGTACAATTCTATGTTTTCCTTCACGTCTCTTGGCGTTCACATCGATGATACCGTCAATATTGGAACTGGCCCTTATGTTTTCAAAATTTGTGGAGTCGTCTGCCACCAGATTGGATCTCTCCTTCCACCGTCTACCAACCCACAACCTAAATTTGCCCAGCTTTATATTTTCGACACGTTAAATGAGCTGGACAACAGGATAGGTATATTTGATGATGGTTTTGCTCATACGGATGATTCGATTGGTTTCTCTGACTCTTTGCTTGGCCGACGCCACACCAGGGGGTCTCATCATGGCGACAATACAGATGAGAGTACTAGCCGGCCTTCTCAACGTCGGCGCCCACACATGGAAGAGCCTGATCGTGCTATAGTTGATTCACTTAGGGTTATGCTTGATGAACATAATCCTCTTGTGCAGACATTTCGTATGGCTGAAAGGAGGATTTTCTCACCTGAATGTCCAGATGTTGCCATCCAGTTATTTGGTCATGAGGGAACAGAACATGGAAATCGTTACTCTCTTCCTGCTGCACCTGAGTTGGCTGCTTTAATTGTTGATGATTTTTCTGTAGAAGCGAATAGGTTTGATGTGATTGTCCAAAAAAATGCAGGCTATTTTCAGCGTGTGTCCCCACTTAATCCTTCCCTTATGGCTTTACAGTACCCGCTTTTATTTCCTTATGGTTCAATGGGATATCATCTTGGAATTAAATATCGTTCTGTCGACGGTGTTCCTGCAAGCGGTAGAGAGGATGTAACCATGCTAGAGTACTATTGTTATCGATTTCATTATCGAAAAGGAGAGCCAAATCCTTTTACATGCTGTGGTCGGCTATCTAATCAAATTATGGTAGACTCTTATTCATGTGTTGAGTCGTCTAGACTTAATTATCATTTTTTAAACCAGGATACTTTGCGTTCTGAGACATATCAAGGTTTGTCTGATGCCCTTGGTGAAGGCACTTCCACTGGGAAAAATGTTGGGGTCGAATATATTTTGCACTCTAGCTACACTGGAGGACCGCGTTATATGATTCAGAACTACCAAGATGGTATGGCAATTTGCCGTGTCTTCGGAGCTCCCGATCTTTTTATTACTTTCACATGCAATCCAAAATGGGATGAGATCGCTGAGGCATTGCTTCTTGAGCCTGGGCAAACATATGCTGACAGACCAGATATGGTTACACGTGTGTTCAAGATGAAAGTTGATGAGTTCAGGAGTGATGTAAAAAGTGGAGAAACCTTTGGTCCCATTCATGCATGTATGTATTTACCTATTTTACTGCTGTCTCCATAACATACTGCTACATGTTTAAGGCTCTACTACACTAAGTAAAACTATTTTCCTATTCATGCTGACCTACACTTCTGCTTTCCAGATTTCTTTCCGCATAATTGTTTTTTCCAAAACTTGCTTCATATTTATCTGTTATACCCTTTTTTTAATACTGTGGATCACAACTTTAATGTCTTCTTGCATTTTTTTCCCCTTGGCTGCTACTTCTTGAGCTCCTGCTTCATCATTTTATTTATGTTTCCATGTCCGCATTCTTGCTGTCTATGTGTTCTTATCTTTTTGTTTGCACTTATTCATCTGTTTGCAGATTTATATGTTGTGGAGTTCCAGAAGAGGGGTCTTCCTCATATACATTGGTTGGTCTGGTTACAAGCTGATACAGATGATCCCACTCCGTCCTTCATAGACTCTTTTATTTCAGCTGAAATACCTGATTTTCATGAAGATGCACTCGGCTATGCTCTTGTGGAGGAGTTCATGGTCCATGGTCCTTGTGGTGATTACAACCCGCATGCACCATGTATGAAAGATGGAGTTTGTACTAAGCATTATCCAAAAGAGTTCAATGAAGAGACTACTATTGATGGGCTGGGATTTCCAGTTTACCGCCGGCCTAACAATCGTCGCTACGTCACAAAAAATGGACATCGCCTAGACAACAGATGGATAGTTCCCCACAATATGGCTTTGCTTAAGAAATTTCAGGCTCATATTAATGTCGAGTGGTGTAATAAGACCAACCTTCTGAAGTACTTATTCAAATATCTTGCCAAGGGACCTGATATGGCCCGTGCACGTTTACATCCCATGTATGAGCCGACAGGGTCTCAGTCCAAAGGGAGGAATGAAATAAGTGACTATGCCAAATGCAGGTGCGCATATGTGTTTAATGCTTGATGTATCTATTATTTGCCACTGTTTGCATTTCTGAATCTTTATTTTACCTTAACTGTTACTGTGTGTCACATGTTCTTGCCTTTTTCCTCTTTAGGTATTTATCTACATGTGAGTCATGTTGGCGGACGTTTGCATACGATATTCACGTCCGAGAACCATTTGTTGAAAGACTAACTGTGCATTTACCAAATATGAACCGTGTTATTTACGGCGAGAATGACAGCATTGCATCGATTGTTCGTAATCCTAATAAGTACAAGACTATGTTGACAGAATGGTTTGTCGCCAACCAGCGATATCCAGATGCTCGGTGTTTGACATATGAAAACTTTCCAACTAAGTGGACTTGGAATGGCCAAGCTAAGAAATGGAAGAGAAGAGTTCTGAAAGGCAAATTTGCTGTACCCATTGGTAGAATCTACAACTGCCATCCCACTACAAACGAGTTGTTCTTCCTACGGATACTATTGACTAAGGTGGCTGGTGCCACAAGTTTTGCTGATTTGAAGTCTTACAACGGAGTTTTATTTGCTACTTTTAGAGAAGCCTGCCAAGCACGTGGATTGGTAGGTGATGACAATGAGTGGTTCCTCCTTTTTGATGAAGCTGTTTTGTGGGCTTCTTCTTTCCAGCTGAGACACCTATTTATGACCGTTCTACTATTTTGTGGAGTTATAAATGCTCAAAGACTTCTCGATAAATATTCCGAGTATATGGTCGATGATTTGGTTGCTCGAATTCGTGATTCTATAGATGATCATGATCTGATTATTCCTCCAAGGTATCTCTACACAGAATTGCTACAAGAGCTCTCCATCATGTTTAGCAAGAATGGATATTCATTGGAATCTTTCAATATATCTACAGATTTTTTGCATGGAGCGCGGATTATTGGAAATAGATTGATATTAGAAGAGCTGCAGTATGACAATGATAGCCTCAAATCTACAGCCTGCTTGCTTTATAAAAAGCTGAATGCAGAACAACTTGCTATTTTTGAACAAGTTAAAAAGCTACCAGTGAGCCAGTTGGAAAACTATTTTTTGTTGCTGGACACGGAGGTACTGGTAAGACATTTTTGTGGAATGCTATTATCACATCTCTCAGGGCAAATGACCATGTTGTGTTAGCTGTCGCCTCTTCAGGAGGTGCTTCTTTACTTCTTCCAGGAGGTAGAACAGCACATTCCCGATTTAGAATTCCTCTTGATGTAGGCCATCAGACTATGTGCAATATGTCCAGAGGCACGAATCTAGCTGAGTTAATTGAAAAGGCAGTACTAATTGTATGGGACGAGGCACCGATGACTCACAGACGTTGTTTTGAAGCAGTTGACAGGAGTATGAGAGACATTCTTTCTATGAACAACAGTTCTAAGAAAACTCTTCCTTTCGGTGGCAAGACAGTGCTGCTAGGTGGAGACTTCAGACAAGTACTGCCTGTAGTTGAAGGTGCAAGTAGACGTGAGATCCTCGATTCATCTCTTATCAAGTCTCCTATTTGGCAGCATGTCACCGTTCTAAAACTAGAAAGGAACATGAGATTGTCTAATCCTAATTTGACTGACACTGAAAAAGCCAGGTTAGATGAGTTTGCACGTTGGGTTCTTTCTGTTGGTGATGGGACAGTACCAATGGACACAAGAGAGGGTGAAATAAGCCCTTCGTGGATTACGCTGCCACCTGATATTGCCCTGTTGCCAGCCTCCAATTACATCTCTGCTATCATCAGCAATACATATGATTCGTTCGAAGATAAGTTCTCTGAAATTTCATACTTAGCACAGCGTGCAATCATTTGTCCTACCAACAAAGTAGCTGATTCTATTAATGACATACTCTACGGATCTGTTCCTGGAGAAGAAGTTATATTTGAGAGTTGTGACGCTATTTGTAAGAGTGTAGACCATGTAGCTGATGCTGATCTACTTTATCCTCCTGAGTTTCTGCACAAGATTGAACCGCCCAATTTTCCAAAACATAGAATTGCTCTTAAAGTTGGTGTCCCTGTTATGTTGCTTCGGAATATTAACCAATCTATTGGCCTATGTAATGGTACTCGACTTCTGGTTACTCGATTAGGCCAGTGGGTCCTTGAAGCTAAAATCATGACAGGAAATAATATTGGTCAACATGTCTGCATACCAAGAATCGTCTTGCATACACCGTCGAAGAAGTGGCCTTTCATTCTTCAACGCCGTCAGTATCCAATACGACTGTGTTATGCAATGACGATTAACAAAAGCCAAGGTCAAACATTGGAAAATGTTGGTGTATATTTACCGAAGCCTGTATTTTCACATGGCCAATTATACGTAGCTATATCACGTGTGACGTCAAGAGAAGGGCTAAAAGTGCTTGCTCTCGATGAAGATGGACATCCAACTTTTATAACCAAGAATATAGTCTACCGTGAAGGGTTGAATTTCGATTGCAGTCCAATTCCTCATACCGAAGCTACAGTTAAGTGAACTCCCTCTCTGGTGCTGCATAGGCTTTAACACATTCGGTTTGCTATTATGCTAAGTACAAAGCTTGCTAACTTCTTCTTCTTAGCAGGCACACTGAAGCTGCAATTGTGGATGGACCTTTGGTTGTTCCTATGTTGCTACCTCAAAGGTAACATCAAGAAAAGGTCCGAAAAATACTTTTACCATATGAGAACAACATACTGCCCATGAAGACAAGAAACATTTTGTATGAACAAATGCTCGCGTTTTTTCCTTTTTTGAAAGAGGTAGAGCCTCAGGACGATGTGTACCTTAGACTGAATTTTTTTATGTTTCTCATGGCTGATCTGTAGGCTTACCAGTAGTTGATCTTCCTGTCTATAAGTTTGATAAAACTTGGTTTGAAACATCTATGTAACATGTACTCTGCACTGAAACCTTATAATAATGACTGCATATGCTCAATAATTTATTGCTGGTTTTGCTATCGAATTTTAGCAAGCGTACTGTCAACCTACTATTCTTGCCCTCCGATCTGCGGGAAAGCTGCTCCATAATTGACATAAATCGGATGGACAGTAAAGCTGAAACAGTTCCAGCCGCAAGTTACTATTCCAATGAGATTGCAACCAGTTCCCATTTGTTATTTTTCACTTATTATATAAAGGTATACCTTGGTTTGTTACTTCTATCTTAATTACTTTCTGTTGGTCCTTACAGTTGTAATTGGTCTGCTATGTATTCGCTTGCGTTCCCTTTGGTTTTCCTTCTTACTTTGCCAAATGGTTTTCATCAGTTTAGTCAGCCTAAATGTCCTTTTTCGCGGACATAACCGACCAATTTTACATCAAGATTACTTAAATGTACCTAATTATGTACTTACATTTAGAAAAAAAAATACTTCATTGGAATAACATTTAGAAAAATGCAAATTCATTCCCACTAATTACAAATTGATTTCAAAATGCATTTCAACTAAGTACATTATACAAATTAAAAGTACCTCCTTTTCCTTATAATATAAATAACACATCTAAAATAAACAATAAAAAAAATTACATAAATTACTACATAATATTCTCAGCAAAGGCGCGGCGTGCCGTCGCGCCAAATTTACCTAGTATTTCTTAATTTCATATTAGTTCGCCATACTGCGCAAATTTACCCAGAGTAATTCTAATGTACTATATGACATAATATTTTACCGTAACAATATTGAGAATCAGAACTATTTAACTCCAAGTTGCATAATGTTTATTTGAACATCATCATTTTTTTTGTGTTCTTTGAGATAAATTCTTCCATCCCTATCAAAATGCTCGATCCCCATTTGATAAAGATTGTATAGAATAGTGCAGTAAATCTTTTTACCATATATATCCTTAGGACTTTCTTGATCGATAAGTCTCTTCTTGTATCCTTTTGTGCTGTTTAGAATCAAAAGAATCTCAGTTTCTTGGAACAAATATATCTGACTGAAAAGAATCATCCACATCCGCACCAGGTGAATTATTCAAGTTAACATCAGTATGATCTTACTCTTTTTTTGCGCTGAATAGGGAGTTTTATTAGATCAAACCAGCAAAGTCCTTTACAAGTAACTCATCAATGCATGGGGGAGCCTCCAGACGCAAAACCGCGCCTGCCACACCCCTTTTAGCTAATTGCGCAAGCTCATGAGCTACACTATTACTCTCCCTATTCGTTTTACTAAACACAACCTCTCTAAGATCGTTACAAAGGAGCTTGATATCCTGAAGGATGAGACCATACCGAGATCGGTCTCTGGAGCCTCCACGCAGACCATCAGTATGATCTTACTCTACCTCAATATTCTCTGTCTGGCAATCTCTGAAATAATTCTCACGAACAATTTCAAGTGCAAGGATAGAAGAATCAACAGCTGATTACCGAACGACACTTGTGATTTGCTTCTTTTCCAATAAACCTTTCCACATCACCTTTTTGAGATTTAATTAAATTTTATTCCTTTTCTTTTCTCTTGGAACCGGACTGATATTCCCCATATTCCCTGCCAAAAATAATTAAGATTTAGAAATTAGGAGTAGGAGCCGATCAGCTGAATTTAGTTAAAATGTGAAATTACCGAATTAGGATTTAGGCATAGGAGCAGCCAGCTGCAGGCTAGCAATCAGCCGATCAGCGGTGTCGCCCGCCCTTCGCCGGGCGCTCTGTGTGGCGGCCTGGATGCGATTCGTAGTGTTGGGACTCGTTTCTGATCGTTTCGATCGGCGATCATATCATGGTGGCGTGGTGTCGATTGGTATTCTTTTTTGTTTTTTGGTAAATTTTCCATCGGTTTTCATTTCGAAGTTTCCGATGGTAACTCCTAAGTGAGTAGGGACGCGAGAAAATCAGGAGGTCACGACCACATTTTCGATTTTAACTCACGTGCGTTCGCTTGACTCACGAGCGAACGGCCCAGGATCAAGGAGCCCAGTCTCAGAAACCTGCCAAGGGTATACTGTGTACGGGCCTCCAAAATTTGTGGGCCCTGCGGGCGGGCCGTAGCTCTGCGCTTAGACGATCAAGCTAATTATGACAGCTGCTTTCATCAAGGAGTAGGCGGAGCGGTCGATGGTTAAGATTTTGAAGTCTTCTTTCATCTTCTTGACGATGAATTGTAAAGCCTACGAAAGCGCATTGATTCTTGCTGTGTCGGCGAGGATGATATTTGCTTAGGCCTTCTCCTTTCTCAGCGGAGTGCGCTTCTCTTTCTCAATAGCGACATTCGCTTTCTCGATGGAGAGCTTTTCGTCATGCTTGTTCCTTGAAAGTGTTTGCATTTTGGTTCGAGATGGATATGACCTTGGCAAAGCGCTTGTAAATGGTTGCTTGCACGGAAGTCGATGAGGATGCCCCATTCTTGTCGGCCTTTGCCTTCTCCTTTCCATCCGGACGTCCCTCCGAGGTGGCGAGGTAGTGATATGGTCCATGGAGACTCTTACCGCTGTTGACATCGCGATGGGTGTCTTCCAACTTATTGTTGTTTCGAATCCTTGTGAAGCAACGCATGAACTCTAATTACTCGTCTTTGTTGTTGTCTCGACAAAACCTCATCGCGTACTTCAACTCGTTGACCATCATCTTGCCACTGACTTTTCTGACAAGGATTTTCTCAAGGTCGTCGTGTAATTTGTTGCAATCCGCTTTTATGATATTCCACCTATGTGCATTCCAATTACGGCCCATATGCACATTTGCATATTATCCATAATTTCATGTCTCATTGATTTTATCCTTGAACCTCTTCTAATATCGGTCGTAGATTTGGTTGGTGCCGATAATGGAGTCGTTTATCACTAGCTTCATCGCCCACGCCTCATCCGACATGTCCGCCGGATGCGCACGGGACTTGCGAGGAGCAGTGCTGCCACCGCCACGAGCAGCGCCACGACGAGCACGCTTGGCGGGAGACATCGATGGTGGCGACGGCAGGCGAAAGTGGAGCGCCGAAAGTGAGAAGGGCGGGCAGGAGGTGGACGGGGGAGGCAACAAGCAGGAAAATTGTGAAATAAACTTTGTCTATGTCACTGACGGGACGGTCATGTCCGTCAGAATCCGACATGGCTTCCGTTGCCACGGTTGTCGATACTCTCACTTGCCTCCCTACCGGATGGGGCACGCGCCCAGCTTCCCCCACCAAAAATACTATATAGGATATCAATTCATTTATATAACCTTGACGAGGGAATTATTCCCATATCGATTGCAAACAGGGTCTATAAGATGAGAAGAATGATGAGCCGACAAATGGTTAGTTATTTTTTTATTTTTTGAGGGCTATCATGGCGCACTTTATTTTATCTCAAATCTCTGCTATATAATATCAGTAAGGGTGCCGGTCGTACGTCGCACATGTTTTGTAGTTTAGCCCTTTATCTTTTCTAAAATCAACCCGCGGTACAACAATTAAGTTCTATGTTTTGCGTTTCAGCCCCTAGAACCGATTTGACAGACAGAGACGCGACCGCAAATCCTCACTGCTATCCGAGCCCAGCACACGGCGGCGCCGGCGGGTCCCACGCGCAGCAGCTACTCCGAATCGAACGGCGGCGCCGGCGGCTCTCGCGCCCCCGCGCAGCTGATAGAACTCAGCAGCAGCTACTCTGAATCGATCGGCGGCGCCGGCGGCAGCACCAAGAGGACGCCTGGGGGCAGCGGGCAGCAGCGAGCTAGGGTTTCGGCGTCGTCTGTGGCCGGCCTGGATGTGCGTCCTGCATGAGGGCTGCAGTGGGGCGGCCTACCAGGGGCAGGCGGTGATGTGCGAGGCGCGGCGGAGCTGATGGGCCTGCGGAACAAGAACTCGTGGTTGCCCGACATCGAGCGCGACGAGGTCTGGAACCGGCGCCGGCGCGGCCTGCTCCGGAAGGCCGGCGACCCCTCGCCGTGGCTGCTGGAGCGCGCGCAGAGCGTCACCGACGACGACCTCGACGAGTTGCGCGGCTGCATCGATCTTGTCTTCGGGTTCGAACCGCCGGCCGCGGCCAGGTGCGCGGCTTGCAACCGTGCGACGAGGGCTGGGCAGTGGCGGACGGAGCGAGGGTGCTGCGGGGCTGATGGGCATGCGGAAGCAGAACTCGTGGTCGCCCGACGTCGAGCGCGACGAGTCCCGGGAGCAGCGCTGGCGCGGTCTGCCGCGGAAGGGCGGCCACCCCTCGCCGTCGCCGCTGCAGTTGGCCGCCAGCATGCTGGTGCTCCCCGCGTCGCCGAGCACCTCCGAGAGCAGCAGCAGGATTGAAGGAGAGTCTGGGCGGCGGCAGCCGCCGACGAGCTCGACGGAGGAAGCAATCCAAGGAAGGGGAAAATGGGGAACTGGAGGTCTGAGTGGCTGGCTGCCGGCGACAAGAATTGACTGTAGCAGTCGCGACTTGCGAGTCAGGGGAGGGGGCGACCACGGAGGCGGACGGGCATGGAGATTGAGAGAGGAAGTGGGAAGTGAAGGTCTGAGTGGATGGTGCGTGTGTGTCGGTGAGTTTTTATTTCCTCCATGCGACACGCGTCGGAACCAGCTATGTACATTGCCGACCCATGTGTTGTTGCTAGGATACGTGTCACAAACTATCAGCTTTTATGTTCAAAAAACTATCAGCTTTGGTACCACTACAAACAACAAACAAGTGAGTCTGAGACTAGCGGATGATTAGCATATGTGAGCTAAACCGTGACTGATATATGAAGCTTATTTGCGTGTCGGCCAGTTGTCACCATTCTTTCACTTCTGGTATCATTAATTAACCAGGCCGTCGTCTCGTCTACCCATCTGCGTCGTCAAACCAGGGCGTCATTCGACAACCAACCAAATTCAGATAGGTACCTAGCAAACCACTTTTGGGACAACGCCCACCCCAAGTCAGTTAGGTCGGAAAAAGCGAAATGTAGTTTATGATGATGTCTACTTGATGTGTACCGTTGCAACGCACAGGCATTTCGCTATTCCTAGTAAGAATACATCATTTAATACACATCAGGGATAATAAAACCGGGGGGCTCAGAGTCCCAAAAGAAACTAGATCTCTCGGACTAAGTGTCTATCTTGTACAACAAGGAAATAACCCCACGCATGCTCGGTAAATACGATTGAAACTTAGTCCGAGAGAAGAAAAAAAAAAGACTCTCGTGGTTAGCTAGCCTTACGCGATCTGTGTGGCCAGGTCTCGATGTCGATCGACACGGGCACTATTAGCGACGGCGGCGCCGGCCGTGGTGGACGCGCGGTACTGCGCGCCGCACGCGACGTCGTTAACTGCTGCCGAGACGTGGTTCGACGGCTTCGAGTTCAAGGACGCTCGCGGCGAGACGGTGATGCGGGCCGAGAGGGCCGCGTCCTTTTTCGAGGTCTCGCGTCGCCATCTCCTCCTCGACGTCTCGCGTCGCCCCGTGCTCACCGTGGAGCGCTCGCCGACCTTTTTCGAGGTCCGCCGGAGGTGGAAGGTGTACGATGGGGACAGCACCAGCGGGAACGACCTGCTCTTCGACGCCTACGCGCTGCCGTCGCTCTTCACCAGCGGCGACGTCAACGTGCACCTCGCCGGCCGCGGTGAGCGGGCTCTCGACTTCATCCTCGACTCCGGCGGCTTCTTCAGCACCGGGTACACTCTCTACCGTGGCGGTACCCTTGCTGAGATCTACCATTCGGGGACGCTGTTGGATATGTTGTTCAATAGGCTGGTGTATAGTATTAGCGTCAACGCCGGCGCTGACCGGGCTTTCGTCGCCCCGCTCACCGTGATTCTGGCGGAGATACGTCACGACGACAATGAACGTCGTCGTCGTCGTCGTGAACGCGCCCAGAACTCACGCTTAAATTCACCCCGAGTTTGATGTAATTTCTTATTTCTATGTTACCTATCAACGGGCCCGGAACTCAGGCTGATCTGCCGCCGTTTATATACCTTTTGTTTGCCCTCTTAGTTCGACAAACAGCGTTAATTGCTACCCAGAGTTTGATGCTCTGTTTTAAATAGCCGGCTATCACCTGGCTATAGCCTTGTGAGAGGGTCGGCGCTATAGATAACGTCTTTGAAGGCTAAAAGGGTATTAGCGGCTAATAGCCCGGCTATGTGAATTTAGCCTCAATTTAGCCCCATAGCCGCTCAGTGGATAAGACCAAAAGTTTTCCTGCTCGGGAAAATTTATCCCGTTTATGTGGACAGAATCATGTATCATGTCCTGAACTTCATTTTTCTACACCCGGTTATGTAATATGCTAATATTTGGATTGTGCTACTTAATGTTATAATATTTGGACAGAACCATGTCTAGAACTGTTGATTATTCGTATCTATTAGTGACTATGCTATGCATCTGTGAATTGTTGATATATATACAAATATATGCTGTCCAAATATTGTTTTTTTTTCCATTATTTAGCAAAACGGCTATAAAGCCATAGCTGCGCTATAGCCCGGCTATAGCCTTTTATAGCTTCTGAAATCGCCGGGGCTAAACACAATAGCCGGCTATTTAAAACAGAGGTTTGATGTGATTCATGTGTTACACCTATCAACCTGTCTCAGCTGACGCTGCAAACAAACGCTCGTAGCTTCTTTTGGTGGAAACGGATAGATGATCAAGCTACATGATACTGATGAACCCAACTTAGCTAAGATTCTTTTTTGAATAGACAGGTTAGCTAAGATTGAAAGTTCTTGCAAACTTTTGCTAACAGGGCACGTAAGTGCAGCATGAATATTTTTGCAAGCTTTTACTAACAGGGCACTTGTTAAGTACAGCTTATATAAGAGTGCCCTCTGCTTGCACTTAGCCTAAAGGTAGTTAGTACACGGCACTAACCAAGAGGAAATTCAGTACAAGATACTCCAAAACCAGTTTAGAGTAAACTGGAAAATATTTTCAGTACAAGCGAGTAATTTCTCAACGTTTGGGAATGATCATAGCTTATATCCATGGACTTGCACAGAAGATGAATCCAAAATATCAGGAGTTTCAAGCGAATATATTGCGCATGAGAACAGGCAGTGCAGTGATCGAACAAAGTTTTCCAATTGCTAGATGAAATGTTCTTACTGAATTTAACTGACAGACATTTAGATACAGCATGATAGAGTGCCCTCTGCTTGCACTTAGCCTGAAGGTAGACACTACTAATACTGCCTGAATATGAGGTTCAAACGGCCAGGTCGAAGATTTGCCTCATTAGTCACATAGGTCGGTGCAGTGTTCTGTGTAATGTTGGAAACCCCGTGGAATATGTGCCTTGATGGACCACCGAATATTAGAACATCGCCAGATTCAAGTTTAACCTTCGAAGCCTTAGTTTCATCCCTTGTATAACCGTACAAGAACTCCGCAGTGTCGCCCAGTGAAAAGGAAATAACAGGCAGTTTCTTGTCAAGACTGTCTGTTGTTTCATCTTTGTCATGTCAAGTGGCACAATCATAAGATCCCGCGTCATCAAACAAGAACGAAGCGCTATTAGCATTCCAATTGCAACGAAATACTACAAATGCCACTCCAAAAGAGTATGTCTATTCAATTAATTTAGTTCATCCAAGATTGGTACCAGAAACATGAAGCATAATAATCGTTGGAGAGTTGTTCTTTTGTACCTGATGAAGACCTAACCTCCCTGGACTGGTGTAGAAGTTAACAATGCAGATGTCTGGTAATATCAGAGGAATTTCCTTCAAAGATTTGGAAGCTCCCTGACCTTTTAGTTTCAAGAATTTGCGGGAAGCTTCAGTGGCATCTTTGACGAGCTTAGTCAATTCTTCTGGTATCTTCGGTGGTTGAGCTCCATCAAAGGGTCGTATATCCCCATATTTGCTTGAATCTGGATCCCAGTTCTTCCCTAAGCACATCATCCGCAGACTTAACTTAGCACCATATCTGTAGACAGGTTGATAAAATCCTCCTGTGCCAACACCAAGTTCCCGACATTGTTTGATAATTTCAACCTGGTATGTGCAACAAAAGAAAGCTGAGATATATGCTTGCTGCATTGAATATGCCTTTGGGCTACTTAAACCGACACTAAAAAGAAGCACGATAATAAAATTACTAAAGAAAATAGATGTTTCAGCCTTATACGCAGGCTATATTATGAAGGTTGCAGTAAAATGTGCAGACAAGAGAATGGAATTGGAAAAATAACATTTCAGTAATGAGCACACAAAGTTCCAAAGGAACACCAAGTTCCTGACATTATTTGATAATTCTAACCTGACATGTGCAACAAAAGAAAGCTTACATACATGCTTGCTGCATTGAATATGCCGCAGGAGTACTTGAACGGATACTAAAGGGAAGCACGATATAAAATTAGTAAACAAAATGTATGTTTCTGGCTCATACGCAGGTTATATTATGAAGGTTGCAGCAGAGTGTGCAGACATGAGATTGGAAAATAACACTTCAGTAATATGAGCACCTAAAAATCCAACTGAAGATAAAAAGGCATATAAAAGCTAATTTAATGCTAGTTTCAACAATCGTTTCATTTTATGAGATAAGAAAATACTCAGTGGTACTAGGATAAAACTATAACATATCAGCCTGAGATAACAAACAGAGTATACCTGATCATCAGGCTTTAAGAACTTTCTCAATAGAACCATCCCAGGTCTCAAATGTTGCAATGCAGCTGTACTCTTTGAAATATCTCTCGCACACCGTTTTTCTCTGTTCATCTCAAGTAAAGAAGGTAAAGGACCGAAAGAGCATTTCCTGTCATCCCTGCATATATCAAATGGAGCAGCTCCTGAATCAGACACCACAGCTCCAGAGCCACATGAAGTACTCCTCGAGCCTACAGATTTTGGTCTTTGAAACAATGCACCCAATTGGAGCGCTAAATCTAGAGATTCCGGCGGCTGAACTGGTGTAACCATCTGTGGCCATGAATCTACAGATTTTGGTGGTTGAACTTGTGTAACCATCTGCGGCGGTGAAACTGCAGACTTCGGTGGTGCAACCATCTGCTGCCGTGAACGTGGACCCTCCTTTTGACATTCCGAGGACCTCTCACGACCCTATAAATTGTTGAAACACATAAATGCATGAAACAAGTGCCAGAAATACAAAACACATTGTCTACTTAAATTCAGAAACAATCGGGCATGACTATCCTCTATCAAATAAAATTCCAGATGTACATGTCTATGGTCCGAACTTTATAAAGGCCAATAGATAAAACCAGAAGTCAACAACTGTTTTTCCAGCGATTTCCATGAAAAACAATCATACAAGCCTTCAGAATACATGATATCTAAGTAATGTACATATCTACCCACATGCTTCTTTTCTTTCCTGCGCCGAATTAGTTAGACGTCATCCCTCTCCCTCCCGTGCTGCTCCCCAGGCGGCACCGGAGGCGAAAACCACCGCGCCCAAGCCCCCTCTCCCCTGCCCCCTAGCCGCCGCTGCCACCGCGCGGTGGCGGCGGGGCCCCTGCAGCCAAAGGCCGTCGGGGGGAGATCCTTGCTGCTCGTCGCTGCTCATCGCGCCGACGGCCGGCCACCTCTGCTGTGGGGCGGAGGTCGTGTCGCCGGCGTCTGGAGGCCGGGGCGGCGGCCCCGGAGATGGTTGTCGCTGTGGTCGTCGCTCCTCGACGGCGCTGCGTAAGGGTGCGGGCCTACGGCCCGGGGCGTCGCCGATCTAGATCTTCACTCCTGATCTTCTAAGAGGCCGGTGGCGCTCGTCTGCGTCTGGATGCGGCCGAGGCAGGCGTCGGGCGTCGCGGGGCGCCGGCGTCGCTATGGGCCCCGATCTGGGCGCCGCAACAGGAGGTTGCGGGCTCGCGCGGGCCAGATGGGCCCATGTCGGGCTGGGCGGGCCGCGGAAGATGGAGCTTCGCGTCGGTCCCTAGCGGCGGGCACGTTGGTGCCTCCTGCGGCTAGATGCGCTGGGGCCAGGATGCCGGGTCGGCGGCCCCGGAACAGTTGCGTCAATGATGGCTCCGGTCAGTCGAACTTGTCGCAGTGGGAGGTGCCGCGGCCAGGCGCGTTCTTCGCCGGAGTTGGTGGTCGCCGGCGAGGTCTTTGTGGCTCACTGCTCCGACTCATGTGGCGTGGGCTCCCTGGGAGCTCCGTAGGGTGCCAATGTTCCAGGCGAAAGCCTCGCACTGGCCTTGTGCTGGTGCCGACAATGGCGGTGTCTTCAAGCGCCGCTCTCCTTCTTGAAGGCATTGTCAAGGAATCCAGCCCCTCCCACACCATAAAGGCCAAGGTATCCTCGGGTGAAAACCCAAACTCCATTGGAGTGGGCGGTGATGGCGACCACGTCGATTTCTTCTTGGAGGCACCGCCTTGAGGTCCTTGTGCCTTGTGGGACTCTTAGTTGTTGTGCGACAAAGCTTCACCGGCAAGGTCGGAGGATGCCGGAGCGGCGGCTCCGGACGGTGGATATGCGCCGAGGCGGCGGCCTCGGAAAGCGATGCGCACATGGCCCTATGAGGCAGGAACCGTGGTTGTGCTCGCTGCGGTGACAAAATGGTGTCACAATGGTGGCTCTGTTTTGTGGCCTTTTGTTTTTATGGCTTTTTCTCTTCATATTCTTTTCCGTTATACATTTGCCCAAGGGCTAACTTGTACATATTCTACCTGCTATTAATCGAAAAGCCAGCAATTGCTGGATCTTTCAGAAATATCTAAGTAATGTTTCTCTATATAAAGCGTTGGCCGACCGTTATAAAAAGAATCTCATGTGTGCGAAATTACATTAAGATTTAGTTCCTCGGCCACCACAGGCATAGATCCCGTCAGGGACGGCAATGTTGAGAAAGGAACTCGGCATCCGGCTATGAACAACCGGACCCTCAGCCAGTCGGAACAGCGAGTCAAAATATTCATATTCGTACGGAAATAGGGGAAGGGTTAGGGCAAGGCGGCACGTACCGTTCCACGAGGGGCCCAAGCCTTCTGGCACCGGGAGGAGGAGGATGCAGGCATCCTCTCGCCGTCGCCGCTGGCCATTGATACGTCCAAAACGTATCTATAATTTTTGATTGTTTCATGCCATTTTTATGCTTTTAGCACTTGTTTTATATTAAGTTTATTATTTATTTGGACTAACCTACTAATAGTTGCAAAAGTGCACAATGTTCTTGTTTTACTCTTTGATGTGTAGAAATTATCAAGAATACAAGAGGAAACCTTGTTGGAGTCGAATTGGGACTTTCCTGAAATCTGTCTGAGAACTTTTTACGAGATGTTAGTTTGACCCTCGAAGATGACGTCAATGGAGACCTCTGTTACGAAAGTTGTCACAATTTTCCATACGAAGATTTTAAGCCCGAGATCAGCCCAATCGGAGTTCGGACGCGGCCTGTAGGCCCGTTTTGGTGGAACCCTAAAAGGGGGTGACGGAAATCCGAGAAGATATATAAAGGGAGGAAACCTAATTCGTGGAGGACTCCTCCACCCACGAATTTCAGCCACCAAAAGCCACGTTTTTGCCTCCCCCATGGATCCCATCTCCATGGGGGAGGGCTCCCAAGAAGCCATGAAGGAGGGAGGCTAAGGGGCGGCGCTCCCCAAGCTTGCCGGCGGCGGGGAAAGGAGTTCCCCGCCGCCGGCGCCGCCGCCGCCGCCCTGCGCCCTCGCTGCCCTCTCCGCCGTCTTCACCGCCATCTCCATCACCATCTCCTCCTTGTATTCAGTGGTTCATCCTCCCACAAACCTCTGTACCGTCCTATGTAAACATGGTGTTTGATGCTATAATATTTATCCTATGATTTACATCATGTTTCCGTAGTTTATTTGTCTTTTGATTGCTTAATTGAATGCATGAGGTTCATTAGAGTTGTATGTCTATATGGTGCTGTCCTTTGGTGTCCATTATATTTGTGCGCGCATGGATCAAACACCCTAGGGTTGGTAGTATTTGTAACGAAGCGGGGGAAGTTCTGCCGGAGTGACAGAAACCTGAGAACGCGAACCGATTAGTTGCACGTATGGGAGTAAGAGGACCTTGAACTTAAGGCTATGGTTGGGGAAACCTTAATGCATTGTTAGTATTTGCGGATGCTTCTAACAATCCAATCATATAGTACTTGTAATCCCAAGTAGTGGAGTGCATGTATATTTAGCCTCTCCCACATAGAAAACTGCATCGAAGACAATGAACCAAGTACCTTCACTAATTAATCTTGGACAAAGCCACCACAATTACCACCACTTTTCCACACTCATGGTACTGTTAGTATATGGTTACTTAGTGTACTTTATTGCTGCAGCACTAACATTTACTTTCTTGTATTTATTATCTTGCAAAACTACCTCTCATACCCGTATTGCTACCGTAGTTTTATTTCTAGATAATGCAAACGTTTAGTGTGCGTAGAGTTGTATCAGTGGTTGATAGAACTTGAGAGAATACTTATCCTACCTTTAGCTCCTCGTTGGGTTCGACACTCTTACTTATCGAAAAGGCTACACGCGATCCCCTATACTTGTGGGTTATCAAGACCTTTTCTGGCGCCGTTGCCGGGGAGCCATAGCGTAGGTTAATGTTCTTGTGTGCACTTGTTTGCTTTATCTCTAAGTAGTTTTTATTTTCAGTATTAAGTTGTTCTTTATCTTACTATGGATAGGGAATGCGAATTACAAAAAAAATTAGGTGTAGTTGTTATCTAAAAACGTTTTCAAAAAGAAAAGTGATTGGAAAGATGAGTAATGGTTAAATGGGGGTCGACCTTGAACACTTGTGTTCATGCCTATGAAACCAAAACAAATCTTTCCATGGAAGCTTTTCATTAAAAACATGTAAATATTGTGTATATACCTCTGTACATAAAAATAAAATGCTAATATATCTTAGTTAATTGTTGATAGTTTTACTTTGCTGTCCAGAAACAGATTTTCTGTGCTCCACCGTATTAAATGTTTAAAATCACCAGAACGTGATCTTGATCTGAAATTTCTTGAGTGCAAAGTGATGCTTATTAGCTTTCTTTCATTAGACTAACTTTTTCTGATTTAAGGTACGTAGATAGGTCGAAAAATTCGATCTTTACTGACTGTTCTGTTTAGACAGATTTTGTGCTTCTCTGTAAATAAAATCGTGATAAATCTCAGAATAGTATTTTGACTTGAAAATTTTTGTGCATAAACCTGAGATTATTATCTTTCTTTCATTAGACTAAAGTTTTTCGATTTGAGCTACTTAACTATCTCGTTGAATGCCATCTTTACGGACTGTTCAGTTTTGACAGATTTCTTTGTTTATTCAATATTGTACTTGGTGTTGTTAGTTTCATTAGTTTTTCGACGGACAACGGAAATCATGAACACCTTAGTATATACAGTGGCTAATGTTGAGTAAAATTATAAAACTTGTCAATGCTTGAACATGAGTGGATTTTATTTAATGAGTACTAACCCTACTAATGAGTTTTGTGAAGTTTTATGTGGATGTAGCTTATAAGATCTAATCAATATGGTGATATGAGATGAATAAGAAGACGCAAGAGCTCAAGCTTGGGGATGTGTAGGTGCATCCCAAGAACATATTCAAGAAGATACAATCATCTAAGCTTGGGGATGCCCGAGTCATCCCCCTATTCATCAACTAACATGAGGTTGTCTCGTTCATACTCTATATTACCCGTCCACATGATATGTATTGTCTTAACTTGTATTATAATTGCTTTTATATGTCTTGGTTTTACCTTCTTTAGTTTTATTAGGCTTTATTTGGTTTCGATTGCTTCTTTACTTTCACTTATAAATTCAAAATAACAAAAATATTTTCTTTTGTTTTGCTTCTTTGTTTGGTTCTTTATTTTAATTTTATTTGGGTTTTACTTTTGATTTTTATTTAGAGTTTTCCTTGCTGTAGCTAGCATGTTTAGGTCTTGCTTAGCCTCTGGTTTCTTAGTTTATCAAAAATAAAGTACCAAGTTTTATCCATTTAGCTTAGTTGATACATATGTAAAAAGTGATTTTCTGTTTTCGGTATCTACTGCTTATTGCGCGATTTTTCATATTTTACTGGAAGCTCTAAAAATCACGAAAAATTACTGATGTTGTAGCACCTAATCCTCTGCATGTACAAAAATTGGCTAAAATTTCGGGCATGTTTAAGTGCACCTAAAAATTGCGTTTTCCAGCTGCTGTTTTTCTGGACAGATTCTGACTTTTGTTGCAAGAGTGGCCTCTTTTCGTTTTCATTTGATTTTTAATGGTTCTTACCTTTCATTTATAAGTTGGCCATTTAAGCAACCTTTCTGTAACTTAAAAACAAAATTTTATTTGGTTTAATAGTAGCACTTGGGAAATATTATCTATTGTACTAATGTCTAACCGCAGAAAAGAATGGGAAAGTTTTTGTGTTGAAGTTTTTTCACAGAGAATGAAGGAACACCAAACTATGGAATATTGAAGAATTACCAAAGTCATAAGCTTGGGGATGTCCCCGCATCCCTCTTCATCAATAACCCCACGGTTTGCAAACCTTTAAACTTTGTTTTTTGAGCAACATAGGAACTTAACTAAACTTGAAGCGGCTGTATTTTATTATCTATTTATCTTAGCATCAAACACCAGTTACATTAATAAGTGGATCGTCACATATTTTATTTATCCTCTGTTTTCAATGTTTACTTGGTTAATGGATTACTTGTTGAAACTTAAAAATGATGTGTGAATAATACTGTTTAGTAGTTTATGTTTTCTTATGGTTAGTCTCAACTAGCTAATAGTGCATATTATGTTATTTTGATAACATGCATTGTCCTGTTCATAAATGGTATGGTATGGTATCCTCCTCTGAATAATTCACTTGAATCGACTTGGCACATGCTCACACATGTTATGACTGAAAAATAAAAGTCAATTAAGCCTTGATGATCTATTTTGCCTCAGAGTTTTAGTATCGTTTTTATGCCTCCGTTAATTTTATTTTGTCGCAAGCATGATTATGACCGTTATCGCTCTCGTGGTTGTCGCTTCCCAGTCTATTGCTAGCCTTCACTTGTACTGAGCGGGAATGCTGCTCGTGCATCCAAATCCTTAAAACCAAGTTATCCCAAAGAGTCCACCAAAAATTCCTATGCATGGTATTTCAAGCCATTCCAAGTAAATTTGCATGTGCTACCTTTAAAACCTTCAAAATATTTCTCTTTTTGTGTCAATGTTTACTAGCTCATGAGGAATTAGTGTGGTTATTCTTTATTCTATTTGTCAAATGGACTTTTACACCTGGACTAGTGGCATATACATCCGCTTATCCAATAACTTGCAAAAAGAGCTGGCAACGGGGTGCCCAGTCCCAATTAATTACAACTTTAACCAATTAATTCTCTTCACACTTTTGCCCTGATTCATCAGTAAGCAATGACAAACAGTGAAATACCTGGTGTGTAAACCAAAGAGAAAGAGGGATGATCTGCCTTGCTGGTAGAAATAACGTCCTTCATGGGAGCCGCTCTTAAAAGTCCGTTTGACAGGTAGAATACTGTTCTCACCCGCTACCATTCGTTGACAATTAACAAACACCTCTCAAAACATTTTTACCTCTGTTTTTAAAACAAAAAGCTCTAGCACGTGTTAATCCCTGCTTCCCTCTGCGAAGGGCCAATCTTTTATTTTTATGTTGAGTCACCATCCTTTCTTTGAGCACTTCTTCGAGAGCATAGCTGTCGTTCTTAGTGTAATGTGCTTGTCCCAGAATACGATTAATTGAGGTATAACCATGATGCTTTTATCTTTGATATCTCTATATCTAGTCTTCACTTGAACTTCAGAGGTGCCTTGGCATTTATGTTTTGCTCCACAATTAAGGGCAAGCGAGATACCACTCTTATTTTATTCATTACAATCTTGTTGATGTTTATAAATTTCATGTTATAAGCTCTTAGTTCGTTGATACTTTTCATTAGGAAACATGATTGCTAAGTTTTATTATCCATACATCATGCAATTGTTAAAGACCTGATCATAGCATTTACAATCAAAAATTATTTTGTTATCATTTACCTACTCGAGGACGAGCAGGAATTAAGCTTGGGGATGTTGATACGTCCAAAACGTATCTATAATTTTTGATTGTTTCATGCCATTTTTATGCTTTTAGCACTTGTTTTATATTAAGTTTATTATTTATTTGGACTAACCTACTAATAGTTGCAAAAGTGCACAATGTTCTTGTTTTACTCTTTGATGTGTAGAAATTATCAAGAATACAAGAGGAAACCTTGTTGGAGTCGAATTGGGACTTTCCTGAAATCTGTCTGAGAACTTTTTACGAAGATTGCCAGTTTGACCCTCGAAGATGACGTCAATGGAGACTGACGAAAGTTGTCACAATTTTCCATACGAAGATTTTAAGCCCGAGATCAGCCCAATCGGAGTTCGGACGCGGCCTGTAGGCCCGTTTTGGTGGAACCCTAAAAGGGGTGACGGAAATCCGAGAAGATATATAAAGGGAGGAAACCTAATTCGTGGAGGACTCCTCCACCCACGAATTTCAGCCACCAAAAGCCACGTTTTTGCCTCCCCCATGGATCCCATCTCCATGGGGGAGGGCTCCCAAGAAGCCATGAAGGAGGGAGGCTAAGGGGCGGCGCTCCCCAAGCTTGCCGGCGGCGGGGAAAGGAGTTCCCCGCCGCCGGCGCCGCCGCCGCCCTGCGCCCCGCTGCCCTCTCCGCCGTCTTCACCGCCATCTCCATCACCATCTCCTCCTTGTATTCAGTGGTTCATCCTCCCACAAACCTCTGTACCGTCCTATGTAAACATGGTGTTTGATGCTATAATATTTATCCTATGATTTACATCATGTTTCCGTAGTTTATTTGTCTTTTGATTGCTTAATTGAATGCATGAGGTTCATTAGAGTTGTATGTCTATATGGTGCTGTCCTTTGGTGTCCATTATATTTGTGCGCGCATGGATCAAACACCCTAGGGTTGGTAGTATTTGTAACGAAGCGGGGAAGTTCTGCCGGAGTGACAGAAACCTGAGAACGCGAACCGATTAGTTGCACGTATGGGAGTAAGAGGACCTTGAACTTAAGGCTATGGTTGGGGAAACCTTAATGCATTGTTAGTATTTGCGGATGCTTGCTAACAATCCAATCATATAGTACTTGTAATCCCAAGTAGTGGAGTGGATGTATGTCGAGGTGTGGACTCGGCAAATCCCTGGGTTGTGTACCCCGGGTTGATTGAGGGGAAGAGAGAGTGCGCGCTGGTAGTTCCGTCGGCTGACAAGCAAGGATTTACCCAGGTTCGGCCCCTCATGGTGAGGTAAAGACCTACATCCTGCTTGTCTGATCTGTATAGATGATGATGATATTACATGGTGGCCGCGAGGGCGATGAGAGACGTGGTCTCGTGCGGATCTGTCTAATGGGGTGCCCCTGCCTGGCTTTATAAAGGGAGCCAGGTAGGGTTTACATGAGTTTCTTGTCTTGTACTCCAAGTTGTAGCATGTTGGGATTCATTGGGCCGCCAGGTGGGCCTTTGTTGTCATCTTCTAATAGGCCGCATGTCGGGTCCTAGTCTTGGCGTGCACCAGGTATCTTCACCGTGGGGTAGTCGAAGGGTAGCCCCACGACAGGAGCCCCCGAGTGCTTGGTCGAATCGAAGATTCGGGTAAGGACTCTTTCCTCCTGGGCACGCCGTCGGGTTCCTGAAAGGGACAAGTAAAAATGATTCGACTCCGGCCGTTGAGGGCTTACAGAGGATGGTTTAGTCGGTAATGTTTCGACTGAATATTGATCTCATGCTATCGGGGGCGCGACAGCGCTCCCGATGGGAGTAGCCCCCGAGATTAAGCTGAATTGCTTGTAATTGAGGATAATCTTAATTAGCCTTCAGTCGAAAGCCGGTTATTGCCATACTCCCGATGGGAGTGAATGAGGGACTCGATAATGAGTAGAGTCCCGTTCAGCCTGTTGGCTTACCGTGTATTTTTATTCAGCCTGGTGGCTTACTGTGTGTTTTTATTCAGCCTGGTGGCTGTGTATTTTATTCAGCCTGTTGGCTTACTTCTCTATGGGCACTCGAAAGTTGTTTGAATGCTCGTTCAGCCTGTTGGCCTACTGAATGATTTGTTTTGTCGATGACTGTGAATTGCCAAGACGAATTTGTTATGGCCTGTGCGGCGCAGCACCCAGGAGATCATCGGGTACGGCCAAGGCAAGTTTGTTGTGGCCTGTGCGGCGCAACACCCGGGAGAGCATCGGGTGCAGCCAAGGCAATTTTGTTGTGGCCTGTGTGTCGCAGCACCCGGAGAGCATCGGGTACGGCCAAGGCGAGTTTGTTGTGGCCTGTGCGGCGCAGCACCCGGGAGAGCATCGGGTGCGGCCAAGGCGAGTATGTTATGGCCTGTGCGGCGCAGTACCCGGGAGAGCATCGGGTGCGGCCAAGGCGAGATTGCTTCAACGCGGCGGACCGGAGTCGACACGGCAGAAGGAGTAAGTGTGGCGGACTGGAGTCGATGCGGCGGACCGGAGTCAACGCGGTGGAAGTAGTCGTCGCGGCGGACCAGAGTCAACGCGCGGAGGTAGTCGACGCGGCGGACCGGAGTCAACGCGCGGAGGTAGTCGACGCGGCGGACCGGAGTCGACGCGGCGGAAGTAGTCGACGCGGCGGACCGGAGTCGACGCGGCGGAAGTAGTCGTCGCGGCGGACCAGAGTCAACGCGGCAGAAGTAGTCGACGCGGCGGACCAGAGTCGATGCGGCGGAGGTAGTCGACGCGGCGGAAGTGATGAAGGTGAAGCGCCAGCCCCCGAGTGTCGGAGACGGGCCGATGAAGGCGAGGCCGCCAGCCCCCGAGTGTCGGAGACGGAGCCGATGAAGGCAAAGTCGACGAAGGCGAGGCCGCCAGCCCCCGAGTGTTGGAGGCGGAGTCGACGAAGGCGGACTCGACGAAGGCGGGGCCGGCAGCCCCCGAGTGTCGGAGACGGGCCGATGAAGGCGAAGTCGACGAAGGCGAGGCCGCCAGCCCCCGAGTGTTGGAGGCGGAGTCGACGAAGGCGGAGTCGCCAGCCCCCGAGTGTTGGAGGCGGAGTCGATGAAGGCGGAGTCGACGAAGGCGGAGTCGACGAAGGCGGGGCCGCCAGCCCCCGAGTGTCGGAGACGGGCCGATGAAGGCGAAGTCGACGAAGGCGAGGCCGCCAGCCCCCGAGTGTTGGAGGCGGAGTCGACGAAGGCGGGGCCGCCAGCCCCCGAGTGTCGGAGACGGAGCCGACGAAGGCATGGCCGCCAGCCCCCGAGTGTCGGGTGTGGCCAAGGTTAATTGCGCACCCTGTATGGCGCAGCCCCCGAGCGTCGGAGGGGGAGTCGTGGCGTTTAGCCAAAAGAGGTAGACGCGGCGGACTGGAGTCGACGCAGCGGAGGGAGTTGACGTGGTGGAGTCGATGAGGCGCAGGGTGTCAACGCGGCGGACCGGAGTCGATGATGTGGAGTCGATGAAGGCATTCGAATCGCCTGTCGAGGGCAGCGATGAACTTGTTGTTGCTGTTTGACGTCGAAGCGCCAGCCCCCGAGGGTACGTGATGCCCTTCCCGGGAGCAGGCTCTCTGTGCCGGTACCGCCGACGCTAATCGCTGCTGTGGTAGTCGAGTCGTGGAAGATGTCCGCAGCGGGTCGACGATGGTCGCGACTTCCGCATAGCGTCGCCGCAGGCGTGGCTGATGAGCCGCGCGTGATCGCGGCGGTGACATCGTTCTCCAGGCTCTCGTAATGCAGACAAGGTGATTAGTACATGAATGAAATATGCAAATATAGTCTAAATTAGTATGTTAGAAAGATTGAAGTGCTGGTTGAAGGGAAAAGGCCGATTCGACCCATGCATGTATGTATGCTGCGATCCTGACTGGAAAATCCATGCGTGTACGTGTGCACGCGTATGTCTCGGGTGCGTACGCCACGGCGGAGTGACGCCGCGGCGGACGAAGGTGCCACCGTGGACGAAGTCGACGCGGCGGAGCCGACGATTGCTAGGGTCGGATTTGTTTGTGGCGACAAGTCGAAGCGGGCCACAACAGGTGTACTGCGGCAGGGTCGGAGTCGACCACGGCGGGAGTCGTGACGGTTGTGATGTTGACGAAGCTGTCGACGACTGAAGTCGTGTTTCTCCGTGACTCCATGGCGTAGCCGATGCAGAGGCACCTACGAACTAGCCTCCTGATGATTTTTCCTTTCTTCTTGCTTTACGTGACCCGCCATGCCTTGTATGCATGATCCGTAACAGGGCAACCTTTTTTTTTTTCTTGATCACTTTCCTCGATCGATGGGTCAGGCTGAGCATGCTTTTGGGGGCAGACCACGTGATGGCCATGCTTTGCAATTGGGTTTTTGCATGTGATTAGCACTCTTGGCCACGAAATCCATGCACGTAGCTAGCTTTCTTGTTTATTTTGGTACAATTGATGTGTTGCCTTGGATCCACGTGAAGGCTCTGGTCCAAAACTTGCGCTTCCTCATCGCCGCATGCAAACGTGATTGCCACTTGGAACACAAGCACGCGAGGGCAATTGCTGCAGTCGAGCCCCCGGGTTCTCCTGTTTCCGGCTGTCGACAGATTAATCTCACGATGCGCGCACGGATCGTCGCCTCCAGCGCAGTTGTTGATGTTGAGCTCCGCGCCACCGAAGATAAGCCCGCCAGATGCGATCTGGTAGTTGAAGATGAAGATTGGATAGGTACAGAACGCCGCCGCACGCTGAGCGTACGAACGGAACGCCGCCGCCAGATTGGATCGCGGGTGCCACGCACCCGGAACGGCGCCGCCGCAGCAGTTTGTTCGACGAAATCGAATACGTCGGAGTCGATGCGATCTAGCCGCCGTTGCCGATGGAGATTGGATCGACGAGGCGGCACACGGGACGCTGCTGCAGTTGTTGATGATGACGTACGTGTCGAAGTAGATGCGATCTGGTCGCTGTTGTCGATGGAGATTGGAGCCGCCGAAACGTTGAATCCAGCGCGCGTTCTTCCCCCAGACGGCGCCAATTGTCGAGGTGTGGACTCGGCAAATCCCTGGGTTGTGTACCCCGGGTTGATTGAGGGAAGAGAGAGTGCGCGCTGGTAGTTCCGTCGGCTGACAAGCAAGGATTTACCCAGGTTCGGCCCCTCATGGTGAGGTAAAGACCTACATCATGTTTGTCTGATCTGTATAGATGATGATGATATTACATGGTGGCCGCGAGGGCGATGAGAGACGTGGTCTCGTGCGGATCTGTCTAATGGGGTGCCCCTGCCTGGCTTTATAAAGGGAGCCAGGTAGGGTTTATATGAGTTTCTTGTCTTGTACTCCAAGTTGTAGCCTGTTGGGCTTCATTGGGCCGCCAGGTGGGCCTTTGTTGTCATCTTCTAATAGGCCGCATGTCGGGTCCTAGTCTTGGCGTGCACCAGGTATCTTCACCGTGGGGTAGTCGAAGGGTAGCCCCACGACAATGTATATTTAGCCTCTCCCACATAGAAAACTGCATCAAGGACAATGAACCAAGTACCTTCACTAATTAATCTTGGACAAAGCCAGCACAATTAACACCACTTTTCCACACTCATGGTACTGTTAGTATATGGTTAATTAGTGTACTTTATTGCTGCAGCACTAACTTTTACTTTCTTGTATTTATTATCTTGCAAAACTATCTCTCCTACCCGTATTGCTACTGTAGTTTTATTTCCTAGATAGTGCAAACGTTTAGTGTGCGTAGAGTTGTATCAGTGGTTGATAGAACTTGAGAGATTACTTATCCTACCTTTAGCTTCTCGTTGGGTTCGACACTCTTACTTATCGAAAAGGCTACACGCGATTCCCTATACTTGTGGGTTATCAGCCATTGGCGGAGTGGCGGAGGCGGAAGGGCGGGGGCTTCGCCTTTTCGCCTCCTTTTGGGTGGGGGAGGGAGCTGTGCCGTTGCCAGTACTAGTAGAGCAGAGTGGTTCTTTGGGGGACTGGAAGACTTGCCTCTAGCCAGTCACGTCGTAACATCAATCTTCCAATGTTCATCCAACGGATGAGATTGCCCAAAAAAACACGAAATTCAAATATTTCAGAAAAAATTTAAAAAATTACAGCAAGTCATATATGATCCGTTATGTGTTCTTATAAAATTTTGTGTCATTTCGATAAGTGGTTTATCGTTAAATAGCTATTCATGTTTTCATCTTAAAACGATATTAAATCATAAACGGGCTATCCAAATGACACAAAAATTTCTCAGAAGACATAACGGACCACATATGACTTGCTGGATTTTTTTCTGAAATAATTTCGTGCTCACTTTTTGGGGCAATCTCATCCGTTGGATGGACATGGGAAGGTGGATGTGAGGGGGCTTGTTACGACGTGACTGGCTAGATGCAAGTCACTGAATCCCAGTCCTTCTTTGGGGAGAGTGAGCAAAGCCAAGAAGAAACGGGTCGTCGTCTAGTCTAGGAGCCACCGGGTCCATCTGTCGAGAGGATTCCATACGACAGCAGAATGAAAAGATTGTGAAAAGTTTAGTTCCAAACAGAAGGTGAAAATAGTGTCATGAAAGCAGAAGAATTTGTGGTTTTGCTCCATTTCCTGGCACCTTATTTTCTCTGAGATAACACGAAAACCGTTCGTCTCAATGCATTAATAGAAAAAAAAAAGTATTGGGCTGGGCATAGTGGTGAGTAGTTTCGATTAATATGATGTATATGATATTAGTCTATGTTATTATTTTAATAGTTAGAACATACTCTTTTCATTCGGTTATGTGAGAATCCTCTAATTTTTAAGATATTTTGATAATCTAACGACGGAGAATTAAAACCCTAAATTCTTATGCGACGATCCCACTTTTCACTCTATTGATAGGTATTGATCTGATCACCTCATCTAGCTCTTCCAAGAAGAAAAACCTGGTAGACCGGGGAGACAACCGAAGCGGCTCGCTCTCTTATCCTTTCCCCTTACTACAGTAAAAAGGGGCGGAAAAGAGGCGACCAGAAGCTTCGAGGTCTCGCCGGCGGATCCGCCGCTCCCCTTCGCCTCCGGCCGCCGTTTCGGCGCCGTGAGGTGGAGGGGAGCTCTGGGGTCTCGTCGTGTGTGTAGATAGGTAGGGTTTAGGTTTAGGTTTCTGTCTCCGGGCGACGGCATCGAAGACGGTAGCGGTGGCGTCGTTGTGTCGGAATAAGTCCTCCCCCTTCTTTCCCCGTTCCGGCGGCTTCGCCGGGGAGATCGTGGACGTGGTGTGTCGAGGTCTGGCGTCTCCGGCCGGCCGTGGTGGCGTGGGGGGATGTGGTCCTCTCTCTTCTTTCTCTAGGTGCGTTGATCTTCTCTCTCTGTGTGGTGCTCTTCTTCTCCTGGCCGGCCTCGGTGGCGAGGGGGGATGAAGAGTGGCGCGCCATTGTGGAGCTTGCTGCCGGTGCATCCGAGCTGCGTCGTGGGGCGAGTTGCGAAGGAATCTCCAGCGGTGGCTGCATGGTGCGGCGGGAAGCTGAAGGTGCTGGAGTCAGGATCTTCTCCAAATAAGCTCGGTCTTCGTCGATGCTTCCAAGCTGGCCTTCATGGTGGCGGCGCAAGGTGGCTTTTTGCTGGATCTGGTGCTCGTTGCGGTCTTCCCTTTGCTGGCTTGTCTGCGAGCTTTGACGGTGGTCTCCAATGGCTACTTCGGCTCGACATCCTGCTCAAGCCGGGGCGAGCCCCCTGCCGATGTTGTTTCTTCGTCGCCAAGGTCTTGCTGTGCGCAGCAAGCGGCACATGCGGCGACTTCAACGGAACTTGTGTTTCCAATCGGCTGGAGCAGGTGACTCAGCGGCCGTTCTTCTTCTCCTCGTCTTCTTCGGCGCGGCGACGACATGGACGGCGGCGGAACTGGAGCTGCAGAATCGCCCAGGGTTGTGTGCTTCTTTTCTGTTTTTCTCAGGGTGTTTTCTGTATTAGGGGTCTGGAGTTTTCCAGATTAGTACTACTGTACTCGTTGTTTTATTAATCCAGATGCAGTTTTCAAAAAAAAAAAAAAAAAAAAACCTCGAGTCTCACGATGTCTCAGACATTTTTAAACTGGCCTTAGAACACTCGCTTATACCGACACTCGCTCAATGACAGATGGGCGCTATGTGGCAGATATTTTTAGAGGGTCATTTTTTATCGATTTTTACAATATCGGATCTTGAAAGACACTCGCTCATACTGAAACTTATTTGTGGACACATCTTGCATGAAACAAAAGATATTTTTAGAGGATCGATTTTAACTGTATCTAACAGTATCTGATCTTAAATGACACTACTACTAACGACAACTCTGGATACTGAGAAAACGGTATAAATGAAAAATAAGAGGCAAACATATTGCATAAAACAAAAGGTATGAAAATGGCGGCAGATCGTCAGCGTGAGTTCCGAGCATGCTGACTACGTTCAACGTTGTCGTGACGTATCTCCGCCGGAATCATCGTGAGGACCACGAAGAAAGCGTGGTCCATGTCGGGATGCGTAAACTGGACCCACGTGTCCCACTTATACTCAATTTTGTACATGTATGTACAAAATGGAGTATAGGTGGGACAATTGGGTTCCATTTTCACATCCGTTAACAAAGCTAATGCTATATGCCAATATATCGAACAGATCTGAGCGGCACCACCGCGGTAGACAGTGTACCCGCTGCTGAAGAAGTTGCCGGAGTCGATGACAAAGTCAGGATCCAGATCACTGCGGCCGACGAGGTGCACGTGGACGTCACCGTTGGCAAATAGCGAAGCTTGGACGGTGAGGAAGAGTAGGTCACTCCCGCTCATAACAGTAGAAGTAAACAAGACGGGTATTCCAGCCTCATAACCTACTTACGCATATTAGCCTTGGCAACTTAGCGCGCGTTTGGTAGCCTGCAGATTGCTCGGCCGGCCCGCCAGCTGCAATCGCATGATGTTTGGTTGCCTATGAGAGCTCCTGATACAGCCCAGCGCGCTTCTCGAATCAGCGTTGGGCCAGGCCCAACAGGCACGCTCGAATGGAGCGTGCCCATGGAGCACAATGATGATGTGGTTCCATTCTGAAAATCAGTTTTGTCTTTTGTTAACTGTTATCGCCTAATTTCGTGTTCATGAATTTCGTCAAATTAACCGCACACAATTGGCAGTTTGAAATTTCCTTTTAGGAGTAGCTTCGCATCACCATTTCGCACACCTTTCGTGTTGTACGTTTTCCGCTTCGATGGTCGTAGGCGAATAGATCTCATGTCATATGTGCGCGTATTTAGACTGTTCTCATTATATGTGTCTTTTTCAACCTCCGCATGGTTGTGATGGTGTCCATGGTGTTTTGTCGACCGATATACGTTTTGCTGTTGTTTCCCAATCAGTTGAGAACATTGGAAATATCTCTGAGAGTTTCATATAGTTTGTGTTTTATCTATTGAGCGGTGTCAAGTGATACTGCTAAGTCTGTGAATATGATCTAGTTTTTTTTTTTTTGTGAAACACAGTACAACGCAAGCGCTCATATACACGCGCACACACTCACCCCTATGAACGCACGCACGCACACCCTACCCCTATGAGCACCTCCGAGAGACTGAGTCGGCGGGTCGAGTCTTGAGATTGACGAAGTCACCACGGGCGCCTCGCTGTCGACGGGAACGTCGCCTCCCACTGAAGAATATTCCGTCTTAAATGAGAAACACCAGCGTCAAACCTGGGGTTTGAACTCTGGTGGGCTGGGGGTACAACCACCCACCTAACCATCTTGCCACAGGCAAGTTCTCAAATATGATCTAGTTTATATCCATGGATTTGCATAGAAGATGAATAGAATATATTGAGCTTCAAGCAAATATATTAGGCAATGGGAATGAGAACATGCAGTACAGTGATCGACCAAGGTTTTGCAATAGCTAGATGGAAATAATCTTGCTGAATTTTACTGACAGGGCAATCAGATACAGCATGAGAGAGTGCTCTCTGCTTGCACTTAGCCTACAGGTAGAGACACCACTAATACTGCCTGAATGTGAGGTTCAGACGGCCAGGTCGAAGATTTGCCTCCTTACTCACATAGGTTGGTGCAGTTTTGGGTGTAATGCTGGAAACCCCGTGGAATATGTGCCTTGATTGACCACCAAATATTAGAACATCACCCGATTCAAGTTCAACCTTTGAAGCCTTAGTTTCATCCCTTGTATCACCGTACAAGAACTCCGCAGTGTCGCCCAGTGAAAAGGAAACAACAGGCAGTCTCTTGACAAGACTGTCTATTGATTCATCTTTGTCCTGTGAAGTGACACAATCATAAGATTCAGCAACTAATCGTCAAACAAGAGTGATGCACAATTAGCATTCCAATCGCAAAGAAGTGGGAGTAGAAGATGTAACTCAAACCCCAGAAGAGCATGTTTATTGAATTAATCTATTCACGCACAGTTCTACCAATTGATTGTTACCAGCAATACAAAACGTAATGATGCTGATGTATGAAATATAACGTTGGAGAAAGTTGTCATTTTGTACCTGATGAAGACCTAACTTCCCCGCAGTTGTGTAGAAGTTAACAATGCAGATATCTGGTGACATCGGAGGAATTTCTTTTTTAGGATTGGACTTTCCTTGACCACTTTGTTTCAAGAATGCATGAGAAGCTTCAATGGCATCGTTGACGAACTTAGTTAATTCTTCTGGCATCTTCAGTGGTTGAGCACCATCAAAGGGTCGTATATCCCCATAGCATGAATCTGGATCCCAGTTCTTCTTCCCTAAGCACATCATCCGCAGACTTAACTTAGCACCATCTCTGTAGCTAGGTTGATAAAATCCTCCAGTGCCAACCCCAAGATCCCGACATTGTTTGATAATTTTAACCTGACATGCGCAACAAAAGAATGGTTAGATACATGCTTTCTGCGTTCAATAATAAAGCCTTAGGTGTACTTGAACAGATACTTAATTAAATTATTACAGGAAGTATATGTTTCTGGCTCGGAATTCTAAGAAGTGCTATTCGGGCTGCAGCAAAGTGTGCAGACAAGAGACTGTAATTTAGAAATATAAGACTTAAGCAATTAGCACACACAAAATCCAAAGAAAGATAAAAAATGAAAATTTAACAATAGACTTGAACAATCATTTTATATTGTGAGATACGGAATAATTGTTGGTGCTAGGATAAAACTAAACAAAAAGCCAGAGAACAAACAAAGCATACCTGATCCTCGGGCTTTAAGAAGTTTTTCAATAGAACCATCCCAGGTCTTAAATGTTGCAATGCAGCTGCACTCTTTGAAAGCTCTCTTGCACGCCGTTTTTCTCTGTTGATCTGAAGTAAAGAAGGTTGAACCTCAACAGAGCATTTGCTTTCACCCCTGCATATATCAAATGGATCAGCTCGTGAATCAGACACAACAGCTCCAGAGCCACATGAAGTGCTCCTCGAGTCTAAAGACTTCGGTGGTTGAAACAATGCACCGAATTGGAGCGCTAAATCTGGAGATTCCTGTAGTTGAACTGGTGTAACCATCTGCGGCGCTAGGTCTACAGATTTCGGTGGTTGAATTGGTGTAACCATTTGCAGTGGTGAGTCTACAGATTTCTGTTGTCGAACTGGTCTAACCATCTGCCACGGTGAGTCTACAGATCTCGGCGATTGAACTGGTGTAACCATCTGTGGGGGTGAATCTATAGATTTCACTGGTTTAACTGGTGTAACCATCTGCCATGGTGAGTCTGCAGATTTCGGTGATTGATCTGGTGTAACCACCTGCGGCGGTGAATCTGCAGACCTTTGTGGTTGAACTGGTGTAACCTTCTGCAGCGGTGATTCTTTACTGCCAACAGAGGGAGAAGATGAACGTAGACCATCCTTTTGAGATTCCGAGGACCTCTCACAGCCCTATAATGTATTGTTGAAACAAGTAAAAATTGATATATCAGAAAACCCAACAAAAAAAAAGAGCCTGAAATACGAAACACATTGTGTACTTAAATTCAGCGGTAATCAGGCATGAGTATCGTTCTATCAAATAGAATTTCACCATGTGTATGTCCTGAAATTTCTAAAGGCCATATAAAAAATTATAAGTCTAGAACTGTTAATAATCGAAACAATCAAACAAGCCTTGAGAATAAATGAGTGTGCAAAATCACATCAGGAGGTTCAGTTCCTCAGATACAAATTTAGATCTTATCAGGAACGGCCGCAATTTGGTACTAGCAGTTTACTACTTCTTCCTCAATTGCCTGATTTGCTGCCAAACCAAAAGACTCCCAACCTAGTAGGGTAAAAAGGAAACAACTCAGTGACCCACAGCTGGCAGTGCCGAGCTCTAACTGCCGCGCCGCACCGCACCAATTTTACGGAATTTCACGTCTACAAAATCCCTCATCCTATCCATGGCCGGCGGCGAACCGCCGTCCCCAGACCCAGTCGGAACGGCGAGCAGGAATTTTCGTACCAAAAAGAGGGGAACAAGGGTTAGGGCAAGGCGGCACGTACCGGTCCGCGAGGGACCCAGGCCTTCTGGCCCCGGGAGGAGGACGAGGAGGACGCCGGATTCCTCTTGTCGGCGCCGCCGGCCATCTTAGGAGTTGCGGCGGCGGAAGGGGGCGGGTGCTCTGCCTTTTCGGCTCTGCTTTTCGGGTTGAGGGAGCTGTGCCATTGCCAGAAGAGCAGAGTGGTTCTTCGGGGCAGAGGAACGGGTCGTCGATATTTATGACCCGGCCGGGTTTATGTGCGAAACCGACTCGGCTAGGAGCCACCTGTCCAGAGATTTTGATACGACAGTGAAAAGTGAGTTTCTAAACGGAAGATGAGAAGAGTGTGAAAACAGAAGAAAGCCTAGTTTTGGCATTTGCTATTTCATGAAAAGAGTGTGAAAACAGAACAAAACTTTTCTATATAATAAGCACACAAAAAATCTTTATTTTCAGTGGAACTTTTAGTTTCCAAATATATTTCTTGTTTTGTTTAACCAGGTTGCTTGTAATTTCGTAGATGAATCCCTGTTTTTCTATAATCCACTCTTCATCTGAGTATGAGAATATGACATATTAAACGGGAAATTCATGATAAGAATCCCAGCGAAAACAAGAAGTAGGAATTTCAGTGAGCCCGTCACGAACCAGCGATCAAGCTCAAAGGCAGCAAAGACAGGAAGTTTCTCTTATGTCGAAACTTGTGAAAGGTCATGTCGAAATTTATCGCACTCATGTTGATGAACTAACTCTAATTCATCAACATAACAGAAACATCGATCCCTTTGTGAAGTTAGATCAAAAGTTACTTTCAGATGCATGTCATGCCAATGCACAATTCCTAATTCTACGCCTTTCCAGTTTCTAAACTCTATTATCTCACAATCAATATTTATTCGATCACACAAACACATGACATAAGAAGAGAAATTGTTCATCTCAACATTCAATTCAGTAAAGCTGCCAATAAGAAAGGTATTGTATATCCTTTATTATAGGAGATGCGGTAGTGTGAACTATGTTCCATACACAAAGAACCTTATGATAAACATCAAGACATACATGAGAAAAGAGATCTGCCTAATTTTATTATGCTTTCAAAGCGGAAAATAACAATACAATAAAAAACATATATGGGAGTGATGACACACCCATACTCTGTTCATCACGCATCGAGTCATAGAGAGATGCTGCATCGGACTAATTATCTGCAAAATTAGATCCCGACTCTCAAAATATTGATGAACGCCAGTTATACTGTTGCCATCATTTTATACTAAATATTTTTACCTTCATATCATGTTTTTTCACCAAATGTCATTTGGTTATTTACAGATATAATATATAGGATAGTACTAGCCAGTATTTTTGTTGAATATGTTGCATCTAACAACAACTCTGGCATAACTACATCGCTAGCAATAAAAATGAAAGTACACTATTGTGTACTTAAAATGTTTATCCTTAAAAATATGTTAGTGCAAATTAAAACAATATTTTGTTGTGGAGTTTATGTACTTTTAAGTTTAGCTTGGAAAATTTTGTTAAAACGGATTGCACGTCTAATTCTAAGCAAAGCTTAAAATATGAAAAACAAACATTAATTTGTGCCAAGATGCACCGTAGTGTATTGTACTTGCTTAAGTATCCTTAATTATTTTGCATAGTATTCTACAATCTACGCGTCTAAATAAATATCCCTGTAATGGTTTGTAAAGTAGGATTGCCAAGTTTAGTTGTAACCGGAGAAAATTCTCTGGAGCTTACGAGCAAGTACGAGGTGAGTTTGCTGACCATGCAATTATCTAGAACGATTTATAGAATGTGTGGAGTTTTGTTGTTTGATCATGAAGATGAAATTCATGCATAGTCCGAGGGAGAAAAATAAAGTGTCTCATGTAGTAGCTATCTTGTTTTGTTAGCCATGTTGCTTGCAACAGGGTCAATAAACCCTGAGTTTTTTTGGGTTAATATCAATGAAGGTAGGTACGATGTTCATAAAAACATATCATATACAACAAACGGTTAGTTCGTTTTTTGTTTAATATTCCATGCATGTCCTGTCAATTGGGTAATTTATTTACACAGAAAGTTTACCCTATTCACCTACAACGCTATTTTTGAATGATTGGCTAACTTTATGGTTGTTTAATTTCCTTCCCCCTATCGCCCTTCCGCCTTTGTTGCGCAACCCCCTAGTTTAATAGACTTAACAAACCCCCAACAATAACAGAAGTTAATTACGGTGAGCCACTTAAATAGAATATGTCTTATTTACGGGGGCCTGCATCTTAGCAATCCGTGGGCACGGTTAACCTCGGCGGTTCGTCGCTCCCAACAAGTAAGAGAGATCCGAAGTACCCCTTGGGTTCTTCCCCCGCTAGCTCTATCTTCCCTCGCCTCTCCCTCTACAAATCCTAGGCCATTTTCACGAGAGCCGCGTGTCGTTTAGCGCGACTTGTGATGACTCCACCCCTGGGGCCCCTCCGGCACGTCTTTCCCTAACTAGTGTTTGTCCAACAAATACCGGATCGTCATATATATGCTTCCTACAAAAATTCCTAGAGCACTTCTGACAACTCCGAGACATCAAATATACTCTTGTAAATTCCCCGGAACACTTCTAGTGTGTCTCTGGAAAATTTTCACCACACTGGAATGTTTCCGATGACTCTCTAAATTATCCACATACTATAGTTCTCTCTCACAACAGATTGAAATAACCTTAAGCGTATGACCGGTAGGTTTAGTAATGCACGGAAATGATCAGAACACATTCCGTTCAATAACCAACAGCGGAGCCGTGGACACCCATGACGGATCTCGTGCATAAATGAATATCTTTCGAGCGAACCTATTGTTATTCAAGTGCTAATCCCTTTACTTCGCGATACTAATGATGACCCGAGGGGAGATGTCGGTATCCTCGTGATTCAACTCTTCGATCACTATACCCTATCCTTGTTACCATTTTCATTCTCTTTTTCACGTTATGTATTAAGATGTTTCGTGATTACTCACGCTGTGTCTGGTCAGACGATAAGTGACATCGTAGTACCGCGAGGGCCAGAGTGTACCTTTCCGTCGTCAGGAGGAGCAATATCGAACCATTAAGTTTCTGGACATGTCATCTGATACACCTGAAGGTCACCGTTATGATCTCCTGTTATGGTGGATGCTAGATGACAATCAACGCATACTATCAAACATGTGGTTACTTAATATTCTCATGGTCTAAGGATTTATATGCAAATGATAACTTCATATAGATTGTCGTGACAACTAATGACGGATGAGCTCATAGCACATCATATATATAAGTAGGTCGGTTCAGTAACCTTGTTCTGCAAATAATCTACTCTTTCGTTGTGGACATCATTTAATAATCTTAAATATGCCCATGATCAGGAAAACATGATCATCACACAAATCATGAGCTAGTACTAGAGGCGGGACTAGTAACACTTGATGTTTATCTCTCTACATGTTCTCATGAGTTTTCCTTCGAACCGCATATTCAAGTAGCACAACAGTTATAGCATAAATAGATAAACATTAATAATGAGCATAAATATATAATAAAATAACATTTATTATTGTCTCTAGGGCATACCTCCATTGAAGGCCTCTTGAGGAATGGACAGATCAGCTAGTTAGGATCCTAAAAGAAAATTGTTGTTTGATTGTCGTCGATGATATATCTTCAAGTACAGAGTGGGATATGTTAGTACCTGTTTCAGGGGAATGGATACCAGAGGCCCTATTATCGTGACCTCAAGGGAAAGCAACATTGATGTACATTGTTCGAGGAAACATGAACATGTCTACATGCTTAAATATTTGGAAGATAAGGAGGCAGATAACCTCTTCTGTAAAAAGGTACTACCATATTCCACTAATTCCTGCTTTCCAATAGTGTGAAATTTTGTTCCCTGCCTGTTTTAGTTATGAGAGTATCAAATAATTTGGTTGTGAAAATTTTAGGTGTTCAAAGAGAGTAAAGATTGGGAAGTGAAATGTCCTGAATTGGTTGAACACGCAAAACTGATCTTAATGAAGTCCAACCGAGTAACCTTTGCAATGGTCAGAATGGAAAAGTTTGAATGATCACCTTAGTGCCGAGTTTGAAGCAAATACATAACTTGGGACTATAACAGCCACCTTCAACTACTAGCTATGATGGTTTACCATATCAGTTGAAGTCGTGTTTTTATATATGCCTTTATTGCCTGAGGACTTCAGGGTTGGCCGGGGACGCTTTGTGCGTCGGTGGACTGCAGAGGATTATCCATGGGAGGTTTGAGGGAAGTCTCTAGAAGAATTAGGAGAGCACTATTTCATGGAACTTGCGAGGAAAAGTGTTATCCTACAGGTTCAGTTCATAGCAAAAAAGGGACCGATTAGCGCCACCTTCACGAGCTAATGTGCAAAATTGGTCTCTCAAAATCGATGGAAGAAAAGCTCGGTTTTATACTAAACTTTTTTACCTCTATATCAAAAATTTCCGCCAAATATTATATGGTTTTTCTTACTGATACAATATATACCATACTAGCTAGTCTTTTTTTGTTGGATATGTTGTGTCTAACAACAAACATAGCATACTATGTCGGTAGCACTTACAAATACGTTAGTGTAAAGAAAAATAAAATTTGTTGTCGATTTTATGGACTTTAAGTGTTAGCATGGGAAAATTCTCTACAGTGGATTACATGTCTAAATCTATGAAAAGTTTAAAATATGAAAATTATAATTGTGATGCACTATAATGTATTGTACTTGTTTAGGTATATTTAATTAGTTTTTTGTAGGATCTTATAATTTACATGCCAAAAGAAATATCCCTATAATGTTTTGTAAAGTAGGGTTGTCAAGTTTAGTTGTAACAAGAAGATCAACATTCTCGAGCGTACACGCACCTACGAGGTGGCAATTTGTAGCCAAGCAAATATCTAAAATTATATGTAGATTGTGTGGATTTTTATGATTTGATCGGGAACATGAAATTCATGCGTAGTCCGAGGAAGACGAATAAAGTGGCTCATGTATTAGCTATCTTGTTTTGTTAACTAGGTTTCTCATAACAGGTCAATAAACCCTTAGTTTTTCTTGGTTATTTTCCTCATGAATGACCTAAATATTATTTAATATCAATAAATCAAGGTCCAAACCAACGAGTCCTTTGGTCGACTCTAAAGAATGTATCAGGAGTTGAGAATGGTCACAAGCAAAGCATATCATATTACGAAAAATGTTTAATCAGTTTTGCTCCTGGCCCGCCGATGTTTGAACCTTAAGATACGTGCACACCAAGAAAAATGCAGAAGTGTCACTTTCAAACTAACTATTCACGTGCAAAAACTAATCTTAGTCCCACTTTACATATGATGCAACCAAGATAAATGAGGCTTAATCTTAATCTATTGTTCATATGCGTGCATAGACAATCAATTGTTTCCAAAAGCTAAACTTAGTCCCACTTTACATATGATGCAACCAAGATAAATGATGCTTAATCTTAATCATTTGTTCATATGAGGCTTAATCTTAATCTAATCCTCTGTTTCTTTAAACAACTATCGAGCCTTAAAATTAATTTCCACTAGAGTGAAAATTTATGTTTTGGAAAGGCCAAAAATTTGGAGGAACAATACAAGCAGATTTTTGGTTGCTAGAGTGGTTCAGTCCCATTCAGATATCCAGGTGTTCCAATCCACTTTAGAAAAGTTTTAAGCAAAGAATAGAATCCAGTTGAGGCCCGATTTGAAAAGAAACTGGGGTGTTGGCAAGGGAAGCTGCTCTCATATGGGGATCGGCTGGTCTTAATTAATTCCGTTCTAACTAGTTTACCGATGTTCATGGCTTTCTTTCTTACAAATACCTAAAGGGGTACTGAAAAGATTGGAAATTTACATGTCTCGTTTTTTCTGGCAAATTGACAAGCACAAATGGAAGTATCGATTAACAAAGTGAAATATAATTTACAGACCCAAATAAAGGGGGCGGGGGTGTTGGGAATCGAGGTATATTTGAAATAAAGAATAGGTGTCTATTAAGTAAATGGCTATTCAAACTTCTTAATGAGGAAGGTATTTGGCAAGAGTTGTTTATATAATAAGTACCTTAAAAATAAGACGTTGTCACAAATGACGGCCAAACCCACCGACTCCCAGTTTTGGAAAGGTCTTAGGAGAGTTAAAGATGATTTTTTAAAGAGGGTCTTTTATTGTAAGGAACAGACAAGCAACACGCTTCTGGGAGGTTACGTGGTTGGGAGAACCACCTTTGTCTTAATAATACCCGCTGTTGTATAATGTGGTGCGCCACAAAAATGTGTTGGTTGCGGACATTCTTACACATCCTACGTTGAATATCGAATTCCGTATAAGTTTAACGGGAACAAATGGGGCGCTTGGCTGCACTTAGTTCAACAGTTTATGTTCATACACCTAACAAATGAGGACGACAAATTTGTTTGGAAACTTACTACTTAAGAAACTTATACGGTAACATCTTTTTTAAATGGTCATACTTCCTTTCTGCGAAAATATATTTGAAAATTGAAAGTACCACTTAAGATAAACATCTTTATGTGGTTCTTATACAACAAATTTATTCTTATAAAAGATAATTTGTCAAGCGTCAATGGAATGGGTGTAAATAATATGCGTTTTGTGATTCTGAGGAGTCTATTAATCTTTTTTTTTGCATGCACTTTTGCTCGTATTATTTGGATTGCGGTTCAGTATGCTTTCAATATTACGCACCTGCAAATGTGACGAATATGTTCGGAAATTGGCTTAATGGGGTTGAAAAGAAGACTAAAGCAAAAAATTCAAATCAGCATTTGCGATATAGTTTGGTCATTATGGAATTGTATAAATGATATTATTTTAACAAACGTGTAAACACAATTTTTTTACAGGTTATCCGTTCAGATACGCACCTGATTCACGAATGGTTTTTGGTGCTACTAGAGGCGCAGCGAACGTCTATGGATTTTAGATGTACCCGTCTATAGACTATCTTTTTCTGAAACGAGGCAAAAACTTTACTTTTTATATTGATATAGGAGAAGCAAACATGACCGTCTGTAGACTATCACTCGGGATATCTACAACCAGGTGGATTCTGACTTGCTAGGCGTATCCAAAATGCTTAGACGCTTTACACTTTTATTTTTCCGTTGGTTGATATACTTGTCCACCTTATGTAACCTTTGAGATGTAAACTCTGAATTTTTAAACTTTGCAATTAAAAAACCGGTATATCATTTGATGCAGAGGCTCGGGCTATGCTCTCGTTTTGAGAAAATATGAGTGAGTGTATGACATACTTAACAGATCATCGTAATAATAATCCCAGCAAAAGCATGATGCGTGAAGAAGGTGCATCACGAGGAATTTATGTGCCCAGCGAGCCTGTCGCGAACCAGCGATCATCAAGCTCAAGCATAGGAGGCGGGACGCCCACGCGACCTGCGGTTGCTCTTCCTCCCCCCAAGCCCGAGCATGCTCAGCAGCCCCCTCACGATACCTCCGGCCGGCCACGACGACCTCGACCGGCACCCCCTCCTCCTCCCCTTGAGCTCCAACGACTGGTAGGATGGCGGCGGGGAGATGGGCGGCAGCAGCGTAGTAGCACCACCGTCGCCGGAACCGCCGCTCTCCGGCGCCACTGCGCTGGTGGTTGCGGCCGCGGCTCCTCTCTTGGGCGTGCCGGGCGCAGACTCCCACAGGAACGGCACGGCGCCGGCGCGCAGGCTGTAGTAGACCCTGAAGGACGCGTTCGCCAGGCCCGACCGCTCCCTCACCACGTCGACGCCGACGCCCCTGTCTGTGGAGATCGGCCGGAGCGCGAGCTGCTGCTTCGAGCCCATGGCGTTTCCAGCCTCCGGTCCGATCTTGGCTGCAAGCTCGTGATGCTCTGCCTTTGCTCTGATGCAGAGAAGCAGGCCTGTGGTGCTGTGGTTTTATATAAGCTGTGTGGGACTTTGACTTTTCGCTAGGCTGGATTCTGAACCGAGGGTACGTGCTGGAGCCCTGCAGGTTCTTATGTGTAAGTGATCATAAGATTGGATTGGTAATGAGATTAATTATGGGGAGCGGGAGCTGTAAGCCTAGGTTTAATGATTGATTACAAGCCTGCATCCATGGATAATGACCGGCTGATGGTGCGTTGTCAATTTGGCTGGATGTATGTAAGCGGGGTGGTGCTGTTCCAAAACAAAACTCAAATGTAGGGGGTGGTGTAGTGGTGTTCATGTTTGTTTAGCCCACTAGCTGAGGAAAAATGTGACCATCCTTCAGGACTTGGTCCTCTGTTTCTCATTTCATTTGGGGCAGTCTTCTTCTGCGTAGTGGTTGAGAACCTTAATTTTCGTTTACTGGAAGATCTTCTTCTGCGAAGGTAGGAAGTAGGATTTCGATTTTTAAAAAAGCTAGGAAGTAGAGTAGGCGGGCCGGCCGTGTGGTCGGTTTAGAGGGTGTTTGGTTGGGCCGTGACATTCAAATAAGCAGCTATCGACTGTGGGCTGTGAAAAAGCTGATGTACTGAAATGCTACCGTGAGGTGGAACCGTTTGGCAAACTTGCGGTTAGATATCAGTTGTTAGTGGTAAAAAGTCTGGAATGGCCTTAGATGCTGAGAGTTTGTTTTTACACTGAACTACCGATACTGGCCTAATATATCCGTGTTCCAGAAATGTTTGAACTAGTCCGTTTCCTGAAGCCGTCTCTGTCTTTCTTCCCCCGACGGTGCCATCCCACCAAGCCTGTAGATGAAAGCAAATTTGGCGATGGACTCGTAGCGCTGCCTGTACCCACAAGGCCACACCCACAGACACATGACTTCTTGTCAGCAAATCATACTGTCTTGTTCTTAGAGCGGAATTGGATTAATTGATGCAAACGACGTGCGAAAACAAGGACAGATGAATCGATCGGCCACCAAACAGAAACCTGCAAATCAGGTCCGTCGGTCAGCCGGTGATGAGCAAGAAACCTTTGCTGTGTAGGTCGTCTGCCTACTAGCTCAAGCTTTGTCTGACGCTGAATTACACTGCCATGGCCTGCGAGGACAAGAAAAACGCCGTTTATTTCTCCCTTGAGGGTGCGAAAGAGGCCGTTTAAAATTGGATTGGCAACCGTTGTTAGTCTATGCTAGCACCGGTTAGGTTTAACTAACCCACATTGCATTGCTAGTATAAGTTGCTGCAGATAGTAGTTCTACCAAATACCGTGTTAAAAGATGGAAGATGTGCCATCGCAGGCTCGCAGCGATGGTGACGATGGAGATAGAAGCAAACCTCGTGTTGTTATTGTGGTGTGGGCGTTGCTTGTGGGTGTTTCCGGAGAGACATGGTACTGTACAAGTGTATCTTCGTGCTAATCATAGTTGAGTATCCCGAAAAAGGGAAATAACTAATTTGGCTAAACATATCTGCATAACATAAGCAATCCTAGAGTAACAATTCGACGATGAATGTACCGAGCGAACAACACGCTCTGAGGACCGCACCATGCATATGTGCCAGACTGCCAGTTCCCCAGAGACAATAATCCCTCATCGTGAGCTTTGGGGCGGTCTATATATATAGTGAATTAGCGATGCATCTCATGAAGCATCACAGCGAGCGCCAGATGAACGCGTAATCGATGGTCAAGGTATACTTGTGACCACGCCACCCTTTGCTCTCCCGATCGATCAGAGCAATCACGGCGCCGGAGTCGTAGCCGCGGGAGACGGTCATCGCGCCCCCGCGGAAGCTCCCATGGACGGCAAAGTCGGGGTCCCGCTCGCGGCGGTTGCTGGCGAGGAAGACGTGGACATTGGTCTTCGTGTCGAAGGTCGACCGGTTCTTCGGTGAAGAGCCGGTCCGTCCGCCAGGTGTTGCGCCCCCAGTACGCCTCCCACGTCCTGGCCAGCACCGACTTCTTCACGGTGAGCACGACGCGGCGCGAGGCAGCATCGAGTAAGCGCAGGGTGGGGCGATCGGTGCCGCCGCCGCTGCTGCTGCTGCTGCTGGAGTAGTCGGCCAAGGCCTCCACCTTCATCGCCGGGGAGCCGGTTGTGGCCGTGACGGTGAAGTCGCGGCCGGTGCTTGGGTCATCGTGAACGACGTCGGGTGCGGCAAGTAGAACCGGCCGTCCACCACCGCCGTCTCCCATGGCATCGCGATCTGCTGTCTCCTCGCTTGCTGCTACGTCTAGACAGATCCACGTACGACCGTACGGGTCGCGAGGGCTTGTACGGCTGGAGCACCAAAAGGTCCAAAACGAGGCCAACGTTTTGGAGTAGTAGGCAGGTTCGATCGGTATCATAATTCATAATCATATCGGACTAGGTATCGTATCCTTATCTTATGACGATTCCAACTATTTTTTTTCGTTTCCACTGAATTTTACCGCAGGGAACTTTTAACATTAGAGGGAGCAAAGTGTTTGCACACGAGCACACGGCGCGATGTGTGTCAACACGTGTCGTTGGAGATACACAACAACAAGACCATCTAGTCATCTACCCGGCTCTTTTAGATCTGAAAATCAACTCGCCCGAGAGGGACCCATTAGGGCTCATTTGGTAGCAGGGGTGGCAAACCCCTGGGTAGCGAGGCCCCTGGGGGAATTTCTCGTGCGCTCAGATTCCCTGGTTCGATCTCCCCCAGCCCTCCCCCAGCCCTGTGTTCGTTTGGTTGCAAGGGAGGGGAAATCCCAACCATACTCTGGCATTTACAATTTGGCAGCAAATATACCACAGACAATAATATAAATCGCTATTAAGCTACAGAAAATTGAAAAATCCGAAGTAATACAACATCAAAGCACACGCTTACACAACATAACAAGAAAATCAGGAACAATACACTGTGATCAAGAGCATCCAAGCGACTCATCCAGCGCATATCTTACACAACTGACAAAATAACCAAGAGCATCCACGATTCATCCAGCGCATATCTTACAAAGCTGACAATTAAGATTCAGTCCAGCACTCCAGCCCATTGTGTTTTCCCACTCCAGATTCCACAAACTTCAGTACATTACTCTTATGCAACAATACATAATTTATAAATTATAAATTCTCAACAGAAACATCAAGATCGAGTGTGTTCTTCCACTCCAGATTCCAAGCTAGTAGTGCAGAAGATCTGCAGGTATATGCAAACAAAGGTCAGAAAGGTTGATCATGATGGGCAAGTTGTCAATAGTTCAAGTGCAGTTCTAGGACACATCCAACATAAAAAAACATGGAGTAGATTCGGGTTTCAAGTTTCAACATAAAAGAACTCAATGTTTTAGTGACATAAACACAACCAGATGATCGAGCTATATGCAGCTAGTAGTGCAAGCAACAAATGTACAATGCCCATCCAACATGACATAATAACTGCCAGATGATAATGCTAGAAGTTAGCCAAAAGATGTGCAGCTAAGGGAAACATCTGAGGCAAGAAGTCACCTTAGTTTTTCTCCATGGCAGCAACGATTTCATCCTTCAGCCAAAAGATGCGAAGGATCGGATCCTTGGTGTTGAGGAAGATTTCTCGATTGAGCTGGCATTTGAAAAGCCGCATCGCCTTTGATTTTTCTGAAACTGTTAGATCTTCAATAGATTCCAGTGCGGCAACACAGTTTGCAGTGGAGTACTTGTCAGCCTACTTTGGCTCCTTCAGCTCCTCAACCAATACCTGAGTTTTTTTTTTCTGTAGTCCATATACTCTTCTAGCACTAGAGCAACGTGACTTTGTTTCCTTTTCTTAACAGGTTCATCTTCTTTTTGTCAGCTATGGATAAAACCAGATCGACTCGCTCATCTCTAACTCGGTTTTCCTCGGTGAAAAACGGAAGGAAGAACAAATGTGTAGGGTAAAAGTTAGATTGTATTGAAAGTTTCGATTGGTTTAATTTGCTTGACTCAATCGGCCATCATCCTCACAAATGTATGGGGCGGTTGATCTTGTCATGCAAGGTATGGAGCACAACGTCTCACGTGCCGATTCGTATACATCCTGACCAGGCAATCAGGTTTCCTGCCTCCCGCCGGCAGCACCGCTGATCTGCCTCGTCTATCGTGGCATTGCCAACGGGAGGGCTTTGTTTTTAGGTACTTTTTGTATTTTGTTAGGGTTTGTGTCCCACTCAGAAAAGCAAGGCAGCAACTTTCCACCCTAGCCTCGTCCTGGCGGTGCTTCTTGTGTCGTCGGCGGGCGTGTGGAGTTATGTCTCTGGCGGATCTCACGAGATTCATACGGCATTTGTCTTCGATGGATCGGCTTGGATATGATCATTGTTAGTTAGCGGCATGCCTTCGGCTTGCTCTAATGCTTGTAGTCGTCGCTAGGTGGTCTATAAACCTTGATGTAATTGATGTTACTTCTAGTGTTATTTAATCTGTCTTGATAGTTGATGAATAGATCGAAAGTTTTTTCCCAAAGGAGTATGGAGTACAAGTCTCATGTGTTTACAATGTCTGAATTCAAATACAACTTCTATTCTAAATTAGGCAGGTCTCCTTAACCTTTGTATTGGAACCAGACTCCACTAAATCTCCGTATCACATTTGATCAGTTTCCGTGTCTGGTTCAAATTTGTTTTAGTTTTTGTGTTGGAGTCGAACTCGCTTGGTCTCCGGACAGAAACCGACTCTCCCATCTCTGGCCTTGTTTGGTCGTGCCTTGTAGAATCTTCCTTTCTTCATGCTGCCCCCTCAAAGTTCGATTTCTCTTTGTGGAGGGCCTTCAAGAGTTCTTTTTCCCATGGTTTCTCTGGTTTTCTTTATTTCTTCCTACTTATTAAGCCTAAATTTTCAGGTACTTATAAAAACGTAATGAAGTTGAACAAAGTCGATTAAAAGTGTGTCAAGGTAACATTATCATGGCACCTTCAACGCACTTGCACCATGTGGAAAATGAAATGGAAGGAATTATGCAATCGTGGAAGACAACATTGGGTATATCGTCCACAGTCAACGCCAACTTGCCTTCGGAGCGCACAATCACGGAGCATCTCCACCACACGAAATAATTTCACACATATTCACCAAAAGTCATTTCCAAGACATTGCCATAGAAAACACACAATGGTACAAATGTTTGTAATTTTGACACACGGCTCAAAAGTTGCATTTTATATAAGCAAACAAAACCGGTTTTCTTCTTAAGCACCACCGTTGTACATGGCCTAAGCCTTCAATCTAACACTCTGATCAATTTTCAACAAAAGCGAAAGGTTTATATGCAACCGTAGAGGGGTGGGATTTGAGAGGGAGAGTCGAGTTTTCGCACCTGCTGATCATAATTGTTTTGTGCGTGTTCTTTTGGCGTGCCCATGAGCATGTCTACTTGTGAATTGTGATCTACTAGCTTGTTACACGGTTTGGTTGTTCAATGTTTAGCCAATTCTTTTTCCATGGATGAACATTTCTCCCTCCTCCTGAGGTGGACACCGGCCGGTCACCCAAGAAACTAACCCTAGATAGCTGCACATGTGGTGCTAGCTAGGGGTGCAGAGGAGTCATTCTGTATTTGCACAAGATGTCGTGGGCTTGCAGACCCTCACCCCGTGCCTCAACTGCTTCATGGGAAGGAAAATCATAATTTCTTTGTCTTATAGGTCGGTCTGATGGTGCCTGGAACTCCCTTTGGACTTACACTATTTTTTAGAAAAGATGTCCACCGCCATCTTTTTCTGCTGGTTCTTGATCATGACTTGTGGGTGAGCTCTGGATGCCATGTGAAACTCTCACTTCACGGCCTTTCACAAGAAACCAAATAGTGTGAGGATATGATAATTTGTGTGAACTAATTATATTAGAAATGTGTGTTTAGACGTGTTTTTAAAATGTAGAATATTGAAGTGATGACACATCCAAAATATCTTCATCCCACATCTTCTTCTTGCAAAACCAGGTCCCAACTCTAATAATACCGATGAAACATTATGTACTTTTGTCATTACTTTATACTAAACATTTTTACCTCCATATCATGTTTTGCCACCAATTGTTTTCTTACCAATACAATTTATAACATACTAGCTAGTATTTTTGTTGGATATGTTGTACTTAAGAACAACCATGGAATAACTATGTGGCTAGCTCTAAAAGCAAAAGTTCATTGTTATGTAATTAGAAGGTTTGTCCTTAAGAATATGTTAGTTCAAAGTAAAATAACTATGTGGCAAGATGCACTATAGTGTATTCTACATGTCAAGTATCTTTAGTTAATTTTTCATAGGATTCTACAATCTACATGTCTACAGAAATATCCCTACAGTGGTTTGTAAAGTAGGATTGCCAACCTTAGTTGTAACTAGAAGAAAATTCTGGAGCTTACGAGTAGGTATGAGATGACAGTTTGTTGGCCGACTCTGGACCGTACTATGTTAGGAGTACAACACGATAGGGTGCATGTATGGGAGTGGAGATTTCTCCCTCCCGAGCTTAACTGCTCTCTACATTTAAAAAAAACGAAAACCATATTTATGAGTTTCAAAACATTCTGCTTCGAGACCATGGCGTTTCTAGCCTCCGGTCCGATCTTGGCTGCAATCTCCTAATGCTCTGCTTTTCCCTGATGCGGAGAAGCAGGCCTGTGGTGCTGTGGTTTTTATATAAGCCGTGTGGGACTTTGACTTTTTCGCGAGGCTGGATTCTGAACCGAGGGTACATGCTTGAGCCCTGCAGGTTCTTATGTGTAAATGATCAGAAGCATGGATTGATAATGAGATTATTCATGAGATTGTGAGCTGGAAGCCTAGGTTTAATGATTGATTACAAGCCTGCACCCATGGATAATGACTGGTTGATGGCGCATTGTGAACCAAACGTGGTTGGTGGTGCTCTTCCAAAACAAAAATGTGGGTGGTGGTGTACCGGTGTTCATGTTTGTTTGGCCCACTAGCTGAGGAAAACTATGAACATCCTTTAGGACTTAGTGCTTAGATTCCCAACTGGGTAGTGTTCTTCTATATAGTTGTTAGGAACCTTAATGTCATTTAGCGGAAGATCAATGCCTGGGTATTACCTGGAACTAGAGTAGGCGGGCCGGCCGTGTGGTCGGTTAATTTGTTTTCTGACGAGATGGTGCCATCCCACCTACCAAGATGAAAGCAAATCTGGCGATGGACTCGTAGCGCTACCTATATCCACAGACACATGACTTCTTCTCAGCACATCATACTGTCTTGTCTTAACGTGGCAAAGATATGGGATTAACTGATGGAAACGACGGGCAAAAACAGGGACAGATGGTTCGCTCACCAAACAGAAACCTGTAAACCAGGTTCGTCGATCGGCCGGTGAAGAGCAAGAAACCTTTATACTGTGCAAGTCTCCCGTCTGCTAGCTCAAGCTTTGTCTGACGCTGAATTTTGCCATGGCGAGGCAAGACGTTTTTCCTCTCTGAGGGGGACAAAGATACCATTCTTAACTGGTTTGGCTCCCGTTTAGTCTACGCTTATTACGCTGGCGCCGGTTAGGTTAACTAACCCACATTGCGTGCCTACAGGCTTGCATCCAAGTTGGTGACGATGGAGCTAGAACCAAACCTCATGTTGGTATTGTGGTGTGGGCGTTGCTTGTGGGTGTGCTACAAGTGTATATATCTTCCTATGTATGTTGCCGAGTAATGTACAACAGTGGCTGCAAAAAATGAAGCGGAAACCATCCACTACCATCACAGTTCTTTGGGGGTGGGGGAGATCAAATGTGTGTGCGCGTTAACCATAGTTTAGTATCCCTCAAGAAAGGAAAATAACAAATTAATATACCCTATAAAACATATATAGTTAACATAAGAAATCTGGCAAATGGAGAAAATACCCTATTCTGGACTCATCCTTGGGTGAATAACTTACCTCTGTCTATGCAGTTCCCAAGGCTGTTTAATCTATGTTTCTGAGTGAAGTGAAAACAAATAGCTAGGCTTGTTTGAGGTTCAGAAGAACTTTGTGCGGGAGATTTGACAGTGTAATTTGATGGCCTGAAAATTCTGGTGGATGGTCGATGTTTAGTTGACAGATGAGCCAGGTAAAATCAGGGGGACCATTGGTAGCTCTTAGCAGTTTAAAGTAATAGATCTTTATTTATTTGAAATCTGATGGAGTTTTTCCATTTAGATTTCTATGGAAAATGAAGATCCCTCTAAAGGTCAAAGTATTATCTGGCTGGTTCTCGAGAACAATATTTTGACAAAAGATACCGTGGTAAAGATGAAAATGTGGATCATCTGCTGTCTCAGTGCCCACTTGCCAAACTAGTTTGGCAAATTGTGGTCTGTGCTTGGGGTTGGCAAGGCCAGCTACTAGTACTGATGATTTTGGTTGGCTGTTGGTTAGCTTCTTTTCCTGCATCTCAGCGCAAGCTGATACTCAGTGAGTCAGTGGTGGAGCGGTAGTTTGTTGGGTGATCTGAAAGACCAGAAACAATGCTTGTTTCAATCACAAAAATACCCTAATGATCCAGTTGTACTGATATATAATCCAACTGTAGTGATACATAGATTGTGTTCTCTGCTTAATTGATGAGCGATAATGGAAAAAAATCATGGACGGAGAAGTCTTCAATAGGGGATTATCATGATCCAGATGGTTGCTGAGGGAGGCGTTCTTCAGAGCGCATGGATGGACAGCTACTTCTACCGCTAGGCTGACAAACTAAATTTCGTCATTTGATTCGTGACTTAGTTTCCTTGTTGTTGTCTTTGCTTTTGTATTGCTATGTTTTTTGCAAAATAACTTTGTTGCTACCTACCCTGCGTGGAGTCCTGTGTGTGAGGGGAGTGCAGCATCTTTGGGCAGTACACTCTCTTGAATATGTCTTAGTTTCATTTTGCTTGTTTCTTTCATTTCTGTAAGACCTTGACTGTTTCTTTAATGAAATCAACGAGGCGAGCTCATTTGGTAAAAAAAATAAACATAAGGAATCCTATAGCATAACATATAAAAAAGGACAAGGGCAATTCGACAAAAGGGCTATTTGGTTGGGCATATATCTGACTTTTGAATTGTGGCTTATAAGGCACAAAGCATTTAAATATGTGTTTTTTCTTTGGCTTTTGGCTGGGAATTGTTACATGATGGCATAAGACAGCAGATAGGATCAAAAACACCTATTTAGATACTTTTATGCCTTGTAAACCAAAAGTTAAAATTAAAATGAAGCCTAACCAAGCATATGTGTCAGTTATTCTAAATTTCTCGTCGTGAACTTTCAGGCGGTCTATAGTGAATTAGCGATGCATCTCATGGAGCATCATAGCGAGCGCCAGGATGAACGCGTGATCGACGTACGCGTTGATGGTCAAGGTATACTTGTGACCACGCCACCCGGTGCTCTCCCGATCGATCAGAGCAATCACGGCGCCGGAGTCATAGTCGCGGGAGACGGTCATCGCGCCCCCGCGGAAGCTCCCATGGACGGCGAAGTCGGGGTCCCACTCGCGGCGGTTGCTGGAGAGGAAGACGTGGACGTTGGTTGTGTCCAAGGTCGACGGCTTCTTCGTCGCGGTGAAGAGCCGGTCCCTCCGCCTGGTGCTGCGCCCCCAGTACGCCACCCACCTCCTGGCCAGCGACTCCTCCACGGTGAGCACCACGCGGCGCGAGGCAGCATCGAGTAAGGATGCGGCGATCGCTGCTGGAGTAGGCGGCCTCCACCTGCATCGCCGGGGCGCCGGTGCCGGCTGTGGCCGTGACTGTGAAGACGCGGCGGGTGCTTGCGGTCACCGAGAACCACGTCGGGTGCGGCAAGTAGAACCGGCCGTCCACCACCGCCGTCTCCCACGGCATCGCGATCTGCTGTCTTTTTTTTTTTGCCGATTGCGATCTGCTGTCTCCTCCCTCGTGCGTGACCCGGCCGTCTAGACAGATCCACGTACGGCTCGCGGGGGATTGTCCAGCACTACGGCTGGAACACCAAAAGGAGGCCAAGGTTTAGAGTAAGTAGGTTCGCTCGGTACACATCATATATTCATATCAGGCTAGGTATCGTATCCTTATCTTATGACTAGCAAAATACCCGTCAAACATATTAGGTTTGGACTAAACATATTAGGCATTGGCTCCGTCGAACACTGGAGTTAGACGTCCTCAGCGCCACCATGCGCAGGAGAATATTTTCTAAACCATTAAATTTCACTACCTGAGCGATGACGATTTCTCAACGAAAGTCATGAACACATAAATATGATTTCAACATTTTGCCAGTACTCTTGATCTTCGATCATGGAAGACCTGGACTCCCCTGAAGCTGCAAGCTCGCAGTAGCATCCTTTGGGTGTGGAGATACTTGATAAGTCTAGAACTTTATCAGATGGTTTCCCCTTCCAAAACTATTGTCAACCAACTTTCCGGGTAAATTTTCCTATTCAAGTTGTAAAAAGTTGACGAAACTAACTACATCCACGGTGACATTTACCATGGGAAGTATACCTGAAATGCAGACCATATTTAAGTGAGCTAAATCCCAAAGTTTCCATAAACATCTCCTGCTTAGGACTTAGGAATAACAAACAGAGGTTAATAATTTTCTTCTATATATAAGTTTGTGCAGATATGAGATCAGGAATACATAGACAAAAAATTCTGTAGGAAAAGAAGCAATTAATTCAAGGCGGCTCAGTTACAACCAACAAATAACTTAGCAAAGTAGCAGAGGGAATTTAACCAATTGTTCAGCTAGATACCTTCTGCAGGTTGTATGTGCATCAAATCGGAAGTGAAATCATGCTTGTATGAACACCCAATGCAAAACATAAGCTCTAATTAGCTAGTAGATGCATACTCTGAATGTACGGTACAAAGCTTTGACAAATTTAATTACAACAACGAACGACACAAATGAATCTGTCATGCTTTGATTGAACTAATCAGGAAGTGAAGTAAACATAACTTAGCAAAAACAAACCAGGTTAGGTTGTGTAGCTAATGCACAAACCAAAATCGGCAGAGTAAATTAAAGAAATAAGGAGAGAACAAAAGAAACATAGGCCACTACAGTTGGCACCACCACATCAGCAAGCTTCTGCTCCACTGTTGTGCTGCCCGTGAAAGCACCAGCACTCCGGCAGGGCCCTGCAGGGTTGCAACAGGCAAACAAAACTCAAGTTGTTACCTCACACCCCACTCCACTGCCTCCATATCCAAGAACAGCCAGACTACCTCACCGTAGCTGTCGAATTTCTGATACCAATTCATCACCATTCGTCAAACGCCACAGCCGTCTACGACACAACACTTCTCTCGGACATTTCAGCTAACACCTTCGTTGCACTCGAGTATCAAATTTTTGGCCAGCAAGGGCTCGGGGGCTGAGTTGGTGGCGGCGTCCCCTGCCGCGCGCAACCCGGCGTGCTCCATACAACAGCTCTCCCCGACCGTGCATCTGGGCCTCAATGGAAATCGCGCATCAACCTCGACTCCCATCGCGGCGCGAGGCAGCGTTGGTGCAGACGCCAAGCCTTTTCAAAAGGGAAAAAATCTGGACGACTGAAAATACGGGGCGCCGCAAGATCGGACGGCGTTTGGCGGAGCAGCGCAGTGGAGGTGGAAGACGGAGCGTGGACCTCTCCGCGGCCTACGAGCTCCGGCAGCGACGGCGTTGGGTCAGACGACAGTGGACAGGAGGGTCGATACACATCCTGTTCCAATCAGGCCGGCGCGCTCCACGACGTCCCCAGAATGCTCCTCGCTTACTGATGCCACAGACGTCTGCCTTGATGAGCTCCCGCGATGCGCTCAACCGCCTGCATCTCAGCTTCGAGGTCCGTTGAATGCGACGACGAGGAAAGACCGTAGCACCAACCCTTCTTCTCCCTCCGCCGCGACTCCTACAAAATCCGCTGCTGGAGCGCCGACATCTGTGCTGCCCACTGCAACTCGGGGCAAAGACCCGCGCCTCCGACGGATGATTTGGTGCTGGCGCGCGCGTGCTGGGGCCGCATCCACATCCGCGGCGTCGATGGAGCGGGCCTTCGCCGCCGCCGAAGGATTTGGGGCCGGCCGCGCAGTCTGCGCAGCCTCCCAGCCGGCAACGGGGAAGAGATTTGGGATTCTTATCCCTTCGGTAGATTCACAATTCGATCCCTGCATGCATCCGGACTATGGGTTGATTTCTGGAATCGATAGAGGTACGCGCCTTCCGGTGGATCAGGAGGAAGGGGAGGCGAGGGCGGCGCTCGCGGTGGAGGGGGACGAAGGGGAGGGGATTTCTCGATGGAAAGAATCGATGGCATGTTGCCTTTTTCACTTTTCCTACCTGTCTAATACGAATCGTTATTTTCACTTGGCGGTGGCAGTAGTGTAATATCTCCTAAAACACAGGGGCAGAATCGGCAATTGAGAAAAACGTACCATCACCTGAAGCCGTATTATATAGTAGAGATTCTAACTTTTGTTTCGTTTCCACTGAATTTTACCGCGGGGAACTTCTGACATTAGAGGGAGCAAAGTGTTCTAACATTAGAGACAGTCGAAATCAATATGAAGTCGCCGAAAAACGAAAGGAAAAGACGGGGCACCAGCCGCACCACTGACAACAGGCTCATAAAGAGAAGCTTTCGCGCAGTACGTTTGGATCCTAGGCTATTGCTCACGTAGCCTCGCTGGGCAAGGCTGGACATTTGGTACGGTTGAAATAATTGGCTTTCCAAGACAAACTAGCCTAGATGGGCAAGGAAAATGTCCTTCAGCTGGGAGAGCCAATTTGGCTAGCTTTTGACGGCAAGATTATCCCACGGGATATAGAAGTGAATGGCTCCTTAGTTGGCTAGTCTCATCAATCGGCAGGCTCAGCCTCTACGTCGTATTCTGATATAGAAAAAAAAACGAACTCCTAGAGGGTGAAAGAAGAATCTCAAGTTGATACTCTGTCAATGGATCTGTCCACAACAAATGTGTAGGGTAAAAATTAGATTGTATTGAAGATATCGATTGGTTTAATTTGCTTGACTCAAATCATCCATCACCCTCACAAATATATGGGTGGTTGACCTTGTCATGCAAGATATGGAGTACAAAAACATCTCACGTACCGCTTCGTATACGACTCTCCTGACCAAGCAATCAGAGTTTCCTGCCTCCCGCCGGCAGCACCGCCGATCTGCCTCGTCCCTCTCGTGGCGTTAGGTCCATGTAGGCGCGGTGAATCCCGGTCCTTACCGATGGGAGAGCTTTGTTTTTCGGGATTTTTTTGTGTTTGGTAGGGTTTGTGTCCCACTCATGAAAGCTAGGCAACAACATCCTGATGATGGAATAAGGTTCTCTCCGCCTAGCGCCGATCTTGGCGGTGCGTCTAGCGTTGTGGGATGGCGTGCGGAGGTATGTCTATGGCGGATCTTAGGGGATTTGGTTTGCGTTTGTTTTTTATGGATCCGCTTGGATTTTATCTTCGTTCGGTAATGTTCGTGTGTCGACATCTTGGAACTTTCCAATCTACGTTTCTTTTTATCGGTGTTATTCTGGTGCGCTGATACTGTGGCATCTTAGCACGACGACTTACCGACTGTCTACTACAACAAGTTTGCCCCACCTCTAGTAAGGGAGGGGCGATGATAGCGGCACACTTTCGGCTCGCTCTAGTGGTTGTAGTCGTCGCTAGGTGGTCTATAGACCTTGATGCATTTTTTGTTACTTCTAGTTTCTTTGTTTTGACTTCATGAATAGATCCGAAGTAATTTAAGTTACCTCTAGTGTTGTTGGTTCTTCCGTAAAAATTGATGAATAGATTGGAAGTTTTTCCCACAAAAGATATATGGAGTACAAGTCTTATGTGTTTACAATGTCTGAATTCAAATTCAACTTCTATTCTAAATTAGGCGGGTCTCCTTGACCCTTGTGTTGCAATCGGACTACATTAAATCTTCGTATCGCAGTTGATATGTATTTGTGTCTTGTTCGAATTTGCTTTAGTATTCGTATCAGAGTCGAACTCGCTTGGTCTCCGGGCAGAAACCGACTTCTTCCATCTCTGACCTTGCTCGGTCGTGTCTTGTAGAATCTTCCTTTCTTCATGTTTCCCTCACATTCGAGTTCTCTCTGCTGAGGGCCTTCATGAGAGATTCTTTTTCCCATGGTTTCTCAAATTTTCTTTACTTCTTCCTACTTCATTTATTAAGCCTAAATTTTCAGGTACTTATAAAAGCGTAATCAAGTTAAATAAAGTCGATTAAAAGTGTGTCAAGGTAACATTAGCATGCCACCTTCAACGCACCTGCACTATGTGGAAAATGAGATGGGAGGATAAAGTTAAGTGTGCAATCGTGGAAGACAACATTGGGTATATCGTCCACAGTCAACGCCAACTTGCCTTCTGAGTGCACAATCACGGAGCATCTCCACCACAGAAAATAATTTCACTGATATTCACCAAAAGTCATTTTAAAGACATTGCCGTAGAAAACACAATGGTACAAATGGTTTGTATTGATGCACTGTTCAAAAGTTGCATTTTATATAAGCAAAAAAAGTTCATAATTTAGTGACTTTCGATAGGAAGTAGTTTGGACATGTTTGTAGAGTTATTTTAGTCTTCCAAATTTCCATTCATTCTTTGCGAGATTCCTCCGAGAGGAAAATCCTTATGAACTTTGAAACCAGAATTTGAGGAAATATTAGCCAAATATATAACATCAAATTTGTTTCATACATCAAAGGATATATTTTCATACCGTATACTTGATGTCGTAGATATGCACACTTCTCTACGACCTTCGTCAAACTGTTTTTTTCTTACTTAACACAAAGCCAGGACTTCTAATAAGTTGAAGAAAATATTTAAACTTTTTAAACTGTTCGAAAGTACCAGAATGAAATTATTCAAAACAAATAACACCCTCGCCCCACGCAGTCAAATTCTCCTGAAACAACCCAGTGTATAACAGCCCAGTTTATTCCAGCCCATGTACTTGGAACTAGTAAGGCCCAAATGAGCCTCGCCCCCATAGCCCATTTGCACCGTCGGATTCGCATCGCACGTTCCAAAGAAAGCCCAACGCCGTAGCACACGCGCCTCTGTCCAGTTCGTCCTGGACCCCTGGTACTGGCCAGCTCTCGCCAACGCCTCCGCGCCGCCCCTCCGCAGCCCCAGCCGCCTCCGCCCGGCGCGACAGCAACACGGCCTCCGTCCGCCGCGCCAGGTGAGCTCGCCGCTCTGTCTCCCCTCTCAACTCTTCTATTCGCGCCCGCGGCAGCGATCGCTTCCTTCCTCCCTGTCTCCGCCAGGCATTCCGCCGAACACCTTCCGTGCACGCGCGCGCGCATGCTGTGAGACAAGGAGAGTGTCCAACTTGCTGTGATTTTCTATGCAGGTGATCTTTGTCTGATAAAAGGAGAGAAATGCCGCTCCGTGTCCGGTTGAAGTGGCAGCAGTCGAGCACGTCGAGCCAGTTGAGCGCCAAGAGGAACTATGGCGGCGGCGGGACTGGGATGGCCGGTGGGAAGATGAGACAGAAGGGACGATGCGAGGGGAGGAGGAACTAGGTTTGGTGGTCGGGACAATGGAGAACAGAGAAGAGCGCAGTGGTCGCGGAGGGATGGAGCAGAAAGGTGGCGGAGCGAGGCAGGATCTCAAGGGGATGCAGGAGGAGCGTGTCGGGGATTACAAGAGGAAGAGGAACGGTGGTCGTGATTCTGGGTACGGTGGTGACATGATGCATCGTATTCTAAACCAAGGATGCCCACAAAGTACCCTTCCACCGAACCCGTGGGAAGTTTTCTGCTAGAGAAGGTGATGGATTTACGCCTCGGAGATCAGAAGGCGGTGGCTTTAAGCCTCGGAGATCAGAAGGCGATGGATTTAGGCCTCGGAGATCAGAAGGCGATGGATTTAAGCCTCCAAGATCGGAAGGCGATGACTTTCGACCAATGAGAAGTAGCAGCAATGTTTCTGGTATGAGTAGAGTGGAAGGCGATAGATTTAAGCCTCGAACCTCGGGAGAGGATGGCTCTCGTCCAATGGGAAGGAGTAGCAGCAAAGTTTCTGGTACAAGTAGAGGGGACAAGGGTCGGTCAATGGTCTGTATGAATTCGCAAGCCTCCAAATGGAAGAAATTTGACAAAGATATCAATGTCGATCGTCGGAATGATGCCGATTTGGATGAGCATGTGCATGTTGGGGGAAGCAGGAAATCTGATGACTCAGGCCAGATCACTGAAGAGAAGCCCCGTGCTCGTCCTACTCGAGTGTTGGACAAGACTGGGAAGAAACTCAGGGTCTTTAGGAAGGATTCAGTTTCTGACTCTGAGGAAATTGCTCCTCCTAAGAAGAGAAAGCGAATGAAACTAGATCGTTATGACACATCAAACAAACGAATTGAGGACGCAACTCCCAAACAAGATGGTACGTATGCTACGTTACAAATGTTAAGTGGCGCAGAGGATTCATTTTATACATATGTACATCATGTTTCATGTACATGGCCGCTCAAACCTATGTTAGTAAATTGGCAACCTCTAATGGATAGTTTCTTGATCTGCCCCTGAAAATAGTGTTAGTGCTTTAAGTATCTTATCTGAAGACAGTGAAAGAATAAATCTTCTGTGTTGTTTAAATACAGGTATAGAGCTTGGCTACCAAGAACACTAGTGCTACCTATGTATACTACTAAATACGAATATGCTTAATGATATCCATAAAGTTTGAATAACTATATAGTATATCTCATACTACGATCATATGCCTTTCTTAAAAAGCTGAGGAATATTGGAAGAAATCCAAATAAAAAATGCATAGACACCAGAACCACTCACAAGTTCTGGTTGTATTTAGTATATGCCATTTCCCCTTTTAGAAGTATCCATGCATGCTTTATTATGTAACACTGTTGATGCAAACGTGTTCTTCTCTCATCTGATAACATCACTAATTGCTACGTATTTGATTGTTTCCTTGGTAGAATTTTTTCCTTGAACTACTTAGTGCATCACCCACTTATAATTTATTTACTTATTTGAAAATCTTGGTCTTCTGAGGAAAGTGTGTAATCATCAATCTGATTATAATATCTCCATCTTCTTTCCTTTTTAGTTTGCATAACAGAGAAGATTCCAGAAAAGAGTACACCTGAACCTGAAGATACTGAAATGTCCATAAATGCTAAATTTCGCGATGTACAGCCAAGTTCTTCAATCCTCTCTACGTTGAAGATAATGTAAAAACTATTACCTCCTAATACCTCTGTTTGACTCTTTTGCTCTATGAATACATGCATAACATCATTTTACTGTTCTTTGCAGCTACTAGGTCGTAGGCGTCTAATCGATATAAAAAATGCTGGCTACAATACCAAGCTTTCTGCTCCTCTGGATAATGCCCCTTTCTCAACCAGAACTGAACGTGACCGAATAGAAGACAGTGTAAGAAAGATAACATAAAGTGCAGAAAATTGTATTATTATTTCCTGGTACCATATGATCTTCGGTTTTTTATTGTATGTTGTTGATTTTCAACCGACTTTGGTTATTGTTCCTCACAAGTCACAACAAACTATCAACAGGTGTTCAGAAATAAGTTAGACTTCTTTGCCGCTGCAAAGATCCCATCATCATTCCCTCCTCCTACACTTCCAGAGATAGCATTTGCAGGTAACTTCCTAGGAAAGTATTTATGATATTAGGAGGAGGTCGTTTTGGCTCCCGGGTGCACATGCACCCGGTTTTGGATTTTTTTTTTTGAAAATTCAAAACATGTCAAAAATTCCGAAAAAAATCATGCACGTACCTGAGCATGTCACCCACCATCGTGTAAAATTTGGCGACGAGTCGACATCGTATGCGCCCTGTGCAAAAATGACAAATCTCAGATCTGAAAATTCAAATTTTGGATCTATTTTCAGATCTGAGATTTGTCATTTTTGCACAAGGCGCATACGATGTCGACTCGTCGCCAAATTTTACACGATGGTGGGTGACATGCTCAGGTACATGCATGATTTTTTTCGGAATTTTTCGACATGTTTTGAATTTTCAAAAAAAAATTACAAAACCGGGTGCATGTGCACCCGGGTGCAGAAGTGAGTTTCACTGATATTAGTTCCATCTCCATTTCCTGATTTTTACCATCGTATCATTTTTATTTGCTGTGTCTGGATGCAGTATAGATTTAGATCATTCTACGTGTATCCCCTAGGCCCCTACTATCTGTTGCAAATAGTGGAGCAAATTTTCATTCAAAATTTGTGTTTTTATTAGTTAATAAAATTATCTCACCAAACGATGATGATGAATTGCAAATAGTGGAGCAAATATTTCATTCAAAATTTGTGTTTTATCGGTTCAGTGAAATTATCTCACCAAACAATGATGATGAATTGCACATAGTCAACTTTCAGCCATCTTATCTCCTGCTCACCCCATTTAGTACTGCTCCTTTTGTCTATTCCTTTCATCATTTCAGTTGAATATCTAGGCATCTAGCTAAATTTGAACTTTGGACAGAAAGCATACTGTTTTACATTTCTTTATTGATTTTATGCAAGTATTTTGTTTTCTTTTGTCAAAGACAATGCTGTGTTTGGAGTGTATAGAATCCTTACTGAAATCAAATATAGTGTCCAACCTATTTGTAAATCCCTGTTTCTTAAAGTGTTTCAAATCTTCCCTAACGACTTTGTTTTCTTACCTTACTGAAAATCAAGGGGTATCAAATGTTGGGAAATCCTCACTACTTAATGCACTTACACGACAGTGGGGTATTGTGCGAACATCAGATAAGCCAGGGCTTACTCAAGTAAGTTTAATAAACCATTAAATCTTCCATTTGTTTTTCTAATTAATCATCAGTGCCAAAGAGTTCATTTGTGTATATGTATTACAAATTACCTCTTAATTACAGAGTATAAATTTCTTCAAGCTTGCATCAAAGTTGTCCCTTGTTGATTTGCCTGGATATGGATTTGCTTATGCAAAGGATGAAGTTAAAGAGTCATGGCAGGAGCTTGTAAGTATCCAATCTGAATAAGAACTTTATCATAAATCATGTCCCCTTGCATGAACTTGGGGTTGATGACCTCTGGTCTCAGTGTCTATGGTAATTTAATAAAATTCTATAAATGTTACTGCAAATACTTGGGGTTGGTTTTCTACCTGTTCCTAGCTGCACCAGAAACTGAGTAATATGGCAGTTTGAACTTTACTTCTACTGGAATAGCGAGAGTAATCAGTAGCTTCCTTGTATCTCAGACTATGTGGTTTCATGCTTTTGCAATGGAACCAGGGCTGACTCCCCTTTTGCTCTAAAAAAAATGGAACCAGGGCTGACTCCCTTTTGCTCTAAAACAAATACAGCATACTTGTAGATCCAATAGCTTTCTCGTACATTGGTAATGAAATTCCTTTAGCTCTTGCTTTACAATTTTTATGAGGGCTGCTGCTGATCTCTTGTTTAAACACATAATGAGCATCTGGTTTGGATGTCTAACTGAACACAATTTCAAATCATGGACTGTGTATCGCTTCACAATATGTGTGTACGATGACATAATTATACGAACTATCTCCTGGTCCCCCACACAGTATTCTTGACGATTTGCATATAATCACTGGAACTGTATGTCAAAGAAATCCCTTGTTTTATTTTTAACTCTTCAAGACATAAGCTTTAACATATTTATTCCTAGTTTTTACAAGCACTCTGAAACTTGTAGGTGAAGGAGTATGTTTCGAACAGGGTTGGTCTAGATAGAGTGTGCCTTCTTGTGCACACTAAACGCGGAATGAAACCATTGGACTACGAGCTTATAGATCTTATGGAAAGGTTCGTTTTAACCCATCTTCAGATCATTACAGAAGCAGTTTTCATATCTGTTTTCCTTTTAATGTAATAATGTTAAGTAGTTTTGCTCCTTCGTAATCTGAATTGCAGTACATCATTGTCCGTGCAAAGTTTCAAAAATAAAGAAACATAGCTGTCAGTGCAACAAAATTCTTTATACTGAAAGTAATGCATGCTTGCTCTAGAAATTGACCATCCGGTGAAAGCATTGCTTAGGTTCATGGTGAGATATATAGTATTTTTTACATTCGGTAGTGAGAATGGCATATAATCCAAATACACTGTTGCAGATACAAGACGCCATACCAGATTGTATTGACCAAGACTGATCTGGTTTTCCCTATAGACGTCGCTCGCCGTGCTATGGAGATCCAAGAGGTTCGCTTCCTCCCTAGCCCCTCCTTCCCTCCTTCTCCCCCATGCGCATTTTGATTTCTTGCATAACACAATCGCTTGTTTTCCTGAACTGCAGAGCCTGAAAAAGAACAAATCAGTCGTAAAGCCAGTGGTGAGCCCCTGAATCATTCGGCCACCTCCCTTCTATCATATGTACTCATCATTCATATTATTCTGATACGGTGGTATGTCTTGTAGATGATGGTAAGCTCCAAGACAGGAGCCGGCATACGCAACCTGAGAGGCGTGCTCGGGAAATTAGCTCGCTTCATCAAACCGTAGCCAGGCGACAAGACAGATTTATCCTGGACTGCATGGTTCTGAGAGACTAAGGCCCCGCTTGGTATCTTGGAAATTAGCCAAAACGATCGTTTTTAAGTTACGGACGTGGGAACCTCCGGCTGGGAAGGTCCGGAAAATAGTGTGCTCTGTTTTCTGTCACGACGATCCAAGCGAGGCCTAAAGGGTTATGCACCTTCGGCTTTTTTACGCATCTGAGTTTCTTCCCAGGTACTCCGTAGTAGTATAGGGTAGGATGTTGTATCTTGAGCTGAGATTTGGATTATAAAACTTAAAAGACCATTTTCCTGTCTGATGGGAATGAGATTATATCAGGAGGTGATTACACAATAAAACCGAAATTTCAGAAGCTGGTTACATATGTGAGCTGTACACATGCGTTTTTCTCACACACACAAAAGTACAGCTGCATGCAACGCGGCAAACATATGGGAAATCGCTGACTTTGGAAAACACCAAGTCAGGTGACTTTGAGTCACTGACATATGAGACCCACTATTCGCGGGGTCCACATGTCAGCGACTCAAAGTCAGCCAGCACGAAGTCAGCGAATCCTAATCGATGGGAAAATACGCTGCTTTGAGCTAACAAGAAACTCAGTATTCCGATGGGCGTTAATGCCGGGGGTAGGCGTTTGCACACGATGATGTTCTTGCATACACAGCACCGAAGTACGTTTGTATAAATACACCTTGTATTGTATGGGCACCTTTACATTAAGCCGCTGCAGTGCATCTCGCTTTCTTCTTCTTCTCGTCAGGTTTGCGTATGGTGTTTCCGCTGCTTTGCAGTTAATAATCTGCTGTCAGTCACTTACTAATGTAACTCTCTCCGGTATATTACTCCGATTATCTACTGATGGAGACGACGGCGAAGAGGATGAAGAAGATGTCGTGGCCGGAGGTGGTGGGATGGGGTATTGTGCCGGCGATAGCCAAGATCCAAGCCGACAGGCCGGAGCTGGAGATCGAGGTCCACCGCAACGGCAACCGCGTGCCGCTGGAGCACAACATGAAGCGCGTTCGCGTCTTCACCGCCACCGGCGGCCACCACGACGGGACCGTCGCCCGGATGCCCGTCGTGGGCTAAGCATCGGTGCTCGCGCGCTCGCTCTGCCGTCGTGGGACTTTAATACTCACTCCGTTCGGAAAAGGATAGCTCATTTTTGTGACATCCTTTTCCGAACAGAGGAAGTATATTTTATTGTGTACGTGACATTTTGTTTTTGTTCAGGAATTATGCATGGTCCATGCATGTTTACACAGGATAATGATTAGTTGTTTGTTCTCGGGGTTTTTTCGCGTCTTCACTTCTTGTTTCGCATTTCTCGCTATACCCAAAATCATGGAGTCGTCCTGACTCCTGAGCGTATCTGAAACTTTTGACGGGCGGAAAACGCAGGTGAAATTAACTCAATTATTTGCATCAATCAATGAGGAATTGGGAAACCATTTGTGCTATGTATAGAAATCACGAAGTGAAACTTTATGCGTACGAAGTTTCAGAATGTGAAACTTAAATACAACTATTTGGGATTTGGATTTTTCACAGTTCACAAATGATTATAAAAGTTTCTATCACATACCTGTATGTGTGATTTTTCCATTATTTTTTGAAAGAAAAATGATTTTAATTTGTTCGTGAAAAAATTATTTATATTTTGATCCATATCATTCCATGAGAGTGGTCATATGACTTGTGGTTGTTGCTTTTTTAGATAAAAGTAGTAAAGAGTTTTTTTTAACTAATTGAGCCACACCTACATTCATGAGGTAAGAACATAATTTGGAGCTGAAAATACGTTTTTCAAATAGGCATCCCTCTCTGTGGAATGACAATCACGTCGACATATCTAACATCCACGCGTGGAAAATTATAACTATCTGTAGCCCGAACTCGCGTAATAAGAAAAGAACTTCCTTAGATGAAGCAATAGTTGTTGCCCCTATGGATGACTCCAAATGGCTTTTTCTTGAGAAAAATATTCCTATGGCACATCACCAGAATCTATGTTGAGGGATTAGATAATATGGAAGGCTTTTTTATGCTCACAGTCAACATATTTGTGTCAAAAAATACGTACTTTACTTTATTTGAATTTATTCTATTATTTTTTAGTTCCTACAGAAATCAGAAAATAGGTGCGTGCGGGCGGTAAAATACTAACAATCGTATGTCTATGTATGCAAAACGCTAAGTAAAACATGATGTAAAATGCACTCATCAACATTCGTAAGGTCAGACTCCTTCTCGTCCACGAGCAAGCCAACTGCTGAGGAACAAGGTTATCATGTTCATGCAGCGCGGGTCGTTAAAATAATTAAGGACATTACAAAACCACGGTAATTATAGGAGATATAGAATCATGTGTGAATGCAACTAATTGGTTTGCGTTCAACATCATGATATAAACTATGTAATTCGACCTTACGAGTTCTGAGGAGGTCTCAAACATATTTTGATCTCCGCACATCCCCTTAGAATTTAATACCTCAAACGGTTGTTTTCATTTCTCTTTATGATCTCTCACAATGTTATTTGTCATGGCACAGTTCTTTAAACTCGTTGTTTTGATTGTTGTATCAGGAAACTAAGCATGTATAAATTTCACGAGGAGATATAAAACAGACAAACAAAGCGTCAACTTCGAAACCGAGTTTGAAGCAACTCACGGTTTTGGTTTGAGAATCCATTTCTACTTGCACACTCTCTATACTGGTCGATTGTACTTGTACTTGTTTTCTGTATTTTAATTCTATTATAGCTAATCAAACTAAATATTCCTAAAGTTTTTTCTGGTTTCTTATTCCTAAAGTTTTCCTATGGAATTCCTAGGTACCAAACGGGTCCTGAAAGGTGAGTAGAGGAGTAAGCTTAGCTCCTCTTTTCTAGGAACTTGCATGCAGATCACAGAAGAAAAAAACTAAAACGTTCAATATCATGTGAGAATATGATAATTTTGTGAGATAACTAAATAGAGAATATGTATTTCTGTAATTTATAATGAAATAGTCACTTCAACACCATCCACAGATACATTTGTTGTTAAGCTTGGGACTTTGTTTGGTAGAAATGGATGCTGAGTACATTGCGCAATAAACGGTCATCTCGCACAATAATACTACAGTACACCACAAATGTGTTTTGGTCATTATGTGGAACACTACATGCAACTCTTTTAAAGGAGCCTTCCTCCTCTTCTACCTCCAGCGCGAGCCGAAGCAGAAAGATACGGAGTTTAGTGTGTAGGTCGTGGGCCCCCCCCCCCAACATGCTTGGGAGGTACCATGAGGTACCAAATGATCCTAACCGTTAGATTTACATGAGTGGGATCACGGAAAAGGTGCCAAGCTTGACTCAATGTATGTGAAAAAATACAGTTTTTCTCACTGTTTCTTGCCCTGTGATGTAGCTTGTAGCCATCGCATCTAAACTTTTTGATGTTGGTTCTTTTAATTGTATAACTCACGTGGTCATCATATCAGTGGCAATTATGTTCATGTTCATCTCATTACAGCCTTTTGGGACCGATAAAGTTTGATACACCTTCGCTCCAGTGATCTTCTCAGTGTTGTTCATTCTCGCTGCCGGTATCGGGATTAGAACCTCGTTATTCATGATTGGTGTTCTATGGGCCTTTAATCCGGTGTATATCGTATAATACTTCAAAATGAACAAGAAGGACGGATGGGTTTCACTTGGTGGAACTGTCTTGTGTGTCACGGGTTACGTTAAGTTCTGACTGAAAAATGCAATCGAAATTGGTTTTATATATCGCATGTATTTCTCCATGTCTTCCGTTCCAGGCGAGCTCATTTCAGACCTTGCCAAAGAGAAGGAGTTCAACAAAAGGAGAAAACATATGTCTAGTTTTAGTGCTCATTATTTCAAACTTATGCCTCCTCCATCTAGTGCTCGTCGTGCTCCAAATAAGAAGGCAAGTTGGTAAAACAGAGCTCTCAATTCTATATTTCACATGTGAAAGCTTCTCATGGTCGTTCTTTATCGCTCCAAGTTATTTGTTTGTCAATCCAATGAGGAGGGTCGTTTATGTGGACAAGAGGTTCCTTCTGGTTTGGATAGAAGAGTAGTGTGCATAAAGATATAGATGATCTGTTTGTTAGACATGGTGCTTCTTCTCCCTTCCGGGCATGGTCATGGTGAAGAAGATTAAGATGATGATGACGGAGAGTAGTGGGGACACACGTTAGCATCGCCAACTTTTTTCCTCTATTTGATGTTTCGATGCCAAAAGGGGGGGGGGGGGGGATAAGTGGAGTTCTATTTGGCTATTTGATCGCAAGCCCTTTACTTTGTTTTCCTTTATTGTCTTATGTAAACTCTTATGTTCGTTTGTACTATGTTGGTGTGTGGTGGACAATTTGCTTGCTTATTTTAGTTCATGTATATTTGAGCTTGAGTGTGCTTATGGATATATTTGCTCTTCCTAGGTAATGCATTCCCTTGTCCTTTCCCATGTCAACCATTTCATCTCTATTGCCATGCCACACACACTTTTCGAGTGAGATCTTATTTAAAGTTACATATGTTTGTTCACTAGCTAGTTTGTGTAACAGAGATTATCCCACTTCATATTTCATATCTTTTCTTCACCCAACGGTTTCTAAAGATATAGGGGGGGTCTTTCCATTGATCTATTCATGTTCACATTGCATTCAAAACAAAGTTCCTAATGAGTGCACAAATGTAGGGGAGATTTCTCCATACATTTGTGAAACCAAAACAATGCATATCGTAATACCTTTTATGAAAATAAAGACCTGGTCACAAATTGTGCTTGACGAACTTTCAGTGCGATCGATTACAGCAAAAACAGAATACTCTGATATCCAAGACAAGAAAACTAGGGCAGCATAGGTGAAGCAAGCATTCCCAAACTCAGCTACATCTACACGCGGGGAGCAGGAGCACCAGCACCGGGCACAGCACCAGCAGGTGCACCACCTGGTCCACCAGGGCCTCCGGCACGGGGCGGGCCACCTGGTCCACCAGGCCTGGGGCCGTCCTCCTGCAGGCAAGCACCAAATGAGATAAACATTAGTGAATACTTAGACTAATCAACCAAAGAAGTTGTGCTACATTCAGCAGGCTATATAGAAATACAAGGTAAAACTACTGTAATTTGTCCTCAAGATATCAGATCACAAACAACAAGAGTAAGAAAATATCACATCTGCTTGCAATCAGCTAGAAACAAGTTTTTAGCAGAAACAGTGAAGGAGATGGTTATAAAATATTCCATCCGTTAATGATCAGCTAAAAATAGAATATTTTAGCAGACAAAGTGAAGAGGATGGTTATCATATGTAAGGGCTTCATCCCAGAGGCGATTTCACTAATAACGGCCAATGGGGCAGACAAGAAGTCCCACGGAGTTATGATTTCACAACAAAAATACGGCAAACAAACTTAAAAGAGATGGATATAAAATGTTCCATCCATTAATGAACAGATAAAATAGAAGGTTCTAACAGACAAAGTGAAGAGGATGGTAATCAGATGTAAGGGACTGCTTCATCCCAGAGGCGATAACACTTATTATAGCCAATGGGGCAGACAAGAAGTCCCACACACTAATGATTTATAAAATAGGAGACAATTAAGTAGTTTGTGGGACCTAATAACTAGCTTGCAATGCAATAGCAACTCGAAAATATATCAAGCATTTTTTTACAACTGAGTGCATTCGGAAAGTTATGACTGAATTAGAATCAGTCATCACAAATAAGCCTGCAATGCACCAAACATGTTCATTTATGCTTCCGTTGACGCATCCATTGCAACAAATACACAAAGAATGCAACGCCAAAAGCAACACGGGGACGGTGATTGATTAATCATAATGAACTACTCTAGACTTCATAAGGACCTATGGGGCAGTATTATTCAAAAGATAGTGAAATAATTTGCACATGAAGTAAACAAGGTTGCAGAAATATACCCTGCGCCTGAAACGCTGGGGAGGGTCACGGTTCCTCCTGTTCTCACGAGAGCGGACACGGACAATGTGAGCATGGATGGCGCAAGAGACACAGTGGTGCACCTTGGCGTACAGCTTGGGAAGAACGTAACCTGGACACGAGCAAAGTAATGTTTCAGTATACGTTAACTAGTGGTGGATCATCAAAAATAATTGATAACGAGGAATATTGTATACCATCATGCACGCAAGCCTCCTGCACATCTCTCACTGCAGCCTGCTCAACAATGTTCCTCACCAGGAAACGCTTGATGGCCTTGTCCTGTACAAAATAAGAAATGATTGTTAGGTACCATGTTATCTATACAGCACGTACGTATGTACAAACTGAAGCACGTATCTTTAACTAGTATCAATTGTGGATTATGAGAATCATAACTGAAATAACCTGAACTCTACTCATGGATATGAACATCACTGCTACAACGAGATGAACATCTCGACGGAATAGTTCCACGACGAACAAAATATCAACGTCTCACTACGAGCAACACTTCCAACTGTGAGGTACAGATCGCGCCATAGAAATAACACTACCGCAACCGCATACACAGAAACTGATTCATCTACTACTAAACTATCCGATCTATCCACCATACACAAGTCTCACGACAGGAGAAGGAACGGAAAGGGGGCGTCTCACCTTGGGGCAGCACTTGGCGCAGTTGGAGCACCGGATGTACTTGACGTGGCCGCGGCCGTGCTTGTTGCGCCCGCCGTTCCTCCGCTTGAACGTCTGCAAACGACAGCAGAGAAGGGTGAGACAGAGCCGGCGGCGACATCAGAGTGAGGGGATCTGAGGCGGCGGCGGAGCTTACCATGGTTGCTGCAAGGTGGAGGAGAGAGGCAGTGCGCGAGGAGGTTCTAGGGTTGCGGCGGCGGCGGCGGCTTGGGAGCTGGGAGCCAGGGAGTGCGAGTGCTGGGCTTGGCGGGTCTGGATTCGTGGGCCTTTTGGCGCCTAGGTTAGGCCCGCTTCTGAATGTTCCTGTGGCCGGTTAGGCCCAGGCCAATGTTTCAGTTCTCGTAACTGTGGATTTAGAACGGGCCCGGCTGCGTCTATGATTTCCGCGAGCTAGCTCTGGTGTGTGACTCAACTTCCTCTCGAAAAAAAAGTGAGAGCTAAAACGCGTGATTACAAGCACGACCATAGGATTACTCCATAATCATTTTGGCTTGGCCTCCCATCGAATAAGCGGTATGAGTCGCTGAGACATTGCACATATTGGCTTGTACTCAATGTGGTTCCACCTGGGAACACTGGCAGAGCTCATTGAAGGCTGACCTGGGCCAGCCCAAAGATTTTGGCCGGAGCTCCGCCAGTGCCACGGAAGGTCATGGATTGACCTAGTTCAGCATCGAATGGTGCTCCCATGGCATGGTAGTCAAACACACCCTCGAGGAATGGGTCCAAATAAACAATATCGTCTGACTATATTTACATAATAGCTACATGTGTGAATGAAATGGAAATTAATTAAGCCATACACATGCCATGTTCATCTTCTTTTCTGATGGTTCTCGTACAACTTCACCACGGCGACATTAACTAGTGGTGGATCTTGGGCCATATTCTTGTGGGAGGCATGGGTAAGGGTTGGGAGCGAACAAAACACGGTTTGAGCCTATTTTTATTGCGAATATGGCCCGTATGTTGAGAGATAATCGAAGAAAAATGTGGGCTTGGGGCGATGGCCCAGATAGACCTTACTAACCAACACACATTAAGGGCCACTTCTTTTGGGTTTTTTGATTATGGAGAAATAGGCTTATTAATTTCAGTGGGGATAAACTATGGAGGAAATAAACCCATAAAATATGTTATTCCCATTCTTTTGGGCTTAGAAATTTAGCCTTATGAGATGTGAAATGTTTATATTGCCTGCAAATTTGTTATGTGTCAGTTGTCATTGATATGACGACATGTTCTTCATGAGGAGGACAATGATGATAGGAAGACTATTTTCAGGAGTAGCTAGCTCGTGTGCGTTGTTTTTCAAACACGCAAACATCCATATGTCACTTCATGAAATTGCTCACAAGAGTCCACTTCATTGATTAATTAAGTGGCATATTAGAAGACCAAGACAAATAGGGCAATTTTAATTGTGTTATTTTACCAATACCTAGGATAACTGACGAGTTGGAGGAGAGAGAAGCGAAAAATAGGTTTGTCAACTAAGGTATGGTATTGATAAGCAAGATAAATCACTTTTCTCTATTGTATGCTATCTCACGCGTTTTACTTTAGATTTAGTTAATCGTGCCATAATTTCTATTTTTACTTTTAACTGAATCATGCCATAATTGTAGGGGTATGCACAACCTAATTGTTCGAGACAACACCCAGAGTCCAAGAGATAACCCACCGTACAAAAAGAAAATATGTTTCAGCTAAACAACACGTGCACTAAAAAAGACACGACTTTCTTAACAAATAGGCTACATGCCCTTAGAATCTCTTATATCTTATTTAATTGTATGTCTTTCTTCTCTTAATAATTAACACATCAAGTACGTTTCCTAAAAATACCAGGGGAAAGGTGTTTAAAAATGAATGACAAAGCCGATCACAAGTGACCAACCCATCATCGATTCATCATGCTCGACACGTCGGCAAACCCTTCTTCTCCACTGCTCCTGCTAGACAAGGCTGCATCGGGTGAGCTTAACCAAATGCAGGAAGAAGAAGAAGCACATTACCTATATCTCCTAGGAGAAAAAGAACCCCAATAATGCAGACGATCGAGATACAAACGACGCGACGCATGCAGATCGCAACAGGCCGCCGGGTGACGCCGCAACTCGCACCCCAAGTCTTTAGTCTTGGGAGGCAAAAGAAATAACACATGATCTGCGTACGCTTGTTAAAAAGGATGCGAACTGAGGGGGATCGGTGAACCGGTGGAGGACAGTGACCTCTCACCAAACCGCAGGTTTAAGCCTCAAGCTTCTTCTACATAGGTGTGTGTTGTTTAATTTACATTATAACCTATATATCTTTGGTCGATCTTCTGCAGCTTATCGAAATCCAAGCCATTTATGAATTGGAGAGAACAAATCAGGACCCTGTTTGGGTCTTTTTAACTTGCTTGAACCGTAGGATGTCGAAACGTTTCCTGTGGACAAGCTCTGAATTTAAGAAAATTAGAGAGACGCCATCTTATAATTACAGAATGTGATAAGAAATTTATAAAGTTTGTGATAATTAAGAGGAGCACAAAGCGGAAAGGAAAAGGCACGGCGACAAGACCAACGATGGATGGGGACGGGGGCAAAGCACCATACACATTCAGTTGGCAGAGAGCCTTGTCTGATTCAACGGCTGCTTCTTCTTCTTCTTCTTCTTTGCGAATAAAAAGCTTAGGGCAACTGCTATCGTGTTGTTTCGTTCCTAAACAACAATGTGCGAAAGCAAGAGGCAGAGAGGTAGTGCTCCACAATTTTGGGGACACAATTATTGGGGGGATGAGATCATGCTTTGGCCCCATGCACTACGCTTCGAGATTGTTTTTGGAATCGATTTTGGTCAGTCCACTCGCAACGCTTTCGTACAATCGTACGTGGCCGATGATGTGTGTGTTATGCTAGCTGATGTGATTTGTGCTCGTCGCATTTAGAGCAAGTCCAGCAGTTCCCCTATATCTTCTCCCCTATATGTCCATGTAGGGGATTCCCCTAAAAAGATACATCTCCTATATTTTCGCCATCTCCAGCAGTTCCCCTATATCATCCCCCCTATATCGCATTCAACAGTATTTCGTAACTAACTTCTTACTGTTATTTGTTAGAAAATAGTTCATACAACACAAGAACTAGCTCTTACAATACAAGAAATAATTCATAAATCATGATTTCGTAGCTTGTTCCAATTATTTACGCTTACGTAGTACTGTTGGCCATCTGTGCATTAATTTAGCTTGTAGCGCTTTCGCCTCCTTCCTACCAATTGGTCTTGTCTCAGAAATCATGATTTCTATGTTCGGATCTGCAGCTTCATCCTCGAACCTACTTGCGTTGGCACTATGAGTAGATGAACCAGGGGTAGAATAAGAGATATTTTTCTGCTTTTTGTGAGTAGCCTCGAGGTATGCGTCCATCAACACCTCGCTGTGATGCAGACTGCAATTTTTTCCTTTCTTCGAGCTTGAACTCAGATCAACATTAGATGGATCCGTCATCAAATCAATCTGCATCAATATACACCTCACTGAATATAGCTATAATCAGCAGCCAGTAGTAGCAACAATTCATCCCTAACAAGCAGTAGCAAAATCGAGCAAGCAAAATTGTAGTGCAATTGGACTTCATCTACACGGTACAGCAAGTAGCAAGCAGTAGCAAAATCGAGCAGAGCAACGATCTCCCGTATTCTATCTCGTATCGAACAACAAGCAGCAGCAAATCAAGCCACTTCGGCATCCCGTCCCCGGCCCCCTCGCGCGCCGTCCCCTCCTCTCCCCAACTGATCCATGGCCGGCGCCGCCCCTCCGCGGCCATCCCCGCCCTTGCCCCTCCGCCCTATCCCGGTCGTGTCCGTTCTCCTCTCCCCGCCCCATCCCAACGGCCAGCGCCGCCCCACCATGGATGCCCGCGCGCAGCGCCGCCTCGACCACCCCCTACATCCCAACGGCCGGCGCCGCCCCTCCATGGCCATGCCCGGCCCCTCCCCCTGCCCTATCCCGGCCGTCCCCGCCCCTCCCCTGCCCTATCTCTTTCTTCCTCTCCCGGCTCAAAATCGAAGAAGAAGAAGAAGGGAACACGAACCTGTTGGACGGCTTGGTGGCGGGAGGATTCTTCCCGAGCGAGCGGTTGCTCGGGACGACGGATCGGGGACGCCTCCACCGCCCCGATGCGTAGGGGAGAGGAGCTTCTCGTTCGGGGACGCCGATGGAGCGGGGACACGGGTAGGGGAACTGCTGGAGCTGTTTTTTTTCCTCTCTCTCCCCTATATTTGCTATCGGGGGACGTTTCGGGGGACTGCTGGACTTGCTCTTACGAGTTTGTTTTGTTTTGTTTCTTATAAGCTCCAGCTAAACAAGCTAGTATGAATTATAGATCCAAGTATTATCAAGCTGTGTACTGATATCAAAGTAAACTCCCACTGGTTTTGTTGGATTTCAACTATCGTTTGGATGTAGGAGCACTTCAGCTTACAACACACCATATTGGACTTTTACTGGCAAATACACGTACATAGGGCGTTGGGATTGTTAACGGTGTAGGGTCTAGATTAATTCGGTGGTCGTTGTTCAATCGTTAGGTTAGGTAAACCTAGATCGGACTTCCACTCATTGGAAACACTTATCTATTAGCTACTCTTTTGACTTTTCAACGCAATCCAAGTGACGTATTGACGTTCTAATTAGACCAATGGATCAACATTTTAAGCCCTGCCAAATCGAAAAACCCTCCCATGTGTCGAGCTCCCCATGCAACACTGGGGGCGCACCTTGCCCTCGCCACCCTCTCCCCTCCGGTGCTCCCTTGTTTCCGGCCCCTGTGTCGCGGTGGTGGTGGCCGTCCCGCTACCAAACTGTGTCAGGGAGGATCCCCTCATGTTCGTGTAGATAGTCGTTGGGCTGGCATAGGGGAAGACGACTCGCCGACGCAGAATACACCAGGTGCTGAGGAGGAAGTCCGATCTAGCAAGCAACCTTGGTTGTGTCCTTTGAGGTGTCATTGTGGGATGTCACCCCCTCCATCACCCCAAGTCCATGGGCTTTTCGGGTGATAATCAAGATTCGGTCCTCGCCTGAGGGGGTGACGGCGGAATCTTCCTAGCTCCCTCCTTGGGAGCGTCACCTATGTAGGGCTGGCCCCTCGTCTTGTTTATGGTGTTTGTGTTGTTCTGGTGGTTTTTCCCCATCACGGATGCAAGTGGACATCGAAGGAGTGACCTCAAGTTTGGTTGGTTGTTTATGGTAGGCAGTGGCCCCGACTGTGAAGTGGTGGTGGCTCTATGAGGTGGGTCTGTTTCTCAGCACGGCATGGGCGGCGATCTGGTGCCACAAGGGTGGCGGGGTCCGTCTTCTTGGGTAGATGCAGCTCTCGGGGCTGGCTTTACCTGCACGTTTGGGTGGCGGCCACAGGTCAAGTTGAGTCGCGCTCGGTGTGGCTCATTTGGAGGGAAGGACATCGGAGAACGGCCGTAGAAGGTGGTGCTAGCGGGTTGTGTAAGGCGTGACAACTAGGTGGATGCGGTGGTGATGACCCTGGCAGAGGTGGTCGTCGTTGTGTCTAGTGTTTTGATCGCGTTGGGTTCTTGAGGCCCGCTTTCTTTGCCGTCGGTGTTGGGACGGCCTAGTCCCGCTCCTCCCATGGCGTCCTGGTTTCTCTCCCCTTTTTTTGGTGGTGTGATGGTGCAGTGTCTTCATGGTACTCGTATCAGTTGGTGAGTTTGGTGATGCACTCTCTTTATTCCATCATCTTAGTGGATTGAGGAGTTTGTGCCATTTGACCAGGCTTCGCCCCGTTTCATTGATTAACAAATGAGGAAACTATCTTCTTCTATATGATAGACATTCGTGTTGGTTTCGCAAAAATAAATAGAAGATGGTGCAAAAAAGATACTTCTTCCGATACAAAATAAATGACACAGTTTTAAATCGGGGTTAGTTCAAAACTGCGATTATGGATCGGAGTTAGTAGAAGCGTAAGATTAAGTTGTCACGACAATCTTTTTTCCAGAAGATACTTGGTTTTGAAAAAGAAGGTTTTTTTTGGGATTGAAGAAAGAAGGTTTTTTTTGGGATTAAAGTTTGCCACTGCCAGAAGAGCAAAAACAAGATCGGTTGCGGAAGCACTGCATGAAGGGCGTCGGGTGATGGACATCAGAGGAAACATCTCACTGCCTGCTATTGCCTAGTTCATGCATCTTTGGTGTTTAATCAGAGAGAGAATCACTTTGTCTAATGATGATGACAGTTTCAGCTGGCGGCTCACAGCTAATGGTCAGTACTCGGCGAAGACAGCCTATCTCGCCTTCTTCTTCGGGAAGACTGAAGCAAGCTATGCTAAAACGCTTTAGAAGAGCAGGGCTCCTTTGAAGGAGAAGTTCTTCAGCTGGTTGGTGATGAGAAATAGGTGCTGGACAGCAGACAGACTCACCAAGAGAGGTCTCCAAGGACCACCAGTGTGCACTTTGTGTGATCAAGAACCAGAAACAATTGACCATCTATTGGTAAACTGCTCCTTCTCCAAAACTCTCTGGTTCAGAGCTTGTCAAACGAAGCAACTCCCAGATATTACACCCACTGGAAATACTACAGTCATCGATTGGTGGAACAACACTCTTAGGAGATGCAGAGGCAAGCAAAAAAAGGATCTTGCAACTTTCATGATAGCAGGGATGAGAAGAATTTGGCTAGAAAGAAATGCAAGAGTGTTCGAGAGGATAGAGTCAAATGTAAATTCAGTTGTAACTAAATTGTGTGAGGAGTTAGCCCTGTGGGAGAGCGAGAGCTAGAGCAGATCAGCGTGAGGAGTAGTCTACTTTGCTGTAGCGGGCGGCGTGGCCGTGTGTAATTGTAAACTTCTTCTTCCATTCTTAATAAGATGACCGCAATCCTGCATTGTGTGTCCTTGAAAAAAAAAAAAGAGACTTTTCATACCAGTATGCACGGACGAGTTAGAGTTGCTCCAAAATTCGCCGGACTGAACGGGTGTACGTAGAAGCGATGGAGCAGGAGTAGTACGTACTGGATATAGTTATCCACCGGCGACGTGCCTGAGCTAACACGATGAGAGGTCAACATCGATCGACTCTCTCCGCACGAGATTTGGAGCCTGGTTGACGTGCGAACCAATTTTTCTTCTTCTCGATCCCGGCCGGCGATCGAGCGGTGACCGCCGGTGCGTGCGGCGACCGGCCGACACATCCCATGATTTTAGGTCCCGCATGCGTCACGTGTTCTAGAACAGGACGTTGAATTCTGAGACCGATCGAGCTCGTGCGGCGTGGGGTCGTTTGACAAGAAGAATCTGCTCTGCGGTACGAGCTCATCATTTTTTCCTTAGAAACTTCCATTTTCCATAAGAGTAGGCGAATGGCATAATTTCAGAGTAGGATCTGCAAAACAGTCAGATCGAGTCAAACCGCAGTGGTTTCAAACGATGTCGTTTCAGACCGCGGAATTAGCGTGTATTCCTCTTGAAACCAGAGATCAGTTTTCATCTCTATTTTCCTCGCACCTTTGTTTGAATCACACGGTGGGTGGACACTGTAGCCACATGAAAGTTCATCGTTTCCGTGTCTCCTCTTTTACATTAAAATAAAACTTTTTTTTTGCGAAACACAGTACAACGCAGACGCTCATATACACGCGCATACACTCACCCCTATGAACGCACACACGCACACCCTACCCCTATGAGCTCCTCCGAGAGACTGAGCCGGCGGATCAGGTCTTGAGATTGACGAAGTCACCACAGGCGCCTCGCTGTCGACGGGAACGTCGCCTCCCACTGAAGAATATTCCGCCTAAATGAGAAACACCAGCGTCAAACCTAGGGTTTGAACTCTGGTGGGCTGGGGGTACAACCACCCACCTGACCATCTTGCCACAGGCAAGTTCTCACATTAAAATAAAACTAATATTTATCAAAATGAACGTGAGGATGTTCCATTCCAAGTTCCATAATATTATAAGTATGTTCAAAAATGCAATACCACAACTAGGAGGATACCCACCTATTCTCCACACCCTTCATTTCATCAAGATTCGTGCAACAAATTTATCAACGAATCTTCAAATGTCAATGCATTATCAATAATTGATAGATTTGTGTAATTTAAATTTTAGATTCATGTACTAACATGAATTTTCTGTGCATGCATTGACAAAAAAATTAAAACCACGCATTAACATATTTTTTAGTTTTTTAACACATAAAACAGTAGGAATAATATGGTTCGTTGGATGTAAAATCAACGGTCATGATAGTAGGTGTGTATCCTCCTAGTTGTGGGAAAACCGCGTTGAAATATGTTTCAATTTTCAGTCAGCCCGCACGACAATTTGTGAAACATGTTGGGAAATTTCAAGCGTAAGAATATTTCAAACTTGTTTAGCTTCAACGAAATGTTTGTTGCTACATCCATTCCGAGACGCGTGTAAGACATATGTGAAACTTTCTTATGAAACCTCTCTAACTGTGAGTGCGGGTCATAGGAACCTAACAAATGCGGTCCAGTGCAAAGTGGAATAGCGTCTCCCTCCTAAAACTTAGTTCAATCCATTATTTAACGTTTTTTTTCCTCGTCTTTGGATGGCGAATGGACAATGTCAGCACATAAAAAACCTCATTTATGTGCTTACATCCCCCCCCCCCCCCCCCCCCTTTTCATGTGAATTTAACAAGCCTGGAATAGGTTCTCCTCCTCGCTAACATTTCGATATCTTTTACTAGTGTATAGGTTCTCATTGTGCACAATTCGATATCTGACGCGGGGTGATAGATGGGTAAAAGTGATATTGTGGGATCGCTTTTGAGAGGCGAGAACAAAACAATATGACATGCGATGGCAAGTTTAGTTATCATATTATTCTCTTTCTAGTGAATACTGCAGATTTTACGAAAATCTATGTAACTTGATTTTCATGTCTAATTTCGTATAATAAATTAATTTTTCATAAACTGGCGGGAGACTTGTGTACACAAGATGATGACAAGCACATTGCATTCGGGCATATCAAATAATAAATCTACAATATTTTTTCATTGGTGATTATTCTAAACAATGTTGTGCCAATACCAAATACAAAGAATGCACAATTTGTTATATTTCGACTTGCTAGACAATTTTGACCATGAAAGAGTATTGTAATTGGTTCAGTTTATATTCTTTCTATAAATATTCTTACAATCATACACTAGAAATTGGTATTGAGACATTTGTTCGGTCATACTCTTTATGGATCATTACCATTAATATTTATAAATTATATAGATTATGCATTGAGAAGTATTTATAGAACAAACTTAGTTACAAAAAATAATTTAGTATTTAATGAATTAACTATAAACAAAGAACATACAAACTAATATTTTATATATTGCCATTTATGTGGTTAAACTATCGAATAACATAATATTATACTTGTAATACAAAAAAAGGGAAAATAATACCTAAAAAGGTATAAAAGTTCGGTATAAATTGTATTCGCCATGGGCCCACAATTTTAACGGACGGTCCTGCTCACAATTTGGCGTTATAAAAGGAGTTAACTTATGCAAAATATTCCTTCTAAAGTTAAGGATGATCAAAGCGAGATGACACATTACATGGTTATTTCATCCATTTTTTATTGCTAATCCAACCCGCACAGAACTCACTGCCTCACATTGGTAGGGAGGCAAACTGAGACAATATCTTAAAATGTAGTTGTTGAGAAGCCGCAGGATTCAGATGCAAAATGTCGTAATCCTACAATTTTTTGAACACGAGAATTTTACAATGAATGGAGCATATGAAATAAACACTGTGAATTTTAGGGTACTTAAATGAAAAATAATTGCATTTTTTACTGAAAGCTGGAGAGGCCCTGGAATTTTTTTACTGAAAGCTGGAGAGGCCCTGGAATGCCCGAGTGCATCTTAAATATCAGCAGTTTAGGTACGTACATTTTACATAAGGGATCTCGAAAGAAAATAATACGACCATGTCCCTACTTCTTACGGGAAAAACATAAAACAATAACTAAAAAAAGAATTTGGTCCTCTCTGCTACCGCCGAAGAACTGCGAGCTCGAGCCACGGCCATCCTCGCCGCTGGGAATGATACCACTTGGAGCCAAGGGGAAGGAGAACACCGTCGTGAGTTCAGAACTAGGCCTCCGCTTGTAGGTTGAAGAAATGTCGACTTCCATCGCCGACTTCAGACTACGGTCACCAGAGTCGGACACAAAAAATGAAGGGCGACGTAAGTGTTCACCATGGATCGGTGGCACACTACTACAGAACAGCTGAGACATGGCCGCTCATGGCTTCATCTATCTCTTCCCTACCGCCACCACTAGGGGAAACCTATAGCCACCTACACTACTATGTAGAGGAGTGAGTCGAGCTCCTCTCTCGTCTCCGCTCCAACTAGCATCACCTCCGGAGAAGATAGGGGACGGGCCAAAGAAGGTAGCTTTCTCTCGACTCTCAACGAGGGTGCTCTCGGGCGAGAATATTTCTTCCTTTATTGGGAATACAGTTTAAGTTCAACTTGAGATTTTAGATCTATAATGGGCATGGGAAACTGTCCCACCATTTTGCCAGTGCCTTTTGCCTAGTGTTGAGTACTAACAGATGCGGCTTTTTTCGAAATGGGAGCAAAAGCCCCAGCCTCTGCATCATGTTGATGCACACAACCTTTTATATTAATAGAAACGTAGCAAAGTAGTATGTGTATGACCTATTACATCTCAAGTATAAAAAGGCTAAAAATAAGAGACTACACATGTTGAAATCTTCTAGTGTGTTGCCACCCATGCTGACAGTAGATAGCCCGGACGACCGCCATAATACAGGAACATCCCGCATCCATAAGAGCCCGCTGCTCTATTGGAAGAAGATAGGACCATAGGTGAATCCAGTATATAGCGCGGCGAACAACCTGCAAGAAATGAACATCTCTAATTTTGTTAAAAACCGCATCATTCCGACAATTCCAAATAGCCCATAAGAAAGCACAAACACCAATGCGTATGTTTTACTTTTTTATCTACCCATCAAGCCAATGACCAAACATATTTGCTACACTAGAAGGTGGAGAGATACTAAAAGTAAAATGAATAAGTCTCCAAATGTGCCTGACAAAAGGGCATGATGTAAACAAGTGCTCAACCGACTCTTCGGCAGTACAAAAACTACATGACAGCCGGTCCACTTCCTTTTAATCACGTTGTTTCGTAAGAATTACTTTTCGTTGTAAAAACCACATAAATTTTTTAATCTTTAGAGTGACTTCCAATTTCTAGAGCTATCAATAGTTTGGATCCAGATGGTGACAGGAACACCGCTTCACATGTGGGATGAAAACCCTTGCCCTAACCTTATATCACGGGCTCAGCGGCGACGAACTTGTGTGCTTAGTTTGTTAAATGCCTTGTCTACTAGTTGTTGTGTTTGTCATTATTGACTGGTGTCGACATATAGGATGAAAATCTTTGCCTAGGACGTCTACGGCCGGACATGGCGACAATGACACAATGACGTTTATCTTCATAAAGATGTTACCGTGGAGGAAGACGACTTAGTTGCAAGTGTTTATTGCATATATGTTGCAAAATGCGTTCGATCGTGGTTTGGTTGTGTATTATGATTAATAATTAATAAGAAGTGTTTTGTGCATCACATTAATGCAGAAGTAGAGAGTTTTCAACCTCCTTTTCGGAAAAAAATGATGGCATAGTACCTAGAATTCTGGTGACTCGGTCTTATGCTCTGAGGTGCTTTCGTAGAAAATATATTAAATTTCAAATAACCCACAATTTCAAATACTCCTAACAACCCATAAAAGTCCCATGATTGAGAGAAAAACCCGATTTGTATCCGCGGGGAATACGTGCGATGCGGTGCGAGCGACTCACACCGGAAACCCGGAACAATAAAGAAGACGACGCCGTAGACATGGATAGATGCCGCGTGAGGGTTCTGCAGATTCTCTGTCCGCCAACTTGCACACGAGAAAAGAAAACACGGGCCACTAAAATGACCACTTGTACTTTTGAGCCCGGCCCACATCCCAATGACGAGAGGCTGGAACGAAACGGAATGGGATCGAGTCGCGGCCCCCACGTCCCGGGGCCCACTTGCTTTCCCTCCACCCAACCTCCAGTCAAATACGCCCACTCGGCCCGCCCGTAGATAAACAGGAAATAAATAAAGCGTACTCCGAGTGTAATTTATTCAGCTGCTGCCATGGGAGATTTGGCTAATGGTACACCGCCCAAGTGTCCCCCGAGCAAGATGATTTGCCTGCTTTCTGGGGCTAAACAACACAACACTGAGTAAAATGTTTGTGGATTTTTATTAAAGTGTAAGACGTTTGTGTGTTGTCCATAAGACCATAGAGTCTATTTTGGTTGAACAAATGTGGTTGTCGTGTGATGTTACGTTTAAGCAATGTCCTGGATACTACTTGTTTTATTTTACTACTATAAGCACTTATAGTAGATAATACAGTTTGCTGGAGTGCGTCGAATTGGATCCCGGTAAATTAGAAAAAAGAAAAATCGTATTTAGATGCTTAAAAATAATGTGCTTTTGGGTATCTGAGTATATATTTATATGGTCTACAAAATTGCATAGATTCATGAAAAATATGGAGAATTTTGCGCTACATGAAAAAGACAAAAAAAAACAGCTTTAGAAATGAAAAAAAACTTGTCTTTGATCCTCATATTTGTCTTTTTGGGTAGACCATGGATTATAATATATTTCTATCAAAACTTGGGTCATGCACACTAGATGTGCATATGTCCTCATGTGATTTCTTTTCAAATTTGAAAATTTGGTTTCCATTTTTCTTGAAGGACTCAGATCATGAGCTCGGGGCCATAGCAATTTCGTATTTGTTGACCTTTGAGAATTGAAATTGAGCATACCCTAACTTGAGTCATAGTCGAGCTAGCATAATCAAACATCAATGATGCCCCGTCAACGAGCTGCAAACATTGTCTTGGTTTAGTTTAGACCAGGACGGTCATGCCCCATTTGTCGGTTCAAAGATAAATTTTGTTATAGCGCTTAATAATTAGAGTGTTTACTATACATATGACAAAGTACTTCAAATAGGCCTCCCTATCTCTCACTTAACACCTTTTGGAACCTTTCGGTGATGATAGTCAAACTCTTTGGTATGATAGTGTGGAGCCACTAGAAAAGTTTCCTTCGTCATATTAAGGGCAAACGGAAAAAAGAGCCACATATTTGATTAAATGTTTTATCTCCTCATTGTAGCCAGTTCATTATAGATCTAGACCCGTATCACGTGATTACTTGACAGATATAGTACTGCAATAATAGTGAGATATAAGAATCCAATTAGAAGATTTTGGATCTCCGTACTGAGAAGATTTTTCGATCTAATGTGAGGGCTGCATGAGCCTAGGTGAGCACGACAAAGAAGATCTCTCGTTCTTCTTCATAACCGAAGGACACAAAACTAGAACAAGAGGGACATCATCGAGTAAGTGTTTTATATCCTCATCATAGCTACTGCATTTACAACTCTAACTCCCATCTATCACCATTACTCAACATATATTACACTACATTAGTAGTAAGATATAATAACATAGTTACAATATTTTGGATATCAATTCTCAAGATCTTTTGATGTAAGGTGGGGACCGGACGAGCCTAGAAGGATACGACAAGGAAGATCTTTCAGTCATAGTAATCGAATCATACAATAACACACACACACACACACACACACACACACACAAAAGGTGGCCTCCATTGCCACACTTTGTTTGGTAATTAAAGTGTGGCTCCAAACCAAACATTCCTAAGTTTAGTAAATGTGGCAGCCACATAAGTGTGTCTGAGAATTGGGCTCCACAAAGTGTGACAATAGTTGGCAAAAAGTTGACTCTATTACGGGTCGACCATAAGGATAATAAAGTATGACAAATATTAAGTGTTGCATGAACCAAACACATATAAATCACCAAACTTGGGCTTGGCAGACCATTCATGCAAACCTAACAACCCCTCCATTATGGCAATAAATGTGTTTAACACATTTTTACCATACACAAGCATCACTGAATCTCTTTTTCCCCTTCCACGTTGATGGTCAAGCTCCACCACTCATATTTGATATATTCAAGTTTGGAACTACTAGGAAGGTTTCGTTCATCTTAAATCACGCGCACAGAACCCAAAAAGAGTGACATCATTGGATAAGTGTTTAATACACTTGTCACCGCTACTACATTTACACGTTACCCAGATATCCATCGCGACTACTCAACAGCTATATTACTACATCAATAAGATACAATAAACTATCCCAAAGTCCAAAGATTTTGTATCTCCATTAAGAAGATCTTTTGGCGAGCAACGGGGATCATATAAGCGTATGAGGTAGCCGGGTGTGACAAGGAAGATCTTTTGATCGGCATAACCGTAACACACAAAATCCCAAATAAAGGTGGCATTTCGGAGCGAGTGCTTTATATACTCGTCGTCGCTACTGCATTTAACTCTCACCATTTACTCAACAAATATGCTACTTCCTTTAGTAGCGAGGTATGAAAAACTAATGAGAAGATTTCGGAACTCAATTCTCATCAAAAGACCTTTCAACAAATGGTGGGGACTGCAGCAACCTAGAACCAGTAGGATGCAAGAAGAAGGAGGGTCTGCCTCACTGGCCGACTGACCCTGAGGGCCTCATCGTCGTTACTGCATTACACAACTCTAAATGTTACCCTCATCATTACTCGACATATATAGTAGTACAATAATACTAAGATATAAGTAACTAACTAAAAATTTTAGATCTCCATCCCAAAAAGATCTTTCGATCAAGGGCAAGGACTGTAGAAACCCAGTAGGGTAGGACACAAAATATCTTTTGTTTTTCTCAACCGAAACACATAGCCAAACGAACAGTGACACATTCGAGTAGGTTTTTTGTATCCTCGCCGCTACTGCATTTACAACTCTAACTCAAAATCTCGCCCTTACTCGACAGATATATCGCTACATTAGTAGCAAGATATACGAAATTAAAAGAATATTACTGATATCGCTGCATTAGTGCCTTCTAATCTTGCCGTTACTCGACCAAATGTAGCAGCCTAGGAGAGTAGGAAAAGGAAGATCCTACTTTCTTTGTAGCCAAAGCACACAAAACTAATACAAGAGTGACACCTTCGAGAAAAGGTTTTATATGCTCATCGCTAACGCATTACAATGGCAATATTACTACATTAATGTAGTAGCGGCAATATCTTTTGTTTTTCACAACTGGAGCATATAGCCAAAAGAACATCGACACATTCAAGCAAGTTTTTTTGTATCCTCACCGCTAATGCATTTACAACTGCAACCTCCAGATCTTGTCGCTACTCAGCAGATATATCGCTACATTAGTAGCAAGATACAAAAATAAAAGAATATTACATGTATCACTACATTAGTACCTCCAGATGTTGCCGTTACTCGGCCAAAATTTAGCAGCCTAGGAGGGTAGGAAATGGAAGATCCTACTTTCTTCGTAGCTGAAGGACACAAAACTAATAGAAGAGTGAAACCTTCAAGTAAAGGTTTATATGCTAATCGCTAACGCATTACAATGGTAACCTCGAGCTCTCGACATTACTCGACGAACACATTACTACATTAATTAATGTAGTAGCGGCAAAGATCTTTTGTTTTTCGCAACCGAAGCATATAGCCAAAAGAACAGTGACACATTCAAGCAAGTTGTTTTGTATCCTTACACTAGTCATTTACAACTCTAACCTCAAGATCTTGCCGTCACTTGAATGATATCGCTACATTAGTAGCAAGATATACAAAACAAAAAGAAGATTACGAAAATCACTACATTAGTACCTCCAAATCTTGCCGTTACTCGACCAGAAATATAGCAGCCTAGGATGGTAGGAAAAGGAAGATCTTACTTTCTTCGTAGCCAAAGCACACAAAACTAATAGAAGAGTGATACCTTCGAGTAAAGGTTTAATATGCTCATCACTAACGCTAAACGCATTACATCGGTAACCTGGAGTTCTCGCCATTACTCGACAATTTCATTACTACATTAGCAGCAAGATATACAGAACTAAATTTTCAGGAGAAGATATTTCGATCTTGGGTGGGGATTACAGGGCCCCAAGAGGGTACGACAAGGAAGATCTTTCATTGGTCGTAACCTAATCACACACAACCAAAAAAGAGTTACATCATTGCATAAGTGTTTTATACACTTGTCACCCGTTGTTGCATTAGCCACCACCATTACTCGGTAGATATATTACTAGATCAATAAGATACAAGAAACTATCAAGATGATTTTGGATCTCCATTGAAAAGATCTTTTGGTGAGCAACGGGAATCACAAGACCGTAGGAGGGTAGCCGAGTACGACAAGGAAGATCTTTCAGTTCGTCGTAGCCACAACGCATAAAACCCAAAATAAGAGTGACATCTTCGAGCAAGTGTGGTATATCCGTGACCGCATTCACAACAAACCCCCATCTCTCGCCATTAATCGACAAATATATTACCACATTAGTAGCAGATACAAGACACTAGTGAGAAGATTTGGGATCCCAAATTCTCACAAGACCTTTCAATCCAGGGTGGGGACTGCAGGAGGCTAGCCCTAGGACTTAGGATATGGTAGGACAAGGATGGTCTGACTCACTGGCCGACTGACCTTGAGATATTTTTGGGCCATGGATGCGTCTCGTGGTACACCGGTGGGGGAGATCTTGCGGGTTCCGCCACCAACTTCCACTCTCTCTCCTCACGCTCTCCTCTCCTTTAATTGCTCTCCCCGCGTGCGCGTCTATAAAATTGCTGCCCACTGCCGCGGTGCTTACCCCGATACCTTCCCGTCCCCTTCCCTTTCCCCGCACCACCACCACGACGACGAAGACCTCCGGCCGCACGGCGAACCCCCACCCGCTCCCAATCCGTCCGCCTCTCCGCTCCCATCTCCACGCGGTTCAGCGTCGTGGGTTTTTTGTGCGGATTTTTACCCCCTTTTGAGCTTATCAGAATCGGCGCTTTCCGCTCGGTTCTCCGGCCATTCATTCTCTTCCCAGCGATTTCCTCCGGTTTGTTGAGGTTTTCCCCGGATTTTCCGCGGTGCAAGCGGGAGATTTCTGAGGTGATTGGGCAAGCTCGTGCCGCAGTATTTGCCTCTGCTGCCGCAAAGGAAAAAAAACACATTTGCCGATTTTTTGTGCGTGAATCGAAGATTTTCCGGGAACGGCGCGCGCCTCCGGATTTACTGGGGGTCAAAATCCTGCGCGTCCGAGTGGCCCGGGTCCTCTGGTTCTTGCTGGGACACTAGAGCGCGCTCCCTCTATGAGCTTGGCCCGCGGCGGGAGCTGCCGCGGGGGCTCCGGAGCGCGCGCGGGGTGCTCGCGTTAATGCCTCGGCTGTCCGCGGCTGCAAGTTCGCCGATCCCGACAGAGTGGCGGTGCGGCCGGACACGATGAGCTGCGGCAGCGACGGGTGCAGGGACGGCGGCAGCGGCGGCGGCGGCGGCAGCAGCGGGGAGTTCAGGCGGGCGCAGCGGCCGAGCAAGGTCGCGGCCGACGACTCGTGGAGCCCGCGCGGTGCTCGGACGCCGCGGCGGCTCCTGGATTGACAGGAAGCTGCTCGTCGATCCCGGATGATGTTCGTCGGATCCAAGATTGGGGAGGGGCGCACGGGAAGGTCTACAAGGGGAAGTAAGTCGTAACGAACTTTTAAGAGCCTACCTAGTCTTTCAATGTTTATGCTAAAAGTTACCGGTACTTGCATCATCAATTGCGCCAAATTTGAATCTGTATTCCCTAGCTGTAGTGCTAGAAGTCGTCCATTCCAAATGGGTGTTAATGCGAAAGGTTAATAGAGTTAAGTATCAACGGAGTAGAGGGTAAGAGCTATGGTTTTAATTTATAAGTCACCAACTGTGCCTCGATGTTGAAGGTGTACCTACGCAGCAATCAGTAAAATTGGATAATCTGCTCGAGAGCCACTTTAGGTTTCTTATGCAATCAAGGGCAGCATACCTCCAAGGACCTGATTTATTCTTGTGCTTAGTTTAGCTATGCCAGCCTGTTGTGGATATGTTCTGTTCCTGCCATGGTCAAGGATTCTGGAAGTTGTTTAAGATTGCATCTTCTTCTGCTACTTGCACCGAGTGGATTCTCAAATTTGTTAATGTCTCAATGTACAATAGTGGTGTGTACTAACAAATAAAACATTTTCCTTCTGGTGCTAACTGTTGTTGCCCACTTGCTCTCACAAATATAGCTGTCAGCATGAAATTCTTGTCCCTAACCTATGCCATTTAATTATACTGCCTAATGTTAGTTGTTTTGCCTATATGGATACCGGTGACGTCTTATATCAGTAATTAATTAACTAATTATTCATGTCTGCTCTCGAATAGGTATGGTGATCAGATTGTAGCCATAAAGGTTCTTAACAGTGGAAGTTCTGCCGAAGAAAGAGCAACACTTGAAGATCGTTTCATCCGAGAAGTAAATATGATGTGTAAAGTAAAACATGATAATCTTGTGAAGGTAAGTCCTTGCCTGAACGTACATTGTTGTGCCTAATTCCATTTTTTGCATACCCATTGCTAACTAAATCAGCAATTTTCTCGTGTCTTTGTTCTAACACAATTTTTTGCATTTCTCTAGTTCATTGGAGCTTGCAAGGAACCATTGATGGTGATTGTAAGTGAGCTACTGCCAGGGATGTCATTAAAAAACTACTTGAACAGCATCCGGCCCAGCCAACTAGATATCCATACTTCATTAGGCTATGCACTCAATATAGCTCATGCAATGGAATGTTTACATGCCAATGGAATAATACACAGAGACCTGAAACCTGGTATGTTTGCTTGGATTGTTTGAATCTGGTTGTTGCACCTCTTTTTTTTCCTTCATCGTGTATAATATATTCCATTTTATGTTTGGGTAACCAAGACTGAGTTGCATATTTACCTGATATATATGCTGAGATGTAGATTCTATTGAAGATGTCAAAACATGGGTACATAATGCATTTTTAAGGTTAATGCTACGAAATTGGTTCACAACGTATATTTTTATGCCTTGATTTTACCATTTGATTTGAGAGAGAAACATATTGGCCTGTTAGCATTGAAATTTTTCAGTAAGATGGTTTGCCACCTGATGCTTGAATTTTCATGGCTCCATATTTCATGGTTCTGCTTTATTTCCTGTTCATGTTCCTACTCCCAAGATGTTTCTTCACAGTCTCTTATAGCCTCACACTTTTGTTTTACTTGCTTTACCTTCTAGGTTCCTTCAGTAGTTTCCCTTTCTGGAAAAGCTGTTCAGTCAAGATCTTTATGCTCTTCCAGCGCCCTAATCAAAGTTTTTGTGCGCAGATAATTTGTTGCTTACTGCAAACCGTAAGAAGCTGAAGCTTACTGATTTTGGACTTGCACGAGAGGAAACAGTGACTGAAATGATGACAGCTGAAACTGGGACATACAGATGGATGGCCCCAGAGGTCGTAAATCACTCCTTTCTGCAATAGCTAGTCAATAAAATGGTTAATGCTCCAGCCTGGAATTATAATTTGATTTGTATGCCCACATAATCATTTCCTGGCTGTGGTTATAGGAGTTAAATTAAATGATTTCAGAACCTTCTATACGGGCAGAAACCTTATGCTCTAGCAATGATCTTTGTGATTCCAAACCTGACTCTTTGTTATATGATATTGCAGTTATACAGCACCGTCACACTTCAACGCGGTGAGAAAAAGCACTACACAAATAAAGTGGACGTATACAGCTTTGGCATCGTCCTGTGGGAGTTGTTGACCAATAAAATGCCATTCGAAGGCATGTCGAATTTACAAGCTGCCTATGCTGCTGCTTTTAAAGTAAGTATGAGACTGTTATTTGGTACAGAATGATATCACTTCCTGGACTGTCTACCAATTATATAAGATCCTGTGAATCTTGATAACTTATAACTCTATGTTGTCCATACTGACCAAAATAAGTTAGTAATGTCATGTTTTTTGGACTAATCTGTTACTACTGCTAAACTAGCAATAGTTCGTACGTTTTTAAGTTTTAGCTAAGAAATCGCTTGGCTAACCTAACGAGTGAATGCCAACCAAATTGTAAAACTACATGGTCATGTATTTGTGCGAATATCGCTTTGTTATGTATATTATGCTTTCATTGAAGTGCAGGGTATTATGTGTCTTGATGACAAGTCCATTGTACCTGCTTCATTTACAGCACTTGGGGTAGATAGGGCAGCCGCGTTTTTTGGCCCCCTGGTGCCCTATAAGTTAGTTTTAATAGGGCAAGCCCTATTTTAGGGCAGCTGTTAGAGATGCTCTAATGGGACTTTTGACACTGGTAGTCTTAAGAAACATATAATAGACCATTTAACTTGTGTTAGTTTATATTTACCTTTTTCAAGCAATGCTTGAGCATAAACTTGTTTTCTGCCGACTGTTTTCATTGGATCCACTAACTATATTCTCTTGTCTGGAATGGCAGCAAGTGCGCCCAACTTTCCCTGAGGAGACCCCCCAGGATCTTGTCTCCATCGTAGAGTCATGCTGGGTAGAGGACCCCGCCATGCGGCCCAGCTTCAGCGAGATCATCCGCATGCTGGACGCTTTCCTCATGACAATACCTGCGCCGCCCCCTTCGGAGCAGGACGAGGATGCGGAGTCGGAGGACACTACATCGTCGCTGAGCAGCAAGAGCTCCTCGGTCTCTTCCATCGTTTCCCGTGCGACAAGCAAGCTCTCGGTCGTCCGCCATCTCTTCGCCTCAAAGAAGGCGGGGGGCAATGGGAGGGCATGATGCCATCATGCATGTGTCCTGAGACGTTCTTCTTCCGTGGCGCTGTAAAGAAATGTTAGCCTAGGTTAATGATGACGATGATGATACAGTGGGAGGGGATGATACAAGAGAGGGATCTTGTCTAGCGTAGGATTAGCTTCTTGTATTGACGATGATACAAAAGAAAAAAAAAGGCTGAAATGCAACTTGTGCAAGCTATATGTGTAGCTGGCAGCTGCTCTCCCATGGCTTGTGTATGCTGTCTTTGAGCAATACCCTCTGTTTTCGCTGCCATGTTTAAGCTCTTGGAGCCTTCTGCAATGGCAACCGATGGTAATCCTTTTATCCAAACAGACCTGACAGAGATGATTACTGATTACTCATTGACTCCTGAGGGCGTCTCCAATATTGAAATAAGGTCGGCCATAGCGAGCTTACCGTCGACCTTATAGATTGAGAGACGAGTGAACTTGGTTTTTGAGGGAAAGGATTCAGTTGGGCTGGAGATATACAAGAGGATTGGGTTCTCTGAGATGGGACAGAGAGCTTGTAATGCTTCTGTGAAGCTCATGTTTTCTGATCAAAGCAAGAAGCATACTCTGCTATTTTCAACACAGTAGCGAATAGGACAATGGCTTGTTAGGATCTGGTGACGATCTGAATGCACCTCTAAACAATGAAGGAATACGTTTTTTAGCTCCAAGATAAGAAGGCTAGTTAAGCATAGTTCAGTAAATATATTTAGTGATGATCCAGTCATTTTTCGTATGGCTCTTCCGAAAGTTCTGCCCAAACCACAAGTGGGGTTTAGGCAGGCTGCTACTTTATTCAGACATTGTTATGTCACGACATGGACCAATTCAAAATGTGGAGGTAAATCTTCAGTTTGCTTTCATCACTGGGCAACCTGAAGCCGATGCAGCTGCACCAGCAGCAGGCGCGCTGAGGAAGCTCGCTAGGAAGTTCCCGCGCTCGTAGTAGTACTCCGCCTTCTCCACCTTCATCTCCTCGTCAACGTGGAAGATGCAGACGCCGAAGAACTCGACGCGCCCGCCGTGGGGAGGTGCCCCTTGAAGGGCCCCTCCATGTACCCCCAGTGCCGGAACTTGAAGGCGACCTTCGGCGGCGCCCCGCTGTACACGTCGAGCACCTCGATGGCGAAGCCGCGGGGGAACGCCGTCAGGAACGTCGACATGCCGGAATCCACCGTCTCCTTGTCCGGGTCGTAGATCCGGTGCTCCGGCGGCAACGTGGTCGCCAGGAACGCGTTGTAGCCGCCCATGGCCGACCACTCCTTCCTCGTCAGAGGCTTCATCCCTGCGAGCATTCACGCCGTTGCATGTGACGAGCTAGATCGGTGGATGGAGTGGAAGAAGAGCGCCGGCGTGCGGCGGTCATGATCGAGGTCTCACGTACCGTTGGTGCTCGCGGTGAATCCCTGGGAGTGGACGATCTTCTGGTCCTCGGGGCGCACCTTGTGGAACATCTCCATCTCCCAGGTCTTGAGCAGGCGCTGCACCTTCTCTTCCACAGACCCCACCGGCCATTCCTGTGGTTGCAGTACTGTTGATCACGCGAACAGAGTTTGGAACAGCATATTACTCATGGATAGGCCTAGCTAGTACCGTGGTCCTTTCTGCTTCGAAGAGCTTGTTGACCACGTCGAAGTTGGGAGGGGCTCCAAGCCTCCACACGGTGTTCTTCTCGCCCTCGCCGTGGATGAACGACCGGTACTTGTCCCCCTGTTTCAGCAGCTGACGACGCCATGGCTGATTGCTCTGGTTCCAACTCAAGGGACAGTTTGATCATGGCGCGACTCAAATATATGGGGTAGAACTGCGTCAGTGCAAACGTCACTACATTGGAAAACAAGGATATTATATGCTATCCACCAACCTAATCCTTAAGCCGCCCTGTCTTCCACTCCTCGTGGCTTTACCCTGTGACTGTGAGGCTGTGGTTTCTGTACGAGTTCGCTCCCAGCTTATCACTACCGGATTTTCCTGCGTTTTTTAGTGCACGAGGCACTCGGTAAACAGGCATGTGCCGAATGTGAAAGACGGAGTTCAGCGGTGGAGACTTTTTGATCCCGGCACCCTCCAGTTTAAAAAATTCAAAAACCATATTTATAAACTTCAAAAAATTCTGAAAAAAATTCCACGTGTAGCCAATGGTATATCCCATAACCGTGATTTTTTTAGATTGAAATACTTTGTATTGTGGGCTACACAAAAATAACAAACCTGGTAAAACTTAGAGATTTGAAAATATACATTCTCAGATCTACACATTTGTCATTTTTGTGTAGCTCAGAATACAAAGTTTTTGGAGTTGAAATTTTGCACGTAAGTGAGATATATCATTGGCTACACGTGGAATTTTTTTCAGAATTTTTTGAAGGTTATAAATATGGTTTTCAAATTTTTTAAACTGGAGGGTGCACTGGTGCCCGGGATCAAAACCCACTTTCCGGGAGTTCAGCAAGTACTTTGCCGAGTAGTATTTCTTAGAAACACAGTCAGGCCTTGTTTACAGCGGAGGTATTTTTGGGGTTGGGAAGGGAATATCCCGGCCCACCCACAAATCCCGAAAGTTCCCTGACAGCCTGTTTACCTCGCGTGTATTTTTGAGTTTCTTTCCGGACCTTCCCCGAAAATCCCAGCCCAAAGACCTTTGCACGCATCGTCATCTCACACGCGAGGGAGGCTCGCGTTTTCTCCGGGAAATTTGTGGAGCGAGGCGGCGGCGCAGACTAGAGGCGACGGCGAGGACGCTCTCCTCCGACGCCGCCACGGACACCTCCTCCAAGTACGGGGGCGCCTTTTCTCCGGTGAGCCCACCTCCTCCCCTCCCCTCTCCTTCCCTCTCCTCTCGTGAGCTGCCGGCGACCCCTAGGTTTTTGACCTCCGGTGAGGTGCAGCGTATTTTCTTGGCCGCCGGTGACCCCAAGGTTTTCTTGGCCGCCGGATCTGCCTCACGTAGATGTCCGTCGTCGGCGGCGTCTCCTAGTTTTTCTTGGCTGCGGGCGTCTGTCTCACGCCGTGTCCTGAACCTAATCGATTCGGCAGGAGATGCGTGGTTTTCTTGCGTGGTTCTTGGGATCCGACGAGCTGGCCGCCATGGCCATTATCCTGGAGCAGCAGGAGATCTGGGACAATCGATAGCCGTGGCTGTGCGCCTTGTCCCTTTGCCCCGCCAGTGTCTTCCTGTGGATTAGCGCTAATCGTCCGGCCGGCGTTTCCTTGTTTTGGACTCTTGGTCACAGCCAGCATGCAGTAGTTGTTAATTATAACGCTATATTGGCCGGCCGGCGTCCCTCTTTCATTTGCTCCCTGTGCTAATCGATGAAACAACAGTAGTAAAATCAGTGAAACTAGGACTCTGCACCTATCGATTCTGCCCAAAGTTATCTTCATCTTGATCTGTAGCTGTACTTTTTTTTAGAAATGGAGGCATCGCCCCAGCCTCTGCATCAAAATGATGCATACGGCTTATTTTCATTAATAAAATCCCGAATCCACATCCAACCGTATCAAAGTATCGAATTATTACAAATCACTGATCGCACAGTGTTGAAATGAAAATGAGCCAGATGAATAAAATAAACCTAGCCATCTATTCTTCTAGAATGACGCCACCCATTGTGGGAGAAGATAGCCCGAACGACCGCCATCATTCGAGTACATCCGGAATCCATATGCTTCCGCTGGGCTTCCGGGAGTAGGAGAGACCACTGCTGAATCCAGTGAGTAGCCCTTAGCACAACCTGCAAAAAATGAGGAGTTTGTAACTTATTAAAGACGATGTCATTCCTGCAATTCCAAATTGCCCATAGGAAGGCTGAAACATCGATGCGAATTCTAGCCTTAGTTTCCTTCTCAACACCATTTAACCAGGATCCAAACATATTAGATACACTGGTTGGAGGTGTAATGTTAAAAGTAAAATGAAGCAGTCTCCAAATATTTTAAACAAAATTACAAGATATAAATAAATGTTCTACAGACTCATCTGTATCGCAAAACACACATTTTTTACATCCTGTCCATCGTCTTTTGATAAGGTTATCTTTGGTTAACAAAACACGTCTGTTTAGGAACCACAAGAAAATCTTTATCTTCAAGGGAATTCGTAGTTTCCATAAGTACTTCCGTAGGAAAATCGTATGACCATTCATATAATCAGCGTACATGGATTTAACCGAGAAAGATCCATTCGCTGTTAAATTCCATTTAAAAGAATCCTCCTCATTTGAGATCGTTACTCTCATGAGAAGTTCAACAAGATGTAGCCACGCTATCCTCTTATCACCTAGTATAGCTCTACGGAATTGTAAGTTTAGTGGCGTCGTATTTAAAACTTGTGCAACTAAAACGTTTCTATGTCGCACAATGTTATAAAGTGTTGGATATTGGGAAGCCAAGGGAGCCTCGCCTAACCAAGTATCCTCCCAAAATCTGGTTCGCAAACCGTTTCCTACAACAAACGAGCCACGAGAGAAAAAGTCCTGCTTAACCCCCATAATACCCTTCCAAAAGGGTGAGTATGTTGGTTTTACTTGGACTTGTGAGAGTGTTTTTTCACCTAAATACTTATTGCATAAAAGTTCATGCCAGACCCCTTCTTCCGTTAGAATCTTAAACAACCATTTTGCAAGTAAACTCTTATTTTTGGTTTCCAAGACCTCAATTCTGAGCCCCCCTTGCTCTTTAGGTCTACAAATTATATTCCATTTGGTAAGCCTATATTTTTTCTTTTCTGATCACTTTGCCAAAAGAACCGAGATCGATAAAAATCCAATCTTTTATGTACCCCGATAGGTACTTCAAAAAAGATAGAAGGAACATAGGTAAACTAGTAAGGACCGAATTGATTAGGACTAAACGATCTCCGTATGAGAGCATCTTCCCAATCCAGGCTCCTAGTTTCTTTTCAAATCGGTCTTCTACCATTTTCCATTCCTTATTTAAAAGCTTTCTATAATGAATAGGAATACCAAGATATTTAAAAGGTAGCGAGCCGCTCTCACATCCAAAAATATGTTGATATTCAGCCTGCATTTCCTTTGCTTTTCCGAAGCAATATATCTCACTTTTGTGGAAGTTAATTTTTAGACCAGATAGTTGTTCAAAAAAGAATAGGATTAATTTCATGTTCACAGCCTTCGCTAGGTCATGTTCAAGAAATAAAATAGTATCATCCGCATATTGAAGGATTGATACGCCCCCTTCGACTAAGTGAGGTACCAAACCACCGATCTGACCATCCTCTTTTGCTTAGAAATCAAAATTGACAACATATCCGCAACAAGGTTAAAAAGGATAGGTGAAAGAGGGTCCCCTTGACGCAACCCTTTCAGGGTTTGAAAAGAATGACCGATATCATCATTAACTTTAATCCCAACGCTCCCACCTTGAACAAACCTAGCAATCCATTCGCACCACTTTGGTGAGAACCCTTTCATACGTAGCGTTTGTTGTAGAAAAGACCATTTAACCTTATCGTATGTTTTTCAAAATCGATTTTGAAAAGCACCCCATCCATTTTCTTCCTCTGAAGCTCGTGGATGGTTTCATGGAGTACGACTACTCCTTCCAGAATATTTCGTCCTGCATAAAAGCGGATTGGGATGGTCTTACTACCTTGTGAGCTACCGAAGTGACTCTATTTGTGCCCACCTTGGTAAAATTTTGAAACTTACATTTAGCAAGCAGATAGGCCGATATTGCTCTATTCTACTTGCATCTTCTTTTTTGGGCAGAAGTGTGATTACCCCATAGTTTAATTTATATAAAGGCATCTCTCCCAATTGTAGTTGAGCAAACAGTGCCATTAAATCATTCTTGATGACTCCCCAAATTTTTGATAGAACTCCGCAGGAAACCCGTCTGGTCCCGGCGCTTTGTTATGTCCATTTGGGAGATGGCCTCAAAAACTTCTGTAGCTGTACTAGCAAAGCTTGCACCTTTTTGTTTCATTGCAAGAGTTGCTTAATTCTGGATATGCATTTTATCAGATTGTTCTTTAGGTTTTTTTCACATGTGAGGCTGTCATGTACCCGTAACTTGTCTCTGGTTATGAAACCATTTTCACAATCTTATATGATCGCATCTCCATCTTTGCAAGATGAACTCCGAGGGCAATGCAAGGAAGGTTGAGGGCTTCTTTTTGTGTCATTGTTGAGGCAATAAAGAATATCAGCATTCGATCAAGACTTTGTAGTTGTAAACCTGACCATCTGGTTCTAATGATGTTTTAATTGTATAACTTATGTCTTGCTCGTAGGATATATTTAAGCTCGGTACAAGTAGATGTTTAAACTTCAGATTTATTTTGCCACTGAACAGAAATTTGCATTACATAATCTGATGTATTGCTTCGGTGGAAGTAAATGTTTAAACTACATGCAGATTTATTTTAGCATTGAACATAATTTCTGTGATGCAAAGATTGGATTTTTACTTGAGCAAAGATTCAATTTTTATTATCAAGTTCAATACACTACAATACCCTGCCATCCCCAAATTTAGTAAACAACACCAAGAATTGGGAAAAGTGGGGATATGTGAGGAAATCTGGGATTGGGTGAACGGAGAGGTTCACCAAATCCCCCCCAATCCCCAAACTTCCCAACCCCAAAAATAACTCTGTGGTAAACAAGGCCTCAGCAAACATGATTAGCATGAAAAAACAATAATTAGGTGCTGGCTTTTATCGCTGCATAAAAAATTACCTATAAGACCATGGATAATTTGCTCGAGCTCACAAAAAGGCATGGCAATTTTCATCGTATGAACACGCACAGAATGCTGGAGTTATTCCTTGATTTTTTGTTTTGAAACAAGGCAAAAACTTTGCTATTTTTTTTGAATCTGCTAACGGCGGGCAAAAGCCAGCCTGAACCATTTTCATTTTCATTTTTAAACAAGAGCGGGATACAACGAAACAACGGCTACAACATCCAGCCCCCAACACACACAAGAAGGCACAGGTAAATACACAAAGAGAACCAGAAAGGAGCTACAACAATCAGCCATCACGAAGAACTTAGCACCCATAACCACTAGGCGACTGAGAAGAGCTGGAACTAGCTTTGTTGGATTAGTCGAAAGATGATCCGCCACTGAGAAGATGAAGAGAAGAAGTCACCAGCTTGCCCGGCGATCACTCTGCACCTTGAAGAGCTAGAACAATCGCAGAGCTTTGCCTATTTAATTGATTAATAAGGAGTTTAAATGTTACAAAAGGCCAAAGCCCCACAAGACGTTTTCTCTCGCCGCACGATGTTACCCAAACGCTTAGCCCCCGCGGTGACCCAAAGGGCGGCGTTCCACTTAAGGGACGAGATTACAAGAGAGGGCATGGGGGCAATACTTTTAAGACGCGCGCGTTTGAAAGGACAAGGATGTCGCCTAGAGGGGGGAGTGAATAGGCGATTAAAATTTTCCAGTTTAGGCTTGCTAATTGCGGAATAAAACTAGGTGTTTAAATTAACAAGCCAACAAACTAAATAAACTAGGCTCACCTATGTGCACCAACAACTTATGCTAAGCAAGACAAGCAACAAGGTGATAGCAATAGAATACTTCAAGCACGAAGGGTATCACAATGTAAAATGCATAAGTAAAGAGCTCGGGTATAGAAATAACCGAGGCACACGGAGACGAGGATGTATTCCCGAGTTCCTCCTTTTAGGGGAGTACGTCTCGTTGGAGAGGTGTGAACCAACACAATGGTTCAACAACCACAAAAGTTTCACCTTCTTCTCCGATGAACCGCACCACAAAGGATTGGTTCACCTTCCACTATCGGAATCCTTCGTGGCGAAATCCGAGCCTTTCAACAACGATCCGGGGCACAACCCACAACAGGATGGGGCTCCCAAACAGATACAAGTGACCACCAAGGGTCTCAACCACCACACGGCGTCTAGGGTCCAAAGACCCAAGAGTAACAATTCACAAGCTTTCAACTTCCATGAATCCTCGTGGAGAGCACAAACCGATGCAACGAAGCAATGGCAAGAGCACAAGGCTCAAATCCTTCACTCTCAAATCCCACCAAAAGCAACTAATGCTTATGGGGAGAAGAGAGGAAGAACAAAGAAGAACTCAACAAATGGAACTCCAAGATCTAGATCGAAAGGTTCCCCTCACTTAGAGGAGAGATGGATTGGTGAAAATGTAGATCTAGATCTCCTCTCTCTCTTTCCCTCAAAGATATGCAAGAATCATGGAGGAATTGAGAGGAAGGCAAGCTTTTCCAAAGGTCAACAATGGAGGAGAGAGAGGGGAAAAACGAGCTCAAGAGATGGAAGAACCATTGGGGAAGAAATCCCCTTAAAAAGGTCCTCTTAAAAATCTGCCCGTTGCAGACGAAAAGAGGCCGCAGCGGTAGTACCGGGGCCTCAGCCGGTACTACCGACCGGCGCAGGGTCAGACGACGTCGACGAAGGTCAACGAGCCCTCACACACCGCCCGCAGCGGTAGTGCCGGACGGCGTCACGCGGTAGTACCGCACCACCCGGTAGTACCGGCCTACCACCGGGCCAGTACCGCAAAAAACAGAACGAAGCCAGTACTGAAAAGACCTGAATAGCGGTAGTACCGGGCCTCAGCCGGTATTACCGGCTGGGCAGGAAAAAGCTCCTTTACTCCCTTGACAAAAACCTGAAATGCAATAACTTTCTCGTTCAAACTCCAAATCAGGTGAAACCAATTTTGTTGGAAAGGTAACGACAAGAGCTTTATGGACCTTATTTCGAGGAGGACCGGTAATATTTCCAACACCAAGAACGCAACAAGTTTTCCATCCGGACTCCATTATCTATGATCTTAGGCTTGCTCCGAAGATAATCACAAGCACTACAAGATCATGCATATACACATCATAGTCCATCATGTGAGGAGGATAACACAAGAGGAGAGTTTGACCTCTCTACAAGAGACGAACCGGTAAAACCTCCAATATCAAAAACGCAACAAGATATGCATATGAAATCCGTTTTTGATGAACTAGAGCTTGGTATGGAGATGAACACAAGCTCTAAATTCTCGCATGGATAAGAGCCAAATAAGAACCAAGAAAGATGATGATGCCAAGAATGTAAAGGTTTGAGCTCTCCACAAAGATGCGATCAAGTTACTCACTTGAGAGCCCCTCTTGATAGTACGCCGTCTATCCTATAACCCGGTCTCCTACTAACACCATGAGACCGGTAAAATAGAAACCCTATAAAGATCATACCTTTGCCTTGCGCATTCCACTTGAGCTAGATGATGACGATCTTGACTCTCAAGTTGGAACACCTTTCTTGATTGTGCTTGCTAGCACATGCTTGATGAAGACTTCTCCAAATACTCCCCCATACTCCATTATGGGAGAGCCTCGCTAAGCTCCGTCTTCATGTATCCATTGCAAGCTTCAATCAAATGATATCTTCCGAGATAGATCATATTGAACTTGCACTTCAATAAGCTCAACTCTTCACATGACATTCTTCATATAAACCCTTGGATGGAACCTTGGTCATCATGTAATCTTCTAGAGTCCAACACATGAACTCCAATCATTTCCTATGGACAAGATCTACAAGTATATCTCAATGCAAATATTAGTCCATAAGGATTGTCATCAATTACCAAAACCACGCATGGGGCAACACATGCACTTTCAGCGTTCCTCTCGCTCCAAATTTCCCACGCGGAGAGCATGAGCAAAGATGAGAGCCCCTTCCGACGTCGGCCGTTAACCCCCGGTAGCGAGCACCACCAATCCTTCACCGTAATGTGATTGTTCCATTGCGATATATCGAAGTCTGGCCCGGTCCAACTTTGATGCCGCACCAAATGTGTATAGAGTATCTACATTGGAACAAAAGGTGTGTGCGGCGGTCTCCGGTTCTCTTTTGCAAAGTTAACAAACGCCGCAATTTGTCCATCCTCGGGAGCAAGTCGGTCCGCCGTCTAAACGCGGTATTGGAGATGAGCCACGCAAACAATTTGCACTTGGGGTGGGGTGGGGGATTCTGTTATATACGATAGCAAAAAAATGACGAAGTAGCAGAAAGATCAAACCAACGGGGATGCGAGATTTAACGTGGAAAACCCCTCCAACAATGGAGGAGAAAAAACCACGGGCGCCAGCCAGCAATACTTCACTATATCGGGTGAGGTTACAAACGCCGTGGGTTTACATTGTATGGCTTACCCCAACCGGCGGCTTACAAGATGTATTTATAGTGGTGCAAAACCCTAAGTCAGCTGCAGTCTGACTCGGAAACGACGTGTACCGTACAGCGGGGGCTACCGCCCCTGCACCCCCGCGAGCGCAGGATAGTCCGGTGAGCTAACTTCCTGGCTACGCTACGAAGTTAGCCGCTCACTTTATATCTTCATATGAATTTGGAACACATTAAAATAACACTCCACCTTGCGACAAATTCCATCTTGTAGATTCTTCCAAACTACGGCCCAAGCCTCCCGGCGACGGGCCTCCGCTTCGCTCCGAAGTTAGCCGCTCACTTTATATCTTCATATGAATTTGGAACACATCAAAATAACAGATTCTTCCAAACCGCCGACATCATGAAGGAGGTAGGCGGCACATCCAATTGCACCAAATAAGCCGAGGCCGCGGAACACCTCCCATCACTAGTGTGTTTCCACACAATTGAATCCCAGACATCATCGGAGAGTGCTTATAAAGGGTACAAAACTTGGAGGGAAAGAAGCCTCCTAGAGATAGACTTAAATTACAAACCTAAACTACCAAATCTAGCCTAAACCGTATTATACTCTAACAGAGAGGTGCATCTCATGGATTTTGAGCCAAAAGATGTAAAATTCGGATATCATGGTGGCCGAAATTCCCTTATCAAAGTTGAGATTGTGAATCCAAAATTCCTGCTCAAGGGCCTCGTGGATGGAAAAGTTCTTGTTTTTTTAGATGGAAAAATTTTAGGTGAAAAATGGACGGAGCCACATCTTTCGGTTTGAGGCCATCTAGCCACGGTGAATGCCAAATAATGATTCCACACTACAAGCCAATGACTTGGGTGAATAAAAGTATAACACATCCATTATGTTAGAAGAACTCAGATCAATAGCTAACTCAGATCAAAAGCTAAGAAAATGCTACAAGAGGAAAGTAAGCGAAGAAACATTGAGTTAAGCTTTGGAAGAACTTGAAATGCGTGCAAGGTTTCACTTGGTGCTATTCTTTAATCCAAACCTCCCAGAAAGAGATCGTCTGACTTAGAGCAAGTTTAATAGAAGAGCCAACTGTTGGCTATAAGGTAGTGCTACGTCATCTATAGCCTGCCCTATAGCCAACATGTATAGTAGTAAGCTATAAATATGTGATATTTTCTTAGTATATGGCCCACCTTTCACTCTCACAAAGTGCCTATGAGCACGTGCTGCAGCTGGTTCTTGCATGAGAGTCCGCTTCTCTTCTCTCTCATCTCTCTCTCTTCCAACTCAGCACAAATATGTTATTTAATTGCTTATAGCCTGCTTACGTGGCTTATTGTACATGCTCTTAGAACGAAGTACGCACATCATCGTCCATCATGCATCCCACGACGTTTTTTTTAGGCATCCGACGGCGTTTGCGTGGACTACAGCTTGTTCCCTCCCTCTCGCTCGGTTGGAAATGGAAATAAGCGGCCCATACGGCCCAGTCTAATGCAAATCATCGCTCTCGCCTGTCGTTCTCGATTAGCCTAGGGTTTCGCGACATCGGCGGAAGGAACAGCCATTGCCGTCCTTTTCAGGGCGTGATGCCGCCTAGCCGTGGAGGCAGCGAAGCCAGCCGCTGCCCCAAACAGAGCTCGACGCCCCAGAGCCGTCGAGGACATCGAGCCGCGGACCAAGCATCGTCGCCGCCGCCAAGCAGTCGAGGCCACGAAGCAAACACCACTGGGAAGTTCCTATCGCCGAGTCTTCTCGGACGGCTGGTCTGCTGCTTGCCTGGCTGTACAGCTGTTGGTCTTTTCAGTTACAGATGTGCAGAAACAGCAGAGAAGCTACGGCAGCAAGAAGCTATGCGAAATTGAGCTGGTAATTGATGTGAATTGACTGTACACAGTGAGTAGTGTGACTGAATTTTAAATTCAGATTGTAATCATGTGGTTTGAGTGTGGAGTTGGGTGAATAGTGTACTATATCATGTGGTTTGACGAGTATTTTCCAAAAAAAATAGGTAATCCTACCGTTCATTTGCCATTTAACACAGTTAAAATGGACACGTGTACAAGTATTCCGAGTGCATATACTCAGCAAACCGCGAGTATGCCGAGTGTTTTTTGTCGGCACTCGGTAATATTGCTTGTTTGCTAAGTGCCCGATAAAATACACTCGGCAATCCGGCTGATTTCAATCTGTGTAAGCTCTACATAAGGTACAAACATCGTAGACGCCCTAACAATTTGGAAGATAAACAGAACAAGGATAGTTTAGCAGTTAATGATCACTTACTCCTGATTAAAAGATAAGTAGAAATGGAAGAAAGATATTGTCAAGTTAAAAAGAGCACCGGCCTGGTGCGTAGACCTTTTTCTTGGAAAAGGGGAGTAAAATCCTGACTTCTGAATTAATCAATGCACACAACTATCTAATGTAATTTGCATATCTACAAAACGGTTTTCCTTGCATAGGACAAAAAAAAAAGGTTCAAGCTAATCCCGGTTTTCGATCATCAGTTTTAATTAGACCAATAGTCTCTCTCATGAGGATGTTCTACATGTTGTACTCAAATGTATGTTAACGAGATTTTCATCTTTAATTTCGTGTTTGACCTTTCATTTGAGAAATAGATCCTTTCATACAACAGATGATGCCAAACACATTGCAGAGTAACATATAATATAATGAAACCATATGTCAAATATATTATCCGGTGAATACTATGATCGATACTATTTTAATTCCAAGTAGAAATCATACGTATGTTTACATTCAAACTAAGAAGACACAGCTACCTAGGTTCAAATTTATGCTCCAGAAGTTTATATACACGTGCTTACTTAATAATACACGAGAAACAACTATTAAATATTTATTTATTAGAGGTACACTTTAGAGATCTCTACCATGGATATTGAAATAGAATCAACCACACACACATATACAAATATATACATGTACATTATATGAATTATGGTATTATAAGAAACAAATTTAAGGAGAATCTTTTTTACAACATACGGTTTAAATTTATTACAACACAATTTTATATTGATATACATTGCAATTGTATAATATATAATTAATATTCGCAACATTCAAATTTGGTTAACTATGGAAACTAATAGATAAAAATATACTCGTTAAGATTATAATATGACTAAATTAAGTCTCAAATAATTATAAAATTTTAGTATAAATATTTTATCTTCGGCCAAACCCAATATTTGTTTTGATCCAGCTTGGGTTAAGCATTGGTAGAACTTGAAGTACGTCCAAGGTTTCAGTTGGTGCTATCCATTTAAATTTGTACACACCCCTATCCTCTCTCCTCCCTCCCTCTCCAAAAAAGAATGAGGAAAAGGAAAAAAATCGAAAGACAAAGCTTCCCGCTCGGCATGGACAGGTCCGCGCGAAAGTGTCGGTGGTGCTTCACGGAACCCCAGTCACCGACGGTGGCGGAGATGAGTCCACCTTCACCGTCACCGAGGAGTTTCTCGCATCCACCTCGGTTGGCAGAGACTTGGTCGACTCTAGCCTCGCCCGCATCTCGTGCCAGCTTATGCCGATGCCGACCTTGGAGTTGTCGCCGGTGACTTCTCCTCTCAGATCTGGTCCGACGCTCCAGCCTCTCCTTCCATCATCAATTTAAATGCAAAGATGAGAAATCACTTGGTTTTCTTGTTCTTGCACTAGAATTTTTCTCATTCTTGCACGGGAAATAAAAATCAAGAACTCGTAGGGCCGAGCTTAAATGCCTTTGCCGAGCGTACCCTTTAAATACACATGGCAAATATTTCTTCATGGGCCACGTGTGTACCTAAAACTGATGTGTGAATTTTTATGACCAATCTATAACACATTTCCAATCCCTAAAAAAAACCTAAAAAGCAGAAATCCCTGGAAAATATCTATAACCCATTTCCAATTTAAATTTAAATTACTTTACAAAAATTGGAATAGACTTATTTAGATGTGCGAAAGTACCTAAGGTTGAAAACTAATACTCCCTTTGTGCCAAAATATAAGGCGCCTTTAAATTTCGCTGGTCAACGATGTACAACCTTGACCATGATTTCTAGTTATAATATGTCCACGAAATTAGTATAAGGATATACGAAATGAAAGAATTTTGCGAGCCGAATCCAACGGTACGATTTATACATTCTCAATCCATTCAATTTTGTATATATTAATGGTCAAAATTAATCATCAAAGACCAGCACAAAAATAGCGCGCCTTATATTTTGGGACGGAGGAAGTACAAATTGGAAATTGTCCATATAGTATTGTCTACTTTCTGCGAAAAATGAATATTTCAACACCCTATGTGGATATTACATATAATTCTACTTTGGTATCTTGAAATTATTATTGGCAATTTTAAAGAGAAAACTATAACACATTTGCAATGCAAATTTGGATCACTTTCAAAAATAGGCGGAAATTCATTTAAATGGGTGAAAGTAGAAGAAATTCAAAAACAATATTAAAACTTGGGAATTGTTTCCATCCATATGGTCTACTTGGTGTGAAATTGGAGAGGTTCCATTTACGCCATATTCGTTAAAGTAGAGTAACAAAAAGATATTGTTTGGTACTTAAAAAGTTGAAAACTCTTTTTGGTACTTTTGAAATTAAATTTTCATAAGTTTTCTCTTCAAAATTCAAATAAATGTATGCATACTATTCTATTTTACTTGTTTAGCGAGTCTTTTCCAAAAAAGGTGATCCTATCCTTCGTTTGTCGTTGAACGCGGTTAAAATGGACATGTGTACAATGAGTATGCCGAGTGCATATACTCGGCAAACCACAAGTATGCCGAGTGTTTTTTGTCGGCACTCGACAATGTTGCATGTTTGCTAGTGCCCGACAAGCGGGCCTATTCTAGTTGTGTATGCTCTACCTAAGGTATAAACATCGGAGACGCTCTAACCATTTGGTATATAAACAAAACAAAACATGAATGGTTAGCAGTTATTGATCCCTTACTCCTGATTAAAATAAAAGTAGAAATGGAAGAATGGTACTGTCGAGGTAAAAAATAGCACTGGCCCCTAGTTGTGCAGACCTTTTTTTTTGTTGGAAAAGGGGGTAAAATACCGGCCACTGAATCAATTGATGCACACAACTATCTAATTTTGTAGACCAACAAAATAGTTTTCCTTGCAAAGGAAAACAAAATTAGGTTGGAGCTAATTTTGGTTTTCCTACGAAATTGAGGGCTTTAGAAATGCATCTCATGTTTTTTCTTTCTTTTCCGAATGTAATATTCCATAGGAGCTTGACAAGTCTAACACTACGATCCACCAACTTCTTCAAAATTCCTAGAGATAAAAATCATCCATTCTTATATAAATAATTTCACGGTCCGACATCTCCTTCCCTTTGGGCTATTCGAAATTGTTATCTTTTCCAAAATTTATGTGAAATCGAAACGAAACTACTCCGGGGCAACAAACGTTTGAAACTACTGAACTACTGAAGTCCCGAGCAGCGAGCAGCAAACCACCATTAATTCCTTCTCCCCCATCGACCACCGTGTTCCCCGTCAGCTATGGCGTCTCCTCCGGGGCCGGGTTCTGCCAACCGCCCGGCGCCGCTCTCGCCTTTCCCCTCCCGCACCGCCTGCCCTTTCCTCCGGCACCAACACCTTTCCGGCGGCGACGACACCGGCGGCGGCGGCGGCGCCTCCGCGGAAGAGTTCGAAGGAGACGAGGAAAGCATGGACGATGAATACGACGAGCAGGTGGACCACGCGGCCCGTAGCTCGCAGCAGCGACGCGCCTCCTCCTCCTCTCAAGGTGAGTGATAGTCAGTCAACGCAAGGGTTTCCCTGTAAATTATTATGCTGCTTGTAGAACGACATAGATTCGATTTGTGAGAAATTCGAAGCTGTGAATGTTACGTCCACATGATCCCTTAGCAGCAAACTATCTCGCCTTCCTTCCTGCTTCATTCAGTTTTCTTTTTGTGTATCTGAATGAGGCTGATCACTGCTGCTTGCTAGCTCAAACAGCACGAATTGGGATGAATGGAGTGAGGCAAATCCAGGAGGGACAGCAATGGCAATCGCAAAACGGCGGCGGAACCAGGCAATACGGCGACGCTTCGTCTGGAGGAGGAGACGAAGAGCCTGGTTCTTCCACCCCGATGGAGATGAGGGTGGAGGATGGATATGGGATCATTGGCAGAAGAGAGGGAGGCCCTGCATCTAGCTATTGGGACCTGCTCAGAGCACACCTGTCTGACCCGTTGACGTGAGTAGTATCTGCAACAACTGACCAGTGTTGTCTTGAGAATTCAGTTTTTTCCTTGATAAAGGTTGCCTAGCTATTTCTCCTTTTTGATTGACAAATACATACTATCAAGCATTACCTACTATACTATGTAGGATAATGATATTTTCCCACTAATTCATAGTATATGACCAACATGTTAATGTCTATTTATTCATGCTATGCAAGTTTTTGCCTGTTGCCAAACATTAAAATGTATAGCACTTGAGTACCCAAGGTTGGCACCTGGTTGAGATAATAATAGGCATCATAATCGGGATACATTACTCGAACATTTCACTCATTTTTGTAGAGAAGGATCCATTTATATTGAAATGCAACCAAGCAGTGAACTTTTCACTCATTTATCTTCCCATGTCTGAATTTCGCACAACTGCTCTTTGTAGAGGTATTCTCATGGATGATGCAATGATTCTGTCCTGTGGACATTCTTATGGAAGTAATGGGATGCAGCATATTTATAGAATGGTTTGTCCAAGCATTACCTACTATACTATGTAGGATAATGATATTTTCCCACTAATTCATAGTATATGACCAACATGTTAATGTCTATTTATTCATGCTATGCAAGTTTTTGCCTGTTGCCAAACATTAAAATGTATAGCACTTGAGTACCCAAGGTTGGCACCTGGTTGAGATAATAATAGGCATCATAATCGGGATACATTACTCGAACATTTCACTCATTTTTGTAGAGAAGGATCCATTTATATTGAAATGCAACCAAGCAGTGAACTTTTCACTCATTTATCTTCCCATGTCTGAATTTCGCACAACTGCTCTTTGTAGAGGTATTCTCATGGATGATGCAATGATTCTGTCCTGTGGACATTCTTATGGAAGTAATGGGATGCAGCATATTTATAGAATGGTTTGTCCAAGGATCCTTACCGCGTAACAGTGTTTCAAACTTTGGGCTGTAGTTTATTAAAATACTGTCTGCGGTTTAAATAGTCTGTGAGCTCCTGCTTATTGTTGTTTCTCTTTATTGATAACATTAGGATTTCGTTAAGCATAGTTACTTTGTGGCTTTGAAAAATAGTGTTTTTCCTTGTACATATTTACGTGCCTGAACTGCATTTGAATTTTTTGTATGAAATGAAGGCTCCAGTAGCATTATTTTCCATTCATTAGTACACATGTACTAGATCCAAATATAAGGGCTTACCCCCAATTTCCATTAGCATGAAAACTGATAACACAGTGCAACCAGTTCAGAGGTTCCAAAACATCTGAGGAGCTAACCATGTTGTTCCCTGATTACAAGGTTTCATCCCTACTCAACTAAAGCCAAAACCTTAAAATTTATGGCCAAACATCTCGGAGATACTTTGTAGTTATCCATTTGTTGTCACCATGAGTAGCAACCTCTGGTGAACTTTAATTTACCACTGTTTAAGTTTCCAAAAAAAAAACTTTAATTTCAAAGTACTTTAACAATTCTGAAAGATGGTTAACCTGCTATTACAACAGTAGTTAAAGTGGGGTTATCGAAATTACGAATGCACGTGAAAGTGATATATAATTGTTTCTGTCCTTGCCATTCAGAAAGCTTGCGGAAAATGTGGTCAGCCAATTACTGAGGACTCCATTCGACCAAACCTGGGTATGGACTTAAATTTCTGTAAGATTTCTAGGGGTTACTTTCAGCTATCTTACATAATTCAGCGCTTTTCCAATGTACTGAGTTTGCGCTTCCTTGCTTTTTACTAGCTTCCTTGATGTCCTGTTAATCCTAAGATCTTTTCTCTTCACCATGTTTTCAGCTCTTCGCCTTGCAGTCCAGGCATTTAGACGCGAGGAGGAGTCAGCAAAAACACTGAAAAGAAGAAGAGATCGCCTTGAACAGGTATGCTCTTTTTCCCAGCTGACATTAACCAATGTCTGATTAGGAAGGTTCATGTGTTACATGATGTTCTTAAATCTGTTCTCTGTCTCTCTAAAATGAGGACAAAAATGGCAACGACGATCCGAATCCGACCGAGCTCTCCAGAGGAAAAGGCGTTCAGTATCCCTTCGCTGTCTTCGACCGGGTCATAATCAAGGTATTTGTCTCTTTAGTCATCATCTTAGCAAGCACACTTTTGTTCCCTCCGTCTTTTCCTATTATTCGCGATGACTGAAACAAGTTTCATCAGGGAAACAAGAGGACCCCGGAACGGTTCGTGGGGCGCGTGGCGGTCGTGACGGCGCTGTGCCTGAACGGATGGTAGGAAAGTTTATCTGCTTGTTAACCTGAACATCTTTCTGAGACTGAACATGGCGATCATCTGTTGCCGCCCGTGTCGAACAGGTATGTGGTAAAGACTCTGGACAACGCGGAGAGCGTGAAGCTGCAGTACCGTTCCTTGGCGAAATTCACCGACAGCTGCGGCAGCGAGCCTTCTTCTGTGGTCTCAAGCAATGCCCAAAACGCAAGCTGGCTGTGAGTTGCAAAAGCAGATACACAATTGCTTTGTAGTAGAAGGTGCCAATGATGTGTCGTGGTCATTCAGATTGGATCGCCTCCCCCTCATTTGTGTTTCCAGGAGGAGGTAGTCGAGCGGGAGGAACATTTATCTTTTGTTGTAGCCAATCTCGTGCCAAGCTTTATCCTGCTCTTCTTTTCTGCGAAGCGTCGTACACTGGTACTGGTAGCAATAACGAGGTTGCATTTGGTGTCAGTGTCTTTGCAGATTTTTTTTTTTTGAACCAAGTGTGTTTGCAGATCTTTGTAGAACACTATTTCGGTAATGTTATCAGGTTGGTGGTTGGACATTTGGACCAGAGGCTACATAAGGAAAAGAGGATATCGAAAGGGGGAAATATGCATGGTGCCAACAATGGGCAACGGCACATAGAAGTTTGCCTGTCCAAAAAAACACACAAAAGGAAGTTTGGTGAAACGAGCATTCAGGATAAATGATAAGTTTCTTTTTAAACATATGTTGTAAGTTTGTGCTTTTTGGGAGACATGTAAATCAATATAGGCAACTCCTTTTTTATCTTCACGACGCGCCTTCTTCAACGGCGGTCCTCCCCTCGCTCTTTCTCGTAGTGGACCTATGTGTCTCACCTTGCTTGTCACTCAGCCTTGTCTGATTCCTTCTAGCACAATTGTCGGTGACGCACACCATGCCCCCTCCTCCCTTACTAAGGTCTCGACTTGTTGCAACGCTAGCTCCCCTCCAATGTGGTTGTGGCTGTCACGCCTAGAATTGTACTCGGTTCACGTGTCATCACGCCGGCCTCCACCATGGACCACCGACACCTATGAACCTCCTTAACTGGCGACGACGATGCTCTAGATGTAATATCACCATCGACATCCATCGTCAGATACTCAGATCACCATCTTGTTGATCTGGCGCTACAATGTGAAGTCCACTACCCAAATGTAGCATCTTGCAATCACTAACCCTGATTCGCAATGGTCGGGCACCGTCACTCCGGACCAGGGGCGGACCCAAGTGCAGCTGTGTGGGGGCCTAGGCCCCCACTCAATTTTTTGATTTCCTATGGTATTTCTTCATATTTTAAAGTTTTTTTTTCAGATTTTGTAAATTTATATAAGGAATGCCCCAGTCAATTGATTTGCCCCCCCCCCCCCTAATTTTTTCTGGGTCCGCCCTGCTCCGGACCGACCAGCAATGCCGGTGAAAATCTCCAGAAGGTACTGCATTAATTTTCTTTTACATGGTAAAATTTACCGCATTTCTTTTACTGAATGGCGAGTCAGCTCCTCCTTCGTCCCTTGCGAGAAAAGGGAAATGACAACAGTGAGGGATGGACAACCCTTCCCACCAACCGAATTACCGAACGCCCGCCAGGTGCAGTCACATCCGCCGTCCGATCGATCCCGTTCCAGAAGAATCGCCTCCGAATCAACGGCGGCAGCGCGCGTCAGCCCGCGCCGCGAGAGCCGCTCGTATAAATCTCCCGGCTACCCCCCAAATCCAACCTCTCTTTTTTCCCGTCTCTTCCCACCCTCCGAGCCAACAGGGGAGACCGCGGCGGCGAGAGGCGTTCCTGCTGCTAGAGTTTTGATTGATTGGTTCTCCACCGCCGCGGCCAGCCATGGAGAGGGAGCTCATGGAGACGTTCGAGGCGGCGAAGAAGGCGGCCGACGCGGCGGCCGAGGAGGACGGCGGCTCCTCCCCGGAGGCCGGCCGCTGCCTCGACGCCCTGCGCAGGCTGCGCGCCTTCCCCGTCACCACCGAGGTCCTCGTCTCCACGCAGGTGAGATCCGGATTCTGTGGCTGGGGATGAATTCGTCTATTCGTGGCACCCTCTCTCTGTTTTTTGTGTGTGGCTTCCGGAGGATGCGTGCGGCGGCGGCGACCAACCTTTGAGGACAAATTGCGAGTGCAATGCGCCCCATTGCGTTCAAATTGGATTCTTTGAGCCTTTCGGCTCAGTTATCTCTGTCAAAATTTACCGTGTGTGGAGGACATGCGGCTGTTCCCTTCTTTAGGATAAAGAAGAGATGCCAAAAGTTGTATTGGAATTAGATCTTGTGGGTGCATATCGCTTCTTTTTCCTCTTTTTTATACCTGGGATTGATGTGTTCTTTTAACGGGCGTTCTGTGTCAGGAAAGTTTGGGTTGAATCGTTTCGAGATGAACAAAAAAAAATTAAAATTCTGTGTTGGTGGACTGTTTTCACCTTGATATGGATCAGATTGACGCTACTAGTTTCATCTTAATTGGGATTCTGCATAAAGTGGTCTCCGAATGATGATGCTTTTGGGTTGCCAACAAATAGAATGTGTACTGATGAAGAAGGAATGTAAAAAAGCATGTCTTGGTAGTCATTGAGCCTGTCTTTGATTGGTCTGATCAAGCACAGGTTCAGTATTTGGCTGTAGAAGTATGCCAAATATGTGATAACTTGTTTGTCTAATAAGATATCTTAGTTTCAAATTTCACGAAATAAGAACAGATAACAGTTAGCTGGTCTTTCCTCAGGACTTGGTGTTTTCATGGAGTTTTTTTGGCCTTGTACCCTGTCTTTTGCTAGCATGGCCTTTGAGTACTCTTGCCAATTTTCCTGAAGAAAATGTGTTGGTCTTTGGTTTAAGTGTTGATGTGAAAATTTGATTTGGTAAGAAAAGCGTGCAGAATATGAACAATTCAGATGTAAGAAATCTTCTATATTATTCGGGAAAGCCATGAATTACAGGAGCTTTAGGTTGTGACATCCCGCACAACTTTCCTGAAAATCCACGTTGCAGTAGGGTTATTAAACTAGTCATTACTCTATTCTCAACTTGCCATTTTGTGTAAATCTCATCTGAACTTGTAACGGCTTCCTGTCGTTTAAGTTAAGGTGCATCTTACTTTGCAAACTTCCCAGTAGTCAGTTTCTCTTCGAGCCAGCCACCGACACCAGAATTCGCCAGCTATAGTCTTTAAAGTTTAATTTAGTTTTCAGACCTTTGTGATTTAAAACTAGGTAAGCTGGTCTATAATGGAAACTCTTTTGAATGTATAGAGATATTTTAAAAAATCCTTCCAAAACACCTACATAAGTACCCTTGGGCAATGGGCCTAAAAATATAATTATTCTGAATCAATTTTTAGGAGACTAGGACGCCTAAAGAGGCTGCAGTGACAGTTTATTTCATGTGTGAGTTGCCTTTCAGAGACTGGGTAATTGTGTAATCCAATTTATAAATTAGTTTTGCTGGATCTTTCTTGCATTTGTGAAAAAGTATATCTAATTCCGTAAGGCTGAAAGGTATTCTGAGCATGAGCCAGAAATGGATAAAAACTAGTTATGAGCAATGGTACTACTTTTGATGGTCTGCATTTAATAATTGCGCTTGGTTGGGGTTTTGTGAAACAGCTTGTGCAAATTGAATTGCTAAGCAAGTTTTTGTTTAACTACAGAAACTTAGTTCACAATTCTAATACTTTGTTATTAAACATCTGCTTTCCCTGTTAACTGGTTACTGTTAGTTTCTGTTGGCTATTTTCCCCACAGCTCTTTACGGCTAGGGGATCTTCGACTTACCGATTATGTTCTGTTTTTTCAGGTTGGCAAACGTCTTCGGTACCTTACTAAGCACCCCCACTCAGACATACAGGCGGTGGCTACAGAACTTTTTGGGTACTGGAAGAAGGTTGTTATTGAAGAGACAGGAAAGAAAAACGGCACATCAGTGAATGGAAAATCAGATAACTCTGCAGCTAAGGCTGAGAAGTCTCAGCCTATTAAGGTTGAGAAAAATTCTACGTCGACAACTGTGAAGGCTGAAAAGAATCCTATGTCGCCACGTGTGAGGGCTGAAAAGAATCCTTTGTCGCCAAGTGTGAAGATTGAGAAAAAAGAAGTGAGTGTGAAGGTTGAGAAGACTCTGAATAATGATTCCAAAGTTCAACATGTCAAGGTAGAGAAGGTTTCGAAGGAAGTCAGTAGAACTGATACAAAGAAGCCATCTTCTGTTACAAACGGTCCACCAAAGCTAACATCCCTTGTCAGATGCAATGATGCTGCTCGGGATAAATACAGGGAGCTTCTTGTAGAGGCCTTCGTCAAGGTCTCCCCAGAAACTAGCAAGGAAGACAGAGAGGAAGTGAGGGACCTCTTGGATCAGGTAGACGCGTGCGACCCATACAGAGTGGCTGTGACAGTGGAGTCGGCGTTGTTTGAGAAGCTAGGACGTTCCACTGGGACTCACAAGATGAAGTACAGATCGATACTGTTCAACCTGAAGGCCGATAACAACCCTGATTTCCGGCGGAGGGTTCTGTTGGGCGAAGTGAAACCTGGGGATCTTGTGGACATATCCCCCGATGAGATGGCCAGTGACGCGAGGAAGCTCGAGAACAAGCAGATCAAGGAGAAGGCTCTGTTTGACTGCGAGCGCGCGTCTGCACCCAAGGCGTCGACCGACCAGTTCAAGTGTGGGAGGTGCGGGCAGCGGAAGACTACCTACTACCAGCTGCAGACCAGGAGTGCTGATGAGCCGATGACGACGTTCGTCACGTGCGTGAACTGCGACAACCACTGGAAGTTCTGCTGAGCACCGACTTAGCTGTACTTGTAGGGTGTCAGTCCTGTTAGCGATGTCATTTGAAGAATCTGACAGGCAGGTGTTTTTCGTACGTTTTAGGAGCCTGTTTTATTTTCTTTCTTCTTCTTTCTTTGAGGACCTGATTTATTCAGACTGTACTAGTTGACCGCATAAATGTTGTTGGCTTATTTGCCATACCTGCTGTAACTTTTATGAGGAGATAGTTCTATGTTGCTAAACTGGGATAGTGGGAGCACTGACGCAGAAAATATGTTGTTGTTCTCGTGGAGATGGAGACATGGTGGGTGTGTCAGGTGTTCAAGCCTGATGTGTACTAGTAGAAGTTTACTTATGCCAATGCGGAGAGCTGGTGGATCGCACTGTGAAGTGAAGCTTCCTGTTGGTGACATGAGAATCGGAAGCTATTCCATTCTCGTGTGAATCGAAGCTAATATTTTATTTGTACTTCAAAGACGGTGCAAGGTGGATGCACATACGGAGTGGTGCTAACAGCTTTTACAGGTGAATGAAAAACATTATACTTTTGTGTTCAAGCAGCTATAAAACCATCGCCCTACACATTTTGAGCCTGACTATACGAAGCCTATTGCTTTCGTTCTTTATCTTGAAGACTATGGCATCAGCATGCTGAGTGTATTAAGAAACTGATGTATGTTTGGCCTGATCATCCAATGCCCTGGTATTTCAGAGGATCCTTTCTAGCTACAGCTTCAGCTAAGACTTGACAATCTGTTAGTAAATTGGGATAAGGGATTTCCATAGCTTTAGCAACTTGAGCAACCAATTGCAAAGCTTGAGCCTTTGCCTGCCAATCTGGCAACAGATATGGCCTTAACGAAGGCCACCTGGTTGCATTCATTGTTGAGACGGTGCATAAATGTTCCTTAGTCCAGCTTTACTCCTCACGTCTGCATTAAGATCACAACCAGTTGAGCAACATTTCCTGATATTTTTCATATTTGGTGCTTGCTCAACCCTTCTTCTGTCGACAGTAAGTGGAACAGGAGCAGCAGGGGTCACCGAAGTTTTCTACGCCTGCATTCCGAAGAGCTTTCAGTGCATACAGAACATGCGGAGGACTGCAAAAATGTTCTATTGAGAGATGATCGTTTCTAGCTTTCCAAATGTTCCATAAGAGATAAGAAGATGCTTGGGAAATATGGGCAATATTTTAAATCTAAATTTTACGAAGCGGCATAAAATGCGTAACGGCATAACTGATGAAATAAACTGCAAACAACAGTGCATACCACCATCTTTAGGCAGTTCATATTAACACAAAATGCAGTGCACATGTGGTGTATAGTTTTAACCAAAGCAAGTCCAGGAGCAGTTCATATGCGCGGCATAGTGCACAGGTCGTGTAGAATTCACAGTGAGTCTGTTGATGTCCTCAAACACTGGAAGCGTGCTGGTTCGGTGCAGACTTGAGGCAGTGCTTGGATGCATTGCAGAGCAGTGCACTTCAGTAGTAGACAGGTTCGGATGACACGATACTCGCACAGGTTTGAGAGAGAGAAAACAATAGAGATAGTGGTAAATTCGTGTATAAACCACAAGTCACGACAATCATGCAAAAATCCGCGAGTGCGCTTTATGTGTGTGATGCAGTGATTTGTGTGTTTCTTACATTTTAGAAAAACAACAAGAGTTTCCATCTTATTTTATTTTATGTTATTTGAAACGGGGGCAAAACTATTGTCCCAATCTATTAATTAAGAATAAGAGAATTGCCCAGTTAATTAACGGAAAACCGGGTGAAAATCGTTACAACAAAGTAACACAAGCGAACAACTCCCAAAGCAAGCAACCGACTGACTAGCCAAACCAGCAAACTCTCCCAACCAACTACAACCACGACCAGACGACACATGGAACACCACGTCGAAAAGAAAAACTCCACAAAACGGACACGACAATCTGAACAGGGCCCATCTATCAAGAAGTTGCAGAAGCTTTTCTTGCGCCGCGAATTATCTTTCTCCTTCCGAGAGACTTCTCCACCTTCCCAATAACACCATCTGAATATTTCCTCACCAAGACGCAAGCAATCTTCTTGCCATATCCAAGGCTAGCCGCCTCCAAATCACCCACCAATTTGGACTAAAGGTTGTGCACTAACTTTGGGATTTCAGAATGTTAGTTGGTCCTCTTGTGGGCTGAAATTTCCAATTGTCGCCCACCAATTTTAAAGCTATAAGGAAAAAAATGCTTAAGTGATGTTTTCTGAAAGATCCAGCAAATGTTACTTTTCAACTGTATGTAGGGGAAACTTATACGGATGTCGTATCCGGACGTACATCCGGAAACGAACAGAAAATAAAAGGACCATGGTGACGAACCAGCCACCCTCGTGGCACTGATTTAGCACCCCCTGTGATGCAGAATGACGGCTCCGCCTCAAAGAATCATGGTCGTCACGCTTCCGAGGCCGCCGCCGTGCACACCCACCGCCTCACCGATCCGGGGCCGCCGCAAAAAATAAACGAAGTTAACCAAAAGCATCCATGGCTCGGTCAACACCACATGCAACGAAATACATGCATCTTTGTGGATCGAAGTTAACCAAAAGGTCTCCCTTTTGAACAAACACCACTGTAATTTCACTTTTGAAAACACACATACAGGATTTTTCTTCTACTCCCTCTGGTCCGAAATAATTAACGCAAGAAGTGAGCTACGGCAGTATAAAACTATACGGGGCTGGCGACAATCAATTGGACAGGAGGGAGTATTATTTTCACAAGTTCTTTATCTAGCAAGTTATCCATTACACTAGTACTTACATGATCAAAACATGTAATTTTGGGCAAACAACATTATAATTCTGGTCTTGAAATGGTGCATAGTGGATTTTGTGTCTTTTAAATTTCCTGGCTTAATGCTAGTGATAGTATTCTCTCCGTTCTAAATTAGGTGACTTCCATTTGTCCAAATGTGGATGTATTTATACTTATAACAGATGCACAAATGAAAGTCATTAATTTGGAACGGAGGGAGTAGCAAATTGAACTAGTAGCCCACGTGTAAAGCTCATTAACGATTTCATCTATGGGTTCGGGTGATTTTCCTCGTGCCACGTGTCATCTTATGACCGAACGAAAATTTGATTTATGACGAATTCCTAATCAGTCGATTGTTAAATAGACACCCCTATATATATTTTTTGGGAGTGTCTAACCAGCAGCTAGCTGTTTCGTTTTTCAGAAACAGACAGTTTTCTGAACCAATAGTATAATGACAGCTGTACTCGTAAATGACTAAGAAAAACTAATGAGTTTCTGTCTGTTTTACATTCCCGCCAAACAGACACATTTTTGTTTCCCTCAGTCTTTGAGTCGCCGCAAAAATCTGGACTACCAGACTCTGTTTTTTGAGCTCTGCCCGGTTCACAGCTAATGCTAAAAAAGGCCTGCTACACAGCTAAGAACAACTCGTTCAGTTTCTGAAACCTACAGATACGGGCTCAAATACTACTCTTCTTCTCCAGCAAAAGCCCAGTCCAGAACTACTCTTCTTCGCCAGCAAGAAAGAGAGGTACATGCTCACCAACTCCACCCCATCCTGCCGCTGCTTCGCTCCTCTAGATCGAACAGCCAGAGTCTTCAACCCCTGCGAATCGACAGTCTCTCCTGCAACCCCGCAAACCACCACTCACTGCATCGACGATCGCACCAGCCCGCAGAACACCACTCCCTCCATCGCGCCACATAAAAAAAAAAGAATGGCTAAGTAAATGAGACAAACACGCTGAGGGGGAGCTGAGTCAAAGACTGATATTGGTGCAAACAGATAGAAACCGGACGGATGAAAAAGTGTCAAACCTTGTATGCCAGCACCACCCCGCTACAAAATCTAACTCATCTCGCCACATACAAAAAAGAGAATGGCTAGTAAATGAGACAAACACGCAGAGGGGGAGCTGAGACAAAGAATGATATTGCACAACAGATAGAAATCAGACGGATGAAAAAGTGTCAAACCTTGTATGCCAGCACCACCCCGCTACAATCAAACACTGAAAAAAGGTTTCTCTTCCTTTACACGGGCTTGGAACCGGCTACCAACTTATAAGATGGTGGGGGGAGTTGCCCCGCCCAAATACCCCAAGAAAATAATGAAAACAGACTGAGCAAATAAGACGGATAAAATGAAAATTGAAGGTACTGAATTAATGAGAAACTTAGGCGAGTGAAATGCCAATATTGAGATATTGAAGTAATGAGTGACCGATGCCGAAGAAAATGAGAGACTGGAAAAATGAAATGACAGAATGAATGAAATAATGAGAAACTACAAAATTAAATGACTAAGATAACAAATGAAAAGAAGAAAACGAGACACTCAAGAATGCACATAATGAAGTAATGAGAGACTAAAGTAATGCCGAGAAACGAGTGAAATGAAGAAAATTAGAGACTAAAGAAATGCCGAAAAATGGAGTGACTGAATGAATGAAATAATGTGGGACTACAAAATTAATTACTAAGATACCAAGTGAATTGAAGATAATGTGACTCAACAATGCAGTGAATGAATGAAATAATGAAAGAATAAGAAAATGAGAGAGGATAATGAGACACTGAAGAAAATATAAAGAGTCTGACAAGAAAATGAGCACTCAAGAATGAAATAATGTAAACTAACAAAATGAGAGACTGAAGAAACTTAATGAATGAATTAATGAAAGAATACACAACGAAATGACAAAGAAACCGAGTGAAATGCAAATAATGAGGGACTGACAAAATGAAGTGACTCAAATAATTAAGTAATGAGGTAAGAAAAAATGAGATAATGAAGAAGATACTGAATTTTCCAATGCCGAGAAATGAAAAAAACTGAAATAATGAAGTAATGAGAGACTGAAAAATTGAGAGACTGGATGAATGAAGTAATGAGAGACTAAAGACTGAGAGACTTAACGAAAAATAACTGAGAGAATATATTGAGACTGGATAAATTAAATAATGAGAATAATTAAATGAGAGACTGAACAATCTTAATGAATGAATTCAAAGACAATAAATAACTAAATGACTAAGAAATGCATACAAATGAAGTGACTCAATTAATGAAATTATGAGAGAATGAGATAATATACTGAATTTTCAAATGCAAGAAATAAACAATATTTTGCATCATATCTGATATGTACTTCTTTTGCGATAGTAATGTGACAATTTCCTCTTTGTAAAAGCACAATACGTTGTGTTGCCATGAAACTCATGAAGATTGTCATCTCACTATCTGATAGCAAAATATTTTGGGTTGTTCATGTGGTACTGTGATATTTTCTCCAATCTGTGATAATTCTCTCTTTGCAACGGTATTGTGATATTTCTCTTTTTAAAAGCAGAAATACCTTCTGTTGCCATAAAGAGTGGTTTTTCATCTAAATCACTGTCAAGAATTCATATAACATTTGCTCTAGTTTTATGTGTTCTCCAAAGATTAACTCGACCATTAATGAAAGAGTATTAGTATCTAACTAACCCATTGCAGATGATAGCACCTACAACAACAACAACAACAACAACAACAACAACAAAGCCTTTTTTTCCCAAACAAGTTGGGGTAGGCTAGAGTTGAAACCCATAAGATCTCGAAACCAGGTCATGGTTCTGGCACATGGATAGCTAACTTCCACGCAGCCCTATCCATGGCTAGTTCTTTGGTGATATTCCAATCCTTCAGATCTCTCTTAACAGACTCCTCCCATGTCAAGTTTGGCCTACCACGACCCCTCTTAACATTCTCATCCCGCTTTATCCGTCCGGTATGCAATGGCGCTTCCGGAGGCCTACGTTCTATATGACCAAACCATCTTAGACGGTGTTGGACAACCTTCTCTTCAATTGGTGCTACCCCAACTCTCTCACGTATATCATCATTCCTAACTCGGTCCTTTCTTGTGTGGCCACATATCCATCTCAACATGCGCATCTCCGCTACACCTAACTGTTGGATATGTCGTCTCTTGGTCGGCCAACATTCTGCGCCATACAACATCGCAGGTCGAATCGCCGTCCTATAGAACTTGCCTTTTAGCTTTTGTGGCACTTTCCTATCACAGAGGACGCCAGAAGCTTGGCGCCACTTCATCCAACCAGCTTTGATTCGATGACTCACATCTTCATCGATATCACCATCCTTCTGGAGCATAGACCCCAAATATCGGAAGGTGTCTTTCTCAGGTACCACCTGTCCATCAAGCCTAACCTCTTCCTCCTCGTGCCTAGTAGTACTGAAACTGCACCTCATGTACTCAGTTTTGGTTCTACTAAGCCTAAAACCTTTCGATTCTAGAGTCCGCCTCCACAGCTCTAACTTTCTATTAACCCCCGCTCGACTATCGTCAATTAGCACCACATCATCCGCAAAGAGCATACACCATGGGATATCTCCTTGTATATCCCCTGTGACCTCATCCATCACCAAAGTAAAGAGATAAGGGCTCAAAGCTGACCCCTGGTGCAGTCCTATTTTAATTGGAAAGTCATCGGTGTCGCCATCACTTGTTCGAACACTTGTCACAACATTATCATACATATCCTTAATGAGGGTAATGTACTTTGTTGGGACTTTGTGTTTCTCCAAGGCCCACCACATGACATTCCGTGGTATCTTATCATACGCCTTCTCCAAGTCAATGAACACCATATGAAGATCCTTCTTCTTCTCCCTGTATCTCTCCATAAGTTGTCGTACCAAGAAGATGGCTTCCATGATAGACCTCCCAGGCATGAAACCAAATTGAATTTTGGTCACGCTTGTCAATCTTCTTAAACGGTGCTCAATGACTCTCTCCCATAGCTTCATTGTATGGCTCATCAACTTGATTCCACGGTAATTAGTGCAACTTTGAACATCCCCCTTGTTCTTGAAGATTGGCACTAATGTACTCCGCCTCCATTCTTCAGGCATCTTGTTTGACCGAAAAATGAGGTTGAAAAATTTAGTTAGCCATACTATCGCTATGTCTCCAAGGCCTCTCCACACCTCGATGGGGATACCATCAGGGGCCTACCTAAATACAAAACAACATGAACCAGGAAGAAATACACAGATGCTAGCACCCACGCCCCGCTTAAAAAAACATTAGAACAGATAGTACAAGAGGCATATAGTGCTCTCAGACATGTTTCATAAATGATGTTTCTGACTGAACAAAAATGTCACTGGGCAACTAGATAGAGCTAAAGATGAATCTAATATATATTGTTAAAGTAAATACATGCTAGAAAATTCCTGGCTTCCTTGAAAGTAGAGAAAAATTCATCGAGTGGCCCGAAAACTGAAGGCATTTAGAAGTGTATCAACGCCCTTAGTTCAGAAAGGGTTTTCTGGATAGGACTGCTGTCAGCAGTAGAAGCATTTGCATGAAAAAGGGTTCTTCAAGGAAATTATACAGTACCTAATTTTTTTTCAGAAGTAGTGCTATAAATTAGAGCCCTGCAACTCCCATGATCATAGTGAAGGAGCAGTTTTACATACACTGGATAGATCTTAAGACAACAGAAATCCCCGCAATAAAAAAGTCTATGTCATAGCTCATGAGAATCACACTCCTGTTTGAATTGATGAAAGCATAAAAAAGTTATAGACCATGCACCAAAAATAACTACAGAAGTACTATAATTAACAATGCTCTAAGACAATCAAAACAAAGATATTCTTGGACATGCAAGGACAACAGGTATAATAGCCAACAGGCGTTACACATAATGAGGGGGTAATAAAGTACACAGACTTGTAAAGAACAGCATACATTTGAACCAGATGATGCTGAAGATTTCTCGACACTTCATACATAATTCTCCGAAGCACCATATCTCCGACATACTGGATAACCTTCAAGGCAGGGCAAAATTTACCCAATACCGATGGCCAACCATCTGCCACACTTAGATGCATAATACCACTGAAAGAACACCACCCCTCTGAGATAAAATGGAAATGCTATCAGCCAAGTTGCACAAATGATGTTTCTGACTGAAAAAAAAATTTAGTGGGCAACTGGATTGAGCTAAAAGATGAATCTAATATATACTGTTAAAGTAAATACCCGCTAGCACATTCCCAGCTTCCTTGGAAGTTGAGAAAAATTCATCGACTGGCCCAACAACCACCAGGGGTTGCAGCTTCAATGCATCTCACATACTTTGTTCAGGAAACACTTATAAAAGACATAGATGAACATGCCTCAGGGGCTGCAGCTTAAATGAATCTCGCATACTATGTTCAGGATCTTCACAGGCATAGTAGCAGGAAATTCAGAAGGAATATGTACAAATTCCGTAGGAACTTAAACGAACACAAATCTAAGCTACGGATCCAAGATTTTAAGGAGGAAAAACATACTCAATGGGGCACCAGTACCGGGTGAATCCACATATGTGGAGACGCGGTCGCCAAAACAAAAGTCCGCTCCCGATCGACTTGTACGACGGCTCATTCCCTGACTGGCGGTAAGGAAGTCCTCAATGGCGGCGCAAGGATGAAACGGTGAGGGGATTGAATCAGGCGGCGGGCGTCCCATTCAGCATGTGCGGCACCTCTAACATGAATCGTCATCACATCTAGCGGCCCCGAGCAGCCCAATACTACGAAATCAGATAACAAAATCAAGCAGAAGGAGGGGGCGCGTGAAAGGGGGGAGGAGCAGAAGCGGAATGCCCATCTCGCCGGCGACGCACAAGCCTTTCGGACTCGCGACTCGCCGGTCTCTTCGCCACCGGACGTCGATGGACGCGAGCCGCGCCTCTCTCCAACGAAGTTAACTCCGGCTCCGCCGTCACCGCTATCTTCCCCGGCCGTATCTTGAACTCGCGAGGCACCGCCCCCGACCGGCACCGGCTGGGCTGGCTGAGGCGACAGCGTCTCCGCCATGGTTGTTGCCTCTCTCTCCCTCTGTGTGAAACGACTCGAAGCGGTGCCAAATGAAAAATTAAAAAAGAACTCAAAAAGATGACTCATTGACTCAACCGGGAAACAGAGAAAAAAGGAAAAAATGAGGGCCGCACGCTGAGATTGGCGAGGGTCCAAAAAGTGTCTATTTCCCAATTGCAAAACAGCTGGCTGTTAATTAGGAAAAGTGTATATTTTTGTTAAAAGGAGATCTCCACAATTGTTTTCAAATAATATGAACAACCAACCCAATCATTAACGATTTCATCTATGGGTTCGGGTGATTTTCCTCGTGCCACGTGTCATCTTATGACCGAACGAAAATTTGATTTATGACAAATTCCTAATCAGTCGATTGTTAAATAGACACCCCTATATATATTTTTTGTTAAAAGGAGATCTCGTAATTGTTTTCAAATAGTAATATGAACAACCAACCCGATCTTGAGATCTGTGATAATTCGTATGGATTACTCTAAATCCTGGATCGCATCCACCAAACGTGGGCAAACGGGATTCCTCAATCATGCACCCACGCTGCCTGCCTACCTGGCGTGGCGTGAAGCAACAGACAGTAAATTTGAACTGGCCCAACTTTTCTTTTCTTCGGAGACAAGTTGATGAATTCAAACACCGACGCCCATGTTCCGAGAATATCCGTCCGTTGAAACGAGATGCCATCAGGCCATCCGTCCCAGCGCGATATTTCGACGCCCGAAATACCGAGAGTGCCCCTGAACCGACCCGTCCTTTTAGGAAGGCCCGGTCGTCTCGTCTCCACCGATCGATTATTCCCCACACGGCTTCCACCGCAGCCCCACAAGCCGCACCCGCCCGCACGAGCACCGCCGCCCGCATCTACCAACCGACGAAACCCTAACCCTAGCTCCCCCGCTCCCATGGCGGAGCGCCGAGGCTGAGCGCAGCCCCACCCGATCGCGCGCAAGGATGGATTGAGCGGGTCCGTGGGCATGGGTCCGAACCCTAGCCTGGAGAAGATGGCCGCCCCCGGCGCCGCGCCGAGGGGACGCATCGTGCGGATCCTCGTGCACGACGCCGACGCCACCGACTCCTCCTCCAGCGAGGACGAGGCGCCGTTGCCGCCGCAGCCGCCACCGGAGGAGCGGCAGCGGCGGGGGGAGGGGCAGGGGAGGAGGAAGAAGCGCCGCGTGATGGAGGCCACCACCGGGGGGAGGTGGGATCCTCCGGCGGCGGGGTCCTCCTCCTCGTCCTCCTGGGAGAGGAGGCCCAAGGTCAGGTACTGCGGCGTGCGGCAGCGCCGCTGGGGCAAGTTCGCGGCCGAGATCCGCGACCCCTGCCAGGGCCGCCGCCTCTGGCTTGGCACCTTCGACACCGCAGAGGAGGCCGCCGCCGCATACGACGCCGCCAAGATCCGCATCCGCGGGGACGCCGCCAAGAACCGCGTCACCAAAATCCGCATCCACCACAACGGCGAGCCCGTCGATTTCCCCCCTTCCGCCCCTTACTCGCCGCCGCCGGTTGAGCATGCCAAGCCAGCCATCTCGCTGCCCCCGCCTCCACCAGAGCCAGCCATCTCGCCACCACCGCCCCCGCCACCAGAGCCTGCCGAGCCGACCATCTCGCCGCCGCCTCTACCAGCTACGCCGTTCACCCTCCCGTTGAAGCTGAGGCTGAAGCTTTCCTGTCCTCCGCAGGGGAAGGAGAAGGGTTGGAATTGGTGCAATTCAGGGGAGGTGAAGGAGGAAGATGGTAGCTACGCAGAGGAGGTGAAGGAGGAGGATGGTGTGACCTGTGCAGGCGATGTAAAGCTCGAGGATGTGAGCTGCACAACGGAGGTGAAGGTCGAAGCTGGCACCTTTGCAGGCGAGGCGAAAGAGGTGGGCGGTAGCTCTGAGGTCCAGGCGGTGAAGCCGGTGTGGGCGATCATCACCGGGAAGCGCAAGAAGCGGTCAGGCTGTGGCACCCGCGTTGGCGCCCTCCACGCCTCCTCCGTCTGTGTGGAGGAAGTTGGCGGGACCTGAAGGTCCAATTATCCGTAATTACTATCGTTAGAGCTTTCCTGTTTTACCTAGCATCGTTAGAACTTCGTGTCCTGTAATTTCTGTCCGTGTTAAACTTCTTGATGTGAAAACTTGTCATATGATTGCTGATGATTTGATGTATATACCACCCTGTTGATATAGTCTGATGTGTAAGGAAACTGATTTGCTACATCCAGAATAAAATTCTTCTATGAGATATGTAGCTGCCATCTTGGATCAATACGAAGGATGGTTGGAAATTTGGAAACTATGGCAGTCTTTTGTAATTCAGAATATGACATAGTCTTTGTGAATTCATCTGCAAAACAAGTGTGCTTCTGCCAATTATATAAGTGCAATTAAAGCATATTTGTCCTATGTGTCGTTGCCAAGGATCACATTTGTTTTCAGTTAGACGACCTATGTTACCTTTGTTATGCGCCAATGTCATGTCCTTGTTCACATCACCATATCTTGATTATATTTCCTATTAAACTGACTTGGTAGAATATTGGATCAATAGGAAAGATGATGTGGAACTATGTCGGTCAGTTGTAATTTAGAATTTGTGATCGTCTTTGTGAACTCTTCAGTGAAACAAATGACCTTCTGCATGTTATATCAGTACAGTAGAAGCAGGATTGTCCTATGCGTCCTTGCCAAGATTCGCCGTTATTTTCAGTTGGACCTTTGTAAGCTTTTCTATAGGACAGTGTCATATCCTAGTATTAACATCACCAAAACATGATTATATTCGTTATTGAATGACTTGCTAGAATATGAATAAGTTTTGGTATGTGTCAATGTCATCTCCTAGCATTATCCATCACCATGACATGATTCTAGTTCTTATTTAATGGCTTGTTAGAATATGAATCTTGGTGACAGTATATGATGTTATGATAGTAGTAGATGCTTCATCTAATTTTGTAGCTGAAGTTGGCGACATCTTATAGCTTTAATCTGGAGTTGTTTCGGTGTTTGTGGTTTTTAAGTGTATTAGGTGTTTTCCTTGTATCTGCACAACCTTTTCTTTTGTACTGGTGCATATGGAACGATGTTCAGTTTGGCATCTGTGTGTAACAGTCTTTGACGAACTCATGCAAAACGTTTTTTGCTACCGCACTCGCCTCTTTCTGCATCGTCGATTCATGCTAGAGTTTTGCATCATCTGTTCATATGGTTAACCTGAAGGCTCTCTATCGACGTGAGTGCAAGTGAAAAACTGTTGTTCAGAGCTAGGCTTGTCATTGTTACTTGTTTCTCTGCTTGTCTCACCAGTCACCACTATGGCTAGCTGGAATAATTAGAATCACTGTGACCATCCTCATTATTATCATTTTGAGGGGCTATAATATTTTTTGTCAAACAGGAAGTTTAATAATTGTTTGTACAGTGCAGTAATTTAGATATGACAACATAGTATTTCTGTAGGTACAGCTACAAGTACTGTAGGGCTACATGTTGACTATTCACTAGAAATAAGGAATCCAATTTATAGTATTATGTAAATGAACAATCTGGGTCCTGTGTTGATGGCTTCCGGGGCCAGAAGATACCCACTGTGCTGTGCACCTTCATGGTCACAGGAAAGGCAAGCTGGGAAGCGCAAAAATGACTGGATACAACCATTCCAAGAGTATTTACTCAAATACCTGGAATATGTTTAAATCTGCAGTTCCTCAAGTCTTCGCTGCAACTGGCAGTAACTTGACAATGTTTGAGAACCTCTAAGGCTCTAAGCCAAAAAAAAATTTGCCGATTCCCATTTTCGCCTAGTATGTTCAAGATACAATATCACATTTGCCTATGCCCTGTACTATCTTCTCACTAACAGCCCAACACAGCATTCCTGTGTCAACCGTCAGATAATGTTACTTTTTAGTCAGTCATTCCCACATACGCACAGGAATGCAGCAGCAGCATCCATCTAGGATGCCAATCAGAGCAAACATGTCTGGACCAAAAATTAACATGAAACCACCACGATCAAGAACACTGATGGCATCCATCTGGGATTGCTACACTCAATTAGAAACTTTCCACGATTGAACCAAACATCATAAGGTACAGGCTGATGATCCTTATACCTTTTTATTATTGGATTATCCTCGACTCCACAATGTAGAAGGGATATAATAATATACAAGGCAGATTAAAACACCTAAAGGGGTGAACGGAAAACAGGAAAGCTCACATACTCGGGCCTCTCTAGTCTGTCATGGAGATCCACCTACTATAGCACCACATACTAGGGTTAACAGTCAATTAACAAATAAAGCGAATGTTCTAGACCTTACATCAACCAAAGCTGGATTGACCCACGGATCCAGGACTACTTCCATTGTCCCAGCGGTTTCCCCTAGTCGGTAGAAGAAACCAAGACTCAGACCAGACCAGACTCGGCTAGTGAACGCAGGTGTAGCTTCCTTCAAGTGCACCCACGGCATATGTCCCCAAGACATGGCATCCCATAGGGGCATAAGGCAACTGGACCAATACCGGTAACGGTGGGAATAGTTGCTTCCCTACTGGCCTGTTTTCGCACGTTTCATACCACCGTTACTGAATGGAGAGACGCTTCCTGGGTGAGGGCTGTCCTCTCGCAGGGTCGAGTTTAGCATTGCCAGCTCCCTGAGCTGCTGCCTCTTGTAGAAATCCTGTGTCTCATCCTGCAGCAGCAGAAACCAATATGGCTTTGTAAATGAAGCATATCCATAGTCCATTTATAAATACTAAGTGTTGGGAGAAGCAAGAAGCCATGATATATGTTGAATTGCACACGAGTTCCAGATAAAGCACGAGAAAACAAAATGGACTTACACGAAAAATATAGAGAATCAATTTCGAGAAATTCAAGAAAAGAGATATATGCTAGGCGGTGAGGACTAGCATTAGGGAAGCTGGAGGTAATAGGTTTTTACATGATTGATTATTATTTTTATAAAAAAGCACTACCATGATACTTGAACCATAACATAGGTAATTTGCTACCTCATTGGCTTTCTCCAGAATGTAAGCCCGTACATGGAAAGATTAATGGGATGCTTATTAATCACTTACCACTGGTTTTAGCAATTCTTCTATAATTTCCTGTGCATGTCTCAGTCTGGCATCAATAATATTGGCTGGGAACTCAGCCTCTATCAAGATATGTAGTTGTTCACTCAGATGCTCATAGCCCGGTTTTCCTCGTAGTTTGTCCTCCTTCAAGAAATACAGAAAAAACCTAAGTTCTTAGCAACGTAGGACGGTAGGAGAAACACAAGATCGCGAAAAAAAACCAAGCAGTGGAACTCCAGGTATAAATAGCCAAAAGGAAAAATACAATTTATGCGTGACAAAAGGAAAGTTGACTGGTAAAGTGGACAGAACAGAAATATACCGCACGTCAGTGTAAAATTATAGTTGCTATATAGAAAACTCATATCCTGGAATTACCACGTTACGGGTTTAAAAAGGGGGTACGGAGTTAAGGATAAAGTTAGAAACGCAATCCAATGTTACAGATATGACCAGGCCGTGAAATGCCAAGCACGGTGATGGATGATATCCCTAGCACTGGAAGATAATTCCAGTACACCTACTCAACTTACTATGCAGCCCAATTTACAGATTTCACAGAATGTAAAATGCTAAACCAAAATTGATTGCTATACTACATGTTGGCATAATGACCGAATAGAAACACTAGTAATTAACACGTGGGTGCCAATCAAACATTGCAAACTTTTGTTACCTTCCCTGGATCCTTGATGGAACCCTTTCCTCTGATGAAAACACGACAACCAGTAGACGCTTCAACCCGCTTTAGAGAATTGCCTCTAGGTCCTAGAATGCGGCCCACAAAATTGAACTGTGGTGAAAGTAATTATATCAGTAAAGAGATTGAAATGGATCAAGCAATATCATGTGTAAAATTAAAACTGCACAAGTTAGAGGCAGCATACACTCGGAAAAGAATCAACTGGGACCTCCAAGCGTAGAATCTTCTTTACGACATGAGAGCTAGGGCTTGGTGGCGCTCCTTGCCAATCCATACTGTTTCCTTGAGGAAAACCTAATCTCTGTTGAATAATTCGAAATGGCAAGCACAAATGATTTATAAGTATTGTTTCACGAAATAAAAACATTTAGAAGCATGGCACAACATAGATAACAGACAATATTTCTCACCAAAGGGATATTGCACATCTATAAGTTCATTATCACTGTACAGGTAACAATGACTAGAACTCCCAGAGTGAAAGAGGGTCTACTTTTCGCAAAAAAAAAAAAGAATTGCATGGATTTGTTGTATCTTCCTAAATAGATAAATACATGTTATATGTGCACCTCTTGGTGTAGTCCATTCCAGGGACTGAACCCGTTGCCAGAGAGATTGGATCTTGGATTTGGTGAAGACATTGGACTAGGACTTCTGAATCGATGTCTGTCAAAATCACTGAATCCAGGGTGTTGGGCAGAGTTTGATACCCGCATAATTTCTGTGGGGCGTGAAAGTCAGGTGAGAACTTAGATCAAAAGAAATAGATAAATTGTTTAGTATAATTAAAATCCTGTGCATCATTAATAGACTGTTTTTCACAATTAAGACGTGATACAATCATGCACCATATAAACACTGACTGGCGAAAGGCAGATATCAAAAGGCAAGTGCACATAGGAACCAGATCCAACATAGATCGTATGATCATTCACAATAGGTCCATAACACAAATCATTACTTTCCTCGATCATTTAAAGAACATTAAACATTTATCAAATATAATCATCCAATATACCTACAACAGATAGATGCTCAGCATGGAGTTCTATCTATAGGCTGGTCTAACCAAAAGACATTAGAATGTGATGCAATCTACGTAATTTTTGATCTAACACCAGCATTTTTAGTAAATAATACTTGATGATTCCATTTGAAGATAGTGAATCCCTCAGGCTAATATGTGAGATAAAGACAATCCTATATATCCTGGTCTACGCGTGTGTACTGGGCGCGAATAACAGAGTGAGATGGTCTAAGCATGTCTTATAAAAAGAGGGCTGCGTAGTGCATAGTATCAAGCGAAGTATTTCTATAATCAGTCAGTTTGCAAAGATCAAAAAAAAATCAAGGATGGAAATAAGCAAGGCTGCACGATATCTCAACACCCTCTTGAAAATTATGTCATTGATATGGTTGACATCGACTAAAACATATATCGACGTCCATAGATAGCATTTACCACTGTCCAATTTATATACAGCTCACGAGCTTTATAACTGCTTTTACATAGCACAGTTAAGACTAACTCTAAACCAGACATGTGGCTCTCGCCAAGAGAATGACGAGATTTTTGCTAAGATATCAGACAAGCATCGAACATCAATCCACCACAATATGTCAGTCAAGAAGATTGGTCTACACCACCGCAAACACAGACTGTTACATCCGGTTTGACCATCAAGACCACCAAGTGACAACATTGTCGCGTATAACCGGAACCACCTAATCTCGCCGAATGAACGAAAACGCCGTAACACAAATATAAAACAGAGCATCATCCAAGCAGCAGATGAACCAGAGACAATACAACCAGGCAGCTACAGGCCTACAGCCAATGCCATCCAAGACGGGCACTATGCGAGCACTGCAGCCATGTGCTTCCCTATTCATGGTTGCCAAGGAACACCTCTCCCATAACCACAAGGAAATCACATCATCCTGCAAAAGAAAACAACAAGGGGGAGATCAGAAGATCTCACCTTGGCCCAGCAGCTTGCTGCAGATGGGCAGGACCTGCGTGAACGGCCCCAGCTTCTGGTGCTCGGCGAGCAGCTCGGCCAGGTACTGACTGCACAAAACCATTAATTACACAACAATCACATCATCATCATCGTTCATCAAGCAAACCGAACAGAGAAAAGAATCAATCTTGGCATGAGAAATCGGCCATGAAACAGCCAAAGAAACTACAAGAATCCATGCGCCGCCGTTCTACCTGTCAACATCCGGGTTGCTTCTAATCTGAGGGGACATATTCCTCGCAGGGGAGAACCCCTGCTGGCTGTACAGCCCGGACATGGTGGCGGCTCTCTCGCCGGCGAGAGAGAGCGATGGAGGGCGACAGACAGGGCGCCGCAACCGAGGCTGCGGCGAGGAGGCGGTGTGGGGGTGGCAGGAAGAGGAGAGGTGGAAAGGTTCGCTGCTTTAGGGTGCAGCCTGCAGCGGCAGCAGCCAGCGTAGGGGAGAGAAAGGGGGGAGCGGCTGGAACCCTTTTCTCTCTCTAGAGTTGGCCTTTGCTACTTGCTAGGTTGCAACACGCCAGCACGGCACCCCCCTTGGAAAGGCTTTATCAAAAAGCCATAATTTCTGACAAATAATAATAATAAAAGGAAGAAAATATGAGAGGGAGAGGTTTTCGATTTTTTTGTTGTGGGTCACATCATGTCTGTGTCTGGACAATGCATGACAACACCTTGTTTTTTCGTGGTTTATGCACAATGGTTTTCTCGACGAGAGGTTTGCACGGTGTAGACATCGCCACGTGTATCGTAATATGTTTTCGACACCTCAACAGATTGATTACGAGGATGGAAAAGTTGAAATATCCACTTAAAATTGTGGGAGGCTTGTTCTTAATCTATGACAAATTTTTAGTAAGGAAATTGTGTAGTTATTTAGCTGCTAAGACCGCGGTTTTGTGATTTATAAGTAATAGGTTTTTCTCATAATATTGTTGGCATCTTTCACTATATAGGAAGATTTTTGTTTTGATGCGTACAATCTAGGAGTTTGTGTGGGAGAGCGACGCACGGAAATATGGCGTTATTCAACATATTCGACGTATAAGTATAGGTGAATCAGTCAATGAAGAATACATAATTCGATGTGACGGGAAAGTGATGTATTTCGTTTTGTTTTGAGAATTAGCGGGCACAAATTCATTGTCACATTATATTTCATAAACACAATATATTTTTTCATTTAAATGTCTAGAACAAGTTATGTTAAACTCAAGGTTAACATTCATCAACCGAACTTACATTTCCATTTCCATACCAATGTCGTGCAGTGAGTAGTTACTTTCCTTATAATGCCGATTTTGCACACTTGAATGATACAAAAAAAACATTTCACAATCGATAAATCTGACGATGGATCAAGACCCTTCATGAACTGTACCATGATGATTCTATTGTTTTCTATTAATGCACTATTTTAAGTATAATGTTAAAATCTCCATAACCTATAGTAAAGATATGGACCTTTCAATATAGCTGAAAACCTTACCTTTTAATGTGCTAAAAATGGACAAGTGTAAATAGTTACTAGCAGCTAAGCATGAGACACATGTTAGTGGGCCCATCTTAAGTGTGAGTGTGATACACCTGGCAATTTTGGGCAAGCTAGAAAAATCCTGCTGCCCACTCTTACCAAACTGTCTATTTTGTCACTAGAGTCAATTCCAATTCCAGCCTTTTCTATATTTTCTCCCTACTGATATAACTCTCCAGCCAATATAAAGGAGAGCCTCTTGATTATGCTCCAAATTTGGCTGTTGTCAAGCATTTAGTGGCATGGACCCTAGTGACCAAGACCGTATCCAAAATATAAATGTACAGATATAAACATATACATGTAATATCATAAATAGCCTCATAGATATATATATACGAAATAAGTAACATATTTGTCCCAAGCAAGCGACAGGAACGCTTTCTAACCACTGTTTTAGTCCGTAACCAAATTAAAGCGTGTGTACGAGAGGCCCACGTACTGAGGTGCTCCATCGATCATCAGTAGTATTGCTGTGTGCTGTTGTTTGTTTCCCATACCAGATGTGTCGTCGGTAGCTAAGCTAGTGAGCAGAAAACATGGTTGTCGCTGTCAGTTTGCACAAGAGGAAGTTCAGCCTTATCGATAGCATAGAGACTGGCGTGTTAGAATTATAATTGTACTAGGTAATATGCCCGTGCGTTGCTACGGGCGAGTAAAATATTGCGTTGTGGTCTGTGGAGGCTTACAAAGTAATTTCTCGTTGGTATAGCCGCAATGTCATGGAAACAGGCTAGTTGCAATAGGTCCATTGCATGTTGTGTGGTGCAACAAGATAAATCGGCGGAAAAGAGTAAAGGAGGGTAGATGTGCGGTGCTGGTTTGATCATCCGCTCCAACATTGGGGACACCAAGCCTACACGATAAAGGGTCCCAACAAATTCATCGTTGTTTCGAGCAGATGGATATAGCTAGCTGAAACAAAAGAGCAAAGTGTTTCACAACACATTCCTAGATTATACATCGAGCAAGCTATCAGGTTTGCTTTAGAAAAAAAACATCAAGGTCGTCATGTGGAAACGTATAACAGACATGAATGGGACACGAATTGAGCTGTATATCCCATGATGTACAATTTTGACGTCAAAGTGGTCGTATCCACCGTCCGAATAGATAGAAGAGATGGCCCAGTTTATAAGAAAAACCAGGCCAAAAAACCATACAAACCGTACAATGCCCTGTTTATAAGGAAAAACAGGGCCAAAAAACCGCACAAGTGAGGCGACTCGCCGTCCACACGACACAAGTCGACCAAACACCACAACACACACCACCGTTTTCGGGGCCGCCGCCCCGGCGAACCAACCAGATCGACCTTCGCAATGGCCGAAAGCGATCCAGTCATGGTCGACGAACCCTCTGTCCGCGCAGTTTTCATCCAGGTTGCCACCAAAACCACCATGTTCCGGGGCCGCCGCCCTGGCATAGCAACCAGATCGACCTTCGCATTGCCCGAAGGCGATCCAGTCGGTTCAACGAACCCTCTGTCCACACAGTTTTCACGCTAAACAACGACTCTGCCACATAGAACCGTCGTAGCGGGAGACCAAGGCCGCCGCCTCGGCGTCCACCACCATCCAGGGCTGCCGCCCCGACATTCGCCTCCCCTGGCCACAGAGCCATCCTCCTCATCTGCCGCAGACCAGTCGCACCGTGAGGGCCAGGAACTCCAAGACGACGCCTTCAAGAAGATAGCGACGCGTCCGCCGCCGTCGCCCGCGCCAACGGAGCTTAGGTTTTCACCCGGATGTCCTAGGACCACTCGCGTCGGTCGAATGTCAAGACTCCACAACGACACCATCAAGATGGGGAACGAAGCTCGAGGGCGCCGCCGTCGTCGGCACCGACCAAGGTCAGTGCAAGGCATTTGCCCGGAGAGATCGATTTAACCACAAAGCGATGGGAGCAACCAGACGAGTTCTCGAGCCTTGCCGCCAACCGCCGAGCTCCTCCGCAAGCCGTGGCGATCGCGGCGCCTCAAGCCGCGACAACCATGCTGCCTGCCGCCGAGGCGGCCACTGGTCCGGGCCGCTGCCCCGGCTTCCTCGCTGCCCTGGTGCCGGAGAACAGCAGCACCAGATGCCACCCCTTCTTGCCGCGCCGGAACCTCCATGTCTGCAGCCGTCTGCAGCCGTCTGCAGGGTAACATGGTCACCCCACTCTCCGCTCCTGGTTGGTTCAGTTAGCAACTTAGCATAGCAAAGTGAGAATATGTATCGTTACATTATAATTCAGACATTTACAGATAAATGTAGAAAAGGAGCAATCATTGACTTTGGCATCTTCTTAAGGTATTCTCTGTAATCCATACGAACATATCTAGCATATATCTCAGGACGGGATTCAATTGTGAAACATTTAGGAGTGTAGAGGTTATACATTAATTAACGTGAGAAGAAAGAATTTTGAGCAGTTCAAATAGCTGTACCAACCAACAAAATCATTCTTATAGACATCCCTCACTTTAGGAAAAAAAACTAATAAAGGTAGGCATTTTACAATACTAACCCGCTTCACCACTTGTTTAGGAGTACAGTAAAATTGATCAGACAAATCATTTGAAGAGCAGTTTTGTACTGACATGAAACATGATATCTTGGAAGAGGAAAATAAGAAACTTAAAACTGTAAATAAAATAAATTGATATCTTTTAGAGGTTGGAAGGCTGCTCTCCGTATAACACCAACATAAATAAATAAGAGATCATATCGGAATCAAATGACAGGCTACCGCTGCATGCATGCATCCCTGCAAGTGAACGGATTAAGTCAGCTTCAGAAGATGGCATACGAAGGGTGGAGGCATGCACTCATACATGGACCTCTCACAAGTCACAACCACGCTAGCCGTACCTACAGAACTGATGTATGAGAGATGTGGAATGAGGTACCATACCTGTAGACATGGTTGCTGAGATGGGAGGATACGTCGCCGGCGTCATCCAACCCCATGTGCTGCTGCGATCTGGTTGTGGACACCGTGAGCACCGCAAGTAGTCTTCAGTACGTGCGGGGAGTGCTGTGGCTTTAAGGACAGCGTGGCGGAGGCGGACGATGGGGCGAACGAGGCAGAGGCCGGGCGAGCACGGCCGGATGTCGACCTCCCGTGCTGTGCGGCGGCTCCCTCCCTTGCTCCTCCCCAGGGCCGGCGAGCAGCGTATGACGAGAGTTTCACCTCCAGGTCCCACACCAGCCTCCGCGCATCGCCGTCAGCTCCAATTATTCCGATCTGGTCACCCAGGGCCCTGTGGTCACCCCTGCCGCTGGAAATCGATTTGGAATCAGATTAGTGCATGTGGATAAGGTGTCCGGCGACGGCCACGCATCAGGAGGATGGAGGCGCCAACGTGCGAGGTGCTCCAGCGGCGGCCGCGCGCGAGGAAGGTGATTGTGGCTGATGGATTGGGGCCGATGATTGTGCTGAATGGCTGATGGATTGACCTTGTATTTGGGTCGATAGGAGAGAATTGATCGCTGATTTTATCTGCCATGTAATTAATGCGGGCGCTGATGGATCGCTGGTGATCTATCTAGAGAAACGCAGGCGGAGGCAGACGACGAAACCAATCACGCGTTTTGTGGGTCGTCCGATGTCGTCCGCCGGGCTGAGACAGGACAGTTCGCGTTTTTGTAGTAGAGATTACTATTGGGCGGGCATCGTGCGGCGGATACTGTTTGCATCTATGGATCGACGGCGACGATGATAGATGGCGCCGCGCAGACCAAAGGCAAAAGAAAAAGAGAAATGAAAAGAAATTTGGGGGACAAATGGAACGATGGTTGGATTAGACAAGGTGTCGTCTTCATCCTCAGCCGGGCTTATCTACAGTCCAATAACGTGGTGTCATAACTTTGCTACTCCATGCTGAAGTTTTGTTATCATCATAATTTAGAATTACAATGGAAAATTAAAGTTGTACCATTATTACCGTAACATAATGGAGTAGAAGCCAAACCAGCATGAACTGGAAATTATCTTTAGCAGGTAGCAACGACATTTCTTACAGCACGTTAGTGGCAAAGGCTGGCTCAGGAAAAATATGCACCAACAATAAATCCATATTAACCATCTAAAACAGCCTAGCAAATTCAGGTTATGTACATTCAGGGCAGATAACTAAATTCATGAGTTTCACTAGCCAATGATGAATGAACCAAACCAACGATGCTTAAAGACACATTAACCAATACTTAATTTTTTCCCTTGACAAAATTGCAGTACATAAGCCATCGTGGACCACACTAGCTAGCCAGAGAGAAAACGAAATAGCAATTTAAAAAAGAGCACCAGCAATGAACTACTGTGATAAGTTACCTTTTCCAGGAGATGCTGTGAGTGTGATCTGGTTATGAAAACTCCCTTTCTCTCCCATATTTTTTCACTTGTTTTGTGTGTTGTTCTGTCCACGAGCTCGATTTGGTAAACAGGTGAACATGCAGTGTGTCTGGTAAGTCGGTAAAAGTTGCCGATCGGGGTAAAACAAGAGGCATTGTATGCCCGAAGAAACCAGGTAGGCAGGAAGGATGCTGCGATCCTACCATCAACTTTTGTGTTGGCCCTTTTCAGTCCTTGCTTCCTGGCTCATATATCAGTCAGCACATGCATGCTCCCTGCAGCCTCATGCATCACCAGTGGAGGGAGCATCCGGCAATGATCTACTCCCTCCGTTTTTTAATATAAGATGTTTTAGGTAGTACACATGTTATCTATATGCACACTAAAATGAGTGAACATGCACCCAAAAATGTGTCTACATACATTTGTGTGCATGTGCATGCGGACAAAAGCTAAAACATCTTATATTAAAAAACGGAGGGAGTATCGACAAGGAACCGAGCCGAACCAAGAGTACGGACCACATATGGCTCCCGATCTCTAGCGGGGCTCTTTTTTTAAGAAAAAAGAACATCTCAAAGTTTTTTTTAAATGAAAAATTCCTAGGTGTCGACACTGTTGTAGTCTATCAACGTGCAAAACCTTAAATTGAAATATCTTAATTTTCGGCCGCGAAAAAATAACAAAATCTGATATCTGAAGTAATGAGCAGTGCAAATTTGAAAACTCCAAAATCTGTCACTTTTATCTTTTTTGTAGCCTACTAGAATATGAGCTATTATGAGTTGAGAGTTTACAAGTTGGTAGAATGCATCATAGTCCACAACTCAGTTTTTTTTAAGCTTTAAAATATCGATATCAATTTTTTCAAAAAAAAAAAGGGCACCATGGAGCCCAGACATAGGATTAATATAACCCTACTTACCATTTAGCATTAGTCGATGCAGAGACCGGAGTGAGCTCGGTTGAAGGCGATTATTTCTATGCTTAAACCAAATGTTTTTAGGGTACGTCTATGTTTTGATCAACTAAGATTTGTCTTATTGTAGAATTACATGTTCTACCCAGTTCAACCAAAAGACCGATTTTGTGTTGGCTATTCAGTTCAATTAAAAAGCCGTTCTGATGGAAGAGACTAGGCAATTCTATTTAACAATTGTGTCTAGAACTCTAGATCGACTAATTTTTTTATGTCTAAGTGGGTCCTAAAATTCTGAAATAAAAATGCAGCTTAATTACATCTTTCCACCAAAAGCCAGCATTGGATCCAACTAAAACACAAGGACGTGGGCTGCATCATCATCATGCAAGAGAGTGTATCCAGCACTGCTGCTGTACTAGCAGAGATTTGATCCGAACTGCGTAGACACGAGCAGCATAGGATCCTTGCGTGGTTGGAGACGGATGTTATTGCCATCGGGAGGCAGCGCACGTTGGCGCTGGCAGGAACGGGCGCGGCGTTTGCATTTGGGGCGCACGCACCACTACGTGATGCATGCTCCTCGTGGGGGCAGCCCGGCAGACCGTGTTCATATACTTAAGTTGCAGTAGTACGGATGCAGTGGACTCAGACAATTTCTGTACAAGGATACTATGATCACTTGCGGTCTGTGTAAAATTAGAAAACAGAACATGTACATATCACAAATGGGTCTGACTTTCCATTAAACTTTTTTTTTTAAATGTTCCATTAAACTTTTACATGGGTGAGTTTTTATCTGGTACCCATATGTATGTGTAACTTTTTCATGGTTTTTTTAGAACATAAAGTACGAATTTTCCTGCGTTCAAGAAAATAGGTTCATATGTACCAATGTAATCGGGTTATAGAAAGAAAATGCTTCGTTGGTCTCTAGTAGGAGAAAATAAACAAACGTTCATCGGACTAACCAGAGCCTTGTCCCAGGGGCGGTGTCGGTGACGACGCCGTCCTCATATGTCATTTCCTCCGTTGGAGACGTTATCGAAGAACTCAGCTCACGTCCTTCTTTGGGCGGTGCTTGTACTTGGTGGTGAAGGCCGGCTCGCGGGCTGTTGCGACATCTTGATGGTGATGGTGATCGGTGCTTGAGCGAAGTTATTTTTCTACCTATGTCATTGTTTTGTTGCGTGGTTCAAACAATCAAAATCCTTGTTAGCTACTTGTTTCTCACATTGTCATCAAGGTTTTACTCGGTTTCCACTAGGGTTTTATGTTTTGCAATCTACCGTGATTGTGAGATTTCCGTGCTAGTTTTTCACGTAAGTGTATTTTCTTTATCAATCAAGAGGAGATCCTGACGATGTAGGTTATTAGAAAATAGCGAGACATGCAACCATGCGATTGGCACAATTCCACCACAATGTCGAATAGAGTCTTTGTCTCCAAGGTTTACTCCCACGGGGGTTAGGTATGTGCATCCATGTCATCGAGTGTTTTGTTCACATATGTGACCTCCATGGCTCCATGTTAAAATTGTCTCACGGCGAAAAATCTCCAAATCGCTCCCAGACGCATAACATGTCGGGTGTGTCACATGTGATTATGGGGTTGGTCATTTTAGGCAGACAGTAGGCGCCGATAGTCCGATATGATCCTAACATCAGTCGTCCTCCCAACCGGCCATCCTATGCTCGGAATGAACCGCATCAAGCTTTTATATTTTAGCCCCCCCCCCCCCCCCCCCCCCCCCCCCCCCACACACACACACACACACACACACCAACACCACCACCTTTTGTGAAATTAACCCGCGGTACCGACGTTATCAGATTAAAACAAAGAGTAAAACGCCCCTGGAGTCTACCAAGTTGCGGAGTTGGAGCGGATTGGTCACCTACTGGGAAAATGCTAACTATTGGTCAGTAACTTGTGTGAATGTTGCCACGTCAGCATTTTAACGGTGGGAGTGACGGAATGACTAACGTGCAACATTCACACAAGTTACTGACCAATAGTTAGCATTTTCCCAGTAGGTGACCAATCCGCTCCAACTCCACAACTTGGTAGACTCCAGGGGCGTTTTACTCTAACACAAAAGAGTATATCTTTTTGGGCTTTGCTTTTCCGATATTTACAGCAACTATACCACTCTGGTGATTTACCAAAAATATTATTGCGACAAATCTTTGCTACACTAAGCAAAAGTAATGCTACAAAAAATGGTTAAAATAACACTTTAATTGCAGATCGATTTGGAATGAAAATCGTCAACAATTTCAACATAAATTACAAAGGAGTACAAAAAAAAATCATTTTTTGTATACACCATTTCTGACACTACAAACTCTATTATGATATTTGTTAGATGGCGCATTTTGTAAATCTCTACCTAGATATTAAAGGATAAAAAGTATATGTGGACACACATATATACACTATAATTCCTCGAAGTGTCACAAATAAATCTCCATAAGGCCTATTTTCACATTTAATGTGATTTAATTGAAGTTTTTTTTAGGGAAAGTGTCTGAAAAAGGGAAAAATGATGATTTACAAAGCAATATTTATAACCGCAGCTCTTGTCTGTTTAGTGGTTGACATTAGAACTATATAACAAAGAGAACATAACTAATATATTTGCCAATTATGTTCTTATTTTGTGCTACTATTACAATATACATATTTAGATTGTAGTACAATAGAAGTAAACGATTTAAAAGTATAAAAGTTTAGTAAAAAAACAAATAAATGCATAGAAACATGGAAACGATCGTGTGTAATTTACATTCAATTCTCCATTTTTTGGGTGTGAAGATGCATAAAACCGATTAACTTGCACATATACGGGTTTGATGAACTGATGGACCACCTTATGGATCCCATCCCTTTGAAGAATATGTCTGTCCATGGATTGATGTCTCGGCAAAACAATGTTTCCCTTATGAGAGGTCAGGACGCTATGAATAGAACTCCGGCCAGAGATCGTCGATTCCATCCTCTATTGTCACCCATCTACTGACTCAGCTTCGACACCGGCTACCATGAATATAGCCTCATTGTGCGGTTTAGGACCTCAACTGCTCAGCCATGTTGTGCATCAATCTCGTCTATGATTATTAGTTGGTTTGTTAATTGTGGACCGCTAATTAAAGTGTTAAAATGTTTTGTAGCAACAAGATGTATACAATAAATTTCATATGCTCATTTAAACTTTATTTCGTATTGCTTGTACGTACGTTTACAACTGTTCCGTACACAAAACACAACATCCTTCCAATAGAAATTTCTCCCATGTTTTGAGTGCTTGGAATCAAACTCAATTCAAATTTAGTTGATGTGTCGAGGACTCACGTATAAGTAATCCAATGTTTGTTCTTTGTCCCCTTCAACTGATCACCAACTCCATTTTGTAAGCTTTATTACTTAACCATATTTGTTACAAAATTTATTATTCAGTTACGTACATCTCAAAGATCACAGATAGTCGTTACATGAATCAATTAGTAAAAAATATAACATATATTATTTGCGCAATATGCAGTCTATTAGTGGGCCAGCAACTACACTGTTTGAAGAACATTAGAGATGTCGCATCAAGAACACATAACTCCGCTGATCCGAAGGAGCAGATAGTACCACAGCCAAATCCAAAGCATAACCATATTGATAAACTGTAAAAAGTAAAAATCTCTAATCTTGATAAAAAAAAATATTATTTGTAAAATTTCTTTAGCTACAACTTACAATTTTTTGGGTCAAATTTAGAAGCCGAGCGAGCATAGATATACAGATCAAGGTACGGTCGTTCTCCATCTGCTTCAGTTCGCCAACTTTCCTGAAAAATGCAGTTCCACACGTATGTTGGCCCCCCGGCACTATCTCTAACGTTCAAAAGTTGGAGATTCGTGCTGAAACTTTTGCAGAAATTCCCTTCCACCTCTGTCCTTTCTTATTTCTCAAGTCCATCACATCTTCCACAACGACCCCTCACATTATATGATTCTTTACATGTTTCGCTTCGGTTTTATCCCACGTCTGATACATATATTACCTAAAGATTAATTTAACGAAATGATTATTCCAGAATTTATTTGTACGTATCAAGAGAAATTGTAATGTACTAGGAAAATTCTTCTGGTGGCACTGATCCACAATTGATTCACAAAGGAAAATATAAATTCAACACATATAAATATATTTTCCCTGCACATATTTTATATAAATATCAAGAAAAGTTCTCCTGGTGGCAGTGATTCATATGAGTGCATCAACATAAATATCAAGAAATTTACACTTTTATTTGAAAATTTCAAGATCAACATTGATACATGGTTCATCATTTTTTCTTATAGATAATTCTGTAAGATTTTTCATACAGCAATTAATATATTCAACACGAGCTCAAACACGATTCACAGAAGTTCAATGAACATTCGTTGATGATTCACAGTATAAACAGAGAGCTTCATCCTTTTTGATACACAATCAGTATCAATGATGTCTATACTTACAATGCAATAATTTGATACACAATCAGTATCACAGATTCTTGCTGTTTCAGACTAAATCCAATAATTAGATAAACTTATACAAGTTTTTTCATTGAAATTACATCCAATAATCCCAGAAAAAAGGAGAAAAAATAGAACGATTTTGTTGTTGTTTCAGACTGAATCCATACAATGCATATTGAATATTCAGACTTCATAAGAAACAGAAATTTACAAAGGTACACCAACGAAGATATAAGAAACAGAAATGAATCTGCACTGCAACAATATATAAAGCATACAAAAATAAATATAATAATGCATAAGAATGAACATTTTTTTTTGTATCTGTGGCGCCAGATCCAAATCCAAGAAAATCGAAATCTGTACCGAGAAAAAATATATATTTTTTCGTATATGTGGCGACCGGAGAGGTCGGATCCGGCGGCCGGAGCGCAGCGACACGGTATGCCGTGGCTAGGTGGGCGGCAGGGGGGCGTCCGGAGAGCATGGGATCCGCTGGCCGGAGCAACGGATTCGGCGGCGCAGGCGGCAGGCGAGGTGGGTGGCGGGAGGCGAGGTTGGCGGCGACGGCGGGAGACGAGGTGGGGCGGGTGGGTTCGGGATACGGTTAGGGTTCTCCGCCTATATATAGTGGCCATGGGACTGCGGGTTGAATTGTTATTTCTACAGGGGTTAAAACACAAAAAGGCCAAAAATTTGACCAGTTGACCCGCACGAATCTCCAACAGAAAATTGACGGTAAAGATATTCCCAGGGGGGGCAACCTACTAGTGGAAAATCCCTATCCAACTTTCCTTAGCCTTACTCTTGTTGAGGGGCGCTAAGCTAAAATGATCGTGCATCCATATCATACATTCATGTCAAACCCTCAGTTAAGCCTCGCTGTTAGGACCTAGCTTGTCAGCCTACGACACATGCTGCCTCCGGCATCGACCAAGTATAATATGGTTCTCTCGGTAAAAGTCTATTTTAAATCTTGAACTTCTAGAAATTGGTTAAATCGAACCCTAAACTTTAATCTTGAAAGTTGTCACCCTGAACTTCTTAATCCCGGTCTATCCCAAACACTAGACCTGTTTTACATGTCAAAAGTTCTAGCTTGGCCCCTGCTCGTGGGGTGGTCTCCCGGCGGCATGAATCAACGGTGGAGTTGAGGGCCTCGAGGACGCCGTGAGCAGAGACTGTTGGCCAAGGGTTGCGACTGTGCTTGGTAGAGACGCCGGAGACGGCAACCTTCATGCACAAGGTGAACAGCTTGCGACCAACGTTGCACGGTTGAAATGCATAGGGCACACCGGTTCCCTTTGATACCCAGGCCACGGCGGCTGCGCCTAACTTGTCCAGTAACGACATGAGTCCGCGTGCACAAGGCCTGGGAGTTAGTAGCTACGCGTCTTTGTGAAGCAAACAAGTTCATGCTTCACAAAGACGAATGGGGTGCCATCGTGATGGCGTATCTTCTACAGTGGGCACATGGGATGCGGTGATGGCAAGGAGGACACATCCAATTGGAGGCGAGGAAGGGAGTGTCGGATGTCAGGGGAAGCGACTAATGCCTTAGTTGTGGCGGCGGTGCCAATGGTGGAGGGCGGGTCATCTTATTCGTACACGGTAGAGTCTCATGGCGGTTAAAAGGAGAGGGTCAGTGCATGGTCTGTCTGTCGATCGTGCGCCTGCCAGACAGACTAATTGCTGCCCTGTGTTGCCATGCATCTGCCTGAATTATAACGCTCCAAGAACGACATGACAAACATATCTACCCCGGTACTTACGTACCTTCTCTGACTCAGCTGCCGGGCCGTTACGCAGAGCATCCAATTCGATCCACACACACGCATGGCTGCCTACCACAACAATTTACGGCTATAAAAAGAGATGTAGTCTTGAGTGAAACCGCAGGTAGGTTCGTACTTAGTAGGACAAGAAATTAAATGGATCGGAAATGTTGCGAAGAAGAGGGTCGTATTTGACTCGAAGTCCGTAACATAAGTAATTCCAGAAAAGAAAAGAAAAAAACCATGGCCTTGTTCAAAAACAAAACAAAAAACCAGGGCGACAAAAAAATGTGTCAGAAGTGGGGTTCGAACCCACGCCCTCGTTAGAGGACCAGAACTTGAATCTGGCGCCTTAGACCACTCGGCCATCCTGACTTTGCTGTTGACTTTGTGGTAATACGTTATTTAAAAGTAAAATTACCCTAGGTTAACATCGACGTCTAAACAGAGGAAACGATTAGCCGGTACACATCTCATCAGAGGCATCATACATATCGATCTATTTTAGGAACTTTCCTCACACATGCTCAGCTACAAGCAGACCTGCACTTGGGTACACAAAACTGCCCGGTAACATGGCAAACTGGCAGGAAATGACGCGTGCCAACAATGTCAGCAACAGTTCCCAGAATGAATAGCTAGAAACTTGAAAGAAACCAAACCAGATTGCATTAACCAGGAGGACTTTCCAAAGTAGTACTAGTATAGCACACCGCTCTTGCAACCATAGGATGAAAATTTTAGCCGTCCAAAAGTTTACACATGATCTAAACTTGCTTGTTACAGAAATAACATACGTTGACAGATATTGAAAGGCAATCTGCAGAACCACCAGGCTTCAGCACCCACAAACGGATGGACCGCAAACGATGGATGATTTTCTGCAGATAAGATGACAGGCATTAGAAGGAAGGAAGCCGTTAGTACCAAACTAAAAGATATAAATCAAACTGGCCATTTTTAGCCTTTGGACTTTTAGTGGTTGTAATTCTACAATTATATCTTTGTGTCCTCTTATCGTCCATCAAACATAAAGTGATACTCTGAACTTCTGTGCTTAATAGAACATGATAACTGAACGTAGGAAAGCTAACTTGTACTCTAATATCAATAGTACAAGTCAATATATCGCAACGATATATTTGAACAAAAAAAAAAAGGATATTTTAACGGGCAAGAGATATTATATAAAAAACACTTCACCTAGACAAGCTCGATGTACGCCATAGGTGCATTGTCTCCCCGCCTTGGAAATGTTGGGATGATCCTTGTGTAGCCCCCGTTTCTTTCTCCATACCTGTCTGGAACCTCAGCAAACAGCGCATGGACTATATTCTTCTCATAAATATATCCCAGGGCCTGTCTCCTCTTGTGAAGAGATCCATCCTTAGCCATCGTTATCATCTTATCAACCCACTTCCTCATTGCTTTTGCCCTTGGCTTGGTAGTCTTTATCCTCCCATGCTTCAGCAGCTGTGTGGTCAGCCCGCGTAGAAGTGCTTTTCGCTGATCTGCAGGTCTGCCGAGTCTAGGAATGCGTTTCCCGTGCCTCATTGCCAATATCCTTCCACGGACATCAATGCCAAACAATCGGTGCTCGAAGCTTGATTCCACTGCACATATTTTTTAACAAAGTCAACAAATGAGTTTATTTGTGATGCATAGAATTTTCTCAAAAATCCATCCTAGTCTTATCTTTAGGTTTTGGCTGGCTCAAGATTATTAGTCTGATCTGACATATTTAGCATGTAACAACCGAGTTCTTCAATGTCTCCAGGACACTGTTGCACTGCTTGAGATTTGCATGGTGTGGTAGATCAGGATGAACCAAGGAAAACAATATTGTGCATGTGATGAGAGTTTATCCATGAATGAGTTTATTGCTGAATGCATAGAATCAATAAGTCATTCCAACTTTATATCTTTAATGTGGCTGGCTCAGGATTATTGGCTGATCTGACATCCTTTTGTTTAAAAGGGGCCACACGGCCCCCAATTTCATTTAAGAAATTGGAGTCAGTTAGGGAAAACATCCAGGGAACATCAGCCTTACATCTTACAGGGATAAACTCTCCAAAGCAAGAGGCTAAACAAACTACTACAACTAACTACTAAGTACTAATAGCAACCATCCAACAGGAACAAGAGAAATAAGATGTAGCAGCTGAACTCTTCAATGTCTACACGATATTCTTGCCCTGTTTGAGATTTGTATGGTGTGGTCAATCAGGATATACCAAGAAAAACAAACTTGTGAGCAAATATAAGATGATAAATTTTGTCGATCAGTGTGATAATAGTTCTTTGCTTATTCGACAGGCCAACTATAGCTCTTTTGCCCTTCCGATTTCACAGGTCCATGTCAAACGGACAAACGGTTCTCAGATGCTGCTACAGCAGTTTACATTCATTACTCTTTATGACGAGGAATGAAATGACAACATCACAATTTGAACCAGCACAGTGATGTCAAGCATCATCATCATATCAGACAGAATAAGAAAGTGAAAGCAGTAAAGCTATGACGAAATGTTTTGTTTTCACGTCAACTGGTGCAAATGTCGTGGATCTGTCAACGACAGAAATGGCTTGTATGTTTTTTTTCAAAAATGTGACCGATTCACCATCCGATCGGTTTGTTGACCTCCTATTGGTACAACATATGCTCAACTACATACTCCTACAGGGCATGAGTAATGAAATCAGTAATAAGATAAACTCTCTTAAAATAAATGTGAGAAACTATCGATTGTTTTGTACATTGTTCTAGGATTTAACATTTTAACGAGTTGAGAATGCTTGAACAATGAACCACCTGTGAGGCCAATATTTAGAATACAAGAGACCGTCTGAAAGGTCATGGGCAAAATAATTGGCACAGTAGGATTTATGGAATCCTAGGTAGGTGGCCAATGTATATACGCAGTGCATCTACTAGGGCTTAAAAAATTGCTGGGTTGATAGCTGGTGAGAATTTAGTATCGGTGACACACGACATTTCAAGGAGGAAAGATACCTCACCGGAGAAAGAAGAGGTGTACGAGAAGGCGAGCGACGCCGAGACCGCGGCGGACACCGGGGCGGGAGACACGCAGGACGACGCGGATGACGTGGAGACGAAGGAGCTCCGGAGGAACTGAGCGGCGGAGGCGCCCAACCGGCCGGCCGCCTGCCTGCGGGGGCGGGCAGCGCCGCCGAGGGCCGCCAACGGGGAAGGGAGCGCGGCGCGCAGGGAGTCCATGCGCCAGGTCGAGGCGGAGGCGAAGGCCTCCATTGGTGGAAGGAGAGGGAGCGAGCGAGCGGAGGAGTGTGTGGTGGGTCTGGTCGGAGAGGGTGGCGATGCCGCTCGGCTTTGAAGAGGATAACGTTTGGATTCTGTTGCCGATTGGGTTTCGCCGTGTTGGGCCAGGAGCGATGGGCCTAGTCTTAGCAACGTTTCATGTCAAGGCAATTTACAGTTGCCCTAAAAAAAAGGCAAATGTAATGTTTTGCAACTCCCATGTCATTGTGTAATTTGGGACGATGAGAAATACCATAGTAAGAAAACATTGCATCTGTTACCACTTTATTATCCATCCATAGCGAAATAGAGCCCCAATACAATGATGATTATACATCACACAATGTTACATACTACTAGTAAATACGGTGTAATAGTCCATCTATTCTCCGCTACCTTCTTCTTCTGTTGTAACTAAATTTAAGAGGTTGCATGTCTCTCCACGCAAGTAACCGTCACGCCTGAGAAGGCGCTGGTGGCGGGGGTGACGTCGATGATGGTGAGGATGCGGCGCTGGGGCTGGAACACCATGGTGTATGGGGTTCGGCCCGGAAGGAACCGGCCTTGGTACAACCATGGCACCTTCCCTTGACTCCTCCGTCGCCGCGGGCGGCGGGGAATGGATGAATGGCATCGGGTCGATGGGCATGTTGCGTGATGGCGGGGGATGTGGCGCTGGGGCGGGATAGTTATGTGCGGGGTTCGGTCCGGTAGGAACCGGCCTCGGGTCCACCATGGCGCCTTCCTTCGCCTCCTCTAACAATGGGGGCGGCGGGGACGGGATGACCGGCATCGGGTCTCCAGGCATGCCGGGTGGTGGAGGAGAGGGGATGATCGGCATCGGATCAATTGGCATGTCGGGTGGTGGTGGAGAGGGGATGACTGGCATTGGGTCGCCCGGTCTACGGTGTGGTGGAGAGGGGATGATCAGCATTGTATCGACTGGGCTATGGTGTGGCGAAGAGGGGTGGCCGGGTCTGCGGTGTGGTGGAGTGGGGATGATCGGCATCGGATCGACTGGGCTATGGTGTGGCGGAGAGGGGTGGTAGGGTATGCGGTGTGGCGGAGAGGGGATGACCGGTGGCATCGGGTCGCCGGGAAGGGTTCGACCGGCAACGAATCAACATGCATGTGAGGAGAGGATGTGATCTGCATTGGAACGTCAAGAGTGCGGGCAAACGATATGGTGACAGAAAATATGAGAGGCAAGAGAAAGAGGAGTGTCGCTGCGGCGCTCTTGCAAATATGCATGGTGGCCATGGCTATGTGGGTATGTTGTCTGTCCCTTTGCAAAGTTGTAATGGTCGGAGCAAATTTATAGGTATAGCATCATCCGAAATTATTTGGTGACTAATTAAGAATTATGATTAGCGAGATGGTTATCTGTTTGATAAACAGGCAACTATTAATGAGGCGGTAAATGAGATGGATGGTTCCTGTTCAAAAAAAAATTAGTGAGATGGATGGTTATCCTCGCTATAAACGGCACTCGTATTTATTTACCGATCGGAGAACGAGGGTTCCGACTGACTTTGTTGGGCCAGGTGATAAACGTAGAGGCTTTGTGTCAGAAGCCACTAGTTTGTAGCAAAGAAAACGAGTTACACTAATTAGCAACTCAGCCTAGCTGCGAATGTTTTAATTCGTGGAGCTTTTGTTTCTAGTAAGTTGGAACCTATTTCAACGGATATGTTAAACGTCACTACTCATTCTTACGATTTTACCTCGGAATGTCCTTTGGAAAACGATAATATTCAGAGTACTCTCATATTTTACCGCGATTTTGCAATATGATAATCCTATTTTCCACTAGAAGTCTGAGCAATTGCATCATCGCCTAGCTAGTACATTTGACATGCGTTGGCAACAACCAGAATTATGTATCGGATTGAAATATGTGCTATTTTGATCAACACATTTTGTTCTTATAATCCTATACGTCAGTGGCGGAGTCAGAATTTCAACTTTGTATAGTCAAAACGAAGTTGTGTAGTCAAATATACGTATTTGTAATATTTTCATTATTTTATGCTTAGTTTTCTGCTTGTATTGCCAAAAGGCTGGGTAGTCTGACTACCCAGCTCAAATGTGGCTCCGCCACTGCTACACGGGCTTCTTTGTTTCGACGCAATTCCAATAAGATTTTTGGATGATTTTTTTCTTAAGAAATTTTTATATATTAGAACGGAGGTGATGTCCACTGTGACCGCATTATTTTCTTCCGGGTTATGCCCGCATAAAAAAAATACTCAGACTTTACATAATTTCTCACGCCCTAACAATACCAGCACGTTTTACATAACAAAACCACCCAAATTCAATGGTAGAAAGCCAGCATCATCGAGTCACCAAATGAGCACAAGTCCACTGCACTCGTGGAAGAATCTCACAAGAATCAAACAAAGGTTAGCTGGGAGGATTTGGTATAACCGTTTCCTACCACTCCAAAACCCATGAAATCGCGTAGAAAAAAATGGCGCACGAACAACACCGATGCCTACTTAAGTACGCATGGCCCCACATGCCAGTGACAGCGAGCCAAGCTTTCTGATCCTGGTTCCTCAGTGGTCAGTGACTCAGTGTCCTACCCACACATTTGGGTTGGTGCAGGATAGCGACTCCGGGGACCCGTGCACCCGTCCCACCAGCCCCTCCCTGGACCTCCCTCACAAACACCACTCGATTTGCACCCAGAAAACGGACCCCACCGGGCAGCGAATGGACCATCCACGGTGCACCGCGTCCATGGAACAAGCGTGGTTGGTGGAGTCAGATCTCCTATAAACCCAGCCGGCGCCACCCGCTCCACCCGCGCACCACGAGGGACGCCATTAGAGCAGCGGCGTTGCGGAGAGGAGGAAGGTTCTAGAAGAAGAAGGAAGATGAAGGTGATCGAGAAGATCCAGGAGGCGGCGGCGAATGGCCGGACGGCCTTCTCCTTCGAGTACTTCCCGCCCAAGACGGAGGAGGGGTGGAGAACCTCTTTGAGCGGATGGACCGCATGGTGGCGCACGGCCCCAACTTCTGCGACATCACCTGGGGCGCCGGGGGTTCCACCGCCGACGTCACCCTCGACATCGCCAGCCGCATGCAGAACATGGTACGTCTCTGTCGGCCTATCGCTGCGTTCACCCTGCTCGCGCGCGATCTGATCTGTGATCTGTTTCTGCGCGCCGTCAGTTCGGCGAGATGCGCTGGGTTTTGGTTTACTTTGCTGGTTTCTGGCTCTGCTTTAGTTCGAACCGGCGCGAATTTAGGCGCAATGCGAGGCTTCGTAATTCTGCAAGGGTACTGTGAGATGTGTTTAGTTAGACAGTTCAGTTTGAGGTGATCAGAATTGTCAGTTGGAGGTGATCAGAATTGCTTAATTGCATCGATTGTTCCTTGAGTTGGGTGTAATACTTCAGTTTTATACCCAGATACTAATAACTGTAGACTGCTTTTGCTTGAATTTTAAGCTAAAATGGGTTCATTTGATGCAAGCTGCTGATTAGGATGGACCTGTTGTGGAATAGGAGTTAATCTGCTCCCGTATGGTTTATGTAGTTAATTGGTATGTCGGGTGAATGCTGATCATGTTTGATAGATGATCATGAGTTCATGACCAATTCAAGCTCGGACATGCATAGCTACATAGGAGAGTTTTATAGACATGGATTTTTATTTTGTATGCTTGTGGTGTTCAGTTTAGTGACTAACTAGAGCTTTAAGCTGTTAAATGATAGAGTTTCGTTGAGCCAAATTGAGTACATCCATTCCGATCCTCAGCCAATGTTCTCCCTAGGGGTTTGTGCTTTCTGAATCATAGCTGTGCTTTCATATGCAATGTTTTCAAATGTGGAATATCATGCCAAATCAGAGCTCTGCATAGAAGACAGGATACCTGAATTTTTTATCTGGGATGATTCATTTTGATAGGATTTCCGATCCAGATTTCATCTGAATCATAGGACCCATCACATGCTTGCCTGTGATCTGTTTACTGTCGGGTGTCTCTTTATCTGGGGACAGGAGGATGTGCAATTATTAGGGTTTGAAGAACGTTACTCATGGAAAGTAGTGTTTTGTTCTTGTGAAAACAAATAGCCGATGTCATTTGGAGAAAGGTATTCATTGGATGTCAACTTCTAGTATGAGCGTTCTATCTGGATGCCAATATATTGCTCTGGACAGTTTAAATTGATTCCCGGGGCTTCTTTTGCAATTTCAATGCTCTTATACAAGTACACATGGCTGCCATTCATATTGTTGGCACCTCTAAATTATATTTGTGCTATTTTGCAGGTATGTGTGGAAACAATGATGCATTTGACATGCACCAACATGCCAGTAGAGAAGATTGATAATGCCTTGGATGCCATTAAGAGCAATGGGATTCAAAATGTTTTGGCACTTAGAGGAGATCCTCCACATGGTCAGGACAAATTTGTTCAAGTTGCTGGGGGATTTTCTTGCGCACTAGATCTGGTAGGCATATCGCACTTCTATTGATGATTTCATTAAGTCAATGACGAAGTTTATTACATTGGAGAGGCATGCACATTTTGACAAGCTGATTGCTGATGTTGTCACTTGTGATATCTAATATCACAGTTAAACTCATTTAAGTCCTGATAGGAACGCCTTTTTTATTAAAACTTGCCCTTTGTTTTCTAATTACAGGTGCAGCACATTAGAGCCAAGTATGGTGATTACTTTGGCATAACTGTCGCTGGCTATCCAGGTGAGCAGAACTTTTCTTCTCTCTATGCTTTCAATCTTATAAATTATATGTTTTTCTTATACGTTTTCCAAATGTCAGAGGCACACCCTGAGGTAATACTAGGCGAGGAAGGGGCTACGGAGGAAGCATATAGCAACGATCTTGCTTATTTGAAGAGAAAGGTTTGCCTTGATCTTTAAGTTGAAAATGAAATCTGTATGGGTTTATTACTTTTGTTGATTGATCACTTGGGCTTGCATAAATCAGTGATGATGTGACCTGTTGCATTCCTATGTACTGGTTGAGCAAAACAATTTTTATTTGTCAGCTTCATTCTCATTTTACACTTTCTCTGCAGGTTGATGCTGGTGCTGACCTTATAGTTACACAACTTTTCTATGACACTGATATCTTTCTCAAGTTTGTGAACGACTGCCGTCAGATTGGCATAACCTGCCCCATTGTTCCTGGCATAATGCCAATAAATAACTACAAGGGTTTCATCCGAATGACTGGATTCTGCAAAACTAAGGTATGGTCTGTCGCTATAGCTCCACCACAAGTAATTGCATGGAGGAATGTGTATATTTTCCATCCCACTCTTAGACTTGTCTGTGCACCTATACTCCAAACACATCGCAAATGTTCATGAAATATTTTGAATATTATTTGGTTTTTAGGTCATTATATAGTCATCCACCCTGCAAACATTTAACTTCAGGAGAAAGAAGTTCATATTTCAGGGAATAGTAGCTTTACTGTCTCCATTTTGCCTCAATGGTCTTAGTTTCTTTCAAAAATTTCTATGACCATTCCATGTGCACCATATTTGAGGACAGGTGCATGGGCCCACCCGAATGGGTGGATTACTTCTGATCACCTTCTTTCATGGAGACAACTCCAAAAAAAACATTGAAATATGCATATGCAATATGTGGAATTCGATCTATTTTTATTTACTGAATTTCACAATGTGGTTTCTCACAGAATGCCATTTTAAATGTAACAACAGATACCAGCTGAGATTACTGCTGCCTTGGATCCTATTAAAGACAACGAGGAGGCTGTCAAAGCATATGGAATCCACCTCGGAACTGAGATGTGCAAGAAGATTTTAGCTACTGGGATTAATACGTTGCACCTTTACACACTAAACATGGAAAAAACTGCTTTGGCAATTTTGATGGTAATCTCCATGTCTTGCTTGATTTACTTTTTGTTCTGATGTGTTGCTAACAACAAATTTTTTTTCCAGAATCTTGGGTTAATACAGGAGTCCAAGCTCTCAAGAACATTACCTTGGAGGCCTCCAACAAATGTTTTACGTGTCAAAGAAGATGTTCGCCCTATATTCTGGTAGTTATTGTAAATGTTTTATTTGTGTAGCTGATTGTATTAGTGGTACACATACTCAGTCTTGTCATGATGGAAACTGAGCAGGGCTAATAGACCAAAGAGTTACATTTCAAGGACCATAGGTTGGGATCAGTTTCCACATGGTCGGTGGGGTGATTCCCGGAACCCATCATATGGAGCACTTACTGACTACCAGGTAATTTCTTCATCTTTTTGTTCGAATCTGTAATGATGGTGTTCTCAAAAAAATTGTACAGAGATTGTGCGCAACATTTTCATAATACTCTAAAGTGGCTAGCTGTTGAGCTTTGGGCTGATAATCCAGAATTACAGTGAATTGTACACTGTGTCTTCCAGAAATAAATCAAGTTAATAGTGAACATTTTAAAACCGTCCAGAGATGTTGGTTCAGCAGAAAAATACTACTACCTCCGTCTCATAATATTAGATGTTATTGCAAACAACATAGGAGTATATTGTGGGACGGAGGGAGTATTATGGTTCCCCAACAGTGTTTCCTTGATGTGCTGCGTTTTTTAGTTGCAAGACCACTGTCTGCCTATGCAACATAACTCAGTTGCTGGGCATAAGCTATTCTCTGTTGCCAAGATTACTAGAGTAGTGGATCTGCTTTTTGTGAACAAGATTTCATAAAGTTGTTGTTGTATAATGTATCCGTTCGTTCACAGTTCACACGGCCACGTGGGCGTGGTAAGAAGCTCCAAGAGGAATGGGCTGTTCCTCTGAAATCAGTGCAAGACATTAATGAGGTAAAACTCTTGAATTTCATGATAAATTATTGCTCTGTATGGCGCAATAAAAAATTACTGTGTCACTGTTTTTGCTAATCTTGTGTCTCTCACTTACAGCGGTTCATGAACTTCTGTCAAGGAAACCTTAAAAGCAGCCCTTGGTCTGAGTTAGACGGTCTTCAACCAGAGACCAAGATAATTGATGATAAGCTGGTGAAGATTAACTTGAAGGGTTTCCTCACCATCAACAGCCAACCTGCTGTGAATGCAGAGAAATCTGATTCTCCAAGTGTTGGTACGTTAAATCTACTTGGTTGTATATGCTAGGTCCTCCTCTGGTATTACTGGGAGCAAAGTTTCAGTATATGCATGTATTTTCAAACGTAACACCCTTTTACAGCGATATCTAACAGCACCAGTGCATGCATCAGTAAGTCCATGAGTCCCTGTATTTGTCATGCCACAGTTAGTATGCTGTTTATCGTTTATTCAAAGTACCGGCCTGAAGCTCATTTCGAGTGAGAAGCCTGTGTTACTCGTGAATTTGAATATATCTGTGGACAGGTTTGCTGTGCCAAAGTACTAGATAGTAAATGCGTATCTGTATAATGTACAAGATGGTAACCACCAAATTCATTGTAGCGTCAAATGGTTCTGGAGGCGGCTTCGCCCCGCTTACTGCTTTCTAGCATCCGGACCTTTCGTTAGCGGACTTTAGTGCTTCTAGTTCATTCGTACCAACTCAGTCATGTTTTGCGGGCCTGGCACTGGCAGGACCCTAACTTGCATTCTTAGTCCATCGCTGAATTTGCACGGGTTTGATATTCACTGCTACCATGTTCCAGTATCTCGGCATGTTCTAGGGGTGTGTCTATTCAATCCTCTGTCTAGTTCAAGTCTTGTTGACCCTTGTCATAATAGTTCTCGCCTTTTCATCCTTCTTTTCGTACTTTTCTCTTTTCAACTATGTTTCAATGATTATTTTCTACTCCCCGTATGCTATACCAACCTGCTTCATCTTTGTTCTGTTCCTTAGGATGGGGCGGCCCAGGAGGCTATGTTTACCAGAAGGCCTACGCCGAATTCTTCTGCGCGAAGGAGAAGCTGGACCAACTGATCGAGAAGAGCAAGGCGTTCCCTTCGCTCACATACATCGCCGTGAACAAGGACGGGGAAACATTCTCGAACATCCCCGCAAACGCCGTGAACGCCGTCACATGGGGCGTGTTCCCCGGCAAGGAGATCATCCAGCCCACCGTCGTCGACTCGGCGAGCTTCTTGGTCTGGAAAGACGAGGCGTTTGAGATCTGGTCGAAGGGGTGGGCTTGCCTGTTTCCCGAGGGCGACTCTTCTAGGGAGTTGCTAGAGCAGGTACTTTCAGTGTTCTAGTAACAGGTTTACTGAAACCTTCAGTGCCGCCTAATGTTGTGCCTTCATTGTTCACTGACGTTTTTCTCTGGACTCGCAGGTTCAGAAGAGCTACTACTTGGTCAGCCTTGTGGACAACGATTACATCCAAGGGGACCTCTTCGCTGCGTTCAAGGAGATCTGATATCGAGGAAATTACCTTACTGTCTTCCAATCTCCTCTTCCCTGGCTAAATTCATCAGTACTACGACTGCTGCCTCAACGCTACATTGTCCGATCAATAGAGAGCTTTGCGCATTTGACCGGCCCTCGCTGGAGTCCTTTTATCTAGTCTAATTTCTCATGATTTGTATTGATTTTCCCAAATCGTCCTATATCAAGAAGAATTTTGAGTTCTTGTGCTATCTTTGCCTTGCTTGGCTCATTACATAATTTCATACTGTTAATTGACACTTAAACTGACACTTTCCCTCTCAAGCTTTAGCCAACAGAAGCTCGGTTTGTACCTGTACGTGTGCACGTTTGTGCTATGTGGAAATGGGACATAAACTTAAATGTCAGTAGCTGCCTAAATGTTCAGATGGTGCCTTAATGCTACCGCGATTAGAGTAGACCACTGAGACACCACCAAGCAAAGAGTGAGCAGTAGAAGAAACAGCAAATTTCTGCGAGTACTGAGTTGAGCTCTGGCATGGCAACAATTTCAGACGAGCATCACCCGTCTGTAGCCAGCGTTTTTGAAGAATCGTAGAAAGCGTAAAAAAAGGGTCAAGTTGCGTAACCATTCTGCCTGTTAAATGTTACCGCGTACTGTTAACTGCCACTTCTCCGTTGTGCTCTCCGGAAATGATAGATGCGCTTATATGCTCGAACCAAGTGAGCTCTGGCAATGGCAACAGTTGAATGGTAGTAGCGGCAAACAGTTGGAGCTGCATAACAATGCTTTAAACTACTTAGTACATTCGTTCAGATGGTGCTCTGAGGTTACCGCGATTATAGAGTAAACCATTTAGTGATAAGACTACCACCAAGCTTACAGTCTACAGTTGAACAACAAAATTTGGTCGGTTTCACTGAAGAGAAAGAGGAGCTACATATGTAGTATCTGAGTGAAAAAGCAAAAACAAAAGAATGACCCAGCCCCAGCACCAGGCTCTCGATGTACAACACGCCCCGGCGCCGGCGCCGCACCACGCCCCGACCCGACTCTCCCGTTTCCTACTGCTGTATTTACACCGATCTCCATCCGCGAGCTCGGTCGCGGCGAGGAAGCCATTCTTCCACCTTTCTCGGTCTCGTTATCTGTCTGTCGTCTCACCAGTCTTCGTCTAGTTCAAGAAGGGAGCCGGCATGCCGCCGGAGCCGTTCTGGTTCCCGCGGAGCCTGGGGGAGGCGAAGAGGGACGAGTAGAGCAGGTCGTCCCCGGGCGGCATCACGTCGAGGCCGCTGTACATGCTCTGGATGTCGTCGTAGCTGAGGTCCACGAACAGGTCGTTCCTGCCGCCGTTCCCGGCCTCGTCCGCCGCCTCCTTCTTGGGCACCATCAGCGTCGCCATCATCTCCTGGTGCGCCGCGGGGCTCTGGAACCCCGCCGCGGCCGCCGCCTGCTGGGACATCATCGACGACGGGTCGTTGTCCACGATCTCCGACTCCGGCGTGCGCGCCTCGCCCCACGAGTGCGAGTGCGAGTGCGACTGCGAGGTTACCATGTCGGATGCGGAGGCCTCCTCCGCCTTGGGCTCCTTCTGCTGATCCCCCTGCTGCTGCATCTTCTCCCACTCGTTCTTCTTGTTGTACAGCCGGCACAGCACCCAGTCGTCCAACTGCAGAAATTCGGAAATTTTAATCAGCTTCAGACAATCACTTAATCTATCAGATCAATCGAAGCAAATATCTATCCTTTTTCTGAACCCAAAAAGAACAGATCGCGCAGAAAGTCTCAAAAAAGCTTACCCTGAGTGAGCCCTTCTTGGCGACGGCGCTGGCCCGCCCGGCATCAGCGAGGCGGTACTCATGCATGATCCAATCCGTCTTGACCCCTTTCGGCGCCTTCCCGGCGTAGAACACGAGCGCCTTCTTGATCCCCATGGTTTTCCCGCCCCTCGGCGCGACGGGCTTATCCGCCCCGGTGGCCTTCCAGTACCCGTTGCCGGCGGCGCGGTTGGGCCGGGAGCCGTTGGGGTACTTGCGGTCGCGGGGCGTGAAGAAGTACCACTCGCGGGTGCCGAAGAGGGCGCGGTCGGGGAGCGCCCAGGGGTCGAAGCGGTAGAGGTCGACCTCGGCGATGATGGGCACGGGCAGGCGCTGCCCGGCGGCCTTGCGGCACAGGTAGTGCTCCACGAGCTCGTCGTCTGTCGGGTGGAACCGGAAGCCCGGCGGCAGGTTCAGGTCCGCCTCCGCGTCCTGCTCCCTCCTGCGCACGGCCATCCCCATGTCTGTCTGTTGAGTAATCCTCTGCTGTTGGAAGAAAGCTGCTGGCTTTGAGATCTCTGCTCCTGCTGCTGTTGATTCCGCTGGCTGTTGTGAAGAAATCTGTGTGTGGTTGTGGTGGTGGTGATGAATGGAGGAGGAACTGTGGGCTTGGGGGGATAAATAGGGGGCGGAGGTGGGGAGGTCTGGAAAGTTCGGAGGAGTGAGTGGAGTACCGGCGGCGGCTGCGTGGAGCGCCGGGATATTACTTGGGGAGGAAAAGGGCACGTGTGACGGATGAGGTGGAGGGTTCGGGGAAGGTGACGAGCGGATCGCCGGGGATTGGCCACGGATCGGAGGATGAGGTCACGGCCGACTTCAGCTGCGCTGTGCGGGACGCGTGCGGCGTGCGGTGGTCGGCCGAGCTTCTTCTGCGGCCACCGCGGATTGTCACGAGAGGTTGTGAATACTGTGGATTCGTGGGTACGTGGATGGCGCCTCTGGTCGGCAGCTGTCCTCTGGTTTTTGTTTGTTTTTCTTTTCGGATGCTTATCGTGGCAGCTGTTTTGGGAGAATCCTTTAGTTCTAATTTAGGATATGCTGGTCTGGTGAAAGCAATCATAGTGTTTTTTTAAGGGGCAATCATAGTATACTCGGGTCTTTGTAGAAGAATAAATCACATCGAACAAATGAAAATACACACAAATAACAATGGGGGTAAAAGGCATCCGAGGTACAAATAACTTGGTATTAAAGACCAAATTGGTCGAACAGTTCATAGAACGGATGACACTATAAAGTTGGCACATCATAGCACACATATGGGTCCCAAATACGTGGCGGTTGATTAAATACATAAAGAATATCCTACCAGAAACAAAAACATTCATCGGCGATTAAAAGCGCCTATGTAAAACCACAAGTTGAGACTATGTCCATCAAAATCAACGTTTTCATCTCCATTATAGCATGTAATTTGCATCTCGTGTTTCCTCATACCAAGCCTCCATAGGAACGGAAACTACGCGAGACAAGTGTATCATGCTAAAATAGTTGGTTTTCTTAATCGAATCAGATTTACCTTACAACTCGTTCAACCCCGGGATATGGTTCGGTAAATACGGTTTTGTACGAAGATACGGTTCGGTTTCGGTAATAACCATTTAATTTTGGTTCGGTTTCGATAATAACCAAACTAACCAAAGTTGATGCGAATTTTCGAATAAAACATAACTTTTATGGCCATATATTTGTATTTTATAATTTGCATGACCGAACTAGACGTGTTGCAAAAAGGAGAGGCAAAAAGCAATGAAATTTCTGCCTAAGCACACAAAAAAAAAACGGAACAGAGACTTGAACTCATGACTTAGTGCCATGAAATAGAGCGCTCCACCTTCTAACCAGTAGGGTCGCTCAGCTTTACTGATATAATGCATTAACAGCAGATATATAATCGATTACGTAAAGATTTGCTGGGCTTCCGACGTGTTTTTCCTGCTGGCTCTGCTCTTCGGTTATTTCGGTTAAACCATTGGTTTTTTGGTTATTAACCTAATTAACCGGAAGTCATATGGTTAGCAATTTTGCTAACCGTAACCTTAACCACTAACCGAAAAAACCGGAATTTCGGTAGCGGTTAGGTTTCGGTTTTCGGTTACGGTTCGGTTATGTGCAGTGCTAGCGGAGCACGAGTGGAGTTTTCGCCCGCCGGGTCTACAGGTATTCGATTGGTTATTGTGTTCGTTTGCGTAGTTACATGACTTAACTCTTCCTTCAGTTCTCTTTTTTCGGATGGTTACTGGTCTGATGCACTCTTAGCATAATTTTTTTTGTTTGGCTACTGCAATAAGCATTATTAGTACAGCTTTTGCCTGACTCCAAGGAGGGAGGGGCGAGGACGGCGGCACGTTTTCAGCTCTTTCGACTCGTTTCAGTGCTTCTAATCGCCGATAGGTAGTCGAATGACCTATTTATAAGGTTTATTACTGTTAGAGATCATTATACTGTTAATTATGATTAATAATCAATCGGTGGAACTTTTCATAAAATAAAAAAAGCTTTCGATAGAAATCTTGAGGTAACCAAGCGGATTTCATAATCTTTTTTTGTTATTGAATTGGTAAAAAGCTGCCCGATTGTGTACGTGGTTGTGATCAGTACAAGTTCCACGGAATTGCTCGGCAGAAAAGGTACACGGTCCGGAAATGGTAAAGATCTGCCGGTGCGGTCGACAAAGGGCCTTTTCCTGGAGTGGAGCACGTACACGGTCCGGAAATGGTAAAGATCTGCGGTCTGGTCGACAAGGAGCGAGCCCTTTTCCCCCACAGATCTCTGGAGACGACCACGCAACGCAATGATGGATCGATTAGTCAGTGGAGCGGCAGAAACGGCCACAGCTCCGTCCACTCCCTGCACGTCGCCGTCACCCACCGCAGATGCAAGCTCGGCATTCGCCCAGAACATTCGATCCATCTCCCGGGCTACCTCACCGCTCCCGGCGGCCAGCACGTAGTTATCCTCTCGATAGGATATTCTACGCTTTTCTGCCCACGCCGTTGGTTAATTTGGCGGGTATTGCAGGTACATCGAGAACAACCGAACCTGACCTGACCCAACCGCACACCTGCCTGCCTGCCGCAAAGAGCAGAGCCTCGTCGCGAGAGCGTGGGAGCGAGCCCGAACCCGCTGCCGGCGCGTGTAGACCCGGTGTCGACACGAGTCGCTCGGGCTCACGCGCGCGCGTGCGGCTCGGCAGAGGACAGGTGCCGGGGAGCGGCTGGTGGCGAGGGCGCGTGGCTCCGTTGTCGACGCGCGACGTGGTCTCCGGCTTGCTCCCGTCGCTGTCCCTCTCTCATGTCGATCGACCGCGAGAGCGCCCGGCCGGCCTCTCGCGCCACGGCGGCATGGACGTGGATGCCCGGCTCGGCTTGATCGGCTACGTATGTGGTTCAGTGTACCGCACGGACGCCGGCCGGCCCCGTGACGTGAACGCTTTTTGTGGCGGGAGAGTTGTTAGCATACAACCACCCACATTTGTAACTAAATTCTGAAAAATCACCACTTTACGTTTAAACCATAAAAGACCACCATCATTTGAAACTCCCATTGGAAGCGAATTGACTGGGAATCTGACAGCGCAACCAATCCAGGTGGCCATCCCAGACCCTTGCAGTTGTCACAAGCTCCTCTTTCTCCCTAAAAAAATTCTTCTAAATTCGTCTGAAAAATCGACAGAAGAACCTGCAAATTTTTGAATTCGAAGCCCAAATTGACCAATCCATCCATTTCCTCAGCCGTTTTCTCTTTTATCTTTGCATTATTTGGAGTTTCATATTCGATGAAGGCCAAGAGGAAGTAGCAAGACGACATGTACCATGTAGGAGTCAGTACGCCTTTTTCCGATCTCGACATCACCGGCCGCAGCTCAGGCATCACGCGGCCGTGCCCTCGTTGCCCACCGTGAGCGACACCATGGCGGTCTCGGCGGCCTTCCGTCACTGCTCGGCCTGCACCCTCAGCCGCCTGAGCTCCGCTTCCGTCCCCCCTTCCTACCACTTCTGTCGCCACCTCAGAGGCTAAATTCTCACGTATCTTCTTCTTGGCGGACACGTACTGCTGCAGCTGGAGCTTCAGCTTTCTGTTCATCTACAGCACGCGCTGAAGCTGTGTTTTCAGCTCAGCGGCCATGCTGTCCGTGGTCGAAGATGCGGGTCTCCCCGGTGGAGGAGAGCTCGGAAAGCAACACGTGGTAGTCGATTGGACCAGCGCATACGCTGATGGTGGCTGCGCCCTGGCCTCCTCGACCTCCACCATGGCACGCGTTTAGCCAACCGACCATGGCCAGCGGGATTAGGCGAAGACGTGGTCGTGGAGGTCGAACGTCGAGCGGCTACCCTAGCGGCGTGACAACGACTGGGAGGCGCGACACGGGCAGCGCAACACAGGCAGCGGGGGCGCTTGGAGCTTCACGCGGTGGGATAGGAAAGGGGTGGAATATCTCCAGCAGACCACTCGACGGGACGGAGAAAAGAATCGAACCGTTTTTTTCACTTGCCGGTGGCAGAGGTGGGTAATTTCATCCAACTTTAGGGGTAGTTCTAATGACGTACGAGAAGAAACCTTAATACTTTTATTATTAGGTATAGAATTGAGTTTAAAAATAGAAGTTTGAAACTTGAATCCTTATCAGTGGACCTCGCAGTCCTCTTACTCCTAATTTTTAATCTCTACAAAAACAGTGTTTTGAGAGTCGTTTCCAACTTTTCCTCCGCTGCCTCGCCGGCGCGCTCCTTCCTCCTCTCCGGCGGCGATGCTGCTCGGTGTGAGCCTGGATGCGTTGCCTGGCTTGTACATACTAGTGGTAGGTCTAGTTTTAGGCTTTATGTCTCGTTTGCCTCTATGGCGTCTGAGGGTAGGTCGACGGATCCAGGCGGCCGGATCCGCCGCGCCATGTTCTTCTTCCTCCTTGCTGCAGCTCGACGGTGGCAGGTGGTGCTGTATGTGAGGTTGACGAAGGCATGCATCTCTCCGAATAAGGTACGCAAAGGAAGCTTCGATCTGGGGCTTTCCGGCCAGCCCTGGGCTCGGGTTCTTCTTCTTCTTCTGGATTTGATACTCCGAAGGTTGGAGTTCATGGTGAAGAGAGGATTTCCAGCTTTCATAAGGCCGAATCCCTGCTCTTCCGCTACTCCTTCTTCGATCTGTCTCCTCTGCTCTGCAAGGATGCAGAGCCTGATGGAGGGTCGGTGCGTGCTGATTCTAGGCGGCAAGACAGGCTTGGTAGGATTTCTGGAGATGAGGATCTTCTTCCTCTATGCCGCAACGGATGTGGGAAGAAGGAGGAGAGACTTGGATCTGGAGTTCTACGAGGAGAACTTTCGACTGCGACCTGCGGAGATCCTCAACGGAGGCGAGCTCGCGCCTCTGTTATCCATGGCCGTGAGGGCCGCTCCGTGCTGGGGTGCTTTTGGCACCTCAGATTCTTCAACCTCCAGGCCAGAGTGCCATTTCGGAGGCCCTTACTCAGTTCCGTGGCGGCAAGTTGCGTCTCTCCACCGCCAAGTGGTTGCGTCCCCGGCGATGGCGGCCGTTGTGTCGAGCTGTTCGCTCTCAGAGGAGAAGGACTTGATTGCACTCTTTGTATTTTAGTTAAGGTCCTTTTTGTAAAAGCCAGGGGCTTGGATGTAATTTTCTTTTTCTTTGAGGTACTTGATGTAACTTGTTTTCCCTCCGTACAATGCAGTCGGGACCCTTCGGGGTCCTTCTCCTTGTTCAAAAAATAAAATAAAATAATAATCTCTACATTTTCCTGAAAAAAATATTATTTTATGTTAAATTGGTGGATCAGGACGAGCTCCGCCCTGGGTTTGGCACACATAACGATAGTCCGTCAGGGGTGTCACATGGTTCCGCAACCAGTTGCCAAGTTGTACCCAAAATTGCCAATAAAGAAGTTACCTCATACACTGCTACCTAGGAGATGTCTAAGAACCATAGCTGCCGCGGTGCGAGCTGAGCTCCGAAAACCCCTTCGGCCCCATGGCGAGCATGGACGTCAAGCGAAGCAGCCCGGCGCCACCGTCCTCGCAGGCGGGGCTGGAGACCGTAAGAGAGTCGCAGCGGATTAGATGCCGCGCGAGGAGGGCTTTGCCGGCGGTCTGCGTCGTTGCGGCGACCGTGCTCGCAGTCGTCGTGCTCTCCGCTGCCAGGGACGGCTCGCTGACGGTACCCAGCAGCTGGCGCCGCGTGCAAGGTAGAGTATCGTATGTAAAACGCGCCATTGTTGGACGTCGAATTGCTTGATTTGTTGTCTTTTTTGTCTATTCGTTCCGTCAAGTGCATATATGCACCTAAGTCACAAATTTCCAAGGCGGAGGACGAAATGAAATTTCATAAATTTGGAATACAAACTTGCTAATGAAATGTCTCATTATCTACAGATGTACCTCGATCCAACCTCACCACCGACCAGCTCCTGGACGGCCTGCTCACCGCGGAATTCGGCTCGCGCTCATGTCGGAGCCGGTACGAGTTCGCCAACTACCACGACAAGCAGAAGAACCACCCATCGCATAAACCATCCCCCTACTTGCTCGCCAAGCTCCGAAGGCACGAAGCCCTCCAGAAGCGGTGCGGCCCCCGCACGGCCCCGTACAGGGCAGCGATCCGGCAGCTCAAGTCTGGCAATGGCGCCGTTGCAGCCGACACGGAACACTGCCGCTACCTGGTCCCCATCAGTTATCGAGGCCTCGGCAACCGGATGTTGTCCACCGCGTCGGCCTTCCTCTACGCCGTGCTCACCGAGCGCGTCCTCCTCGTCCACCACGACGTCGGCGCCCTTTTCTGCGAGCCCTTCCCGGAGACCACGTGGCTGCTCCCTTCCTCGCCGGGCAGGTTGGGCGGTGGCTTCCCGCTTGGACCTAACCTCGAGCACTACGGCATCAACTCCACGGAGAGCCTCGGCAACATGATCATGACCAACGTGCTGTCCGTGGGGGCCAACGGCAATGAGTCGTGGTCGGACTCGGACGGAGGACGCCGGCGACCACCGTACGTTTACCTACACCTAGAAGGCGGCTACGGCTTCCACGACAAGCTCTTCTACTGCGACGCGCAACAGCAGCTCCTCCACGGCGCGCCGTGGCTGCTGATGAGGACGGACAGCTACCTCGTCCCCGGGCTCTTCCTCGTCCCTTCTTTCCAGGACGAGCTGGGGCGGATGTTCCCGGAGAAGGACGCTGCGTTCCACCACATCGGGAGGTACCTGTTCCACCCGGTGAACGACGTGTGGCACGCGGTCACGAGATACCACGACGCCCACCTCGCCGGCGCCGGACAGCGCGTCGGCATACAGATCCGGGTGTTCACAGAGAAGCAAGCGTTGCAGCACGTCCTAGACCAGATCCTCTCGTGCGTCTCTAGGGAGAAGCTGCTACAGATCAACAACGCGTCAGTGCTGGTCACCTCTCTGAGCTCGTGGTACTACGAGAGGATCAAGGCCGAGTACGGCGGCGCCGGCGTCAGGGTACATCAGCCGAGCCACGAGGGGCAACAAAGGATGGGGGATGCCTCACAGGACAAGAGGGCCTTGACTGAGATGTACCTGCTGAGCACCTGCGACGTTCTCATCACCACCGGATTCTCCACCTTCGGCTACGTCGCGCAGGGGCTTGGCTGGATACGTCCCTGGATCATGCCCGCCACGCCATTCTGGGCAAACGAAACCGGGGAGATGCCGGAGCCGCCGTGCGTGCGAGACATGTCCGTCGAGCCCTGCTTCCACTCGCCGTCCTACTACGACTGCGCGGCGAGCAAGGGTGTGGACGTGGGCAAGGTTGTGCCGTACATCCAACGTTGTGAGGATGTGAGCTGGGGGATTAAGATTGCCAACAAAAGCAGCCACTGGTAACTTAACCATCTCTCCCTCGACATAGTAGTCCGATCGTCCTAAAACTTTCTGAGCTCTCAAAACCAGGTCTACGAGCTTCACCTTAACTTGGGACTCCCCAAAATAAGTCAAGTTTTTTTACCAAATCGATGAAGATCGTGTGTCTTAATCCAGGTTTACACAACATATAATCGACAAACAAACATAGACGAGCTAAAATCTGGCAATAGTCCAAAAGATAAAAATGTACTACTGTAGAAATAAGAGATTGGAGGAATTTGATGGATGTTATATTGAGCCTCATGGGCGAGTATATAAAAGCGTACAGACTTGGAGGGAAAGAAACCTTTCCTAGAAATAAGGTAGGAGCCGAATTACAAATCCTAAACTACCAAATACATGTATACCTAATATATTTCTAACAACTACCTCCATTACATAATGTAATCCTTTTTAGCAAGCTAACTTAGTTTGCGAAAAAGTTTACATTGTGGAACAGAGAGAGTATGATTTGAAAGATAGACATGCATAATATTTTTTTGTGAAACTAACTAAACATCCTCTCATTTTATGGACGCGGACGTTTGGCTCTCGGGCACACTGCTGCCCTTTTTTTGAATTTTTTGAAAATCGTACTTTTTTGCTTCAAAAAAATCTGAAATTTTTTACACAGCAAGATATACATGTTCTGAAGGTGCGCAAGAAATTTCGTAAGAAAATAATAAAATTTGTGGCCAATAGAAAAAAGATAAATTTCTGACAGAAAATCCAAACTATTGTCTGTCAGAAATTTGTTATTTTTATGTAGCTCGTAATACGATTTGTTTTCCTCAAATGATTTGTACCGTGCGTATAGGACATGCATATACATCAGCTAGTATTTTTTTGGATTTTTTTGAAATTGTCAATTTTTTTTGAACAAGCGGGAGCACCGGTGCCCGAGCTCCAAAGTGGGTTTCCATTTTATCCTCTAGTTACACGTGATTTTGACATGCAAGTCTTACAGAAGCATGTTACCAACCACATGCTTTCTGTCGGTTAAGCGATATTCCGGCGTGAAATTTCACAAAATTAACCCTTTTGGCAAAGTTTAACGAAAAATAACCTTTTTTTGAAAGTATTTCTAAATCTAACCCTTTTTTGTAGCGCCCAACGACGGGGCGCTACAATCTTCGCTGTAGCGCCCTCTAGTGCGTCGCTACGGTCCTGCCAGCGTGGCACAGGGGACCCGCACGCGTGATGTGTAGCGCCGTCTTGTAAGGAGCTACACACATGGGTGTAGCGCCCTGTGTTACGGAGCTATACTTTTAGGATTTTGGCACTCGCGACAGAGAGGATGCTGCTGCTGGATTTCGTCGAAGTGTCGTGAAAATGGCTAAGTCATGTGTAGCGCCCTATAGCGTGGAGCTACACTATGTTTTGTAGCACCTTGTCAGACGGAGCTATCCTATTGAAATTTTGTAACCCGAGAGACCCGAGAGCTAATTTCGTCGAAGTGTTACGAAAATGGCTAATGCTCCGTTCGGATGTTCGCATTGGGCCTTGATATTGGATATTCGGAACTTCCCAGGCCCGAATAACCCAATTTCACCTGTTCAGATGTTCACAATATTGAAGCTCGGTATTCGCAGGCGATATCGAGAGGAGCTCGGCTAGGCAAAAAAACTGGGGACCTAATGTCGAGGGGTTCCGCTCGACATTCGCGAGATATTCGCACTCATACCTGTTCGCGAGAGATCGAGGCTCGCCTCGCCTGCTCCTCTCCCGCTCGACAGGCTCGACCTAAGCGGCGGCGACGGCGGCGCATAGGTACATCGCCGCCCGCCCCACCTCCATCTCCGGCTAGGAACGGATCCGGCCGGCCTCCCGATTCTTCTCCTCCTTCCCGGCACCGTCGCCTTCTCCCGCCGTGTCTCCCTCCCGTCTCATCTTCCTATTCGTCCCTGCAGGTAGGGTTCGATTGAACAGCTCCGGCGGCCGGCGGGACTTCATCCCGAGCTGAAGCTTCCCAGGTGAGGTACGGAGCCTCCTGCCCCTCCTTCGCCACCCTCTGACTTGGTTGCTGTACATCCCGTGTTCTTCCTTCCCGTAATGTTGTACTGATGCTAGTGTGAACAGGGAGAAGAGTTTGGCGATGCACCTTAGGTCTCCAGTTTTTTTCGTCGGCGATGTACCTATGCGCCGCCGTCGCCGCCGCTTAGGTCGAGCCTGTCGAGCGGGAGAGGAGCAGGCGAGGCGAGTCTCGATCTCTCGCGAACAGGTATGAGTGCGAATATCTTGCGAATGTCGAGCGGAACCCCTCGACATTAGGTCCCCAGTTTTTTTTGCCTAGCCGAGCTCCTCTCGATATCGCCTGCGAATACCGAGCTTCAATATCGTGAACATCTGAACAGGTGAAATTGGGTTATTCGGGCTTGGGAAGTTCCGAATATCCAATATCAAGGCCCAATGCGAACATCCGAACGGAGCATTAGCCATTTTCGTGACACTTCGACGAAATTAGCTCTCGGGTTACAAAATTTCAATAGGATAGCTCCGTCTGACAAGGTGCTACAAAACATAGTGTAGCTCCACGCTATAGGGTGCTACACATGACTTAGCCATTTTCACGACTCTTCGACGAAATCCAGCAGCAGCATCCTCTCTGTCGCGAGTGCCAAAATCCTAAAAGTATAGCTCCGTAACACAGGGCGCTACACCTATGTGTGTAGCTCCTTACAAGACGGCGCTACACATCACGCGTGCGGGTCCCCCTGTGCCACGCTGGCAGGACCGTAGCGACGCACTGGAGGGCGCTACAGCGAAGAGTGTAGCGCCCCGTCGTTGGGCGCTACAAAAAAAGGTTAGATTTAGAAATACTTTCAAAAAAGGGAAAGGGTTATTTTTCGTTAAACTTTGCCAAAATGGTTAATTTTGTGAAATTTCACTATTCCGGCGCCGCCTAGCCATAATGCCGTACAGTTTGAAACATCTTGTCGGGGAAAACGAGCTGTCCTACAGGTCCTTATCCAAACAGCCACGCTAAACAAATTAGCATTAGGCCAGAAAGAGAAGAAAAAGGAAAACACACGTGCTCCACGAGTTGGTGGTGGTACGAGGTACACTGAACCTTTTCTCCGGAGCGAAGTACACTGAATCTCAGCAGCGGTCAGTACATCACCGAAACAAAGTGCACTGAACCTACCTGATTACTGCGAAATTCAGCGGCACGACATCACCTACCATGCCTTGTCATGAAAGGAAACATCTATCGCGTCGATCCCTTCACCTCAGCACCTTATCTGTTTGTTAAATGCTCACTCGCATATACTTTTGCCGGCTAAATATTCGGCTGGTCTGGAAATGGTAAAGATCTGCCGGTCCGGTCGACAACGGGCCCTTTTCCCCCCACACATCTCTGGGCAACACAATGATGGATGGAGTGAGTGGAGCCGCAGAAACGGCCACCGAGTCAGCTCGTCGCCGTGGTGTCTTTTTTTTTGAGAGCACGCCGTGGTGTCGCTATCACCGCGATTGCAAGCTCGGCATTCGTCCGGAAGATTCCATCCATCTCCCGGCGGCCAGCAGATGTAGTACGTACTTAACCTTTGATCATTGTTTTGTACTCCCTCCGTTCAAAAATAAGTGTTTCAAGTTTGTCCAAAAGTGGCTTATTTTTAGACAGAGGGAGTACTTTTGTTGCTTATTATTGTGGAGTGCCGCAAAATCGAGCGGATGTACGTACTTATCCCCTGGATCGCACCGCTCGTGCTTGGTGTGACGCCGTGGTGCCGAGGGGCGACACGAGTCGCGTGCTGCTCGATCGGCCCGGCTCGCCGTGCGCGTGCCCGGTTTGGTTTCGTCCGGTGGGCGCGTGGCTCCGTTGCCGACGCGCAATGTGGTCAGTCTCCGGCTTGGTTTCGTGCGGTGGCCGTTGCTGTCTCTCATGTCGATCGACCGCGAGCCCGGCCTTCTCGCGCCACGGCGGCATGGGATCGGGAGACCAGGGCGCGTACGTCACTTGGATACGTACGGGAGCGACATGCATGCTTTGCCTAGGGGATTTATTTTATTTTGCTGCAAACGGATTTCATAGGAATTATTCTGAAGCATTTCATTTCTTAGAGAATGTTCTTACAATGCTTAAGCATTGGTTTGTGGGATCACACAATTACGAGAAAACTACTGTATTTCATAAGAACCTAAGACACTTGCCAGCTTAGAATCACACTCAAACAAAACGTATTTTCCTCGATGCAGGAAATACAAGATATGTAACTCTTGTGGAAATCATATTCGGCTTATAGGTGTAGATGAACCCACTGTAAAAAAAATGGCATTTTAAAATGTCAAAAAAATTAAACTATTTTTTGGATATACGCCTGCATATGTTCGTACAAAAAAATTCGTGAAAAAATGACTTTTTTTTGCCTGTGTAAAAAGACAAATTCCGCTGGTTAAAATAAATTTTTATGAAACATTTATTTCTATTCTTTACCCAGGCCACAAAAAAGTCATTTTTTAACGAATCTTTGTGTGCGAATATAAATATGCTGGTATATTTCCAAAATATTTGTTTGGAATATTTTGACATTTTTTTAAAGTACTTTAAAAATATTTCACTCAACGAGTGCATCTAAACCTAGGACCCGAAACACCGTGTCTGAACTCTTGGGCATGTTGTAGCTCAACCCCGAACCATAATAAAACCCTCAGAGTTTGGAGATTGGTTTGAAAATATTACAATTCGGTGTTTAGTAAACCTTTACTAAATCTAACAAAGTGATTTAAATCTTTCAAAACCAAGCTATATTCCATAAAAGGGAAATCATTCAACTATTTGATTCTAAAAATGAGTATTCAACACGTAAAAAATGACGATTATCTCATACTTAATATTTTTTCAAGCTTTAAAACATAGAATGGTTCTAAAAGTGTGTATTAAGCCGGTAAAATGATCCTTAATAATTGATTCTTAAAATAAGTATTTAACAGGTAAATGATTTATCTAACTTTAAAACATAAATTGATTTTAATAAATTATTTCAGTACGAAATGAGTTCAATATAGTTTATATGCAAAATTACTAATGGTGGCTTTTCTTGGATTTATTAAGGCACACATGATTTTATGAAAATCCTATTTTAAAATTGACATAAAGTGTCAATTAGTGCCTTCTGGTTTCGGCCAACCCGACAACGCAATTATTGAAAATAAATATTTTCGCGCAATATAAGTGATTTTTTTAAAACTATATTATCTCCATATAATAGATACTAACCTATACTAATTCTTCCGTCTAGTTGAGCTGATAATTATCAATTTGGTGTAGTGAGTTTGGAGGTAGGGCATGAGGAAGATGATCTGCTATGTTGAGACTCAGGAGACATAAGCACGAGAAAAAAAGTTCCTCTTGGTTGCGTAGCGAGAATAGCATCCTAACAAAGATTCTGAACATTTTGCTTCTTTATGTCATCGTGGTCGCCATATAGACGGCATTTGTCCTATGGATACGCAGCAAGGATAGCATCTTCACCAAATACCCATGTTGTTGGCATACTTCATCGCCCAGCCAGTAATGGCATGTACTCTTATTCTCTTAAATTGTTTTTAGTTCAGGGGAAATGAATATCTCTTTATCTCCATGTTGGTCATTGGTGGAGCTACGTGAGGGCTAGGGGGCCAATGCCCCCTCCTCCCCGAAGGGTTAGGAAAAAAACTTATGTTGGCTTTTCATACTTGCTTCAGGTTATTGCCATCAAGCCAAATTACTCGATGTAGAGGAAAAATGACAAGTTGATATGAGTTATCTTTCGCACATTGTCATTTTTCCCCAACTCTTCATCGCTACATACCACATCTCGTGAGGCTCACATCCTACTAGAAGGAAAAGGGGCGCCTTGCCGTGCTCGTTTTGTGTCTTTATCGTTGTTTATGCAGATTTATCTCTCTCTTTATGTCTTATATAAAAGTCGCAAGATATCACAGCGGCAGGACAACCAGTCGGTCCCTGCAGGATTAGCTAATAACTCATACATGCTTATTTGGAGAGACGACACACGTCCATGACGTTTCGTCGTTGTCGTCCACTTCAACGACGACCACAACATATTTGGAGAGGGTTATGTCGCCGTCGGCACCCACCACAGCAAGCAGCGTCCATGAACCAGCCAGTAGTTTCTAACTTTTGATAAACAGTATTTCGAAGAGCTTCAACTTTCAGGTGCTTTACATTTACGATCGTGGAGCATACCTCACGACCAAGATCTTTATTTAAAACACAGATGCAGATACTAACATATAACCCTATAGACTCACTCGTATACACACACACACACACACACACACACACGAACATCCTAGCTTATGAGTACCTCGATATCGATGGGAACGTCAGCTCCACTGAAATATTTCGTCTTTATGAGACACACATATATCGAACCTGAGATTTAGACTCTGAAAGGCTCGGATACAACCACCCTTATAAACATCCAACCACACAGATTAATTCTCCTACCAAGACTCATTCAATCGTAGTGTAACCGCATTACATGAGCTGAGTACCACCATGTTCCATCTGCATGTCTTGCATTCAAAATATTTACATTATGGCTACCATTGTATGTTCTTACTTCATGTTTGCTCCCCAGAAAAGTTGAGTTTTTACCAATGTCAGCATAAAAGAAACCGGTGAAGATTGTGTCATAATCCAGGTTTACTCCCCACCATAGAGTCGACAAACGAACATAGGCGGGCTAAGAATTTTACGACAATCCTAATAATACCAGAAGTTAATTAACAATGTACATTTTATCCCAAGCTAAACATGGATAAGTAAACATCGTCTAATTACACATGATCTGGACATGCAAGTCTTACGGAAGCATGTTACCAAACACGTGCTTTCTGTCGGTCAAGTGATATTCGGGCGCCGACTAGCCCTCCGTTCATGAAATGATGTCGTAACCTAGCCGAAATTTGTATCTATCTAGACATGATTTAGACTGTACATACATACAAATTTGAGCTAGGTAGAGACATCCTTTTATGAACGGAGAGAGTACGTACTAGATTTTGTAGTCACGGTCAGTACATCACGCCAGAAAGAAAAGAAAAGGCAAAACATACGTGCTCCACGGGTTGATGGTGGTAGGAGGTGCACTGAACCTTTTCTCCAGAGCAAGGTGAACCGGATCTCAGCAGCGGTCAGTGCATCACCGTAACAAGGTACACTGGACCTATTACCCGGTTACTACCCAAACTGCGAAATTCAGCAGCACGACATCACCTGTACCAAGCAAGGCTGGTCTAAGGGCGACGGCTACGACGTTGAGACGACAAATTTCGTAGCGGGTTTTGACCCAGGCAACATCATTACATCAATGTCGCATAATGACGACATGGTGTCATGGTGTCGCGTTGAATCGATTAACATCAAGACTAGTCTAAGGAAGACGGCTAAGGAAGTACAGTATTTGTCACCTCCCTTCACCAGCATCTTATCTGTTTGTAAAATGCTCACTCGCATATATTTTTGGCCGGCTAAATGTTCAGCTAATCTACTGGTGGGTTAAAGTGTTAAACTATCAGGGTGATTGTAGTGATAGCCTTTTTTCATCCTTTCAATTCATCGCACTATCGCAAAATACCATTGTATACACGTATTTGAGAGAGTGATTACAATTGATCCTGAATGGTTACTTTTCAGTAGTGAGCATCAACAACCATGCATCGATCCGATCGAAATCTTTGTAACTCCGTGGATTTCTTAAAAAATTACATGGAGTGTGTAAAGGTGGATCGGCAAAAAATGGTGAGGGTAACATGTACTCACTCCGTTTTTTGTTTACTTCGCGTTCTGGGTATTTTCAAAATAAATTTTCTTTTTAATATTTGACCAAGTATGTACGGAAAAAAATCAACATCAATAAATATATATTTTTTATGAAGATTGTAATAATGTTAAATTTTTGTTGTAATATTTATATTTTTTTCTTATATATTTGCTCCAACTTCATAAAGTTAATTTTTATACAAACCCAAAACGCAAAGTAGATGTAAACCGATGAAATGGAGTACGTGGTCCGGAAGTGGTAAAAGATCTGTGCCGGCCGGCCCGGTCGACAACGATCCTTTTCCCCTGCATTTCTGGAGGCGACCAGACCATGCAGGCAATAATGGATGGAGTGAGTGGAGCTCCAGAAACGGCCACCGAATGATCAGCTCCATCATGTCCTCGCCGTCACCGCGATTGCAAGCTCGGCATTCGTCCAGAAGCTTCGACCGGATACCATCCATCTCCTGGCGACCAGCAGACGTACAGTACGTGCTTATCCCCTCGATCGCACCGCTTGGTACATACTGTATTCTACGCTTTTCTGTCCACGCCGTTGGTTAATTTGGCCGGTACACTACAGGAGAGCTAACCTGTGCCGACGGGAATACCTGTGCCGACGGTTTTTTATCGGGGCCGTCGGCACAGGTTCCTACGCGGGCACCCCGTGATCCTGGTCGTCGGCACAGATATCCCGTCGGCATAGAATCTGCATCAACATGTGCCGACGGTTTTACCGTCGGAACCGTCGGCACAGGTTCCCTTTTTTTTTTCTTTTGCCTCGTGCATCTGTACACACCTGTGCCGACGGTTAAGGTTCCATATTTTTTTCACCTTTTACAAAGTGTATCCGTACCAACCTGTGCCGACGGTCAGGTTCCCTATCTTTTTTTTCCTTTCAGTTCTATTTTCCTATTTTCTTCATTTTTAATGTTCTGTAAATCAAGTTCAATATGTTTAAAAAAATATTCATTTTTATGTATATAGATACACCGAATAGCTATATGTATATAGTTTCGCCGAAAACTCCCGTTTCGGGCGAAACGGGGGCAATCTTGTGATAAAAATTGGTTTTTCATGTTCCTATGGCCTAACCTAACACAACCAAGCAAAAAAGTCCACTGGGCTACCCCCTTTCGACGCACGTCTATGGGGGTAGACGGAAACGTTAGGCTTTTTCCAGCGGATTCACGGTTTCGCCGAAGCGGGGCCCCGGAGCATCGGAACCCCACCCAAACCTAGGTTGTGCCACACCATATGTATACAATTGTGTTGTGTGTTTCAAATGTCCAAGAATCTACTCCTAGGTGTGACCGACATCACCGGCTTCACTTTCTCTCTACTAAGTGTGTGGACTTATAGCTGAAAACTCCCGTTTCGGGCGAAACGGGGGCAATCTTGTGACAACTTGTGATAAAAGTTGGTTTCTCATGTTCCTATGGCCTAACCTAACACAACCAAGCAAAAAAAGTCCACTGGGCTACCCCTTTCGACGCACGTCTATGGGGGTAGACGGAAACGTTAGGGTTTTTCCAGCGGATTCAGGGTTTCGTCGAAGCGGGGCCCCGGAGCGTCGGAACCCCACCCAAACCTAGGTTGTGCCACACCATATGTATACAAGTGTGTTGTGTGTTTTAAATGTCCAAGAATCTACTCCTAGGTGTGACCGACATCACCGGCTTCACTTTCTCTCTACTAAGTGTGTGGACTTATAGCTGAAAACTTCCGTTTCGGGCGAAACGGGGGCAATCTTGTGACAACTTGTGATAAAAGTTGGTTTCTCATGTTCCTATGGCCTAACCTAACACAACCAAACAAAAAAAGTCCACTGGGCTACCCCCTTTCGACGCACGTCTATGGGGGTAGATGGAAACGTTAGGGTTTTTCCAGCGGATTCAGGGTTTCGTCGAAGCGGGGCCCCGGAGCGTCGGAACCCCACCCAAACCTAGGTTGTGCCACACCATATGTATACAAGTGTGTTGTGTGTTTAAAATGTCCAAGAATCTACTCCTAGGTGTGACCGACATCACCGGCTTCACTTTCTCTCTACTAAGTGTGTGGACTTATAGCTGAAAACTCCCGTTTCGGGCGAAACGGGGGCAATCTTGTGACAACTTGTGATAAAAGTTGGTTTCTCATGTTCCTATGGCCTAACCTAACACAACTAAGCAAAAAAGTCCACTGGGCTACCCCCTTTCGACGCACGTCTATGGGGGTAGACGGAAACGTTAGGGTTTTTCCAGCGGATTCAGGGTTTCGCCGAAGCAGGCCCCGGAGCGTCGGAACCCCACCAAAGTTGGTTTGCTTTGTTCCCATGGCCTAACCTAACACAAACAAGCTAAAAATTCCACTAGCCTACCCCCTTTCGACACCGGTCTAGGGGGTAGACGGGAAGTTCGACTTTTTACCAACGGGTCTAGGGTTTCGCTTAGATATAAAATAATTTCATGAATATAATGTAAATAAATCATATAAAATTAATTATTATTTATTTTCATGAATAATTAACTTAGTAAATAATATTTGTTTCCCTTTAAAAATATAATCTAAAAAAAAGAAAAAAAATCGAACTCTATGCCGACGGTAAAACCGTCGGCACAGGGCCTTCTAGGTTAAAAAAGAAAAAAAATAGAACTCTGTGCCAACGGTAAAACCGTCGGCACAGGTCCTTCTAGGTTATGTGGTTTGGGCCCGCGCGCAGGGGGCTCATCTTCCGCAAAATTCCCCGCCCGCGCCGCTAGCTCCTACCCACGCCGTCTCCGCCGCCAGCCCACTGCGCCGCCGCGCCGCCCCCTCCCCATCCCACCCCACCCCTCAGCGCCGCCGCGCCCCACCCCACCCCACGGCGCCGCCGCGCCGCCCCCTCCCCACCCCACCCCGCAGCGCCGCCCCCTGCCGCACCTCCTCCACGCCGGCGTCCCCTGCCGCGCCTCCTCCTCCGCACCTCCTCCACGCCGGCCCGCCGCCGCGCCTCACGCCCCCACCCCGCACCTCCTCCACGCCCTCCCTGCACCTCCTCCACGCCCTCCCTGCTCCGTCTCCGGCCATCACCGCCTCGCGCACCCTCCCTGCTCCGTCTCCGGCTATAAGAGGTTAGTGTTAATTAGTGTTAGTTAGGTTAGTTAGGTTAGTTCTAGTGATACTGTTAGTTAGGTTAGTTCTAGTGATACTGTTAGTTAGGGTTAATTAGTGGTACTGTTAGTAGATTTTATTATTTGCCCTACCCATGCCAGAAAGAGAACCTCAAGGGCTGGGAAGTCGTGTTCCGGGTATCGCCACATGGTAAGCTACCCATGCCCTCTGCCGACGATTACAACAACATTGACCCTAAAACATACGAGGGAATTTTCTATCAAGAGCAAGAGGACTTCGGGGACTTTGCCTTACAAACGGGTGGTCTTGAGGACCTCGAGAACGATGCACACACTCGTGGTGAGTCAGTGGTGGATCTGAAGGACATAAATATGCTCTCGAAGTTACAGGCGGACAATGGCGACGATGACGAGCCTCCACCGTGCGATGAGCCTCCAACCTACTACACACGTGATAGTGATAGTGAGAATGAGAACCAACTAAATTATGAGAGTGATTATTCGGGGTGAGCGTCTTTTATGTCTCTATGCTTAGTATTTATTTTTCAACATGCTTCTTAATTGCATTACATCTTTATGCTTGGTGTCTACATGTTATTATGTCTTTATGCTTTAGTATTTATTTTTCAACATGCTTCGTCATTGCATTACGTCTTTATGCTTACTGTCTACATTTTATTATGTCTTTATGCTTACTTGTTTTCTCTTTCTCAATGCAGGTGATTGAACAATATGAGCCAAGGCAAGGAAAACCTCGTCCTGCTTAGTAAGATTAGAAAGATGACGGTACGGAAGCCTGGAGTTACACGGAGTGGACGACCTTCCACCTCGCGTTACGCCGTGGACGAGGGTGCGCGAGTAGGACGAGGTGGAGACGAGGTGGAGGACGAGGTGGAGTAGACGTGGCGGAGGACGAGGTGGAGTTGCCCTCCGCTTCTGGCGACGTGGCTTCCCAGTCTAGACACGAGGTGGAGGACGAGGCGGAGACGAGTGGACGAGGACGAGGTGGAGGACGAGGTGGAGCTGGCGCCGAAGCGGCCGCGGATGCGTGGCGAAGCGGGAGTCCCCGACGAGGACATGGAGCCTAGGAGCGAGGAGGCGAAAGCCCTCATTGTTCCTCAGGGCGTTGAGTAAGTGTACTAATTTTGTAATTTTGAACATGTAATTTCATTGTGTTCATAACAATTTGGCATATGTACTAATGTTTGATTATTGTGCAGCAAATGGACATGGCCAGCACCTAAGATTCCCGCACTCCTGGGAGCTTGCTTGGAGCTCTAATTAGGCAAAATTGGCCGGGCTTGTACACCGTCGGTCCCGACGAGAGGCAAAGTTAGCCTATAAATGGGTGGACTATGAGGCTGCCCCTATCCCGGGCTTCGAGACAGCTGCTGACGCCGTGATCACCGGGTTTTGGGTAAGACATATTTTTCGAGTTCCGTTCATAGTTTATGACTCCACCGTGCTAACTCATGACTCTCACAATTTTTTTATGCATGGTTGAAGAAGCATTTTCGGGTGGCGGACGAGCATAGAGACACGGCGGCTCGCGTATTGCGTGCTCATTGTGTGAGGTTGACACGGCAACAATTCTACAACCAAAAGCATACGTCCGCCAATACTTTCACGTATGAGAAGACGGGCAAGAGGGCCAAGAAGGAGGAGAATGTCAAGACGGCACAGAAGATGACGAGGGAGGAATTCCTTTCGGTAAGTAAACTGTCAATGAAATTCTATATTGCTGCTAAGTTGCCATTGCATTATCTCTTCTTGAATTGCATTTTCAGGTTATGCCCGACTGGGCCGACGGCAAAGAAGACGCATGGGATGCGTTGGTTACGAGGTGGGTCGGGGGAGACCCCGAGTTCGACGCCGTGAGCCAGCGGAACAAGGCAAACCGAGGCACCGAGGGAACACACAGTGCGGGAAGCCGCAACATCTTCCGCTTCAAGGAAAAGCTGGTATATATATACATGGAACGACCTCCATTTATTTTCCCCTCATGTTTCTACTTGCTACGCATGACATTTCTTTTCGCGATGCAGGACGCCGATAGGGGGGAGGTAAGCTCTGAGTTGCAATCGTGGCAGAAGATGAAGGAGAAGAAGCGCGATCTATCGAAGCCTCAGCCCCAGCTTCCTGAGTACTACAACAATGCCAACGAGAACTTGGAGAGGTACTCCACGACGTTCCAGTCTTTTCACCCGGAGGTGGATGACCCCTTGAGCCAGGAGGTCGACGAGAGGTCGATGGTCCTCTCGGGGCATGGAAGGCCGCATGGCCGTAATCTCTTTCTTCAGAATGTGGTCAGGCCTTCCATGAGCTTCACGCAGGCAAAAGCTACCCTCCCTGACGGCAGCCCCCTTATCGCGCCTCGTCCACGGCCTCGTCGACCCACTTCCACCGATGTAAGTTTTTCTCATTTTCATCCTCTTTCCGACATTCGTTCCTGCATGGCTAAGTTGACAGTTCCATACCATATTTTCGAAATTGTAGCCCGATCTTGAGGCAGCCTACGCTGCCGCTCATGCGGAGTATCAGGTGGCCTATGCCCAGTGGCTGGAGATGAATACAGCCTACTCCTCGTATCAAAAGTCGTTCCGTGCTGTAAGTTTCAACCTTTATTTTTGTCTAATATGACAAGTCCCACTTCCCTAGTTTGAACCTTTATTTTGGCAACGTCTAACATCTAAACTATCTTGCAGTCGGTGCTGAACTTTTTCACCACTGGAGTGCGGGTCCCCCCTTCTATGGAGGAGCCTCCGGAGCCGGGGCCGTGTCCACGGTTTCCATCGAAGGACGAGTTCGCTCTCACCTACTACTCATCGACCCCGGTAAGTTTGATGCCAAACCACTAGTTACCGCTTTTCCTTTGCCTCGCAAGTTGCTAACTCTTGCTCAAACATGTAGGGAACGGGATGCTCGTCGGAGAACCCACACTTTGGTCGTGCTTCTCCTAGTGCCTCGCCGGGTTCGCGTGAGATGGTGAGGTTTGATGCTGATCCTTCGCCTGGTGCTTCGCCGGGTTCGCGTGAGATCACACCGGTACATCCCGGTGGTCCTTCTCCTGGTGCTTCGCGTGGTGCTTCGACTTCTCCTGGTGCTTCGCCTTCTTCTGGTGGTTCTACTGCTGCGCCGAGCCGTCGATCGCCTGTGTTCACCCGGGGAGACATGGGGTACACCCCGTCGCCGCCGCAATAGATGTAGGGCTTGAGGCCTCTAGACATTTAGCTATGTATGATGATGTTATGTGTGTATCCACTTGATGATATTAGCATTGTGCTTGATGATATTGCTTCGGATGATATATGGAGCTATGTGTGATCTTGCTGTGATGATATTTGTCATGATTTTTATTTTATTTTCTGCCATTTTTGCTGGAAAACGAGCTGCTGCAACCAAATTGCAAAAAAAAAATCTGGGATAGCTGTGCCGACGGTATTCCCGTCGGCACAGGTGTGGCCGTGTGACCAAATGGTCAGGACCGTCGGCACAGTCCCCCACCCTGGACGTCCCAGGTGCGCCACGTGTGACCCTGTGCCGACGGTAATACCGTCGGCACAGCTGTGCAGGCGAGCTCGCCCACGGTGGGGCCCACCGAACCTACGCCGACGGGCATTTTTTCACCGTAGGCACCGCCTGTGCCGACGGGAAAACTCTCTGCCGACGGGCAAATAGTCTGTGCCTACGGGCACCTACGCCGACGACCCTGTGCTGACGGTAAGGTGTCTGTGCCGACGGTAATTCACCGTCGGCACAAAGGGCGCGTGCTGTAGTGGTACTGCAGGTATTCAGGTACGTGGAGACCAAACCGAGGAACCGATCGAACCTGACATATGGAAGACTCGCCGCGTGCCGGAGGTTGAGTACCGTGGGCGCGTGGCTCCCCTTGGTGTCGTGCGGTGGCCGTCGCTGTCTCTCACGTCGATCGATCGCGACCACGGACGGCCTCTTGCGGCACGGCGGCATATGGACTCGAAGCGGATTCGCTGCTCGATCGGCTTTGGATGTGTTGGTTCCAAGGAGCGCAATCATGCGATGCACGTACTATACGACGTGCACGTACGGTACTGCTCCCAGTGAGCCCACGACGATATCGGAGATCCAGCCGTGAGCACGCACGGCAGCGACATGCATGCCTTGCCTAGGGGATTTACTTTTGTTTGCCGCAAACAGATTTCATAGGAAATTTGAAGAATTTCATTTCTCCGAGAATGTCGTCCTTACAATGCCTAATTGGTTTGTGGGATCGCGCTATTACGAGAAAACTACTGTATTTCATAAGATCTTAAGACACTTGCCGGCTTAGGATCGCACTCAACCAAAACATCTTTTCCTCAACGAAACAAATCGAAGATATGGAACTCTTGGGGAAATCATATTCGGCTCATAGGTGTAGATGCACCCACACTGTCAAAAAATGGTATTTCAAAATGTCAAAAAAATTAAAAAATTCAGATATACGACGCATAGTATATGTTCATACAAAATGTTACGTGAAAAAATGACTATTTTATGGCCCGTGTAAAAAAGATAAATTCCGTTGGTTCAAAATAAATTTTCATGAAACATTCATTTGTCTTCTTTACCTAGGCCACAAAAATGTCATTTTTTAACGAAACTTCTTGTGAAAACATAAATATGCGGGTATATTTCTGAAATATTTGTTTGATTTTTTTACATTTTAAAAAGTACTTAAAAATATTTTACATAATGAGTGCATCTAAATCTAGGAACCGAAACACCGTGTCCGAACTCTTGGCCATGTTGAAGCTCAACCCCAAAGCCCGAGCCATAATAAAACACTCAAAGTTTGGATATTGGTTTGAAAATATTACATTTCGGTGCTTAATAAACCCTAAACAATTCTAACACAGCGGTACTTCTAACATGCCTCACTAACAGTCAACTTTATCTCCATGTTGGTCATTGGTGGAGCTACGTGAGAGCTGGGGGGGGGGGCCCCCCCCCCCCCCCCCCCCCCCCCCCCCTCCCTCCGGTTTTTGGGAAAAAATTATGTTGTTTTTTTCAGACTTGCTTCAGGTTATTGCCCTCAAGCCAAATTACTCGATGTAGAGGAAAACTGACAAGCTTATATGATCGTTGAGACGGGATTATCTTTCACCCATTGTCATTTGTTTCCCAACTGTTCATCCTACATACCACATCTCGTCAGGCTCCCATCCTAATAGAAAGGATAGGCGTGCCTTGCTGCGATCGTTTTGTGTTTTTATCGTTGTTTATGAAGATTTATTTCTTTCTTTTTATGTGATATAAGTCGTAACATATCACAGCGGTAGCACCTCCAGTCGGTCGCTGCTGAGCGAAAGGAGACGACACACGATCGACCACGACGGTTCGTCGTCGCCGTCCACTTTAATGAGGACAACGGAATATTTGGAGAGCTTTACGCATGGCGCCGTCGGCACCCACCACAGCCAGCAGCGTCCATGAACCAGCCAGTAGTTTCTAACTTTGGACAAACGGTATTTCGAAGAGGTTCAACTTTCAGGTGTTGTACATTTATGATCGAGGAGCATACCTCACGACCAAGATCATTATTTTGAAACACAGATGCAAATACTAACATATAACCGTATAGACTCACTCGTATGAAAACACACACGAACATCCTATCCTATGAGTACCTCGCTATCGATGGGAACGTCAGCTCCCACTGAAATATTTCGCCTTTATGAGACACACATATATCAAACCTTAGATTTAGACTCTCAAAGGCTCGGATATAACCACCCTTATAACCATCCAACCGCAGATTGATTCTCCTACCAAGATTCACTTTGCCACCCGGGTGCATATGCACCGGTATTTGAAAAACATATTTTAAAATGTTGAAAAATTCTGAAATAAAATTTCGTGGATACGTCTTCACAATCTATGTGTTCACAAAGTCGTTTCACCGAAAAGCGATATGTTTTGTGCCCTGTGTAAAAAACACAAAAAAATGGTCCCTTGAAAAGCCTTATTTTAGAACTAAAATTTGTCTTTTTACACAAAACACAAAAAATGTCGGTTTTTCGTGAAACGACTTTATGAACACATAGCATATTAAGATATATGCGTGAACATTTTTTTTCAATTTTTTTGAAATTTGTAAGTAAATTTAAAATGCATTTTAAATAAAGGGTACATATGCACCCGGAGCTAAAACACCACTCCCGCTTTCATCTAAAAAAATGTGAAGACATGGCGCTAGTCTGAATGGATTAACATCAGGTTACACTTCATCATCTCTTGTAGTGCTTCTATGCGTAACATTTGGAGGTTAATTTATTTTATTGTTAATATCTCCCTTCCTACTAGCATTACTAGTATGTTTGATACTTCCTCCGGTCCATAAAAAACTTCGCGAGAAACTAACGTACGTAGCACAAACTGTACGTATAACCTACGAAACTCTTTCTGGATCGGAGGGAGTAATTAATAGAATGAGACGGATAAAAAGACTAAACCGCGTATATGTTTAGTCGTGTTAGCTTTTTTCAGGGCATTTGAAATTGTCGCAGTGATATTGTTCTTAACCGGTACACGGTACCACAAGATGAGTTTTGAAAAAAAAATATTATTGGTGATTGGTGAAGAAGTCTCCAGGATATGGACTGACTTCTTTGGATCGGAATGATCGAAAATTCCGGACGCATCAAGTATTTTGTCGTACGCGAGGTCTGATCAGGGATGTGATCGCCCGTGCTTCACGTACTCAGATAAGCATCTACTCCACGTTGCACGGTCGTGACAGTAGCATGCGTTGTCATGAAGGAAGCATTAATCACGTCCCTTCCATCTAATCCTTTTGTTAAACGTTCACGCGCATATAGAGTATATGTTTGCCGGCGACAAGATTCAGCTAATATGAACTAGTGGGTTAAAGTGTTAAGCTATGTGAACGACTATAGGGAGAGCTTTCCTCATCCTAGCAATTCATCGCACTCCTGTCAAAAAAAATGTGAGGATAACACGTACACGGTCCAGAATTGGCAAAAGATCTGCCGGCCGGTCCGGTCGACAAGGAGCTCTGATCTCTGGAGGCGACCACGCAATGATGGATGGAGCGCCAGAAACGGCCACCGAATCAGCACCATCATCGTCTCGCCGGGGCCGGGGGGTCGCTATCACCGCAGTTGCAAGCTCGGCATTCGTCCACAAGATTCGCCCGCCGGGCTACCTCACCACTCCCGTCGGCCATTTATCCCCTCGATAGATATTCTACGCTTTTCTGCCCACACTGTTGGTTAATTTGGCGGTTACTACAGGTGCGTGTATCCTTGACTGACCCAACCGCACTCCTGCCCGCCGGCCGCAAAAGAGCAGCCGGAGTTGGCCGCCGGCAGTCGACACGCGTCGTTCGTGCGGTTGCCGTCGCTGTCGATCGACCCACCGCGAGCCCAGCCTCTCGCGCCACGGCGGCAATGCGGCATGGACGTGGATGCTCTGCTCTGCTCCATCGTATCTCTATCGAGGTCGTCTTGCTTGCTTACTTGTCCTGTCCACATGTATGTTGCAACATGAGATAACAAAAAGGCAAATACCGCAATTACTTGCTGCCATGTCCTTCACAATATGCTGCACAGTGTGAGCGTCTTGAGCCAATCTCATCTCTCCTTTCTTATTTTCTTTGGTCTTGCACATCGATTAGATCATAGTCGGAGCACCCCTTTAGTCATACAGAGCTGTATAATTTTGAGAAACATGAATATCAACGAAGTTGTTACCATATCACAAATTATTAGTTTTCGAGATTGGGGGGTGGGGGCACATGCCCTCCCCTATTGAAACACGTATACTACGAAGGTGATCGTATCGTAACAGTCACGGTTCACGTGTGGGACTGCCTGATTTCTCCGTTAGTGACGACCCTCGTTTTGAAACATGTCGGTGATGGATCCATAGAAGCGATCAACATCAGTATGTCAAGGTGTCCCGGTCTTAGCCGGCGAAATAACTCTGCTTCTCTAGAGCATTTGTGGTTCTAGTTGTGGTTGTCGACGTCAGAGTACCCCTCTTAAGAGTCTAAAAGCGTGAAATTTTACCCTTGTGACTGCCGGGTTGAGAAACTCACCCCCTTTATGTGTGGTACCATGATTTAAACTGTCTAATTATTTAACAACAATCCATGGTCTAATGTATTTTCAAAAACCAAGTATATTTTACAATGTATGTGTATGATCCTTTTACTGAGTATAACTGGATGTACTTGTTGGAGATATGCCTTCTACCTCACCTCTTCCATCCATCTCCCGACAGCCAGCACGCCTACGTTTTGTACCTATCCACTCGATCGCACATTAATGTTGTACATTTCTTTTGCCACACTGCTGGTTAATTTGGCGCACGTGAGTGAGTGTACGTGGGGAGACCAACCGAAGAACTGAACCTGACCCGACCGGAAAGATGTCCACCTTATAGGCCTTGTTTACTCCATGGTTTTCTATGGGAAGGGAGGAGTGAGGATGGAAGGGGCTTGGTGAACATCTAATCCCCACAGATCCAGACAAATACTCTTCCCTTATAATACACTAGCATAGATTTAATTTTTTTGTTTTAGACAAAAATAAGATGGTTGGTGGGGGATATCAAGAAATTATCCCCCTTAGCCCCTAAAATACAGTAGAATTAAACAGACTTGTGGGGATTTTCCGGAATCCGAAATAACCCCTCCAATCCCTAAAATAGACAAAAAGTAAACAAGACCCTTAAAAAAGTAGCAGCCATTGTCGCGGCGCAGCCGTGCCCATGAGCGTCGGATCGGATGCCGAATTGCGTGGTATCTGGATGGTTGCGGGCGGTCGCTTTCTGTCTCTCATGTCGACCGCGAGCAAGACAGGCCAGGGGTCGATCGCGTCACGACGTCGACGGAGTAAATATATTTCTTTTCAGGGAAAACAAGTTCGGGGCAGCTCCATTCGTACGTGGTGGCCGCACTGACTAGGTAGCAGGTCATTCCATGAGGAGTACCAATTTTTATTTAGAAATGAGGAGTACCATTGTTTTGTCGGTCAGGGCCGGCCCATAAGGCGGGGCAGCGGGGCGGCCGCCCTGGCCCCCCGGGAGGCAGGGGCCCCCGTCCAGCTATTTACTTGATATTAGTACTGGGAAATTTCTGCCCCAGCCCAGGAAATCAATAGAAAAAAGGAGGCCCAAGATGGCGCAACCATGTAAAGAAAAGGAGGCGCACGACGCTCGCGGAGGAATTAATCTATCGCTAACCACTCCGTACTGATTCAGTTTTCCTTCGTTTTTCTGTGTACTACTACTCTCTCCTCCTTCCTAAATTCGAGAGAAAAGAGCGCCGCTGCTCCTGTTCCTTCGCAATTTGGAGGTCCGGACGACCGTTAATGTAGACCAACGATACGATGTCGTTCTCCAATCAGCTCACTTTATCTATTCTGAACGCTCTATTTGTTCCCCCATCAACTGGATGTCTGGATGTTTGATAGATCATAGATGGTACATGTTTATTTTAGCAAGGTTGTTTGTTCTGCATCACACTAAAAAACAATTATTTGTAGAATTGATGTTTCCTTACTACCATGATGTAGTTCTCTAAATTGATATAAATAAACAGTTTGTGGTGTTAGTTTCATAGTTCAGAGATCATGGATATATGCACTTGATATTCACAGCTCTGAAAATCACTCCTATGCATTAGTATATTTAAAATGGTCGATAACATATACTACTATATTGCACTAAGGGGTAAATATGTTATGTAGTCGATATGCAGTCAGTAACATATATGTCCACCAGCCCTGGATATAGTTATGTAGTCGATATTACTTTGCTTTTGAAATACAATATATTTTAATTTTTTGCTTTGGTAACAAAGGGCCCCTTCTTATCTTCTTGCCCCAGGGCCCCGTATATGTGTGGACCGGCCCTGTTGTCGGTATAATGCGATGTGAATCACGCAATGCACGTTCGCCATGAGGAGTATCTGGAGGTCGGCTGGGGAGCACCGACTACCGGACTGAGGATTGGACCAAGAATATCCATGTGACCATTCCCACGAGTACCAAAGTTTTTCTTTTTAACGGGACGAGTACTATAGTTGAGTGAGTTCATTTGCACCCCGAGGCTCTGAACATGTTTTAGTTCGCCAGCTAGGCCCCAACAAACATACTGGACACCTAGGTCTAGGTTAAGGGCTCCCTTAATTTGGAGGATAGGAACAATGTAGAAATAGGAAACTATGAAAAAGATTGAGATGGCATGTTTAACTGAATCTTATGGGAATACTAAGTTTTTTTTTATTGTGGTAAACCTATGGGTATTTTTTCTGTGAGATATGATCCAATGAATCAAAACGTTAAAAAAAAAGATCCCATATAATTTTAATTCCACACTAATCTTTAAACAATCCTACGAATCAAATGAACCCTATCAACTCTACTCCACTCCACTAGTACACAGCTGATGCAAGTGTATCGATGACGGTACATCACGTTTCAGACAACAGGCTGGGCCGGTTTAAACCGTTTGATAGTCAGTTTCGGTCTGACGCCTTCTGCTCTTGGATGATTTGTACTCCCTCCATTACACAATGTAAAATGTTCTAGTTAACGCACATGTTATCTAGAGCAAACATAAATAAGTGTACATACACATTAAAACATGTCCACATACATCTAAATACATGTGAAAGTGGATAAAAGCTTTATAAGTGAAGTCAAATATGTAGCTTAATTTATGTGTGCAAATTGAAGCAAAGTGCTATGTCGGCTGACTGGCTCACCTAGCCACCTCTAGCTCGTGGTTGCTGAATGAACTACGTCGTGCGTTGCCTTCTTAAATATTACAAGTTTTATGATGGTTGGCATTTTTAATAACCGTTCATCCAGTGAGATCTAACGGTGTTAAAATAGTCGGTACCAGACTGACAGAACCGGACGGTTCCGCGGTACCGAAAATTGTGTGGGACCGGTACCAAAATATGTGGGACCAGGTACCAAAACTGTGGGGCCGGTACCAAATTATGTGGGGGCATAATTTTATTTTAATTATTAAAAGTTATTTCACCGGTTGCTCACTCTCTCTCTCAACCTAATCTCCTCACGCAGTCACGCTCTCTCCACCGGACTTCCCTCTCCATCACCGCTGCGGGTGCCGGCGCCGTCGCCGGCCTCCTCCACCTTCCCTCTAGCATGGCCACGGGGCTCGGAGCCGGACCTCCTCCACCTCCCCTCGAGAATCCGGGCGCGGGCGCCATCCCCGACCTCCTGCACCTCGGAAAGACGAAAATCGTTCGTCCTTCGTCTCCAATCTCATGACTCACGAGATGCAGCCCTTGCGCGCTCGATGGCGGCCGGCCGTGCGTCGTTCGTCTTGGCTACATACGTCGACTGGGACGACGGTGGTGCCCCCACCATACGGAGAACTGCCTCTGATCTCTCGCCCTCGTCCCGGCGTGCGAGACGCTTGCATCACAGAGCGGCGGCATGTCCTGGCGTCCACGGCGATGCCATCAGGTTACGGCGATCTGGCAAAGGCTTCGACACCTCGGATGGATGCTTGGCGGCCGGAGTGGCGTTTGTTCTCACAAAACTCGGCGCAATTACTGCTATCGTCTGAGGACTGTGTTCTGTACTTTGTCTCCCTGTTAACTGTATTTTCTAGCCTTGTAACTGACACAATTCATCACAAACGTTGAAGCTTTGTTTATGGAATTAATGGATGATGAAAACGTTGTGATTATTCTGATTTGATGCAATTCTGTACAAACGTTGAAGCTTTCTTTGCGGAATCAATATGGTCTGATTGTCTGAATCTACTGGACATGTAAGGGAATTGAGAACACTACACATGTATTTTATCAGTTTGTGAACTTGCTATGCACTGAATTCTCAAACTCTGTTCCTGTGTAGACTAACAACGTGTTTTTGCACTGAATCGTGCTATTCACTGAATTCCCTGCCATGTGCTATGCACTGAGTCCCCGACCTGGCTCTAATCCTCTATTCTGGCGAGGTATCACGGCCGGAGGGAGATGGCACTATGGCAGAGGGATCACGACCGGAGCCGGCAGAGGGTGAGGTCTTGGGCTGAAGGAGGGAGATAGATCACCATGGGAGGGGAAGGAGCAAGAAGAGGGAGAGAGGTCAGTGGCGGTTCTCCGTGGGGGTGGGGGCACCACCGGCGTCTGGCTAAGATGGACGACGCACGCCGGCGGCCTGCGAGTGCACAAGGTCTGCATTTTAATCAACGGCTAATAAAAATCACCTCCTAATCAATGGCTAACAAAATTCAGAGCCCACGGTTCCGACGGTACCACGAGTTTCGTGCCAATCACCAGAAAATAGCTCCTTAAATATACTTGAAAGTTAAACCACATAAATTGATCAAAAACAGACCAGATAAACACTATATGTACATGTTTCTGTGTCAAATATGTGCATAGTTAGAGCAAGTTCAATAGTATAGCCAACAGCCGGCTATATGAAACTGTCATGTCATCAAAAGTTAGGCTTATAGTTAGCTCATATAATAGAGTTGGCTATAAGGTTGGCTATTAGCTCAGTGTTTTCCCAACTTTGTGTCGCATTTAATGTTTTTGCCTAGGAGCACGCGTAGAGGCTGGCTCTTGCATGAGAGCCCACTCCATCTCTCTTTACTTGTCTCTCTCCTCCACATAGGCAAAACTGCCACGTAGGCGGGCTATAAGCCCACTATTGTATTTGCACCTGCCATGCATTTAAATACGTATTAACCATATTTTTGTTTGGTAAAAATGAGCATGTAAACGGTTCTGGCGTACATGCGGGCTATAAATAACAAAGGAAATGACAATGTACTTCGTCTTGATCCCAAATTGAACACTTGAATTACACGTGTTTTCAACATTTAAGTTTGAAGAACCATGTGGTATACCACGTGCTTCTCTGTTGGCCAGTGATTTTTCGGCACCGACTAGCCGTACGAATGAGACTAAAAATCTTGTCTGGGACAGGCTGGCATATCAATCCAGTCCTGCGATCTTATCCAGACTAATTAACGATATGTCAGAAAGAAAAGAAAAACAAAAGTAAAACACGTGCTCCACGGGTTGGTGGTTGTACGAGGTACATTTTCTTCAGAGCAGGGTGCACTGAACCTTGCCACCACGAAATTCAGCAGCATTTGTTCAACACCTACCACTAAGGGCGACGGCTACGCCCGTTGAAACAACAGACTTCGCAGCGGCTTTGACCCAAGCAACGGGTGCGTCGCATTCTACTATATACAAAGGGGGAAGAATCGCAGCCCCGTCATTCGTCCACGTCGCCGGATCCTTGGCTGTCCGATCTCCGCGACGGACGGCCAAGATGAAGCCACGTCGCCCCAAATCCTCCCCGCACTGTTCATTCCGAATTTTAGCCAATGAGAACGTGCCACGTCATCCGGTGGCCGACCGGTCACCCCGCGCGCAACAGGTTGCCCACCAGGTCGCCGCGACATTTTACACAAACACCCTCCCACTTTCACAGATTCGCATGAATTCCATTTTTTCTTCTGCGCGAGGACCTAAAATCAATTTCTGGAAACCTCGGGGTTTTCCATGCAAAAAAGCCCGCGGGCTCTCCTCTGCCCCGCACGGCGCCGTCGTCGCCGCGGCCGCCGCCGCGCGCCGCCGCTCCTACGCGCCTTCCCGGCCAAATCGCCGCATACCAGCCGCTCCGCCGCGGCTCCTTCTCCACCCTCGCCGTCGACGGCGTGCCGGGAGGCCCGACGGGCGCCGGAATCGTGGTGGAAGACGTCGTCGTTCGCCGCCGCTTTCCGCCGCCGCCGTGCCTGCTCCGGTGACGCAAACGGGGCGGCGCCGCCAACTACGGGTCGGCCGCGGCGCTGCGCGTCCGATGAGCCCGCTCCCGCGTCCTCAAACGCTCCGTGGCGCCGGCAGCGACCTCGGCGCCGCCGCGGCCAGCCCGGCCAGATCCACTGCCCTGTGACGTCAGCACGACGTCACAGGGCCCCACATGTCAGATTTTTTTTTTCAAAAAATATTGAAAACCAGTACAACAAAAAATATCTATTAGGAAAAATCAACGAATAAACCAAAATGGTCGCATAAAAAAATGCTAACTATTTATGTCCTCCGATAAAAATTCCAATTCAAATATTTCAGAAAAATTGAATGCCCTTCGGATTTGGCTATTTAATAAACGTTGAATTCTAAATCGAATAATTACCAAATTTGAATAATCTTCGAAATTGAACATCCTTCAAATATAGGCTCTCTTGGCATTTCAACAATTTCAAAACCTCCGCAATTTCAAAATGTGGCCATTTTCCAAATCTACCTACTTGTGACAACATACAAACATTTAACAACATTTCAACTTACCAAATATTTAGACAAAGCCAAAATGCATTCCATCTAAATAAATGGACTTCAATTTGCAAAATACTTACACACTCTATTCCCACTGATTTTGTACATCGAATGAATATCTACATCAAACTATAATCATATTTGAAAATTTAAACTTGCTAAACAAAACTAGAGATGCTCGAGACGACAAATTGCGACGAATTGTAACATTTTAGATCACACCGTCCTGAATGGAGTTTGGATGGAACAAAATATCTACTTTTGCTTAATTTCAATTAATATTTCTACCGATCTAGAAGAGATGAAAACAATGAAATATTCTAAAATTTGTTTTACAAAAGTAAATAGAGAAAAATAAAAGTATTATTTACTCACCGTTCCTACTGCTCAAGTGGTAATGAAGTCATTTCTTCTACAATACTCAAACCGTTTCACAGCTCTCTTAATAATAGCGTCTCACATTTCTCATAATAACATAGCCATTTATCTAAAAACTATAAATAAAGTTCCAACTTATAATAAAGACATCATTTGTCTAAAAAACACAGAAATTTCAAATACTATTATGTCCTCCGGTAAAAAATCAAATTCAACTATTTCAAAAGAATTCTTTGCACCGCGGTTTCCATGAATATTACAGATAAATCATAAACACAAAATCTATCATTTAATAAACATAAAAACAATTCAAAGATGAACAACTCCCCACTTTGACAATTTTTCAAATTTGAACAACTTCTCAACCTAAAAAACTTTTAAACTCCAACAATTTTACAATTAAATTATTCGAAAGTTCAGCCCACGGGCGCGGCAGAGCCCGCTCCTAATCCCCTAGTTCTGATGACATGCCGTCTTTGCACCGCATCCATTACGTGCAAAAACAGCAAAGAAAAATTACAAACAAACATTGACAAGGTGTGGGGGCAAAAACGTCATCAACCGGATAGACATAGAGCAATCTTCACAATGATGCACCACACAGGTTTGTAACAAGCACAGTGACAGCGGATTTGAGCCAAAAAATAATTTCTAAAGATAGGCGCTAGAACATCATGTAACTAGTTTAGAACTCAGGTCCAACAGCATCGCCTAGCGCTTCCCGCCGCCACCTCCGAGCTTGGGGGCCTTCCCGGGTTTGGGGGCGTTGCCCCTTCCCGCGGTCTTCTGGGATTTCGTCACCTCCACCTTCTTCGCTCTCTTCTCATCCTTGGTCTTCTTGATGCGCTCCTTGATCTCACTGTCATAAAGGAGTTACCATTGTAAGTATCTCATAGATACGCATCAAAAAGAAAAACGTGACGCAAGACTGATGTGTTGTAAAATGATTGAACAAGGAACAAAAAATCAAAATGTCTGTTATGTGGATGTTCCATGGAATGGTTACAAAAATGGCTTCTCAAAGAACAAATATAAGCTAGCCTCTCTCCACTAGTTGTGTCATACATGTCCAAAAACAGTACTAGTTAGGCCATTAGAAGTTTACAATGCATCAAGTCCATCACATACTTCAATAATTAGATCAGAACAAATATAACAATATACTATACAGGTGCAACGGAGTACGAGTAGTAGGTTGAGCCAAACTGGATTTCTTTGTATGATACCTCTTAGCAAAAAGAAGATACAAGGTTGCAAGCAATGGAGGAAGAATTACCGGAGAGCGGCTTCCCTGGCAGCATCACGGACCTCGGGCTTTTCAGCTCTCTTCTTCTGAATGGTTTCAAGGGAAGCACCGACAATAGATCTGGAGTATGGCCTCTTGGTGGTGCGGCGCCTCTTCTTGGCAGCTTCAGCGTGAATATCCTACAATCAAACACAAACAAGTTATAAGCACAAGCTCACATCTAAAGAACACAGATGTAATTGCATAAAACGTCAGCAACTACATGTATCATTGGAAAAATAGTATAAAAAGGCAGCAAACTGAATTTCATAAGATTCAAAAAATATATCCTTATACTGTCAACAGACTATCAGAACATGTAGTAAGCAAATCAGCTAGACTGACTAGACATGACATTTTCTTTGACTGCTACTAACTATCGACAAATGGTACCATTTATCAGGGAAAAATGTATAACAGGACAATTCACTACCAGATCATTGCACCTCTTACACAAGAGTAACAATATCACACTAATAGTACAAGCGGTGAACATTCTCAGACATAAGCTGAACTAGCATACATATCCCCGAAGAGAGTTTTCGTAGTTGCATTTACCTTCTTGTGCTGCTTCCTGAACATGGCCGTCCATGTAAGCTTAGCAGGCTTGAGACGGTTGTGGAAGTAGCGCTTGCACTTGGAGTTGGAGAAAAGGAACACCTGATTTTGGGTGGGGGTGAAGAAAGCACCACAACTTTAGCACATTTCCACTTATTTTGATTCTATGCACATTGCACAATAACGACAGGGACCCAAAGAGCCTACCTGAGAGTCTGAACGGATGAATCTGATACCCTTTCCTGGGTATATCTTGGCACCGCTGAAACGGCAGAGCTCGGTCCTGTAGAAACATGATACACATACTAATAAGTAAGACTGTAAGAAGCAATTTTACAAATTTTGAACAGCCAGGAATAACATAAGATTCGAAGAAGTGTCAAGCTTATAAAGAGAGGGTAACATACTTGAGAACCATCTTCTCTGCCCTGACAAACTTTCACAGCTTCTCCTAGAAATATAATGTACAGTATCAGCATCCACAGAATCAATCAATGATATCAAGAAGCATTGCCCTCTAAGAACACATCGCTTCATAGACAAAGCCTCGCCGTAAGGTCATGCACGGCATAACCAAGAGATCAACAAACTAAACTGAACTACAATGCATCATGAAAGTTTTTACAAAGGACCAACTTCACGGAATATTGTTCAGAGGTAAGGATATCGAAATATAATATGAAGTAAATCACACCAACAACTCCTACGAACTTGTGGCAAGCTACACATATCGTAAGTGAAGAAAATCACACCAACGACAACAGAGTACTTTATTAGGTGAAGCCCCTAATATCACAATAATTAGTCAATGCCAACAAGCACTGCCATCAAACAACACCGCTTCAAATACGAAGCCTTGCCACAATGTGCATATCAAATGATTAATAGACTAAACTGAACTACAGTACAGCATCGATAGTTTTGAAGAACAGCAGCACCTCCTAACAACAACGTATATAGCAGAGTACTTGCTAAAAAATCTCCTGTAAACTGCAAAATACATGGGGACGCTATTTTCTAAACTGCAACCAATCATAAGTTCTAAACTGGCAAGCAAAACATAATCAAAACCGAAGAAAGTCACAGCAAGGACGACAGAATTCCAACTAGATCTTCAGACGGCATGAACCATCAATACGCAATGAGGACCCTTGCCGCAATGTGCATATGGAATAGGTTATGAGACTAAACTGCACTACAGTACATCATAGAGCGTTTTGAAGAACAACCGGAGCACATCCTAAGAACAATGTACATGGCAGGGTACTTGCTAAAAAAAACTCGTTCAAACTACATGGGAAAGTTGTCTTCTAAACTGCACACGAATCTAAACTTCTATAAACTGGCAAGCAACACATATCATAATTGAAGTAAGTCATAGCAACGACTACAGAATTCCAACTAGTTCTTCAGACGGCATGATCCAACCAATACGCAATGAGGGCGTCCGCGGATCGACGAAGATGAATTTTGCACAGGGGAGTTTGACAACGAAATAAAATCATAAACCACAACGCATGTAAGAAATATCTAGAGATGCCTTCGGCAGAGGGATTGGGGGACAGGAGCTCTCACCTTGGACTGGAAGCGGCCAGCTACGGCGGCGGCGGGATGGGGGTGCGCGCGCGAGCTGGCGCTCTCCTGCTGCTGCCGCCTATGCCGCTTCGTGAGCTAGGTTTTCGCCCGGCGCCGGCCTTTTATATGGTCCTTGGCTGCTCGGATAGAATCGGGGCCGTCCAAGCCCGGATCGGCCGATTGGTGGCCTGCCCGGTACTCGGCCTGGTTGGACCGCAAAACTGTAGGGTGTAAGACGGGCCTAGTGGGCTCGTTGGCCTGCCCCGTAGTAGGCCTGGTTGCATATGCAGTAGCTCAATCGGAGAATTCTCAAAAAAAAAAAAAGTAGCTCAATCGGAGACACTACCGCAATGTTGTTTTTTTTAAATATAATTTTCCCTGAAAAGTAAACCAAAGCGTACATAGTTTCCACAAAAAAATATTACAAAAACCTGGAAGAAAGAGGGAAGTAATGTACTGTGCAAATTTCACCATGAGCTCCATTTCTGAATATGTGGTGCTATCAGAACGTAGACAGCGGGATTCTCTCATTTCTGAATTTCAACTTTTATCTCCACTAGGAGTTGTTAAAAAAAACTCCACTAAGAAAGCAATGGAAAACACGCTCAACCTTGTTCGAAGTAAAAAAAATTCGTGGAGGGAGGATTACGCGTGGCAGGATCAGTAATAGGACAATCTTTCTGCTCTACGTGTCCGCCACAGGCTAAGTAAGTTGCTGACGAGGCGTACAAAACAACAGCCGACAGCGTACTAAACATCGCCGGTCGGCGGCAGATACATTCAGATTTAATAACTCTCCATGGCCGGCTGACGGCCGGTTGCCCTTCGACGCGCTTAAGGGCCGGTTCTTTTGAGTTTCGGCTTGTGCATACGCCACCCTGAGTAGAGTTGTCCAGATAAGCAGTTGTAGATTTAAGCCAACCAAAAATTACAATCCAGTTCTTTTGGGCTTCCGCTGTCCTGACTTATTTTCTAAGTTGTATGATGAAAAGTCTGTAACGCCCTTTTAATAGATTTATGCTCAAACTTAACAGATTTTGAGTTCGTTTATGCTATTTTCGCATGTATGATCGCAATATAATATTTCAAACATCATATTAATTGTTAAATATGAAAATAAAATAGGATTCATTGTTAGTTCATTACAACTCAAATAGAAGAAAGGGAATGCAATGTTTTCTTTCCTAGAAAATATACAAATATACTCTAATAATTCTAAGAAACACACTCCTAGCAATATCATTACGGATCCCTTTCATGTAAGTACCATCATCTTCGGGTGGAGCACTAGGATATGAAGCACTCTCCTCTTGAACATATCCTCCACCATCAAACAAGTCGAAGTGTTGATCACGTAGGTTGCTATCACTAATGTAGTTGTGTAGACACATGCAAGCGGTAATTATCATCTTTTGTCGCTCAGGTGGTCGACGAGGTATTCCTTGAAGTATTCGAATTTTCATTTTGAGACAACCAAATCCTCGTTCAACTGCGTTTCGTGCGGCTGAATGACGATGGTTGAAATTCTCTTCTCTTCCCCTTGGAGGATTATGTTGGAAGTCCGGTACATGGTACCGAATAGTTTTGTATGGCGCTAGATATCCTATTTTGTTCGGGTATCCCAATCAACAAGATAATATTTTCCTGCGGTGATATGAAAAATAACATATTAGCTATGAGGAAACATTTTAGAAAATGTGTACAAAAAAGATTACCTGGCGGGGGTGGGGATAATGGGGATATGATACTTGAGCATCGGTCCATACAGTGTGTCATGAACTGAGTCGGGCCAGCCAGCAACAACAAAAGTGAACCTCAAACGAAATCACAAATCGCCATCACATTTTGACTTGTATAACCGTGCTTGTTCCTGTGTTGTACCTCAAGTTTGCTTGGCACAATTACTTTAATGTGTGTTCCATCTATAGTCCTAATGGCATTCTTGAACTGTGGCCAAAATCTTGTAATTTGCATTTTAGGATGTACTTCGGTGAAATTTCTGTCTCTTGGCCTAATGTAATCACCAGCATGCGGTCTACACAGTCTAGAACCTCATAAAACTTTTTGCTAACTGTAGACCGACTATGTTCAAATCGATCAGCAACATTATCAGTTGTCTGACATGTCCCCACAGTCCATAAAAAGAGTGCCAATGCTTATTTAGCAGACATGTTGCAACTTGATGTAAGACCATAGGTTCCAACCAATAGATCAAGCAATGGGTAAAACACAGATCTCCTCATCCTGAACATAGAATAGAAATATTGTGCATGTTTCTTTTTGTTCTACCTGTTATCTCCGGATTTTTCGCGGTGCATAAGGCAACTTCTCAGTCGATAGGCTGGCATACACGGCAACTGCAATCATGAACATATCATATTCATCATCATCTTCATCACCTGAAATATCCATCTGCCACATAAACAACACAATTAATTACCAACATATACGGCGAGGCAATACAAATATAAATTGATAGGTTCATCAAGACAATACAAATTTATAGGTTCAAATCAAATAAATAGGTTCGAAACAAGTTACAAATAGATAGCATATGACAATCTCCTCAGGTTAAAACAAATAGATAGCAAATTACAAATAGCTAGCTTATAGGTTCAATACAAATTCCTAAGCAAATAGATATCAAATTACAAATGTCTACTGATTTTTCTCTCCTCCCATGCCATGCGGATCCACTCAAGCCTCACAGCACTTGCAGCCTCCATATAAGGTAGTACGGTATTCAGCCTTCATGAACAATTGTGAAGCACTTTCCTGCGAGCTTCACTCTTTCTAATAAACATTGTGTTCGGCCAGTACATCACGAGGAAATTTGCACGCCAAGGCATTGCAGCGTACGTAATTAACTTGTGTGCTACGGAATTGCACTGGATGCGTGATCGGTGGTACGACAACAGTTCAACGCTGAAACGAAAAATGGGCATCAGTGTCGCTACTCACTCAGCAGCTAGTCACAAGTCAGAACCAGGATTAAAAAAATGCTAGTCAGAACGATCGAGTTACGCTCGCTGGAGCAAGCAGGCGTACATTTGAGCCGGGTATATACGATGCATTTTTTGTTCAAGAAACAATCGGAAGTTCGTACTCATTTCAGTATTCATTCATTCAACCCTAAAAGCATCTCCACTCGCGGCACCCAAACGGCCGCCCAAACGCCTTTGGGGCGTGCCGGACACAAAATCGCCCCCACTCGCGGCGCCCAAATGCGAATTCGGTCCGGCGCGGCCCAGTTTTGTGTCCGGCACGACCAGCCCACGCCCTCAACTTGGTGAGGCTTGGGGCGGCCCCAGACGAAAGGAAACGCGACGCCACGTCGGCTCCTGACGCGGGGCCACGCCTGGCAGTGAGACACGGACTATGTCTCGTCGTTTTCTCGCCTGATTTTATCCCCGTCTTCCATCGTCGCCCCAGACGCCCCACTTTGCTCGTCGCACCAGTCGCCCCCGCCGCCGCCCGCCCGCCCGCCGGCTCCACCCAAACCTGGACGCCGGCGCCGTCGTTTGCTTCCTCTCATCGACGGCCTTCGTTTCCGGCACCGGCGATCTCTCCACCGCTGTATTCGATACAGCCGTCCCTGCCGGTCTCTCCGCGACCCGCCCTGCCTGCAAGGTGTTCGGCGGAAGGTTCGCCTGGTTTTTGATTGAATTATTGATGCTAGCCGACGACCGGTCGTTGATCAGTGGCCGCGTTGTATTGCAGATGGATAGCGACGACGAGATGATGGTTGCGATGCTGTTGGAAGAAGAAGACGCCATCGCCGCGGAGGAAGATGAGAATATAGCAATTCTCAGTTGTCTTCTCCGACTTCAAGCCGACGAGGAAGCCAATGCCGCCCCAAAACGGGGAGGCTCGTCGTTCGGAAGGAAGAAGAGCAAGCCGAAGCAGAGAATGGAAGGCCACTGCATGTTAGTCTCTGACTACTTTGCCGAAGTTCCTGTCGTCACCGCCAAGCATTTCCGTCGACGCTTTCGGATGAACCGTGAATTGTTCAACCAGATCGTGCAAGCTGTGAGGGCGCATGATCCATGGTTCAAGTTGAAGAAGGACGTCGTGGGAACTGTTGGTTTCTCGTCAATCCAGAAGTGCACTGCAGCCATGAGAATGCTTGCATATGGAGCACCTGCTGATTCTGTAGATGACTACCTACGGATGTCAGAGTCCACAATCATCAAGTCGATGTACAGATTCTGCAGGGCGGTGATTGGTGTGTTTGGCCCAAACTATTTGAGAGGACCAAATGAAGAAGAAACAGCTCGGATCCTGGAACAGAATGCAGATAGAGGATTTCCTGAGATGCTTGGAAGCATAGACTGCATGCATTGGAGCTGGAAGAACTGTCCATTTGGTTGGCAAGGATTGTACAAAGGAGGCCACAAAGGATATTGCAGTGTGGTTCTTGAAGCTGTGGCCGATCATGAACTATGGATTTGACACGCATTATTCGGCATGGCAGGATCACACAACGACATCAATGTGTTGCAGCGCTCTCCTGTGTTCGCGAAGCTCGTTGAAGGCCATGCCCCACCTGTCAACTATGTGGTCAATGGCCACGAGTACAACAAAGGGTACTACCTAGCCGATGGCATCTATCCAAAGTGGGCAACATTTGTGAAGAGCGTCCCCAACCCTCATGGGAACAAAGCTTGTCATTTTGCCGCTGAACAAGAGAGCGCCAGGAAGGATGTCGAGCGGGCATTTGGAGTGCTGCAGCAAAGGTTTGCTATCGTTCGGTATCCTGCTCTGACATGGTCGAATGAGCAAATGTGGGAGGTGATGAATTGTTGTGTCATCCTGCACAACATGGTCATCGAAAGTGAGCGCTATAATCCAGTGCATGATCATATGCCATATGACTTTGAGGGTCCTCATGCACAGGTTGATCACAACGTGTCGGCAGATTTCGCTGATTATATCTCAATGCATTTGGAAATTCGTGATGAAAATATTCATAATGCACTCCAAACTGATCTAGCGGAGCATTTGTGGGCACGCCGGGACATGGCAGCGGCAGAGGAGGAAGAGGAAAACGTTTGAACTTTATTTTATATATTTGAACTATTAAATATTGTATTTGAACTATTACATATTTATGTATGTTTGATTTTTTCTTTCACAAAATATTGAAATTCATGTTAAAAACCCTTTTGAGGCGCCCCTTTGGACGCCGCGAGTGGGCATCGCGAGCGCCCAAATGGCGCACCTTGTCCGGACGGTGCCCAAATGGCACGTCCGGACGGCCTTTGGACGCCCATTTAGGCGCCGCGACTGGAGATGCTCTAATAACATAGTTTCCTCAAGTCCCAAACGGATTTGTTGAGCCTTGCTGAACGGCTACAAGTCTACACGAACACTGAAGTATGAACCGAACTGAAAACAATCAAACGTACTAGAAATGCAAACCACGGTATGAACAGAACTGAAAGCAGTCAAACGGACGGCGCCAATGTTTATATACTCCACTAGGAGTAGTCAACTAGCCATGCAAAGCCACGGACTCGTCCCGTCCGTTGATCAAACCGCGTGCTCCATCATGGCCCTGAACTCGCGGAACCCGACCCCGCCGTCTCCACCGCCCCCGTGGCGTGCAGCCGCGGCGGCGACCATTGCCGCGCAGTCCTCGTACCTGGCGCCCTCGGCCATCCCGAGCCTCCGCAGCACGCCCCACAGCTCCGCGGCGCTCACGAACCCGTCCCCGTCACGGTCGAACACCCCGAACGCCTCCCGCAGCTCTGCCTCCCCGGCCTCCTTGCTGCCCCACGCCACCTCCTCCACCACCCCCATCGCCTCGCACCCGCCGCACGCCAAATTCAACGGCGATGACAGCGGCATGCCCAGGCTCGCCGTGACCGCCGCGGCGTCGGAGCCCGACAGGCGCGCGCCGCCGTCCCTCGTGGCGCACTGCTCGCAATGCGGCCGTGCGACGACGCTCTCGTCGCCGCCGCTGCGCGCGAGGAGGTCGAGGATGCTACGGCCCATGAGGATGGCGTTCTTGGCCAGGGGCTGGAACACGAGCGCGATCAGGAGAGATGACACCGACATGACCAGACCGTCGTCGCGGCAGAGCGCGGTCGCCACATCCACATGGTCCGTGTGATCCGGACAGTGTTGGCAGATTCTTAATTTGCGAAACAGATCGTGGCTTTGGGACTACGTTTGTGGTGTGGCAATGGCGTATCCATGGACGATTGATCGAATATATAGAGGTACGGTGCTACGGAGCGAAACTTGGAGACGGAAGCAATGCAAATGGGGTCGGAAGTTCGCGGCAACTGGACATGAATATGAAAGTGTTTGCAGTGTTCTCCCCGGCGTCGTTATCTACTAGTACTACCGCTGTTGATCTTTGTTGATGATGACTTGGTGTGCACAAATGATTCATTTTCTTGACCTCGCTCGACCTATGCATGTACGTCCGTGCGCTACAGGCTAACCACAGGCGCGTCCCAAGTCACTGTGGAAGTTTCCTGGCAGTTCTTGCGCCGAATGGCTTGGCGCCCAACTGGCCGGCTAGAACGAAACCAGAATTATAATACTAGTACGTAGGCAAAACGGTAATGTGTGAATGCTGAGAGTTCAGACCGGCTGGAGATCTAGCCCGGTTTCCTGCCGGAGTTGTGTGAACCCTGGTACGAGAGTTACCCTGGAAGTCTGAATGCTCATTGCTCAACCACGGGCATGAGAATTCGACCCCGTTTCAAGCTCTGCAGACAGTTGATCCATATTATCACAAGTTCACAAGTCACAACTCGACCGAGATCGACCAGCGGACCGATTCTCATCTCGCGTAACGGTACATTACCCTTGCTTGGAATCTTCACCCAAGTAGTACGAGAGAGGAGGGAGACTCGAACATTTTCCATGCTGACTTGGCACTTTGGCAGGCCGGCGTCAAGTCTCTCAGTCTCTCGCTAGCGGGGCTAAAAATAAATCTGTTGAGCCTTTCTAGATCTACTGTTATTTTAGCTTGACTGGAGACGACTCGAAAAAAAGGTAGTTTGGTTGAAATATAAGTGAGTTCGAGACCAGGTTAGCTCACTTGGTTGAAGTATTTAGTTGTTGTAGTCGACCGTTCCTAAGATTTTTAGTGCTTTGTATGAAAAGTTGAAAACACACATATGTATTCTATTCTCTAATTCGAGATCTTGCTTTTCATGGTTCTCATCTCTGCAACTCGTGATTTTCGCGAGAGAACCAAACTCAAGTTGTGTGTATATTCATACATAACATTAAAAAAAAATAAGAACTCAAATTCTTATCGATACTGTAACTCGGAGCATATGAGGAAAAGTCGATTATGGATGGAATCAAATACGCAGTATTTATAGAAAAAATCTTAGTTTGTTGAGAAAAATCAATATAATAAAGCATTTAGTCTATATTCGTTCCGAAACCCACACTTTACATCTTAAGGAAAAAATTGTACTCCCTCCGATCCATAAAAACAGTCGGAAGTTGTACGTACGAATTGTGTAGATCGCGTTGTTTTCCTATGAGGCCACGACACTTTAACGGATCAGAGGGAGTACAAAAGCATATTTATTCCAAATCAGACGGCGAAATGCATTGGAGTACTGATTTTTAGATGTGCCATCTTTCTTTTGATATAAGATCGATCGAATTCAAGGTGCTTTTCAATATTTATCACATTGTCATTTTAATTGTCCTTTCATATAGTAGTTATGTCCCGTAGTTATGTTTTTCCGTGGAATTACAGTTATTTCGGTTTAAAAAGACATGCAAATTTACACCATGTGTAGTCAAGAAGAGTCGCGTATACAAATGCATGGCGCGCACTGAGGATGAGTACGTAGGAGTTTCTGTCGAGAGTAAGCGTGCAACCGTACGTGACCCGTCGTCAACCGTTTTGAGCTATAAGCTGCGCAGCATATAACTAGCTTGGAATCCAAAGCTGTGGCAAGCGCGTGCCCTGCAGGCCGGCCAGGCTGCACAAGTCATTTTCGTTATCCAGTGACGACAGTAGGTAGGAAATTTCCGGGAAAATAAGTCCACTGACTTGGTACTGTACTAGTAGCTCTCATGTCAGTACGTCACGTCGTCGGCGTTAACTGCGTGCTGCTGCAGCTTCGAACTCTCAAACGGACTATGAATCCGATCGATTCATCCGAATTCGTACCATTCTCACCCACTGCACTTCGAACGCGTGGGGGCAGGTTAACATGTCTTACTCTGTATCCCCCAACGGCCTAATCCAATCACTAGTAGACAGTAGAGACATCAGTCATCAAGCACGCCCGATGAAGTTTCATGGGGAAACATGCTTCAGCTTCACGTACCACTAGCGTGTGCCCATAGAAAGGGATAACGACAGAACGACTTGTGTGTGTTCCCAGGTCCAGGTCCTGGCTTGACTCGATAGAGGGGAGGTCTTTCCCAGGATCAAGGTACAGGGTCTAGACGTTGCAACTTGCATCTCCATGATGTACTCCCTCCGTTCCAATTTAATTGATTTGGTATGTCCAAATATGGATGTATGTAGACACTAAATAAGTATAGATACATTCGTATTTGGACAAACTCAAATCAATTAATTTGGAACGGAGGGAGTATCTTTTTTCGTAAATGGCCCTTAAGCTAACTTCAGCTAATCGTGGCCTTTAAATAGCTTTCAGCTCAAATATATCCCTTTCCCCAAACCGTCATAGGTTTGGTCGTTCTGCAAAAGCTCTAAAAATATATCAGAAAACACAATACACTTTGGTTTATCCTAGTCTGAAAAGTGCAAAAAAATTCTAACTCACTTGGAATGAGCCATTTGATATGGCGTTTTTCGGCCGCTGAGAATCTCGGCATACTATGAGATTCGCAAAGACTCTGAGACTGCAATACACCATATCAAATGGCTTATTTCAAATGATTTAGCGTTTTTCGTTTCTAAGCTCCGAGATAAGCCAAAGTGTTTTCTAAGATTTTGATAGCCTCTCAGGTTTTCATAACGCCTAAGCTCATGACGCTTTTAAAATGGCCAGATCTGGCTGAAAGTTATTTAGAGGGTCACAACTAGCTCAAGATTAGCATAAGTGCCATTTAGGAAAAAAGATACCTTCCATCAGAAAGTAGCATCCCATTGCAGCACAAGTTGCCACGCGGAACAGACATCGTTTGTTCAGGTTGAGATTGGAACTGCCACTGGACTGCATCTTGCACCAACTTAATCTATGTAGAATTCAGTGACCATTATTTTTCTGTTTTCGCCCGATTTTCCATAAATTAATTGGAAAATTGTCTTCTTCTTAATTAACAAGTTGGAGCAACACTTTTGCTCCCGTTTTAAGAAAAAGACCCTATTTTTGACATGCAATGTATGTACTATTCTACCACGAGCTTCTAGATAGTAGATAGTGTATCCGCCGACTCTAACCTGTTAACCAGTTGTCCCATGATCCAGATACTAAGCAATGAAATCCAGGACTGTAGCTGCACAGACTAGCACAAAACGCATGTTGGTGTCAACCGGAAAACTAGCCTGTTCTTGCTAGTCAAACAGGTGCAATTTCTCCAATCTCAGCCAGAAAACTGATGCAGGAACGCACATAGCAGGTTGATATCGACCCAAGAACCTTGCCCAAGCATGTATACTTTGTCCAGTCTGAAGTTCAAAAGTGCAAATAAACGATCCATCAAAAAATGAGGCAGTCTAGTTGATTGAGGACTGAATTCATCTGAACAAACATCAGAAACCGTGACAAGAGATCATCGTCGTGTTTGACAAACAAGAGATAATTATCATGTTTTTTTAGAAACTGAGATAATTATCATGTTCGATAAGCTCCTGCATGTAACAAGAAGAAAATAACAGCCAGGGGAGCATCAGTGCTGAATACTGTACCAGATATGCTTAGATCAACCACTTTGGATCAATATCCTGAATCCTGAATTCATCTGGAACATGAGGGCCAATCAAAGCTACTTCTCATTGTAAAACCTTTTTCCAAATCATTTCAGAAGACTTCTCACAGGAATAGCAGCTTTATTTGATGCCAAAGAACAGATGCTCCAGACATAACTATTCAGCAGGAACAGGTTCCTTTGGTTCAACTGCCGAGCTGGCGATTATCCCGTTCACATAAACATACCAGGGTACTTTTATTTCACGTAAGTATTACTGCGCCGTACTGTAAACACGGTGGGAATCAAACAGGTTACAATCCACTAAGGTTGGTTTCAGAAAGAAAGCGAACATAACAGCTTATTCTTGTAGACTCTAATTAAACACATATTTACAGGAAACCACGGTATACAAAGACACCCGGCCTCACAGGAATCTCCTTTCGGAACTCCTTCGGCATGTTGGATGCACGGGACCCAGGGGCGATCCTGGCTACAATGTAGATAACGCGACCACTTAGCACGATATCGGATAAGCGAAAGTAATTCTTACCATTGCTCCCATCAGTATGATCTAGCAACTTAATTACCTTCAGCTCTCGGAAGCATGTGGATTATTTTCATCAGACGAGAACAATGACGGCTGATCCGGGAAGAGCGCGTCCAAAACAGAGCGTACAGTACTATCATTCACTTCTGGAAATATAGGACTCCCAGGCTGGCTGCCTCCATTATGGTCAGTATCTTCAACACCACTACTACTTGACTCAGCATGGTCTCCATCGGTGCTCACTGTCCCACCGCCGCTGCCTGACTCACATGGGTTCTTTGACTCCTCGGTAGGCAACTGGAAGCGACAAACTGGGCAAGAACTATGGAGCTCCAGCCATGGAAGGATGCAATGGGAGTGAAACTTGTGCTGACAAGGCATCTCCTTAGCTTCTATCCCAATTTCAAACTCCTCAAGACAGACTGTACAGCCCAATATTTCCTGGATGTTCACAGTCGGCAATGCTTCTACTGATTCCTTCTTGGCAGGCGGCGTGCCAGAACGATTTAGGTCACTATCTGCCAAACGCTGCAAGAGAAGATCTAGGCCAGGACCAAGAAAGTAATCTCCAAGTGAAACGCCAGTACTGGTGTTTCTTGAGTTCTCTTGGTTGTCATCAGGTCCAAATGTTCCCTGGAGAAGAATCGCCTCATTGTTGGAGTTGATCAGTATTAAACTTTCCGTCCTTTCTCTCCCTCGATCTCTCACCCTCGCCCTCTCCCTTTCTCTCTCCCTGTCTCTTCTAGCCCTCTCCCTCTCCCTTCTTTCTCTCAGGCCCTCCTGGCTTGTCCCTGTCCCTGCCAATGTCATCCAAGCCCCTTAAGTCATCACGGAGGGTCTGGAGCAGCCTGACAAGTGATGAGCCCCTCCTCCGCCTCCTAATCAAGTCTTCAAGCTCACGGTCCGAATCATCATCGTCATCCTCCTCTTCATCCTCATCATCAGTATCCCTCAACGCCCTGCGGATCCTTGCTTGTCGCCCCTCCTCGTCAGAAGAAGAATCCATCATATCCCTGCGGGGCCTTGATCGCCGCGACGAACCGCCCATCATCCCAAGCAGCAGCGGGGCCCAGAGCGAGAGGTTCCGCTCAGACCTCACGTTCGTCGACGGCTCAAAGCCCTCGGACCCCATCTCTTCCACGAACCCGCCATCGCAGTCTGGGCACTTCTTCTCCGGCTCCATGGGAACGATCACCTCCTCGCAGTGGTGACACCAGTACCTGGTTTCCTGAGCTTCTTCCATCTCGTGACTCTGCAAATACTTTCCTCCTCCCTCTCCCTACTGCACCCTCCAACCGTAACCACGGCGAACCACTTTGTAGCACCCAAACAACTAACTACGCGGTCAAGAATATGTTCCTTCCTTCAGCAGAACATCAAAGCTATCCTTGGCAACCTGAAACAGACTTTCCCCATGAGCATCTCTACTAAAATTAGCACCAACGCAAACAAGCAACAGATCTAACAAAAAAGAGACAAACCAGTTTCCTGGTGGTGAAAAACACACTTCACGGTCACGAAAGGCAGGGTACTTATCGGAAACTTTCTACACGAGCATCTCCACTAGATATGCACCAACACGGAAAAGTAAGAGATCTAACAAGTCCCCTGCTAACCATGCTTAACAATCACAAAAGGCAGGGTACTTCTTCTCGGAACCTTCCTACACCGACATCTATCCACAAGCGAAGCAGGCATGCCTACCAAGAAATCGAGCCAAGCATAGTTCATCTGGACTCCTTTTTCGAAAAAAAAAACATAGTTCACATGGATGCTACAAACCAAAGGGTGAAACCCAGGGTCCTCTGCCGTCACTCAGATTCGAGTCAAAGAAGCGAAAACCACGGCTACTAAGTCCATAATCCGAACCACTACCCTACTGCTCGCTATAGATCCGTGTGAAGAAGAAACCTAAGCAAGCGACGACTCAGGATCTGCGATCGCAAGCACGCCTGCTGCTTCCGCGAAAGGGAAACCACGGACGATCAAACGGAAAGACGAAGCAGGAAATTAATTAAGCACGAGAAGAAGGGGGCAGGGGCGCAAACCATGTCGTCGGGGTCCGGCTCAGGCCATGATTCGTAGGAGCTGAGCTTCCGCCGGCGCGATTGGGGCGGAACGAAGGGGAAAGGGAAGTGGGATAAGTCGTTGCTTCTGAGGTTTTTTACAAATTTGACCCTACGTTTAAAACCAGTGGGATGGGACATGGGAGGGCCTCGGGATTCCGACGCATTTATTAATCCGCGTTAGTAGTACTTAGTATTATACGTGTCCTTTTTGTCTACTTCTTCTTCTGTGAGTCTTGCAGCGAAGTCCGGTCCACCTGCGCAAATCCTCAGCTAAAATTAAACAACAAATCGATGAGATCCATTTTTTTTCAGCCGTTGTGTGTGATGATAGAATTGCCGGCTAGAATGCGACGTGCAATCGAACCGATTGGTATGCTAACTAGCTGGTGTGATTAGGTGTGTGCTTGCATCATCTACGTGCTGGTATTTTGTATTTTTCTATCTTATTAGGTACTCCCTCCGTCCCAAAATAAATGTCTTAGATTTGTGAAAAAATAGATGTATCTAGACATGAAATAAGTATAGATATATTTATTTTTAGACAATTTTGAGACACTTATTTTGGGACGGAGGGAGTACTACATTCCGTGTGGAGTCCGCGTTGCAGCGTAGCACTGTTTCGGGAGAACACGCTGACAATTGTATAGCACGTGTGAGGAAGACGTAACAAGTACTTTGGGTCGCTTGACCGGCTTCAGTTGAAGTCTTTGTAATAAATCTTTGGTAGTCTCAGATCATGTATTGCTCGCTTTTTTTTTTGCCAAATATGATATTAGCAACTGTGTTTCTACAAGTACGATGGTTGATTAGTTAAATTGTATTTACAATGTATGCCGTTTGATAGATATTATGTGCATGGCGCATATGTCAGACAACTATGAGCTGTGTTGGTATTTGTAAAGGTGATTCATGATCAAATGCTAATTTCTATTTCATATTATTTTTCTTCTGCCATTTTAGGAAAGGCCAACATCCATGGCGTTCTAAATTGGCTTCATCACTACTTCAGTGTGTATTTTGTAGGACTGCCTACAATAGCAAGGTGGGCATAAAAAACCGAACACCGAACCAAATTAACCGGAACTGAAAACCGAACACCGAACCGAATTAACCGGAACCGAAACCGATTTCACCGAAACCGAATTAACCGACACTAATTCCGGTGCCTATATGTGATAAACCGAATTTTAATTTATAAATTCAGGTGTAACCCCTGATTACCCGAAAGAACCGAAATAACCGAGATATTACCAATACAGAGGCAAAACCCTCCCCTGTCCCATCGATATTAACTTCTCACGACCCAACAAAACAAATCGTAATTGCCCCATGCCCCATGCATGTACTACTCCTGGCCTCCTGGGCTCATGGCCTACACGTTTTTTATTTCAGAGCTGATCCAAGAATTCAAAAAAAGGCAACAATTTCTAGCAAAAGCAAGAGTACCGAACCTTCCAATCCAGGAACTAGCAAAGCAAGACCAAGGAAGGCAGGACCAAAAACTAGGGTTAGTCGCAAGAAAAAATAGAAGTTGTTGAGCTGCTAGCTGTTGTTAGCACTTCAGTTTATTGCTGTTCATCGGTGTTGCTTTTTTCTGTTCGTGTGAACTGTCAAGTGGTCTAGTAAGTCTATGAATTTTGATGCAAGATTAATCGTGTTACTGGTTGAGACATAATCATGCAATTCAGGAGAACTGTGCGCACATAAGTCACTATGCGTATCATTTTTTTAACCAACCCAACACGCATTCACGTTCGTGCACCACATGCTGGCATGCATGCCTGCAACCATGCACTGATGCATGCACAGAACCTGGCATATCCGTAATTTTGTTTCCCTATTGTTTGTACATATCGGTTTAAAACCGAACACCGAACCGAATTATCGGTTAACCGAATTTCCAGTTAATTAGAAAACCGATATAATTTTGGTGCTTATTTCTTATAAACCGATATATGGAAAAACCGAAATAACCAACCGAAATTTAGGAAAAAACCGAACGCCCAGGCCTAAATAGCATGAACGACTACTAGGATGAATTGTACTTTTATGGAATCTTACGCTAGCAAATTTATATAATTTATTTTGGTCGATACTTAAGTAGTTCAATATAACCACTTGTATGATTGCAAGGCTCATATTGATTCAATCTCTATTCATGCTTTAGACTCATCGAATATATATTTCTAAGGTTACACGTGCATTGCACGTGCACAATTACTAGTGTAGCTAGGTAGTTATGTCGCCAATGGATATTGATAAATACTAAATTATTTGTCGTTGGTCATTATAGTTGAAGTATAGCGAGAAACTGCTTCATAAATACTATTTTACACTTTCGACACTAGATTAGAAGTAGTTTCACTCGCGATGCCTTGATCCACTTGCAAGGAATAACAAATGCTTTCGATTCACATATGGTTCGGCTTCGGTTGCATTCTTGCTAATAATCACCAACATTGAAGCTTGCATTGGAGCTAATGCTTGTATTCTTTCTTTGGACCCATTTTTTGGTGAGAAACATAGTATAGCAGCGAGACACTTAACTATAAACACCCACGTATACTTCACCCTATATGATTGAGTCAAAACATATTGGGGTTGACAAAGTCAGTACGGTTAAATGTAGAGAAATGCGAGCACCCATGCAAAATCTATGTTCTGAATCTGACTAGGCTAGCTACTCCCCCCCCCCCGTTTATAAATATAAGAAGTTTTAGTTTTTGTCCACATTCAAATGTGTCAACATGTATGTAGACATGTTTTAATGTGTATGTACACTTATTTGGTTGTGCACTAGCCAACATGTGAGTTAGATAAAACATCTTATATTAAAAAAGGAGAGAGTACATCACACAAAACCTAACCAATGGACCATTTAAGCCTAGTATTATTTTGTTCTTCCACAACACTAATTTGCATTTTATAACCTACTAGTAACATTGCACGTGCAACGCACGTATCAACTAAATGTACAAAAGAAATCAGTTTCTTTAAAAATACTTATGTGCAAACGTTGGATAATAACTTTGTTTGCAAAAAAGACTTTGTTGCAAAGTGTTTACATCTAAAAGGGGTAATTTTCAAATGAGTTAAAATATAGTATGTATTCCTTAGCTTGTAACTTCGCAGTCTAACGGTTGACATATTTGTAATTTCGTACTTGATCAGAAAATTATGGGTATAATAAAAATTTATGACATTTCAAAATTTTACAAAACAACCTCAGCTTAAAACGAATTTGGAAAAATTACAATTCAGCATCAAATGGAATAGAAACAAGATCATGACTGAATCAAACATAACTACGATCAGGATAGCATGTAGTCAGAACTTCAAAAGGCAGATAGTATTAGCTTGTAAACATCCAATACATGTAGACACCTCACAACAAGTACATTTGAACATTTTAAAGCACAATCATACAAAAAATTCAACAAAGATTGCTTGTAAAAACACCACAAATCAATGAAACTTACACTTCAATACACAAAAATCAGGGTCGTGAATAAATGGTAGCAGAGGACGAAGTGTAGAAAGATATAAACTCAAACAACTTGTCCACTATTTTTGTTTTATATAGTATTACATAGTGTTACAAAAAATCCATGCAGGCCTAAGTAAGAATTAGAGTATATCAGACTACATATATGTGCATTTCGCATGCGTACAAACAGGCAACAATACTATGCCTGTAAAACATTATTGGTCTCCATTCATCAGTTACTGCGCAGCATAAAAACACTAACGGAAAAACTTAGGGATTTTAAGAAGAATTAGAGTATATTGAAATTTACCTTTTCATCAACAAAGGACCATACTCATGTTCTGGATAAACAAATTTTAAGTTCCCGTCTCATATTTCAGTAGCTATCTCATTCCAAAACTAAGGTGATGTTGCAGCATAGGTATATGTACTGAGATGGTCTAGTCAGAGATATAAGATTCATTGCCTATTAAGTAGAAACAAAAGGGTAAACATTGGTCATATATAATTAAGCACAATTGTCTAGTTTAAATTCAGAATCTGTTAAACTTAATTACCTTATTTCCAAGAACATGTGTGATTGATTTCATAGAGTTTTGAACACCTTGGAGCAGGAAGTATTATCGAATAGAAGGTACATTCAAGTTTATTGAAGCTCTCTGAATTTTTTGCTGAAGGCAGGGAAAGTCTTAGAGAGATTCGATGGGGCTGTTGAAGGACTGCAAGTTCGTCTTTTTGTTGAAAATCTCCTTCGCCTGACTTTCTGAATGCTTTGATCACAGAAGCATTCGTGGCTGCATTCATCATACACCACACAGGTAGCAACCAATGTCAGCATCACACCCACCTGCCTGAGCAGTGAATGATCAATGGTTCTCTTGCAGGAAGCCGAAAAATATTTACTTCAGTCACCACCAGCTAATTGCCACTATGTCCATGAAATATCAAACAAATTATCATATCACCATAATAAGGCAGCACAGAAAAGTTACACATTGAAATTCTTGAGATCTGCAACATAGGCATTGCCAACGTTACACCAGCCTGAGACATCCACTAAAAAAACATTTATACTATTTATCATCACCTGAACACTGCTGAACTGTGAGAACTTAAACACCCAAAAAACAGAGATGACCATAAGTGATACAGGTTACAATACCAAACGGAGATGAACCATAGAAGTGCTTTAAAGGAATTACACGATGGGGTTAACTGGTAAATATATCATCATTTGCACAAATATATAGCAATTTGAGAAGCACAGATAACTGAAGAGTTATATTTGTTCTTGCCTCCCACTTCCTCTATTATACAATAATAAAGTGACACTTCTCTTACAGGAAAATTGAAAAAGGCAGATTTCTAAAGGTGAAAATGCACTAATTTGTGGAGTGTTGTGCGACATACAACCCAAATTTTTTTATTGATTGTTTTTTTCATACCTGAGGTTTAGTTCAAGCTGACTCCCTAATATTATGATTGATACAGAACTAATATTTTTTCTTCTATAATCAGCTACAACAGAGCACTTAAATATCACTTACAACAGCAACAAAACCTAGAGCAATATCAGAAGTTCCTCAAGTACTACTACACTGGACCGACTTGCACTGGAACGGACCTAAATCGAGATACAGTTTTGGAAAGATTTTTCAGGCCACTGCTAACTTCGATGGCCCTTTGGGAGATAAAAATCGAACTGAATTTCATCAGAGAGTAGTTAATCGCCAGAGAGTAGCTACTCGTCAATACCAATTGCCTTCAGGCTGAGGACGTTTGTGCTGCGCAGCTTGCTAGCCCGCTGGTAGTTCAGGGAGGACTCTGGCGGACGGAGGGAGTCGATGCAGGAGTCAGCGACCTGGGGATGGCTGCCAACAATCACGGGAAGAGGAAGGCGAGCTGCGGCTGGTGCCCGCGTGCGCACCGGCGTTGGCGGCTGCTGAATCTCGCTCGCGAGGCGCGGAACTCGTTCACCTCCCGAAACTTGGCATCCAGCTCGAACGCCACGGTGGCCCTGCAGTTGCAGGGCTTGCACCGGGCCTCGCCCTCGACGGACGTCATACCCCGGCGCAGCAGGCTCTCCAGGTGTCGTGCCACGTGGGCTGGGGCGACGACCACGGGAACGGCGGCGCCGTTCTTCACACCGCTGCTCCTCCGTCATCACCAGCCGAGCCGGCGAAAGCGCATCGACCCTGCTGGATGGCCTCCCTGCACAAGACGCGGCCGTACCGTGCGGCTCCTTCTCCTCACCGCCTGACGGCAAGCCAGTCGCCCCTCTCCTCGACGAGCAACGCTCCGCCGCGCTCACTCTCCCTCACCGAGGTCCAGCTCGGCGTCCTCTCAGCTCCGTCCGTACCGGCGCTGCTCACCCGTGCCCGACGACTTGGTCCTGCGTCCGGCGGTGGAGTTGAGCACGCACGTGGACGGCGTCGTCTCCGGCCGCGCGGAGGAATCGGCAACGTATCCCCGTCGTGTCCGCACCGGCGCTGCTCACCCGTGCCCGACGACTTGGTCCTGCGTCCGGCGGTGGAGTTGAGCACGCACGTGGACGGCGTCGTCTCCGGCCGCGCGGAGGAATCGGCAGCGTATCCCCGTCGTCAAAGGAACGTTTTGTTTTTAGCGGACTCAGGGAAAGATAAAAATAACGATTCGGAGATGAGTGGCAATTTAGTAGTATTATGTGATTTGGTGGGAGGGTAAAACGGGAAAATCGGACATTGTTGAGTTGTTAAACATTGGGACGATCTGAGCTGTTTGATCGGATATTGAACAGTCCAGATTTAAAGTATCTCAACAAGTTTGTGATCTCCTAATTCTTAATTTCTTTCAATTGATGCTTCACCATTTTATTATTTTATTGAATTGTCTCTTACGTTAGTATATCAGTTGAGTTTTTTGTTCCTGTTGTAATCTGTCAATAAGTTTCTGCAAAATTCGGTGCTATGTGGAGATTCCAGGTCAAAGATACTCTGTTCAAATGCACTAACAGTGCTACTATTTTCCTTTGTTAAAAAAACTATACTATTTTTCTTTGTGTTTACTTCAGATGCACTAATAGTACTCTTTCGGTTTTTTTCGGCCAGCTAGAGATTACTACTGGGTATTATTAGCATCTCAAGAACATGACACGATTCTGTAGCACCTTCTCTTCATTGCACTCTTATCTACATGCACTGTTGTACCCATACCGAAGGTTAATCCACTTTATAATCTTATGTGTCCTTTCCGCTATGCATTGGATAAACTTATGCATCATATATGTTGCTCCAATGCCGATTGTTGGCAAATGGTTTCTATCTCCGTTCCATAACTCTTGTCATGGTCTGAACTATAACCACGACAAGAATTGTAGAACCACGTGAGTAATTGATTCACACGTTTTGAGGCTTCGGTCAAAAAGTGTTTGTGATGAAATACAAGAAAACATATATCAGTCTTGACTTTGTTCCTTGCATTTGTCATTTTCTCTAATAGAATTTATTGCGCCTAGCAAAGCCAACATAATGTCCAATATCTTCTTTTAAGTTACTTACATCGGAGGGTGGGTGAGTTAGAACTGGAAGTTTTACATTGGACACCGAATATGTTCTTGGAGGACACCAAACTAGACTAGCTAGGCCCTTATGCCAAGGGATAATTTTGCAAATACCAATACACCCGTTTTACTTGACAGGGCTTTTCCTTTTCTTCACGACACGATGTTTCGAGTCGTAGATCTAGATGCACCGTTATGTTAAATATTTTTCAATGTCAAAAAATTGAAAACAAAAAATTTCGATATACGCCCGCATATTATATTTTCATATAAAAGTTTCATTAAAAAATAACATTTTTTGTGGCCTGGGTAAAAACGACAAATAAATGTTTCGTGAAAAATTATTTTGGACCACCGAATTTGTGTTTTTTACACAGGCCACAAAAAATGTCATTTCTTCACGAAACTTATTATACGAAAGTAGAATATGCAGGCATATATCCGAAATATTTGTTTAGAATTTTTGACATTTTGAAATGTCATTTTTAAACAGTGGTGCATCTACACCTATGAGTCAAAGATGATTTCCCACTTCTTCATATTACTTAGAAAACGGCCATATAAATATGTTTCCTGTCCGTTCTGGCTTAACTCTTTTTCCTGCTGACATGTACATAAGATTGATAATGATTTTAAAAAATATAAATGTTTGAATGTCATATCATAGTTAAAACTCCTTCGAAGATAAACAACAATTAAATTATAAAAAATCGATGATATTAGCAACATTGATTCCCTCTTGTCCACATAAATTTCACACACGCGAGTAAGCAACCATTATATAGACGTGCGTTGCACGTGTACGTATACTAGTAGTAGTATAGAAGAGAATCTTTAGTGCCCCTTAGGAGAAGACTCTGTTGAACCGCTAATACTAAAATACGTGTACGTCTAAGGTGCTGCCTTGACATTTTTGTCCGATAGTAAGTCGTGTTCCTTTAAAATGCCGACTTTATATATTTCTTCCCACTAGATGCGAGTTTTAAAATGGTGGCTACTAGCCAGTACTACAGTAGTTCGTTGCACCGCTAGCAACTGATTATTCTCAAGTACGCGTCGCGGTCGCCGTCCACCGCTGCTGTATTTCTTTTAGCCTGACACGCCATCGTCGTGGGCCGGCTACACTAACCAAAAATAATGGTACGTGGGCACGTCATCATCCACACAAAGGAAAAATATTCCACATGTAAAGTGTTATGTTTTTACGGAACTCTTGTCGTGCTAGCCTATCGTTTTGTGCGTAAGATCGTGATTTGTTGCATGCCTACAAATTCATCGCCTTAATCGCGTTACCCCATTTTCCTCTTATTGTTATGGTCGGGACTCGGGACCGGAGGCTCTGCCAAAGCACGTGTCGTCTTCTTGAAAAGGAGGTAGTACATATCAACTTCACACGTGCGATAGCCGATGATAGGTATTGCGAACGAGCCGATGAGGCTTTTTGTCTCTAGAACAGGGTTCTCCATTGATTTGCATGCAATTTGAGCCAAGTCAAATTAACAGCGTTAAGCTGAAAAACTCGATAACCAGCACCGTTGAGTCAAGAAATTCAACTAAATATAATGTTTAATGTTTCAATCGTAAGCTGAGGGTGGAGAATCAAGGAGGAGCGAACGACCATCTATTTATGTACATGTCCAAACTTGCCTAGGAAACAAGGAAAAGGCCAACCCTTGAGAAAGGTGAAGCACATATCGGAACAAATGCACTTAGTTTTACGTTTAGTGGTGTGGTTATGGGTTTAGGGGAAGATCCCATGCATACTGGAATAATGTAGTAAGAAAAATCATAGTGGAGCCAATATTCCAAACCTATGAAGGAGGGAGAGAACACCAACATACACGCGCCAGCAGGCTCCCATGGGGAGCTTCTCATGATTTAAGCTCGGGAATCTAGATAATATATAACTATGCTTTCTTTGCAAATCCTAGTGTTGTCATCTAACACCAAAAAGGGGGAGATTGAAAGGATATTTATTAATCCCTTGTGTTTTGTGTGTTAGGCAACAACACTAGTGACAATTTAACATGTGAATCAAGTGATGCAGGTTTTAAGTGTGTAAAACATCTTTGCATCGAAACCAAAAAGGGAGTTGAAAAGAGCCAGTTTTGTTGCTGAAGAGAATCGGATTATCCGATGTTGGAAGTATCGGATTATCCGATTTGCAGATTTCGCTGGAATTCTGCTAAGAACTAGAAGAAATCTCACATTGAAGTTGTTCGGATTATCCGAGTTGCAAAGTATCGGATTATCCGATGATCAAGATTTCGCTGGAATTCTGCTAAGGACTAGAAGAAATGTTACACTGAAGATGTTCGGATTATCCGAGTTGGAAATAATCGGATTATCCGATGATCAAGATTTCGCTGGAATTCTGCCAAGGACTGGAAGAAATCTTACACTGACGCTGTTCGGATTATCCGATGTTTGTCTGATCGGATTATCCGATTCCATCGGATAATCCGATGATGACTTGAATCGGATTATCCGATTTTCCTGTCTGCAACGGCTAGAATCTGGGAGCAGTATATAAAGGCCTTCTCCTACATTGGAGAGGGTACCACGACCAGAAATATCTCCCCCACCATTGTTGCAAGCTTAAACTTGGTAGATCTCTCTCCCTAGCCACTCAAACACCTTGTCCTTCTAGGACTTGGGAGAGTTGACCTAGATCTACCCTTCCACCAAAGCGATTTGATTTCCATATCCATTCCTTAGAGGAACTTGTGCATCTTGGGTTCATTGGAACCCGAGACGGTCGTTGGTCGTTCTTGTGGCTTTGGGAGCCGCGGGGACTAGCCGGGAGCCTCCAATTCGGTTGTGGAGACGTGCCCCGGCCTTGTGATTCTTGCGGCTTTGGAAGCCGTGGGAATTGGTGAGAGCCTCCAATTCGGTTGTGGAGTGTGCCTCATCCTTGTAAAGGTTTGTTGCCAACCTCGAGGGCATCATATAGTGGAGGAGATACGGTGTGCCATATCACGGCTATTCGGGGATCACTTGTGACCCCGCACCGCTCCAACGAAGACGTAGCTTCCATTGGGAAGTGAACTTCGGGAATCATCTCCGTGTCACCGTGTGCTTATCCTTTTTATATATACCTTTACTTGTATTGCTAGCTTACCTTGTTTAGTATATCTTGTTAGCTAGCTTCTTGCTCATCATATAGGATTGTTCACCTAGTTGCATATCTAGAGAACTTATATTTGAGCAATTCCTTAACTTGTTGAAAAGAAAATTAAAATTGGTAGTTGCCTATTCACCCCCCTCTAGTCAACCTACTCGATCCTTTCAGAATGTTCTGAAACCATTTTTTTTATTGCTAGGGATCCATCGCGATATGTCAGGAAAGTGCGGCATATGCTCTTTGCAAGCTCTACGATTTTCTTCTAGAGGAAAACACGACTTTGGAAGAGGTTTGTGTCGCGCAAGCTGCTCCTCTCATTCTGCATTGATGCTCTGCTTCACATTATGCATATCTGAAGCCTGCTCGTGTTTTTGAAGGCTGTGGATGTTTTGCTCAGTGACAATTCCTCTGGTGTAGTGGGAGCTGCTGCTGTTGCATTTAATTTAGTGTAGAATGTACAATGATCTGTCTCGGTGGGTCAACTTTTTGTAGGTATTCTTCTCCTGGATCTGTTGCTGCTGCTCGTTTGCACTTTTTCTTGCAGCCTTAAATAGCTGATGTGAGTGAAGGTATGTGGGTGAAGCGTTGCAGTGTTTTCTTTTGGGATAATCATTTAGCACCTTTGCAAAAGTTTTAGTCTTCTATTTCTATTGACCAGCCATTCTTTATATTTCTGTAGTAGCTTAACTGAGAAAAATTTCATTCTGTAATCTCGAATTTGGATGGAGAAAGCATCAAGATATCGATTTGCAGTTTGGAAAGTTAGAAATAAATGCCCAGGTTAGTTGTCCCTGCCTATATTGAAAGGGTCCTTCCGTATCATGAACTTGCTCCTGTTAAAGATGTACATTTATTTTTTTTGTTTGCTGAATCTAAAATGCTTTAACATGCTTCCTTATAGGGTAGTAGGGTACAGTGCTAACGACTCAGATACTGATGATATTAAGGAAACATGCAAATAATGGATATTTCCGAATGAGATCACTGGCAGGGTAAGTTGCGTGTTCCCATGTGGCATCGTAGCCTAGAACTCTCTTATTTGTCGCAGCATTATTGTTTGAGTTGATGGTGAAAAGAATCCGTGTTTATCATCTCATCAGTATCCGATTCATCCATACTTTAAGTGAACTAGCATATTGGGCTGTACAATAATGAAGGTAGGATTTTAAGTTGATCAATTGCTTGGTCTTGGCCCTTTTTATGTATCCCTTACAAGAAAATCATGTTTATGGCATCAGCTAGACTATTTTCCTTATTATGAAATTGAAGGTTTGAAAGATCAATTAGATACCCCAGGAGTGCAAGGCTATATAAATTTGGGATTCTGTCTTTAGACCTGTGAAAAGGGACAACATTTTAGGTCGTTTTTAATATTTCATAGCAGGTGTTGTGATGAAGCTCCTTTCTCGCATATGTTTGTTCCACTTTAATCGATTCAAATCATTTGATATTTTTCTAAGAAGTTCCTTTACTTTGTAGGGCCTGTAGTGACTACAAAACAAGCTGAGGGGACACAAACTATTCAAATATGCAGTTGTATCATGAAAATTGTTTTGGGCTTGGTACGTACTGCTTGGGAATGAGTCAGTACTAGAAATTTACCCTTTTACATGTATTTATATCTGTTATGCCTTTGTTTTGCTTATATAGTTCAGTATTTTACTTCTAATGCAGCGATATAATATGTCATGTTGGCCTCTTTGTAGTCCACTCCCTTCTCTTGATTGCCTTTGTTCTACTGATGTTACCCCTTCGTGTGGATGATTATTTGCATAATTTGCACTAGCTCTAAGACATCGAGATCTATTACACTCACTAGATAGTTTAAGTGACAGTTCAACCCAAACAACGGTTTTTCCAATTGGTAGCTATGTGGTTTATCTCTCTCTCTCATGGTGTGATCTTATTGTGATCATGAGCATTGTAATCTAGTTGAATCTATGGATGATTTCCCCTTCACTATGATATGCTACTCAAGTGTTTTGTCATTGTAATCTGTGGAGTCATGTTAAGCACGTTATCACGGTGACAGTGTGGGTGATGTGTATGACTCCATTAATATATTAGAGGGATGTTTTATGATTGTTGGATAGAACTATTTCACTTGCGGAGGTTGTGTTCTGTCTAGGATTACCTTCAGTGACTTTGGGGTGTTCTAGGTGTGTTTCACCGACCTTGAGGTGTGCTGTTATTAGCCCTACGCACTTGACTTGGTGTATGCTAAGATGATGTGGTGTTCGTTTACTCAGACTTTGAGGAGTGCTGTTATTAGCCCTACGCAGAAGATTAGTATTTCTATCCAACATGAGAATAATCCGGAGTAGCATAGTGAAGAGGAGTATTTATGTATTCAATCATGATTATATATGTTGAGAGTGTCCACTAGTGAAAGTATGATCCCTAGCCTTGTTTCCAAGCATTGAAACACCGTTTACTACAAGTTCCGCTACATGTTTGCTTGCTGCCATTTTTATTACAGATTGCATCTACTACTTGTTACCATCCATACCACTGTATTTCACTATCTCTTCGCCGAACTAGTGCACCTATACACCTGACAAGTGTATTAGGTGTGTTGGGGACACAAGAGACTTCTTGTATCTTAATTGCAGGGTTGCTTGAGAGGAATATCTTTGACCTCTACCTCCCTGAGTTCGATAAACCTTGGGATACTCACTTAAGGGAAACTTGCTGCTGTTCTACAAACCTCTGCACTTGGAGGCCCAACACTGTCTACAAGAGTAGAAGCATTCATAGACATCAGTGGGAAAGGAGAGAGAGCCGGTGCCGGTGATGGGGAGAGAGGAACCATAACCGACGATAATTCTAGAGGGTAAAGGAGAAGGGGAAGAGGTGGAGGTTATACCGAAATCGGAGCCCATGTGAGAGGATGCGCCGCTGTCGAAGACCCACTCGCCGGCGGGGTCGGGTGTCGCTCCTTGGTGGGCTTGGAGAGACATCTGATTGAGCGCCGCGATCAGCGCAGACTGGTCCCACTGCGGCGCGGAGCTGGTCGAGGCGGCGGGTGGCGCGTGAACAGAGAGGGCCACGGGCGCGGCCGGGGCACGCGGACAGGGCCGACGATGCTGGGCGCCGCCCAAGCCTGGAACGTGCCGGCGACCGACGGTGCAGGAGGTGCGGTCGGACGCGGTGCAGGAGGCCGAAAACCGGCGGTGGTAGGAACGATGGCCTGCGGGCCAGGGCCGCCGGTGTTCTTCTTCTTCTTCTTCTTCTTCTTCTTCTTTCTACCATGGCCCGAGGGCGCAGAGGGGCCGGCCTGCGGCGCGCCGTAGAGCCCGAGCTGGGGGGTGCTGAAGAAGGCAGGCGGCGCCGGCTGGTATGCCGAAGCGGGCGGCGCCGGCTGGTACGCCTGCTGGTACGCCTGGGCGACGAGGGCGTTGTGGGCGACGACGCGCGCCTGTCGACCGAGGCGCTGCTCCTCTAGCGAAGAAAGGAGCGAAGCTTGACGAAGGAGGGGAGGCGGCCGCGCGTCATGTGGGGAACGACATGCTGGAGGCGCTGATCGAGGCCGCGGAGAACGTTGTGGACGAGGTCCCGATCCTTGACGCGAGAGCCCAGATCGCGGAGGGAGTCCGCCATGCGCTTCATCTTGGAGGTGTACTCGACGACGGAGAGATCACCCTGGTTGCAGCTGTGGAACTCGTCGCGGAGGAAGGTGGCGCGCGTGTCGCGGAAGACAGCACGGATGGAGCGCCAAAGGGAGAGGGCGGTGGCATGCCGGGACTCCACGATCTCCATGGTGGAGGGGGTGACCGTGGCGTCGTACCACGAGACGATGGCGAAGTCATTGAGGACCCAATCCGAGGTGCCCTGAGCGGGTGAACCGTCGATGTGATCTCGGAGGCCGAACTTGAAGAGGGTGGTGATGAATTGACGACGCCAGATGCCGTAGTTCTCCTTCTCGTAATCGAGGGTGACGAGCACGTGATCACGGATGCAGAGCGCTTGAAGCTAGGGGGTGGGGAGAGTTTGAGTTGCGACGGGGATGCCGAAGGCCTCGTCAACACCGGAGTCGGAGTCCGACGCAGAAGAGGAGGAGCTCATGTCGTGGGAGGTGGGAGGGAGCAGCGGAAGAGATTGGATCCGATCTAGGAATTTGATACCATGTTAGAGCCTGAACTAGCTACGTAGGAGAAAGGCAATGGCGCAACTGATTTTATTGATTACAATCGGTTGCTATATATAGCATACAAACATCACATATCTTGCTAATCAAGTTAGGGCAAGATTAGGCCAGCCGGAGGCTTATCTCTAGACTAGATATCGTTAGGAATATAGACAAACTAACTAACGTATCAATCTGAATATCTCGTCAGTTAACAATAAGAAGTATATACCACTAGAGCATTTTCAACATCCTTCATGTTGTCTCATGAAGACTCCCTGGTGCCACTTCTTTTCTTTTTATTTTTTGAAAGATCTAGTTCTAATTAATGAGACCATGCCAATGAAATGGTTTATATGCAGGCTAGGTTGCAGTAACTGGTGCAACGATTGCATGTCGCGGTTACTATATGGTTATTCCATGTTAATTGGACATGATGAAAAAAACTTAAATGCATTAAAAAATGTCAAAAAATTCCCAAACAATTTTTTGGTTGTATATCCAGACATTTTATATCCACACAAAAAGTTTCGCAAAAAAGACATTTTTTGTCAGTTGTATTAAAAAGACAAAGAAATGTCTAGTCAAAAATCATTTTGAAACAGTGGAATTTGTCTTTTTACATAGCTCACATAGAATGTTTTTTTTTTGCGAAACGTTTTGTGCATACATAAATTAATGTCGGTGTATATACCTAAATTTTTTGTTCAAATTATTTTGACATTTTGAAATGCAGTTTTTAAATAGTGGGTGCATCCACGGGGGGCCAAAACAGATTTTCCATGTTAGTTCTCTTCTAAAGCCTTGCTCAAGTTTAAGTTTTCTTTGCTATTTTTTTGAACGGAGTTAAAAGGAAACTTGAAATGCTCCGAGACTCGTCGTTGGGCTGCCACACGGGAAAGCAAAAGTATACACAGATGCAGAGCCCTAGCCCAGGCCTATCCGGCACGCACGGGTCCAGTTCACGCCGACCCAGGGCCATTTCCGCTCTCCGCTCATCCTCGCCACCGCAGCCGTCGATCAGCCCCGCCCACCCACCCACCCACCCAGCCCCGTCCATTTGTATCGCTTGCCCCGAGGCCCGAGCTCTCCGCCTGCTGTCGTCCCATTCCATCCCCCTCCTGTCCTCCCTGTTTATTTCGCTTCTCCCCACACCAATCCAAAACCCTCGCAAAACCCACTCCCCTCCCGTCCGCCATTCCCACCGTCTTCCCCGCCCCCAATGCCGCAGCAGTAGCCTCCCCTTCCCCGCCTCCTCCCGCGATGGCCTTCTCCGCGGCGCTCCGCATCCCGCTCCCGCGCCTCCTCCGCGGGCCCTCCCTCATCGCCGCCGCCGGGGCCGCCGCCCGCCGCCGCGCCGCCGCAGGCCCCTCGCCCGCGCTCCGCTTCCTCTGCGCCTCCTCCACCTCCCCCTCCTCCTCCTCCTCCTCCTCGGGCCCCGGGGGCCCCGTCCCCCGCGCGCGCCGCCGCGACGGCGAGGATGACGGTGGGGACGGGCTCGCCGTCAAGGAGCGGGTCGTGCAGGTGGAGCTCCACAAGGAGGCCACCGAGGCGTACATGGCCTACGCCATGTCCGTGCTCCTCGGCCGCGCCCTCCCCGACGTCCGCGACGGCCTCAAGCCCGTCCACCGCAGGATACTGTGAGTGAGCCCCCTCCCCTTTTACCCCCAACTCTGCTCACTCAGCGCGTGGCTTGGCTTGCTTGGTTAGATGCTTCGCTGGATCTACATGTTTCGAAAGCGTTATTGGTTGATTAGGGCTTCGGTGAGCGTCGGTATGTTTGCAACCTAGGTTTAAGCTGATTCACTTATTAGAGGTCTAACTCGTTCAGCAAACATACCGATTGCAACGTCTGGCCTTTGCCTTAGCACCTCGTCGCCTCATGCTACTTTTGGGATGTGTGCGTATTCGGATTCAGAGGCTCGGGGAGTGGTTTATCCTCCATTGTCTAAAAGTAAACTTCATGCTACTTTGTCAACGTTTGGGGTAAGAGAAATTAGAGAAGCATTGATGACCGTTTTGGCAATACTTGTATGAGAAACAACTTGATGTTTTGTTGAAAACTAAAATATTATTCTTTGATCACCCTTAGACTGTTGATTTAAGCAATCAAGTTGTTACCATCAGTTCTCAAGTAACTTTGTGTGGAGTAGCTGTCTGTAGATGCTTATCTTTTGTCAGCCAGCTCTCTTTTCTGTAAACGTATAGTATGACAACTGTTGTGTCTGAATCTGTTTCTTCAGCTAATCTACACTCTCAAGTATCTTACATTTACATAACATCTAAGTTCTCCTTCTGAAGGAATACTGGAGGATCAGAGTGCTATTCCAGTTCCAAAGTTATCTATATGACTAGTGCTTCACTAGCACATTTTGCCGATATAATTAATTCTTTTTGTTATTGACCCTGCTCCGTACCATTTGGATGATATCCCTCGATTTTTCTACAGCTATGCCATGCATGAAATGGGACTTGCGTCTCGTAAGCCACACAGGAAGTGTGCCAGGGTTGTCGGTGAGGTATGCATGAAAGAACTTCTTTATCTCATGAGCGATTTGAAGCGTATATTCCGATCCTGTTGTGCCATGCTGTCACTTTAAGTTTTTGCCTGTGCTGTACATAAGATTATTTGTTGTAAAAATACTATGCTCATGCTTACGCTTCTCTGAGCATTGGTTAGGAATCTGGGGGTTAGGCTATAACAAGTAATCAAACTTTCTAAAAGCACTTTCCAAGACTTTGCTGTCTCAAATAGTAAATTCATTCTCATGGTGCACATCAAAGTTTTTGAAACTCTGCTCTGTAAAACAAACAATTGGTAGCAGGCTTGCAGCTATCGTGGTATGACTGTAAGCTAATGGGTGTTATTTTGCTTTTTCAATTGCATCCTCATGGTGAACAAGCTATTTGCTTCTAGGGTATCATATAACAGCAGCACTAACCATTAAACCAATACACTGAAAGGATTATATTTTTGGAGCACACACATGTTCTTCTACCACTCTGATCAGATTTTCAGATTATTTTGCACCGCACTTATTTTGCTGCAGAACTGGCGGTATCAAAACTCTTCTCATATTTGTCTAGCCTGCCCACGTATCCTGAAGTTATCTAGTTAAGCATATATTGCGACATTAACAAAAATGGTATCTGTTATTGGCTAATGTCGCAGTGCAGCGTTACCTTTGTACCTCTTTCGATAAACATTTTATAACAGTACTGTGTTTGTTGCATGACCCGTTTCTGCCTGTTAGGTGTAGAAACATGAAACTTTCTTATTTATTGCAGGTACTCGGTAAATTCCATCCTCATGGAGATTCAGCAGTTTATGAAACTTTAGTGCGAATGGCTCAGGTAACATTACTGTGGGGATATTATTATTTAGGTGGTGCCATGGACAACCTTTATAAGGAACATGACAGTATTATTTGATATGAAAATAGCAGTAACAGACACTTGCATTATGGACAACCTTTATAAGGAACATGACAGTATTATTTGATATGAAAATAGCAGTAACAGTTTAGTTCATATTAGGCAGATACTTAAATATTTCAACTTGCACTTCAATATAATTTTGCATCTAGAATGTTCTATGTCATATCCCATCTTTCCAATTAAAACCGAGCTACACTTCAGTTGCTTGCTGATATTTTCTGCTTTGACTTTCACTATTTCAGTCTGCTGTCAACTGAAGCTGCATCATATATGTCAAATTTGCTTACTAAACTGTAATTAAAGAGCCTTTTATGTATGTGATCTTGCAGGACTTTTCAATGAGGTACCCCCTTGTTCAAGGACATGGTAACTTTGGCTCAATTGATGCTGATCCTCCTGCTGCAATGCGATACACGGAGTGCCGCTTGGATGTAGGTTTTGGTTCACTTCAATTTTTTTAAGCGAGCCACTTTTTCACCAACAGAAGTCTCACAGACCATCTTGTTGTTTTGCAGCCATTAACGGAAGCCATGTTCCTGACTGATCTGGACCTGAATACTGTATATCTTTACGCTTCAGTTCTTCATTTTTTTTCTCTTTGTGTGTGCATGCACACGTTGTTTAATGTGTATGTTCCTTTTCGCACCTATTTCATGCCACTTGTTTGCCATTGAACAGGTCGACTACGTTCCAAACTTTGATAATTCACAGAAAGAACCATCTCTGTTGCCAGCTCGTGTTCCATCACTACTCTTGAATGGATCTTCTGGAATTGCAGTATGAGCTCTTTTATAAGCTGAAGAAACGTTCAGCTCATCTGGACACCTATTTATTCAAATGAAATAAAAAACATGATGCTCTGGATTTGATTTTTTTGATTTGTGGTATTGTCTCAGGTTGGAATGGCCACCAATATCCCTCCTCATAATTTGGGAGAACTTGTTGATGCACTGTCTGTTATAATTCAAAATCCTGAAGCTACGGTTAGTATTCTATCATTACCTCCTTTTCGATCAATCGACTTTTGTCTGTTAATTGCATCTTAGTCCATAGCATGATGATCCATAAATAACCACTTACTGGTTGGTGGTGGCATAATTGGCTGGCACTTTGGACTCAGCTGATTCCTGGTAAACCTTTAGCAATAGAATATGTCAAAAGTATATGGTCATGTTCCCCTTTTCTGATCACGACCAGAGCTTTGGAAGTACAATTGCAATACTTGTTGTTTGTGTCCACTCTTTTGTGCTAAAACATTGACAGAGACACTAGGGCCAGGATACTAGTGGGCCTTGCCCAGTCGAGACTTGCTGCTATGCTGGTCTTGGATTGTGTCTGCAAAGCCTTCCGACTGATTGCTTTTAGTAGCAAAATGTTGAAATGGCTTCTTTGGTCGAACTGAAATGTATAATTTAGTAATTTACACATCCACACATCTCAGCTGTAGAGTCAACGCCACTAGATTGTTCTTTGTTACAAGTGAACAACAATCTCCGAGTGTAGTTTAGCATCATTATTCGTAAGTATCTAGGTGACATGGCCATACAGATACACTACATGATTAGAACTTAGAAGTAGAAATTGAAAGTGAGCTCTTCAGTCTGACTAGTTTACTGAAACAATGTCAATACCTCACTGTAAATTTTGAAAGTGAAAGAAGTATTTATAAGGTTTGCTATTTTTTTAAACTTATGCTGTTCCACAAATATTTGTCTGGTTCTGTGTAAAAAGAAAGAGTAGCTGTTTGGTTCCGGTGCATTACTTAAGACGTACTAATTCAATCTAAGTATATCTTGGTGGCAAACTCTTGTAGTTTATTTTAATTTTCCTCTTAACCAAAAGTACATGTACATCTTTTGCATGTTCTCTAAAGAAAATATCATGAAAACATTGTCATTGGTGTAGACATGCTAGGAGAATTTTATAGATTCACAATAGTGGATGCTCTTAAATGGATTCCTCTAGTTCTATTCTTCTATTTCTTTTGCTTCTTCGTTTTATAGATTTTCATAATCCTGATTGCAATTTCATGTTGTATGCAAGCTCCAAGAACTACTAGAATGCATGCCTGGTCCCGACTTTCCTACAGGAGGGATAATCATGGGAAATAATGGGTACTTGATTCTCATTTCATTGGTCTTATTTCTCTTCACTGTTTCAACACTACGGGGAGCTACATTCAGCATATGTTTTTCTCCTTGTATAGTATTTTGGAAGCCTATAGAACAGGGCGTGGACGAGTTGTGGTGAGAGGCAAAGTTGACATGGAAACAATTGATAAGAAAAGCAATCGCACTGCTCTCATAATTAAAGAGGTTAGATTTCATGCTATTGTTTTCAGAGCAATGCCTGTGTAACTGGTTACTTTTTTGGATAGTCTTGCTATACCTGGTTAATTAACAGGGAACATATTGCCTGATTTGTAATTTTTCATGCTTACATGCAGATTCCGTACCAGCAAAATAAAGCTACTCTTGTGCAAAAGATAGCTGAGCTTGTTGAAGACAAGGTAACATCATTTTGGGGCATAATTAGTTGCATTTCTTCTCTACTAGAAACTTGCTTATTTCGATTAATCTGCTGTGGCCTTTTGGTGTTTGGGTTCATCCATAAAAAAACAGGAAGTTGGCTAGCTGGTTGGTCGCAACTTAAGCTTAATTTGAACTCTATCATCAGTATCACAAGTATGGGCCAACAACCCTTTTTTACTGTGTAGGTGTTAGAAGGCATCAGTGACATTCGAGATGAAAGTGACCGCTCTGGAATGCGTGTAGTTATTGAGGTTTGTACTATCATCTTTGACTGCTTGCTCTGAGCTTATCTTCACCATCTTTGACTGCTTGCTCTGAGCTTATCTTCTTGCACACTGTTACAGGTGAAAAGAGGTGCAAATCCTGCCGTAGTCCTGAACAACCTGTACCGTCATACATCATTGCAATCTGGTTTTAGCTGCAACATGGTAGCGTAAGTATGCTTTTAACAATTTATACAGTTTAATGACTTTATTTCGTTTGGTCATGTGTTCTACGGTAAAAGCAAGACTGTTAATTGTTCACACGTGCATAATTTGTTCTTCATTTTCTTCTCCGATGTTATTCCTTTGCCCAATTGTTCTTAAACGTGAGTTCGCATCAATAAAAATATGTCTTTTCTTATCTCAGTTTGATTTTCCTAGTATTGGCCACTTCATTAAATATTCTTGTATGTTCAGACTTGGGATATTATCGCAAATTTGAATTCATCCCTTAAACTATTTTAAGGGGCTTCCTAAATTTTTATGTCAATCAACTGCATTGCCCACTGTTACAAGGAAGTATATGGCACATATGCTTGTCTGTTATAAATTCCAATAGTTCTCTTTGAATCATAGTACCAGTCCATCCTCAGCTTTTATCCCTTCTGCACTTCTACGTTGAAACAAAGTCGTTGTCCTCAAGGTGTTGATTGCATGAAAAATTAGGGAAATATATCACAGATATAACCTTGAAAGTCCTATTCCAGTTTCCAAAATACCCGTCCGAACCAAATCTATTATAGGATAAACTAACAAGTATACAAGAAGCTAGAAAGTTCTATTTTAGATAACAAGTATACAAGAAGCTACAAAGTATATTGAAATTCTTTCAGCTTGATATATCTAACATCTTTAGCTGCACAAGTCCTTAACCTGCCATAATGAAGTGTATCTGCCGCGAATATATAAAATATAATTGGTAGGAGACTTGAATCTAAATCATGTTTCATCCATTATCCATGCCATGCATTAACAACTTATTTGCAAAAAAATACAATCACATATGGAGAACTGGAGATTACGTTTGATGCAAATACATTTGTCAAACATGTCAAGTACCACCACATTAAAATAATTGCCACAATTGTTTAGTACTTGATATAGCAATAGCTATCAAAGACCTTATATCAAGCTCTTCCAAAAAGTACCTTATATCAAGCTATGGATGTATCCCTGTATGCAGATAATCTAAGGAGTCAAATTTAATACTTAAAATCTTGGTCGACGGGTTTCAGCTCTTTAGTACTTGATATAGCAATAGCTATCAAAGACCTTATATCAAGCTCTTGCAAAAGAGTACCTTATATCAAGCTATGGATGCATCCCTGTATGCAGGTCAAATTTAATACTTAAAATCTTGGTCGACGGGTTTCAGCTCTTTATTCTAAATAAATAATACACTCATGATCTATACCAGTATAAAAGGCACCATTTAGGTTCGGGTACTCCTATCCAAAATCTTTAATCCAATTTAGTTGTTGTGGACTGTCTTGTTTGGTATACATGATTTTTTTTGTGTTTACAAGTTATTTTATGTGGTATTTCTTTAATTAAAAACTGTCCATGTCTTTGCTCTAAGGATGTGCATGTTACCTAAAGTTTCCGAACAATGTTTTTAATTAAAAATGAAAAAAAGGTCATGTGTGCAGGCTCAAAATTTTCTCGTGTGTGTAGTATGTTTGATTTGATATATACTGGCCTTTTTTAAAAGTGTTAACAGGATAAGAAAGTATACTTGTAATATTTAAGAGGATTTTTTTTATGCTTTGATGATGTTAATCAAGCGTGGCACGGTTACTATACTCTACAGTTTGTTTCCATGTCGTCGCATTTTCAAACAGTAACTAACTTGACCTGTCTTCAGTTCTTACATCTTATTTTCCTTGACTTCTTCAGTATTCTTAATGGGCATCCAAAATTGATGGGACTGAAGGAAATTCTGCAGGTGCTATGATGTTCACCCCTATCCTGTCCATTCACATTCCATGTCATGATCAAGGAACTCCATATATATGTTGTTGCCAGATATTGCACTAGATCATATATGTACTCCCTCCGTCTCATAATAAGATGTTTTAGGTATTTCAATATGGACAACTACAGATGTATGTAGACGTAATTTAGTGTGTAAATTTACTCATTATGCTCCGTATGTAGTCTGTATGAAAATTGGTAAAACATCTTATGCAGTAGCTGCAATTTTTGTGTGCATTTAATATCCTTAATTACTTATGCTGCATGTCCCTGTTTAGGTGTATGAATGATTATTAGGATAATGATCAAGCACTTTATGAACTTCAGGCCTAATTTTCCATTGAAATCTTGATTGTGCTCTAGGCGTTCCTTGACTTCAGATGTTCTGTTATTGAAAGGCGTGCAAAGTTTAAGCTTTCACAAGCTCTAGAAAGAAAACATATCGTGGAGGTAAAATCATTTGGACATATTACCTCAGTTGGATTTGTTACCTTGTTTGGACAATGGAAGGTCAATGATTAATTTGCTTGGTCCTGCAGGGCATTGTCATTGGCCTTGACAATTTAGATTCTGTAATTCGAATAATAAGAGAAACATCAAATCACACCATGGCGAAGGAATCTTTAGTGAAGGGTAACGTCTTCTATTTCAGTTTCATTGGTTTTACTTCATTTAATCGTACTGTAGATCTTTCAATGAAGGTGAAATCTAGAAAATTTTCAATGCTGTAACACACTGTGACCGGGAGCCTTTTTTTAACTCACACTGTCTCCTATTTTCTGTGCTTCTCACCTTCTACACATCTACAATAGTTCCGCCCAAAGCACCCACTTGAGTGTTTTTAGTTGTTATCTTTAGCTCGCAGGCTTCGGAACAATGCTGTAGCCAAATAGCTTAAACAAACTTAGTTGGAGGTTGCATTTGTTAGCTAATTCCTCCTAGAGATTACTCCATCTGTTCCTAAATATAAGATGTTTTAAGCTTTTTTGGCCCGAACATATCTAGACGCTTTTTAGTGTGTAGATTCATGTGCATCTTACGCTAAAACAAGTCTAGATACGTGTGGGGCAGAAAAGACTAAAACATCTTATATTTAGGAACGGAGGGAGTACATTGTAGCAACTGGTGTTCAAGCTATAATTGCCTGTGGCTAATTATGATGCAGTCGAATGCTGTGCAGTTTTCCCTGCATCATGCAAAATTGCATTACAAGGGCAAAAGTAGCACATCTTTTGTTCGATATTTTCCCTGGATAAGTTTTAACCCAAGAATGAAAATTTGTTCTTAAGTCCTGCGCTAAATAAGTCATTAGCTCTTTCAGTTTTCTATGCTAGTTAACACTGGTTTCGATTTTTCAGTAGTATGAGCGAGTATCTATTTATTAAGAACAAGAGCTATCACCTATGTGAATGGTTTGTAACACATTATTATCTATCATTGCACAGTAGTAAGTATAAACTAACGTGCTTATTGGTTGAACTATATAAGCTTTTGGCAGATCTGTGTATTTTACCCTGAATTGCATTTGCAGAATATGGTCTATCTGAGAAGCAAGCAGAAGCTCTTTTGGACATTACACTAAGGAAACTTACTTCCCTCGAGGTTTCTTTTTATATCCCATTGTCTTGCTGTTAATCAAAATTATTTCCCTATTTGGAGAATCTGAACAGGCTTCTGTTTGTTGCAGCGGAAAAAGTTTATTGATGAAGCTACTTCTTTGTCGGAGGGTATTTCAAAGTTGAATGAGCTCTTGTCAAGCAAGAAACTGATGTTTCAGGTTCAGCATTTTATGCTCTTCATCTCTTCTGTCTGTTCTATTTTTATCTGGCATTATACCCTGTTATCTTCTGAAGTCTATGAACTCGTTTCTTGGTATAGGAAAAGTATCAACTAACGTCTGGTTTACTATCATTGCTGTATATAGGACGTCGGGTTAATGGAACCAAATGCTCGATCTTTAGAACTTCATTGGCATCATGCATGAAGAAAGTTCTATGCACAACACCCTCATCACACTCTTTAACATCTGGTTTAGTCTGCTGATTGACCCAATGAAGTCCTTGATCTTCCTGACCAAAAAGTGATACGGCGAGATCTCTCCCTGGTATTCAGTTATCATGCCCAATCCTCACCTTGCTTCCTGATCCAACTCGCCAAATAATACCTTAGCTCTAGATCGCGCTCTATATCTTGCGGTCTTGGCCAGCATGGGATACTGTAACCACAATATCACCATTTAGGGTAGTACCGAGCCTTTAGTAGTCTTGCTAAGGCTGTCCGGCATAGACATTAACTTCCACTGTTGACGAACCGATTGAACAGCCTCAATTCGCAAAATCCCATGTAACAGCGGCCCTTTGCCATCATCATTTTTGTCCCAGCCAATCCAGTGGTCTTTTTACTGGCTGTGCTCATCACAAAGACAAGCGGCAAATTTGAACACCCCAATCAGAGGACCATGATATTTCTCGTCAACCCAACCTTTTCTTGATCGCTCGAGCAACCGCTACCAAACAGGAGCAAACACTCTTGCAGACTAACAAACTGTCCTGCACTTTGCTCAAACTGGTTGGGAGCTTCTTTAATCAACTGAGCCTGCTGTGCACTGCCATTCGTAAACAACAGACCATCATCTGCGAAAAGCAAATGAGAAATCCCTAGATCTCACCGGCAGCTTTTTAGCTCTTAAAGACGTCCTCTAGCAACCTCATCATGAATAGTATCAGCATAAAAGGACATGCATGGTGAAAAAGCATCGCCTTGTTGAGTGTAGTTATGTACATTCGAGCCACTTTACAGTCAATACATGTGGTGGAATTTTTTTGGTAGGCTCTGTAATTTCCTCAATGTTTATTAATTAGTGTCTGCACTGATTTTTTTGCTGGGGTGAATTTCTTGTGATTACACTCCCAGTTATTAACTCTTGTTTGGTGGGTGTGTTAGCTTATCGAACAAGAAGCAGTTGATTTAAAGAACAAATATGCCTCCCCACGACGTTCTTTCCTAGAAGATTCAGCAGACGGCGAAGTTGATGATTTGGATGTTATTCCTAACGAAGAAATGCTTTTGGTGAGAAACACAATTATGTATTAATGTACCCTTATGGTCCTAGATAGATATTGGCTGAATCCATTTTCCTTTTCTTGTTTTTGTTTGGACCTCTCTTAACATGACAACCATCTCTCACCTGAAGATTCTTACTGAGAAAGGCTATCTTAAGCGGATGAACCCCAATAACTTCAATTTACAACACCGGGGGACAATTGGAAAATCTGTTGGAAAGATGCGAAATAATGACAGTATGTCAGATTTCATTGTCTGCCAAACACATGACCATGTTCTTTATTTCAGGTATGTGATACTGGGCACACTTGTCATTAAATCTTCTAGCATGTTACGAAAGTTGGACGGTTGGGCCCCCTTTATTTGCCGATGTTATTGGTTGCTTTTTCTAAAAAGTATTAGGCCAGCACATCTCAGCTCAACGGCATGTTCTTGAAGCTCAGGCTTAAAGAATTACTGACATGACATGCTACCAGTGTGTACTAAAAGTTAAAACAACCAAATTTACCATTAGAAAGTTGTATGTGAAACGTGATCATGATGACAGACAATATTTGTCCGGTTGTCTCTTGAACTTGCTTTTGCTTTGAAATTTAAATTAGCATGCGGTCTGCTGGGCACACTTGTAAGCCCTCATTTGAACAACTGTGGAGAGAATGGAACCTTGTCAGCCCTCATTTGGAACACACAATTTCTCGTGTTCCTGTCGGAATTGAAATGTTTCAGACAGGGCCTTCCTGTGTAGGTGGGAGAGTATTTGAGATAATTCTTGTTGTATAGCCCCTGGAGGTGGACGGAAGTGGTTTCAGTCAACTAGAATGTTCTAACTGATTGCCCTAGAGAATGTTCAACTGAGACACCTGCTAGTTCATTCGTTTACTGCTGTTTACAGCTTGACTGGAATAGTGAGTTGAATGGCCATTCGTAAGCTTATGCTCTACCAATTAAATAGCATCTTCAAAACCAAAATATACTCTCTTGAAGCAGTTTCCATCGCTTGCTTGAACTTACAATTACAGTTATGTTTCATAGTTTCGTGCTCTCATGTATCTGGATTACTGGAATGGTTTTTGATTCAGTGACAAGGGAATAGTGTACTCAGCACGTGCTTATAAGATACCTGAATGCACAAGAACTGCTGCTGGGACTCCAATGGTGCAGGTACAGTACTTGTTAATATGTCATGCTAATGCAATTTAGCAGATGACATACTGACCGACCTGTGTTTTGATTGTCCTTTCTTCAGCTTCTTACTTCTTTGTCTGAGGGGGAGAAAATAACCTCCATTGTTCCTGTGAGTGAATTTAGTGAAGACCAATATCTAGTGATGCTGACTGTTAACGGCTATATCAAGAAAGTTCCTCTGAATGTTTTCTCAGCAATCAGGTCAACAGGAATTATTTCAATACGCCTGGTATACTCTCTCATGCGTCCATATCTCTTCTGAATAACATACTTCTGGGTTATCTTTAATTTGTGATATACCATTTACCATCTTAACATGTTAGGTTCCTGGCGATGAGCTCAAGTGGGTCCGTCTTTGTGGGGATGATGACCTTGTTGCTTTGGCTTCACAAAACGGGAGGGTTATAGTCAACACATGCAACAAGGTAGGCTGCAAATGTGCATCTCTGTATGAATTGTAATTTTTGTGTTTAACTGATGCTTGCCATGTCCAATGACCAGATGGTTTTTCCATGTGATAGAAAGTTATGTATGAGAAAAACTTATCGGGGCTTATTCTGATTTCTCAAATCACATGCTCGCAGATATCTGATATATTTTTAAGTTGAGCATGACTCTGTCATAAATATCATTTGACATAATTTTCTCTAAAACCACTAATTTCAGGAAGTTTTCTTTTTTGTGTGTTATATTGCTTGTTTCCTGTAACTGGTTCAGAAATCACAAGTGACAAGCACTAATATTATGTTCGCTAGGAACTATGGATTAGATTTTTCTGTTGTTCTTTTATTGTCTGTTTCTTGTTGACTTTTAAATGAAAATTTACTCTTCATTTTCCCCAACTTTAGCATGATTTTTAGTGTCCTGCCTGCTGTCTCATGTGTACCATTTTTCCTTCTTTGTCAATTACTGACAATTATTCTTTATATTTATGTTTGCTCCACGTCCCAGCTTCGTCCACTTGGAAGAAGTACAAGAGGCGGTTGTGCAATGAACCTAAAAGAAGGTGACAAGATGGCAGCCATGGATGTAATTCCATCCACAATCCATACAATGCAAGAAAAAAATACCAGCGGGTAATTTGGCGCCAAAACATTTTAATTTTGTATAATAGCTCACAATTTGGTCAGTTTGTGCATCTCCGCGGTTTGGTCAGTTTATGCATCTCCGCGGTTTGTTCAGTTCCTTCACCCACTGCCCAAGCACTGACCAAATTATCTCTGAACTATTAATGCTTGTTCAGGTTCAGAGATTCGAGTCCTCCGTGGCTGCTCTTCATAGCTGAAAATGGTTTTGGGAAGCGTGTGTCCCTAAATGCTTTCCGGAAAACAAGTTTCAATCGTATAGGCTTGCGAGGCTACAAGGTACAATAAAGTTTCTGTTCTATCATGCTCAGCGGATCGATTTGAATAAAACGTGAAGTACACCTTGGAATTTATAGCTTCTGTTGGCACTGAAATTTGTCATGGCTAAAACATTTCTGAATTACATTTAACCTGCAAATAACCTTTAGATGCATGTTACATTATGTCATCTGACTTTGATGGAGTTTTTTATGGTATGCTATTTTGGCTTTGCAGCTTCCAGAAGATTGTCGCTTAGCAGCTGTGTTTGTCGTCGGGAAATCGACTGGTAACTTCCGCTGCAGTTCTTCATTGCCGCCTAACCACAAATAAGCTGTGTTTTAATATGTTGGTTGCCGCTGTGTACGATATGTGATGACAGATGACGAAGCAAGTGACGAGCAGGTTGTTTTAGTAAGCCAGGGGGGCACCGTGAACAGAATCATGGTGAAGGATATATCCATCCAGAGTCGTGGGACAAAGTAACTCTCTCTGTACACTTCTGTCTTGTGTTTCAAAAGCAAATATGTTCCTCATTTGAAGCATTGATCTCGGACAACCTCTATATTTTAATTTCATCTATTGTCAAACGGCCTCTAGTTGTGTTTACCTCCTGCTTGTACAACTGGACACTAATCGTTCTGCTGGTCTGCCACAGGGGAGTCATTCTGATGAGGCTGGAGCACGCTGGGAAGATCCAGTCAGCTTCACTGATATCGGCCGCGGCTGCAGAGGAGATCATGGAAAATGAAGATTGATTCGGTTACTGAAGGCCCTGCCGGTTCATGTGCATTCCAAGCTGGAGAGAGGTGCAATTTTTGGGTGTTGGGTGGCTCGTGCTGTACTCCAGTAGATGCTAGGAATCACACTAAGATTTCACACCGAGGCATATACTGATTCGGGGTAGAACCTGCCATTAACCTGTGTCTAGAGATGTAGGGTTTGCCATGTGGAATCTGTAGCATGACAACAGACTCGAAATGGATGTACTTATCGTGCCATCAGTGGTACCAGTTGATGTAACTCTTGCAGGCTGCGTGTTCTGCGTTGCAAAATTTGTTGTTCTATGGTTAGAGTTAGTCCCTTGCGAACTCGTGCTCCCGCCTTTGGTCACATCTCACATGGCGTTGGGTGATGATTTCCATTGGCCTTCTCCAAACGGCTTACATCTTTGGGACATCTGTCAACCACAGTGCAAGGTTGCCGTGGATCATCTCCGCAGCCTAGAAGTCGCTTCTCGTAACCTTCAGCTTCAGGTCTGGCATGTGTTCTGAAATGCATGCAGGCGTCCCAGTTGACCGTGCTTAAAAATAGCAGTATTTTGCACTCATGTCGTGGAGGACGGTGTCACCAGCACCCGCAGAAACCACATTACGCTCATGTCGCTTCTGTAAAGTGCCGTCACAAATGATCATCACGTCATACTCAGATGGCTTAGCCCATCGCTTATTTTGCACTGACCACATTCGGCAGTATGTGCTGGTATTTTGTTGATCGCTTAATGAGATAGACGGAGATCGATGTTTTTGCAGTAGCTCCGCCTAAACATGCTCATCCGGCCAAGTTGACCGTGCTTAAAAATAGCAGTAGCAAAAGGGCGAGCAATGTATGCATAACAGACTGAAAGCTTATTACGAAGACTGATATAAATTGAACATGACTCTCTTTAGCTGTTTACTTCAGGAACATCTTAGGGCTCAAAATACAATAAAACAATATAACAGTGAAACCACAGCCTGAGGTCAATAACTGTTGATCTCAGGAAATACACATTACATACGGGGACAACATCCCTTTCCAACCCATCCCTAGGTACCCGGTGAATGATCCATCCACTGCTCCTAGCTCATCCATCAAAATCTTGACGAAAATTTAGGCCTGCAAGGACATTAAAATACACTAAATGAGCAAGGCCACAGCATGGTTATAAATTTTGCACATTTGAGAATGCCCACGTCTTCCAGAAGAAAGGTCCCGCAGGGAACCAAAAGGGAAAGTTGATGCATTACCTTGCTAGCGATGTTGCTGGACAGCCAGTCCAATCCTTCGTACAATCCCTCACCTGTGGTAGCACAAGTGCTCTGGATGTACCTGCAAGCAAGAAGAAGAATTCATCAAGTCATCTGCTGTATTGCCAAAAGCAATATGCGCCTATATTCATTACCAAGCCAAAGGCCCGTATACATTTCATCTTCTTCGTGAAAATATATATAAATAAGAACATACATGTCTATATTGGGGAAATGAACCAATTAAAGTGACAGGGATGAAATGCTACGATCATATCTTGATTTGGAGAAACAAGGCAAGCAAGGGTAATAGTCTACCAGTGTCGCTGGCGAAGGGAGTGCAGTCCAAGCTTATCAGTAATCTCAGCAGCATTCATAGCATTTGGAAGATCTTGCTTGTTAGCAAACACAAGCAAAACAGCATCACGTAGCTCATCCTGTAATAAGTGCACATGTGAATAGTGAGCATGCAAAATTATTAGGAGAAAGTCCAAAAAGAAGTACATTTCCAGTTATGTTTATTCAGGCCCAGTGTAAGAATTTACCTCATTCAGCATCCTGTGGAGCTCATCCCTGGCTTCAACAACACGGTCCCTATCGTTGCTGTCAACAACGAAGATGAGACCCTGCGTGTTCTGGAAGTAATGCCTCCACAAAGGCCTGATCTGTTGTTACAAACATATGGCAACCATAAGAACCTAGTTTTAACAGAAGATGCCTGGCAGATTCAGATTAAGAAAATGCGAGCCTATATTGTTCCATAGGAAATTAGGTGTGAGAAACTAGTAGATCATCCACTGCAGGAGATCAATGGAAGCAAATTGAAGATAGTGTTACAAAATAAATTGGTTAAGAGGTGCAGAGTATGTTATCTATATACCTTGTCCTGACCCCCGACATCCCAGACAGTGAAGCTGATGTTCTTGTACTCCACAGTTTCAACATTGAATCCTGTATTTGGAGGAAAGTTAATTTTGAGAAAAAATGGGATAAATATGTTGCAGCTTAACAAGCGTTCAAATTGTCTGCTTTTTAGTGCGGATCCATAAAATGGTATGCACCTAATATGCTAGCACATATCTTCCAATGCCATACAAAAGCAAGCAGTCAATTCACGATATCCATATCAAGTCAAGTTACTTTACTATGCAAAAGCGTAGTTGGCTAGTTGCTGGATATAGTGGATTTTATTTATTCACTAGATACTGCTCCAAAACTGAGTTAGTGTTACTATCAATGACTTCCTGTTGGCATGTAAACATTTTTGTTTAAAGGGAAAACTGAGTGATTGTTACTATCAATGACTTCAAGTAGGCATGTAAACATTTTTTAAAAGGGAAAACCTGAGTGATTCTTACTATCAATGACTTCCTGTTGGCATGCAAACATTGATTTAAAGGGAAAACCTGAGCGATTCTTACAATGAATGACTTCCTGTTGGCACATTTGTTTAAAGGGAGAACTGAGTGATTGTTACTATTATTGCATTCCTGTTGGCATGTAAACATTTGTTTAAAGGAAAAACTGAGCTGAGTGTAACTATCAATGACTAAGTAATCGTAACCTTGCTAGAATACGACTAGCTCAGGATCATTTTACCCGTGTTTTTATATGGTCTAGAAAGAAAACGCATTGAACTGTAATTCTATGAACAGAAACGCAATACTTGTAAACCTACACAGAGACCCTAATGAACAAAAGACGCTCTAACGTTCGTAGATTCATATCGACATTGATATTCTGGCTGGTATTACGCCAAACTCGAGTTTCAAAACAGCACCCGCTGGAATCACAATGCCGAGCATTTGCATCCACATTTCCGCAACATAAGCAAGGCGTAAACCAAAAAACAGGCACAGGATCACGCGCGAAGGGCCGGGTGCTCACCGATGGTGGGGATAGTGGTGACGATCTCGCCGAGCTTTAGCTTGTAGAGGATGGTCGTCTTTCCGGCGGCGTCGAGACCCACCATGAGGATCCTCATCTCCTTCTTCGCGAAGAGCCGGCTGAACAGCTTGGTGAATGTGAGCCCCATCTCGTCTCCTCCCGCGCAGGTCCTCCCGCCTCGCCTCTCCTGCAACACGCGATCAACCACGGGTCAGACGCCGTCTCAATGCGCCAGATCTGCACGCGCCGCGCCAGATCCGGCTCCCCGATCGAACAGCCGCGGGATCGCCGATCGCCCACACCCGCGATCTACGGAGCGGGCACGGGATCCGCGCGGCGGGGAGACCTCGGTGCCGGAATGGAGGTGGATCCCTGCGAGATCTACCGAACCGCGACCGCCCGACCGTGATCCGTCGACGAAGGGGCGGATCTAGCGGATGGAAGAGGCAGGGAGGGAGAGAACGGGAGGCGTGGATCCAGCGAGTGGGGTCGCTTACCTGATCGGAAGAAGAACTCGATCCGCGGTGGGTTCGCCGGCGCCGGAGCCGGAGATGGATGGGGGACGGGAACAAACAGGGGCGAGAAGGAACGAGGGAGAGAGTGGCGTTGCGTTGGGGCCTGTGCCGTTGTATTTAACCGTGGGGGACGCGAGGGAGGGAGAGCCAGCTAACGGGTCGCGTCGGTTGAACGCGTCTCGCAACAATACTTTTCTCTGCCACGCTTTTTTGTTGCCAAACTTCACCACAAAGCACCAAGCCAAACTTCACCACCAAGCACCATTTTTTTTTAAGGAACCAAGCACCAATGTTTGTATGAATGTTATGTAAACAAAAAATGTTTGTATGAAATGTTAGCAAGAGTGCGGCTCAACAGCTTTCTTCTATAAATCAAAGGATCCCCTGAATGTTTGTAAGAATGTTTTAGTTGATTTTTTAAGAGAATGTTAGCAAGAGAGTTAGGAGCGACAAATTTTCAGAGACCCATAGGAAAAAAACTAGGTTTTCTTCCCTCCGATGGCCGAGCTCGCTGAGAGATTATACCGTCTCTCCCGATCTCTCAGCTAGTTCTCCTTCTTTTTGCTTCTTCGGAGGGTTGTGCCAAGCCATGAGCTATCACGACGAAACTAGCGGTGTTGCGAAGAAAGGAAAAGATGCAGTGGTAGATCTTCTCAGCAGATTGAACCAGGGGAGGAGGAGGGATCTCAACCCTAGTGCGCTAAACGCTAATATGAGATCGACGTGGAATCCATCTAAGAAAGTGATATGGAGGAAGATCGAAGATAACATCCATTTCAGATGCCTTGGATATTGGAATATGTATATTCTCATCAGACCATGGTTTTCCAGGTTTGAAAACCCTACGATGTTTGTATTGGACAAGATGACAGTGTGGGCTAGAGTCATGAAATTTCCCGATAACTACTTGGTTGAGGCTGTGATCAAGGGGAATGTGTAGACCATTGGGGTGATTTGCACAAGTTCAAGTAAAGCTCCCTACTAGTTTTTTTTTTTGGTGATTTTGGTCGGATCAGGGTGAAGATTGATGTAAACAAGAAACTACTTTGATTTGTCTATATCACCAACAATAAGAAGAAGAAAAAGGTGTCAACTCAAGCATAAAACTCCCAGAGGGTGTGTGTCGATCGATTGGTCATTGACATCAAGACTGAGGCACGGGAGAGCATGACGAATCAAAGCTGGAGTGGGGTGACTTCATTCTAGTTGATGATGGGTGGGGTCGTGGGCTCGGACGGGTGTGGCTCGAGTGTAGGGAGGAACCCGCCAGTGGGTAAAGAGAGGTGGGTCCTATCACGGTTTTTCTGATGACTACTCATAGGAGGATCTTCGGGTCAATAGCAAGTGTGTTGATGATCAACGACGTTACATAGGGATGATGTGGATATGCCTAATCGTGTGTATGATGACCCGGGGGCTGCTCTAGCCTGGGCAAATAAGAACCAACCTTTTAATGGTGGCTGACATGGTCAATATGTTTGATCCAGGGAAGAGTGGAATGAAACCTGTAACTGTGTTGGCAATGCCAGGAAAAACACAACAACCGAAACGTTGGAGAAAGGAGGATGAATCAAGAAACACTATGATATTGGTAAAGATTTTTCATTGTTGATTCTTGATAACCCACAAGTATAGGGGATCGCGTGTAGCCTTTTCGATAAGTAAGAGTGTCGAACCCAACGAGGAGCTAAAGGTAGGATAAGTATTCTCTCAAGTTCTATCAACCACTGATACAACTCTATGCACACTAAACGTTTGCATTATCTAGGAAATAAAACTAGACTATAATACGGGTATGAGAGATAGCTTTGCGAGATAATAAATAACAAGAAAGTAAATGTTAGTGCTGCAGCAATAAAGTATACTAAGTAACCATAAACTAACAGTACCATGAGTATGGAAAAGTGGTGGTAATTGTGATGGCTTTGTCCAAGATTAATTAGCGAAGATATCGGGTTCATTGTCTTCGATGCAGTTTTCTATGTGGGAGAGGCTAAATATACATGCACTCCATTACTTGGGTTTACAAGTACTATATGATTGGATTGTTAGCAAACATCTGCATAAACTAACAATGCATTAAGCTTTCCCAAACCATAGCTTAAGTTTATGGTCCTCTTACTCTCATACGTGCAACTAACCGGTTTGAGTCCTCATGTTTCTGTCACTCCGGCAGGCCTACCCCCTTCGTTTACAAATACTACTAACCCTAGGGTGTTGATCCATGCGCGCACAAATATAATGGACACCAAAGGACAGTAACATATCAACATACAACTCTAATGAACCAAAGACATTCAACCATTCAATCTAAGAACAAATAAACTACGGAAACATGACATAGATCATAGGATAAATATTATAGCATCAAACACCATGTTTACATAGAACGGTACAGAGGTGTGTGGGAGGATGAACCACTATATACAAGGAGGAATTGGCGATGGAAATGGCGGTGAAGACGGCGGAGAGGGCAGCGAGGAGCGCAGGGTGGCGGCGGCGCCGGCGATGGCGCGGGGAACTCCTCCCGCGCCGCCGGCATCAAGGGGGAGCGCCGCCCCTTAGCCTCCCTCCTTCATGGCTTCTTGGGAGCCCTCCCCCATGGAGATGGGATACATGGGGGAGGCAAAAACGTGTCTTTGGTGGCTGGAAATTCGTGGTATGAGGTGTTGGCCACGACCTAGGTTTCCTCCCTTTATATAGCTTCTCGGATTCCCGTCATCCCATCTAGGGTTGCAGTGGGACGGCGATATCTCGACCGTCTGGACTCGTATTGGGCCGAATTTTATGTCCAGATCCATTAGGAGAAAATTTCCTGCAACTTTCGCGACTAGACTTTTTCTGTTTGACGTCGTCTTCTGTCCGGTACGTGGTGATGACCCACAATTATAGGGGATCGCAACAGTCTTCGAGGGAAGTAAAACCCAAATTTATTGATTCGACACAAGGGGAGCCAAAGAATAAATATAAGCCTTAACAGATGAATTGTCAGTTCAGCTGCACCTGAAAGTAGACTTCCTCGACACAGATTATCAGTAGCAACGGTGATATAACAGCAGTAGTAACAAAGTAATAGCAGCAACAGTGTAACAAAGACAGCAGCAGTAATTTCAGTAAACAGCAGGATTAAAAGTACTGTAGGCATAGGGACGGATGTACGGGCGTTGCATGGATAAGAGCGCTCATGTAATAATCATAACTCAGGGCATTTGCAGGTAAACAATTATAAAAGCATCCTAGTACTAGTCAAACATAGGCATGTGTTCCGTATATAGTCGTACGTGCTCGCAATGAGAAACTTGCACAACATCTACTGTCCTGCCAGCCCGTTTGCAGCGGGGCCTCAAGGGAAACTACTGGCAATTAAGGTACTCCTTTTAATAAAGTACCGGAGCAATGCATTAACACTCCGTGAACACACGTAATCCTCAAGTCAAAGCCATCCCCTCCAGTTATCCCGGTTGCTGTCACTCCGGGGCCTCGGGTTCCGGACAATAACAGGTGAAAACAACTTGCAGATATGATCTAAAACATAATTATTCTCATGCATCAACAACATGTTCAGATCTGAGATCATGGCACTCGGGCCCTAGTGGCAAGCATTAAGCACAACAAGTTGCAACAATGATAAATAGCACTAACAATGGATACTAGGCACCATGCCCTAACAATCTGGCAACTTATTACATGAACAATCTCATCCAATCCCTACCATCCCCTCAGCCTACAGCAGGGAACTACTCACACATGGATGGGGGAATCATTGATGGTTGATGGAGAGGCGGTGGTGATGACGATGGTGATGATCTCCTCCGAATCCCCGTCCCGGCAGGGTGCCAGAACGGAACTTCTGATCCCCGGAATAGAGATCGCGGCGGCGGCGGAGCGTGGATGTGTTTCGCGAAATATGGTCGAACCCCCCTCGATATTTAGGTCAAGGGCAATATATAGTCCAAAGGGGAGCGTCGGGGGGCGACCGAGGTGGCCACGCCACACTTGGGCGCGGCCCCACCCCCAGCCGCGCCCAGCTATGGCGTGGCTGCCTGGTGTGGCCTCTCCGACTCCCCTTCTGGCTCCGTGGGTCTTCCGGTGAAATATGACGATCGCAATTGTTTTCGGAGTTTTTCTCGAAAGTTGACTTTTCTGCACAAAAAGAAGACACCAGGGCAATTCTGCTGAAAACAGCGTTAGTCCATGTTAGTTGCATCCAAATCATACAAGTTAGAGGTAAAACAACAGCAAAAGTGTTCGGAAAAGTAGATACGTTTTGGACGTATCAACTCCCCCCAAGCTTAGCTTATTGCTTGTCCTCAAGCAATTCAGTTGACAAACTGAACGCGATAAAGAAACTTTTACGAACACAATTGCTTCATATGATGTATACATACTTGAATTATGATTATACTTACTAGCTCATGATAGGAGATATGCATAAGATAAAAGCTTGATAAATATGCAGCCATGAAAAGATTCTAACATACTAAAGGTAAACAACATGGCATATAACTAAGTGCAGGATTGCAATGTTCGTAATTGGGTATGGCAAAGTGGTATCTCGCTTGCCCGAATGTGTGCAGCAAAACATAAATGCCCAGGCACCTCTGAAGTTTACAGGCAGACTAGAAATAAAGCTTATCAAAGATAAAAGCATCAAGCTATGTCACTACTAACCTATTCTGGGACAAGCACATTTCACTAAGAATGACAGTCATGCTCTCAAAGAAGTGCTTTAAAGAAGGATGGTGACTCAACATTAAAATAAAAGATAGGCCCTTCGCAGAGGGAAGCAGGGATTAAATCGTGTGCTAGAGCTTGTTAGTTCCCGAAGGCATATAAAGAGTGTAAAAATAATATTTTGAGAAGTGGTTGCAAGTGTCAACAAATCCGCGATAGAGTTCTTGTCATCTTCCATAACTAACCAACTTTTAGAGCGGTTCCGAAAATTCATATAGTTTGCATTATATCATGCTTACAGATTTTTGACACTCCTCCCAACCTTTTCTTCCACAAACCATGGCTAACCGAATCCTCGGGTGCCGACCAACAATCACCGTGGAGGAGTGTCTATTTTAATATTAAATGATAGGTGGACTAACCAGCTCTTTTGCAAAAATAAAAGTGGACAAGCAGATGAAGCTACTTGTCCTTGGAAATCATTTAGCATGGAAGATGACAAGTTCTACTACCACATCCTTATGAGCTACACGCAGTGACACAAAAAGGGATTGTACAATTTTGAATAGTTAAAGATAGCACACGAAGAAATTTACTTGGAATGGTTTAAAACCATGCATAGGAATTTATAGTGGACTCTTTGGAATAACTTGGTTTTCAGGATTTTGGATGCACAAGCAGCATTCCCGCTTAGTACAGGTGAAGGCTAGCAATAGACGGGGAAGCGACAACAAGAGAGCACAACTGTCATAATCATACTTGCGACAGAATAAAATTAGCAGTGGCATAAAAGTGATACAGAAACTCTGAGTCACAATAGATCGTCGAGGCTTGACTTTTGTTTTGAGTCATAAACATGTGTAAGCATGTGCCAAGTCGAATCAAGTAAAACATTCAGAGGAGGATACCACACTACAATACCACTCTACGAATAAAACAATGCATGCAAATAACTATATGACATATGGTGCACCTTCAGGAGATTAGGATTAATCATGAGAAAACATGGCTATCAAGCATTCATCAAGTAACATAGCCCATACCATAACTACTAAGCGCAATCATATGGACAGGTATGTGTACAAAAATGAAAACAAATACGGTTCATACCAGCCTCTCACCACATCAAGTTGTCGAATATCGTCATTATTGCCCTTCGCTCGCATGACTTGAATGATATAAAATGAAAACCAAGCTCCAGGTGGAGTCACAGACGGCTGTTGAATCTGAAAAGAACTATACAAAACCAAGAAGAACAACAAATATTTTTGGTGTTTTCGAATTTTAAAACAAAGCAAGGAAGAAGCAAATAAAAAGGAAAATATTTTTGGGTTTTTTGAATATCAACTCGAAAATCAAAAAGACAAAATAAAACTACAACTCGAATTACTAAAATAAAAGCATAGAGAAACAACGAAAATATTTTTGGTATTTTTGGGTTTTGAGAAAATAAACACCACAAGCAAGAACAAATAAAAGAAAGCGAAATATGGATATACAAAGAACTGACATGGAGCGAATATAGAAATGAGCGAACTGTCAGTATACGCGTACCTCCCCCCAAGCTTAGGCTTTTGGCCTAATTGGGAGACAATCATCCCCACGGACCCCATGCCGAAGCGTCGTAGGCGGTCGATGAAGAGGATCCTCCTTGCTGGTCAGGGTAATATGGCGCGCCGCCATAATAGGGGACGTCAGGGGCCGCCGGCGGTGGCACCGTAGGCTGCCCCGGCTGCCCATCTGGGTAGAACCGCGCGTGGTATCGCGGCACCACCATCTGTGTGCTCAATTCCTCCCGCGAATATGATAGAGGATCCCTGTAAATACTGAACAAACTTGGTTGCGGTAGAGGAACTTCCAGCTCCGCCTCGTTAGCATAAACAATTCTATAAACCAAGTTATCAAGAGTGGATCCAGATGTAACAAATTTATGTGCTATCATAGCAGAGAGATCAAGTTTTTCAGGAACTAAAATTTCATCAGTAGGATCAGCCTCAAGACTAAAGTCAGCTAAAACACGCGCAGCAATAATGCCTCCAAAAATGGGGCCTTTGGTGGCGAGGCGGCGAGCAACTAAAGCACCAAGATTATAAGTTTTATCGCCCTTCAAAGCAGTAGCAAGAAATGCTAGATGCATATTCGAAATATTACTAGTGTTTTCCCTAGGAAGAACACTTCTAGTTAAGTAGTATAGGAAATACCTTATGGCCGGAAACTGAACATTTCTTATCTTACCACGGTGGGCTGAGCGAGAGTCTCCATAACACAACTCCTGGTAGAGCGCAGTTAGCTCGGATGGCTGCTCCTTAATCTTCTTGGTCGTCCCCGATGGGGCAATACCTATGATCCTGCAAAAATTATCTAGCTCCATAGTACATGCACGATCATAAATTTTAAAATCAACTGTTGGTTTATAAGCTTTGCAGTTAAATTTGAAACTCTCAACAAAGATCTTAGTGAGTCTAGAATATTGGGTCCTGGTATCCCCCATGAATGTTTGTAGACCCACACTCTCAATCATGCTCATGAAGTCCTCATAAATCCCTGCAGCCTGCAAAAATTGAGTACATGGAAAAACAGATGGATGTGGTGCTCCAAGGTCCCCCGAATCATCAATCTCTGGAGTAATAAGATCTTCATTGTAAGATCTCCTAGGAACTTTGGCTTCAGATGACCTGGTCTTCCTTGAGGATGATGGTGCACGCCTCTCAAACAACTCTCCAAAGGAAAATTTCTTCATCTTCCTTTTCTGAAATTTTTCAACAAGTCTCATAAAAAATGATTTTGCAACTATAGAATCAAGGCAACTACTATAGAAACTTGCAAGAGGGCTACACATGCATCAAGGATAATTAATCTAAGCATAGAACAAGCATGCAAGCTCACTTAACCAGCAACATACAGCAGCAAAATACTCTAGAAATACAACACTAAACAAAATTCTACTTGGATAATCGAAGGAGTCACATACCGGTGAGTAAACAAGCAAAGTTTCAGCAACTGAAATGGGCTGAGCAAGGAGATCGAAAAATTCGAGCTCAAGAGCAGCAGGAACACGAGTTTGAACAATGGATATGAGTTTGGTCGGGAGAGAGAAAGAAAGGGGAGGAATCTCACCTTGTGGAGGCTCAGGTGGGACCCACGCCACAGGGGGGCGCGGCCTCCACCCCTGCCGCGCCGAGCTATGGCGTGGCAGCGTGGTGGGTCCCCCTGGTCAGCCCCAGGTACTACCACGTTGCATTTTTCAAAATAGGAATTTACGTAAAATTTTCAGATTTTTCTGACAACTTTCAATTTCGAGCAAAAACTGGGCACTTAAAATTCTAAACAGCAGCTAAGCAAAATTTTAACCACACTAAACAACATTCTAAAAATTTATAAAGACAGCAATATAACAGAAGGTATAACAGATGAGAAAGAGAGAATGTGGTTTAACAATTTTATGCAACTAAAATGTATTTGTCAACAAGGTTGATCAAGTCTTGCCACCAAATATATTTTATTTGACATAAAAGAATTAAACTACATGATACCATTATGTTACCTTATATTGAATAGATATTGTCCCAACCATAATACTTTCATATCCTTCATGGTGGTCATAAATAGGACAATCAATACTTCCAACTTTGATAGTTTTATAACTTGCAATTGAGCTAACTCCACATAATACATTTTGCTTCTTGGGAAAATAAACAGTATGCTCTTTGTCATTGACATTAAAAGTAACTTTCCCTTTATTGCAATCAATAACAGCTCCTGCAGTATTAAGAAAAGGTCTACCAAGAATAATGGACATATTATCATCTTCAGGCATATCCAACACAACAAAGTCAGTCAAAATCAAACAGTTGGTAGTAACTTGAACAGGAACATTTTCACATATACCAACAGGAACAGCAGTAGATTTATCAGCCATTTGCAAAGATATATCAGTTGGTATCAATTTATCTAAATAAAGTCTCTTATAAAGAGAGAAAGGCATCACACTTACTCCAGCTCCAAGATCACAAAGTGCAGTTCTAACATAATTATTTTTAATAGAGCAAGGAATAGTTGGTATACCTGGATCTCCAAGTTTCTTTGGAACCTTACCATTGAAAGAGTAATTAGCAAGCATGGTGGAAATCTCCTCATTAGGAATTTTCCTCTTGTTAGAAACAATATCCTTCATGTATTTCGAATAAGGAGGCAGCTTAATAGCATCAGTCAAAGGAATTTGCAAAAACAAAGGTTTCATCCACTCACAAAACTTGTTGTAGTGTTCTTCTTCCTTGGATTTATGTTTCTTATTAGGAAAAGGCATTGATTTTTGCACCCAAGGTTCTCTTTCTTTACCATGTTTCTTAGCTACAAAATCCTCTTTAGTGCAATTTTTATTTTCAGTGTCACTATCAGAATCGCTCTCAACCTCTTCATTATTATTAGCATTGTTTCTATCATTATCATTAACAGGTTCATTACCATTTTCAGTTTCAGCATCAGACACAGATATACTATTAGGATCACTAGCAGGTTCTTTTTCCTTAATAGTTTCAGAAGACTCTACAGCAGGTTTATGTTTCTTCTTCTTTTTCTTAGAAGGAGAGCTGGGCCTTTCAGCTAATTGAGAATCTTGTTCAATTCTTTTAGGATGTCCCTCAGGATACAAAGGATCTTGAGTGGAAGCTCCACTCCTAGTTGCTATTCCAAAAGCATGTTTTCCATTACTATTAGAATTTTTAGCTAGCAAGTCTTTTTGTACTTTAGTAATTTGCTCCATTTGAGTTTGAACCATACTAAGATGTTTAACTAGACCTTTAATGTCATTTACAGTTCTTACCAAAACATCTTGCAAATTACTAATAATACGAGAATTTTCTAACAGATGATTTTCTACTCTCATATTAAAATGCTCCTGCTTAACAATAAAATTATCAAGTTCATCTAAGCATTGATCAGGAGGCTTACCATAAGGAATATCACCAGCATCGAAATATTGTAGAGAGTGTACCTCAATTGAAGGTGGAGGAGTCGGCTTACATAAGTCTTCTATTGGAGGTAAATTTTTAACATCTTCAGATTTAATACCCCTCTCCTTGAGAGTCCTCTTGGCTTCTCTCATTCCTTCATTATCAAGTTCAATAACACCTCTCTTTCTTGGTGTAGGCACTGGCGCAGGCTCTGGTGTGGGAGTGGGTTCAGCTATAACCCAATCTTCATAATTTTGGCTAATCTTAGCCATTAATTCCTCAGCTTCATCTGGAGTTCGTTTCCTGAAAACACAACCAGCACAACTATCCAGGAATGTCCTAGATTCATCGGTTAGTCCATTATAAAATATATCAAGAAGTTCATTTTTAGGTATATCATGTCCAGGTCGAACTCTAAGCAAATAACAAAACCTTGACCAAGTTTCAGAAATATTTTCTTCCTGCAATTGCTTGAAGTTAAAAATTCTCTGCAAAGCAACATGTTGAACACTAGCAGGATAATATTTATGGAAGAAAACATCAACCAATCCTAAAGGATTTTTAATACAACCGGGAGACAAATTACCAAACCAAGCTTTAGCATCGCCTTTCAGAGAGAAAGGAAAAATTTTGGTAACAAAATAGGTGCGCAATTTAATATCATCAGAGAACAAACTACTTAAAGTAGATAACTTGTTCATATGTTCCATAGCACTTTCATCTTCAGCACCACAAAAAGGATCTTTCTCTACCACAGATATAAAGGACAAATCCACAGAAAAGTCATAATCCTTATCAGTTATACGAATAGGAGATGTTGCAAACTCAGGATCAGCAGACAATTTGTAGCTAACAGTGTGTTTTTTCAGAAAATCCATTATAGTGGCAGAATCAGCAGAAGAGTCAAGATTCCTGCATTTTTCAGCAAAAGCTTCATCTACTTCTATATAATCTTCCTCGGGGTCATCATCATCGATGAATTCCCTCGACTCAGGAGAAGCAACAGGTGTGACAACATTTTCATTAGGCATTTCAGAATTTTCAATAAGTCTAGACCTAGCAATCGTAGCATCTAGAAAAGGACCTAACGAACCAGTTTCACTAAGCACAGTAGAAGCATCATCAAATTCATCAGAAACAGTTTCAGATTCAGTAGTGCCAACACGCGAAGCAGGTGCGTGTGGCGGTGTAACCAGTTGATTAATAACAGATGGTGAATCAAGAGCAGCAGCGGAGTTCAGAGCCGTACCTTTCCTTGTAGTGGATGGCAGAATAGCCACCTTCTTGTCATGAGTTTTCCCCATGATAAATGGATTGCAGCAAAGGATATCACTTCCAGATGAACTTATAAATAAAGCTATGCTCCCCGGCAACGGCGCCAGAAAATAGTCTTGATGACCCACAAGTATAGGGGATCGCAACAGTCTTCGAGGGAAGTAAAACCCAAATTTATTGATTCGACACAAGGGGAGCCAAAGAATAAATATAAGCCTTAACAGATGAATTGTCAGTTCAGCTGCACCTGAAAGTAGACTTCCTCGACACAGATTATCAGTAGCAACGGTGATATAACAGCAGTAGTAACAAAGTAATAGCAGCAACAGTGTAACAAAGACAGCAGCAGTAATTTCAGTAAACAGCAGGATTAAAAGTACTGTAGGCATAGGGACGGATGTACGGGCGTTGCATGGATAAGAGCGCTCATGTAATAATCATAACTCAGGGCATTTGCAGGTAAACAATTATAAAAGCATCCTAGTACTAGTCAAACATAGGCATGTGTTCCGTATATAGTCGTACGTGCTCGCAATGAGAAACTTGCACAACATCTACTGTCCTGCCAGCCCGTTTGCAGCGGGGCCTCAAGGGAAACTACTGGCAATTAAGGTACTCCTTTTAATAAAGTACCGGAGCAATGCATTAACACTCCGTGAACACACGTAATCCTCAAGTCAAAGCCATCCCCTCCAGTTATCCCGGTTGCTGTCACTCCGGGGCCTCGGGTTCCGGACAATAACAGGTGAAAACAACTTGCAGATATGATCTAAAACATAATTATTCTCATGCATCAACAACATGTTCAGATCTGAGATCATGGCACTCGGGCCCTAGTGGCAAGCATTAAGCACAACAAGTTGCAACAATGATAAATAGCACTAACAATGGATACTAGGCACCATGCCCTAACAATCTGGCAACTTATTACATGAACAATCTCATCCAATCCCTACCATCCCCTCAGCCTACAGCAGGGAACTACTCACACATGGATGGGGGAATCATTGATGGTTGATGGAGAGGCGGTGGTGATGACGATGGTGATGATCTCCTCCGAATCCCCGTCCCGGCAGGGTGCCAGAACGGAACTTCTGATCCCCGGAATAGAGATCGCGGCGGCGGCGGAGCGTGGATGTGTTTCGCGAAATATGGTCGAACCCCCCTCGATATTTAGGTCAAGGGCAATATATAGTCCAAAGGGGAGCGTCGGGGGGCGACCGAGGTGGCCACGCCACACTTGGGCGCGGCCCCACCCCCAGCCGCGCCCAGCTATGGCGTGGCTGCCTGGTGTGGCCTCTCCGACTCCCCTTCTGGCTCCGTGGGTCTTCCGGTGAAATATGACGATCGCAATTGTTTTCGGAGTTTTTCTCGAAAGTTGACTTTTCTGCACAAAAAGAAGACACCAGGGCAATTCTGCTGAAAACAGCGTTAGTCCATGTTAGTTGCATCCAAATCATACAAGTTAGAGGTAAAACAACAGCAAAAGTGTTCGGAAAAGTAGATACGTTTTGGACGTATCAACTCCCCCCAAGCTTAGCTTATTGCTTGTCCTCAAGCAATTCAGTTGACAAACTGAACGCGATAAAGAAACTTTTACGAACACAATTGCTTCATATGATGTATACATACTTGAATTATGATTATATTTACTAGCTCATGATAGGAGATATGCATAAGATAAAAGCTTGATAAATATGCAGCCATGAAAAGATTCTAACATACTAAAGGTAAACAACATGGCCTATAACTAAGTGCAGGATTGCAATGTTCGTAATTGGGTATGGCAAAGTGGTATCTCGCTTGCCCGAATGTGTGCAGCAAAACATAAATGCCCAGGCACCTCTGAAGTTTACAGGTAGACTAGAATTAATGGATAAGCGGATGTATATGCCACTGGTCCGGTGGTAAAGTCTGTTTGACAGGTGACATAAAGACATCCACCCCGTCCTCATGAGCTAAAACCAGTGTCACAAAATGAGAAGTTTTTTGAAGGTTTTAAAGGTAGCAAATGAAAATTTGCTTGGAATGGTTCGAAATACCATGTATAGGAGTTTTTGGTGGACTCTTTGGGATAACTTGGTTTTTAAGGATTTGGGAGCACGAGCAGCATTCCCGCTCAGTACAAGTGAAGGCTAGCAATAGACTGGGAAGCGACAATCAAGAGAGCAATAACCGTCATAATCATACTTGCGACAGAATAAAATTAACAGAGGCATAAAAGTGATACTAGAACTCTGAGGCAAAGTAAATCATCAAGCCTTAATTGACTTTTGTTTTTCAGTCATGAGCATGCGTGAGCATGTGCCAAGTCAATTCAAATGAATCATTCAGAGGAGGATACCACAATACCATACCATCTTATGAACAATACAATGCGTGTTAACATCTAAATAACATAATATACACTATTAACTAGTTGAGACTAACCATAAGAAAACATAAACTACTAAACAATATCATTACACATCATTTTTAAGTTTCAACAAATAATCCATTAACCAAGTAAACATTGAAAACAGAGGATAAATAAAATATGTGACGATCAACTTATTAATGTAACCGGTGTTTGATGCTAAGATAAATAAATAATAAGATACAAACGCTCCAAGAACATCACATATGATGTGAAAGAATTAAAATATAGTTTCACTAGAGATGACCTGATAATTTTGACGATGAAGAAGGAGATGCCTTGGGCATCCCCAAGCTTAGACGCTTGAGTCTTCTTGAAATATGCTGGGGAGATCCATAGGAGCCTCCCCAAGCTTAAGCTCTTCACTCTTCTCCATCCTATTATATCACTCTTCCCTCTTGACCCTTGAAAACTTCCGCCACACCAAACTCAAAGTAAATCTCATTAGAGGGTTAGTGCACAATCAAAAACTCACATGTTCTGTAAGGACGCAATATGACCGTTACTTTAAACATTAGCTACTGCCACTGATGTTATGTGAAGCTCTTCCACCCAAAAAAGAATTCCACTCAACACTAGTAAAAGAGAGAATGCAAAATAAATGACATAATCTGTCTAAAACAGAACAGTCCGCAAATACGAATTTTTTTCGAGGCACTTACGTTACTCAGATAAAAAACTTTGAACTAACGAAAGATGCATACATATATCAGGATTACGCACAAAAAATTTCAGATTTAATTCACAATCTGGTGATTTTATGAATTTCGTACAGTGAACAGCAGAAATCTGTTCCTGCGCAGCAATCAAAATTTTAGTAACATCTTATCATTAGAGACTACTCTTGGCACAACAATACGAAAAAGTAAAGATACAAAGGAGTTGCTACAGAAGTAGACAAATTACTTGACTCAGTAAAAGAAAAATTGCAGAAATAAAATAATGGGTTGCCTCCCATAAGCGTTTTTCTTTAACGCCTTTTAGCTAGGCACTTATTGCAATACATAATATTTCCAAAGTGCTGCTATTAAACCAAATCAAATTTTGTTTTTAAGTTACAGAAATGTTGCTTAAATGGCCAACTTCTAAATGAAAGGTAAGAACCATTAAGAATCAAATGAAAACGCAAACATGCCACTCTTGCAACAAAAGTCGGAATCTGTCCAGAAAAACAGCAGCTGGCCAACGTAATTTTTAGGTGCACTTAAACATGTCCGAAATTTTAGGAAATTTTTGTGCATGCATAGGATTTGGTGATACAACATCAATAAATTTTACGTGATTTTTAGAGTTTCCAGTAAAATATGAAAAATCACGCAATGAGCAGTAGATGTTGAAAACAGAAAATCACTTTTTAAAAATATGTATCAACTAAGCCAATATGGGTAAAACTTGGTACTTTATTTTTGTTTAACTAAGAGACCAGAGGCTAAGCAAGACCTAAACATTCTAGCTACAGCAAGGAAAACTCTAAATAAAAATCAAAAGTAAAAACCAAATAAAATCAAAATAAAGAACCAAACAAAGAAGCAAAACAAAAGAAAATATTTTTGTTGTTTTGAATTTATAAGTGAAAGTAAAGAATCAATAGAAACCAAATAAAGAGCCTAATAAAATTAAATAAGGCAAAACAAAGACATATAAAAGCAATTATAATACAAGTTAAGACAATACATATCATGTGGACGGGTAATATAGAATATGAACGAGACAACCTCATGTTAGTTGATGAATGGGGGATGACTCGGGCATCCCCAAGCTTAGATGATTGTATCTTCTTGAATATGTTCTAGAGATGCACCTACACATCCCCAAGTTTGAGCTCTTGCGTCTTCTTGTTCATCTTATATCACCATATTGATTAGATCTTATAGGCTACATCCAAATAAAACTTCACAAAACACATTAGTAGGGTTAGTACTCATTAAATAAAATCCACTAATGTTCAAGCATTGACAAGTTTTATAATCTTTACTCAACATTAGCCACTGTATATACTAAGGTGTTCATGATTTCCGTTGTCCGTCGAAAAACTAATGAAACTAATAACACCAAGTACAATATTGAATAAACAAAGAAATTTGTCAAAACTGAACAGTCCGTAAAGATGGCATTCAACGAGATAGTTAAGTAGCTCAAATCGAAAAACTTTTAACTAATGAAAGGCTGATCATAATCTCAGTTTTACGCACAAAAATTTTCAGGTCAAAATACTATTCTGAGATTTATCACGATTTTTTACAGGGAAGCACAGGAATCTGTCTAAATTGAATAGTCGGTGAAGATCGAATTTTTCGAGACAGCTACGTAACTCAAATCATAAAAAGTTAGTCTAATGAAAGAAAGATAATAAGCAGGGCTGTGCGCTCAAGAAATTTCAGACCAAGATCACGTTCTGGTAATTTTAAACATCTTATACGGTGGAGCACAAAAAATCTGTTTCTAGATAGCAAAGCAAAACTATCAACTTTCAATTAACTAGAGACTATAATTAGCAATTTATTTTTATGTACAGAGTTATATACACAATATTTACATGTTTTTGGATGAGAAGCTTCCATGGAAAGATTTGTTTTGATTTTATAGGCATGAACACAAGTGTTCAAGGTCGACCCCCACTTAATCATTGCTCATCTTTCCAATCACTCTCTTTTTGAAAACGTCTTAGATAACAAGTACAACTAATTTTTTTTATAATTCGTATTTCCTACCCATACTAAGATAGAAAACAACTTAAAACTGAAAATAAAAATTACTTAGAGATAAAGCAAACAAGTGCACATAAGAATATTCACCCCACGCTATGACTCCCCGGCAACGGCGCCAGAAAAGGTCTTGATAACCCACAAGTATAGGGGATCGCGTGTAGCCTTTTCGATAAGTAAGAGTGTCGAACCCAACGAGGAGCTAAAGGTAGGATAAGTATTCTCTCAAGTTCTATCAACCACTGATACAACTCTACGCACACTAAATGTTTGCATTATCTAGGAAATAAAACTAGACTACAATACGGGTATGAGAGATAGCTTTGCGAGATAATAAATAACAAGAAAGTAAATGTTAGTACTGCAGCAATAAATATACTAAGTAACCATAAACTAACAGTACCATGAGTATGGAAAAGTGGTGGTAATTGTGATGGCTTTGTCCAAGATTAATTAGCGAAGATATCGGGTTCATTGTCTTCGATGCAGTTTTCTATGTGGGAGAGGCTAATATAAATGCACTCCACTATTTGGGATTACAAGTACTATATGATTGGATTGTTAGCAAACATCCGTATAAACTGACAATGCATTAAGGTTTCCCCAATCATAGCCTTAAGTTTATGGTCCTCTTATTCCCATACGTGCAGCTAACCGATTCGAGTCCTCAGATTTCTGTCACTCCGGCAGGCCTACCCCCTTCGTTTACAAATACTACTAACTCTAGGGTGTTGATCCATGCGCGCACAAATATAATGGACACCAAAGGACAGTAACATATCAACATACAACTCTAATGAACCAAAGACATTCAACCATTCAATCTAAGAACAAATAAACTACGGAAACATGACATAGATGATAGGATAAATATTATAGCATCAAACACCATGTTTACATAGGACGGTACAGAGGTGTGTGGGAGGATGAACCACTGTATACAAGGAGGAATTGGCGATGGAGATGGCGGTGAAGACGGCGGAGAGGGCAGCGAGGAGCGCAGGGCGGCGATGGCGCGGGGAACTCCTCCCGCGCCGCCGGCATCAAGGGGGAGCGCCGCCCCTTAGCCTCCCTCCTTCATGGCTTCTTGGGAGCCCTCCCCCATGGAGATGGGATCCATGGGGAGGCAAAAACGTGGCTTTGGTGGCTGGAAATTCGTGGTATGAGTGTTGGCCACAACCTAGGTTTCCTCCCTTTATATAGCTTCTCGGATTCCCGTCATCCCATCTAGGGTTGAAGTGGGACGGCGATATCTCGGCCGTCCGGAGTCGGATTGGGCCGAATTTTTTGAGATCCATTAGGAGAAAATTCCCTGCAACTTTCGCGACTAGACTTTTTCCGTTTGACGTCGTCTTCTGTCCGGTACGTGACAATCTTCAAAAAGAGTTTTCAGACAGATTTCAGGAAAGTCCCAATTCGACTCCAACAAGGTTTCCTCTTGTATTTTTGATAATTCCTACACATCAAAGAGTAAAACAAGAACATTGTGCACTTTTGCAACTATTAATAGGTTATTCCAAATAAATCATAAACTTAATATAAAAATAAGTGTCAAAGGCATAATATTAACATGAAACAATCAAAAATTATAGATACGTTTTGGACGTATCAATTCTGTTTGAAGATTCTGGCGTGTTTGAAATATGTAGCGTCATCTAAGATTTTAAACTTTTGGCTTTGAATTTTCATGTTTTGCTCATCCTGTTTTCACTCTATGTTGAGAAGTTGACCTCCTTATGATATGTCTTCATCTTATTTCTTCTCATCAAGATGCGTCAACTTTTTACGTGGTTAAACCAATCACACGTGAATTGTTTCCTATATATAGTCACAAACAAATTAGTCCCTTAACCATGTATTGTACTCCCTCCGTTCCAAATTAGATGACTTTCATTTGTCCACATGCGGATGTATCTAGATGTGTAACAAGTCTAGATACATCCGTATCTAGACAAATGGAAGTCATCTATTTTAGAACGGAGGGAGTAAATTATATTGAGGGCACTAGTATTTGATAGTGATACAGTTCGTGAAGTAACTTCCGAACATGGACCTAGAGAAGCTAATATGGCGGCCTATGTCTTATTGAGGTCACGATGTTGAATTCTTGTAATGACTCCGATTAACCATGTATTGTAAATTAAATAAAAGACTGTATTTATAAAACCTTGATAGCGTTTAGGTGGGCCTTTTTTATGGGATTCCCGTTGATGCGTGGGAAAAAAAGAGGCCCATAAAATGAACAGTAACGAGAACGTGGATAACACCGATGCAGGCCATCGCAACACATTACAACTCTGTATAATGTCGCACTATATTTACCTACCTTCCGAATCCATGCAGAGGCTGGGACTGCCCCTTTTCTAAAAAAAAACCTACCTTCCGATTCTGGACAAATCTCATCTACCGATCGATCTCACGAGGAAGCAAATCCCAATTCGGCAGGTAAGTTCCTGTACCTAATTTCCGTTTTCTCAGCGCTATGTTCAGTTCATTCCATGTTGTGTTTCTGTTAGGAAGTAAAATTCTTCGATCGTATACTCCGTTCGAAGTTCAGAGTGCCCATCTTCTGTTTCTAGATGTATAACAAATCTTAGCATCCCATTGTTGTTTTTCCACATTGATGCGATATTATAGCATGATTCTCATGTGCTAAATACTGCTGTAACCTCTGTATTGTAGGGTAATGATGGCAAGTAGCACCGACAAAGACGATGGCGTCGCCGACCAGCCCGGCGCTTCACCACTGGCTCAGGCGCCCATCCTGCCGGCCTCCTCCTCGCAACATCCAACCCTATCCTCTTCCTTGCCACCGCCACCGCTGCAGCAGCACGATCAATGGGAGCTGCAACCACAAATCGATTTCGGCATCCCCGAGCTCAACAGCGACCGCGCCTTCGATGTCAGCCTATCTGACCTGATCAGATTCATGTCTGTCCAACCGCCACATGCACCTCCCTTCACGCAACCGGCGATCCCTGCCCGCCGGAGATGCAGCCACCGTGGCAGTGGCAACACTTCAACCAGCAACCACCGGCCATGGGGACCATGCACGGAAGCCAGTACAATGGATATCTAGAAGCCGCTGGGGTGCACGACGCCGCTCACTACGGTATACTTCCGGACGCGCCACTGCCTCCTGCAGGACCTGCCGCTGGGGTGCACGCCGCCGCTCACTACGGCATACTTCCGGACGCGCCACTGCCTCCTGCAGGACCTGCTACTGGCCGGCGCCGCGGCCGGCCTCCCGGCAGCACCCCAAAGTCCAAGTCTAAGCACAATTCCAAGGCCAAGCTCGCAAAGACCGCCGTGGCAGCTGCGTGCCGGCTGACGGCGGCGGCATCCGGACAAGAAGAGTTGGCGCCGTCAGAGCAGCCAGCTGGCACCGTGTTTGCCACCATCGCCCGGAACGCCTGTGAGATAGAGGAGCGCGAGAAACAAGCCGTGGTCGCCGGCAGCGACGGAATGGAGGAGGAGGTGGTGGAGTACGCGGACAGGAACATACCGGGAGTCCGGTTCAGTCCGTCGGACGCCGAGATCATCGGCTACCTCAGGCGGAAGTACCTCGGTCACAGGATGCCCGTGGACTTCATCAAGGATTTCAACATCTTCACGGACCATCCCAGCGTTATCAAAGGTATTTGTCCCCAGGTACTCGGTGTTGCTCTGCATTGATCGATGCTCACTCCGTTTTGAAACATTTTGCTAGTACACTTATTAAACTTGCTCTAATTTGCAGAGACATTGGGAAAACCCACCAACAAATCATGGTACGTGTTCTCACCGAGGCACCGGAAATACCCGAACGGATTCCGGCCGAATCGGTCTGTGGGGAAAGTAGGCTACTGGAAGTCCAACGCCGAGGAGGCCGCCATACTATTCAACAACATCAGGATCGAAAAGTGAACTCTCTCACGTTCATGTTAGGCCGCCAACCCAAGGGGACAAGACTACCTGGAAGCTGAAGGAGTACCGCATCGAGGAGTACCAACTCAAGCCTCCGTCCAAACTGGTAACTAAATACGTGCATTACACATTAGCTCAGTTTGATTCATCTGTCGCGAGGTAATTCACAAGTAGTTTGCGTGTTTTTTGGCCAAACATATTGTTTACTCATGGGGGAGTTTGAAGATTGAGTTTGCATTGGTGGTGAGAACCGGATCAATCTTTAGGTATAGTAGATCATATCACAGCATCACAACGGCATGTCTAGGTAGCTCGCATCGCGTAGTAGGCACTGTAGAAGCTAGACACGAGGTATGTTGTTTTAAGTATGAGTATTCTCGAAAATCAACAGATTCCAAACTACTTTTCAAGGATTGAAATTCTTATAATTATTCTATATACGGATAAACTTTGCAATGCATTTCATTGGAAAATTAGAACTGACTTGACATCTTGAAAGAATTCACATGCATGTTCATGATTTCAAGTACTCTAGCTAGATTTTATGATATCATACGTTCCTGATGCTACTACTTTTTTTTAGAGAATCGATTCTACTCAAAGAAACCGAGACTTTTATCTATTTCTTGGTATATAAGTAATCACACATTTAATTACATAATTAGTTAGTGTTTTCCATGTTAATCCCTACTGCTTGCTTAACTATGTTTGATCATCATGTACAATGTATTCCTCCCGTTCACTTCGTCACTTGACCTATTGTTAAATCCTTTATGGATGGTCACCATTGAAAAGTTGGCTCGTTTTGTTGCAGCTTGATCCATGGGTGATTTGCAAGTTGCTCAATACGGAAGACCAGGATGAAACGGATGATGAAAGTGAGGAACATGCCGATGAGGCAAATGACAGCGGAGGCGGAGACAACGTTGATGGGAATCAGCCGCCAAATGACCCAGAAGACGAACTAGACATAGACGAATATCTTGCACTTGATGACTTTGCACATGTAGACCCCTCACATTAATTAATGATCGTTGGAGCAATCGGAGAAACCGGTGGAAACTAGAGCTTTTGTCGGATGTTAGTTAATTTAAACTGAATACCAGATGATCAATTACTAGCACACTGTTTCTATGGTTATCACTAGAAGTGGGAGTTTCTCTTTATTTTTTCGTGTATTTTGTGGCACTAGGGTGGAAATGACTTAGCAAAAGTGTAAATGGTTGATTTACCTAGATACTCACAAGAAATCATGCAGGGGATTCATTTTCCGAAAGAATATACAATTTCCTGACATGGAGCATGTCCTTGTTTAATTTTCCTTGCGACGGATGTCCAATGGAGCTCCACACTTATAGGGAGCAAGGTTGATAGGGAGAGCACATGTAAATCAATGTAGAATTTGTCACGTTATCGCATTAATTGCAAATTGCAAATATTTAAAATGATTTATCTACTAAACCGTGTATCTGATTAGCGATTCATCTTTATCGATGAGGGAATAAAAATAGATAATATCTTTCTATGTTTCAAAGATTTTTTTCTTCTCACCCATTGTCATTTTATATACCGCAGTTGTCAAATGAAGAAAAAACACTTGTTAAGATAATATTGCGTGGTTCTCTGATATTCTTCACATGGTTTTACACATTGCAATGTTACACAAAAGTAAAGAGTGAGTATTTACAGTAAGTAAGAGGTGATATCATTTCACTAAAAGTAGTATACACAACTTCTCATTGATATGGAACGACGTACATTGGCAGGGCAAATAAGTTAACTAGATACGGATGGTCTCAACATTGTCTAGATACGGATGCATTTAGTCTAAACACTTAACTAGATACATCCGTATCTAGATAAAGTTGAGGCCATTAATATGGATCGGAGGTTGTATTATAATTTGACAACTCGATACTGTTTACAATTAAGTATTGACAATTTGGCAACTATCGATGAAAAAACGTTATCAAAATACGTCAAATGGTTGATTTACCTAGCTACTCAAATGAAATCAAGACGTGTCAATTTTTTCGTGTATTTTGTGGTCAGCTTGTGTGGCGCTAGGGTGGGAATGACTTAGCAAAAGGGCAAATGGTTGATTTACCGCTACTCAAATGAAATCAAGATGTGTCAAATCAGTGCCCATGGGCCCGGGCAAGTATTACCCTCCCGGCCCATCGTGAAATATCCATCCCTAGAACCAAACCCTAACAACCAAGACGAGAACCAAAACCCGATACGCTGCTCGGTGATCGGATCCTAGCTCGGGAGCAGGACGCGAGGAGGAGGAATAGGAAGATGAAGGTCCGCGCGTCCGTGAAGCGGATGTGCAATTTCTGCAAGGTGGTGAAGCGCCGGGGCATCGTCTTCATCCAGTGCAAATCCAACCTCAAGCACAAGCAGCGCCAGGGCTTCTCCACCATCGCCGCATGCCTGTCCCCGCCGCCGCCGCCCACCGGCACCACCGCCTCTGCCGCCGCCTTCGCCGAGTAAGACGGGATTTCACCCCTCCCTGCGTTTCGCGTCCTAATTTTTAATTATTCCCGCATCTGGAGAGCGCGCGCTAGGTTCTGACAAGATTTGGTTGGTCGTGACGTGTACGCCATATTCAGGATGCCAATTAGAGGCAGGTGATTGGACCGATGCTTGATCCTCATCCATAATGAAACATAATTGTGAGCATAGGCACCACAGAATTACACCAGGAAATGAGGGGATTTTTAAGCTAGGCCTTGTCCCTACTAGAGATGAGCAAACCATCTTGTATTTTGCACTACACTACTGACTAAAATCTCTTTACAAGGCAATACTAGCTCATAAAAAAATGCACATGTGCAATGATTTCAGCTTCGATGGCATTTTACCCAACATGCTGCTTGGCGTCTCAATCATTGTAAGCATTTTGGGTTTAAGCCTGTGGAGTGTTGCGTAATAGCAAGGTTCAGAAAAGCGCTGAGCGCTTAACGAGCTGTGAGGCACTGCTTAGTGTAATTGTCGCTTACGTGTGACTAGGCGTCGCTTAAGCTGTATGGACGGTGTACGGACAGAAAACAGGGGAGGTATAGAGGAAATCCATAAATTGTTTTCTGGGCATACTTAAGTCTAAAACAGCAAATATTAAGGAAAATGCTTTGCACAGCAACAGATCTAAGTAAAAATGTACAATTAAATCAAATGGCCAGCAGCACACACACACGGCAACATATCTAAACACACGAATAAACGCACACATCTTAGCACAGAGGGCAGCAGGGCAGCAGCACACAGGCACCGCAACAAGCGCGCACACACACAGCACCAGCTGCGCACGGGGTACCTGTGCCGAGATCGAGGGCAGAGAGGAAGCGGTCGTGCGAGAAGAGACGATGACTCGTTAGAGGTCGGCGCCTCGGCGGAGAAGGGGACGAGCTGGAGGCTTCGCACGAGGTGGAGTTGGGGAGCTTGACCGGTGGCCGGTGCTGGAGGTGGCAGAGATGAGGACGCGCCACCAAGCTCTCTCCCCTCTCTCAGGTCAGGAGTCGGGACCCAATAGAATTTTTTAACCCTAGCCGCCTGTTCCCTTTTTCCATCCCTCGACACCCAATTTCTCTTCTCTTGCCTGCTGTGCTCCAACGTGCAGCCGCCGCTTTTTTTCCACCTAGCTCCGCCTACGCGTGGTCAATCGTGCGCCTAACCCCTGAGCTCACCACCTAGTTCCACCTAGCGCGTAGTGAGCCGCTCATGCCAGAAGCAAGGCGCAAGGCAGTCGCTGAGCACGTAAGCGCGCATATGCGTACACATAATTTGGCATTTCCTAATAGTCTAACACTGCCATGTACGCTGAATTTAACATTGCCTAAGAGTCGACCCAGCCCTGAGTAATCTGTATGAAGCTATGAGCATCGGTTAAATCTCCTTGGTTTGCCAAATCGCTGCCAAAACTGTTCGAGCTGATCATTCTATCATAGTGAAAGCGGTACCCGGTGTAGCCACTTACTGGCTAAGTTACACCTGTGAAATTATAGGACAGCGTTGACAAGTTTGTGCTGTGAACTTACTTACCTATGTATATTATTGCATTTGTTTGTGGCTTTGCTCCTTATAGTGATTCCGATGCTAAATTCGTTCCTTTGAGTTGGCATGATTATTTGCTGTGTACATGTAACTGTCCTTGAGCACCCATTTTACACTGCATCTATCATATATGGTATGATGATCTCATTACTCAGATGAAATATTAATAAGGGACAAAAGAGAACGAAACTTCAGTCAACATAACACTTGGACTCACCACAGATCGCCTTTACTAATAGTTTCTTTTGGGTGTAGAACAATATCCCAGCACACTTCTCCTCTTGGGTCCGTGTCCTGGATTCTTTGCTGATTAACCACTTGTTTCCGTAGGAATGTAGGATTATCCTGTTACCTAATTTCATGTTTGGTGTTCTCATATTTGCTTTTGTGTAGGGCATCCAAGGTGGCCAGGCAGGAGTTGGCAATCAAGTCTAACTGGCCACTGGGTCTAGCTGCCCTGCTCAAGAATGGTGATAAATGATGTGTCCACTCTACTGGTGTTCTTGGCCGGACGATGAATACTCGATAGTTAGTATTTTGAATTTTTGATATCAAGTGGAGTTTCCAGTCGAAGAAATCCTGTAACAAAAATAGCATATCGCCATGCATCAGATATCGGAGCTGCTAAACTGCTCTTTTTGTGGAGTAATAATATCAGCATGCACTATTACTTTTTGTCTTGAAACGTTTGATTCAAAGAGAGCTGCTTTGACTTGACTCTCTTAGCCATGTTGCTTGCTCATTTGTTCATCCTATTTTTGCTGCGGTGTGCCTGTATATGCTATCATGTGTAAACTTGTTTGTTGACAAGAGGACTTAGTTCTGTATCTCTCTTTCCAAGGGGCATCAAACTGTTATGTTCATTTTATAAGCTGCAGCGGTGTTTGCTTTCTGTAGAGCTGTGTTGAGCAGCACAACTTTAAGCTCATTAGAGTGCTGTTAGCCATTTCATGCAGGGGAGAGTACAAAGCTTGTGAAGCACCTAGTGACACGCATATCTCCACCTAAACGCTGGAAATGTATGACTTCTGTAATACCTTTATCATAAGAAATTTACCAAGAAAGGAATGCCCTGTTCTTTTTTGTTGAAGAACTTGCTAGTTAAGAACTTCAACAGCAGAAGCTGCTTTTCGATTTTGATATTATTGATAACAAACCTCCAGCCATCATTCTTAGGTGAACAAACCATGAAATTTAGCAGTAGATTTTTTATGCAAACAAACAATGTTACATGCTGTTACAAGCACTTGGGAATCGGACCTCCTTATACAAACCACAATATACAGTACAATTTCCTCATATAGATGATTTCAAACATGTATGCCACAGTAAATGCATGTAACTGACAATACCGTGCTAACTGGCAAATGGAAGACATATACTGTACATCTGAAACAAGAGAACTCACTGAACCCATCATTGGTCAGTGTACCGAATTCTGATGTAGTCCTCGAATCCAAGATGAGAATCACACTCCACAAATCAAGAGACACTGATCCCAGAATGGATATGATAAATGTCATCAATAAAAGATACACAGGCACATCAGTAAAATAATTTGCCACCCGTAATACACAGGTACTGCTTACTACTGTACATTTGACTGCCTATCTGTGTATGTTTGCAGACTACACATGTCACTGTCAGTAGCTTAATGTTGACAAAACATGATGCAGCCTGCCTGCTCCTTTCTCACAACTGGGCACAAGCAAGCAAGCTAGATAGAGTAGCCAAGACGATACAGTCCACCAAATCCAAGCTCAGTTACGAACTGAACAAATGTACTGAAGAATGTTCAAGACAATTCCAAGCTGGAGTTGGGTTCTCTCTTCTCTTTGTTCCTTTCCTGGAAGGCTGCGACACTCACATCCTCACTGCTGCGACTCCACACCAAACTTCTCTTCTGAAAGGAAACAAACAACAAACTCTCTGCCGATCTTCGTTTCAATCCAATGCCATAACTGACTTGTTACGTCAGTCAGTGCAACCGCATCAGAACAGTTGCAGAGAAACAAATGCAAACAATCTGAACATGGAAATGAGCTACAAAAATGGAACCTCTCTGCCGATCTTCGTTTCAATCCAATGCCATAACTGACTTGTTACGTCAGTCAGTGCAACCGCATCAGAACAGTTGCAGAGAAACAAATGCAAACAATCTGAACATGGAAATGAGCTACAAAAATGGAACTTTATTTCCAGAGGCGAGTTAGCTACAAGCAAGGAACCAGTTTCATTCTTGATCACAACGACATACTGACACCACATAAAGGAACATAAGAACACCTGAACTTCCAAAGAATTCTTGACTCAACAGCATACTGAACCTATGGATGGCGAAAACAGGAAACGACATGCCCACACGTGTCTAGAATGGATTCAGAGGACCGGTCAGGAGCCGAGTTCGATGTGCACCCGATGGCGACGAGGAAGACAGTGGCGAAGCAGACGAAGATGATGGCATGGACGATTATGGACACGGCGCTGGTGTGGGAGTTGTCAAACTCGACAACCCGGCACTTGCCAGGGATCTGGACGAGGAGGCTTGGCGAGAGCAGGATGAACAACACCAGCGGAATGAACACCCCCGGCCCAGTCCTGTATATTCTCCCCTCCTTATTCTCAGATAGAAGTATGCTCACTGCCTCTGTATATAGCTTGCTGGGTAGCCAGCCTCTCTCATTATGCAGTGCTATATGGTGGCCATATATCATGCAAGTAGAGGTATATGAGGAGAGGTTGCAGCTGAGCTATCGTTCATGTTTCACATGCCATTCCAGGAAGAAATGTGATGATCCCTTTATCAACACCAGGCAAGGACAGTTAAGTTTCTCATGTAGGCTTCAGAGAGGTAGGTCAGCTAGGTTAACCATTATTGGTTGGTGACCACCTAAACTAACTAAGTTGGCACTTCAAAGCCAAACTAATGGACTGTATAAGAGGGTGACACCTAAATAGACACATGTCCTACATGAATAGTACTCACTTTACTGACCACACAAACATGATTCCTGATAAACAGCAAGCAGAAGGATTTATGAAGCACTAGATTCTAATAACTCCAAGAACTCTCGGTTGTCCGTTGTCTCCCATAGATCACTCTACAAACTAATAAACGGTCATCACACAAGCATGACAGACCTCACGATAGTATACAATATGATGGGCTAGTTGACGCCAGGAAGGTGGGTTTGAACTAGGCATCTTTACACCAGTTAAGAAACCAATGACTAATGAAAAGAAGTAAACATAGTAGCACAACCAGCCCTGGCAAACCATAACAAGCAACACTAATAAACCATCACCCTTAGCATCTAAGAGTAGCCATTGAAGGTGGAATTCACAATAATATGCTACATGGTAATACAGGTGATCCGTCACTAGAGTTTATCTTTTGCTGAAGGGCAAAGATGTGTACAATCAATAGGCAACAATCATACACATCAAACAAGCAGCCTTAAAGCACAAAGCGAGAACATCAAACATCAAAATTCCCCTCCACCCTTCTAAGTAGCCAGAACATAAAAAATCACAATGCACATACACAGTATTAGTAATGTTTTATAGATTGGTTCTCTAAATTGATTTCAGTTAATATCCACGGATCATAATCTGAGCAATCATCACATCATAAAGATACATATCACAATTTCCAAGCAGACATCACTAATTAACAAGTCACAGATATCGGCAGCATAATCAATCAATTTACTTAAGTTGCATCAAATTCAACTGAGCGTCAAAACGACAACATACTTTGGCGAAGCACAAGCTACAGGATCGATTCACAAATCCTCGATTCTACAGGCACCACTCTGCTCACGGGGACGACTTGGTGCTGATGCCGTATCTCTCCTGGAGCTTGGTGATCTCCTCCTCCTTCTTCTTGATGTCCATCTTCTTGCCCATCTTGTTGGGCTGGGAGTAGAGCACGATGAGGTAGCGGTTGGCAACGTTGAAGCCCGAGAGGTGGTCGACGGCGTTCTTGGCGTCGTAGATGTCCTCGTAGACGACGTAGGCGGTGCCGCGCGTGTCCTTGCCGTTGCCCAGCCGGATCTGCCGGATGGCGCCGTACTTGCCGAAGATGTCGTACATCTCCTCGCTCGAGATGTTGAACGGCAGGTTCCGCACGAAGATTGCCCGGTTCACCTCCGGGGGCAGCCGCGCGTTCCCCTTCCGCAGGCTCGCCGCCGCCATCGCCGCCGCCGCCTAGGGTTTGGTTTCGGTGTTTCGCGTAATCGATTTGGGGACGATATGCTTCCTGCCTAGCCGGCCTCTCCACCCGTGAACTTATCAGGGAGATAGTTACCGACCTGCCACGGGATCGGATGGCCACTGCCGTGTGGCCCCTGGACTGGTCGACGGGACCACCTGGCAGTGTGAAGGTATGAGGCGAGGGTCTCGAACGTTGGAATCTTCTGGCACGAATCTTGGCGCATACTACTAGCTCGCCTCCGTCTTCCTTGCGGTTCGACTGCGCGCCGCCGGCCTCCCTCGACTCGAACTCGAAGCTTCTTCCGGTCGGCTCCCGAACCTTCCGGAAGCTTCCGCCCCCGAGCAGCATGGCATCGGCCATCTCCGCGGGGCCAACACCGCCGTCCGCGACGGTGTCGTCGGTGGAGTGGCACCAGCGGCCGCCGAACCCGAAGAACCCGGTGGTGTTCTTCGACGTGACCATCGGGTCCATCCCCGCCGGCCGCATCAAGATGGAGCTCTTCGCCGACATCGTCCCCAAGACCGCCGAGAACTTCCGGTACTACTGCCCTCGCTGCACCACGCTTAAACCCTAGGTTCCGCTTAATCGCTTCTGCTGCTCCGGCGTTCGTTTTCTGACGGATCTCTGCTTCGTTTTGTGTTGTTGGTCGCAGGCAGTTCTGCACTGGCGAGCACAGGTGGGCATTCCCGGCGATTCGTTTACTGTTATTGCAGATAGGCTTACTTCTGAGGCTAATTGTGCTGCTCTGAATTCCCTTCCCGCTTGAAACATTTAGATTCCTTGCATGAGTTTGTTGTAGCGCGGTGCTTAAGTTTGTGTTAGTATATGTCGTGGGTAGCTTTGTTATTTTAGCTGGAGACTAGTTTGCCTGCAAAGGAATTGGAAGAAGGAACAATTGCTAATTTGACCTCTGCTTTTTATTATGAGTGGTGAGCAAATTTAGCTTGCAGAGTGCAAACACTAGCTGGGAATTTGCACTTGAATATTTTGTGATACTTTGCTCTGTGCTTTTATTCTTCTGGTGCCATAGTGGTCTGATGTTTTGTTCAATTGATGTCGATTGCTGGGTCAGTGAAAGGGCGTGCTGTACTATAATGTCCAGAAGGGTGAGTTGGACACGTAACTTTGGGTAGAATGCATTTTCCTTTTGCACAGTAGTTTTTTGAATGTGTAATTACATTAAAACTTAGGAGATCTATAATCGTGAGTCATGACTTTGGAAACTTGGTCTAAGTAGCTTTTCTTAGTGGGTGGTGGTTGTTATTTGTTTCATTCAGGATGCTATGTAAATAAAACATAACTAGCAACTTCAACTGTGCAAATAGGGATGGTTGCACTAGTGGTACTATATGGTGTATTGTTATGCTTAGTTTCAACATGCTGGTTTTGCAGGAAGTCAGGTATGCCTCAGGGGTATAAGGGTTGTCAGTTTCATCGAGTGATCAAAGATTTCATGATTCAGGGAGGTGACTTCATGAAGGTTCGTGACATGCTACTAGCTCTGGCCATCAAAAAAAAAAAGTTAACAGTCTTTTAGCTAATGCTGTTTTGGACTGTGGCATTTACGTACATTGATAGTACTACTGAACTTCAGTTATTGTTTATTCGAGCCTCTATGCAGTATGGTATTTACTTCCGAGTCACCAACTGTTCTTGAGGAATCCCTGCTTAGAACTGAATGGTTTATTTGGTATAAATTAAAGTTCCTTCATGTCCTGTAGGGTGATGGCAGTGGATGCATGTCCATCTATGGTACCAAATTTGATGATGAAAATTTCATTGCGAAGCATACTGGGCCTGGCTTGCTCTCCATGGTATTCCCTCTCTCCACCTTTTTTTTCTGAATTGAAACTGTTGCCAGGAGTTGTTACTTTCCCAATTAATGTTAATTTGCTTGAGATCTATTGCATTCGCATAAAGCTTTCTATCACTCCCTTTATTTTGTATCATTTCGCGTTTTATTGGTTCTCTTCTATCTATGTTCCTTCTTTGTGCGACTTATAAATGGTGTACTTAATTATGGAGATACTGTGCACAATATGAAGCGAAACGTCTAAATTTGGTATTTTTAGGTGTTGTAACGTGTATGTTATTACAATTCACTTTCAACATTTATAATAGGCTAGGTTTTGTTAGATGCACAGCAAACCAGAGGGTGTCATCTCATGGTAAGGCATTTTTTAAGTCATGGAAATGATGATTTGTTCCAAATCACTATGATGGAAGTGTTGATTTATTTACCCTCATGGGTTCCTTTTCACATGGGTTCTTTAGAAAATCGCATCCACCATGGGTCTGTTATTTAGCTCTAGAAGACTAGAACAGTTGTGTTTCAGTATAACTGACTACTAGTGATTTTGTCTTCATTTCTTAGCAGACAATGACAGGGACTTTTCATTATTATGTTCGAGGCATATATATTTTAAGTTGCATCTTCTAGATCTAAACTGCCGTCCTTACCCCTTTTTTTCAGGCCAACAGTGGAGCAAACTCTAATGGATCTCAGGTACTTTCATCTTTGTAACGATTTACTTCTTTCCCCTCCAGCATGACTGTTTATATGGGTTCTGTAGCAATTCGTTGCAATCATATTGCGGTGTTGTTCTTATCTGTTCATAATAAATCATTTTTCTACCATGTGCTTGCAGTTCTTCTTGACCTGTGCAAAGTGTGAATGGCTGGACAACAAACACGTGGTTTTTGGGGTAAGAGTTCTCAATATTAATGCTGTATACTTTGCCCCAACATTTGTGCACGATATATGCTGTACCTTATTTGATCGGTTGCAATTTAAAAGTAAGTGTTATGTGCATACTAATAGGCGGAGGCAAATACAAAGGTGTGCGAGTAAATGCACCCTCATGTGCTAGACTTTTAAGATTTTCTTTCGCCTTCAGATGGTAGCACTACGTGAGATGAATTAACACCTTCCATTGTCATTTCAGAGGGTGCTAGGAGATGGTCTGCTCGTTCTGCGCAAGATTGAAAACGTAGCAACTGGACCAAACAACCGACCCAAGCTTGCATGCGTTATCAGCGAGTGTGGTGAGATGTAGCTTGCTTCTCGACCACTGTGCCGCATCGATTACTGGAGTCCGAGAAACAATATAAACACGAGAGGACTTGATGTAGGGGTTCACTTGTTGTAAGCATGCGAAATAGTCTCCGCAAGACCTGCCTGCACATGCCAGCCTATGCTGCATTGCCTGATTTTCAATGCTGTAATGTCTTCCAACAACATATATGCTGTCGAAAAATATTAGAAGCAGGAGATTGATGTCAATGCAGTGGCCTTTCTGGGTCTACGTTTTGATGACTGTACTGAGTTTTGGTTTGGTGAATATGGATCTCTGATTCTGTCATTTATACTCGCTCTGCTGAATCTGAGATTCTACCCGCTGCATACAGTTTTGCTCTCCGTTTTTTCGCTGCTCGTCGCTTCAAAATTGTTGGTCAACATTGATTCTCCTGATTCTATCATTTCTATATTGTTTGAAATAATCAGCTGTCTCACTACTTGACAACAAGTAATGCGTCGTGCTCGCAGTGCTTCAGGATGAACAGACAACATCGGGCAACGGATCTGTTCTTACAATGTACTGTAGCAAAGAATATGTCTGATACAAGGAAGAATATAAAGAAACATAGTACTATATATAAAAGTTGGAAGGATTCACTCTCCCTCACGCTGTCTACGTCACCCATTTTTTTCTGGCCATCCGATCGTCGCGACGGACGTCCCAGATGCGTCCACGTCGTCCCCCCAAACGCGCATCACTGTAGCACTCGACTTTTAGCCAATCACCGCGTGACACGTCGACCGGTCATCAGCCGGTCGTCTCGGTTCCAGCCGGTCACCGCAGCATTTTGCAGAAAACACCTCCCACCTCCGAAAATTGTTCCGCAACCCACAGATTCCCGCTACGGAGGACTTACCTGCCATTTTAGTAAACAGCAGGGTCCTTACTGCAAAAACGTGCACACAATCCCCCTCCCTCCTCTCTCCCGCGCCGGCCCCGAGCTCGCCGCCGCCGCCGACGCGCTCCACCGCCGCACCGCTCCTCCCCCCACGAATCCAACCACGCAGTGATCTCCGCCGTCGCCTCCTCTCCCTCCTCGCCGAGGATCGCCTGCCGGGACGTCACGCGCGCGGCGGAATCGCCCTCGCCGTGCTCACCGTCCGCCGCCACCGCTCTGCTCCCCTCCACCTCCTCTGGCGAGTCCGCGCGATACCAGGCCCGCGCGCGTGCTCGCGTGCTCGAGCGCGAGATCGCGGCCGCCGCCGTCGAGTGACGCCACATGGTGACGTCACCGCGGGCCCGCGCTGTCAGTTTTTTTACATTTTCACAAACGATTTTCTAAATTTAAAAAGAAAACCTGACGTGTGGGTCCTACCTATCATAAATTTCACAAAACAAAATGTTGAACTTGTAAAATCCATAACTTTTAATCCGTTATTCAGGAAAATGCAAATAATATATCAAAAAAATTCAAATTTAACAAATTTTCAAACTCTTCACACAAAAATTGCACCAAAAATACATTGCGCACAAAATAATGCAAAATAATAAATCAAAATTTCCCGAATTTAACAAATTCTCAGCCTTCCCACACAAAAATTGCAACAAAAATCCATTGTGCACATTTCACAATTTAAGAAAATTTTAAATTTAAGATATTTTCAAACTTTTCACAAGAACTAATAAATGTCCATTTTGTTTAAAATTTGTTAGATTAGTTTCCCAGATAATTTTTCTATTTTCTCGCTTAAAAAAAACAAATTCCAGACGGATTTCAAAATTTTCGATCACAACGGGCACAACATGTCACCGCGCTAAATTTTCCAACAATATTATCCATTGTAAATTCAAAAAAAAAAAAACCCGATCTCATCCGCGATAATTTCCAGACGATAATATTTAACCAAATCAGACAAATTAACGTGAAGGTTATTCTTTTTTAAAACATTTTTAGAAAATGTTAGATTCCTGACAGGTGGGACCATTTTACTTAAACAATTTCCATAAAATAAAAAGTGTTCAAAAATCAATAATTTTGAATCTATCCATCGGAAAAATATGAATCCAAACGATCAGAAAAATAAATGCTAGCTATTTATGGCAAAAAACAATCATGTTTTAATATTCCAATTTGGTAAATATTTCGAAAAAAATTCCAAATGCACTTCCTCTAATTATATGAAGGTAAATTTATTAAATGCTCAAATAATGCATTTCCTCTAATTACGGACTCAAATTGAACATTTCAATTTGGTAATTATTTGGATGCAATCTAAATGAACTGACTCTAATTATGGAACTCAATTCAATAAATGTGCATTTCCACTCATTATGGACATAAATTAAATATTAATGGAAAAAAGAATTTTAACATTTCAATTCGTTAGATATTTGGAGATACTCCACACGACAAATTCTATCGAATTTCAACATTTCGAATCCCGACGGGTGCGGCGTATCGCCGCGCCATGTTGCCTAGTATCCATCTAGGACTCGTGATTCTCAACATGCGGACGTAATGCGAGTGGAGTGCACGATCAAACTCGAAATAAGATATCACAACAAAAGAAGTGCCCACGAACAAAACGATATCTTCAGAAGTGATCTCCTCGTCACCATGTCACACCCTGGTCAAACCGCACGAACTAATCATCACTAGCAGATCGCAAGCATGTCGCCTGTACCACTACACTCGTTGCCCGTTCGTGCGTCGGTCGGGGTAATGCCACCACGTCGTGCTCCGGCAGACGAGCATGCCGTCACGTCGCGCTCCGGACGGGTTTAACCCTCCAGGAAGAAGAAACTCGGTTGAACTTGCCTGACACTTCGTCTAGTCTTGCCGTCCGTCTTCTTGCCGGGCGCGCTGCGGCTCGCCACCAAGCCATGCCGCGCACGACGCCGTCGAGCCCGCTGTCCCGCGCGACGCCGCCGCGCTCCCCGACGGCGGGCACGCCGACCCGCCTGGCCGTCGCACCGGCGTCCCCGTCCACCCCGCAGTGCGCCATCCCCGCGTCGCCGCGCACGCCTCCGAGCAGGGCAGCCGCCGCGAGCGCGTCGACACCGCCGCCGACCACGCCCCGCACGCCGCGGCCGGAAATAACACTCCGGGAGCCCTCCGACAAGCGCGCGCCCGCAGCCGACGCCATCCGGAAGCCTTCGTCGCGGGCGCTCCGGGCCATCCGCTCGCTGCTCCGGTCCTTCCCCATCCTCGCCCCCGCCGCGTGCCGCCCCGCCTCGGCCCTCCCGCGGCGCCACAACGGCGGCAACAAGCCGCACGACGGCGGCGCGCGCGTCACCGGCACGTTCTACGGCCACCGCCGCGCGCGGATCGCGCTCGCCGTGCAGGAGCGGCCCGGGAGCCTCCCCACGCTCGTGCTCGAGCTCGGCGTGCCCACGGGGAAGCTCATGCAGGAGATCTCCGCCGGCGGCCACGTGCGTATCGCGCTCGAGTGCGAGAAGAAGTCCAAGAAGTCTCCGGACGGCGGCGACAACGGGGGCGGGAGTGCCGTGAGCCTGCTGGAGGAGGCGATGTGGACGGCTTACGTGAACGGCCGGCGCGTCGGGTACGCGGTCAGGCGGGAGGCCACGGACGGCGACCTCGCGGTGATGCAGCTGCTCAGCACCGTGTCGGCCGGCGCCGGCGTGCTGCCGGGGGACGTGGTGGACGACGAGCCGCCCGCGGCCGGCGCGGCGGAGGCTGACGGCGAGGTGGCGTACATGCGCGCCGGCTTCGACAGGGTGACAGGGAGCAAGGACTCGGAATCGTTTTACATGGTCAGCCCGGACGGGACGGCGGCGCCGGCGCTGCCGGTGGGACGGAGCTGAGCATTTTCTTTGTCAGGGTGTAGGGAGAGACCGCGCGCGCGCATCACCGGCGGTGGGACGGCACGCCAGTTCTGCTGTAGTGCTATACATTAGTCGCTGTTGGGTACCCCCTTGCTGTAACAAGTGTGCGTGTAACCGGATACACGTATTTGTACGTGTTGGTGAGTTCTCAATCAATCTCAAGGTTTACATATAGGAATCATGTTACAAATTTCACGGGAGATTTCTCTGTGATCACAGTTTGTAATTGATGTCAAATATTGTTTCATTAGTTGATGCTGAGTTGTGTGCTTATTGCCGTAAATAGTTTTCGCAACAAGGCAGGAATAAGAAAAGCTAGGGATAGCAACCACTTGAATCCTGTGAAATTGAGTTTTCGCTGAAATTCGTTAATTAATTGGTAAAAAGCAAAATCTTTTCAAATGATCTTTGTTTGGGGGTCAAAATATTTCAAGAGACTTGGGTGGGTGTAATAATTTTTTATAAAACTGTAACACAGAGTAATTTGTAGAGAAGACATATGTAACTCAGTTATATAAATCATACAACCTACATACGAAAAATCCTACTCTCTATGTTTTTGTATATAAGGCCACTATCAAATATACGTTTTTGTTTGTATATAAGGCCACTATCTCTTTCCAAAATGAATTGATTGGATTTCTATCTTGTACAGTGGTGCTAATTAATCCAAACATTGCATGCAACCATATATAAAATAGATAAAGAGCCACTACATGCACCAAATTTAATTAGCCCGGAACAAGAGAGACTTTTCACACAACTAGACATGCTATTTATTTGTTGGATTTGTTTTTTTGGTATTTGTACCTCTTACTCCTCCGTTTCTATTTACTTCGCGTTCTGGTTTTTTCAAAGTCAAAGTTTTCAAACTTTGACCAAGTATATACGAAAAAATATCAACATCTATAATATTAAATATTTATATTATAAAAATATATCTTATAAATATTCTAATAATGGTAAATTTTTGTCCTAATATATATTTGATCAAACTTCACAAAGTTTGACTTTCACTAAACCCAGAACGCAAAGTAATTATAAATGGAGTGAGTATAAAGCAAAAGCCTACTAGACGGACATTTAAATTGTCTATCTCAACATACTCCCGGAAGTACCTAACCACATTATCAACTAACAACAGTCATCCGATTTCCCCGGAAATGCCTTGCGTACGACGTTCTACGTCCGTACGTACGACTAGAAAATACGACGGACGCCTAAGGGCATCGCGCCTGTTCGGAAATCTGACGGACAACGTTGGTGTCATACGCACGTCGGACATAAACTGTCGTACGTGTAGCATCACTCTCCGATTTCCATCTCTAACCGTCCATCCTTTTGTCTGATGGTCACGATGCCCACCCAAATCAAGCAATCGCTGTCCGTACTGGCTCATGTCGAAAAAGCAAAAAGAAAAGAAAAAAACTCTACAACACCCTTACTCTCACCATTCAGTTAGTAATAGATGAGAACCGACTCATCCTTTCACCTTCCCACTACAAATCTTTCACCCTTAACTTTCCGCTGCCTTCTCATTCATCGACCTGGCCGTCCAGCTCCGGGAGAATCCCCACCTCAGCCGCATGGCCACATAGTACATCCATGGCAGTGGTGTGCTTAATGCAGCGGTAGTATGTGCTGTAATTGGTGTGAATTGCCCTCCGTTTGGGTGGTGTTGTATGGATCTGCGTTCTTCAGCTCATCTTTTTCCTTGCATCTGGCAACCAGTGCGAATTCGTGCCATCTGATCTATCATAACAACACAAGAAAAACAAACCAGGTTCTGCCCCTTACATCCGCTTGATATTGTGCCCTATGTTTCTTGATAATTCATTTCCCGCTATTATCCTTTTGTGGATATGTGTTAGCTTGACTCTGTAGTACAGTACCCACTCTTGTGAGGAGAGCCAGCGCTAAATGTCCCCAAGCCCAACAATGAAGTAGGCATATTCGCCTGGTAGCATTTTCATTTTCCATCTCATGTAAATTATAAAAAACAATTCTTTTATGGATCATTCTGCTCTGTTTTCTTCCACAGGTTTACACCGAGGAACTAAAACGGTATGCCCACCATTCAAAAAAGGTCGCAAATTATGTATCAGGGGCGTATTCTTCCATGCATGCTTTATTCCACATTTTGCCAATATGTGTGTTACATATTCATTTCATACATCCTGTACTTTAAATTTGCCTGCCCACGTTATAGTTAGCAGTGTGTTACTGGTACTATGGTCTCACCTTGTGCTTGATTCCTAGGTGGATGAGTAACCAATGTGTCAAGCAGATAAGAGTAAATGCTTGATTCCAAAGTGGATGAAGTTGAGAGCAAAGTTTGTACTTCTGACATGGTCCGGTTGTCTTCTGTTAATCCGTAGTCATGAACTGGCGAGGACACAAATAAGGAACACAAGTATTATGGTATCTACGTCATTTTAAGCGCCTATTTTCTGTATTTTCCTTCCATGCCCGCGAAAACATCTATTAATCATACTCTAATAATCTTCTGTATTTGTAGTTCAATAGCAGTCCTGGAGGTACAAAATTTAATTTGTAGCCAAGACATTTGAGTTGTGCAATCTCTTACCATTTTGCACTTTTTCTTGCCATTGACAGGTCGTAAACTAGTATTTAATTGAATTTGAGTTATCGCAAGCAAAAAATATATATGTCTATCATATTTCATACAAAGTTTCCATTGTGGAGGTGTTCTTCAGATTGCCTAAGGTACAAATTTATTTCTTTAACATCTCTTGAATATATAGTAGCATCTGGTTAGGGCTCTGTTGTCTTTGTCCTCATGCTGCACTTTCTGCTTCCTACTCCTCGGTTAATTTCTTCGATTATAATCAGATCAATTTATAATGAATTTATATGCCCGGCCATTTTCTGTATCATTCCTTATTGTTTGTATGACCACTTAATAGTCTGGGGGGCAAATCATCTGATACGATCAAATCTGCTAATACGAGTGATACTTTTGGATTTATTTTCCATCAAGAATGATATGTGCAAATCATGTCTGAAATTCCCGCCACAACGCGTGTTTTTTTTATCTAGTATCAGAAAAGTGAGATAGTGGCCTTGTATATAAAAACAGCGCGATTATGAAAAATCTTGTGTGAAAAATATTGCCATTCATTCTCCTTCAGCCTAGGCCCTAGAGTGTCCAATTTGTCGAGGACGTCAGATTTTTGGATAACAAGCATAAGGAAACATCTAACATTAATCTAAAATACCAATAGTATAAGAACAAATTTTGTTGTGCTTAGAATATTTTTGAACTGTCCCTTCTAGCTCGTAAAAAGGGGAGAAGGCATTCGCCAATGAAAGTTCCATGGAAACATAAAGGTATCTATAAACATTTTCTTTCACGAAAACAAGTCAAAGAACATTGCACATTTATAATTTTGGTTAATACATACCCATTAAGGATTGTATGATCTTTTTAGATGCTTTTCACCAGAATGAACAAACCAAACAAAAACAAAAGAAAATCTCTACTAATTACTAGTTGGATGCCCGTGCGTTTCTACGGCTAATCAAACTTTGTTCCTCATCACACATTTGAAGGTAAAAATACGTGTGTATATATAGAAAATATAGGTATATAGGATTCCCAAAACTTAAGATCCTACTTTTCTCTAAATGTATTTTGGTAAAAGCTAATTTAATGCTGTATACATAGAAAGCAAGGGGCCAACTACTTATTTTTCATTACCTGAGATCTACTCTTAGACGATCCAAAAGTAAAACGTCACACTGTTATAACCAAGATACATTATTTGAAAAAAATATAGCTCAGAAGATTCCAAGAGAAATATCAGCAAAATCAAATTTCACTAAATTGCTAGCTAAATACCCCAGTGGGTTTTTACAGAACAGTTAGCATATGGACGATCAATAAATGTTGGTCAGAGAGTCACAAAGTATACTTCCCAAATTCGCACGCAACGCGTGATTTTTGTGTTATTTTGCTTCTAAAATATTTAGGCGAGTCGATAGTGCGTATAATATTCGTATCTTAATCTTTAAGTAAAAACATGGAGTTAAAAAGCTCATAGTACTATTGATACAACTAATACAAATCAGTTCAACTAAAAACTTTTGCTGTATAGATTTTTTTATGCACATTAGTTTCTCCAATAAATATAATAAACCAATTTAACTGAAGAAAATTTGAAGCGCTCTGCTATTTATAGGAAGCGGCTTACATTGCTGAATCTCTTACCAATTCTATCTCTATATAGTTAAGAGGACAACCCTATTGACAAGGCATTATCTGACCACTCCCACTCTAACCTTGACAACCGACAATGCTTTGTACTCCCTCCGTTCCAATTTAATTGACTTGCTATTCACCACATGTGAATATATCTATACATGTAACATGTCTAGATACATCTATATTTGGTGGATAGCAAGTCAATTAAAATGGAACGGAGAGAGTAGCTTGCAAGAAACCTGCATACGACCTACAAAAACATGACAAAACAATACAATTTAGTTGTGCTAATCCTTTGTAAAGAGATCATTAATCAATAGAGACGATGGCTCCGTGCCTAATATAAAGCTAAAGTGGCTACAAACTTGAGAAGACGGAAAACAAAAATGAAATGAACTCTGGCATATAAGATGATGAAAGAGGAAGAGAAATCAACTGCTATGATACATGCAGCCTGCCCAGTTTGGCCTCTCATGCATATATTGGGTCTAGGAGACCGAAGAGCTCCTTGACTGCCCTGGTTGCCTTCAGTCCTGCACTGGCACTGATGAGATTAGTTGAGCCAAGCATGTACATATATGGGGGGGGGGGCACTTGTTTGGATTGGATTACCTCGGATTGCTTCCTCGTGGACTTTGTGCTCAATCTCCTAAAATCTAGTGAAATCTCGCCTTGAACTTGTTGATCTTGGTGAAGATGCCCAGCGACTCCTCGGCATTCACCTTTGAGATACGTACACGGACAGTTGAAGTTAAATCAATCATGGTCGGCATAAAGAAATATGAGAATAGTAGTTAGTACTCCATCTAAATTGATCACGGTAGATAGTACTTCTAGGTGAAGATTGTACCAGATGTAATCGACAGCGTAGGTGAAGATAGCGTGAGCGACGTTGTCGGGTGTCGGCCTACTGGGTGAAAACGCTGCTGCGCCATGGATGAACTTGGTGCCGGTCGAAGGTCCAGCCGACGTGTAGTGGTTGTTTGGATCCGGAGAATTAGAGTCGGGTTTTCATAAAACCGGTTTTAGGAGGATTTTTAGGAAAACAGGTTTTAGTTAGTTTTTCTGTTACAGTGAGTTTGTGTAATTCTTTGTTTGGATGAGAAATCGGTAAAATACGTTTTGACAACACAATGTTTGGTGAAGTGTATCTTAAAACAATACGTTGAAGTCACGGGCTAATAGGCGTCCCCCTCGACGAGAGTTGGGACGAGCACTGCGACGAACGTTGCTCAACTACTGATGCCGGACAAGTGAAGACAGCAAGGTGATGAGTGCCCTACTGCTGCTGCTCCCGTTGGGGTCGAGATTATGACCGGCGACGCCGGACGCAGCACTTCACCGCCGTACATCAGCTCTCCGGAAGGAGGAGACGAAGTACAGTGTCGAGATTAGACAGTTGAACGCTGGGCGAATAGCTCCTGTGCGACGTCGTTGAGGGCAATTGTCCAGCATGCGACGACGTTGGCTGAAATAGCCCTGGTGCGACGTCTTTTAGCGTGGGAATAGCTCAGACAGGACTAACTGATAAAACGGCTGTCTGGCTCTTAACGGAGGCTGACATTAGGTTAGGACTTGGCTGGTTATGTGCTCCGACTGGTGGGATCCACTCAGTTGCCACGACACCGCACGGACCAACCCCACTCCCGCTCGATCCCCCTTGCTCGACGGCGGCGCCCCCTTGTCCGGCGGCAACGATTTCTTCTCGCCAGCTGTGGAGCGCCTTCTCGGCGGCGGCGCAGCTTTCTCTGGTGAGTAATTTCGCAGCCCTAGTCTCGTTCCCCTCAATTTTGGATGCGTCTGTGGCCTATATCTGTTTCCCGGCGTTTCCCGGCCGATTTGAAATCAGAGAAGCGTGGAGAGGTGCGCGTGGATTGAATGAGATGGAGCCCGGAGAGAGTTCAAATCGGTAATGCGCACCCTCTTCTAGCTTATTTGAAATTGATTTGGTTTTCGTCCCCTGCACCCCTAGCTGACTGCCGCTTCCCGCCCGCCATTGACAGGGGAGATTCTGCGCCTAGCTTCGAATTTACAGTTGAATTCTTTCCTTCTAAGGCCAAGCTAGGTGATGGTAGCGTTCGAAACATTGAGAGAGACACGAGGATTATTTGGGAGGTCAAATGTACAGATATTGATCCCCAAGAACTTCAGAGCATGGAGGAGAAGGCAGTGAAGAATTTGGTGGAGAGAATTGGGGAGAGCGTTATTTGGGGTCCAGAACAAGAGGTATCACTGCTACGGTATGATGATTGCAAGAACGCTTATGTCCGAATTGAGGATGGAGAAGATATGGTTGATGAAATTGATCGACAAGAAGGTTGGACAAGCAAAAAAGCAACCTTTTGGGCAGAGCTCATTGATTTGAACCAAGATTCCAGGGTTGGTTATGTGCCATCAAAGATGGCTTCACAGATGGCAGATGCTGAGTGGGCTGCAGAGAAGCAGATGTTGTTGCCAATGCTCCCTGAACTGACAGTGATATGTGAAGACACGAGGGCTGATGCAGATGCAGAACAGGGGGGTACCCCAGAACAGGGATGCCATGATGCTAGGAAGGTTGTTGTTGATTGGAATGAAGTAGAATTAGCTGAACGCACAGATTTGGTCATTGAACCAATAGCTGACACTAAGATGGCCGAAATGTTTGGAATTCCAGTTGATGACAGAGATAAGGAGAAGGATGACTGTACTTTGCCTGCTGATGGTAACACAAATTCAGGCAATGAAGAAGTGGATGGAGAGTTGATGTTAGATGCTGCAGATGATGTAGATGATGCACATGCTGATGAGCTGGTGCATGTGTATGACAGAGAGAACCCTGTCATTGAGGTGGGGAAGATGTGGCCAAACATGGATGAGTTTAGGATGTGTTTCAAGACCTATGCAGTGAGACATGAGTTTGAGGCCAAGACTCTGTGGACTGATCGAAAGAAATTTTATGCTAGGTGCCAAGGTTTTGATGGAGGTGCCAAACCTTGCAAGTGGTACATATCTGCTAGACGACAACCTGATGGCCATACAATCAGGGTAAATCAAATTCCACATGAGCATACATGTATGAGCAGTTCACAGCAAGTTTCAAGGATGACATCACAGCTTTGGATTACACAAAAGATTACTCCTATTTTAGCCAAGACACCAAACACTACAGCAAAGAGACTTCAAGTTGACCTGGAAAAGATGTATCCCATTGTGCTGAAATATACCACAGTGTGGAAGGCAAAACAAAGGGCAATGAAAGCATTATATGGTGATTGGGCAAATACATTTAGGATGTTGTATAGTTTTAAAGCAGAGGTGGAGAAGAGGTCACCTGGCAGTGTGGTGGAGATAGATACTGAGGTCAAAGAGGATGGCAAGGTTTATTTCAGCAAATTTTTATGTGTTTAAAGCCTTGCATAGATGGATTTAAAGCAGGGTGTCGTCCATATTTGAGCATCGACTCATCTTTTTTGACTGGAAAATGGAATGGTCAGTTGGCAGCATGCAATGCTCTTGATGGACACAACTGGATGTTTCCTGTTGCCATTGGAATGTTTCAGTCAGAGACAGAGGCATCATGGACATGGTTCATGATGCAGTTGAAAAGAGCATAGGGTCAGTATCACCTTTGGCCATCCACACAGATGCATGTAAAGGGCTAGAAAATGCAGTGAAGTTTGTTTTCCCTCATGCTGAGCAGAGGGAGTGCTTTGGCCATATGTGGATGAATCTGATAAAAAAATTCAGAGGAGAAGAATTTGGGCGCATGTGGCCGGCATCAAGAGCCTACACCTCACAGACACATTCCTATCACCTTGGTAAGATAATGGCAGCATGTAGTGAGAATGATTTTGCTTCATGGTTGAACACCTATCATTCTCTGTTATGGTATAGGTCAGGTTTTAATACTGCAATCAAGTGCGATCATATCAACAACAACTTGGCAGAAAGTTTCAACAACAGGGTGAAGGAGTTGAAAGACTTGCCTGTGCATGACATGGTGGACCAAATCAGGATCATGATCATGCGCATGTGGGAATTGAGAAGAAGAATTGGTGAGATTTTGGAAGGGGATAAGCTTCCGGCAGTGGTGCAACAAGTGGTCAACAGGAGCAGAAAGCTTTCACATCTATCTGTTGAGAAATCTTCATTGTGGGGTGCTGAAGTTAGAGATACAAAGACTGGCAAGAGGCATGTTGTTGACACTGATTTGCATGAATGCACCTGCCTAGAGTGGCAACACACTGGGAAACCATGTGAGCATGCCATAATTTTTTTGGCATCTAAACCCAAGTTAAATATGCACCCATATTTGCATGATTATTACTCGGTGCAAAGATTCAAGGCTGCATATGCAACTCCAATTCCAGCACTGACAGACCAATCGCAGTGGCCTGAGGTGGAATTTGAATTTTCTATGTGTCCACCCCTCACTAAAAGGAAGGCTGGGAGGCCCAAACAGAGCAGATTCAAAGCTTGGTTTGAGAAAGGTGGGAGTAGTAAGAAAAAGAAAAAAGATAAAGATGAAAGCCAAAAAGGCCTAAAAAAGGTAACAAAAACAGATGCAAGTTGTGTGAGGAACTTGGGCATAGAATTGGTTCCCCACAATGCCGTTACACTCCGGAAAGGCCAAAGTATGTTAATTTTGTTGTTTGTGTGTTGTTTTTTATTTTGCTGCTTTTTTCAGTCTAACCAAGTGATATGATTTATTTTTCAGAAGGAAGCGTGCAGAAAAAGGCCCACCTCTTGTTGTTGAACAATGCTGGCCACAGAAAAAAGCAAGACTCAGTGGCAGTAGAAAGAAGAGAAGTTTCAGTTTCAGTGCACTCCTGGACCTTGCTGTGCAAGCTGAACCTGTCCTGGACCTTGCTGTGCAAGCTGAACCTGTCCTGGACCTGGCTGTGCAAGATGAACCTGTCCTGGACCTTGCTGTGGTGCAAACTGAACCAGATGTTGCTGATGTTGTCCAAAATGAACCTCTTGGCCGTGCTGTGGGTAGGCCTAGTGGTTTTGGTAAGAAAAGAAGGAGTATCAACAAGTTGCTTGCTGTACAAGTTGAGAAGGAGAAGAAACCGAGTGGTGCCCGTGGTAAGAAGAGGCAAAATAAATAGAATGATGTTGTACTAAACTTGATTTGTTGTACTATTGATTTGTTGTATTTGTTGTAATAACTATGAATAGTGTTGTTGTAATAATTTGCCACTTGGTCATTTGAACCAAAATTCGAACTTTTATGCCACTTGTGTTATGCTAAGCTTGGATGTTGCAATGATTTCAAACTATTATGCACTTTGTTTGATCTAAATGGTCATCAATCCGAGGCCTTTTGCTAACTCCTGAAAAATGTGTTTCAAATGAGCTCCAAAGGTAGGGTAAACGGCCCCATTTCTAAGCAAGTTTTTTTTCCACCTTGTCTAAATGAGCCAAATAAATTTCCTAGACATCTATTCTACCTATAAAGTGTCACTCCCAAGCTTGGATTTTCAATTTCATGTTTCAAACTTGTTTAAATGTTGGTCAAACTTGGGTTTGACCGAATTTGAAATAAGCATAAAATATTCACAAAAAACCAGTGCACATGTTCTTAGTTTGTCATGTACTACCAACTCCAATTGATAAACAAGGTCTAGATATAATTAAACAAAATATGCTTCAATGTGGTGTGAAATCTCAAATCTCAAACTATGAACTCTCATGTGTGAAATCCATACTACTCTGTACAACATTTCACATTTGAGTGAAGACATTTTCGTGCAAATGTATGTACACCATCTTTATATTTTTTTCTCGTTACTATATGACATAAGAAGACTATGTGCGCAGGTTTCTTAATTTTTTGATTTTTTTTAATTAATTATGCTCATTTGAAAGTGTTCGAGGTCTCTCACTTGATTTTAGGATTTTTCGTAAAAATGCATATAAACCATATTTATATTTTTTTCTAGTTACTATAGTACATTACAAAACCATGTGCGCAGGTTTCTTAATTTTTTGATTTTTTTTGAATTAGTTATGCTTAACCCTAGTTTAGTCAACCCTCACAAAACCCCGTTGACCGAGGCGAAACCCCGCATAACCCCGCTAACCCTAGCTCCTATTTTTGGCCGTTGGATAAGCCCTACGTTGGCCGTCCGATCAAGCCTTCTAGAAGGAAACCCGCAGACTCCCGCGTTTTGGCCGTTGGCCGTTGGATCGACGCCTTCTAGAAGGAATCTAGCACAGACGGTTGCGATCGGCTGAGCCATGGCGATCCACGAGACTCGCGTTCTGCACTCTGATTGGCTGGCCTATTTTCTAATGTTTTCTTTTTTCCAACACGCATAGGGTTCGGGGGTGGGCAGTTGGGCACTATGTGAGCACGAATTTGAGTCACTGGCTCGTGGTGCCCACCGTGTATTGGGTCCACATGTCATTCGCACAGTCTAGCCTTTCCATGCATGGTGGGCCGTCTTGGTGTGCGTTGTGCTACGCGCCCGTCTAGCCTCTCCATGCATGCGTGACCTAGTGGCAGCGATTCAGATGCATGCCTCCTTCCACGTCGCACCGCAGCAATTTCGGCCGCCGATTCAGACGCACGCCTCGCTGCCACTGAGCCGTCGCACCGCAGCAATTAAACGCGTCAGACTTTTGATTCAGACTCAAAAACCGAGCTCTCTTCAGACTTTGACCCGTCGCACCGCAGCAATTATACACGGGAGAGTAATCGCACGACGATACACATGCCAACCCTCTTCTCTCTATATACATCTCTCTTCCTCTCCCCTCTCCACACAAGCCACAGCCAGATCCATCTCCTCTCTTCTTCCTCTCCTCTCTCGAAGCACAAAGCCACACAAGCCAGCTGATGGAGTTCACCGGAGTCACGTACTGGCCGCCGCGCACGTACCCGGAGGAACTCTACCCCCCGGCGTGTTCGTGGAGAACAGACTCCGCGTGTGGGTGATCTCGAGGTGGAGGTCCCAGTTCGAGCTCGCCCGCGTTTTCCTCGCCTCCGGCTATCGCCACCTCAACCGCCCAACGGGCATGCGGCCCATGTTTAGCCTCGACGAAACCCGTGACAATCTCGGCAACGTCGTGATGCTCACGGCCACCTTCGCCAACTCGTTGGACGCCCGCTTCCTCCTCGGGACCGTCTGGTGGTGCGGCTGTGAGTTCATCGCATTCACGATGTACAACATGTACACCAACTACGATGCGGCCTTCCCCACCCCCCTCCATGTGCACAGGCTCCCCTACAACATCAACGACGAGGAGTGAGCAAGAAGGGGCGCCCTAGCAAGATGGGTACCCGGTGAAGCTAGCTAGCCCGGAGTGAAGATGCTGCTGCAGCCCCGTTTACTTTCCATTGTCATGTCGTGTCGTGTCGTGTCTCCATCTAGTTTCTATTTATTAGTAATGAGTTATAGAGTGTGTTTTCATGAGTTGTAAGGGTGCTACTTTATGTAAGGGTGCTACTATATGTTTCGATGTATTGTTCGTGCTAATATATCTATGTTTCGTTCAAGTAATATTGCATTCGAAGAAGTACATAACAACAACAAATAATAAAGACAAATAATATTATGTGCATTCTAAGAAGTATGGGTACGCAACAAGTATATAAAAGGGGCCCATAATAAAGACACGCTACGACAAGTATATTAGAAATTTATTTGTAATGTAAATATAAGTAAAACATGTTTCTAAGAAATTTATTTTCCGAAGCAACATTTTATTTTAGTGGTTTTAGTTGAAACATTTTTAGCTAAACATGGGTGCCTCTATGCTATATAAAAAACCGTATAAAAAAAGGGACGCGGGTGGGCTGCTTTTCTAGTTGGGCCTGATTACTTTCTCACGGCCCAACATCTATTCGGCAGCCTAGAACATTTTTTTTCTCGAAACTGAACTTTGGTCACTCTGTTAACTTAGGCCACCCGTTAACTGAAGAACAAAAATTGCGTAACGAACAGACGAACTTTCCAAATTCCGCGTTCAGTTCGTACTCCGCAGGCAGTGCAGCATTGGCCGCATTCCTCGCAGCCGGCACGGGCACTGCTCTGTCCACTCCCGAACAGCACGGCCCAACCAACTAAGGCCCAAACGCCTCACCACGGCCCAATAACACGGCCCAACGCCACGCCTTCTTATCCACCCACTTGCTCGCCGCCGGCGACCAATCCACCTCCAGCTGCAGATCAGCACCGCGTAGCCACAATGTTTAGGAGGGGGGGGGGGGGTTCAAACGCGGGCCTGGTGGCCATTCCGGTGGCGGTAACCGCTCCGACGAGGAGCAGAAGGAGCGGCCGGAGCCGGAGCCGAAGCCGGAGCCTGAGCCGGACGATTTGCCGGCGGAGGAGGACGACGAAGAGTTCGTCCTTCCGGACGATTTGCCGCCGATTCCGCCGGACGGCTGCCGCGTCACGCGCGGCGGCCGCACCGGCACCTGCAGCTTCCGCGTCCTCTTCGACGTCGTGTTGCCAGCATGGAAGAGGGTGGACGACGCCGACGCCGAGCTGGCCGCTGCGGAGGAGGCGTTCAAGGCCGGCGAGGAGGGCGCCGAGCAGCGCTTTCGTGTGGCGGTGGACGCGCGGGAGGTCGCCGTGGCCGTCCTCCGCATCGTAGAGCAGGAGGACCTCGGCGTCGATCCGTAGATTGACGACACCGCCGCCGCACCATCGCCGCCAACCGAAGGGCAATTTCTTTAGTTTTTATAATTTGTTATTATTAGAAGTACTATGTAAAATGGCCGTTTGTGCCCACCCCCTAAATATGAATGAAAATGGCTTGTGTGAAACTATTTTGCTATTTTCTACCGGTCGAAAAGCTCGGGGATATGGCTCTGTTTTTGTACCAGCTGATGAGGTGGACAAGAGGTGGGTCCCGCGGTCGGAGATGCTCCGGTGGGTCCTTTTGCTGATGTGGACAAGTGTGGGTCCCACCAAGCTCACATAATTCCAGCCACTAACCAGTCCCTTGCGCTTAAGCCCCACTGTCGCGCGAGAGCTATTTCAGCATCGATACGGTGTCGCACGAGAGCTATTTCAACCAACGACGTCGCTGCCCATAAATTAGCATGGAAAAACGTCGCATAGGAGCTATTTGCCCGTTGAACGCTGCATGCATGGAACTCGATCGGCTGCAGGTGTTGGTCTTTCCTCTCCGTCTTCGGCCGTCGAGCGCGTGGCCGGACCTCGAGGAAGTACAGTGTCGAGAGCTCCAATGGACGGCACGACGCACCGGGCGCGGCCTCGTGCCGCCTCATTGGCTTGCGCTGATCGGCGCTCCGTCTCGGCGCGGCGTGCTCGCTCGCGGTCTTCCTCTACGGCTCGTCGACGGTGTCGGCGCCGGTGCAGATGGCAGGATGGAGCGCGGCCGCGGCCTCTACGGCGAGGAGGACCCCACGCTGTAGACATGACAGGAGTGCCACCACGGTCGACGGCTACGACCGGTCCGGCTAGCTCCGGCCTGAGATGGAGCAGCTTGGCTTCGATCTGGTGGTCGAGGGGGATGCCCGTGAGCCGGCACAACACACGCCGCACACGAGAGATGAGAATATACAAAACGCGTTTATACAAAAACGTCAAATAGTCGTTTTCCCCAAAACTAGGATTTCTGGTTTTACGAGAACCCAGTTTTGCGTATCCATAGATTAGTTAGACCAACCAAACATGGTTTTAGTTTGTTAGGCTCTTAACCGTGTTTAACGAGAACTGGTTTCCCGAACACTCCGTATCCAAACAACCCCGTAGGGCGCATTTGAGGCAGTCGATGCAGGCTGTCTCATCGACGAAGTAGAGCGGCCGCGACCTCGTCGACACAAACGGCTCGCGTTTCGCCATCCCTGTCGTTCCATGACTAGTAGAGCGGCCACCCCGCGTGCTCCCGGTTGTACGCCTGCCGCGCCGCCGAGTAGGATGGTAGTAGGTACAAACCTACTATAGGCAACATACAATCGAGAGATTAGAGATGAGGCCGATTGCGCCCTGATATTTTGTTAGGGAGAGATCGTGTCCTCAGTTTTTGACTGGGGGACGCGTGGGTCAATAGGAAAGAGGATTTGCCTCCCGATTCTCCCTCGTTACCGACGTGATTGGCCTATGCCTTTTCTTGCTCGCCAGCTATTGATAGGAGGCGATGGTCAGCCGGTGACACGAACCACTAACTCCCATTTAACAGTAGTAGGTACAAACCTACTATAGGCAACATAGAATCGAGAGATTAGAGATGAGGCCGATTGCGCCCTGATATTTTGTTAGGGAGAGATCGTGTCCTCAGTTTTTTGACTGGGGGAGGCGTGCGTTAATAGGAAAGAGGATTTGCCTCCCGAATCTCCCTCGTTACCGACGTGATTGGCGTATGCCTTTTCTTGCTCGCCAGCTATTGATAGGAGGCGATGGTCAGCCGGTGACACGAAACCACTAACTTCCATTTAACAGTAGTAGGTACAAACCTACTATAGGCAACATACAATCGAGAGATTAGAGATGAGGCCTATTGCACCCTGATATTTTGTTAGGGAGAGATCGTGTCCTCAATTTTTGACCGGGGGAGGCGTGCGTCAATAGGAAAGAGGATTTGCCTCCCGATTCTCCCTCGTTACCGACGTTAATGGCATATGCCTTTTCTTGCTCGCCAGCTATTGATAGGAGGCGATGGTCAGCCGGTTAACCACTAACTCCCATTTAATAGTAAACACTAACTCCCATTTAATAGTAAAGAAAACGAACGGGTAAATATTGCTTTTCCCTTTTTTTTTTCACGTATCCACACAGAAAATGGACTCAGGTCCCTGGCTTTCTGCTCTCAGTCTCACGGACCATCGATCGAAAAAAACAGATCGAACAGAGGAGAGACGAGAGAGATGCGTTTCTAGCTAGGGTTCCGCCGCCCCCACCTGTTCCACCTCGCCGCCACCGGAGCTCCTCCGCCGTCTCTCTCGACATCATCCGCCGCCGCTCCAAACCGGGCCGTTTCGCCGCCATGCTTCTCAGCCTCAGATCGAAGCCGCGGCGAGCTCATCCCCGACTCCCTTGCCGCCCCGCCCTGCTCGCCGCGTCCCATCTCCGCCTTCCGTACGAGGTGAGCTAGTTGTTGCTGCCTACTGCTGTTACCTAGTTGCCGATGAAGTGATGAACACCACAGCTTGATATGTGCCGCTTGCTGCCACATCTTTTTTTTGTAACGCATTTGATGCATGCAAAATGCTGCTGGATGGTTGCGACTTGCGACGCTGCTGTGATGCGGCTGCTTATTTCCTTGATTCATTGGATGGGTATGATGCTACTGCCTTCTAATGCTATGATATATTGTGATGTGCATATGATCTGCTAGAGAAGAAAAAAGCGAGAGAAGGCGAAGGCGGTGAGGAAGAAGAAAAACACGTCATAATGGTGGTCCGGATCCGGTGTGATGTGCATATGATCTGCTAGAGAAGAAAAAAGCGAGAGAAGGCGAAGGCGGTGAGGAAGAAGAAGAAAAAAACGTCATAATGGTGGTCCGGATCCGGCTCGCTCGGTTCGGCTGTCGGAACCGGCCCTTCTACCGGGTCATGGCCGCCGACAGCCGCTCCCCCGTGACGGAAAGCACCTCGAGGTCCTCGGCTACTACAACCCGCTCCCAGGTCAGAAGCCCCCCTCCCGCATCTTGATTGAGTCGACTCGGCTCCGCTTAGTTATGCCGCTCTGTGAAGGATTTGTGGTGCAATTTTGAGTGTGCGTGGGAGCCGTAGTGGCAATGGAAGATTAAATGATGAGGAAATGTTCTGTTTCTGTTTGTAGGGAAGGATGGTGGCAAGAGGATGGGGCTGAAATTCGACCGGGTCAAGTGAGTTATTTTTGCTTCCTCAGTTCCTCCTGATTTTCATTTTCGTGAGACTTAGTTCGGTTATATTCCTCTTTGGAGGAAACATCGCTTACTGCAGTTTTTGCTGCACAAATTCTAGAAATAGGAAATGTAAAAAAAATCTAGAAGTAGCATTATTTGTTCAGCCCAGTATTATTTAATCTTTAATTGTCGTTTGGGCATTTTAGAGGCTAAACTGAAATAAATCGTGCATTTTCTCTAGAACCTAAATAAATTGGGCAGTGTTGTTCTTATGCTTTCCTTGAGGTGGTACATTGTATCATTGGTGATGTTGAGTAGGTAAGCAAAACAAAGATAGGTGTAACTATCTGGTGCTTTGCTATGGTATTTGATTGTAATTCCTACTAGTGGAGCAGGTGCGCTCCGCCACGCCGGCCATCGGTGCCTTTGGCATCAGCGATTCATCAAATGCATCATATATAGTAATATAGATAAGCATGTCGATTGCAACAAAAGAAAACCTAGCTTACAGGAAGTTTATATCTTTCATGTGCTTGCTCACTCGGTCTAAATACATGTTATTCTCATTGATAGCTTGTCACTTCTATAAAATGTATGACAAAGTATGCTTGTTTTGATGGCAATTTTGATAGGCAACATGTATTTATGCTCGTGGTAGCCCTACACCTGGTGTGTTTGAACAATAATCCACACTCAAGCCGCAATTCCAACAAAATTGTATCTGTAGCAATTAAAAAGTGAGTAAGCCAAATGTTTGCTAGAGATTCGTTTACAACAAAAATCGCCACATATTTCAACAAAAATCACCAACGATTAGCATCATTGAAAAATCTGAGAGAACACACAAACTTGTAGCAACACCTAGTAAGCCCCACAACATATCGTCTGTGCTTTCTCAACAAGTTCGCAACATTCACACATCTACCAAACTGGGCCAACTCATGGTAAATGGCCGCGTGAACGCTTGCTCGGGTCGTCTCGTTTTCCTTTCCGTTAATATCAAACGGTCATCTCTGCTGCGCTCCCGTCTGCATTTGAAATTCAAAAATCGAAGAGTCAGCCCTGCTACGCTCGCATCCCCTCTAGGTTCTGCTGCGCTCACTTGACGATCGGCTAGGGCTCTGCAGCGCTCGCTCAAGATCGGTACAATATGGAAGGGGAGACCTAAGAGGCTCTTTGTCGATGGATTGCGCAAATCGGTAACGCTTGTCGATGGCTCGTGGCGCAAATCGGCAAGGATCAACACCAAACCGTCCACCCCATAAGAGCAGCCGGCGAGGGATGTCCCAGTTCGAACCTCGAGCGCAAATCAGCCCCAGCAGAGCCGGAGGGGAAGGGGAGGATTTCCCGAAGAGGCGGGATCAACGGCGAATTGACCGCCCAATAAGAGCAGGGAGTGGGAGATGGCCCAATTCCCGGGCCAGGGGCGAGGGTCTCTCCTATTGGCAGCCGCTCGCGCGAACAACCAGTCAATGGCAGACTGGTCGCAAAAGAGAGATCGATGAAGTGGCCGCCTTCCGCGTTAACTAAAGCAAAATCCACCGAATAGCAGCCAGCAACTGACTCGACCAAGGTCTCTTGAAAGCGTCGGCTTCCGGCTCCATTGAAGCATCATTTGGTATGTAAGATTTCCCTGAAATGTGATCATAAGAAATTATAATGATATTGAGCCATTCATAGCTAATTTATGTTGTGTATAGTATGAATGGCTTAATATCATTATGATTTCTTATGATGCACATTTCAGAGAAATCTTACATACCAGATGATGCTTCAGTGGAGGTGGAAGACAACGCCTTCAAGAGACCTTGGGCGTCGGTTGCCGGCTGCTTTTCGGCGGATGCTTCTTCAGTTGATGCAGAAGGCGGCTGCTTCGTCGTTCGCTCTTTCGCCAGCATTCTGCCCTTGACTGGTTGTTCGCGTGAGCGGCCGCCAATTGGAGAGACCCTCGCGCTCTGCCTGGAATTGGGCCATCTCTTGTCTTGTTGGGTGGGCAGTTCGCCGTTGAGCCCGCCTCTTGGGGATACCTTTCCCTCCGGCTTTGCTGGGGCTGATTTGCGATTGCGGTTGCGAATTGGGACATCTCTCGCCGACTGCTCTTGTGGGTGGGCGGTTTGATGTTGATCCTTGCCGATCTGTGCCGCGAGCAATCGACGAGCCTTGCCAATTGGTCGCCATCCATCGACGAGAACGCCCTCCTGGGTCTCCCTTTCCATATTGTACCGGTCACAAGCGAGCGCAGCAGAGCCCTAGCTGATCGTTGAGCAAGCGCAACAGAACTTAGACGGGGACGGGAGCGCATCAAAGCTGACTCTTCGATTTTCGAATTTCAAATGGGGATGGGAGCGCAGTAGAGATGACAGTTTGGTGTTAATGGAAAGGAAAACGAGGCGACCCGAGCAAGCATTCACGCGCCCATTTACCACGAGCTGGCCCAGTTTCGGTGGATGTCTGAATGTTGCGGACTTGTTGAGAAAGCATAGACGGCATGTTGCAGTGCTTTATAGGTGTTGCTACAAGTATGTGTGTTCTCTCGGATTGTTCAATGATGTATACCAAAAATCTTGCTAACACATTTTTGATGGTGTAATCGTTGGTGATTTTTGTTGAAATATGTGGCGATTTTTGTTGTAAACGAATCTGTAGCAAATTTTTGGCTTACCCATTTTTAATTGCTACAAATACAATTTTTGTTGGATTTTTTGTTGCAACTTTGATAGGCAACATGTATGCATGCTTGGAGTAGTATTATGGTCAATTTTGTATTTTCCAGTTTGTGGGAAACAAAAGCTTTCAGTCTGCATCTAGGAATACATGATTTATATTCTTCTTAAGGGACAATTCACATTTAGTTTGTTGCTCTGAAATTGACTATATGACATCGTACAAGGTTAAAAAATTGGCCTCAATTGTTTGACAGAATAAATTGATCTCGTTATCACAAATGGACAAGTATAAACCTGACAAATTATTTCAACAACTGACTCAAAATCTGTAACAAACAACCAGAAAAATGATCTCAGGAAGATATAGTCAGAGCCTGAGCTATATATTGGTCTCAAAGTCAAAACTCACAGCACGATTGATGAAAGGCCGAGAATTTATCTCAAAGATGTATATAGTCAGGCATGAGCTACAAATTTATCTCAGAAACAGGTATTTAGTCAGGCATGAGCTACAAATTTATCTCAGAGAAAAAAAAAACTGATTAATGAATAAGGATTCGGGCATTTCAAGTACATGATATGTACTTGATTGCATCCATAGCAGAACTAATGAGTATTTGCTAGTACAAATATGACTGCTGTTTATTCCGCCTGCCCTGCGAGACCACACAGCATCATACAAAACTATAGTGACACCATGCAACTGTACTTGTGTTGTAGGTACTGGCTATCTGTTGGGGCACAGCCATCCGATCCTGTGCAGCGTATCCTCTTCCACGCCGGGGTTCTGCCTCCACCTCCGTTGCTTGCTATGGGCCGGAAGGGTTGACCTCGTGACATGAACCCCATTCATCCGATGACTGGGCCTTGAGGGTGTTACATTTGTCGATGGTCCCAATGCTACCGAAGCTGACGCTCTAGAATCTACAGAACCTTCGTTGGAGGCATGATAAGTGATAACTTTTCTTGCAGTGGCGCTGCAAGAAAATAGGAACTTGTTTGTTATGCTTTTGATAAAAGATTACAGTGTGTGCGTGGTGTACAACGTGGCAATAGTTTAGTCATGTAACTCTTCTTTGTATCATTGTATGCCTTCTAGAATGAAATGCTGCACTGCAAAGTTATCCGTCTCGACGCTACAGTCTACTATCTTGTCTCCTTAGAGGGTTGGTTTTGAATGGATTATGATGGTACAAATTGCATCTTCAAAGAATCTGTGAGATCTTTTTGGATGCTCAGGTTGACGAATAATATTCACTGTTGAACCGTGTGCATTTTAACCATTCGTGGAGAACAGACATATGCTTGATAGTTACCGCATTGTCGGCTATTCCTGCTGTCTGTGAGCCGGTCTGCTCTGATGATGCCTTTATCTGATGTGCTTGCAAATTTGGCATATATTGCTAGATTACAGAGCTACATATGGGTGCGTCTTGTGGATGTGTTGCTACTCCGTAGTTTATTGCAGAATTTTTTGGGACCTAAAAATAATTAATAAAAAAACGAGATCACCGGAGCTCGTGAGGTACAAGGGATTTTCGCTAAAGAAATTTGATCATTGCTACGTACTCCCTCCGTTTTTTAATATAAGATGTTTTAGGTGTTGCACATGTTGTCTAGATACATACTAAAGTGAGTGAACATGCACATTAATACATGTCTACATACATTTGTGCACATGTGCATGTGGACAAATGCTAAAACATCTTATATTAAAAAACGGAGAAAGTACTAGCTAAAAATAATAATTAATAAGAAAACGAGATCACCGGAGCTCGTGAGCTACAAGGGCGCCTTGTACTAATCTGATGAATGGATTATATTAATACCAGCTTAAACAGTAATGAGACTACCACTAACTTCAGCAAACCTACTACTATTCCATGAGTGTAACGATAGGAGCAATACTGGTAACTAATCATCCAGCAGCCCCAAGTAGGTGTTGCAGAGCGCCCCCACGGATTCGCGTCGCAGCCTGCCGTTGGCACCGACGAGCAAAACGCAGGTAACGTACATGCTCTGTTCGACCCAGGAGAAGTCGAAGCTGATCGCCGTGGAGAGCTGCAGGAGCAGAGGGAGGCGGCCTGCGCGAAGGGTGGCATTCAAGGAGGGTTCGACGACGTCGATGGCGCCGGCGATGGAGGTGGTGTTCATGCTGGGCTGGTACCAGTACTCGTCGGTGAAGGCCAGGCCGGAGGCGACGAGCGCGCCGTCGAAGAGGAGGGAGGCCCGCATGGCGCTCTTGTAGAAGATTCCGTAGTGGCGGTTGGGGTTGCTGTCGGACACGTTGAAGTCGACCTGGACGCCGGAGACGGAGAGGGCCACGACGGTGAAGCGGGGTCGGGGCTGGGGCTGGCTGATCCAGGCAATGAGGGCGGCGAAGCAGGCGACGACGAGGACCCCGAAGACGAGGTAGCAGAGGGTGCTCCACCCGTCCCCGTCGCCGCTCCTCCCCGGCGTCCTCTGCTGCTGCGCCGGCGGCGACGGCATCTCTCCGTAATGGCGGGACTAAACTTCTGCTCTGCACTGCACATGCCCCGATCCGCCGATCGTCTATTTCTACCCGCGCGCGTGCTGGTGTCGTGCAGCACCGGATGAAGCAAAGCCCCAGCCTAGCGCCCTAGCTCCTGTAGCCCAGCGCACGCCGCCACGGAAGGAATTTGTTCTTCTGAATGCTTGGTAAGGATGGCCTTTACTTTCATCCATCCAGTCTCCAGCAGCACACTGATCCAGTGATCTATATCCTACCTTTTCTCAACTTTTTTAAGGCAACTGCAAGAGAGAGCAGATAACAAAAGAGAGAGACTAGTTCTATGCTCTGTTCCCAACTGAAATAAAATCAAATGCTTCGACTCTGCTTAAATCTTTGACTTGAACGCAGAACCTTAGAAGCAAGCAGGGTTCTCTTTTGGCCTGTAAAGGGTTCTGTCCCTAAGTTCGAACTCTTGTACATAACACTCTTTTCTCACTAATCAGAACGACTGCCATGTTCCTATAAAAAGCCAGCTGGGTTTGGACAATGCGGGGGTTTAGCTTCTTTCTTTGAGGAAGAGATATGCCTCCCTCGGCGAGGGAAAGAAGCCACACATAAGGGCCACGCACAGGGAACGGAAAAGATCCCAATGCTGCTGAAGTTGATGCTGCATTGTAGAGTTGGCTGTCACCATTCTCGGGTCTAATATCTTGTCTCCTAATATGGTAGCTTATGAATGGATTATGATGGTATAAATTGCACCTTGAATGAATTTGTGAGATTTTTTTGGATGCTCAGGTTGACGAATAATCTTCGACTGTTGAACCGAGTGCACCATGACCATTTGTGGAGAACCAACATATATATATGCTCCCGTATTATTATTTCAGAAATTTTATGGGGTGCTTGCAAAGTTGGCATATATTACTAGATTGCAGAGCTACAAAGGTGCATTCCATGAAAGCTTTGCCCATAGATGATGTAGCCCAACCTAGGACCATCACCATGTCAAGCACTCCAACACTCCACAAGTCACCATGGACATCAAAGGTGAACTCCTTCCTCTATGTGAACCTCGATATGACACTTTGGAATGGTATACTACTTGTCCATCGTCACTTTGTATTGCTAGTCATGACGAGTACGACTCCACGGGAAGATGGCCAAGACGCACGAGGAATGGAGTCCGACAAGACGGTGGCTTGGAAGAGACGAAGGAAGAGGAGAAAAGACCCAGGCGGCGGTAGTACCGCTGGGTTAGGCGGTACTACCGCCAGGACGCTGCCGCCACCACTACCGCCAGGGCTGCCGCTGGAACGCACCTTCGGACCGCACGCCCGGTACCGACCGGTACCGCTGGAGGTACCGCCGAGGTGGGAAGATGCGAAGCCAGCCCGCACCGGCGGTACTACCGCTAGACCCAGCGGTACTACCGCCGCTGCGGGATTCAGAACGGGAAGATGCCCTTGTAACCTCCCCCACCTACCCCTTTTGGTCAACACTATAAATAGGACCCCTTGGGCTCAGATCTAGTTAGACAATGTTTTGAGATTAGATTAGAGCTAGGCTCCCCACCTCAAGACGGTCTCCTTCCTCCCCTTGCGGGGATGGTTCCTCCCCTTGTGGAGAAGATCCCTTCGTGGATTCAAGACCTCTACTTGTAGTTTGACTACTTGCCAATCTTTCATCCTCGGGTTACTCTATTGGATCGGCTTGGTTGGCCGTTGGAGAAACAACCGTCCAAGATCCCTTCTTGTATCTACTTGCCGATCTCTCCACCTTCGTGTGGATTCTATTGGACCGGTTGGACCGACCGGTAAGGGAAACGGTTCTTGTAACTTGCGTGTGTTCTTGTGTTCGGGGCGTTCTTCGTGTGTTCTTCGTGTTCCTCGTGTTCTTGCGTGCGTTCGTCCACATCCTCCGTCAATCCGTGAAGATCGGGCCACCCTAGAGGTCCAATCCTCATCATTTGGTATCAGAGCATGGTTGCCACGGATTTGACATGTGTTTCCACCCCCAAATCCCCCTAATTTTTCTTTGATTTTGAGAAATTCGAAAATTTCCACCAAAAATAGCCCCAAATTGCTTTTGGATCGATCTGAGATTTGAGTGCGTTTTTGCAAGTTTTGATCCGTGGATCTATTGCTATACTAGTTGATCTACCTTCCTTTGCGTTCCCATGGCCTAATTCCATCATTTGCCCATCGATTTGAGGTTTTTCGGCGAGAATTTCCGCCAAAATCGCGAATTTTCGCGTTCTCGGGCGCGTTCTGCGACCCGCAGCGGTACTACCGCTCATTCTAGCGGGCGCTACAGTGCTACCGCCAATCGGTACCGCCGAAAACGGCTTTCTGGACCCCCGAGCGGTTCCTCGAGCGGTACTACCGCTGGGTTAAGCGGTACCTCAGAAAAACTGAAATTTCAGAAAATTGTTTTGGCCATATCTTTTGATTCCGGACTCCGTTTTTTGTGTTCTTCGGCTCGTTTCGAAGCTACGATCAAGGCCTTTATCACCATTGCGGAAGATCTATCATCTACCACCACCAAAATTCGTGGGCAAGCACGAAGCTTCTACATCAACGGGTGAAGAACATCGACGAAAGTTATAACATTGCCAACCTTCACCCCTTGCCATTCCTTTGATAGCCATCATACCATTGTGTTTATCTTGTCCTATTGAGGCTAGCTCTTGATGATTGCTTGGCTTTGCACATTTGCACCGTGTAGTTTCCGAGCAAAATTGCATGCGCTAGTTATCTTATATCATATATCTTGTTGTTGGCATAAAAAGAAGTGAGTGAGCAAAAGAGAAAAGAGAAAAGAAGCAAAAAGTGCCAAATCAAAAGAAAGAAAAGAAAAGAAAGAAACACCACTTGCCATATCTTGTAGGAAAGCGCAAGCTCGATGAACATCTAGTAGGTGGTGCATTGTTGTGCAAATCTTGTAGCCCACCAAATAAATTGCAATCGAGCTAGTAGCTCTCCTTGTACTTGTGCAACACGAGCTTATAGTCTCGCTAGGATCATATGGTTCATTAGCTCACTTCTTGGTTGCACGATTCCCATTTATCTCTCCGCGCGTGTGTTTCCTATCATTGAGATTGACTTGTTTTGCTTTGTGATCATCATGGTTCTCTACTTGCTTTGACAATATCTTGGTTTCCGGTTGGTTCAATTTGCTTTCCACCTACCATACCTTCCTACCAACTTTTAAGCCGTGTGTGTTTTGGAGTTTGCTTTGGATACTTGAACACAAGCATTTTACTTTGTGATCGTTTCCCTTGGTTGTCCACGACGTCCAATACTATCTACAAGGTGAGAGGTTGTGTTCTAGTTCCTTTCCACTCCACATATATACACTTGTCTTGTGAGTTGACATGTCTAGAGAGAGTGAATGCTATGGAGGCCAAGATGATGTTGAGTACATGATGAGCCACAACAACTATGATGCCTCATACATTGAGGACATGGGGGACTACTACGTACTACACCGACAACGACCCCCATGACATGATGGATCATCACCAAGACTTCCGCTACAACTACTCCGACTACGACTCCGACTATTCAAGCGTCCACGACATGGAGCGGTACCAAGACGTCGAGCAACCTTCATCAAATTGTATCGACTCCAAGTACGTGCGAATCTACCACGACTCCGACTACATGAGCTCCAACGACAATGAGGCGCAAGTGTCTTCACATGCCTCATCACATGGTACCAACATCGACTACAACGACATGGTGGAGCGCCACTACTATGACTACCACTCCAATGACATGGTGGAGAACGTCTACGACTACTACTCTTGTAGCATGTGCGACGACTTCGACAACATGCAAGGAGAGGACCCCCATCACCGCCATGTTCAAGAGCGGCACCACCAAGCGTCATGGCACAACCTACTATGGTTCAAGCTCAAGACGGTGCTCCGACAAGGCCACCATGCACTCATCAAATGGAGCTCCATCTACTTCAAGAAGGTGCCATAAGAAGAACATCGCCAAGAGCGACAAGCTTCGACACTCTACGTCGACAACAAGACGGCGCCCAAGAGTGCATCGACAAGGCCAAGCCAAGTCAAGGCCCATCTAGCTCATCAAGGCGCCACAAGAAAGATGCCAAGGTAGACCACAACATGTCCAAGCTCCAAGACGACATCTCTTCACTCGCCAAGCTTCGGAACATATCACCAAGTTCGAGTGGAGCTCCAAGTCAAGGTCACCAAGGCAACAAGCACGTCGACGCCAACATGAGGTGAAGCATCCGAATGACTTTCGGCGACACCCCACCACTCAAGAGCGTCAACGTCGACATGAGAACAAGATGGCGACAAAGGCACATCCTATGGTGTCCCCTAGTGCTACCACTCCAAGTGCGCCAATAACAGACGAGATCATGGCCAACTTCGACATCTTCATCGAGCAACTCCAACGTCGACGCCGGAAGAAGCATGGTCACACACGTGAGGCCACAACCAAGACGGCGCCTTTCTCAAGCACTTCTCATGATATGGTATCTACACCAAGTGCCACCACCACATTGGCCCCCATATGGCAAGAAGAAGACCTATATGTGACAATTGCCAAGGCCAAGACCATGATCCACGAGAATGTCCCAATCTCTTGTGCCCACTATGCAATAGAAGAGGTCACATGATGTGGGAGTGCACAAATGAAGACCAAGATGGTGAGAAGATGGTCGAGCATGGGATTTTCCCTTCGACCAAGGAGGCGAGCATGATGATGCTATCACCTATGACCATGGGTCAAGTGATGATGATGCCGAGCATGGGATGTTCCCTTCGGCAATGGAGTCAAGTAATGACGCGGAGCATGGGATTTTCCCTTCCGCAAAGGAGTCGAGTGATGATGCCTACACTATGGCATTGACCTTTGGAGGCGAGATGGTTGAGGAGGTTGAGCATGGGAGTTTCCCTTCAACCTTGGAGGCGTATGGAGATGAGGAAACCGAGCATATCCCTATAAGCTTGAGTGATGAGATGGTACCAATCCCATGTGAGAATGAGAGCCACTTAGCCCACTTGAGTGAGAGAATGAGAGTGAGTTGAGTGCCTCCACCATATGTGAGTTTGAGTGCTTTCACTTTGAGGGAATGAGTGATACACCACTTGAGTTGAGAGAGGTAGTTGATAGGTCTTGTGAGGCCATTTCGATTTCTAACAACTTAACCTCTACCTCTAGTGTGTTTTCTCATTGTGTGCTAGGTTCCATGGATGATGAGACGCCACTCCTCGACTTGACGGTGCCTCAAATGGAGAAGATGTACATGGAGGATGATGATGATGCCACCCCATGTCTACTTCAAGATGAACAAGTCGGCTACATGGAAGCCCCTACTACTTCAACACCTACTTCACATGAGCGGGAATACAAAGGTATGGGTGTTGATGTGACCATGATCCCCTAGTGGACATGATGAACTATGATTGCTTGCATGCTATGGATGATTCTTTTGAGGTCACATATGATTCGTTCTTATTCCCTTGTGATACTTTGTTTGAAACCAATGTTGATCAAGTGGAATTACCTATTTGTGATGATTTTGCCATGAGCATGCCTTGTTTTGAGTGTTTCCATTTTTCTCCCGTTGTTGCTTGCAACATGTTGAACAATTTCTCTTTCACATGTGTTGCTTGCAATAATGTTGAAATTCTTGATAATGAGATTGCCCATAGCTTTCTCACATTTTGGAGATGTTTCGTTTTCTCTTATGGACCTTGTTCCATCCTTCACTTTGCATAGTGACCATCCACATATGTCATATTTTCCAATTGATTTTGTGTGTTTGGTGATGTGCAAATGAAGAGACACTTCATGATGGATGATGTGTTCATATACCGTGCACATAACTTCTTCATATGTTGTCTTGTGTGTGCCGGTAACCGCATGATAATGTCAACCTCTCTTGAGCATGAGTTGACAAAAAGAGCTCTTGAGAGCATACACTTGAGTCGTGGATCGAACCCGGCTCTAATACCCTTCCCATGTTTTGCATCAAACAAGTTGATCAATTTCTCTTGGTTTTGGTTTGTTTGCAAACATGTTTGTGATAATGCTCTCCCGTATGGCAAGACAAATTTCCCATCTTTTATGTGAATGATTTATGTGTTGCAACAAATATGATGAACACTTGTTCTTTTAAATGGCTTGTGTGCAACCATAATGACATTTTGAGCATGTCTTGTCATGAGTTTATTGGTTTTACCAATTTGGTGTTGCAACAAATATGTTGAAAACTTGCTCTTTCATGTGCTTTGTTTGCCACCATGATGATATTTTGGACATTCTACATTGTGTGTTTTTGCCAAATTCTCCTCTTGTTGCATCAAGGTTGATGACAAATTGTCACTTTCAATGCCTTGTGTGCAATGATGACCATATGGTTCAAAGTGAGATTCCTAGATGGCATCCTCATATTTTATGGAGTTTTTGTGTTCCACATGTTGAAGATGTTCCATTGGATTGCTTGTTCTTTGACCTTGCACTTGCACTATATTTTCATATTCTTGTGTTGTGCTAACGGTGCTATGACAAAGAATGGACATGTCATTGTTGATATGCTCCTCTTTCTTGCACACACATGGTTTGCTTGGTCTTTATTGTGTGTAGGCATGGTGAATTCCAATTCTTCGACAACACATCTACCTCCTTTGCATGGTGATGAAGAGCAAGAGTCGAGGACGACTCTTTTTAAAGGGGGGGAGATGATGTAGCCCAACTAGGACCATCACCATGTCAAGCACTCCAACACTCCACAAGTCACCATGGACATCAAAGGTGAACTCCTTCCTCTATGTGAACCTCGATATGACACTTTGGAATGGTATACTACTTGACCATCGTCACTTTGTATTGCTAGTCATGACGAGTACGACCCACGGGAAGATGGCCAAGGCGCACGAGGAATGGAGTCCGACAAGACGGTGGCTTGGAAGAGACGAAGGAAGAGGAGAAAAGACCCAGGCGGCGGTAGTACCGCTGGGTTAGGCGGTACTACCGCCAGGACGCTGCCGCCACCACTACCGCCAGGGCTACCGCTGGAACGCACCTTCGGACCGCACGCCCGGTACCGACCGGTACCGCTACCGGTACCGCTGGAGGTACCGCCGAGGTGGGAAGATGCGAAGCCAGCCCGCACCGGCGGTACTACCACTAGACCCAGCGGTACTACCGCCGCTGCGGGATTCAGAACGGGAAGATGCCCTTGTAACCTCCCCCACCTACCCCTTTTGGTCAACACTATAAATAGGACCCCTTGGGCTCAGATCTAGTTAGACAATGTTTTGAGATTAGAGTAGAGCTAGGCTCCCCACCTCAAGACGGTCTCCTTCCTCCCCTTGCGGGGATGGTTCCTCCCCTTGTGGAGAAGATCCCTTCGTGGATTCAAGACCTCTACTTGTAGTTTGACTACTTGCCAATCTTTCATCCTCGGGTGACTCTATTGGATCGGCTTGGTTGGCCGTTGGAGAAACAACCGTCCAAGATCCCTTCTTGTATCTACTTGCCGATCTCTCCACCTTCGTGTGGATTCTATTGGACCGGTTGGACCGACTGGTAAGAGAAACGGTTCTTGTATCTTGCGTGTGTTCTGTGTTCGGGGCGTTCTTCGTGTGTTCTTCGTGTTCCTCGTGTTCTTGCGTGCGTTCGTCCACGTCCTCCGTCAATCCGTAAAGATCGGGCCACCCTAGAGGTCCAATCCTCATCAATAGATCATACGTTTATTTCAGAATTTTCTTAGAGTAAAAATAACTTTTCAAATCAAGAAAGCGATATCAGTGGAACTTGGGAGCTACAATGGATTTTCGCTAGTACAGAGTATGAAACCATTCCGTTGCTATTATTGGCAGCTGGAACAGTATTGAGATTACTACTTGCTTTGGCAAATCGAACAACAAATGAGGACTAGTAGTAACTACATAGCCTCCACCGGCCTGAAAAGGCAGATAGAAGTAGGTGTCACAGGGCGCCCCCACGGACTCGCGGAGCAAGCTGCCGTCCGCGCCGACGAGCAGATCGCAGTTGACATACATGTCCTGTTGGGCGACGGAGCGGAAGACGTTGAGCTGCGTGAAGCTGATCGCCGTGGCGAGCTGTAGGCGCAGAGGGAGGCGGCCGCCGCCTGCGCCAAGGGTAGCGTTGAAGGAGGGCGCGTCGATGACGACGTCGAGGATGCTGGTGATGGAGGTGGTGTTCCTGTTGGCCTCTCCAGAGGCGACGGCCGCGTCGTCGAAGAGGAGGGAGGCCCGCGTGGCGCCCTTGTAGGGCATGTCGTAGTAGCGGTTGGGGTTGATGTCGGACACGTTGAAGGTGACATGGCCGCCGGAGACGGAGAGGGCCGCGACGGTGAAGCCGGGTTGGGGCGGGAGCTGGTTGACCCAGACGAGGCCGGCGACGAAGATGGTGACGGAGAGGACCCTGAGGACGACTTTGAAGAGGGTGGTCCAACCGTCGCGGCTCATCCGCGGCGTCCTCTGCTGCTGCGGCGGCATTTCTCAGCTCGTGAAATTGCGGGGCTGGATTTTCTCTTCTGCTCTTAGCTGCTCTCCTGCCCCGCCAAGCATCTCTTTGTTCTCGCGCACTAGTGCTGGGCTCGAGCAAGCAAAGGGCCCATAGCCTAGCGGCCTAGCCCTGTAGCCCAGGGAAGGAAGGAATTTCCATCTCCACCTTTCAAAAACACTGCCAATGGGCAATGGCTCATGTTTGGCTAGCCTTACTTTTGGCTTTTTAGACTTTGCTTTGTTAAATCAGAAAAGCATCTAGATAAGTGCTTTTGTCTTTTGATGACTGATGGATGCTGTCTTTCTCATGGTGTCTTTCCCCTCATGGAGAGCTTTTTTTATATTTGGAGATAGGTGAGCTCCGTCCATTGCGGAGGCACCTCTCATATTTATTACAAGAGTGAATTCGACTTTTTACCCTCTAACTGTGCGCTGGACAAATACAACCCCATTTAGTGAGAATTTTATCGCAATACTCATATCTGGAAAATGTTGAACACAGTTTCACCCCATCTTAGTATTTTGAATGTATTCTTACGTACGACCGACGTGCTAACCCGTTGTGGCGTGAAAATTATGTAAATCTAAGAGTGCATTACTCGTGATCATATCTAGCTTTTTCTTGTCAATTTGTTCCATTCCTCATCGTCGTTCTTGCATTTCCCAATCTCGATCATCACCTCACACCTTACCCAACGAAGATGCGTCGGTGAAAAGAGAGCGCAAAGTATCAAAAATAGAGGTAATATTTACAATTTTGAATACATGATTATTCAGTGTCACAAATGTATAACTAGTGGGTAAAAGGCCAGAAATCCATTTTTATTCATAGGAGAATTTGCTCCCACCGTTCAAAGTTGTGCTTCAAAATGTCAAGAAAAAAACATCGGGTGAACATCCAATATTCTATTCTTGCACTCAAATTTTATGAACAAGACATTTTCTTGTGGAATGTGTCAAAAAGATAAAAATAAATGTCTAGTGATAAGTCATTTTGTAACACCAATTTTTGTTGTTTACACAAGCCACAAATATATCTTTTCTCCTCAAAATTTTATGCACGAACACAAAATATCCGGGTGTTTGTCCAAAGTTTTTGTTGGATTATTTTGCATTTAAAATTATTATTTTCACAATGGGAGTATCTAAGCCTACAAGCTAAAACATCGCCTCCATAAAAGTTGTAATTCACTCTTATTGCAGTAATACTAAATTTATAAGTTTCTAACCAACTTAGATCCGTGAGTGTTCACAGGACATGCATTTACAATCTGTAGAATTTTCAGAACTTTATTCGGATAACACACAGAAACAAACAAAAGATTATAAAATATCTGGGTGTCTGTCCGAAATTTTTGTTGGATTATTTTGCATTTTAAGTTATATTTTTAATAATGGGAGTATCTAATCATACAAGCCAAAAAATCGCCTCCATAAAAGACGGAATTCACTTTTATTGCAATAATACCGCTTCTCACAATTTAAATTTATTAGTTTCTATAAATTCTGACTTAGATCTGTGAGTGTTCACAGGACATGCGTTTACAATCTGTAGAATTTTCAGAACTATAATTCGTATAACACACAGATAAACACAAAAGACCAATCTAAAGTGAAACGAATTTGAGACCTAAAAAGTACTGCACCGCTACCCTTACTTTTGCCTTTTTAGACTTTGCCTTGTAAATAAAAAAGGCTCTAGATAGATGTTTTTGGCTTTTGACTGGATGCATGTTTGTCTTCCTCGTGGTGTCTTCCTCGTGGTGTCTTCCTCACGGTGAGCATTTTATTCAGGAGACGTCCCTGGTGGAGGCAGCCAAAGCGGCAATGAAGTGATATATACCACACCTTGACACAATGATATCACTTCTTGACGGTCACCACGAGGAAGACAAACATGAAGAGCTAAGAAAATCCGACATAAATCTGTGATTGTTCACAAGATGTGCGTTTAGACATATTCGAATTACACATAAATAAACACAAAACAAATCCAACATGAAATGAAATTTGAACTTCTATGTCAGGCTTCCTCGTGTGGTATGGTGCATCATGATGTTCCTTGTGCGCTTCAAATCTGTTCTGTTTTTTTATTAAATGATGTCGACACACATCAGGTCTACAACATTTTGTGTCCCATGCATACAAAAATCAACTAAAAATTCACAGCAAAGCACTTATCTAGACACAATCTTGGTTGTATGTATCTCGACACAGCAAGTTGACATGGAACAATACCTACAAACAATATATTCTAGCGTTGATTCACCATGTTTGAAGTCGATTTTCGGTTATATTCCTCTCTGGAGGAAACATCGCTTATTGCAGTTTCTGCTGCACCAATTCTAGAAGTAGCAAATGTCAACAAGAAAAAAAATCTGCAGGTAGCACTGTTTGTTCTATTTCGCGTATTAGAAACGCTTCCCCCGGAGCGGTTTTCATAGTGGCACAACGAGTGAACAAAAATATATCTTGTTTTGTAGGTACTGGCGATCTGTTGGGGCACCTCGTGATAGGAACCCCATTCATCCGATCCCAATGCTTCTGAAGCTGATGCTGAAGAAGCTACATTGGAAGAGTGATAAGCGATAATTTTTTTGTTCTGGCATATATATGCAGTGGTGCTGCAAGAAAAGAAGAACCTGTTTGTTGTGCTTATGATAAGATTACTAGGGTGTGCATAGTGTAAAAGGTGGCAACAATTTAGTCATGTAACTCTACTCTGTATGCCTTTCAGAAACCCTCCACTGTAGAGTGAGTTGTCACCACTCTACATTCTACTATCTTGTCTCCTAACATGGTTGCTTTTGAATAGATTATTGATCGTGATATCAAATTTTCACCTTCAATGAATCTGTGATATCCTTTTGGATTCTCAGGTTGACAAATAATCTTCAGCGTTGAACCGTGTGCACCACAACCCTTAGTGGAGAACCAGCATATGCTTGATTATTCCTGCTGTGTGATCCAGTTGATCTGATGCTGTATCTGGTGTGCTTGCAAAGTTGGCATATATATACTACTGAGCTGCAAAAGGCATCTTGTTGGATACCTGTGACGTTTGTTTGTGTTGATGTTTTCTTTTGTGGTTACTACTTTGCATATGTCTTGCTTCCATGAAAGCTTTGCCCATACAATCATACATCATAAGTTAATTCAGAATTTTTAGAGACCTAAAAGTGTACTTTTCGAATTGAAAAAACATCACTGGAGCTCGGTAACTACTACAAGGGAATTTCGCTATGAATAGCAGCTTCAACGGTAATCAGACTACTTCTAGCATTGGCAAATCCAACAACAAATTAGTACTACTAGTACTAGATAGCATGAGCATGAGTGTATCTATAGGAACTAGTAGCTTGGCACGTGCACGCACGTCTCGACAAGACACATAAACTTATGGTTCAGTTGAATGACATGTTTTAGTTTTTACATACATAGTTAGGGTGCACGTGCAACGCACGATCTTACAGCCACTCCACAACATTTTTCTGTTGCGGGGCTGGCAGGCCCTACTATTCATGTACGGGGATATAAGTTTTATTTATTGTGGTCGAATGACTATCAAATAAAAAATATCTCCAATTCGAATTTGTCGCTTCACACCATGAAGTGACTAATAAAAATATTGTAAGAAACGTGTTTCACAAGATGAACATTTGTAAATTAAATATAAAATGTTATCCAAACTGAGAGAAACCATAGAGGTATTTACTTGAACAAACGTCACCAACATCTAATAGCAAATTGTAATAACTTCTCCCTATGATGCTCCGTAAACTTTCTAGAATGGTATCATACGCAGCTAAGGATAAAGTTCACCAAGAAAATAGAAGAGGCAGCTATCAGAGAACGTACATAGCAAAGCAAGTTGTGCACAGAAGTGATAACTGAGAAATGTAGCTTGCTAGGAACTCAAGATGCAAAGCTGGGCCCTGCAGAAAAAAAGGTTCAGTAAGTTCGTACACCACCTTGCACACAGAACTGGGAGTAATCATAAAGCATCATAAATCATTGATGAGAAGCAATTGGCTTATGGTACGCTTGAGAAACAAGTACAAATCTCCTATCGTGGAAGAGGAGAATTCGGTGTCAGTACCTATGCTAAGTTACTAAAAATCATGAATACACATAACGCTACCTCCAAAAATCATTTTTCTGCAGGTGGGTTCATATCAAACTTCAAGCAAATCAGGGTAGAATCTTCAACTTCAAGCAATACTTGGCATGGACAATCTCAAGAAAAATAAGGAACATAGGATAACTAAAACTGGACCAACATAGCAATAACTTGAACTGGATCAGACAAATGCTCCAAGAAAGTTGAAGAATCATGCGCACAGCAATATACCGGGAGTAGCAGGATGGACAGTTAACACATGGCATGCCATTGGCCAAGGGCAGGGGTGCAAGCACGGCTTCAGCCTCCAGCTGCACCACGAACATGTGTACACGATTGTGCAGAGGACGGCCGCGACGTCTACAACCCCGGCCGGCAACTCGGAGGAAGGGTGGATGCGGCGTCTGCTTACCCGATTGTGGAGGAAGAAGAGTTATCGGGTCTCAAACTTATGTGTTGAATAGGACGGGGACGACGGCGTGGAGGAACGTTGGTGTCATCAGCATCCGCAGCGACACAGAAGAAGGGAGACAGTGTCTGCGTCCCCGGGGCGATGTCATCTGCATTCCTGACCGCTCCTAAAAGGACGTCATCTGCTGCCAACGACTACGCGGAAGGCCGGAGAAATAGAACGACAGGACAACGGCTAGATGGCATGGGGCGGAGCGAGGCGTTGGCTACGGTGCGGGGTGAGGCAGGGCGTGACGGCGGCCACGGCCATCGGGAGAATGCGCGAGAGAAGGCTAGCAGACGCGCAGGCAGTTTCCAAATAATCGGCATTAAGTTTCCAAACAAAACGGAAACTGATCGGAGGTTTCCAAATAATCCGGTGGAGGGGAGCTATCGGGGGACGCGTAGCGCTATTTACTTGGCAGGAAATGTTCTGCCGTGGTTGACAGGACGTATCTCGAGCGTCGAACTGATCGTCGGATGATCAAATTAATATGGACTGTTGGATTTTACTGATTAGAGGTGATCTAAGGGCGCTGACAGTTCTGTGTACACCAAAGGTTGGTGGACATAGGAAAGATAATGTTCTCTCTTTTATAAGTAGTGTAGATAAAGAACGAGGAATAAGGAACGCTGCTACTCGTCCGTCCTTTCTGCTTGAGCATGAAAAGGAAGAGGCACCATGAAGTAGGTGTAGCAGGGTGTCCCCATGGACTCGCGGAGCAGGCTGCCGTCCACACCGACGAGCAGCTCGCAGTCGACACCCATGCTCAGTTCGACGGGGGGAAAGAAGTAGAGGAACGTGAGTCTCATCGGCTTTTCGAACTCCAGGAGCACAGGGAGGCGGCCGCGGCTTGCGCGAAGGGCGGTGGAGAAGGACCGCTCGTCGACGATGTCGATGACGCCAGCGAGGGTGGAGGTGGCTGTGCTGGGCTGGTACCACCAGTCCCCGGCGTCGGCGAACGCCGGGCCGGAGGCGATGGCTTGGCCCGTGCCGGAGAAGAGGGACGCTCGCGGGGCGCCCTTGTAGTAGATGCCCAAGTAGCGGTTGTGGTTGCTATCGGACACGTTGAAGGCGACGTGACGGCCGGAGATGGAGAGGGAGGTGACGGTGTAGTGGGCCCCGCGCTCGGGCATGATGAGCCAGGCGATGAGGGCGACGAAGCCGGTGATGAGGGCGACGTAGGAGAGGGTGATCCTCCTCCCCGGCGTCCTCTGCTGCTGTGGCGGCGGCATTTCTCTCTTCGTACGTACCCGCTAGCTGCTATTTTCAGTGAGCTCTTCAAATGGCGGGACTCGATCTTCTCTTCTGCTCTGCGCTGCACATGCCCGGGCGTGTATTTGTACCCGCTTGTTGGTGTCGGGCTTGAGGAATCCATCCCATCCCAGTCCGTGCAGCACCGGATGAAGCAAAGGTCCCAGCCTAGCGCCCTAGCTCCTCTAGCCCAGCACCCGCAAGGATGGCCTTTACTTTCATCCATCCATCGGCACACACTGATCCAGTGATCTGTATCCTACTTTTTCTCAACTGTTATAAGACAACTGCAAGAGAAAGTAGACAACAAAACCAGCGACCATGTTCCACAGAATCAAAAAAGACCTGGAGCCTTTTCAAAAAAAAAAAAAAGACCTGGAGCTATGGGCAACTAGGGCACACTTAGGCAGAGAGGAAATCAAGAATTGGGCACAATTATTAATTCCAGGTAGAGAGTATGAACAAGCAACAACAACAGCAACCTGGATGGCTACAACACTTTTTCCCTTTTCTTTTCTACCTTTCATTTTTTTCTCTTCGTTCCTCTGAATTTTGCCACGCTTGTGGCTATTGTTATAAACGATAGTAAAGAAACGATGAAGATGTGAAAGATCAAACCAACGGGGACACGAGATTTAATGTGGAAAATCCCTCCCAACAAAGGAGGAAAAAAAACCACAGGCGCAAGACAGCAAAACTTCACTATATCGGGTGAGATTACAAACGCCGTGGGTTTACAATATATGGCTTACCCCAACCGGCGGCTTACACGATGTATTTATAGTGGTGCAAAACCCTAAGTCAGCTGCAGTCTGACTCCGGAGCGCTCCGCTCTTCTCGTTACAAGTTGGCCTTTCTCAGTATGTACGAATTTGGATCAACATAAAACAACAGTTATATGCCTGTAAATGAAACCATAAAACAAAATGCAAGTATAAGTTAGAGATAACTCTACCTTCTTTCCAAAAAAAAAAAAAATCTTTGACTTGAACGCAGAACCACGTTAGCGTGGCCATAGAAGCCAGCATCGGTTGGACGATGCGGAATTCAGTATTGAGGGTGTGTGATGCCTCGATGCGGGATCACAGTAAACCTTTGTTATAGGCGTTATAAGTGATAACTTTTCTGTTCTGGCATATGCAGTGGTGCTGCAAGTTAAATAACTTGTCTGTTGTGCTTCTGACGAAAGATTCAGATGCAGTGTGCACGTGGTGTACAATGTGGCAACAGTTTAGTCATGTAACACTCCGCCGGATGCCTTCTAGAAGTAATGATGCACTGCAGAGTTATACCTGTCGCCACTCTCCAGTCTACTATCTCGTCTCCTAGTATGGTTATTTTTTAATGGATTATGATTATGATGGTATGAATTGCACATTCAATGAATTTGGAGATCCTCTTGGATGCTCATGTTAATGAATAATCTTCAATTGTTGAGCCGAGTGCACCATGAAGATTCACGGAGATTAGAACCAACATATGCTTGACGGTTTACACATGATTTTAATAGATGTTTATATAGCTATAATCAATGGTTGAGAAGTCCTTTTTTTTAGAAATGGGAGCATCGCCCCAGGCTCTGCATCAAAATGATGCACAAGGCTGGTTTTTATTAAAAAGTTGTCTAAGTATTCAGAGTACGGAATTAGTACAAATCACTGGCCACTTTTAAAAAAGTTGTCTAAGCTAGAAGAAGATTAACAAACTAAACATCTAGTCGTCTAGCATGACACCACCATTGTGGCAAAAGATAGCCCGAATGACCACAATCATTCGAGTACACATCCTGAATCCATAAGATCTTGCTGGGCGTCCAGTAGCAGCAGTGACCAGGAGTGAATCCAATGAATGGCTCGGGACCTGCAAAAGGTGAGGGATTTGAATTTTATTAAAGACATTGTCATTCCGGTAGTTACAAATTGCCCAAAGAAAAGCCCTCACGCCGATGTGTATATGCTCTTTAGTGGTTTTATCCACCCCATTTAACCAGCTTCCAAACATATTAGAGACACTAGTTGGAGGTGTTATATTAAAAGTAAAATGAACTAATCTCCATATGTTTTTAACAAAATGACAGGATATAATCAAGTGTTCTCTCTGTATCCCAAAATACACATTTTTAACATCTGTTCCAATGTCATTTAGCCAAATTATCTTTAGTCAACTTAACCTTTCTTTTTAAGAACCATAAGAAGATCTTTATCTTCAACGGGATTCTTAGTCTCCATAGATATTTACGCAAACATACCGTATGTCCTTTCATATAGTACGCATAAAGAGATTTAACAGAGAACAACCCGGATGACGATAACTTCCATTTAAAAGTGTCAAAGTCACAAGAAAGTTTGACCTGCATTAACTGTTCCACTAAAAGCAACCAGGTAACCCTCTTATCACCTAATAGCCCTCCTAAACTGCAAATTCAGCGGAGTCATACTCATAACTTGTGCAACCAAAACAAGTTTATGTTGCACAATACTCTAAAGACTTGGGTATTGTGTGGATAGCGGGGCGTCTCCCAGCCATGTATCCTTCTAGAATCTTGTTCGCAGACCATTCCCACTAAAAAGGACCCTCAAGCGAAAATATCATGCTTAACACCCATAATCCCATCCAAAAGGGAAAGTCAGTCGGTTTTTCCTGGACTTATGATAACGTTTTGCCATTAAGATACTTATTGCAAAGTAATTCTTACCAAACTCCCTCTTCTGTCAAGATTTTAAAAATCCATTTGCTAAGTAAACTTCTATTCTTGCTTTCTAAAACCTCAATCCCAATACCCCTGGTCTTTTGGATGACAGATAATGTTCCATCTAGTAAGTATATGTTTTCTCTTGTTTTGATCACTTTGCCAGTAGAAACGAGACCGATAGAAATCCAATCTTTTACGTACCCCGACATGTATTTCAAAGAAGATAACAGGAACATGGGCTAACTGGTAAGAACAAAATTTATAAGGGACTGGACGATCTCTGTATGAGAGCATCTTTCCAATCCATGCTCCTAATTTCTTTTCAAACCTATCCTCTACCAGTTTCCATTCCTTGTTTAAAAGCTTTCTGTGGTGAATAGGAATGCCAAGATATATAAACGGAAGTGAACATGATGAAAGGTGGGTGTATGCACGGTATCTCCCATGCATGGTGGATAAACAGTTGGCTAGAATGATGTGCTACACAAGCTTAAGTGAGATGAGAGACCTAGAGGGGATCATGATACTACTCGTGTGTAAATTGTGTATTCAAGATCGTGGTGAGAGTGGGAACATGCGAGGAGATTGACCTATTTAATGATCCATGGCTACCGAGGGGTCAAATGAGAAGGGTTTGCTGCCCGTATCATTCATAGGAGGAGTTGCGAGTTAGTGATCTGATAGATCATACTGGTTTGTGGGACGATGAGGTTATCACAAATCTGTTTGATCATCTAAAAGCAAATGAATATTGTCGATCCCTCTTTGAAAGGGAATGGTGGACACAGTGGTTTCACATTTTGAAAAGTTCTGTTGTCAGTTAGGGGTGGGTATTAGTGATCATAAGCTATGCAGGGATGCAAGTTCATCTATTGCCCTGTCAGAACGAAACCCAATATGGAATATAAAACTACCAGGGAAGGTTCGCATTTTCTTGTGAAGATTGTGCCACAATAGATTCCCTACGCGAATGAATATCAAGCGGAAAAAGATTGACCTCAATTCTATAAATCCAACAACCCATACATGAAATAAATGCTATGAAAAAATCCGGTAAATCAAAAGATATCCTTAAATTTATCATGCGAATGTTTTCTTGTATTGAAATTCGTGTTATTGATTATCCTTCGGCCTAGAATGTTCGAATTGTTGGGGAAGTTATATTTGTGGATAACTAGAATAAATCCGCAGAGTTGCTAGCATAAGTCTAAATACTAATCCCTTAAAAAAGTCTAATTACTAGTATAGTTAGTACAAGGGCAATTTGTTGTACTTGGAATCTTTTTGAACCGTCCATTTAGCCGGCTAAGGGAGTGCCCGATAAAAGCTCCAAGTTAACATATTGTACTAGCTCCAAGTATAAATTATAAACATTTTCACGAAAGAATTCATAGAGGATGAGTCTAGTTGCTAGCTCAAGTATGGGAGCACTAGACTTTCACATCGATCGATCCAATCAATGGAGTGTAGTTGAGATAGCTAAAGAAAGGGACGTGCGTACGGAAAGTTCGATCGATCCAATCAATGGATGAGCTAGACCATTCGTGGAGAATCATCTCGTGGAGGGGAGCACCTGATGTCTGATGAAGCAAAGGCATCAGACTCCTGTAGCCCAGCGCGCGCGCCGAAGAAAGGAATTATTCTTCAATACCACTATTCAAAAACCGATGGAGCATTCTTCCAACATTCCACTTCATCATGTCTTGAGATGTTTTCTGGCTAGCCTTACTTTTGGCTTTTTAGACTGCGCCTTATAAAAAAAGCACCAAGATAGCAAAAAAGGCAATGGTAGCTTGGGCTACATGTAGTCCTTAATTTTGAAAATTAAAAAAATAATTTTTCAAAGCTACAAAAAATTCTAAAAGAATATGTACATATAGGAAATGCTATGCATTATATATCTGCAAAGTCTCAGTCCAAAATACAATGTATTCTGAGTTTAAAATAAAGACAAAATTATAGATCTAGAGAGTAAACAACACATCTCCAAGCTTGTCAGAAATTTGTCTTTTCTGTAGCGCAAAATACAAACTATTTCCGATTGAAACTTTTTGCACACCTATACTATACATCATTACTTATATATAAATATATATTTTATATTTTTTCTGCATGTTTTTTGAAAGTTCAAATTAAAGGGCTACATGTAGCCCGGGAGACAAAATGAATGACACTCTCACTAGATAGGTGATTTTTTGGCTTTTACACTTAGACTATATGTTGTTTTCGTCTTCCTCACGGTTATCATTTCATTTGGAGAGACGTGTTCCGTCCCGTGGTGGATGCAACTGAAGAAGTACTGAATAAACTCAGGAGCGTCACGTTGAGTAAGCCGAGGTCTAAGGAGCAGCTTCATTGGGAGCGTGATAAGCTGTAGTGACGCAAGAAAAAGGAACCCTTTTGTTGTGCTTCTGATAGGATTATGTTTGTGTGTGTGTAGTGTACAATGTGGCAACAATTTAGCCATGTAATTATCCTATGATAAGATAAATTGCACCTTCAATGAAACTTTGAACTACGTTTTTGAAAGTTCAAATGAAAGGTCTACATGTAACCCGGGAGACAAAATGACGTTCTCCCTAGATACGTGTTTTTGGCTTTTATATTTTGACTGGATGTTTTTTTCTTGGCGGTGTCTTCCTCACTGTTAGCATTTCATTTGGAGATAGACATGCTCCGTCCCGTGGAATGATAAACTCAGAAGCGTCGCGTCGAGTAAGCGGAGACCTAAGGAGCAGCTTCGTTGGGGGTGTGACAAGCAGTAGTGATGCAAGAAAAAAGAAATTGTTTGTTGTGCTTCTGATAAGATTAGGAGTGTGTGTGTAGTGCACAATGTGGCAACAGTTTAGCCATGTAACTCTCCTCCGATAAGATAAATTGCACCTTGAATGAATCCGTACGTGACATCTCTTCCGATGCTCAAGTTGACAAATAATCTAAAGTGTTGAACCGAGTGCACCATGCATGACCATATGTGGAGGACCAACACATATATGCTCCCGTATGATTATTCCAGCTGTGTGATCCAGTCTGAACTGGTGCTTTGCCTCATGAGGTGCTTGCAAAGTTGGCCTACATATGTTGCTATATTGCAGAGCTACAAAGGTGCATTCCATGAAAGCTTTGCGCATAGATCATGAATTTATTTCAGATTTTTTTTAGACCTAAACATAACTTTTCAAATTAAGAAATCGATATCAGTGGAACTCGATCAGGAGCTACAATGGATTTTCGCTACAGAGTATTAAACCATCCCCTTGCTATTAATGGCAGCAGCAACAGTAATGTGATTTTTACTAGTACTTGCTTTGGCAAATCCAACAACAAATGAGGACTAGTCTTAACTAGATCGCATCCAGCGGGCAGAGGCAGAAAGAAGTTGGTGTCGCAGGGCGCCCCCACGGACTCGCGGAGCAAGCTGCCGTCCGCGCCGACGAGCAGATCGCAGTTGACGTACATGTCCTGTTCGGCGACGGAGCTGAAGACGTTGAGCTGCGTGAAGCTGATCGTCGTGGCGAGCTGCAGGCGCAGAGGGAGGCGGCCGCCGCCTGCGCGAAGGGTAGCGTTGAAGGAGGGCTCGTCGAGGACGCTGGTGATGGAGGTGGTGTTCCTGTTGGCCTGGCCGGAGGCGACGGCCACGCCGTCGAAGAGGAGGGAGGCCCGCGTGGCGCCCTTGTAGGAGATGGCGTAGTGGCGGTTGGGGTGCCGTCGGACACGCTCAAGGTGACCTGGCCGCCGGAGACGGAGAGGGCCGCGACGGTGAAACTGGGTTGGGGCGGGAGCTGGTTGACCCAGACGAGGCCGGCGACGAAGATGGTGACCCGGAGGACCCTGAGGACGACGTAGAAGAGGGTGGTCCAACCGTCGCGGCTCATCCGCGGCGTCCTCTGCTGCTGCGGCGGCATTTCTCAGCTCGTGAAATTGCGGGGCTGCATTTTCTCTCCTGCTCTTAGCTGCTCTCCTGCCCCGCCAAGCATCTCTAATCTCTTTGTACTCGTGCACTAGTGCTGGGCTCGAGCAAGCATAGGGCCCATAGCCTAGCGGCCTAGCCCTGTAGCCCAGGGAAGGAAGGAATTTCCATCTCCACCTTTCAAAAACACTGCCAATGGCTCATGTTTGGCTAGCCTTACTTTTGGCTTTTTAGACTTTGCTTTGTTAAATCAGAAAAGCATCTAGATAAGTGCTTTTGTCTTTTGATGACTGATGGATGCTGTCTTTCTCATGGTGTCTTCCCCCTCACGGGGAGCTTTTTTTTATTTGGAGATAGGCGAGCTCTGTCCACGGCGGAGGCACCTCCCATATTTATTACAATAGTGAATTCGATTTTTTACCCTCTAACTGTGCGCCGGACAAATACAACCCCATTTAGTGAGAATTTTATCGCAATACTCATATCTGGAAAATGTTGAACACAGTTTCACCGCATCTTAGTATTTTGAATGTATTCTTACGTACGACCGACGTGCTAACCCGTTGTGGCGCGAAAAACTGTGTAAATATAGGAGTGCATTACTGGTGATCATATCCAACTTTGTCTTGTCAATTTGTTCCATTCCTCATAGTCGTTCTTGCATTTCCGAATCTCGTTCATCACTTCACACCTTACCCAACGAAGATGCGTTCAGTGGTAATATATACGAATTTTGACTAGATGAGTATTCAGTGTCACAAATGTATAACTAGGGGGTAAAAGGCCATAGATATATTTTTATTCATAGGAGAATTTGCTCCCACCGTTCAAAATTGTGCTTCGAAATGTCAAAAGAAAAACAAATAAGGTGAATATCCAATATTCTATTCTTGCACAGAAATTTCGTGAACAAGATATTTTCTTGTGGAATGTGTCAAAAAGATAAAAATAAATGTCTGGTGATAAGTTGCTTTGTAACACCAAATTTGTTTTTTACACACAAGCCACAAATATATCATTTCTCCGCAAAACTTTATGCGCGAGCATAAAATATCCGGGTGCATGTCCAAAGTTTTTGTTGGATTTTTTTGCATTTAAAATTATATTTTTCATAATGGGAGTATCTAATCCTACAAGCCAAAACATCGCCTCCATAAAAGGTGTCATTCACTCTTATTCAAATAATACCACTTCTCAAAATTTAAATTTATAAGTTTCTAAAAATTTCGACTTAGATCTGTGAGTGTTCACAGGACATGTGCTTATACTCTGTAATATTTCAGAACTATATTCGAATAACACACAGAAACACAGAAAATGTGATAACCCGAATTTTTGGTAAATTAATTAATTTGATTAAAATGAAATTTGCTTTTGATTTTTCTAATTTTGCTGATCTCTTGAGTTTAAATTAGATGTTAATTTGTGCATGCTATAGAAATTAGAAGAGTTGATCGGCTAGATTTTCTTGTGCGTGCTCACTTAGCTAGTACTGGAGTAGTACTTCATGTCGATGGAGGCATGGAACCAGCTATAGCAGTAGTACTCTAATGCTTTTTGTTCAAGCTGCTTGTACGTGCATGCATAGATAATCTCCACCATGCATGACGTGAGATCACATGTCAGCTTAGATCAACGTGGCAGCATGCTAGTGGATGAGTCAGCCTTTGTTTTCCAACGTGGAGCGAACGCTGGAGTGGTCGTTAGATATTTTGCTAAGCAGTGGCTTAGAGCCGAAGGATCGACTAGCCTAGATATTTAGCTAGCTGGTACCCCTGTTCCTTTAAACAGGCAGCGCTTTGCTGCTGCTGCTCACATAGCACAACGAGGATAGAAAGAGAGAGCAACGCCGAGAAGAAATTAGTGAGACCAGAGAGAGAGGATTAGTTCATAGCTGCTGAGAGAGAGAGAGGGAGCATCGAGCATGCTGCCTTTGGAGAGGAGCGTAGGGGAGACGGTGGGTGCCGTAGAGGGCGACGCGACCGTCAAGGAGCGGCAGCTCGTCCAACATGAAATAGCCGGCGACTGGAGGTCCGATGGTGGTATTCCTTGGCGACGATGCCGGCGTATGAGCTCTCGTAAGCGTACGCCGATCCTAGCGAGTACATGGAGAAGTCAATCGTATCAGACGTGGATATTATTTGTTAGCTACGACTTAGCTAATCAAGGCAAGCACTTCTTACCACTCTCGTATATTTTTGTAGAGTATGCTTTGATTTAATATGTGATACCCTGAGCGGTACGAGTATTGTGTCGATATAAGGGGCTATTGTGCTGGTGTCGTTACGGTGATGGATCCGTAGGAGCCACCGGTACGAGCCGGGCTTAGCGTGTATTTTTGACATGCAAATGAATTGAATGTTTTTATAAGGTAAACTTGGTGTTGCGAAGGTGATCATATTGTACCGGTCACAGTACAGGTATGGGACTGTCTGAGTTCTCCGCGAGGGGCGGCCCTTGAATGGAAAGTGTCGGTGATGGATAGGAGCGATCGACATGAGTAGGTCAAGGTGTCTGGTGTCTAAGCGGGTCAAAGGGCTCTGCTCGTTCTGGAATCCTGTGCGGTTCTGGTCGAGGCTGTTGACGTCGGAGTACCCCTCTTAAGAGTGTAAAAGCGTGAATATTCACCCCTGTGATTACCGGGTAGGGAAACTCACTTTCATGTGTGGCACCATGTGTTTAACCTGCTTAACAACTTAACTACACAATGATTGATTTACTGGTATTTTAGAAAACCTAGTGTATTTTATAAAGTATATGAAAGTGTTTGAATTGTTTGCTGAGTACGACTCGTGTTGTACTCACCCTTGCTCCACTTTGTTTTTAGTTGCAGCAGACGGTACCAGAGTTCGTAGCGGAAGTCGTCGTCGCATCCGAGGAGTAGGCTGGACCAGTGGGGGGAAACGACTAGAGAATCATTTTAACCTTGTAAAGGAATCATGTAAAATTAATAAATGAGCTGTTTTGATCCACTGTGCTGGTTTATCCTGCTTCTCTACGCCTTGCGCGTGTATAGACTTTCGGGTCTATAGGCGCGCGGCGGCTGTCATTCTACCGGGCCGGGTCTCGGGGCGTGACAGAAAAGACTTATAAAATATCCAGGTGTCTGTCCGAAATTTATGTTGGATTATTTTGCATTTAAAGTTCTATTTTTAATAATGGGAGTATCTAATCCTACAAGCCAAAACATCACCTCCATAAAAGGTGGAATTCACTTTTTTTTTGCAATAATACCGCTTCTCAAAATTTAAATTTATAAGTTTCTTAAAATGCTGACTTAGATCTGTTTGTGTTCACAGGACATGCGTTTACAATCTGTAGAATTTTCATAACTATATTTCGTATAACACACAGATAAACACAAAAGACAAATCTAACGGTAAACAAAATTTGAGACCTAAAAAGTACTGCACCGCTACCCTTACTTTTGCCTTTTTATACTTTGCCTTGTAAATAAAAAAAGCCTCTAGATAGATGTTTTTGGCTTTTAACTGGATGCATGTTGTCTTCCTCGTTGTGTCTTCCTCACGGTGAGCACTTTATTTTGGAGACGTCCTGGTGGAGGCAGCCAAAGCGGCAATGAAGTGATACCACCTTGACACAATTGATATCACTTCTCAGAATTCAAACTTACAAGTTTCTAAGAACTCCGACATAAATCCGTGAGTGTTCACAAGATGTGCGTTTACACATATTCGAATTGCACATAGATAAACACAAACAAATCCAACATGAAACGAAATTTGAACTTCTATGTCAGGCTTCCTCATGTGATATGCTGTTGTGGTGCATCATGATGTTCCTCGTGCGCTTTCAAATCTGTTCAGTTTTTTTTTTAAATGATGTCGACACACATCAGGTCTGCAACTTTTTTTGTCCCATACAAAAATCACCTCAAAATTCACAGCAAAGCACTTATCTAGATACAGTCTTGGATTGGATTCTTGGTTGTATGTATCTCGACACAGCAAGTTGACATGGAACGATACCTTCAAACAATATATTCTAGCGTTGTTTCACCATGTTTCGAAGGTCGATTTTCAGTTATATTTCTCTTTGGAGTTTGGAGGAAACATCGCTTATTGTAGTATCTGCTGCACCAATTCTAGTAGTACCAAATGTCAACAAGAAAATAAATCTGCAAGTAGCATTGTTTGTTCTATTTCGCGAATTAGAAACGCTTCCCCCGGAGCGGTTTTCTTAATGGCGCAACGGTGAAACAAAAAATATACCATGTTTTGTAGGTACTGGCGATCTGTTGGGGCACCTCTTGCTTGATAGGAACCCCATTCACCCAATGACAGGGGGCTCCTTGGATCTTGAGGGTGTCACATTTGTCGATGATCCCAATGCTTCTAAAGCTGATGTTGAAGAACCTAAGTTGGAGGCGTGATAAGCGATAAATTTTCTGTTCTGGCATATATATATGCAGTGGTGCTGCAAGAAAAGAAGAACCTGTTTGTGGTGCTTCTGATAAGATTACTAGGGTGTGCATAGCGTACAAGGTGGCAACCGTTTAGTCATGTAACTTTCCTCTGTATGCCTTTCAGAAACACTCCATTGCAGAGTGAGCTGTCACCACTCTACATTCTACTATCTTGTCTCCTAACATGGTTGCTTTTGATGGATTATTGATTGTATAAATTTGCACCTTCAATGAGTCTGTGATATCTTTTTGGATGCTCAGGTTGACAAATAATTTTCAACGTTGAACCGTGTGCACCGCAACCATTAGTGGAGAACCAACATGTGTTTGATTATTCCTGCTGTGTGATCCAGTCTGATCTGATGCTGTATCTGGTGTGCTTGCAAAGTTGGCATATACTACTGAGCTGCAAAAGGCATCTTGTTGGATACCTGTGACGTTTGTTTGTGTTGATGTTTTCTTGTGTGATTAGTTCTTTGTATATGTCTTGCTTCCATGAAAGCTTTGCCCATACAATCATACTCCTAAAAGTGTACTTTTCGAATTGAAAAAACATCAATGGAGCTCGGTAACTACAAGGGATTTGCGCTAAAAAAATATTGAACCAATGCTATATATTAATACCAGCTCCAACGGTAATCGGACTACTTCTAGCTTTGACAAATCCAACAACAAATTAGTACCTACTAGTACTAGATAGCATGAGTATGAGTGTAACCATAGGAATAAAAGAACGCTGCTACACGTCCGTTATTTTTGCCTGAACACGAAGAAGAGGCACCCAGAAGTAGGTGTCGCAGGGTGCACCTATGGACTCGCGGAGCAGGCTGCCGTCCACGTCGACGAGCAGATCGCAGGCGACGCCCATGTTCGGTTCGACGGGGGGGAAGAAGTAGAGGAACGTGATTCTGATCGGCGTGTCGAGCTGCAGGCGCAGAGGGAGGCGGCCGCGGCCTGCGCAAAGGGCAGTGGAGAAGGAGCGCTCGTCGACGATGTCGATGACGCCGGCGAGGGTGGTGGCGGCCATGCTGGGCTGGTACCACCAGTCCCCGGCGTCGGCGAAGGCCGGGTCGGAGGCGACGGCACGGCCGTTGTCGGAGAAGAGGGAGGCTCGCGGGGTGCCCTTGTAGGAGAAGCCGAAGTAGCGGTTGGGGTTGCTAACGGACACGTTGAAGGCGACGTGACGGCCGGAGATGGAGAAGGAGGCGACGGTGAAGCGGGGCTCGCGCACGGGCACGATGAGCGAGGCGATGAGGGCGACGAAGCCGGTGATGAGGGCGACGTAGCAGAGGGTGATCCACCTCCTCCCCGGCATCCTCTGCTGCTGCTGCGGCGGCGGCGGCATTTCTGCAATCGTACGTACCCGCTAGCTGCTACTCTGAATCAGTTCTTGAAATGGCGGGACTCAATCTTCTCTTCTGCTCTGCGATGTACATCCCCTGAGCGTGTATTTATACCCGCGTGCTGGTGTCGGGCTTGAGGAATACATCCCATCCCAGTCCGTGCAGCACCTGATGAAGCAAAGGTCCCAGCCTAGCGGCCCTAGCTCCTGTAGCCAGAGCGCACCGCGCACGTAAGGAATCACTCGGAGTTCACTGCCGATGGATCACCTCTTAAGCGCTTAAGTGCAGCGCTGCTGCCCTTGAAAAAAACAGCATCTGACATGCGGAGGTTTTCTTGTGTGATTCTTTCATTGTATATGTCTGTCTTGCTTCCATGAAAGCTTTGTCCTTAGATCATAGGCATCTTCAAAGATATATCTCATAGGATTTGGAGAGAGAGAGGGGTGTTTCGGCTCTGGAGTTACAATGATCTCGGAATTTATTAAATTTTCAAAATGGTATTTTGAAATTTCAAAAAATCTAAAACATTTATGTAGATATGTTATCTACATATTTGCATAGTTTTGCTAGAGAATATGAAAAGAAGTCTCATTTTACGTGCAACATTTGTCTCTTTGTAGCAAATTTGGTTGTGCATTGTAGACATGTATATGTACCTTTGTGCTTTGTTTCAGAATTTTCCGAGACCTAAAAATAAATTTTTCGAATTAAAAAATCCATCGCCAATAGATAGATCGATACGAAATAATTTTGCCGATGGGCATGCCAAAAAGCAGAGTTACCTCATTGTACCGATAGGCAGGAAAAAATCACAGAAATTTCATGTTCTCATCCTAACATTTGCCATTGCCAATAATAAGGTTCAACATCACATCTTTATGCATCCAAACTGAACGAAATGTGTCCTACACTCCTACTCCTGCTTGTCCAACTGCTGAAAGATGCACACTGCGCAACTTGAAGCCACATTTTGCATGATTAAATTCAAGCTGTAGGCATCGAGACGGCCACTGGCCATGCTCTTCGAGATCAGGGCATCTCTAGCCGTGCCCCCAGCGCCCCCCAAGGCCACTTTTTGGGCAAATAGCGTCGAAAAGCGCCGAAAATCTTCCACTCGTGCCCCCCAGGACGTCAAATAACGCCGGATCGGCTAAAAATAGCGCCGGCGCCCCCAGGCCAAACCCAGGGCGCTGGGTGTGGCCTGGGGCGCCTTTTTGCATGTGAAGGCCCACAGTCAGCCAAATAACCCTTCTCTCTCCTCTCTTTTTGACCCAGGCCCACCATGTGCTCCTTCTCCCTTTTCCCCACCCACCCACCGATGGAAGAAGGCAGGCCGCGCTCCGGCGAGCTCCTCCGCCTGGACGGAGGCAGGGCCGCGCGCGCCGGCCATCTCCACCGTGCCCTGCGTGCTTGCTTCGATCCGCGCGCCGGTCGCCTCCTCCTTCCTCACATGTTCGGCGGCGTTGACGAGGAGGTCAACGGGCGGCGGCGCTCGCCAAGGACAGGAGCAGGAAGACGGCGGGCGACCTCGCCTCCGTGCTGTCCGCCGTCGCCCGGACGCGCGCAGGCCGAGCTGGTCAAGGCGTGGCTCCCCGACGCCCTCCTGGAGCCCGCGCGGCCGCTCGGCTCGCCGCCTGCTCCGCCCTCTGCCGCTTCGCGAGCTGCCCGATCTCGAGCTCGTGGGCGGGGACGGCGGGGTGCGCCGCGGCACCGGATGCGGGAACGGCGGGGTGCGTCACTCGTGGGGCGGGGACGGCGTGGTGCGCCGCTCGTGCGCCGGCGACGGATTCAACCTGGAGCTCGGATGCGGGGATGGCTTCAACGTGTTTTTTGTTTTGCTTTTCCTCTCATCTGTTCATCCTGGGGTGGACTGCCACTGGGAAATTTACACCCCCAAGATTCTCATTAGCGCCGGCGCCACCCCAGGCCATCCAAAAAGATGCCGTTTTTCGGCCTGGGGGGGCCGAACGGCTGGAGATGCCCTCGCGTTGGGGAAGCCCGGCAACGGCGAGGACTTCTACAAAGTCGATGGGTGCAACCTCCCTGTGTCGCTACACCGCGCGCACTGCGGAGCAGGGCGCCGGCACGTGCAACGCCATCGGCTGTACGGCCGACCTCAACTACTGTAAGTATAGTGAACGTTTCGTGTTAGATTAAGCTTGCTCCGGCCGCCATTGCTGGCCGGCTCTGATGATCGAAACGGCTATCTGTTGAGCGCGCGAGCGCTCGCTCGGTCTGGCACGCGGGACCGCGTCGCGCGTCGTGTCTCACCTATTCTCTTTTCCTTTTCTGGTCCGGACACCGCTTTCTATTTCTGGCAATCCCCGCCTCCTTCTATTCCCTTTTTTCGCGATTTAAATTAATTCGAAATCGACCCGTGTCTATCCCCGACCCGTGCTATTCCCTTTCCATCTCGGCGTTTCTCCCCGCCGGCCATGGCTTCCGCCGCCGTCTTCTAGGCTCGCCCCGACCGGTTTCGAACTGCGGTGAACCAGAGCCGAGGTGCTCGATCCGCATCTCGGTATCCCTCGAGCCGCCGGCGTTCCGGGTTTGTTCCTTTTTCATTTTGCTTTCCAGCTCCGAGGGACCGCCGGCCGTGGCTTCCGCCGCCGCCTCTTAGTTTATTCCCGGTCGGATTTGTACCTTCGCCGCCTCGATGCGCATATCCGTATCCTCCTCCATTCACTTTTCTTTTTGTTCTCTGTTTCCCCCAAATCGAGCACTGCTCGCGCAGGAGGCAGCTCGGGCCATCAGCTAGGGTTCCGGAGGCGCCCGCGGCCGCCGCCGTGGCCATGCCACTGCCCGCCGCCTGACCATGCCACCGTCTCCGCGGCTGCCGTGCCCCTACCCACGCCGCTGGGTCTCCGCGCTGGAGGAGGAGAGGCCCGCGCGCCCGCCGTCCTCTAGATGCCTCCCCGCCGCCGTCCCTCACACCACTGCCGCCGAGCTGCTGCTCCTCCTCCTCTGTCCTCAACTACGTCCGCCCGGCCTCTCCCCGACGTAGCCAGCACGACGGCGACCCCAGCCGCAGACGTCTTCTGCTCGGGGCGGCGCGACGAACCAGCGGCTTGCTAAGCTTCGGGTGCGGCGGCGCGAAGCTCCAGGGCCGGCAGCCACGCGCCGAACCAGCGGAGATGGCGGAGCGGGGAACCAGGGGGAGGCGCCGGCGGGAGGAACCAGGGGAGCCGCGCGGGCTGCAGGAACGGGGAGGCGCGACCGGCGGCGACCAGGAGGTGGTTTGAGTGCGCACCGTGCGGGAGGTGAAGAGTGGCCGACGACCGAGCTCGGCGGCCGCCACACCAACGCTATCCTGGCTGTGCTCTCCCTCCACGTCCTCCTCCACTACTTCGACGATGACAAGCTCAGGGCCCTCAGCGGCACATCGGCCACGCAGGCCGGCAGCCTAGCCAAGGTGAGGTCGACGCATTCTCTTCTTTGACAACATGGATATCTCCTAAATTGTTGTCTAAGTTACAGTAAGCTGTGGATTGTCAGGTGGAAGATTAAACCAGCCTGTCAATTCGTGGAAGTTCTTATTTTTTCTATGACTTTTCATTCATGGTTCTAGAGTGCTCACAAGGACACTGACGAATTCAGGAGGCCAATTAGAGGTTATACGTAAAATGGTATCGACCTGAAAATTAGCTGCTCGGTCTATAAATGTCTCCAATTTTAGAGTTAGCATTGTGGGTGTACCGGTGTATACATAAGTTTAGTAGGTGCAATTCTGAGGTCTTTTCCACTTCTCATTTCGATAACTGTTCCAGAAATTTAGTGGTACATTGTCTTGCAGTATACCTAAACTAATCTTCATATCTTGGAGAGACTTTTTTTGATTTTTGGAGAGACATGGATACAAGGTAGCTTCATCTCAATTTTTCGGCTCATGCATAGTTGAATGGAACATGGGCTTCGATTCCAGTGTATGAGTTACGTCATTTGCAATGGTAAATAAACAACAAATGGTTTAAGCCTGTGTCTATACGGGACCCGTACGGATCAAATTAGACTATAATCTCAGATTTGTATTGGCCTGCAAGATTTTTGCCTTACCGGATCAAATTAGACTACAATCTCAGATTTAATCAGGTCTGCCACTTTTAAAAGTGTGAGGGATATGCTATGATTTAATGTACAACTTACAGAGTTTCTTCATATTTGCATCTATTTAGGAAACAGGTCAAATTCCCATGTTTACTTCTAAACATATCATACTCCTTCAAATGCTTGACAAAAGACTTTATGCATGATTTCGACATAATTTTCCGCTGGTTCAACAGAAAATGCATATGTTATCGTGCACGCTGCATCTTTGCTTAGGCTCTGTTTGGATGTCTGAATTGGAGGGCTTGGAATTGAATTGAGCACAATTCCAAATCAGTGGCTGCATTGAAATGAACTGTCAATTCCAAATTTTTGTTTGGTTGTGCAAGATATTGGTAGTTGGAATCAAAGAGAGCAGTCAATTCCAATTTTCTGTTTGGATGTACATGTGGTTGAATTGAATTGACCCATAGCTTGGTGATGAGAAAGGGGGCAATTCCATCCAATTCAGAGGGGTGAGGCTCGGAATTGGAGAAGGAATCTTTTAGTTATAGTTCAATTCTGTGGAATTCGGCTGTCAATTCCTGCTTTCAATTCCAAACACAACCAAACAGTAGAATTCAGGAAACCAGATTCCAATTCCCAATTCCTTGCTCGAATACCGACATCCAAACGGACTATTAAGAATGTAGCATGTGCTTTTACTCCCACGGGTTTTCAATGTTTTCTTTAAGCATTTGCGTATGCTCATAAGGATAAGAGTGGAAAAATAACTCTCCAAGTAAGCTGTTGAATATTGAAATTACATTCTACATAGCTTTCCAAAACTTGAGAATGTCCAATAGTTAAACATTTGATGCAGTTTGTTCCAGTTCCAATCCTTTACCTTTCGATTTTTTTTCTCTCCACGTTTTGAGATGCACTTATACTAGATTTTTTTCTAATGATTTTACCTTCCTTTCTTTTCTGGCATATACAAGATGTATTTGTTAGTATATCACTATGTTTTACTTAGTGAACATGGCCAGTCGTTTGGGTGCAGTTCAGGCACTCGGGGATGAAGAGATGGAACTTGCTGGCTCCATGTCGCCATTTGATTTGGAGCTCCAGATTTTTTCCCTTTTGCTTAGTCATGACAATTGGTATTGCAGATGATAAAAAAATGATGTCTTACTGTTAAATAATTCATCTTTGAGGGTAACTAAGAGAGCCACATTGGCTCCTACACGATATGACGTACCTTTGGTTTTACTTTAAATTTTGGCATTTCCTTCATTCAGAAGCACCCATGGTATTGTAGGTTACATGTTTGCTGACGTGTACTCAGTTTGTTTTAATTATCGTACGTATTACTTCTCATTTCTGTATCATTAGCAATCATGAATTTTTATTATGGCAAACATGACGTATTTGATATATAGCTGTCATATCGAGTCAATTAAGAATGCACCATGTCATCTTTCAGGTTTCATGGAGAATTACAGATCATCAAGTGAGATTGTCATGGTAGAAATAATCTAAGAATTCTTTGATGGTCGTAGGCCCATCAAGCCTGCATGTAAGTTATTAATACCGATTACCTGTACATAATGACCCCTTCCGTTAGAAGTTCATGCAATTATTTGAGTATCTTTGTACTCTGTCGTGTTAGTTCAGATGTGTCATTATATATGTCGTATTACTTCAGATGTGTCATCATATATGATTTAGCTGTAATTATTGAGCATTTTTTTATAAATCTCTGCACAATTTTATGACTACGTCTGTTATGAATTCAAGAAGCTACCTTCTCTATTGTTCTGAACTTCTTATGTTGCCTCTGTTCTTTTTGATTGTTCCTTTTGTTTTATAATGTGTGCGTCTATTGCTTGCAGGTTGTAGTATGGATGTGCACTTATTGCCGGCATCTGGGAGAACGTGAGACCACCAATGTAATACCAGATTGTTAAAGAAATTCATCAAGAGTTATTTGATATAAAGTCTCTAATGAGGAAGTTGCATCTTTGATTCAAAACGTAGAATGTAACATCAATTTAACTGATTTTTATAATGTATACTCTGCAAAATTATTCACAGCCACTCATAAGAAGAAAAAAGGTGAAAAACAACTACGCAAGGCGCATGAAGTATGGGTTATGCATACAAGACTGCAAGAGAAAGATGGTTTGATGCTTTGCTTGGTAGGTCGACCAACAAAACTCTTTCATTTCTTTTCACTTTCCTCTTTTGCACAAATTAATGGTTATTTAATGTTCTACAGCTAGATAGCTATAAATTTGTGATGTTGACATATCTTTCATCATTCTATTTTTGAAACCTGCACAAAATGCAAATGCATATCTATAGCGCCAAACTTACTGCCTTGCTACAACATGGTGTTAAAATGAGACAATAGTCTTTATTATCTTTTCTTTCCAACGCATGCAGATTCTATTAGAGCAGCTACATGATCAAATGAGTTGAAATTACGCTATGATTGTTGCTTTCGTAACTTTCAGCAGCTATTCGACAGATCTGCTGTTGTCAGTATCTGCTCCGACTCCAAGTCTCACAGGTCGAAGGTATGATCTCCTCTGCAATCTCTCCTTCCCCATCTTTGCTCGATAATCATGATCTCCCATTTGTGTTGCCAAATATTACCCTCAAACTGTGGCTGCTCTACTATTATTCTTTTTCCTGCTAATTTTTCTGGCATTCGTTAAAACTGTGCAAGATACAGATTTCTTCCAGTCTAACAATTTGTAATTGGTGATCAGTTTGTGAAGACATTATGTTCATTAAAAGTCGTGCTAGGATTTTATTAGACAATCCATCTATTCTCCACATAGTGGCATATCCATTAGCCTTGCTATAATTGAGGAGCAATTCTATATGCCTAATTGTGTGTCATTGTGGATGATACTTTGTGGTTGTCCGGTTCTTCTCAGCCAATGGGTTTAAGTTATTTAATTTCTTACATATGTTTTCATTCGTTCTTTCCCCATTGTAAGGGACATTCAACTGAAGCATAAAACGAGAGAATTCATGTACACTAAATATTGTCAAATGGGTGAAATTATTCCAATACAGACAATTTTCAAAATCTCAACATTCCTCTAAGCGCAAACTTTTCCAAATTCAAATAATATTCATATTTCAACAAAAAAAATAAAAACATATTTGAAATTCATCAAACGGGCGCGGCATTGCCGCGCTAATATCCCTAGTCATTGGTAATAAAATGATGTTTTTTCGCATGCTCGATAACTTTATGCAAACGTGCCTGGTAAGATTTTTTGTAGTACTTGTTTGCATTGGTAATTTTTAGCCTACTGTGCTGGTGATAATGTTTTTTTAAGCATCCCACCCCCACTAACTTGATAGCTATGTGATTGGTAACTTTTACCCTATGGGGTTGGTAACAATTTCTCCAAGTGTCCGAACCCCGACAACCTAATTCACATACGACCACACCCTCGGTAACTTGTATGGTACATCATCGGTAATAAATGATGTGTTTCGCATGGTCGACAACTTTGTGCAAACGTGCCTAGTAACATTTTTGTAGTACTTGTTTGCCATTGGTAATTTTTAGTCTAGTTTGCTGGTGATAATGTTTAACTTGATAGGTATGCGATTGGTAACTTTTAGCCTATGGGGTTGGTAACAATTTTTCCAAGTGTGTGAACCCCGACAACCTACTTCACGTACGACCACACCCTCAGTAACTTGTATGGTACATCATCGGTAATAAATGATGTGTTTCGCATGGTCGATAACTTTGTGCAAACGTGCCTGGTAACATTTTTGTAGTACTCGTTTGCCATTGGTAATTTTTAGTCTAGTGTGCTGGTGATAATGTTTTTTTAAGCATCCCACCCCGCTAACTTGATAGGTATGCGATTGGTAACTTTTAGTCTATGGGGTTGGTAACAATTTTTCCAAGTGTGTGAACACCGACAACCTAATTCACATACGACCACACCCTCGGTAACTTGTATGGTACATCATCGGTAATAAATTATGTGTTTCACATGGTCGATAACTTTGTGCAAACGTGCCTGGCATCATTTTTGTAGTACTCGTTTGCCATTAGTAATTTTTAGTCTAGTGTGTTGGTGATAATATTTTTTAAGCATCCCACCCCGCTAACTTGATAGGTATGCGATTGGTAACTTTTAGCCTATGGGGTTGGTAACAATTTTTCCAAGTGTGTGAACCCCGACAACCTACTTCACGTGCGACCACACCCTCGGTAACTTGTATGGTACATCATCGGTAATAAATGATGTGTTTCGCATGGTCGATAACTTTGTGCAAACGTGCCTGGTAACATTTTTTGTAGTACTTATTTGCCATGGGTAATTTTTAGCCTACTGTGCTGGTGATAATGTTTTTTTTAAGCATCCCACCCCCGCTAACTTGATAGCTATGTGATTGGTAACTTTTACCCTATGGGGGTTGGTAACAATTTCTCCAAGTGTCCGAACCCCGACAATCTAATTCACATACGACCACACCCTCGGTAACTTGTATGGTACATCATCGGTAATAAATGATGTGTTTCGCATGGTAAGAATATATCCAAGTTTCTGAACCCTGAGAACCTACCTGACATATGACTTATAACTAGTACGAGGGGGATATCCCACTGGTAACTTGTTTGTGATGTGCTTGGTCATATTTTCTTAAGTAAACCACACCCTCGGTAACATGTATGGTACATCATCGGTAATAAAATGATGTGTTTTTCGCATGCTCGATAACTTTGTGCAAACGTGCCTGGTAAGATTTTTTGTAGTACTTGTTTGCCATTGGTAATTTTTAGCCTACTGTGCTGGTGATAATGTTTTTTTTAAGCATCCCACCCCACTAACTTGATAGCTATGTGATTGGTAACTTTTAGCCTGTGGGGTTGGTAACAATTTCTCCAAGTGTCCGAACCCCGACAACCTAATTCACATACGACCACACCCTCGGTAACTTGTATGGTACATCATCGGTAATAAATGATGTGTTTCGCATGGTCGATAACTTTGTGCAAACGTGCCTAGTAACATTTTTGTAGTACTTGTTTGTCATTGGTAATTTTTAGTCTAGTGTGCTGGTGATAATGTTTTTTTAAGCATCCCACCCCGCTAACTTGATAGGTATGCGATTGGTAACTTTTAGCCTATGGGGTTGGTAACAATTTTTCCAAGTGTGTGAACACCGACAACCTAATTCACATACGACCACACCCTCGGTAACTTGTATGGTACATCATCGGTAATAAATGATGTGTTCCACATGGTCGATAACTTTGTGCAAACGTGTCTGACAACATTTTTGTAGTACTCGTTTGCCATTGGTAATTTTTAGTCTAGTGTGCTGGTGATAATGTTTTTTTAAACATCCCACCCCGCTAACTTGATAGGTATGCGATTGGTAACTTTTAGCCTATGGGGTTGGTAACAATTTTTCCAAGTGTGTGAACCCCGACAACCTACTTCACGTGCGACCACACCCTCGGTAACTTGTATGGTACATCATCGGTAATAAATGATGTGTTTCGCATGGTCGATAACTTTGTGCAAACGTGCCTGGTAACATTTTTTGTAGTACTTGTTTGCCATTGGTAATTTTTAGCCTACTGTGCTGGTGATAATGTTTTTTTAAGCATCCGACCCCCGCTAACTTGATAGCTATGTGATTGGTAACTTTTACCGTATGGGGTTTGGTAACAATTTCTCCAAGTGTCCGAACCCCGACAACCTAATTCACATACGACCACACCCTCGGTAACTTGTATGGTACATCAGAGCATACCCCTAATATTTATTTTTGTGCTCTTTGTTGCATGCTATGTGGACTCATATTATATGAAGGTTTGATGCACAGTTTTTTGATTCGGAGGTAATATAGATCCAAAGTATAGACAGATTAGTCATAGATGGACATTCAGATTAAATTTGTAGATGCAGCATAGATTCCAGTATATGGAGGTACATGTATTGGTTTGTGATTTTTGAGGTGATGTATATTCAAAGTATATTCAGAATATGTGTACATGTAATGTCAGCTAGTAGATTTTTAGATGAACCTTACATTCATTGTAACTGTAGATTTATAGTTGGTCTGAGTGTATATGTACAATTTTATAGTAAGTGGCTACATGTAGTAAGTTTTTTTCTTTTTCACACTAGATATGGGTTCACTTCAACAGATAGTTGTTGGTATCTAAAGGAATTCATTGATGTAGGATGGAAAACAAACAGAAGAAGGTGCTCATTCTCATCCATGACAGCGATGATGAAGATGAGCGCAAGAAGAATGTTTAGGACACTGTCGAGATGCTGAAGAACAAAGATAGTCACATCATCTCCAAGAAGAAGGTAGATGACCAGAAGAAGAACATAGTTGGTGATGTGGATCCTTCATATGAAAAGTTCTTGGAAATGATCATGGCAGCTAAGCAACCGTACTTGCAGCAGCCCGAAGGTTGTGCCCTGACGCATGCATCTAAAAGAACAAAGAGTACTGATGCAGAAAAGAAGAAAGCGAAAACCAAGATTGTTGCTGACGGGGGTCTACTATCCAAAGGTTTTAAAAATACACTTTCAATTATGTGTAATATGGTTTATTATGATGTGATTCCATATAGCAGATATATTCTAATCTATTCGTCAACTTTCATCTGGTAGGTCATGTGAAGGATAACAATTCTGGGAAGAAGATGACTGCTGAGCAGGGTCTTCTCTCACGAGGTTTTTAAATTGCATTTCAAATTGCTGTTAGGGGTATGCTCTGATGTAATAACAGTATAGAGCTGCATTTGCTAATTTTTAGCTGTCATTTTTTGAATCTGATAGGGCTTCATCTAGATATCAATATTGGGAAGAAGAACCTTCTCGATCACTGCAAGTTTGGAAGCAACGATATCCGCTACAGCATCTCATCCTCCAGTGAATCCTTGTCCAGTGATTCTTCCTCCAATGATGAAGATGTTCAGATGCAGCAACAGGCTTACCCAGTCAAGAGAGGTATGAAGAAATTTTGTACTACATAATATCTTTTTTTATCAAGACTACATGAAAAACGTGCAACTTGTGAACTTCATCAAAATGAACTAACATTTCTTTTTTTGGAATTTCATATGTTGCATGAAGGTCCACACTATGGTGGCAATTACCTATTTGACAAGCACTGCATCTTTGCAAATTACATGGAGCTGACAATGGTGCAATGCAAGTGGCTTAACACCACATGCAAGGATAGTCCTGATGCTCCAATAAAGCAATATGTTTACAAAATGACAGAATCATCAGCGCATCGCCTAAAAGCAAAGATGGTAATTTTTATTTAACCTTTTTGTTTAATCATGCATGAATATGGGATCTTTGTTTATCTGCTTTCAGTTTTTATATTGGAAAATATGCTAGCTATTTTTCAACGTATTTTTGTTCTATTACCAGGATTTTGGTGCTGAATTCACCAAACAGAGCCTGCTGAGGTTCATTGACAAAAACCAATTGAAATACCTGTTTATTCTGCCACAAGCATCAAGACCTTCATGGTTACTCTGAAGTTAGGTAAGGGAACAAACAAGGCGATGCTGTCTGCTGGGTGGGCTACTGCTGTTAGGGGTTTTGACATGACCCCAGGACAGATATACGTCTTCACCTTCGTCCCATCATCCCTAACTGATCTCGAGCTCACTGTCGCACAGCTGTGAAGTGGCGACACAAAGACTACTAAGCAGATGCTAAGGTGGAGTCTATATGCATCCTTCATATGGACTACTAGATATATGTCCATGTTATGATATCGGTGCTGGATGTTAAGCATGCTAGCTGTGAAACTACTGTCAGTATTACTCTTATGTTTATGTGCTTCTATTTTGTGAACTGTGTGGTGTTATTAAGTTATCAGGTTATTCTAATGATGCTGGTATGTTTTTTAATTTGTCTTTTCTCTTTTGGATTGACTCGTTTTCTATCTATTATTTGTGTTGTTGTTGCGCGTGATTGATATCGTTTTCAGTGCATTGGGAAAAGTCTCAGAGAACCTTTTCTGAACTAGCAGTTTTGTTGAGCTATCCCAATTCTGTATCATGTACTCCTTTTTGAATTCGAGCTCTTTATTTGGATATTTTTATTGTACTTGTTTTCGAAGTTGAATTTCTTATCTCCCTCACATTTTTTAGCCTAAAAAATCCTTTCCAAATAAAAGGGAATTGATTTTTGCACCAAGTCTTTCTGCAAATTCAGATTTTTTTTATAAACACCTTTTTTGAAAAAAAAGGGAATAGTTTGTTCTAGTTGGAAGTGGAGTTCTTTATTTGAATAATTTTTTTGTACTAGTTGGAAGTGGAATTTCTGATCCCCTCCCATTTTTTTACCCTAAAATATCCTTTGCCCAAAAAGGGAATTGATTTTTCGCACCAAATTTACTTGGAAATTCAAATAACTGGTGCGCCAGCAAAATTTTCAAATCTTGTGCCCAAAAAACGCAGGCGCGCCAAAAGGGAATAGAGAAAAGGGAATAGAATGGTCCAGCGAGGCCGCACGTGCGCGCAGAAGCCTGGCAACGCGTGAACAAGGAGCGAAATTGAAACTTTCCTTTTTTGGTATGTTGGCGCGCGCGAAACTTGCCTAAAACGGAAATCCAGCCTGGTCGGGAAACCGCGCGACGGGAGCTAGCCTTGCGCGCGCGCGCAAGCTAGCCCAGCTTCTGATGATCGATGACTAGCGTGCCTGAAGGAGCTGCAGGTGGCCAGTACATGAGCTAGCTACAGGTTGCAGCGGCGTCGTGTACTCGTGTTGGGTCTTCGGTGCCGTGTCTTGTCCGACCGGGATGGAAGCAGAGGACGACATCTTCCAACTCGGTCGGTTTGCCCAAGGTATCGATCGATCTGATCCTACCCGTATATATACAGGATGAGTAGATCGTGGAGAGTTACTTTGGGAGTTTGGGTTGCATCGATCGATCTGATCATGGCCGCCGCCAGGCAAAGCAAAGCCAGCTCGTGCTCGTCCTTGTGGTCACACCTGCCGCCGGAGCTCGCTGGCCTCGTCCTAGGCCGGTTTCCCTCCCTCGCCGACCGCGTCCACTTCGGCTCCGTCTGCCGCAACTGGCGCCACGCCGCGCGGCAGCAGGCGCTGGTCCTGCCTCCGCCGTTCCCGTGGACCATTACCCTCCGCTGCTCCGCAGCTGCACGGTCAAGACCATCCCCGACGGCGAAGTGTACCGCCTGTGCCCCGGAGGATTCGGCGCCGTATGCTGGTGCTCCTCCGAGAGCTGGCTGCTAATGGTCGGGAGAGAGTCGCGCGACGACAACACGAAGATCCACAACTTTGAAGAACCCTCTCTCGGGAGCTACCTTGCCGCTGCCGCTGCCAGATATTGGGAACCCACGGCTCCCCGGCGACGAGTTATTCTGCGTCACGAAATTCATCATGTGCCCCAACAATCTCGTCATCGCCATAATCAATGATGCAGTGCTCGCCTTCTGCCAGTCCGGTACGTCCTCTTGGTCGATGACCTCACCAGTTGACGCCGCCCGTTACCGTTACGAAGACATAGCCTTCAACGATGGAAGTGTCTATGCCATCACCGGATCAGGAGACCTTTTCGCGCTCCAGGTTAGCGAGGACCATGGACATAGAGTACTACTTTCTTCCGCGAAGCTAGTGATCAAGGGGGGCGACACCTGGTGCGTTGGCGTGAGACGATTCCTGGTAGTTTCACGTGGTGACAGGTTGCTGATGGTCAAATGGAACCATGGGGACGGCAGCCATGACGATGATGTGTCCATGTTCGAGGTGTTCGAAGCAGACATACACATGTCACGATGGTCGCGGTTATCAGGCCTCGATGATCAGGTCTTGTTTCTGAGCACAAAGTGCTCCAAGGCCGTCCCAGTATCTCCTGACCATGACGGTTATCTGTGCGGTAACCGTATATATTTCGTGGACCATGGGGTCTATAGTCTCCAAAAGTGTTGCTATGGGCGTATTTGTTGTGGCATGTACGAGATGAGAAGTAACACATATCATGACATTGTGTCTCATGCATTCCGCGCCAACGATGATATTGCAGCCACATCGTGGTTCTTTCCACACAACTGAAAGTAAGAGTCTCGAAAATTGAAAGTAAGAGGATTTTTGGCATGGTGAGCCAGTAATGAATTATATTTCTAAAGTTGGCCTTTTTTCTTTTATATAGTCTACCTGACGTCGTTTCCGAAATGGAGGACGCATCTCTACCGTGTATGTGTTATTTTGTGCTCGAGAATGATATAGTTATGATTATATGCCACTTCATTAAGTTATTTTATGTCTTGTATTCAATGCTGATGTGGATGGAAGATGAAATTTATGTTTTTAAGATATTATACATACTCTTCAAAATAAATTTGTAACCGGGAACATCGAACTCATGAAAAAATCTTGGTTGTGTATCTCAACACAGTAAATTGACATGAAACGAAACGAACCCTACAAACTATATCATAGCGTTGTACAGTTTCATTGAGTTTCACCAGGTTTTTCAATTGGCGATTTCCAGATATTGTTATGTCCCTTCAGTAAAATGGTATGTTTTCAACGAGAAGAAAATCTGAACTCTCCACATAATGGCTTCAAACAAGGAAAAAGCTAGCCCGTGCCATATACAATTAATGAAGGTCAGATCTACGATTTTCACCCTGAATATCGAGACTCGGCACTCAAATAGAACCACCAAAATTGAAGTCCCCAAGTGTTGCTGCCCCCACTGAAGTCTCTGCTACAAAGTACCAATCAATAGGCTCGCGTGCACCTGTGTGGTTCGGAAAAGAACCTTGTCCTACAACCATGCTCGCACAACAGGCTATGAAGTCGTGTCTTCGTCGCATCCAAGACTCTGCTCCTACCAATACTGGTCTTCAATCATATCCGTCATGACATTCCTCGCCGTTGTCAACACCATGGAAATCGCAGGCGTCGACATCTCTCGTAGTGTCACGTCGACATCTCTCATAGTATCAGCGGGAAGCGGAGCTTCGCGACACACCCTCTTGAAACCCCATGGGCTGAAATTTATATCCAAACAGAGGTCTAGGAGCACATATGCCAATCCGTGGAGACTACCAACGGAGACATCCGAAACTCGTTGACAGTCAAATATAGGATTAACGGTAGCAGGCGGATCGACGAGCTAGATGGAAGAAAGTCACTAGGGACACCACCCTACCTCTTTTTATTCGACCCAGACCCGCAGGACTCCACCGTCACGCGCCGACTAAAGTAGTCGCCAGCAGCCTCGTGTGAAGCCCCCCAAGCCGCCGTAGCCAAACCCTAACTCCGCCGTCATGCCCGACGACCGACGGAGCTGCCGCCGCGGCCGCCGCAAAGCCCGTCGGCAATGCCCGGCAGCGGCAGGAGGAATAGCTGGACGTGGGCGCTGCTTCCCGTGTAGATGAGATCGCCTCCCATGTCGTCCGTCTGGACGAGGCGGGGGCAGTTTTTTCGTCCGTCGATAATAAATAGCAGAATTTCACAGAAATCACTGAAATTTCCTGTTTTCATCCTAACATTTGCCATTGCCAATAATAAGGCGAAAAAGACAATTACAAGGCCATATGGCGCCAGGGTGAAATCTGGGCCGTCCGTTTCGGCCATCCGACGGCCCAGATCCGCCGTTGACCGCAGACAAAAATTGACCGGTCCACGGCGAATCTGAGCCATCGGATGGCCGAAACGGACGGCCCAAATTTCACCCTGGCGCCATATGGCCTTGTAAAAAACCGCGTTGATAATAAGGTTCATCTTTCTGCATCCAAACTGAACGAATGTGTCCTACTCCTGCCTGTTCAATTGCTGAAACACATGCACGCTAGCTGCCCAATTTGGAGCCACATTTTGCATGAATAAGTTCCGGCTGTAGGCATCAAGTCAGGCTAAGCAAAAGCAAGACTTGAGACTCACAAAACAAGAGATACATGAGTGTGTAGTGTACATCACTACATACCGCGTTATTCGTGTTCCGTGTCCTGTCGGGTCCGACCGGGATGGAAGCAGAGGACGACATCTTGCGGGTTCCGCGCGATACAAAGCAACTCGATCGGTTTGCATATATAGGACGAGTAGATCGTGGCTAATTTTTTTTTAATAATACGTTTTTTTAATTAAATTCGAAAAACATTACGCAAAATCACAAAATTTCAGAAATAATACGGCCTCGGCCCAGGCTGGGCCGATTAGTACCTGTCGGCCCAGACCTGGCCGATTAGTACCTGTCGGGGCCCAGACTGGGCCGAGGCCGTATTATTTCTGATTTTTTTCAAAATGGGTATTATTTGTCTAATTTAGTAAAAAAAATGTATTATTAAAAAAAAATTAGTAGATCGTGCAGACTGCAGAGTTATTTTGGGAGTTTTTGTTGCATCGATCTATCCGATCTGATCATGGCCGCCAGACCAAGCTGTTAGACGTATACAAGTAGGATACGTATAGTCGGTTGTGTTTACCATATTTGTAATCCTCCTTGTACTATTTATATCCCAGCCCGTGGGACAAATCAATCAAGCAACAATAATATTTGCCTTCATGGTATCAGATTAGGGTTTCGTTCCTCTCCTCTCATGGCGCCGCCTACCGCCGCCGATCTCGCGGCCGAGGCCGCCGCCCAAGCCGCGCTCTGGGTGCTCGCCGCCGCCCTCCCCGGTATCCGCGCCGTCGTTCCCGTCATCCTGGAGCTCTCCACCTCCAACTACCTCCAATGGCGCGGCATGTTCTCCGACGCCGTGGAGAAGTACGCCCTCGAGGATCATCTCCTACAGGACAAATTCCCTGCCGCTCCGAGTTCGCAGTGGAACCGCAACGACGCCATCGTTCGCTCATGGCTCAACAACACCGTCGCACCTGAGCTTCTCGCCATGGTTGTCGATACCACCGCCCCCCCCCGGCCCATGAACTTTGGACACGCATCTCCAACATCTACCACGACAACGCCGAGACGCGCTCTTCTTACCTTGAGCAAGAATTCCATGGTCTTCAACAGGGCTCCATGACCGTGACTGACTACTGCCGCAAACAGAAGGTTCTCGCGGACGAGCTCAATGCCCTCGGCACGCCCATCACCGACAAAAGGCTCGTCCAGAACACCCTTCGCGGCCTCTGTTCTCGACTTGCCTACATGCGCACGCTGACTCTCAAGCAGCGCCCGTTGCCGTCCTTCCTCGACGTCCGCTCGTCCCTGCTACTCGAGGAGCTCACACTGCAGCAGTCTGAGCCATCGTCGGTTTCCTCTACTCCGACTGCCTTCGTCGCTCGGGGAGCCCCCACGCCACCACCGCGTGGTCCGGTTGACAACACGACGCCTCCGCGTCGCCCTGACGTCTGCCGCAACTTCCAACGTGGTCATTGCCGATTCGGCGCTCGGTGCCGTTATCTCCACACCACAGCATCCCAGCAACGCGGCGGCGTCCCCTTCAACACTCAAGGCAAAGGCTCACAAGCTCCCTGGCCGTCCATGCAGAATCCTTGGGCAGGGTCAATTCAGATGTGGCCTGGTCCGCCACCACGCGCGCCGCTCCTTGGCATACCTCAGGCGCATCCTGCCATGCTGTCGCCCTCGCCGCCGTGGTCACATGGCGCTCCCTCGCCTCTACCCTGGCCACCGGGGACCTCTATGCCTCCTCTGACGTGGCCACCTGGAGTGCCCGGACCATCCACGATGGCTCCACCGCCTGCAACGCCACACACTGCTACGCCCCCGGCCTTCGACCAAGGTGCTCTCATGCAGGCTTTCAACACTACAACCTTGACGCCACCATCCCCGGACGTGTGGTACATGGATTCTGGTGCCTCAGCTCACATGACCGGCAATCAGGGTAATCTTTCACATATCCTTCCTTCTCCATCTTCATATCCGCATGTCATCGTCGGTAATGGTCATACCCTTCCCATCACTTGTGTCGGCCGTACCACTCTTCCCACACCTCATCATTCGTTTCAGCTTAACAATGTCTTAGTTACACCTAACCTAATTAAAAACCTTCTTTCTGTCCGCCAATTCACCACTGATAATTCTGTTTCTGTTGAATTTGATCCGTTTGGTCTCTCTGTGAAGGACCTCCAAACCAAGACCGAGATCGCCAGGTGCAATAGTTCCGGAGATCTCTACCCGTTCTGGCGGCCATCTTCCCCTGCGCATGCTCTCTCCACCACCACATCGTCTTCAACATTGTGGCATCGTCGATTAGGACATCTTAGTAGTCAAGCTTTGTCGCACTTAGCACGTGCTTTTTCTTTTCCTTGTAATAAGAATAATACGGATGATCATTTATGTCATGCTTGTCAATTAGGAAAACATGTTCGCCTACCTTTCGATATTTCGTCTACTCAAACAACTCGCCCCTTTCAGCTAATTCATTGTGATTTGTGGACTTCTCCTCTCTCCAGTGTGTCTGGTTACAAATACTACCTCGTCGTGTTAGATGATTTTTCACATTACCTTTGGACTTTTCCTTTACGCGTCAAATCTGATACTTTTCCTACCTTAAAGAATTTCTTTTCTTATGTTTCTACACAATTCAATACAACGTTCAGTCCCTCCAGTGTGATAATGGCCGTGAATTCGATAACAATGCCGCTCGTCTTTTCCTACTAGATTTAGGTGCCACACTTCGTCTATCCTGCCCATACACTTCCCCTCAGAACGGCAAAGCCGAGCGTGTCATTCGTTCTACCAACAATATAGTGCGTTCACTTCTTTTCCAAGCTAGTATGCCTCCACATTATTGGGTTGAAGCACTTCATACTGCCACGTTTCTCTTCAATCTTCAGCCTACAAAAACACTACAGTATCGCACACCACACGAGGTTCTCCGAGGCCTTCCACTCCCTCTTGACCAACTCCGTGTTTTCGGATGCCTCTGTTATCCTAATCTTTCCGCTACCGCAGTCCACAAACTAGCTCCTCGCACGACAGCATGCGTTTTCCTAGGGTACTCATCAAATCATCGTGGTTATCGTTGTCTTGACCTTACTACACATAAAATCATAATCTCTCGCCATGTCATTTTCGACGAAAACTCGTTTCCTTTCTCCAAAACCACCACACCACCACCCACCGCCACTGATCTCTCCTTTCTCGATGCTTTACCACCCATACTTCCGCTTCCACTGTTTTCCACACCACCACTAGCTCCTCCCCCTGCACCACCTACACCTCCGCCATCTCCACCTCCACCTTCGCCTGTTGCCCTGGCTCCGGTCGGTCCTCCTCTCACTGACAATAGTCACACCATGTATACTCGCGGCAAACGTGGTATGTCTAAACCTGTTGATAGACTCAACCTACTCGCGGATACTCTCAGTCCGCTTCCTAAAAGCTTAGACGTATACAAGTAGGATACGTATAGTCGGTTGTGTTTACCATATTTGTAATCCTCCTTGTACTATTTATATCCCAGCCCGTGGGACAAATCAATCAAGCAACAATAATATTTGCTTTCACAAGCAAAGCCAGTGCTACCGCGCCGCCGCGGCCGTCGGAAGCCAGCTCGTGGTCGTCCATGTGGTCGCACATCCCGCCGGAGCTCGCTGGCCTCGTCCTACGCCGGTTTCCCTCCCTCGCCGACCGCGTCCGCTTCGGCTCCGTCTGCCGCCACTGGCGCCACGCCGCGCGGCAGCAGGCGCTGGTGCTGCCTCCGCCGTTCCCGTGGACCATTGCCCTCTGCAGCGGCACGGTCAAGACCATCCCGGACGGTGAAGTATACTGCCTGTGCCCCGGAGGATTCGCTGTATGCTGGTGCTCCTCTGAGAGCTGGCTGCTAATGATCGGGAGAGAGTCGCAGGACGACACGAAGATCCACAACTTTATGAAGAACCCTCTCTCTGGAGCTACCTTGCCGCTGCCAGATATGGGCAACCCACAGCTCCCCGGCGGCGAATTATTCTGCGTCACGAAATTCATCATGTGCCCCAACAATCTCATCGTCGCCATAATCTTTAATGATCCAGTGCTCGCCTTCCGCCAGCCCGGTACGTCCTCTTGGTCGATGACCTCACCAGTTGCCGCCGCCCGTTACCATTACCAAGACATAGCCTTCAACGAGGGAAGTGTTTATGCCATCACCGGAACAGGAGACCTTTTCGCGCTCCAGGTTAGCGAGGACCATGGACATAGAGTACTACTTTCTTCCGCGAAGCTAGTGATCAAGGAGGGCGACACCTGGTGCGTTGGCGTGAGACGATTCCTAGTAGTTTCACGTGGTGATAGGTTGCTAATGGTCAAATGGAACCATGGGGGTGGCAACCATGACGATGATGTGTCCATGTTCGAGGTGTTTGAAGCTGATATACACATGTCACGATGGTCGCGTTTATCAGGCCTCGACGATCAGGTCTTGTTTCTGAGCACAACGTGTTCCAAGGCCGTCCCAGTATCTCCTGACCATGACGGTTATCTGTGCGGTAACCGTATATATTTTGTGGACCATGGGGTCTCTAGTCTCCAAAAGTGTTGATATGGGCGTACATGTTGTGGCATGTACGATATGAGAAGTAACACATATCACGACATTGTGTCTGATGCATTCCGCGCCAACGATGATATAGCAGCCACATCGTGGTTCTTTCCATACAACTGAATGTAAGAGTCTCGAAAATTGAAAGTAAGAGGATTTTGGGCATGGTGAGCCAATAATGAATTTTTTATATATATATATATATATATAGGGTGGGACTATTCTACGACCCTCTTAAGAGTATTGTAGAATAGCTATTCTACAATCCCCAAATTAGTAAGGCTTCTTATTCCGGAACCGTGCACCGACCCGACCGAACCCACCGACCCGTTCGTCTCCACCAACCCCACCCGCAGGCCTCCTCCTCCCTGACTCACCCAGCCGAACTCCCAACTGCGCCGTCCCCAACCTCTCGATGCCTCCCCACCTCTCGTTCCAACGTGCGGCGGCGTCCCGCCCTTCACCTCGCGGGAGCCCGCCGGCGCCCCGTCGACTCATCTCCCAACCGCAGCATCCCGGCGGCCTGCCGTCCCCTGCATCCCGTGGAGCCGCCGGCGGACCCCGTTGCCTGCATCGCGCGAATCCGCGCCGCCGGATGCGTCCCGCCCCTCCCCCGTGCTCTGCGCCGGCAGGCGAGGTCGCGCAGGCCACGCCTCTCCCGTGGTCCACGGCCCGTAGCCCCGACCACCTTCCTCCTCCGCGGCGGCTCCCCGCCGTCTACAGCAAGTGGACTCCGGCCTCGTCACCTACCACCTCTAGCGCCGCCCGACCAACCACTTTCCACATCGCCGGCGAGCCCCGCCTCCTCCGCCGGAGTCCACGAGCGCGGCCGCGGGAGTCCGCTGGTCACCATCGCGGGAGTCAGCCGAGCACGGTCGCGGGAGTCCGCTGTGCTTACAGGTTGAAGACGACCCCGGTCGCCTACTGCTCTACTTTCCTACCGCCGCCGGTAGCCGATCTCCCCTCTCCTCCTGCTAACAAGGTTCTACTCCTCTGAACCTCGGCGACATCATCCATCACGGCGACGCGGAGTTCGTTTCCGCCGTCTGTCCGTGATTGAATTGCAGGATACACGCTGGTGGACTACAGCCGATCGTGGGAGTTAACTCCTAGTCGTGTCGCCCCTGCTCCCTGCCGCCCCCTGCTCCCTGCCGCCGCGCCGCCCTTCCCAATTCCTCCCCGGCGCGCCTCCACAGCTCCCCCACGGCTCTCCCCCGCCGCCGGCTTCCTGCTCCGGCCTACGTCCCATGCAACCCGGCGAACTACCACCGCCTGCGGCCTTCCTCTCCGGCTGGACTCCGGTCGAGCGCGCCCCCGCAGCATCCGTGCTCACCGGCGCGATTCCCCCCTCCATGGCCCTGCTCACGGGAGCGCTGGCCCCCCGCCATGGCCCTGCTCACGGGCGCGCTGGCCTCTGCCCGGGAACTTCTCCTGGCGCCACCCCCTGCTCCACCCGCGCGCCGCTCGTCCCAACCCCGTGCTCGACCTCCCTCTCTCCGTCCGTCTCCCTCGCGGAAGAGCTCGTGGACCTGCTCGCCTCCCTGTTTTTTTGAGGTTAATTGTGTTCTGTTTTTGAAGTTTAGTTGCTTCTCTTCTGAAGTTAGGTTCGTGCCGCGGTAATTAGAAGAATGGGTGGAGCATTTCGTCTCGTTGTAGAATTTTACTTCATCCAGACTGTCAGTGCTACCTCGCGCTGAATTTTGTACGATGAAGTTTGAGATTTGTTTACGTGAAGTTCAGATGGCTGTTTGGGTGCTAGTAGGTAGGCGAAGTTCAAAAACGCTGTATGTTGCTTCTGATGGTATCAGAAAGAAATATAGAAGTATGGTGCCGATGTGAAGTTCACCTTTTCTGTTCGGGGGTTCAATTCGTGTGACGCAACTTCTTTTTTTTGTTGGGAAAAAGTTGAAATTCATCCCCGGATTGCGGAAGTTTACGGATCGCGTGAAGTTCAGAAAAAGGGTCGTGAGAAGTTTAAAAAGGTTGGTCCACTGAGATGTTAATTTGCGTCATTTCTCTGAATTTCACGACTGAACTTCAGAAAAAAATATTGTCCGCAAAAAATGTTGATTTGTCAAAATTAATGCGAAGTTAACTTACGTATCGCGAGAAGTTCAGAAAAAGGTCGTGCGAAGTTAAAAAAAAATGCTGGTATGTGACGGGCGAAGTTCAGAAAAAATGATGCTCAGTCGAGAAGTTTATTTGCAAATTTTTTGTGAAGTTCACTTATGTTACGGGCGAAGTTTAGAATAAATTATGGTCAGCCAAGAAGTTTATTTGCGAAATTTATGCGAAGTTCACTTATGTGACGGGCGAAGTTAACTTGTGTGACAGGCGAAGTTCAGAAAGGGTTGTAGAATAGCTATTCTACAAGTGGTTGTAGAATAGCTGAGATGTATATATATATATATATATATATATATATATATATATATATATATATTGATTTTGTGTTGAGTTGGGCTCACTACAGGACGCAGGAGCAGTGCCGACGGCCAAATGCCGTCGGCTTAGCCTCAGAAACCGTCGGCGTAGCCTTGTGCCGACGGTGGCCGTCGGCTTCTCGTCGTCGGCGTAGTTCCCCATCGGCGTAGCTGCAGAGCCGTCGACTTAGCCCAGGCCGTCGGCGTAGTTGTGTTGTGCCGACGGTTTGGCTAGCCGTCGGCATAGCTCGGCCGTCAGCATACAAAAGATGGCAGACGGTAAGTTGACGGTGGCGTCGAATCTATGCCGACGGTGAAGCCGTCGGCTTAGCGTGCCACGCGTCATAATAAAACCCGCCGTCCCTCGCTGGGGACGGGCTGGGGTCGGGGAAAGCGAGGGCGCCGTCGAGGGCTCGGGCGGCCGCAGCGGCACGAAGCCCTGCAGCACGGACGCGGACAGAGCAGGGGTTGTGGGCAGTCGAGGGCACCGTCGCCGTCGCGGTTGATGCGCCAAAACCCGTCCGGACAGGCACGGCGGCCACGACCCAGCGCGCGTCCTCCTTGCAGTGCCGTGGCCTGCAGCGCGGCCTCGAAGTCGTTGAGCCCTGCTCCTGGCGTGTCCGCAGCAGCGGAGGTGAACGAGCGGCGGAGAGGAACTAGTCGGCGTCAGCAACGGCGTCGTCCTCGTCGGCGGCGTCGGCCGCGGCCGGGTGCGACGACCCATGACGCGGCCACGAGCTCGATTCGCGCGGCCATGAGCTCTGTGCAGGTGGTACAGAGGAAGGAGATAAGGGCATCACAGTGTTGCCAAAGCCAAATATGCCACGTATGCATAAATGGCATTGTTGCCAAATTATGTTGGACATGCACAATGTTGCCATTGCCAAATTTGCTTATATGTAGGACCCAACTATAACACAAACTATATAAAATACTCTCCCTCATGTGGACTCATGTGCTAACCAAAGTACTAGATAGGAGAGAGAGTGCATTTTTTATTCCATTACAAGATTTGGCATGGGCTCTTCTACTTGCTCCCACGTCATAATTTTTTGGCTTTGGTTTTCTAATTTGGCATCCCACAATGGAGGGAGCTAGTGCCAAAAGCCAAATGTCCATTTTGGCACCCAAATTCAGCACACACTGTGGGTGCTCTAAGGTAGCTGCGAGGAGATAAGGTAGCTGCGGTGAAAATGCAGCCTTGGTGTGACGTGTTTTGACCAATCATGTGACGCCATGTCATCGATCCACACCCTCTTCCTCCCAACCAATCAGGATAGAGTAGAGGCATTTGTGTTTTTTTGGCATTTTTCAAAAACACATAACTAAATATACAAAACTTGAAAATTGTGAAACTTTCGCCTTGGGTCTTTATTTGTGTAACAGTTGCAAATACAAATGATAAATACGAATTTAATCATATTTTTTGAGGTTTTGTTTTCACTTTCTTTGATTTTTTTGAAAAAACGGTCAAATGGTCACCATGGCTATTCATCGAAAGGTGTCGAATTTTTCAAAACTATCAATGTTTATGTGATATAACAACTACTTTTGTACCTTAAAATTATTTTTAAAAAAAATTCAGAGCAAACTATCACAAAGTTGTAGTTCAAATTTGAATTACTTTTAAAAAATCGGTATAAAGTCATTTCAATAGGCGAAATTAGGTACAAGGCGAGACAATTTCTAATATTTTTTAATTTTCCATACAATATGGACTACGTTGCGTGGAAATTGGATTGGTGCCATTTTGCACCATATTTTTGTACTTGCTTCACCAAAAAATGTCATTTTCGGCACTTAGAAAATGGAAAATGATATTTATAAACATAATTTCAAAAACCTCAGTTCGTCAACATTGTTGATCATACCAAGATACACCTATGTGCCAAATATGGGAAATTTATCACAAACTATGCCACGGGAATGGTCATATCTTAATCGTTTGGCTTGAAACCTATACATGTTTATAGATGATAGACATTTTTGTAAAGCATTCTTTCGAAAAGTTTGTCAAAATTCAAGTTTATTATTTTTTTCTAGCGACTAGTACACATAAAATGACTCCATGCCAAAGGATTTCTTTTTTGAGTAATTTTTCACTTTATTTGATTTTTTTTAAAACGGTCAAAATGGCCACCATGACTATTCATCGAAAGAGGTCGAATTTTTCAAACCTATTGACGGTTTTGTGATATAACCACTACTTGTGTACCTTAAAATGATTTTTTGAAAAAAAATAGTACAAACTATCACACAGTTGTAGTTCAAATTTGAATTACTTTCAGAAAATCGACATAAATATATTTAAATAGGCGAATTTAGGTAGAAAGCAACAAAATTTCTAATATTTCTGGATTGTCAACGAAATATGGAATACTTTGCGTGGAAATTTTATTGGTGCCATTTTGCACAATGTTTTTTGTACTTGCTTCACAAAAAAAGTTATTTTTAGCACTTACAAAATGGAAAATGATATTTATAAAAATAATTTGAAAAATCATTTTGACACCATTGTATGGACGTTGCAGTCATGAAGGAATCTAAAGCACGCTTAATCTCTTTGTATATTGTTAAGTTTTAGTACTATCGTGTGGAAAATAGCCCCCTGTAAGTTACCTCTCCTGCCCAACTCGATGTTGATTTACATCTTGTTTGTCTTAAAATTTGGCTCTCAAGAACTATGATTCCCTGACTTGTTACATCCGTTAGATTCCGGCTCAAATGAAAAACCTTTTATGGTACCCTCAAATGAAATGAATAAGAGCCCTCCATTTTTGTCCATCCAAAGGCACACATGATTTTATACTGGTGTCAAAAAGATGACCAGTATTATTCGTACTGGTGTCAAAATCGACACCGTAGAAGAAAAAAAATCTGTAGAAGGCCCCGGCCCAACAGAGTCCAACCCGTTATGCCTGTGTGTCCTATCGTTCGAACAAAAAAACATTCCTAACTCTCTTCTTCCACGAGTTGACCTTGCTGGGTGGGCGCCGCCACCGATCTCCCGATGCGCCACTCCAGCTCCACTGCCGCCTCGGCCCCCCCCCCCGTCCTCCTACCCCAACACTAGCCCTTTCCTGTCTGCGGCATCCTTCGCCTCGCCCATGATCCAAGTTCCCACGGCGCCGTCATCCTCGCTCGCCAAGACGGTTGAGCTCATCACGCAGTTACGGGAGCAGGGCCAGGGGCTCAGCGCGGCGCACCGTCCGTGCTGGCGACTGTGGGGTGGAAGGGCAAGGTCTCCGACAGGTTCAGACACATCGGTGGCCTCTTTCCTCATCACCAGTTCACCACGACTTCGCTGCCGCCGGAATGGTCGACTCCAGGGACCCCTTCGACCTCCAGCAGCCGCAGATCATTCGACATTTGAACCGTCCTAGCTAATCAATCATGCAAAAATACTTTTTCATAGGATTCGTGTTTAACGAGCTGGTCACTGCCATTGGCAAGGCAGAGGATGCCACACGGGAGCATGGCCGGCCACGAGGAACTGCTCAACGCCGGCGGCAGATGAAAGGCGGTGCCACCACTCAGCTGCCTGCCAGCGAACGGCACGGTGACCCTTGTGATGGCAATTTGGTTGCCACCGTTGCAGATCAAGCATCCAGAGCACTCTCCCTCCAACCAAGGCCCTTCCTTGTCCTCCATCCCAACTAACGAACATATCCCTTGTAACTCTGTATGTGCAGGTTTTCTCCCCATTTCAAAAAAAAAATCCCTTGTAACTGAAAAAAATTTGTTTCTGGAAAATTTAGTGATTGATATTGTAACTGAATAAAGTTGGATCACTCAGTGTGAAACTGTGAATTTAGTAATCCATGGATGATCAATATTGCTTTCAGTCAGCTGTGAATTACAGAATTGGTGTGAAAAGTGACCTTCTCTGTGCCTGCTATGCACACTGAACTATTGAAATTGAAGGCATCGATTCCCTGACCCGTGTTTTCCAGTAAACAATGCAAGTTGACAATGCATTGTTTGCTCAGCCATGTTGTAGCAGAAAAAAATCAAAACTAAATTTGTTCTTCATATTGCAAAGATGTAATTCATGATGACCAGAATACATAAACCATTGACATCTTACAGTTCTTCATAGTATCAGTTCCGGTAAATAAATAACTTGAAATGTCTATCCAAAGGTTCAATCTTGCCAAACAATTAAAAAAGGGTATCAATTATGTTTAGTTCTAGAGTAATTAAAAAAGGGTCTTTGCAAGATGCCTAAATAACTGAACCATGTCTTCGCAAGATGTCAATTGTGTTTTGTTCCATGAATCCTATCATTTTTTCTAAGCAAAGATGTAAAATACTCCAACAACCATGCTCTGTTGCTCTCACTTTTATCATACGAAAAGAGCTCGACAGTGCATACAACTTCAGAGAGGAGATCGTACCCGTAACCCCACAAGCACATGTTATTATGCAACTCGCATTAGCAAAAACATTCAGCTAAGTAACCCGCAGTAGAATTTAGCTCTAGCACACAATTTATTTGATCTTTTTTACAATAGGGCATAGCTATTACAAACTTGGCCGATAGGGTACCAAGCCTCACTAAAATCAGGAAACAAAACGCTGAAAAGAAACAGTACAAGATAAGGAGGAGAAAATCCATGTTGCCGCTCTCCACTACCACAAAATTCAACTTCTGAGCAATTTCTTCGGCACGGACCGCACGGTAGGGGAATCCTCTTGCCAAGTTGACTGACATCGCTTGTCGTAAAACGTCGACTCATCGATGAGCTTCTTCAGATAATCGATGGCCTCGTTTTTTCTCACTAGCAACACGCCACCCATAGAAACAAACATCGGAGTTTTGTTGAAGAAGTTGCCCATCTGGTCGACGAGCCCCCACACATGTATGCAGGGTTGCGTACACCTTATTTTATTTCTGTGCATGATAAAGAGCAACAGAAATAACTGAACAGAAAAAAAGGATACACTGCTCCCTTGATGACATTTTCAACCATCTGCACATAATACAGAAAACCTTAATGATTTCCTTCGAAGTGAAAATGAGGTTAGCTACTTAATGTCTCAGACCTGATCAAGAAATGAGCTATAAACCCCTAGGACTCTTCCAGCAGTACATATCATTTAATAACTGCAGAATTTTTCAGATAATGGGCTTCATGTACCATACAACCAGAAACAAATAATGAGTTTATTCTAAATACAAAGTCATTGCAGGTCTTCCAAACATGCAAGCATAATCACAACGCTTTGCTGCTGATTCCTACATAGCTTAGCAATGCTAGTAAACAGCCTGACAATATTGGTAGACTTCCTGAAATGAAATTTCGTATTGGTAGACCTGTACAAGAACAACAATCTGGCAGTCCCAGAATACCATGTACACGTCAGGTGCAAGTAGCAAAATAAAGAGCAACAGCAAACACCACTATCCAAAGACAACCGTTTAGTTCATTCTCTTACAAAGATCATTCATGTACGTTCCAAAACTACTTACAGTACTTCTTTAGCTGATCCATCCGAAGCAAAAACCATTCATGAATATATAACGAAGATCATTCAGGAAGGTAAAAATATTCCAGTATTCTTGGGCAAAATCTACGATAACCCCCCCCAGTTCGCGCGCCTTCTATCATATGCCCCCCTTTGTGTCACTGACATGTGGGGTCGGACCCCACATGTCAGTGACACAAAGGGGGGCATATGATAGAAGGCGCGCGAACTAGGGGGGGTTATCACAAAGAAATTCATTATCAGAAGGAAGGAGTTGGAACGATTAAAGGCTGAAAACTCATCCCCGTCCGCGCTCTCTGGGCTGCCAGCTATGGTGTGCATCAAACCCCCACTTGCTAGACGAAAAGAAATACCTGTCACCTGGGTTGTGCCGTGCGGAAATTCGGAGAAGACGGAACTGGAGCAGCAGCGAACTCCGGACTGGAGCAGCTGCGACCTCCGTACTACGGGTATGAGCAGAAAATTCGGAGAAAAGGGAAGACCAGTGCGGAAGAGGAGATCCTGGGTCGCGGCCTCGCTGGATCGCCGCTGACAGATGCGACCTCCCGTGTGGAGATGGCGGCAGCGGCGTCACAAGTGGAGAGAGGAGAGCGGTTCGCGGCGGCGTGCGTTAGGGCTGAAGGCCGCGGCACCTAGAGCGGAGATGGTTGGCGGCGGCGGCGCCAAAAGTGGAGAGGGGTTAGCGCCGGCGGCGCCGAGAGCGGAGAGGCTTTCAGGATTGTTTTTGTTTGTGAAAAACTGTCAGGCTGACAGCTGGTTATTGTTTTTTCTCCTCCGAATTACCACTAATGGGTCTACTGGGCCAGATCTTTCTCAGCCGTTAGATCAAACCATACTGGTCATATTTCAGCACCATGAAAAGGTACCGTAAAACTTGCCAAAACTTAGGAACAAACGATTAGCCAAACCAGAAATAAAAACAAAAGGAGTTTTGCATCTACATATTTACATCCACTTGTTTAGTAGCGAAAACAATTCAGGAGTGAATTAGAGGTAGAAGAAACCTATTAGGAGGCAGATGAATGTCATCTGTATCATCAACCACATGCTGCTAAATAGGAACAGAGGCGTGTTTAAAAAGATCACCGGGATCATGAACCACATGTCACTACATTGTTACATCCTAGGATCATGAATCAAATGCATTAGTAAAAATGAACTTCACATCCCACAATCATGAATCATCAGGATCTTAAAAATGTAAATGAATAAAATGATGAAGGAAGCATGATTGCTAAATCTCGGTGCATTTTAAAAAGCCATAGATTCACATATAATTCCAGGAGCTGGAGGAAAACATCACAGATGAAACTATTTTCGGGTCCGCCACGGATGAGGGCCTTGTCGGCGAACACGAGATACATCCCGCCGTGGCTTCTGCTACTGCTGCTGGTCTGCTTTCCCTAACGGCCTGACCAGACCACTTGCTCTGTGTACGTGCTCGGAACTACTTTTGAGATCGATCGGGTCCATTTTACACTGACTGCTGAAAGTAAATGTGAATAGAGAGGGAAGACACTCATTCAGGCATCTGAATATTCCCACCATGGTCTGCTAGGCCTGGGATTGGATTATATATATTCTTAAAAATAAAGTCGTAACCAGGAGCATGAAACTCATGATCACTGAACTCCTAGGAGAACCAAGTACTTACTACTAGATGATTATGCGTGCGCCACGGCGGAAATTAGTAGCAAACTAGCTTTATATAATAAAGTTAGAGTGATGGCATAAATCTTGTTATTCAATTTTATCATCATAGTGAACAACAATGATCATCATTGCACACTCAATTGAAGTATGCACGTAGTTTCAAAATAGGATACACGCCGTGATTTTGGTTCTATGTTGTTAAATACGGTTAATATATGGGTTGTTTGTTCTTTTGCCCTTGTGGCGACGTCACTACGGGAGAGCAGGGCTTTGCCGTGTGCCCGGCTCTTTGCCGTGTGCTAGATGTCGGGCACACGGCAAAGAAATTGTTGCCGTGTGTCGACACACGGCAAAGCATAGCACACGACAAAGACTCCGGAAAACACACGGCAAAGAATAGCACACGGCAAAGATTACGGAAAGCACACGGCAAAGATAGGCACACGGCAAATAAAATGGAGCCAAACGGAAGAGCGGATGGCGCAGTCACGGCAGCTCTTTGCCGTGCAATTCTCCCCCGTGTACTCTTTGCCGTGTGCGACACACGGCAAAGCCTTTGCCGTGTGTTTTCTGGGCTTCACCGTGTGCAATAGGCACACGGCAATCATCATCTCTCCGTAGTGCGTGGGGGAAAAGAATCAGCTCAGGTGAAAGCAGAAGCTAAATCTGGTGATCAACCCACCTGAATATTTCAAGACTGAATAGCCATCGCTCATAAGAAATCAGTGCCTAAAGAGTATAAAACCATTGCTTTATACCAGCTTCAACAGTGATGAGACTATTACTTCTTTTAGAAAATATGATGAGACTAGTACTAGCTTTCGCAAATCCAACAAGTTCGTACTACTACATTCTCAAAAAAAAAAGTTCGTACTACTACCAGATAGCATCAAACTACTGGTAGGAGTAGACTCTACTGGTAACTACTCAGTAATCATCATGGTCATCCAGCGGTGGAGAGGTAGGTCTGGCAGGGCGCCCCCACGGACTCGCGGAGCAGGCTGCCCTTCGCACCCACGACCACATCGCACTCCACGTACATGTCCTGGTGGACGTAGGGCAAGAGGAAGACGTTGAGCCCCACCCTGAACCTGATCGCCGAGGCGAGATGTAGGCGCAGAGGCCGGCCGGCGACAAGGGTGGCGTTGAAGGAGCGCTCGTCCACGACGACGTCGAGGACGCCGGCGATGGAGGTGGTGTTCCTCTTGGGCTGGTACCAGCCGTCGGCGCCCAAGGCCTCACCGGAGGCGACGGTCCTGTCGTCCAAGAGGAGGGAGACCCGCGCGGCGCCCTTGTAGGCGATGCCGGTGTGCCGGTTGGGGTTGCGGTCGGAGACGTTGAAGGCGACGTGGTGGCCGCCGGAGATGGAGAGGGAGGCGACGGTGAAGCGGGGCACGTCCGGGGGCGTGTTGAGCCACAGGATCAATGCGAGGAAGCCGACGACGAAGGGGGACGCGACGACGACGCTGCAGAGGGTGCTCATTTCTCCGTTCGTGCGTGCCTGGCCCTGGTGCTGCTCAATCTGAAGCTCGTGAGGTGGCGGCCGGATACTGATATTCTTTTTCTGCTTTTGGTGTTAGGGCACCTGATGAAGCAAACCCCCCCAGACTAGCGGCCGAGCTCCTGTAGCCCAGCGCTGTCGCGCACGGAAGGAACTGCCGGTGGATCATCTTTTGCCAACAATCTACTTCATCGAAGGGGTGTTTGTGTAGAATTATGAGATATGCGGAATTGGTGAATGTATTATTGAGCCTTATGGGCGAGTATATATAGACGTACAGGGATCATCTTGGAGTACAAGTCAAGTTAGGTCCGTATGGAAACAGATCATATCTCTATCCTAAACTAGCATAACAATCGTATACATGCCATACTCTAACAGTTTGGATAGACTTTACTTTGGCCTTTCTAGGCTTTGCCTTGTAAACCAACAAAGCATCCAAATAGATGTTTTTGGCGTTTGACCGTCCTCCTCGTGGTGTCTTCCTCAAGATTGGCATCTCATTTCAAAGCGGTAACGAAAAGGACCAGGAGCGAGAACATATCTAGTGATACCAAATCTCACATGATGCAATGATATGACTTCTCAAAATACAAATTTATAAGTTTCTAAATATTCTGACATAAACTATTTTTTTTTCACCAGGTTTTTCAATAGGCGGTTTTCGGAAATTGTCAAAATATATTCAAGATTGGTCTTGTTTCAGTCGAAATCACCGTCACTGGAACACAAATGAGCATAACAGATCATATATGAGACTTTTGGTGCAAAAAACAAAATAAACCGAAAAAATTGGAATCGTTTTAAAAGAGGATGGTTAGATGAGAGAGGAGACCTATTGAAGGGGAAAAGTTGTCAGTGACATGGAAAAAGCTGACAGATGGAATGGACATAATAATTATATATGTATACGGGTTAAAAATATGCGCATGTTATCTTCAATACACATTCTACTATAAATAAAAGGCAGAGGAATCCAGCTCCCGTCATTCGTCCACGTCGCGGGATTCCGTTGGCCGTCCGATCCGCGCGACGGATGGCCAGGATTCACCCACGTCGCCCCCAAACCCCGCGGCACTGTAGCAGGTCGATTTTCTGCCAATCACAGCGCGCCGCGTGGCCCGGTCACCGGCCAGTCGCCCCGTTCCAACCGGTGACCCGTGCGCACGATTTTTGACGCGCGAGTTTTGCAGAAACCCCCCCCCCCGGAAGGACCTACTTGCAAATACTAGAAAAGCCAGGGACTTTTTACAAAAACATCGGCAGACCCCCCTTCCTCCTCTCTCTCCTACGCGCGCCCGCCGCGTCGCCGCCGGCGCCGCCGCGCATCCCCGCCGCAGCTCTGCTCCCCGCACGCATCGGTGGCATCAGGGAGATGCGCCGCCGCGCTCTCCACCTTCTAGCCACGGATCGGCCGCCGAGACGGCGCGCCGTCGCCGGGATGCCCCCTGCCGTCCCCGCCATCCTCCGCCGCGTCCGCGCGCCGGCGGCGCCGCTCCGGCGACCATTTAGGGGCGGCGCCGCCCCCTCCCGCCTCCCCGCGTTCGGCCGCGTCTAGCGCGCCGACGCGCGCGTCCAGGAGCGCGCTGGAGCGCCGCCGGCGAGGTCCACGCCGCCGCGGCCGGGGCGGCCAGATCCGCTGCCCTGTGACGCCAGCACGTCACAGGGGCCCACCTGTCAGTTTTTTTTTTTGAAAAAGAATTCAAAAAATTTCTAAATAATACAAAACAACAACTTTAAATATGTCCACATTTAATATTACAAAAAAAAAGATAGCCCAAACTATCCATACGATTTTAAAACAATTCTAAATATTCAAAAAAATTAAATGCCCAAATTTTCGAATTCGAATTTTGCCCACACACGCGCGGCAATGCCGCGCTCCGATGTCAATTACAAAAAAATACTAAAATTCAAAGAATGCATATCTTTAAAACAACAATTATAAAAAAAAGTTGAAATTCAAAAAAAAAAATGCTTGCCTTCCAAGCTACCCTTCAAAATAATACAAACAATATAATATAACAACAATTATAGGAAAAAACAGCAAAACTTATAAATTTCAACCTATAATTCGAAATAATAATTAAAAAAGTATTCAAATTCAAAAAATTCATACATACAAAACTCCAATGCAAAATAAAACAAACAGCATATAAGAAAAACATAGTTTAAAAATTTCCAAATTATCAAGCTTACCACACAAAGAACCACATCACAGGGGACTCACCATGTCAATTTTTTTTTTTTATTAGTCCAAAATATATCCACATGATTTTGGAGAAAAAATTACATAGTGCAAAACAATTTATTTCTTAATCCCAAAGTATATCCATATGATTTTGGAGAAAAAAACTATATAGTGCAAACCAATAGTTTAAAAATGCCCACATTTTTTGTTTACTGAAAAAAATAACCTAAACAATCCATATGATTTTAGATAATTATAAATAATGCAAACCAATAATTTTTATATGAACAAATTTTTTTTGGAAATTCAAATATGTGACAAACAAAATAATCTTTTTTCCCCCTTCCTGTCTTCTTTTCCTAATTTCAAAAAACTTTTGCAAGTTTTCAAATTCATTTTAGATTCAATTCGGACCAAACTTAAACTTTATGTAACAATCAAAATAATCATTACATATATTTTGGAACTTTTTCCTAAATATTATAAACCTTGCAATTTCAAAATACACACAAACAAAATATATAAAAAAAATGAAAATGCTAGGGAAAAAAACTGTCAGCTATTTTCCACACAAAACAAATAAGTTTTCAAAATTCAAATATGTAACAACCAAAATAATCCATACTTTGCAACCTTTTCAAAATGGTTGCAAGACTTGAAAATTTTAACTTACACAATGATAACCCACAAGTATAGGGGGTGTATCGTAGTACTTTCGATAAATAAGAGTGTCGAACCCAACGAGGAGCAGAAGGTGTTGACAAGCGGTTTTGATGAAGGATTCACTGTAAATGCTCTCAGACAAGTTTTTAGGAGTTTTTGATATGACAGATAAATAAAGTACAAGTAAATAAAATGCAGTAATAATAGTTGCAGCGAGTGGCCCAATCCTTTCTACAGCAAAGGACAAGCCGGTTGTTGTACTTATAATGACCAAACGTTCTTGAGGACACACGGGAATATTGTCAAGTGCTTTCGCTTCATATAGTTGATTAATCTTCATTGTTTTGATAAGTATTGTGTGGGTGAACCTATGCTAATGCACCGCCCTTCCTAGAACTAATACATACTTGTGATTATACCCCTTGCAAGCATCCGCAAATACAAGAAAGTAATTAAGATAAACTAACCACAGCCTTAAACTTTGAGATCCTGCTATCCCTCATGCATCGATATACCAACGGGTGTTCAGGTTTCTGTCACTCCGGCAACCCCACAATTGGCAAACGAATACACAATGCATTCCCCTAGGCCCGTAAAGGTGAAGTATCATGTAGTCGACGTTCACATGACACCACTAGAAGAATAACACCACAACTTAAGCATCAAACCATTAAATATTACTCAACATAGTTCACTACTAACATCAAGACTTCTCCCGTGTCCTCAAGAACTAAACGAACTACTCACAAGACATCATACGGAACATGATCAGAGGTGATATGATGATGAATAACAATCTCAACATAAACCTTAGTCCAATGGTTTCATCCAATAGCATCAATAACAAGAGTAATCAACACCGGGAGAGTTTCCCCTATGAAATAGACAAGATTCAGCCCTAGATGTTACAACGGAGACGGGGTGCAGCGGCGGTGATGATGGTGTTGGCGGTGGAGATGATGATGATGATGATGATCCCGATGAAGTCCAGCTCGATGACGGTGATGATGGCGACGATTTCCCCCTCCGGGAGGGAATTTCCCCCGGCAGATTTCTTCCTGCAGGGGAGCTTTTCGCTCTCTGGTGTTTTCCGCCTCGTGGAGGCGGCGGAATATTTCGATGGCCGTCCTCTGTGTGTTAGGGTTCCGAGGGGGTCAAGTACACGAAGGGGGAACGGCTGAGGTGGGCCAGGGCCCCCAAACCACCTGGTGGCGCGGCTGGTGGGTCCGCCGCGCCAGCAGGTGAGGAGGGCCCACCTTGGCCCTTCTCAGCTCCCCTTTTGGCCTCCTCCGTCATCTGGCAAAATAGGGACTTCCATATGTCTCCTTCGATTTATTGATCTTCAGAAATAGTGCATCTCGACGGTGCTTTTTCCAGCAAAATCCTGACTCCGGTGTCCAATTCTCCATTATTCATCAAACATGCAAAATAGGTAAAATAACATAAGTAACACTTCTAAATATGAAATATATCGATGAATAGCAGTAAATTATGATATAAAATAGTGATGCAAAATGGACGTATCAACCCCCCCAAGCTTAGACCTCGCTTGTCCCCAAGCGAAAACTGAGCTCAGTAAACATGACCACAAGTTTATGGAGCAAAGTGTCAATAAATAAAATACGGACAAGAAGCATCACATTCATTGATACACAAGTCATTCTAGACAGCAACTTCCCTTCATATAATCTAACTTGAAATAAGTAAAGGGAACCACGATGAAGTGCATAAAGAGAACCATGATTGGTGAAGGCAAACTTAAACTCTTGGTCAGAGAACAATTAACAGATCATACTTATCTTTCGAGAAGAGTCTTTATATCAGAGCTTATATAGCAGAACTTACATGCCTTAATCATAACAGTCTCCTTACAGTCATTGATAACTTTCAAAGTTATATTCATTCGGATAAAAGCTATTGTGCGAAACAAGGAAATGAGAGATATGATTAGAAGTATCAACACATATAACTAATTGGATCTCAACAACTCAAATGCTTGCTTGAGATAGAGAGGAATGGGTTTACTGACTCAACAATAATGTAAAAGATAGACCCTTCGCAGAGGGAAGCAGGGATTAAATCATGTGCTAGAGCTTTTAAGTTTTGCAAAGCATATAGAGAGTATGAAAATAGTTGTTTGAGCAATGTATGTCGTTGTCAACGAATCGTAGTAAAGTGAACACTAACCCCTTGTCAACCAGACTTTCAAGAGCGGCTCCCATGAAGGACGTTATCTCTACCAGCAAGGTAGATCATCCCTCTTCTCTTTTGTTTACACATGTATTTTAGTTTCTTTATGGTTGACACTCCTCCCAACCTTTTGCTTACACAAGCCATGGCTAACCGAATCCTCGGGTGCCTTCCAACATTCACATACCATGGAGGAGTGTCTATTTGCAAATTAAGTTGCTTACTGATAAATCAGGGCAAAACATGTGAAGAGAATTATTAATGAAAGTTGTAGTTAATTGGGACTGGGCACCCCATTTGCCAGCTCTTTTTGCAAATTGTTGGATAAGCGGTGTATATGCCACTAGTCCATTGGTGAAAGTCTGTTTGACAAAAGTGCTAGAGAAACTCTACATAACCCTCATGAGCTAATAAACAGTGACACAAAACTAGGAGTAATAAGTTTTGAATAATTTAAAGGTAGCACATGAAGTATTTACTTGGAATGGCGCAAAATACCATATAGTAGGAAGTTATGGTGGACTCGAATGGCAATGGTTTGGCTCAAGGTTTGGATGTATGAGAAGCATTCCTCTCGATACAGGTCTTTGGCTAGCAAGGTTATGTAGCAAGCATAAGGGTTGAGGGATACAAACAATTATACAAGTGATAAGAATAATCATGCAATCTTCCTAGAAGCACAAATAGTTTAACTTAAGAATACTAAGCTTATGAGCTACAAAGAAAGAAAGATCATGGAATAATATATTTGCATGCACTCCCCTCTCTCTACTTAAGTCTCAAAGTATTGTCTACTACTGACCAATGCTAAGTTTGCCAAAACCAAAAAGATTAACTTGGTGCTCTAAAAAGTGATCCCTATACTAACAACAAGGTTATCAATATGAAAGAGAATTGCAAGCTAAAATAAAGTATGCAGAAAGTAAATGATAAAACTTCTCATTAATATTTCATAATGGCAACTCACACCAAGGGATACATAGATAACCAACTAAAAGAGAGATACTTCCACATTGCAAACCATCATATAAGATAACTTCCCTACTCACGATATGACTTTATGGAAAAGTAAAAGGTAAAGATAATGATGTGATACCGCGGCACTCCCCAAGCTTGGAACAAACCAAGGGGATGCCAATACTTATGATGAATTACTCCTTCAGCTTGGGGTCTTGAGTCTCGTCTTCCAAAGGCTCCTTGCCCTTGTTGTTGTTGTTGGAGACCATGGCGCTTCTAAATCTGAAAACAATATCTGGACAGAAACAGCTCGAAACGAAACACGATGAAAAGGCGAGATACGAACCTCGGGGGTTCGGGTGAGTTATATAGCAAAAAGTTTTACAACATAAGGAAGGTACAGGAGGAAACCTGATCGGAGACGAGCTCCGGGGTGCTCAAACCACCAGGCGGCGCGGCTGGGGGGCCCACCGCGCCGACCTATGGTTTGGGCACCACGGGTGCCGTCTCCCATCCGGTTCGGTCTCTTATTTTTCCATATTTAATAAAAACGACGAAAATATCTTCTAGAAAGTTATTCGCGAAACTTTTCTTACCGAAACTGTTACCTATTCGAATCGAATTCTGCAGTCCCAGAAAAATGTTCTTCAATGAAAGTTTCCGGAGTCACCACTTTAATTGTATCAACCTCTTCATTAATAGAATCTCCAGAAATATAATGCTTGAGTCTTTGACCATTTACCACTTGTGTAGAGTTATCTTTCAATGAAGCAATTTTTATTGCACCTGAACGATACACCTCCACAATAACAAATGGTCCTTCCCATTTTGAGAGTAACTTTCCTGCAAAAAATCTGAGACGAGACCTATACAATAGAACTTTCTCACCAACATTAAATTCTCTTTTAAGAATTCTCCTATCATGCCATCTCTTAACTTTTTCTTTAAAGAGTCTAGCATTTTCATAAGCCTCACTTCTCCATTCATCTAAAGAACTTAAATGCAACAACCTTTTCTCACCGGCAAGTTTAAAATCTCTATTAAGTTCTCTCACTGCCCAATAAGCTTTGTGTTCTAATTCTAAAGGCAAGTGACAAGCTTTACCATAAACCATTTTATAAGGAGACATGCCCATGGGGTTCTTATAAGCAGTTCTATAAGCCCATAAAGCATCATTTAACTTACTAGCCCAATTTTTTCTAGATTTATTAACAGTCTTTTGCAAGATAGATTTAATCTCCCTATTTGACAATTCTACTTGTCCACTAGTTTGAGGATGATAGGCTGAAGCAATTCTATGATTAACACCATATTTAGCAAGAGTCTTTCTAAAACCACCATGGATAAAATGAGAACCTCCATCAGTCATAAGATATCTAGGTACACCAAACCTAGGAAAAATGACATCTTGAAGCATTTTTAAAGAGGTCTCACCATCAGCACTTTTAGTAGGTATAGCTTCTACCCATTTAGTGACATAATCAACAGCAACAAGTATATGAGTATTACCTTGTGAAGAAGGAAAAGGACCCATGAAGTCGAATCCCCAACAATCAAATGGTTCAATAACAAGAGAATAACTCATAGGCATTTCATTGCGTCTAGAGATATTACCAACCCTTTGACATTCATCACAAGATAAAATAAACTTTCTTGCATCCTTAAAGAGGGTAGGCCAATAAAAACCTGATTGTAGAACTTTCTGCGCAGTTCTATCTCCAGCGTGATGCCCTCCATAAGCACTTCCATGGCATTTCCTCAGTATTTCCTGTTGTTCATATTCAGGAACACATCTTCGCATAATACCATCGACTCCTTCTTTATATAAGTGTGGGTCATCCCAAAAGTAATGCCGCAAGTCATAAAAGAATTTCCTTCTTTGCTGAGCTGAAAAGGTTGGAGGCAAGTACTTGGAAACAATAAAGTTAGCATAATCAGCATACCAAGGACTATCTCGCGAACTTACACTTATTGCAGCCAATTGTTCATTTGGAAAGCTATCATTAACAGGAATAGGATCATAAGGAATGCTTTCCAATCTAGACAAATTATCAGCAACAGGATTTTCAGCACCTTTTCTATCTATGATATGCAAATCAAATTCTTGCAAAAGAAGTACCCATCTAATAAGCCTTGGCTTAGCATCTTTCTTTTCCATAAGGTATCTAATTGCAGCATGATCAGTATGAATAGTGACTTTCGAATCAACTATGTAGGGTCGAAATTTGTCACAAGCAAAAACTACAGCTAGAAATTCTTTTTCAGTAGTGGCATAATTCTTTTGAGCAGAATCAAGAGTTTTACTAGCATAATGAATAACATTTAACTTTTTATCTACTCGCTGCCCAAGAACAGCGCCTACAGCATAATCACTAGCATCACACATAATTTCAAAAGGTAAATTCCAATCAGGTGGTTCAACTACAGGAGCGGTGATTAAAGCCTTTTTCAAAGTTTCAAAAGCTTCCTTACAATCATCATCAAAAACAAAGGTACATCTTTTTGAAGAAGATTAGTAAGAGGCTTGGAAATTTTAGAGAAATCTTTAATAAACCTCCTATAAAAACCAGCATGACCAAGAATACTACGAATACCTTTAACATCTTTGGGACAAGGCATCTTTTCAATTGCCTCCACTTTAGCTCGATCAACTTCAATACCTCTTTCAGAAATTTTATGTCCAAGAACAATTCCTTCATTAACCATAAAGTGGCATTTCTCCCAATTAAGAACAAGGCTAGTTTCTTCACATCTCTGCAAAACTTTGTCAAGGTTGTGCAATTATCAAAGGAAGTTCCATAGACGGAGAAATCGTCCATGAAGACTTCCACAATTTCCTCACAAAAGCCATGAAAAATAGCAGACATGCATCTTTGAAAAGTAGCAGGAGCATTACATAAACCAAAAGGCATACGTCTATAAGCATAAGTTCCATAAGGACAAGTAAAAGTAGTTTTCTCTTGATCTTGCGCTCTCACAGCAATTTGAGAAAACCCAGAATACCCATCAAGGAAACAAAAGTGAGTTTTCTTGGACAACCTCTCAAGCATTTGATCAATAAAAGGCAAAGGATAATGATCTTTCTTAGTTACTTTGTTAACCTTTCTAAAATCAATGCACATCCTATAACCAACTACTACTCTTTGAGGAATTAGTTCATCATTTTCATTAGGAACAACGGTAATTCCTCCTTTCTTAGGAACACAATGCACAGGACTTACCCATCTACTATCAGCAATAGGATAAATAATACCAGCTTCAAGAAGTTTTAATACCTCATTTCTTACCACTTCTTTCATCTTGGGTATTAAACGACGCTGATGCTCAACAACAGGCTTTGCATCAGGTTCCATGTTGATGGCGTGCTGACATATAGTAGGAGAAATTCCCTTCAGGTCATCAAGAGTATATCCCATAGCTCCGCGGTGTTTCTCAACACTCCCAATAACCTTTCCTCCTCTGTACCTGAAAGTTTAGAGCTGATAATAACAGGATATATTTTCTTATCATCAATATAAGCATATTTAAGATTATCAGGCAGAGGTTTCAAATCAAAAACAGGATCCTCCTTGGGTGGCATTGTGGTACCCAAATCTTCCACAGGTAAATTGTGTTTGAGCATAGGTTGACGAAGGAATACTTCATCAAGCTCATTCCTTTCTTCCCTGAAGTTCTCACTTTCATGATTCTCCATATGTTGCTGCAAAGCATTGTTAGGAGCAAGAACAATAGATGCAAGTTGAGCAATTTCAAAATCCTCACTAGGCAATTCAGTTTCATAAGGTGCTTTAGCAAATTTAGAGAAATTGAATTCATAAGATTCACCAGCAAATTTAGTAAAGATTTTCTCTTTCTTACAATCTATAACAGCACCACAAGTATTCAGAAAAGGTCTACCAAAAATAATAGGACAACTATCATTGGCAGCCGACCCAAGTACAAGAAAATCAGCAGGGTATTTAGTCTTACCACAAAGGACTTCGACATCTCTAATGATACCAATTGGAGAGATAGTTTCCCTATTAGCAAGCTGAATAACCACATCAATCTCTTCAAGTTTACAAGGAGCAATTTCGTGCATAATTTCCCTGTAAAGCTCATAAGGAATAGCACTAGAACTTGCACCAATATCACATAAACCATAATAGCAATGATCACCTATCCTAACAGAAAGCACAGGAACACTAGACTTCCTAGAACTTTTAGGATGTGAGACAATATTAGAAGCATCCTCACAAAAGATAATGTGTCTATCTTCTAAATTTTCAGTGACAAGATCTTTAACCAATGCTACAACAGGTTCAACAGTTATTTGCTCATCAGGTTTGGTAGTTTTCTTATTACTTTTACTAACAACACCAGTTATGATAGTATGTTCCTTAATCTTATTAGGAAAAGGAACTTTTTCAATATAAGGTTCTGGAATAATGCGATCAGCAACATTAACCTCAACACCTTTAGATATATGAGAAACAGATTCATCTTTATATGGTTCATGATAATTTTTAAAACCCTCCTTCGGCAAACCGAAATAGGAAGCAAAGGCTTTATAAAAGTTTGCAACAATTTGAGAGTCAAGACCATAAGTAGTGCTAATTTTGCGATAATCATCAGTATCCATAAAATTTTTAACACACTCAAAGTCATAGTTATACCTGACTCCCTACCTTTGTCATTCTCCCATCCTTCAGTGTTCTCCTGAATCCGATCAAGAAGGTCCCACTTAAACTCTTCTTTATTACGAGTGAACGATCCAGCACAAGTGGTATCCAATAGAGTTTTATCTTGAAAGGAGAGTCTTGCATAAAAGTTATCAATAACAATATTACCAGGAAGCTCATGAATGGGACATTTGAGCATTAATGCCTTCAATCTCCCCCACGCTTGAGCGATACTCTCTCCATCATAGGGCCAGAAGTTATATATGAGGTTCCGATCCTTATGAATCTCACTTGGAGGATAGAATTTGGAGTAAAAGAGAGGTACAATTTCCTCCCATCCAAGAGAATACCCATTCTTCAGCAGTTTATACCAATGTGCAGCTTTACCAGACAGTGATAGAGAGAATAATTTCTTCTTAACTTCTCCCATCGAGATACCTGCACACTTAAATAACTCGCACAATTCATGCAGAAATAACAAATGATCTCCAGGATGGACAGTTCCATCTCCTGCATAGCGGTTATTTGTGACACGTTCAACAATTTTCATAGGAATTTTGAACGGTATTACCTGCTCATCTGGCGCCTCCTCTACTACCTTAGCAGTGGTAGTTGTTTTCCCAAATAGGAATTCAAGAGAAGACCCCTCCATAATGAGATATAGCAGCAGGCAAAAATAAAAACAGCACGTACAATAAATGTTTCCCTTACCAATTCCACTTACCAATAGCGCTACACTCCCCGGCAACGGCGCCAGAAAATAGTCTTGATAACCCACAAGTATAGGGGGTGTATCGTAGTACTTTCGATAAATAAGAGTGTCGAACCCAACGAGGAGCAGAAGGTGTTGACAAGCGGTTTTGATGAAGGATTCACTGTAAATGCTCTCAGACAAGTTTTTAGGAGTTTTTGATATGACAGATAAATAAAGTACAAGTAAATAAAATGCAGTAATAATAGTTGCAGCGAGTGGCCCAATCCTTTCTACAGCAAAGGACAAGCCGGTTGTTGTACTTATAATGACCAAACGTTCTTGAGGACACACGGGAATATTGTCAAGTGCTTTCGCTTCATATAGTTGATTAATCTTCATTGTTTTGATAAGTGTTGTGTGGGTGAACCTATGCTAATGCACCGCCCTTCCTAGGACTAATACATACTTGTGATTATACCCCTTGCAAGCATCCGCAAATACAAGAAAGTAATTAAGATAAACTAACCACAGCCTTAAACTTTGAGATCCTGCTATCCCTCATGCATCGATATACCAACGGGTGTTCAGGTTTCTGTCACTCCGGCAACCCCACAATTGGCAAACGAATACACAATGCATTCCCCTAGGCCCATAAAGGTGAAGTATCATGTAGTCGACGTTCACATGACACCACTAGAAGAATAACACCACAACTTAAGCATCAAACCATTAAATATTACTCAACATAGTTCACTACTAACATCAAGACTTCTCCCATGTCCTCAAGAACTAAACGAACTACTCACAAGACATCATACGGAACATGATCAGAGGTGATATGATGATGAATAACAATCTGAACATAAACCTTAGTCCAATGGTTTCACCCAATAGCATCAATAACAAGAGTAATCAACACCGGGAGAGTTTCCCCTATGAAATAGACAAGATTCAGCCCTAGATGTTACAACGGAGACGGGGTGCAGCGGCGGTGATGATGGTGTTGGCGGTGGAGATGATGATGATGATGATCCCGATGAAGTCCAGCTCGATGACGGTGATGATGGCGACGATTTCCCCCTCCGGGAGGGAATTTCCCCCGGCAGATTTCTTCCTGCAGGGGAGCTTTTCGCTCTCTGGTGTTTTCCGCCTCGTGGAGGCGGCGGAATATTTCGATGGCCTCCTCTGTGTGTTAGGGTTCCGAGGGGGTCAAGTACGCGAAGGGGGAACGGCTGAGGTGGGCCAGGGCCCCCAAACCACCTGGCGGCGCGGCTGGGGGCCCCCGCGCCAGCAGGTGAGGAGGGCCCACCTTGGCCCTTCTCAGCCTCCCCTTTTGGCCTCCTCCATCTTCTGGTAAAATAGGACTTCCATATGTCTCCTTCGATTTATTGATCTTCAGAAATAGTGCATCTCGACGGTGCTTTTTCCAGCAGAATCCTGACTCCGGTGTCCAATTCTCCATTATTCATCAAACATGCAAAATAGGTAAAATAACATAAGTAACACTTCTAAATATGAAATATATCGATGAATAGCAGTAAATTATGATATAAAATAGTGATGCAAAATGGACGTATCACACAACAACAAAATATAAAAATGTATCACAATGCTAGGGGAAAAATTGTCAACTATTACAAATTCAAATATTTCGACGTCCCATACGACTTCAAAACCTGCTCATTTCGTAAACAGTAAAACAAAATTCAAATTTCAAAAAAATTCCACATTATTCATTTCGTAAAATCTATATTCGAGCATTCTAACTCGAATTTCAAATTTACCTATTCCAACATTTCAAATGCCTTCCAAATATGATCATTTTTCGTAAACATTAAAATAATACAAATATGAATACATTTCAATACGTCAAATTTTCACAATCTCAACAATCTTTTAGGCGCAAACTTTCCAAATTCAAATAATACTCATATTCCAACACGATTTTTTAAAAACATATTCGAAAATAAATTAAAATCCACGGGCGCGGCGTAGCCCGCACATAGTCCCGTAGTGAATACTAATAAAAGGCGTGCTAATCTCAAAACGTGATGAAGTGTGGATGCATGCACGATAAGCATTTCTCTAGGAAACACCAACGACTTACAAAGGGCAAAGGAATGTCCACCTTCACTGGTTAGCAAACCTGTTCATACATGTTCCATGAAGTTCTGATATAAACGGATCCTTCTCATACAACAACAACAACAGAGTCAATCAGGGGCCAAGGAATACCAGTCATCAGGTCAAGCCGAAGGTGCTAGCTAACCAACGGTCGAACTTCAGTCCCCACGTCAGAGAGAATGTAGGTCTTCTGTTCCCTTACAGTCAGTGGGCGAGCTTCTTAGAGCATCTCCAGTCGGGGCGCCCAAACGGCCGTCCAAAGCCGTTTGGGGCGTGCCGGACACAAAATCGCGCCCACTCGCGGCGCCCAAATGCGAATTCGGTCCGGCGCGGCCCAGTTTTGAGTCCGGCACGCCCAGCCCACGCCCTCAACTTGGGGAGGCTTGGGCGGCCCCGTACGGAAGGAAACGCATGCCTCCGACGCGCGGGCCACGCCTGGCAGTGACACGGCCACGCCCGGCCGTGGTCAAAGGCGTCGTCAAAGGCGCGTGCCGCGTGGCGACGCCTCGTTTTCACGGCCGGCCGGCGGCCAGTGAGCCGTCGCGTCCTCTGCTCGCCGGAGTGAATGCGGCGTGCCTTTTCGAGGCGAGCGGCGTTAATGCCACCGCTCTCCGGCCGCCATAAAACGGCTTTGGGCGCTCTCCACTCATCGGCGTCAACGGCGTGCCGGTGATGAAGCCCCAGACGCGGGCGAACCGCGGCTTCGCCGCCGCGGTTAACACGCACTACTGGCGTGACCTGACGCCGGAGCAGCGTCACAACCCGCGCTGGGATCCGCGGAACCCGGCCAACCATGGCTGGTACGAGGCGGCGTTCCAGCGCGCCTACGAGGAGGACTTCAACCGCTGGGACGGCCCCGGCCCGGCGCCGACGGACAAGAACATCGCCGGGCGCGAGGCGTTCTGGAGCGTGCCCGGGCGCACGCTCCAGTTCGTGATGAACCACGTCGCGAACGGCGGCTCGCTCCTGACGGCAGCGCCCGCCCCTGCTCCGGCCGCCTGGGCACCACCGCCACCTCCGGCCAACCAGTGGGCGCCGCGCGCGACGCCGTCCTCGTCGCGCTCCACGGCGTCCTCGTCGCGGGCGTCGTCCTAGCGCTCGTCCTCATCTCGCTCCCGCGCCTCCTCTCTGCTAACGCCGAAGCTGGAGCAGATGAAGGTGAAGGCGGAGCCGGAGCTCTCGCCGTTCATGGCGGAGCTCATAGCGGCGCAGGCGGGGACGGACGACGAGGCCATTGCGGCGGCCGTCGAGGCCGCGTCGATGGACGACGTGCCGCCGCTCGACGGCCCCTCGGCCTGCGCCTGGTCGGCGCGCGAGACCGCCAAGGAGAAGGGCGTGCCCTTCTTTGACCTCACCGTCGACGACGGCTCAGGACCGAGCCGCGTCAAGGACGACGGCGGCGCGTGGACCGGCGGCGCGTGGAGCAGCGGCGGCGCAGGGAGCAGCGGCGGCGTGAAGGAGGAGGAGGAGGAGGACCCCTACTACGCCTTTAGGCGCCGCTACCGGGGCCAGTAGATTAGGTTTAGTTTTTTAAAATTTCATTCGAATCTGTAAAATTTCCTAATGTTTGAATGAAAATCGCCGAAGTTTAAGTTTACAAAAAAATATTTGGGCGCCGCGAGTGGGGAGCGACAGCGCCCAAATGTGCCAGGTTGTCCGGACGGCGCCCAAAGGGCCTGTCCGGACGGCCTTTGGGCGGCCATTTGGGCGCCGCGAGTGGAGATGTTATTAGCCCGCCCGCTGCCGGAGGGCTGCCCGGGGTCTTTCGCTCCAAGCGTGTCGGGCTTCACCGCCCACACCGGGGCACGGTCGGGCTCGTAGCGGTAGTCGTAGAAGAGCTCCTCGCCCGTGCCGATCCGCTCCTTGGCGAATATGCCCACCCTGTGGTCGCCCGTCACCATGATTACCTTGGCGTAGCAGTTTGGGTCGGGGGAGTGGTTGGCAAACTTCAGCTTTTCGCCCATCCGTCGAGAACAAACTGTGCATCCAAAGACAATGCATACAATGCTTTAGTAATATAATTAATAATAATCAGAAAACCGTTTGAAGGTTTAAAACCGAAAGACACGTGCAATCTTATTACTAGTTGATATAAAAGGAAAGAATCACAGAAGAAAACCTCAGCATGCCAGTTTGCTGGGTTTTAAGGGCACCAGCGCTGCACTTGAAAGGTGATACATTGGCAGTGAAGATGATTCCTTCCGTGGGCGCCGCGCGCTGGGCTACAGGAGCTAGCCGCTATGCTGGGACCTTTGCTTCATCAGGTGCTGCACGGACTGGGATGGGATGGACTCATCGAACCAGACACCAACACGCCGGTAGAAATAGATGTTCGGGGCAATGGGCATGCATGTCGCATGTACAGCGCAAAGCAGAAGAGAAGATCGAGTCCCGCCATTTCACGAGTAAATTCAGAGCAGCAGCAGCGGGCACGTACGAACGGCCGGAGAAATGCCGCCGCCGCCACGGAGGAGCTCCCACGGGTGTTTCTTCGTCTACTGCGCCGTCCTCCTCTTCGCCGGATTCGTCCTCCTCGTCGCCGGGCGCAGCGGCAGCCTGCACCCGCACCGACCCCAGATCACCGTCGCCGGCTTCTCTGTCTCCGGCGGGTGGGTCGACTTCAACGTGTCCGACACCAACCCCAACCGCCACTACGGTATCTACTACAAGGGCTCCTACGAGGGCTCCCCGCGGGCCTCCCTCCTCCTGGACGGCGCGGCCGTCGCCTACACTCTGGAGTACGACGACGACGAAGCCGACAGCAGCTGGTACCAGCCCAGCATGAACACCACCTCCATCAGCCGCTTCCTCCACGTCGTAGACGAGCCGTCCTTCTCGGCCGCCCTTCGAGCAGGCCGTGGCCGCCTTCCTCTGCGCCTGCGGCTCGCCACGCCGATCAAACTCAGTTTCCTCGACTTATTTCCCTTGTTCGAAAAGAACATGCGCGTCGACTGCGATCTGCTCGTCGGCGCCGACGGCAGGCTGCTAAGCGAGTCCGCGGGGGCGCCCTGCAACACCTACTTCGTGAAGATGGATGATGACGATTAGTAACAAGTACTACTCCTACCGTTAGACTCGTGCTATCTACTAAGTACAAGTACTAACTTGCTGTTTGATATGCGAAAGCTAGTAGTAGTCTCATTACTCTTGAAGCTGGTTTAATATAGTAGCAATGACTTAATATTCTTTAGGCGCTGATATTTGTTATAGAGATGACTTTTCTTGTTTACGGTTACTTCCGAGCCAGCTACAAAGAATTAGAATCTCAAAACAAACAGATCCAGTAAGCTTGATTTAACCATCAATTCAGTCTCTTCCTTCAAAAAAAAAAAAACATCAATTCAGTCCCAGCAGACCATGGTCGGACTATTCAGATACCTGAATCAGTGTCTTCCCGCCCTCTCTATTCACATTTACTTTCAGCAGCCAGTCTAAAATGGACCAGATCTCAACAGTAGTTCCGAGCACGTACGCTGAGCAGGTGGTCTAGTCAGGCCGTTAGGGAAAGCAGAACAGCAGCAGTAGCAGAAGCTACGGCGGGATGTATGTCGTGGTCGCCGACGGCCGACGAGGCCCTCATGGGTGGCGGTACATGGGCGCCTTCACGGCCGTAGTTGTGAATCGGCGGTTCATAAGCACCTCGGTAGTGGTCAGGTAGGTAAGCCCGCACGATAAGCATTTCTCTAGGAAACACCAACGACTTTCAAAGGGCAAAGGAATGTCCAGCTTCACTGGTTAGCAAACCTGTTCATACATGTTCCATCAAGTTCTGATATAAACGGATCCTTCTCATACAACAACGAGTCAATCAGGGGCCAAGGAATACCAATCATCAGGTCAAGCCGAAGGTGCTAGCTAACTAACGGTCGAACTTCAGTCCCCACGTCAGAGAGAATGTAGGTGTTCTGTTCCCTTACAGTCAGTGGGCGAGCTTCTTCGCTCGCCCGCTGCCAGAAGGCTGCCCGGGATCTTTCGATTGGGCGTCGGGCTTCAGAGCCCATACCGGGGCACGGTCGGGCTCGTAGCGGTAGTCGTAGAAGAGCTCCTCGCCCGCGCCGATCCGCTCCTTGGCGAATATGCCCACCCTGTGGTCGCCCGCCACCATGAGCACCTTGGCGTAGCAGTTTGGGTCAGGGGAGTGGTTGGCAAACTTCAGCTTGTCGCCCATCCTGAAGGCGTCCAGAACAGACTGCGCATCCAAAGCAACTTGTTGGATCAGAGATAAAATGCAGTAAAGCGAGCAATAATTCAGCTCAGGAAAAAATCACAAACTAAATCTAGTGATCAGCCCACCTCAACGTTTCAAGACTGAGACTGGTAACCCTACCTGGTTATTCAAGTTGAAAAGGAACGATGAATTCTCACGGTCATATATCTTCCCACGCTTGTCTGCTTCCTTATGGGAGATGAGCTCCCCGGTGTACTCGCCAAGATATTCATGCTTGCCAACGGTATTCTGGACGATTTGAGAAACACAATGAGGGAGGCTACAGAGAGGAGCGATGGAGAGAGGATGGTGGAAGGAGCAGTTTTACCTTGAGGAATGCTCCCCAGCCAGAGATGTCAGATCTCCCAAGTAAGACCTGAATCAAAACTCAATGCCATGAGCACAACATTATGTTCGAAAGAGACACTCATAGACGATAATAACCTGGATCATTTTGTTTTCATATCGTAATTCATAGCTGGTTCGGAACTAACCATAAACAAGAAAAGCCATCGCTCATAAGGAATCAGTGCCTAAAGAATATTAAATCATTGCTATATTACTACGGTATACTACCAGCTTCAACAGTACTGAGAACGGGCTCAAAGAGACGTAAATACTTATATCATGTTTATCACATGTAGCGATTCAGATCATGGTCGGATGAAACTATCCATAAGTACAACTGGGTAATGAATTAGAAGTCTGAGCCAGCAGTTCTGCACACAAAAGATGTGTGATTATCTTTATTCTGTTACACGACAGGACCAACCAAAGAAATGATCACTCAAGTATCGACTCAGACAATATAAGCAAGATGTCCATAAGATGTGATAAACTCAAGTGTGTAATTTTACCCTTTGTTGTTGTTTAAGTAGCAATTTCATGTTCCGACATTCATAATTATCGCCTCTTTGGTTGGGAACTCCCAATGAACCGTCACCACACCTGTAGGTCAGAAAAGGAACGAATCAATGCACTCATGATTCATTCAAAGATTGTGGCTGAGAGATAACAATAACTTAAGCTTGAACAACTTGCAAACCACGTCTCAAGGCGCTAACGAAAATAACGTACTGGCACAGATAAGCACTAAGTTAAGTGTGGTAAGCATGTCAAATAACTATGCTTGATGATTGTCGGCTGTAGCCGATGGCTACAAAACCATTTTTATGAACTTATCAAACCCCTTGTTTAAGCTTGTAGCTGCAGAACTGAGTATCTTGAGATGCTACCGTATAACCAAGCAAGAGCATTTGTGCAGTTCTAATAATAGTTTCTTCATCCAGTGAAGCTCTTTGTGAACAGATGAGAAACTTGCGTCACCCATACCTTCAAGTGTTTGCGAACTACCACCTATACTTGTAATTTGGCAATGACCACCTGCAGATTTACTTCTGTCGGCTACTGCGTGTGATGTAAAATGCACTACCTAATTCCCAAATATCTGGTAGTAACAGAAGCATCATGGCAAATTTCAGAGGCGCAGGTGCTAATTTTTTTAATACTCTGGTACAGGTGAAATTGTAGAAGTGCAAATAAAATGAACCGGTCTTGACGATGCAATTTTGTATACACAGATAATTGTCAATTAAATACAAAGTTCCTTGAAAGGTTCCTCAGATTTAGCAAACACATACCCTACCCAGCAGTTTCTGCACACGTCAGGATCACATTCCCTGTCAGCAGCAAAGCATGGACACTGGCGACTGCGACACTGGCTCTTTGCACAATGACAACCTCGAAAACGATTCTTGCACATTTTTGGACACCTGGAATGCAAAGGGAATAAACTTCCACACAAGCAACAACACCAAAAGCTAAAGTATGACAGCAGGATCAGGATATCCAAATAGTTTGCATGTCTTTATGTTTATGTGTTTTTACAGTTAGTTCCATTCATAACTGGAATTTCGCAGACTAACTAATAACACCAAAGTATCCATGTACTATGCAGTTTTACAAAATATTTTTGGAATCCAATACTAGCTTGGGTGTTCTCTATAAAGAGTTGAAGCATGCTAAGGAGTTACAATACAGAACTCACCATTACAAGATTCAATCATTATACTAAACAAAAAATATGAAATCAAACTACATGTGTAGATATACCATAGCGTTTTCATGAGCAATGCTATTAATATCCAGAAGGACAAGCATTCCTAGTTCACGTGCAATACGACCAAACCAACAAAAAATCTATGATACCAGCAAAAGTAGATTAAACTGTGGGAGAGATTGGCAATAGCATTAACTTGAACTCCATAACAAACATGTGCAAAAAATGCACATACTTCAGATGGATAGAACTTATGCGTAATAGTGCAACTTCTTGCAAGAGAAAATAATTAACTCACCCACAATATTTCTCACAGCATGTCCCGTTTACGAGACATGGACACTGTTTCCCACATGTTGATTGACAACCACAAGGATTATATTGACGACAAGGCTGGTCCTTCTTTTCTGTAATCCTTTTCCTTATAAAATGGTGGCCTGCAGAGGTGTACTTCAAACGACGGACTCTTCCCCGCCTTCTATAGAACCGTGATCTCACGCGCAACTCATGCCCCTGAGATTTCAACAATGGTTGCACTAAAATAAGATACCATCAGGGCGAAAAAAATGCACTAAAATAAGATACCATCAGGGTGAAAAAAAAATAGAGGGGCACATTGAACCCTACCTTTATATATCCTTTAACAAGAGAATCAGCACTGCTAAGAGTTCCAGATGCGCTGGTATTTTCAATATAATTCATATAATGAAAAACATCGCTGCACGTTTTCATCCCACCAAGAAGGTTCCGAGCAATTAAACAACTGCATGAAGAAAACCCATGGGTTCAGTGTTGCTATTGATTATGGAGAATGGGGTAAACTTATGGCTATGATAATGATAAACTTCTGTGCTCAGAAATAAAAAAACATTAATATATGTAGAATTATATGCCTTGGCACTATAAAGATAATGTCATAAGTAGAAAATATTTTCGTAATATACAGTTTTACGGATGGCCATGGTACATATAACTTTTAGTCACAGAATGTTCATATAATCTCCTTCCAACATTTTTTTCAGATCCACACTACCTACTCCCCACTTGTAGGATGATGAGAAAACTGTACGTAAAAGGAATGAATTGTTTACTCAGTAAGGAACCATGGTCAAAGGCTTCCGAGTGACGGACTAAAACATTTCACATGTGACTTTTACTCAGTTCAGAAAAATGTTTACAGGTTAGTGGATTACGCAAAGCCACACAACAAGTTTCACTTGAGTGGTTGTATAACAATAAGCAACACATGAAACATTAAGTGAGAGTTAATGATACCACTGATAAGTTGGTCATCGGGAGAAAGGTCCAACCTGTTCCTTCCAAATATCTCCAAACCTTTCACTAGAAGCCCTTGCTCAATCAACTTCCAGGATCTACCATTATTTTCTTGCCTGCATATATTTTCATCAACATCTTCTATCCTCGAACTATCATGGCCATCTGTTGCTGAATGTTCGTTTTTTGCTTCCTCTGTCAAATCATTACGATCTCCCACTAAACCTGAGTTCTTCTCCATTTGCGGCACATCCTTCTTCCGAGAACTTGTATTTGGAGAATTTTGCAGTGAGGATGCAACTGAATCCTTGTGTCCATTTCGTGTCTCGGATCTAAGCCTCATATCCCTTGGCCAAAGGAATTCACCAAAAATAGAAACTGATGGTGCCACTTCCCTCTGTCCTTTTTTCACACTCATGAGAATTTGCTCGGCGATTCTTCTAGTAGTAATTTTCTTGATTCCACCTCTTGGGTTAATTTTGACTTTTGATTGACAAGGTGAGTGTTGCGGAGATTTATTGCCTACTGGATGCACTTCTGAATCGCTGCTTTCTGAGGCAACCCTTTGGGTTGAAGAGCTTTCACTCTGTTGGGACTTTGCCTTCCTTCCACTAGAACCATGTTTTTTCTTATTTGAGCCCAACTGGTTCCTTGTGTCATCAGATGAGTGAGTTGGCTCCTCTACATCAATATGCATGTCACAATCAGTTGCAATAGTAGCATCTGGTTTGGAGGCCTGACAAAATTGGTTTGGAAAACAAGACAATTTTCAGAATCTAAATTGTCACACAAGACAAGCAGATTTTCAGAAGTTATACACATAAAATACTAACCAGTTTATAACATTGAATGCCACATGGTATACCATCATCTATGCTGATCCAAGGCGGTTGCTTTTCTGTCTGTACAAAGAAGGTACAAATTAGAAAAATACCCAATTTTGGAAATAACTCTTGAACTTTTCCAAACTTACAGGAAATACTAAATCTTGAGAACACCCATGTAGTTTACAATCGAAAACCTGCCATGTCAAGATGACCAGAATAATCATAAGCAAACCAGAGGCATTACAGAAATCGCACGATGATATGAGATGAACATACTAGACATCGCCGACAAAAGAGATTGTCAAAGGAATCCAATGCTGTATCTATATCTTTATCACGGTAGACATCTTCCACTTTGGCATTAAGTTCAGAAACTTTCTTAAGAGAACCCTCAGTTTTCTCCCCATGTAGGATCTCATATCTAGCCTGTAAATAGGGCTATATGTGTTAACTGTCAATAGTGCAAATGTGAACTGGAAAACGGGAAGCCCGGATGGAAAAGTTGAGAGTAAATGATGATAAACTGAAAACTAGCCTTTATATCGCCAGCTGCCATATCAGAACATTGTGCCAGGGTTTCCAGCACTGCATCGGACATGCCACATTCTTGAATAGTCATCCTGACATAGAGCAGCAGAGGAGCGTAATTCAGTACACCAAATCATCAAATCACCCATTTAGAGAAATAGGGCACATAGCAGAAGCCAAAATCTACTGTTGATCTATCAAGGTTAAAGGTGTACACTCATCAACGGATTACTCAGATTATAGTTAGACCACGTAAACTCTACCGCTGATCTCCTTGAACAATATGCTAGAAACAAAGCCTGCATCCCGTCTGAAGTAGTATAAGCTACTTTTCTGGAGGTCCAATCTAGGCTATTCTGATTATGTAACCCAATTGAACATTTTGCAGCGACCTCAGGTGAGAAGGGAGAGTGTTAGAAAAACACAAAAGTGGCACTAGCTAAGCGATATCTTGCGTTTGCATTACTTAAATATACAAATCTTGGTATATTATGTTTCTTGAAAGAGAAATGTGGCAATCCTTTAAAGTATAGTGTTTTTTGGAAGCTACTAAGTGCTTATGTGTCCTAAAACTATGAACTGTTTGTTTACCCTCATGTAAAGTGTTCTCCGAAGGAAAATACAAATACAACAAATTTAGTGCTTCACAGAAAACTGAGTGAAATAACATTCATTTGGAAATACTGTGATTGTAAAATCAGTGTATCTGTCAATCATAAATAGGTGCAGAAGTTAGGGCATATTTGGTTCATCATAGCCACACTTCGCCAAACTTTGTCTTATGTGTAGCAACAATATTATGCTAAGTTTTGTTTCAATACCACAACTGCGGTATGCCACACTTTCTTAGTAGGCTATCCCACTTGTCATACACTCCACTTTTACCAAACTTTTCCTAACTTGTGGTGAATAATCTCTTCGCCGCACTTTTGTGGCTTGACACAGTTTTAGCAAAAAAGGTGTGGCAAAGGATGGCCATGAACCGAACATTCCCTTAAGCCTAGGCTTAGGCAAACTAATGCGAAAGAAAACAACGGAAATATCCCAAGTCTGTTTACCGAATAAGAAAATCTTCAGAAACTTTGAACTCCTTTTTCTCCTCTTCATTCTCAACAGCTTCATCTTCACTGTCACTGCAAATTAAAGCTTCACCGCAATTTGCATCATAGTAAATCCTTCGACGACCAAGTACAGATTGGCCTTCCGACATCCTCTGGTTCCTGCATGAAACCACGAGATATCTTTTGTCTCAAGAAAACCCTATGATGCGTCAATAAAGAAACCCTTTTGTACGCAGCAGGGATTTGGAGAGGTTGAGAAGTGCATGTAATTATAAACAGACCTGTCCAAAAATGTCCATGTTGTATAAGGCGGAATTTTCGGTACTTCTGGTAGTTGAATTGGCCTGATGAGCTTTCCACCGAACATAACAGTTGATGTGTCATCTGAACTTTCTTCTTCAGAACTGACGCCATCATCCTCAGCAGTAGGTACTTCATGACTATGCACCGAACAAAGTACATCGTCTTGCCTACTTGTCAGCAAATTTGAGACTAAGCCAGTGCCATTTGGTGTATTTATTTGCCAGATTTTTGAAGAATTGCTAGTGCTTTGTGTAACGGTGCTGAGTTTAATCCTGTTATCCTCTATCCTATCCTGGAAAAAATATATAACAATCAGAAAAAACAACAAGGAGATTATCTTATTAGAACATACTCAGAGAAGTAGAGAATGATTTCAAGGCACCTTAATGGAAGTGAAACGGTCTGCTGTAATTTTCTTCTTCAACGAGTCAATAACACATAAAATATATGGGGAGGCCTCACTTCCTTCTTCATCTGACATAGCCCTATCGTCGTGAGTAACCTACAAAGGTAGTAAGGTCATCGTAACAAGCATAATGCAAGCTCATGTAGCAGTTTTATGATTGCAGGGCATAATATTAAAGCCAAAAAGGCGATCAGTGTTAGAGCCCAACTAACTAGTTCCTCCCTACATTTCTGAAATTCTGAATACATGCACAACACAAGAGTAGATTACCATTCTCTACATAATAACTCTTAATTAGTAGCAAAACTTTACAAGGAAAAGCCTCAAGGTTGACATCTCTACCAAATCATGGAGTCGTTATTGTAGTTTCTATTATGATGTCCAAGACTACATTCCTCTTATACAGCCACAGTTTTCAGAACGGGCAAGCTTCACTTTTTGCCTCAGCATTCTGACAGAATCAAACCACGCAGATGCTGAGAAGAAAAGGGAAGGCTCCCTAAACAAATAAAAGCCCCGAAATTGCAATCATTCGGTCGCTTGATACGTCAGGCATAAAAATGTACTGTGCTTAGGTTATACTGATAAAAAGCACATGACGACGTTGTATACACCCAGAGAACCGATAAATTACTTCGATATATATAGACCACAGCTCAGCATTCTGCGGATTAGGGCACTAGGGGCGGATCTAGATGGTGCGCGGCCAGAAGCTGCGAAGGTCCCTAGCGGATATTGACGAATCGCTGGATCAGAAAAAACCTCGGCAAAGACTTACTTGCGAAGAGGGGCGGAGACGTCGGGATCAGCGGATATTGACGAATCGCTGGATCAGAAAAAACCTCGGCAAAGACTTACTTGCGAAGAGGGGCGGAGACGTCGGGACCTCGATATCCCGACGAGGAAGAGCAGGGACGGCAATGGTGGCGACGCGTGAGAGCCAGGGGTGCTCGGAGGGCGTGGGGCGTGGGATTGAGTCGCGCCGGCAGTGACGGTGGCACAGCAGGTCGGCGGATTTAGAGGCCGCCTCTTTTTTCGAAATGTTGTAGGAGCCGGGAGAAAGAGAGATGAAAGGGAGACAAGTTGTTTTGTTTTAATGAACTGGGATGGTGAGATACATAAAAATGAGTGGACCAACATAAAACGTCTAAATACATGTGATTCAGGTAAAAGTAAAAAAAAATATATATGAGTAATTCACAACAAATCAATAATATTTCACAACAAACCAACATTCACAGCTTCTCCTTTAGAAAACCCTAGCTCCATCTTTCGTCGCCGCTGGTGATTGATGAGTCTCAACCTTCTTTCATTCTTTGTTTGGTACGTCGAATAATGGTACCCCCATCTCTACTATGTGATTGACGGCGTCAAGGAAGCAGTGGGTATGTGTTGTCAGGCAGACGGCCATAGTCATCCGTACCAACAGGATTTGGGCACATAAAACTCTGCAAGCCCCAGCTTTCCACCCGGAAAACAAGAGTATGGCAAGTTATCATAATGGAATTCAAACAGCCCCTTGGATTTTGAACTAACAATCTCTAGTTGAACCCACCTCATTAGTGGTTCATGCACATTTATCCATAGTCTCACCAAGACACCTGCCCTAGGCATAGCCGTTTGAATCGTCATCTATCCACACCACCTCTCCCACCTCGAAAGCAATCCTCTGTGGCCATGGCGGACACAAGAGGTTAAAAGGGAGCTTTAACACTCTTGTCCAGATCCTTATACGATCAAATTTCAGTTTTGAGGGTCGCAAACAGATGTTGAACACCTCAAGAACCACATAATGTTTACCCATAGCCCACGGACCATCCTCTGTGATCTGATCTAGATCTCGTGTTGGATCTAGACCGGTGGAGACTAAGCTCCTGAACAGCGAAGCTCTGCTGAACCAGATCGGACAGACGTGTACGAACTCTCAGAGGGGTGAGCCTTCGAAAGACGTTTGACTCTCGCTCTGTTGGATTCAGAAGGCTAGACACGGGAGTCGGCTACATTCTCTCCGCTAGACTGAGCCGAGAGAATCTTCTACATGCCTCAAGGTCATCATCAACATCTCTTCCACTTCAACGGTGTTAGTAACAAATTACAGTTAGATTTTGAATTGTTATTCACTTGTATCTTCATAGATAGATCGTGTTTGTTGCGTAGCTTGTGCCGAAATATTTTTCGTTTTCCATTGCACAGCCCTATATCTCGCTTGTCCTCCAAATCTTCCACAAACACATTATCCCTCACCTGCCTAAACGATAAACCCCTCTGGTGCCCCATGCCGTTCTCAAAGCCTTTGCTATAGTATTGACATACAAAACCATACAATAGAGGACCTTGTCGATAATAGCACATAAATCCTTCTTCCTCCATGACATCTGGCTCGTCCACGACCGGAAAATCCTTCTTCCTCTCCATCAAACCCAACTTGATCATCATCTCCTCCATTATCTTTTTCCTACTACCCTATCCAGGTTGACTTATTCTACTCCGTCAGATCCAACTTGATCATCATCTACTCCACTGTCTTTTTCTACTACCCTGTCCAGGTTGACTTGATCTTGATCCACCCATGGCCGCCGCTCACGTCCCTCGCCCACAAGCCTCCCAGCGTGAAGCAAGGGTGGGAAATGACGCTAAGGTCTCCCTTAATCAGCCAAGCTCAACAACCAGAAGATCGAGCAAAACGGGAGAGATTGATGGGAGACCGAGCCAAAATCCTAGAAACTAGCGTCGAGGAAGACACAGTCGCCCTCACGACGCTCTACTACTCGAAGCCCTAGAAAAACATTTTGGAACTCTTTTGAAGAAACCATATATCTACTAGCTAGCACACACTTCCTCGAATGTAAGCCATAAGTTGTTGTTGTTTTTGGAACATAGTGAGAAGTGATTTGGCACGAGAGGGGGAGAGTAAAAGGTTAGGGGGATTGAACACGCGGTCATGAAAATAGCTTTCTAATTGTCACCATGGTGGAGTTGAGAGCATAGCGTGTATCGTGACCGCATAATTTTTTGTTGTTGATATGTGGCAACTGAGTTTGATGGAATAATTGTGATTTTTATGGTAATATCGTGGGTCAATATTTTGGTAGGAATGTAAAAGAAGGACATGTTAGGCAATGGAGATGGGAGCATTTACATAGGAGGAGGTAGATTTTTCTGTCTTGCTAACTCCAAGAAGGGTAAATCACTACCATATTGCACCAACGCCGGATTTAGAGGCCGCCTCTTTTTTCGAAATGTTGTAGGAGCCGGGAGAAAGAGAGATGAAAGGGAGACAAGTTGTTTTGTTTTAATGAACTGGGATGGTGAGATACATAAAAATGAGTGGACCAACATAAAACGTCTAAATACATGTGATTCAGGTAAAAGTAAAAAAAAATTATATATGAGTAGTTCACAACAAATCAATAATATTTCACAACAAACCAACATTCACAGCTTCTCCTTTAGAAAACCCTAGCTCCATCTTTCGTCGCCGCTGGTGATTGATGAGTCTCAACCTTCTTTCATTCTTTGTTTGGTACGTCGAATAATGGTACCCCCATCTCTACTATGTGATTGACGGCGTCAAGGACGCAGTGGGTATGTGTTGTCAGGCAGACGGCCATAGTCATCCGTACCAACAGGAATTGGGCACATAAAGCTCTGCAAGCCCCAGCTTTCCACCCGGGAAACAAGAGTATGGCAAGTTATCATAATGGAATTCAAACAACCCCTTGGATTTTGAACTAACAATCTCTAGTTGAACCCACCTCATTAGTGGTTCATGCACATTTATCCATAGTCTCACCAAGACACCTGCCCTAGGCATAGCCGTTTGAATCGTCATCTATCCACACCACCTCTCCCACCTCGAAAGCAATCCTCTGTGGCCATGGCGGACACAAGAGGTTAAAAGGGAGCTTTAACACTCTTGTCCAGATCCTTATACGATCAAATTTCAGTTTTGAGGGTCGCAAACAGATGTTGAACACCTCAAGAACCACATAATGTTTACCCATAGCCCACAGACCATCCTCTGTGATCTGATCTAGATCTCGTGTTGGATCTAGACCGGTGGAGACTAAGCTCCTGAACAGCGAAGCTCTGCTGAACCAGATCGGACAGACGTGTACGAACTCTCAGAGGGGTGAGCCTTTGAAAGACGTTTGACTCTCGCTCTGTTGGATTCAGAAGGCTAGACACGGGAGTCGGCTACATTCTCTCCGCTAGACTGAGTCGAGAGAATCTTCTACATGCCTCAAGGTCATCATCAACATCTCTTCCTCTTCAACGGTGTTAGTAACAAATTACAGTTAGATTTTGAATTGTTATTCACTTGTATCTTCATAGATAGATCGTGTTTGTTGCGTAGCTTGTGCCGAAATATTTTTCGTTTTCCATTGCACAGCCCTATATCTCGCTTGTCCTCCAAATCTTCCACAAACACATTATCCCTCACCTGCCTAAACGATAAACCCCTCTGGTGCCCCATGCCGTTCTCAAAGCCTTTGCTATAGTATTGACATACAAAACCATACAATAGAGGACCTTGTCGATAATAGCACATAAATCCTTCTTCCTCCATGACATCTGGCTCGTCCACGACCGGAAAATCCTTCTTCCTCTCCATCAAACCCAACTTGATCATCATCTCCTCCATTATCTTTTTCCTACTACCCTATCCAGGTTGACTTATTCTACTCCGTCAGATCCAACTTGATCATCATCTACTCCACTGTCTTTTTCTACTACCCTGTCCAGGTTGACTTGATCTTGATCCACCCATGGCCGCCGCTCACGTCCCTCGCCCACAAGCCTCCCAGCGTGAAGCAAGGGTGGGAAATGACGCTAAGGTCTCCCTTAATCAGCCAAGCTCAACAACCAGAAGATCGAGCAAAACAGGAGAGATTGATGGGAGACCGAGCCAAAATCCTAGAAACTAGCGTCGAGGAAGACACAGTCGCCCTCACGACGCTCTACTACTCGAAGCCCTAGAAAAACATTTTGGAACTCTTTTGAAGAAACCATATATCTACTAGCTAGCACACACTTCCTCGAATGTAAGCCATAAGTTGTTGTTGTTTTTGGAACATAGTGAGAAGTGATTTGGCACGAGAGGGGGAGAGTAAAAGGTTAGGGGGATTGAACACGCGGTCATGACAATAGCTTTCTAATTGTCACCATGGTGGAGTTGAGAGCATAGCGTGTATCGTGACCGCATAATTTTTTGTTGTTGATATGTGGCAACTGAGTTTGATGGAATAATTGTGATTTTTATGGTAATATCGTGGGTCAATATTTTGGTAGGAATGTAAAAGAAGGACATGTTAGGCAATGGAGATGGGAGCATTTATATAGGAGGAGGTAGATTTTTCTGTCCTGCTAACTCCAAGAAGGGTAAATCACTACCATATTGCACCAACGCCGGATTTAGAGGCCGCCTCTTTTTTCGAAATGTTGTAGGAGCCGGGAGAAAGAGAGATGAAAGGGAGACAAGTTGTTTTGTTTTAATGAACTGGGATGGTGAGATACATAAAAATGAGTGGACCAACATAAAACGTCTAAATACATGTGATTCAGGTAAAAGTAAAAAAAAATTATATATGAGTAGTTCACAACAAATCAATAATATTTCACAACAAACCAACATTCACAGCTTCTCCTTTAGAAAACCCTAGCTCCATCTTTCGTCGCCGCTGGTGATTGATGAGTCTCAACCTTCTTTCATTCTTTGTTTGGTACGTCGAATAATGGTACCCCCATCTCTACTATGTGATTGACGGCGTCAAGGACGCAGTGGGTATGTGTTGTCAGGCAGACGGCCATAGTCATCCGTACCAACAGGAATTGGGCACATAAAGCTCTGCAAGCCCCAGCTTTCCACCCGGGAAACAAGAGTATGGCAAGTTATCATAATGGAATTCAAACAACCCCTTGGATTTTGAACTAACAATCTCTAGTTGAACCCACCTCATTAGTGGTTCATGCACATTTATCCATAGTCTCACCAAGACACCTGCCCTAGGCATAGCCGTTTGAATCGTCATCTATCCACACCACCTCTCCCACCTCGAAAGCAATCCTCTGTGGCCATGGCGGACACAAGAGGTTAAAAGGGAGCTTTAACACTCTTGTCCAGATCCTTATACGATCAAATTTCAGTTTTGAGGGTCGCAAACAGATGTTGAACACCTCAAGAACCACATAATGTTTACCCATAGCCCACAGACCATCCTCTGTGATCTGATCTAGATCTCGTGTTGGATCTAGACCGGTGGAGACTAAGCTCCTGAACAGCGAAGCTCTGCTGAACCAGATCGGACAGACGTGTACGAACTCTCAGAGGGGTGAGCCTTTGAAAGACGTTTGACTCTCGCTCTGTTGGATTCAGAAGGCTAGACACGGGAGTCGGCTACATTCTCTCCGCTAGACTGAGCCGAGAGAATCTTCTACATGCCTCAAGGTCATCATCAACATCTCTTCCTCTTCAACGGTGTTAGTAACAAATTACAGTTAGATTTTGAATTGTTATTCACTTGTATCTTCATAGATAGATCGTGTTTGTTGCGTAGCTTGTGCCGAAATATTTTTCGTTTTCCATTGCACAGCCCTATATCTCGCTTGTCCTCCAAATCTTCCACAAACACATTATCCCTCACCTGCCTAAACGATAAACCCCTCTGGTGCCCCATGCCGTTCTCAAAGCCTTTGCTATAGTATTGACATACAAAACCATACAATAGAGGACCTTGTCGATAATAGCACATAAATCCTTCTTCCTCCATGACATCTGGCTCGTCCACGACCGGAAAATCCTTCTTCCTCTCCATCAAACCCAACTTGATCATCATCTCCTCCATTATGTTTTTCCTACTACCCTATCCAGGTTGACTTATTCTACTCCGCCAGATCCAACTTGATCATCATCTACTCCACTGTCTTTTTCTACCACCCTGTCCAGGTTGACTTGATCTTGATCCACCCATGGCCGCCGCTCACGTCCCTCGCCCACAAGCCTCCCAGCGTGAAGCAAGGGTGGGAAATGACGCTAAGGTCTCCCTTAATCAGCCAAGCTCAACAACCAGAAGATCGAGCAAAACGGGAGAGATTGATGGGAGACCGAGCCAAAATCCTAGAAACTAGCGTCGAGGAAGACACAGTCGCCCTCACGACGCTCTACTACTCGAAGCCCTAGAAAAACATTTTGGAACTCTTTTGAAGAAACCATATATCTACTAGCTAGCACACACTTCCTCGAATGTAAGCCATAAGTTGTTGTTGTTTTTGGAACATAGTGAGAAGTGATTTGGCACGAGAGGGGGAGAGTAAAAGGTTAGGGGGATTGAACACGCGGTCATGACAATAGCTTTCTAATTGTCACCATGGTGGAGTTGAGAGCATAGCGTGTATCGTGACCGCATAATTTTTTGTTGTTGATATGTGGCAACTGAGTTTGATGGAATAATTGTGAATTTTATGGTAATGTCGTGGGTCAATATTTTGGTAGGAATGTAAAAGAAGGACATGTTAGGCAATGGAGATGGGAGCATTTACATAGGAGAAGGTAGATTTTTCTGTCCTGCTAACTCCAAGAAGGGTAAATCACTACCATATTGCACCACCGCCTTCTCGGCGTGGGAGTACCATCTTCATTATCTCCACCAGCAACACCGCCTCTAGCTTCGTCTCCCTCACAACTCATGTAGACATAAACCCTAAGTAGCTTTTCGATGTTGTTTTCATGCTACTACTCAATAACATGTTATTCTTTGTTGGTAAATTTATACTTTCATATTGTGTCATATTTATGCATCTAATCGTCGCCATCTTTCTTCGTTGTGACTAGTTCTTTGTGTTCATGAGGGCATGAAACCTTAGCCATGATCTGCATATGATTATGCAATGAGATTGTTGTCGTGTTTTATTTTGTACGTTGTAATTCTACACCATTTATGGACTCATCCGGTTAGACCACATTGGAAGGAGGGACAATTTACCATTTGAAGCCAGTACACATTTTAATTAGAAAATTGATGGTCTTTAATCTTCAATCTTCTCCACCATATTGTCCTCCTCTGCAGCACCAATCAATATCATGTCCACAAACACATGAAAAGAAGCACAAATAGGAGAAGAAGACATTGCTAGTGCAGTAGAAGCATGACATAGGTTCATGTGCTGGAGGTCGCGGCCAAGGACAAACCTCAGTGGCGGCCGTGTGAAACCCTAGAATTGGAAGCAGTTGCTTCATTTAACTGAAATGACAAATTGTTGTTTTCCTTGGGATAAAATGGAAAGGTGTTCAAAACGAGAGAGTATAATGAAGGGTGAGTGCGGTTAAATAGACTGTTGTGAAATTATCTTTATGACCGTTAGTGGAGTCGAGAGTAAAGGAGCGAGAGTACTGGTGGAAATTTCGGATCATTGATACCATGGATACCGGTAGGATATTATAGCTATTTTGGATTGATTTATTGTTTAGGGTATTGGGATTGCTATAATAATACTATTCTTTAGAGCACTGAGATTGATAAAACGCGAGATTTGACGTAAATAACTTAAGATCACGCTCTTGAAATAAACATTGGTGATGCGCATGATGAACAGCTGACGGGCCGCCGCCGCCGCCGATGCACCTCCGTAAGCGCCATGGAGCGAGCACGCATAGAAAAAGGACGTCGCGGAGCCCGGCCTGGTGGGCCATAAGAAGACGATCTATATTCTCAAGCTCAGAGCGTATGGTAGAAAGATGATCCATTGTATGGAGCCTTCACACTAGCAACCACATTTCAGTGTGTGAGTGTGATGAGTAACAACAACTCACAATGTGTAGTGATCTCTACTTCCTATAAAAAACCCAGTTTGTGATGATGGTGTGTCTGCCAACTTTTAATCACGACCGTTGGATTTATATCTAAGGAACACGAAGCAGTCTACGGAAAGTTTACGAAAAGACACCCAGCACCATCTTATGTTTTCACATAAGTCCTTGTCTTCCTTTTCTCCCCTACCTCATCCAAACACTGCAATGGGGATTGGGGAATCGCCGTGAGCGCCGGCCGGCAGCGTCGGAGACGATGCGCGGCGGCCGCCGGCGGTGCCTTACGCCCCCTGAGCCTCGCATTCCTTCCTCGGCTCCACCTCCAACCACCCCACCTCGCCGTCTCCTCCGCCCCCTCTCCCATCTCCTCCGTTCCGTACATCGGCAGGTACGCCGCCGACGCCGTCCCACTCCCTCCGCCGCTGCCTCTTCCGCCTCCTTCTCTTCCAAATCGGTGCAACCGCCCAGCACCGCCGCCACCACCCCCTCCTCCTCGCCATCCCCTCCGCCCCTCCCCCGTCTCCTTCCATGCCGGGGCTCGACGCTGGGCTCGACGGGCACGCCGGCGGCGCCGTCCCTCCGCCGGCGCATCTCCTGGCGCTTAGAAACCTTTTGCCGGATCAGTCCCCCACCCAGCATCACCACCACCTCCACCTCCGCCTCGCCATCCCCTGTGCCCCCTCCCATGTCTATTTCTCCTTCCCACCGACGCGCTCTGGAATGTTCTGGTGCTATGCTCGGGTACCGCCTCTCTTTCCTGAACTTCATCATCCCCACCCGCCCAAATTCAAATTTTCGTGACCAGGATCCGCGCCTAAATTGAACTGTCTAGAAACCACTCCTCCAGTCCAATATAAATACAGTGAGCAGGCAGATGAGACTCACGCTGTTGGAACTACTACATCCCAAGAAGCAACACGGTGGTCACTCTCTCATATCTTCAGATCAAACAGAGTGTGAGGAGTATTTACTGCCCTTCGCCTTCTGATCTGCTTCTCTAAGGACCAAGGTATGTTGTATTAAGCAATGGATGGTGTGTTCAAGTTATCCAGGAGAACTTGCCTACTAAGAATGAATCTTTCATGTAAATAATTCACGTAGGTAGAATGGTTGATTGTAAGTGAAAGTTCGTAGATGTTCGCAGAAGTTGTTATAATCTAAGATACAATTTAGATACAGCACATTACATGTTTCTTGCATTACATAACACTACAATGACTATGGTTACATTGATACTCTTTACGTGCATAAGTAGATTTTGGCTGTCACTGAATGCTGTGGGTGAAGTACAATTAGTGGCTTGCCATTGTAACATTAGATGACCAACCCTTATTTTTTTCGAGGGAACACCAGATGACCAACTTGACTTGGTAGTGTATCAGATTTGTTTTCCCTCTCCATTTCAGTCTAAACGCTGCCAAAAATATTAGACGCCTTCCACATGAAACAAAACAAAAATGCTATCACTAAAAATTTGGGAAAAGGCAACGGACACCTGCCTTTGGCTACTAATTTTGTTTCTTATTTTGGCTTCTGGTTGCTCCTTATATCCGCTAAAATCTAAGAATGTAACACTGCAAAACCAGAAGCATTTTGTTCTGTCAGGCAATCTATCAAAACTTCAATTAATTGTTTTCAATTAAATATGTAGAGCGTAATACAACAGACACTAAATTCATCGGAACCAAAAATGGCAGTACATTCCTATGTCTGATTCCCTGCCCAAGAGGTGGTATATAGCCCGAGTGAGAGAATAAAAACGAAATTAGTAGAATAGGAAGTCATCAGAGAGAACGCCTCATGTGGGATCGGGCAGGCAGACTTTTGATGTCATGGGTAAACAGTGTGTTTGCATACGGTGCATTTGCATATATACATTTTAACAAACACATGAGAGGGGAGTATCAACGATAGAGAACAAAAAAAACTGAACACACATGCCATGGATCAAAGAGAAATATAATCTGTGTATAAAATTTGTTTTTATTCATGTTTCTTATATAATGATGATCAAATTGCCATTCGGTTAAAAGAATGTTTCTTTTGACTTCTGGCAAAGAATAGTTTTCTTGTTAGATTGCATATAACTTTCCTACTAGCTTTTGTGTATTTAACCTCACTTCTGTTTTTTTATAGGAGTAGAGAAAACCAGCAGGTCCTACGAAGTGTTAGAGCTCTCGTGCCAACAAAGTGCTAAAGGAAAACCAAAAGGTTGGTATCATGTACCTTACTGCTTGGCAAAACAATCGGGTTGTATATTTCTCATTTGTACCTAACCATTTATGATCCAACTTGTGTAATAGCACAGTGGTCGACGGCAGTATGCTCACATCAATCGAAGGCTTGGAGCGAGGAGAAAGCTCAAAAGGTAATTCTATAAGGCGAAACTGTTTGCTTATATAATTCTGTTTACCCACTTAATTAATTTCTCGTGTAAATGATGTATGTAGGCCGAAAGCGTGCACGTGAAGCATTACGATATGCTAGCCGTACACCAGAACAGATCCAAGCAAGGCGAGAACGTGTTAGAGCACGTCGGCAAAATTTGACACCTAAGGAGAAGGAAGAGATTAATGCACGAAGAAGAGAGAAACGGAAGCGATTGACACTTGATGAGAGGAATGCAAGCCAGCGAGCACATAGGCAAAGTTTGACACCAGAGGAGAGGCAAGAAAGAAATGCACGCCAACGCGCGCGTCGGCAAAGCCTAGCACCCGAAGAGCGGCGGGTACTTCTAGCTCAACGTAATGCAAGTTATGCAGCTAGACGAGATACCCCATGCATGGATTCCATTGCACTAAAGTGCCCTACAGGTTCATTGGTGGAACATCCATCATCAAGCTCTTATGCCTTTAGTTGCCCAAGTACAATCACACAATCTTTTTCTGCAATTCAAGGTAATTCTCATATAAACATTCCTTTATCTTTGCCAATTTTGTCAATGTTTCAGCATGCATTTTTACACTGTCTTTGAAATAACAGGTAACTTAGAAAGCATACCTCAAACGATGGAAGATGAACACATATTTTTCACTAGCAAAGGTACTTGTGGTGCTGAGGCCTTCTTTCCTTGAATTATGTAGTTCTCTACTACTATAGCACACACTACTCAAACTATGTAGTAACTTCATTCCTCGAATTACATTTAGGTGCTGCTAATACTGCCCAGTGCAAGGAACCCATATTCATGCAATGTCCAACATCTGTGTCAGTGGACATTTCATCATTGGCCCCTGATGACTCCATATGCCCAGGTTCCCCAATTGAAAACTTTAATGTGGATGATGATAACTCTCAGATGACAGAAGAAGAAGATGATGAATACTTCGCGTTTGCTAGGAGAGGTATTAAAAATGCCATGGATGTCTTATTTCCCTACATATGTATATATAGCACAGAAAATGCAGTACCTATATAACACAATTCATTTCATGTGTATGCAGGGGACGATGAAGATTGTTATGACATGGTAGATGCTTTTGCAACAAACAACATTGTTCCTGACCCATATGACCACGTCTACCAGAATATACCAGAAAATACTCACACGCTGGCGCCCAAGCCTGATTGCAAGCATTGTGGTGCAAAGAGGTTCCAGTATGAGCCAAATGGGTTTTGTTGCCGGTCTGGAAAAATTAAGTTAGCACAGACAGAACCACCCTTGGAACTTCAGATGTTGTACACAAGTTCAGATCATGATGCTGTGCATTTTAGGGATAACATTCGCTACTTCAATGGCCACTTTTCATTCACCACCCTTGGAGTCAGTCTGGATAATAGATACACAAACATGAGGTCAGGAGTCTATACATTTCGAGCCCACGGTCAGATTTACCACAACATCTTTTCATTTGGTCCAACGCAAGATGGACCTAAGCATCTAGAGTTATACTTCTACGATGATGATCCAGGTCTACAACATAGGTTTCGGCGCTCCCCGAACCTAGACCGAGATGTCATTCGAAGGCTTGTCGACATCCTTAAGAATAATCCTTATTCGGAAACATTCAGGAATCTAGGTGGAGTGGATGACCTTGAGGAATATCGTATTGAACTGAACACCGACATGAGGTTAGACCAACGGAGATATAACTTGCCTATATCATCAGAGGTTGCAGCTGTTTGGGTTGAGGGTAATGAACTCAGTAAGCACTTTGAGCGTAGCATAGTCCTGTTTGGTAACGACAACAAGAGATATAGCATCCAACCATATTATGGATGCTATGATCCGTTGTCTTACCCTCTATTCTTCCCAAGAGGGGAGATTGGTTGGCATCCTGGGATCCCAAAGAACGGCGTCAGCTTGAATGAGATACTTCAATCCTGTCGCAGTGGTCGACAGAAACCAGGTACGTATATAACAAGAGTATCATGTATTTTTTATTATTATCCTCAGTGTACTTATTTTTATTAATTACTTTTTTTGTTATCTCTCATTTCCGTAGGTGCATATACAAGTAGTCGATTATGTGTCTCAGTGAGAGACTACTACTGTTACAAGTTTCAAATACGTCGTGGTGTATTTAACACCATGCTATACGGTAAACGATTGTTCCAACAATATGTGGTCGACATGTACATCAAGGTTGAAACCTCCAGGTTGGACTATATCAGAAATCACCAGAAACAAATACGCGCTGATCTATACCAAGGTATTGTTGATAGCCTTCAAGCGGGGAAAACCGTGCGGATGCTGTGGGAAAATGGACTATACTTCCTACATCATTTATTGGGGGAAGAAGAGATAGGAGACGAAGATACCTTGATGCCATGGCCTTGGTGCAAAAGTACGGTAAACCAGACATCTTTTTAACCATGACTTGCAACCCGAATTGGGATGAAATAATTAGTGCGTTGGAGCCTGGACAAACCCCACAGGATCGCCCTGATCTCATTGTACGAGTGTTTCGAGCAAAGTTGGAAGATCTCAAGATACAACTTTTCAAAAAGCACATGCTCGGTAAGGTAGCAGCATATGCCTATGTTGTCGAGTTTCAGAAGAGGGGTCTACCACATGCTCATTTCCTCCTAATTATGGAGGGGAGGTACAAGCTAACCTGCCCAGAGCAATATGATTGTCTCATATCTGCTGAATTGCCGGACAAATCCAAGTACCCCGAGTTGTACAAGATGGTCGTCAAGCACATGATGCATGGCCCATGTGGAGTCTTAAACCCCAAGAATGTGTGTATGCAGAATGGTAGTTGCAAGAACTACTATCCTCGGCCATTTAATGCGTCAACCCTTCAGGGAAAGGATTCGTATCCCATATATAGGAGGAGAGATGATGGACGTCATGCAAAGGTACGAGGGGAAGAATTAGACAATAGGTGGGTTGTTCCATACAATCCTTACCTGCTAAGAAGGTATAATTGCCACATCAATGTCGAGGTTTGCTCAAGCATAAAAGCTGTAAAGTACCTCTTTAAGTACATATATAAGGGGCATGATCGAGCATCTGTTTCCATCGACGAGGTGGATAATGATGGGAGAATTGATGAAATAAAGCAGTACAGAGATTCTAGGTGGGTTACGCCACCAGAAGCAATATGGAGGATCTATGGTTTTGACCTTAGTGAGATATTTCCATCCGTTAGACAACTACAACTCCACCTCCCTAATATGCACATGGTGTCATTCCCAACGGATGCAAATCTGCATGATGTCCTCTCTCAAGAAGGAGCTTCCAAGACCATGTTAACCGAGTATTTTGAGGCAAACAAGAAATATGAGTTAGCTCGGGGAATCTTATATAAGGATTTTCCTGCATCTTTTGTTTGGGTGTCAGGTGGCAGGTATTGGAAAAGGAGGGATGAACGAACACAGATTGGGAGAATTGTGTCTGCACATCCAGCTGAAGGGGAGAGGTATTATCTTAGAGTGCTTCTAAATCATGTCACAGGTGCTACATCCTTCCAAGACCTAAGAACAGTGAATTGTATTGTTTTCCCAACATTCCGTGAAGCGGCTGAAAATAGGGGCCTTATCGAGTCTGACAATAGTATCGACGATTGTCTTAATGAGGCTGAGGTTTTTCAGATGCCATCTTCCCTTCGGAGGCTATTTGCTACTATATTGGTCTTTTGTGAGCCCAGCGATGTGCGTGGCCTATGGGACCGACACTTGGAAGCTATGACAGAAGACTATCGACTAACCCATATGTCCCCCATGCAGTTGAGCAAATGGCTCTATTAGATATAAAAAATATGCTTCAATCGATGGGGAAGGAAATATCATCATTCCCTCTTCCAGAAATTGACGAGTCATATCATGCCCAGATAAGGAGGCTAGGGAGATCATAGAGGAGTCCACGATCGAGGTGGACCCAGAACACATTGGCTTGTCATCTTTCCTAAATCCAGAACAGAGATATGCATATGATGAGATACTTGCAACAATCAGTAGTGGCCAAGGAGGTGTGTTCTTTGTCGATGGACCGGGAGGCACAGGAAAAACATATCTATACAAAGCACTACTTGCAAAAGTACGTGGCGAGGGCCAGATAGCTGTTGCAACAGCGACATCGGGTGTTGCTGCATCCATCTTGCCCGGAGGGAGGACTGCACACTCGAGGTTTAAAATACCATTGAACATTGAAGACGGTGGGGTCTGTAGTTTCACCAAGCAAAGTGGGATAGCTAAGCTTCTTATGAGGGCGTCCCTCATAATTTGGGACGAGGCCTCCATGACGAAGCGGCAGGCGGTCGAGGCCCTTGACAATAGCATGAGGGACATCATGGGTCGACCTGACCTGCCATTTGGTGGAAAGACAGTTGTGTTTGGGGGAGACTTTAGACAAGTGCTTCCTGTTGTTCGTAAGGGAACAAGGTCACAGATAACTGATGCGACCCTACGGAAGTCTTATCTTTGGAATAGTATGAGACAACTAAGACTTGTCCGTAATATGAGGGCTCAGGTTGATCCATGGCTTGCTGATTATCTTCTGCGTGTTGGGAATGGCACCGAAGATACAGTGGATGATGGTTACATACGACTCCCGGATGAGATTTGCGTACCATACACTGGTGACGCCTCTGATATTGACAAGCTTATTGAAAGTGTTTTCCCGATGCTTCAAAATGAAAACATCTCGGATCCAAACTACATAACATCCCGAGCAATTTTGTCAACTCGCAATGAGTACATTGACAAGATCAACATGAGGATGATTGAGAGATTTCCTGGGGAGGAGATGGTATACCATAGTTTTGATCGGGCTGAGGATGATCCACACAACTACTATCCTGCCGAATTCTTAAATTCATTAACACCTAACGGGTTACCTCCCCATATCCTAAAGTTGAAGATTAACTGCCCTATTATATTGTTACGGAACATTGACCCATCGAATGGGTTGTGTAATGGGACTAGGTTGGTTGTCCGGGGGTTCATGAGGAATGCAATTGATGCTGAGATTGTGCTGGGCCAGCATGCTGGTAAGAGGGTGTTCCTTCCTCGAATTCCTCTCTGCCCGTCGGACGATGAGATGTTTCCATTTAGGTTCAAGAGGAAGCAATTTCCAGTTAGACTTAGCTTTGCTATGACCATTAACAAGGCACAAGGACAAACTATACCAAATGTTGGTGTATACCTCCCTGAACCGGTGTTTTCACACGGCCAACTCTATGTTGCTCTTTCTAGAGCTACATCTAGAAGTAATATGAAGATTCTTACTGTCCCAGATAAGGAAAAGGAAGGCCGGTCTAACTCCACTGCAAAATTTACAAAGAATATAGTCTACAAGGAAGTTCTCAATGTGTAGGCCAAGGTACCAATCACTCAAGTACAATTTGGTGGCTGTTAATACTTCAATTTTATACCAGGATCAGTCATCTAAAATTGTTTTCCATCTACAGGTCCGAAGTTTGTGCATGGGACTTCCAAAAGCAAGTGGGCGAGTACTGGAGTGGCAGATTTTTGCTGGAACGACGATGCCAGAAGGTAATCTCACCTCTTTGCACTATTCACCTGAAGATTGATGAATGTATTCTGACATAACTAAATTAACAGAGCTACCTTGCATTGCATATCGTGTAGCAGCATCGGTATTAGTGGTGCATACTGCATCATCTATGTACTGTATTAATTAGTGGTATCTTTGGATTATTTGAATTACTTACCCGTCCTTTAGATATTTTTAATTGGCTTATTTTTTAAAGTATGGTGCTTTAAAAAGCTCAAGTATAATGTGGTTGATTGTGAAAGAACTCAAGATGTGAGTGCATCGTATACCATCTTAAGGTATATCTGTTCACTGAATTGCAATGATTATAATTGAAAATGACATGTACCTTGAATGTAGTCGCATCCTGATTGTTTGGTTAACGTTTTAAACTGGTTTTCTGTAGCATATGTTGATTTCTGAACCATCGTATCTGCATTATTATAGTTAAAAAGTATGGATTTGTAGTGCAATGATATACTGTCAATTTGAAAGTACGGATATTTTCTCCTGGTAATGACAATATCCATACTGCAGTGTCCGATTAGGAGCAGCAAAATCATGTTTCATTCCTGAGTTTTACCATTTTAAGTCAAAGTGACAAGAAACAAAAAATTGAATAAGAATGTTGATTTCCTGCTACTTGTGGTAAATACAAGAGAAACCGTTCACAGCACAAGTTGACAAATTTCCTGTACTGTACCTTACATGGTTCCAAGGTACCCCAACTTGGTTACGGTAGAAACTGCACTAAAATCAAGAAGGCACAATGTTGTGCCTTTTTTGACGATAATGATTTGTATTTGCAGCGGTGACCAAGGAAAGAGATTGGCCTGGAATTGGATCTTTCTAGCTCTGTGAAATACAGAATGTTCGCGTGGCGAAGGGGTCGAACTGATGTGGCGGTGAGCGATGGTGGGGCGAGCCTGGCGGAGTACACGACGGGGGCGAGCCTGGCGCACTGGAGGTTTGCGAAGCACAAGACGTTCAGCCACATGAACCTTCTCATGGAGTACAAGACGAGCAAGGACAGCGGCATGAGCGACAACTGCCCCAGCACCACCATGATGTCTTGACTTGAGTTCCAACCTCCAAGTCAATTTGCTGCTGCTTGATGGATTTATATTTTTGTACTTTGGGTAGATACAAGCCAGAGGAATCCACTCAAGCATTTTTGCAAATTTTTGAAGGGCATTTGTTAAAAAAAATAGTAGCATGTCAAAATGAAGAGAAAAGCGTTGCACGATTTGTAAGCCTTTGAAACCGCATCCAAGTTCCAACTATCCTCTGTGTATAACCTAATGGCTAGCAACTGTAGTTATGTTTTGCTACAATTTCACAATTCTTTCGTGCGAGAATTGCACAGTTTTGGTTCTGCAAATTTTAAGCACTTCGGGACTGGCTGTACTTAGAGCAAGTACACAATGTTCCACTTAGAGCTACTCTATTGGTAACCGTAAAACAGCCCACTAATTGCGTATGTTGTTTTAGAAATATTCTATGAATTATGAATTAGAAATTAGAAAGACAGCCATGTATTTCTTGGAACATATATTAATAATTTTATCTCCCTATTGTCTTATAATTAATCTTCAAAATACAATTAACTAAAAACAAGTGCATTACAAGGTGCCAATTAACTTTGCTTATAAAATAGCTTGCCAAGTTTGTATTCTCACGCTTCCATTACAATATGTGTTATGTCACAACGCACCGGCATTTAAAGTACAATAGAATATTATTATTTAAAAATATATGTGTTTATCTCTTTATATACATGTGAATATTATGTGTACTATATTTATATTCTTGGCAGGAAATATAATTAGTAGACCGTAGCAACGCACGGGCATCCAACTAGTCTAGTATAAAAAAAAACCTCAGAAGGTGTAGTCGCCCGTGGGTGAAAAAAGGTCAACCTAAGTTCTGGTCCGCATGGATGGAACCAGGGACAGAGAAAGGGGGGCGTAAATGCAAAAAGTCGCAAAGAAGGACACGCATGCCGCGAACTGAAGCGGCAGAGGAAGGAGGAGACGAGACCATAGCGAGAACACTGGCGGGGGGATTGAAGGCCAAAGCAAAGCTAGAGAGAGAGAGAGGAGAGGGAAGATGGGAGAAATTAGGCGTCGCCCGCCCACAACGAGGAGAGCCCCCCGCTGCCTCCCTCTTCCACCCCCTTCCCCCTCCCCACCCTCGGAACGGAACACCAATCCTCCTCACGGGCCCAAGCCCAAATACACCCTCTCGCCACAAACCCTAACCCTAGCTCCCCCGCCCTTCTCCCTCCCCGGCTCGCCGCCGCGCTCCCTCCGAGGTAAGCCCAGTCCCGAATGTTCTAGGGTTCGTGCCCGCGGCCGCCGCTGCGGCCGGGTGGCTGGTTTGCTTGCTTGTGTTGCCGTCGATTTGGGGGCGTCTGGTTTCTTCTTCTGCGCCGCGTGTGTGCGTGGTTGCTCGCGGTGAGGGGTTTTGAGGGGTTTTTGGGCGCACGCGCGGATTTGAATCCACGGAGTTGCTCCCGGCGTGCCCGTGCTCTCCCCCTAGTGGCTAGAGGCTCGTTTTGGGCGGGGTTTCGAGGCGCTTGTAAGCTTCGACTTGCTCGCCGCCGTTTCTCTCAGTCTCAGTGAGTCAATCGGTGTATGTATGTACTAGTGTGTCTGCTGTTGCTGCAATTTCGAGGTGCTTGTGTGCTTCAACTTGCTCGCCGCCGTTTCTCTCGGTCTCAGTGAGTCACTGTATCTGTATGTATGTACTAGTGTGTCTAGTGTACGCTCTTCTGCAATTTCATGTTCGTCACTGTATGTATGACTAGTGTATGCTCTTGCTGCAATTTCATGTTCGGCGGGGTTGGGGTGCCAGGTGTGCTGCTGTTTGTTGCTACGATTTGACGACTCTTGATGTTGGTTTATGTTCTCATGATTTGACGACTCTTGATAGATTGCTGTTTGTTGCTACGATTTGACGACTCTTGATGTTGGTTTATGTTCTCATGATTTGACGACTCTTGATAGATAGCTGTTTTCGTGGATGGGTACCTAGGTTCACTGGATCATATCTGTTGGCTACCTGCGATATGTATTTATATCATGTCATGATTGTAATGTTCGCTGGATCATATCTGTTGGCTAGCTGCGATCTGTACTTAAATCTTGCAATGATTGTAATGTCGCATTGTATTACACTCAGGTATCACGCCCGGCGAACATTCTCTTGGAGATAAGCGCGTTCCGCGATGGAGGGGTTCGGGAACCCTCCGCTGAACGCAGCTTCCGAAGCGGTGATGAAGAGGCCCAGGAGCGTCGCGTCGAGGAAGCCGAGGCCCAAGGAGCAGCTTGCTTCCGAGTACAAGGACATCTCGTGCCTGCCGTCCCGGAGCAGCATTTCTCCGGATGATGAGGCTGGCGCCGAGGGCAGCGGCCACCGCAGGAAGGAGCTGTACCTCAACGTCAACGGCCCTGAAATCAGGGGCTCCGGGCCACACAGGAAGGATGTGTTAAAGAAGGTGAGGAGAGAGGAGAGGGCTGTGGTGGATCATGATGGTGGCCACAATAGGAACAGCAAGTCGAAGGATGGGAAGCATAGTACCCAAGGTGTTCTTGCACTTCCCTCAGGAGACACCGATGTGCCAGCAGAAAATAGGATAAGAAAAGTAAAGCTCAAGGTTAGCGGACTTACCCGAACTGTACAGACGAAACCTGTCCAAGAGGCTGGTGACAGTGGCACTCCTGGCACGTCGGATGGCTCTTCTCATCGCCATAAGCATAAGGTTTGTTGTTTCTACTTGGCAGAAAAGAAATTGTGTGCAGACGGAACATGCTGTCAGGCATTTAATTAAAAACTCGTCCTTTTTTTTCAAGTAGCGGCTTAGTATTGCAGAAACATGGTATCCGAAAGTTAAATCTTGTCTGCTTTTTCAAGTAGCAGTTTAGTGGTTTGTAGGTAGTTGCTGAGATTACCCGTCATTTAACAGTAGAATGTTCGTATGTTGGATTGTTGGAGCTTAATGAAATAACCCTACTCCACTCAGTGGTAGTCTTTGTCGGATTCGGAATCGAGTTTTCGTCCGATGTCGGAATGGTAGTCTCTGCTGCAGTGGAGTATATGCTAATGAATCCATGTCGTTTTGCTGTTGGTTCAACTCTGTTTTCCACGACTTTTCAAATGCCCTGTTATGGTTTCTCTTTAGGTAACTGATTGTCTGATATGGTAAATAAGAATTACTTATTATATTGCACAGAACTTCTATCAGATATTTAAAACTTGTCTGTTTTTTCAAGTAGTAGTTTAGTATTGTTTGTAGGTAGTTGATGAGATGATTTTCCCCGTCATTTAATAGTAGAATGTACGTATATTGGAGCTTAATGAAATAACTCTACTCCACTCAATGGTAGTCTTTGTCGGATTCGGAATGGTAGTCTTTGTCGGATGTCGGAATGGTACTCTCTGCTGCAGTGGAGTATATGCTAATGAATCCATGTCGTTTTGATGTTGGTTCAACTCTCTTGTCCAAGAATTTTCAAATGCCCTGTTATGTTTCCTCTTAGGTAGCTGATTGACTGATATGGTAAATAAGAATTACTACATTTTACTTATTGGGCACTAAGTTGCTCCCTTCCTTTTATTAGGATTCTGGTGAGAAGAAACATCACAGCACAAGCAAAGATACTCATGGTAATCGCACTGATAGAAAACGTGGAGATAAGCATGACATTTCACCATCTTCTGACCTTGTTCGCAAGAGCAAAAGGGTTCCTAAGAAGCGTACTCTTGATTCTGATGACGAAGATGGTGAACTACTTTATCTTGAAAAACTTAGAGTTGCTAAAGCTGCAGAAGAACAGCCCATAGCTACTGACAGTCCTCTAGCTTATGGTTATGTCGAGGATGGTCTCAGGAAAAAGAAGCTATCCAAGGTTTCTAAAAATAAGAGCACTCCATATGAAGTGGACAATGACTTCACAGTGTCACAATCTAGCAGAGATGGTAGGAAGAACTTGACATTGGAGGATGGCGATGATTTTATTGTAGAGGATGAATCTGAGATGGATGAAGCCAATGAACTGAAGGAAGCTGATTCACCTTCAAATGTAAAGGTTGAAACTCCTGGCCTTACAACAAGGCAGCGTGCTGGCAGGGGTGGCCATGGTGAAAGTGTGATTGAATATCCTGATGGACTACCAGCCGCTACATCAAGAAGTACAGTTCCTAGTATATGTTAATATGACTGTTTTTTAATTAATACTAATGTGTTGTGTCTCAGATAAAATGCTAAGTGGCGTTGGTATTTAATGATGCAGAGCAAAAGGAGAAGCTTCCAGACGTGGAGATACAAGCCAAAAAAGCCGAAGTTGCACAGAGGCGTAAGATGCAAGTTGAGAAGGCTGAAAGGGAACAGCAGGTCTGTTTTCTTCTAGTTGATTGGGTTCTCTTTTTATTCTGCTGGGCGCCAATTTTACTGAGTTTCTACTGTACAGGCTGAAGCAATGAGGAAAATACTGGGGATTGATACCGAGAAGAAAAAGGAAGAGAGGAAACAAAAAGAACGGGAAGACAAGGTACAGTTCTTGGGAGTTCTACACTAGCTGTCCTTCCATCCCTTGCTAGCTACATATACTGGTGATTACAAATTTTCTTCTCATTCGTTCCTACAGGAAAAGCAAGAAAAATTTGAGGAATACAAAAGAAGTTGCATCCAGTGTGTCATGGGACCAGAAGGAACTGTTATTACGTTCCCTGATACGATGGGCCTTCCCAGCATATTTAGCTCCAAACCTAGCAGGTTACCTTCGACGCTATAGCCATTCCTGCACCTCTGTCTATTTTTTGCGTGTATTATTTTGATTCTCTTTTACCGTTATGTGCCTACGCTCAACACCCCTTGCTTGTGTTCATTTCCCCAGCTATCCTCCTCCAAGGGAGAAGTGCGCAGGTCCGTCCTGCCTAAACCCTTACAAGTACCGCGACTCCAAGACGAAGCTTCCGCTCTGCAGCCTGGAGTGCTACAAGGCTGTCCAGGGTAGCAACCGGACTCAAGCATGCTGATCTCGCTAGTAATGCAACCGGGGGAGCTGGAGAACTGTTTATTTCACCCTAATGCCAGCTTGTTTGCTGATTTTGTGACATACCTTATTATACTAGTCTAATGGCCGTTCGATAACTGATGGAGGTGTCCGCTGCTGGTTTTCGTTATTTTTGGCTTCTTTGTGGATGATGTAGCAGGGCCTCCCTAGAAAAGGTTGGTTTATGTACAAGGGGGAAGTAACCATTCATTGTACAGTCATGCTTATGCTAGGCGTTAGCCATGATGAAATGAGCTGTGTTCGCTCGGTGATATCTTCGCTAGGTGTATTTTTTAAACTTTGATCTTTTATTTGGAAAGTTAGTGATCCAAAACTCTAGCTGGAGCTGAAGGACAGAATCAAAGTTGTTCGTCTATATAGAAAAAAAAAGTCTTTGTTCAAAATGGGCCGAGCAGAGTACACGAGCATCTCGGCTGAGCTCTTGGGCGGCCTGCTCGAAATTTCTGCCGATGGGATGATGGGCTTCTTTGCGCTATCTACAGATGAATGGAAGTCGCTAGAATAAATTCCAACAGATAGACGATAGTTCTACCTAGATATGCACTACCCCGTTCCAATATAGAACATGTTTTGCTAGGCCATTTTAGCCACAAAAAACGTGCTATATTTTGGAACAGAGGTAATACATACTAGCAAATGGTCCTTCAAGAAAATGGATAAAGACCCATCTTTATAGAACAACAAACCTGGAGAAGGAAAGCTACCGATGAACAGATGAATGGATAAAATTCTCAAGAAAGAAGAAGAAGAAGAAGAACGGATCGATCACACGTCACAGCGTACGCACTACCTACGACCACACACCCTGCAACAACAAGTGGAAGGTGCTAGCTCTACACCCTACACATCCATCAGAGCTGTCGATGAAAAGGAGAAAGCCTATTCATCCCAGAGAGAAAAAGGAGCGTTGGTAGTGTTGACCAGAACGTGAGTAGAGGCCGAGGCCGGCCACACAAGCCGTGCTCAACTGGATATGATTGGACTTTAGCAGCTAGCCGTGGCGCGTCTTGACCTCCTATCATCTCTTTTGCATGTGTCGTCCGGCGGGCTTTTGTAGTTTCAGTGCCAAGTCTCCCAACCGGGTTGACCTATGCCATTAAAAATCCTTAGGCCCCGTTTGGAACAAAGGAAAATCGTTAGAATTATGGAGAAAAGGATTCCTATAGGCAAATTTCCTAGAGTACCGTTTAGAACAAAGGAATAAGAATCAAAGATTCCTTTAAAATTCCTATGGGATAAGCTATTCCATTGGAATTTTGGAGGAAAACAAACATGAGATCTCACCTCATGTTTTCATCTTCCTGTCCCTATCTCTCACTCTAGATGGCCAACTTTTTTTTTTCCAAACGGAGGCTACATGGCCAACTTTGAGAAGTGAGGCCGCAGCCCAGCGTTAAATAAATGACGCCAATGGTGGAAGATACAAAGTGCTGAAACCAGCTTACAAACACCTCCACACACACAAACAAAAGATCAAGCCAAAGGCTTGTACAAAGAAACTAGTGCTAGCAGAACTCCAAGCAAGCTGGGTCGGGAGCAACAAGGGGCAGGATCAGACAACTTGAAGAGACGAAGACGCCGACGAGGTGGAGCCCCTCCAGACTGACAAGTCAGCGCCGCCCGGTCCAATCTCTGTCGCCAAAGGGACCCCTATCCCAGGCCGACACGAAACACCGGCGTCGGTGGGCTAGAGCTCACCCTAGAACTAAAGCCGACGCACCAACAAACGCTGCACCCCGCTGAGATGGGCACAACCAAAAAAGCACACTCCAGCTCCGACAAGCCACCGACACCGCCACCGAACCACCACCGGAAGAGAGGCAAACCATGGACTCCAGAAGGCGACACCTTCAGGAAGGAAGCGGCACCGAAGTTCCGCCGTCGCCCGGTCAACGACCTAAGGTTTTCACCCAGAGCATCGGGGGAGAGCAGGGTAGTCGCGACGTCGCCTTCAAGAAGGTAACGGCGCCCGCAGGCGTCGCCGCCGTCGGCCAAGACAAAGCCTGGCAGATTTTCACCCCGACAAGCACACCGCCTCCAAACCGAGTGTGGCCAGCTGCCGAGATGGCTACCGAACCGCATCCAACGTCGCCACTCGCCAATCATCACGCCGCCCTTGCGGCCATGACCACCAGACAGCACCAAAGCCACGACCCTCGCCTCGGCGCCGCGACTACCACCGCCCGGGGCCGCCGCCCCGGCATCCAACCTCCACGCACATCCAAGCCAATCATGCGGAAATAGCCACAACAGCTACCGGAGGCAGACATCGACCACCGCGACCGCGTGACACCACGACCTCGATCTGGACCGTTGCAGCAGCAACCACCAGATCCAGCTCGGATCCGGCGGGCAAACCCCGTGGTGGAGCACCAACTCCAGATCCACTAGCAGACGATGGTGGCCATGGCCAGCCCGAGCAGGCCCAGGGCCCCTACCCTGACCTCAAGCTCGGCGGCGGAGCACGACCCACCTCGCTCAGGGGAGTCACCGCCTTGAGGCCCGGCGAACTCGCCAGCCAGCAGGTCGACCGCGGCCGGATCCGCATCCATCGGCGCTATGGGGTCTCCGGCTTGACGAAGCAAGGCGCGAGGAGAAGCCCCGCCGCCGCCTCCGCCGCGCGAGCAAAGCCCGGCAACAGCCGCCGGCGGCGGCGAGGGAGAAGCTCGAAGGGAGGGAGAGAGGTGGCGGCGGCGCTAGGGTTCGCCTCCCATGTCGCCCAAGGTGGACGACGCGGGGGCGAAGCGTTTTTTGAACCAAGTAGACACTAATCAAGAAGATATGCGAACGAAACTGTAGTTCGAATTCCAAAGTGTATGTGCAATAGAGACATGCTTTAGCAGCGGTTGTCTCGCAAAAGCAAAGCCGCGACATTTCCAATCTGAAAAGAATGACATCTTTCATTTCAACTAGCGCAGCCAGCACTGTTCCCCTAGCTTTGGATCTGAATTCTGATCGTACAAATTGTTTCGTTCCTCCTTCCCTTTTGGCACACAAACCAGGAACGGTCGCTGTCCGACACAGGCAGGGGCGCGATGCCCGAGGCCTAATTGGCCATTACAGCTGAATCCCCCGCGGGACAGTTTCGGGCTTTCGGCTGTGACATTCCGATCGCGTGCAGTGAACACCAGTCACTCTACTGTTCGCTTCCACAGTCTCAGTAGTACGATGCAGAGGGTTCCAGAGCTGCAACTGTTTTGGGCCCTAATTTTTTTTGGGTACTATGCTTTTGTTGTTGCACCTAAACCTTGCTAGCTAACGAACCATCTAGCCTTGCCAAAAAAAGTGCACTCAGGCCGATTACCACTTTGTTTCCTTCCATCTCGGTCATAGGTCCTACATACAGTCTATACGATGATTAGCAAGATAGAAAGCGTGGTTAATTAAGCAGATCATCTAGCTGTGAAAAAGTAACTTTTCTGAAACAGGGTTCAACTCCTGATGACAAGGGCACTCCAACTCCCTCTGTCCGTGTGTGAACTGTGAAGTCTCTTCTTTCAAGTAAGCATGCACGCACACTGCACGGTGACTCGGTGGTGAACGAGTCTACACGATCCGAGGAACAAAACTCACCTTTTAACCTCTTTTTACCCTTCCAGCAGGAGACATCCAAACAGGTGACATCCAAACAAGCGAAGTTTCAGTGCCAAGTCTCCCAACCGGGTTGACCTATGCCATTAAAAATCCTTAGGCCCCGTTTGGAACAAAGGAAAATCGTTAGAATTATGGAGCATAGGATTTCCATAAGAAAATTTCCTAGAGTACCGTTTGGAACATAGGAATAAGAATCAAAGATTCCTTTGAAAGTCTTACGGGATAAGCAATTCTATTGGAATTTTGGAGGACAACAACATGAGATCTCACCTCACGAAACAGGCTTGCGCCCCGCTTTATAAATAAAGCCACATGGCCGAACGATACAAGGTAGTGAGGAAACCCTCTTACAAAGAAGATCCTGAGATAACCGGACAACAGAAGTCGCATCGAAACACAACTATGAAGCCGAACATGTAAACCTAAATGACTAAACACCACGCCATGCATGCCCTTGGGCACCTGAGCTCCACAACAGCGCCCCCAAGAGGGTCACGGCGCAAAGCGTCGCCGCCGCCGAGTCCGAAGACCTAGGTTTTCACCTAGAACTCTGTCATGAGAACGAGCACTCCAACGACGTCCTCAAGAGGAGTAGCGGCACCCGTGGGCGTCGCCGTCGTCAATGCCGAAGCATAGAGCTTTCGCCCGTTTACTCCCTCATGACACGAAGAGGGTCCGAGGGCGTGTGCACGACGGGAGTAGCCATTCAGCTCCAGATCTGGGCAGCACCGCCGGAGAGGTCACGCCCGAGCCACCCGCCGCTGCACCCATCGTCGCCCACACGACCGAAGAGCGCAGCCACCACCGCCGCCATGGTGCTCGCCGGAGAGACACCCATGAGGCCCACCACCCGGGGCCACAACCCCGGCGTCCAAGCCCCTGACCAGCACAGTCAGTCCCCTAGCAAGCACGACCGGCAAGTCCAAGGAGGACCCACGAGGGCGCCGCCAGATCTGGGCCCGCCTGGCCTAGATTCGGCCCGTACACCAACGGCAGCGCTCTGGTCGCCGCACCGCACGGCCACCGCCGAGCCGACATGGACCGGAGTTGCCGCTGCGCCGGCCATGCCTGTTCCAGACAAGCAGCAGGCCCGCCGCCGCCCGGATCTGGCCCTTCCTTGCGCCGCTCGACCCAAGTCTCTGTCGGAGGTAGAGCTCGACGTCGCCGCCCACATCATCCTGGACTCCGGCCACGCTGCCCTTGAGACCTCCCTACCGGAAAAGGAGCCACCACCCCCATGTCGCACCGCCGCCGGACGGGAGAGCCCCGCGCCTCCGTCCTAGCGTGCGGGAAGAGGCAGTCCCGCCGCCGCCGGCACCGCGCGGGATTTTCCCGGCGGCAGCAGCCGGCGACGGCGGGGGAGAGGGGAGAAGGAGGAGGGCTGGAAGAGGGAGGCTAGGGTTCGCCCCGTCGCCCGCGGGGAGCGACAGGAGTGAACGGTTTTTTCCCTGTGTTCATAATCCCATGAGATCTCACCTCATGTTTTCATCTTCCTATGTCTACAATTACTGTATTTTTCCTACGTGACATCGAAACGACGCTTTAGAAAATTTCCTGTGGTTTTAGTTACCGCAAGAATTTAGAAAACATGACACCTCAATTACTGCGTTTTTCCTATTCCTACGTTTTACTTCATGCGTCCCAAACGGGGCCTTAATCTTATCCTAATCTCCACCTCTCTCTCTACATGGCCAACTTTTTTTTTCCCAAACGGAGGCTACATGGCCAACTATCGGTGCGAACGAAACTGTAGTTGGAATTCCAAAGTGTATGTGCAACAGAGACAGGCTTTAGCAGCGGATGTCTTGCAAAAGCAAAGCCGCGACATTTCCAATGTGAAAAGAATGGCATCTTTCGTTTCAACTAGCGCAGCACACTGTTCTGAATTCTGATCACACAAATTGTTTCGTTCCTCCGTCGTTCCCTTTTGGCTCAAACCAGGAACCGTCGCTGTCCGACACAGCGGCGCGACGCCCAAGGCTTAATTGGGTACTGTATTATTCTTTTCGCTCTCGTTACGTAGTACTACAGCTGAATCCCCCGCGGGACAAGTGCCCGTAACTGTAGCGTGTGCCGGGCTGCCGGCCTCTACAGTTTCAGGCTTTCAGCTGTGACACTGCGATCGCGTGCAGTGCACACCAGTCACTCTACTGTTCGCTTCCACAGTTTTTGTACGATGCAGAGGGTTCCAGAGCTACAACTGTTTTGGTTTGGTCCCTTGATTTTGTTTCTGTAGATAACAACCTTGCCTACCTACCACGATTAACACTCGCATCTTTTGTCCCAAATGACCCTTTTTATAAACGATTTCCTTTTGTAATCTCAGAGTCTCTCACATTGTCAGATACACCAACACGAATGTCGTATTCTGAAATTTTCAGAGCCTATGGCGAAATTTTAGAGCCTACGAGACAAGACAAACGATATATCAAATGACTTATTTCAAAGTCTCAGATAAGCCAACGCCAATGGCTTTTTTTTTTCTGAAATTTCGCGAACCTGAATTGTGAGAGCCTCTGAGATTGTCAGAACACATTTTAGTGTGACGTTTTTGGGATTGTGGCTGAAAGTTTTTTGAAATGTCATTAGTAACTGATAGTTTGACAAAGAGTCATTTATTTAGGACAAAAGATACTTAACATTCTCTTACTACTTTCGTTGCACCTAACCTTGCTAGCTAAAGAACCATCCAAGTCTTGACAAAAAAAAGTACACTCAGCTGGTTGATTACCACTTTGTTTCGTTCCATCTCGATTACCGTCTCCTACATATGATGATTACTAAAAGTGGAGTACTAGTACGCGTGAATAATTAAGCACATCATCTAGCTGTGAAAAGTAACTTTTCTGGAACATGGTTTAACTCCTGACAACGGCACTCCAACTCCCTCCGTGTGAAGTCTCTTCTTTTGAGTGAGCATGCACGCACATTGCACGGTGACTCGGTGAACGAGTCTACACGATCCGAGGAACAAAACTCACCTAGCTTTTTAACCTCTTTTTACCCTTGCAATAGGCAGGAGACATCCAAGCAGGTCACGCCCCAGTTCTCGATCGCGATCATTAGCGTACATGTCCACGCCGGCCTCCATGGCTCGCTCGCTGAAAAAGGTCTTTTTTGCCTCGTCTTTTAGATCATGCATGGACTCTCGAGCGCGCATGTCAAAAGCTCCCGATCGTCTTGAGTGTACTCACTCCATGGGGGCCGCCTGGTTACGGTGCTGAGCTGCATAAACATGCATGCCATTGCCATGGTGGCATGGTTTGACCTACGCATGCATAAGTGATTACGACTCGGAGAGAAAGGTTACTTTCCCGAGGGGTACAAAAGTGTAGAGCTAGCTAGCTAGCCATATGTGTAGCTAGAGATGATGGATGAGAATGTCTCGAGACCAGATTGGTTCCTCCTACTACTAGCTGATGCTTGCCACATTTTATAGTTATTTTTTTCTTTGCAGTTGGCTGTTTTCTTTTGGCTAAAGTAGCCGGTTTTTTTTTCTCTGCAGCTGCACTTTTCATTCACATCAATTGGCATTTTAAAAAGTATAGCTATATTTATTTGGTTTTTTACTTCATAATTTGGTTTTTCAAACTTTATTTGGTCTCCTGAGCTTTAAACTATACACTGTTCGCTTGTGCAATATGTGTATTTATGATGCACAAACATATTATTTTGCAGTACTAAATATGTTTTGACAATTTATTTATATTTTATAAACTCTTTTTATCGTTGAACTTGCAAATATGTTGGCTACGACTTTTAAACATGCACCAGTTGAAACATGTGTGTGCTTATATTTGGTGATTCAACATTGAATATACACTTTGCAAATTTAAAAGTAATATAAAGCTTGTGTTTTTGCAATGCGCAAATGACGTGTTACCGAATATGTTTTCGTATTTTTCTTTCATTTTTGTTGACTGGTGTGTTGTCAATTGGTCCACACAATTTGTGTGGGTTTATTTTGTTAAATTAGCGAGAATGCAACACTGATTATGGCAGCCTAGGCGTGTTAGGCCGCATTTGACATATGATATTATGGTGGACTAATTATGATAACTTATCTATTGCTCCTTCTACCATGTTGTTTAATCAATTATTCTCCATTTTGGTGGCTATTTTTCGCAGCAGATATAAATAAGTGCAATATGCCACAATTGAACAATCACAAATTGAATCTTAGTCTAGTTTGGCAAAAATAATCTACACAACAGACCGTTAGTGATTATTTGGTTAGTTGTTGCCGCTACCTAATGTCATGGCAAGTTTGTACCTGGGACGGAGCCAGGAGTTGTAAAAGGAGGGGGCCAATTGAACACTATACTATTTTGAGGGGGGCCATATAGTCAATTTCTGATAAATGTAGGGGTCAATCCACAACTAATATAGGGGGTTTTCCAGTCAACTACTCAAATCCATAATATCAAAAAAAAAAATCTCATCACTTTTACACTTTGTGAATCCTAAAATCTGATCAAATAGTTCTCGGTGGTGACTTAGCTTTGTTATTTCTTGATCATCATAGAAATAGCAAAACGACAACTCAATTACATAACAAAAAAAAGATCAAGGGGTGCCATCATCTTAGGAGTTGTAAGCACATGTGTAACGTGTGTGGCAACTGAAACATCCCCATCGGAATTCGGAAAGGCATAGCCCCTTTGCCTAGCTACACGGGCGAGGTAGGTGTGAAAGGAGAGCATAGGCAAAAGGAATGGAAGGAGCCGAGGGATAGAAAGGTATAAAGCGGCTAATCGGATGGAGGCCAGGCACGCAGCGATGATTAGCACTGATTGGAGAGTGTGGAAAGGTTAGCCGATTCATTAGTAGAGAGAGCATGACGGCATGAGCGTCACGTGCGTGCGAGGAGAGAGAGAGAAGGTGGGGATGGATTGAGAAAGAAAGGGACAGAGCGTTTGGTTGGTTGCATTGCATGCCCGCCCGAGCGCGATTGGGACCGGCAAATGGAATGATGATTGCCGCTGACACCACTCGCAGCACGCGTGCCCCGGATCTTCTGCGCCACCCCATCCCACCCCATCTCTATCTCCCTCCCCCTCCCTCTCTCTCTCTCTCATTCGTTCATTCATGGTCAGTACTCCTTAGTGCCACATAAGGAAGGAGTTAAGGATACATATATATCTATAAATAAATCCCAAGTGGTGACGATCGATGCAGCTGTAGCTTGTACTAGTAGTCTAGTACCATGCTACACTCCTTGCGAGAAGGGGCACATGAAATGAAGGCGGCGTGTTCTAGCTAAGCTAGCTAGGGATCACGTAGTACCCGACGAGCAGAGAGACGTGTGTGTCTGTACGTGTCTCCCTCCCGCTCCCGCGTAGTACTTGCAATCCATGTCCTTGCGCGCACGCTTCCCTTGTACCCACGCGACCCGTCACGGCCGCCGCAACCTCGACGTACGTACGTGCTGGTCCATCCACAACCACTCCACGCATTCCATGGTGTGGAGCTCGGTGCTACGTCGTACTTCCTCCGTTTCAAATTAGATGATTTTCATTTGTCCACATGAGAATGTATCTAGACATGTTACATGTATAGTTACATCTGCATGTGGATGAATGAAAAGTCATCTAATTTAGAATGGAGGGAGTACGATCTAGCGACACCACCCAAAACTGATAGTACAACGCCTCACCCACCTCATCCGCGTGTCGGGGAGCGGCGCTCCTCCTTGACACGGTGTGGTAGGCGTCTGCACACGCCCTGGGAACGACGCGCCGCACTGGCGGTTTGCGGCGTGCGCCCGAGCAGCCGCAATGGCGTTGGCCACCGTGTGCTGCGTGGCGTCCCACCAGAAGTGCCGACCGGCGGCGTTGTACCGCGCGCCGTCGTATCGTGCGAGCTCTGTGTTTAATGGTCTGCATATGCAACACAGACGCAGACATCCGTTGTTTGATTCTTCTTCTAGTGGTGAGATTACCTTCATAGTTGGGCTGGCACACAAAACACAAACAAAGCAGAAAGAACATAAAACATATAGGTATAGGTATGACGTAACAGTCATCTACATAGACCGACATGGACGACATGAACATAGTAGTTATAGTGTGCTAGAGTTTGAAGTCGTCTTGTTAAAATCGATTGACCCACAACCACAACATAGTCCGCATTCTGGTTGAAATCTTGTCGACCATTGTAAGCTGGGTTCAACATTTCGTTTTTTTCTTTGGTCCGGCCAGATTTGCCGTGAACTCCTCAAATTTCAAAGTTTTATTTTCAAAAATATCAGCCAAATTCAAAGTCTAGCACTTAAAATTATTTAGCAAAATTAAATGTAATGTCACTGATTTGAACCTGCAACCAAGCACACCTTTCTGTGGACCCTCCACCAATGTAAGGTTGTCATGGAAGATTTGTTCTATTAGAAGCATTACTCAGCGACTTTTTTCAATTTGATTGAAAATTTCAGCCGATATTAACTTTTCTCGCACCACACTGGGAAAATTCGCCCGATTCCCCACCCCCGTTGTACGTGCAGTTGCTAAAATTATCGGTGAGATGTATCAATGGTGGCGAATCGATGTGAGAACTAAATTATATTTGTGAAATTCCTTCACTTCAAACATGCTACAAGAAAAAGAAATCTTTGAAGGGGCCAAGAAGAATTAATGCTGCAAAGTGCGAACTCGGGGTCTCGAGCAATCTGGTGGTCGTACGGCACGGCTCGTTCCCAGGAGAGGGAGATACACGGCAGTCACTTCTGCAACATGGAGCAATTTGCCTGTAGTCTCTGGAAAATCAGCACGAGGATTTGATTCTAGCTAAGATTGTTGCAAGTCACACATCGACACTTAAAAAAAACTTTTCCTTTTTTCTCGAAATCAGTTGTGTTCCTCGTACAAAGGGGGATATAAATACGTACAAACGTGCATAGGATACCCCTCTTTCGTGTACACGTGCCAAGAGAGAAAGTAAGTCCAAACTGCATTTTGTTTTCTCATTGTCTCTCCAAATCAAGAATTTTGGAACATGGTTTTTTCGTGATTATCATCGGTTTTTACTGAAACCTGTTTCCACCTGATATTTTCCCCAATTCCGAGGGAGAGGGACGTACGGCAGTCTCTCCTGCCACATGGAGCACTTCGCCCGTTGTGCCTGGAAAATCAGCACGAGGATTTGATTCTAGGTTGCTGTAAGTCACACATCGACACTTCAAAAGAAAATCTTTTCCTTTTTTTTTCTCGAAACAGTTCTCCTCTTCTTACAAGGGGGGGGGGGGGGGGGGGGGGGGGGGGGGGTAGTCCGTTGGAGTTCTTGAAGATAGAGTTTGATCACAATTATCGTGAAGCAAATACGGTGGCTCATGAACTAGCCAAGCGAGCCAGGGCCACGGACCAACATGTTTGGTTAGATGAACCTCCCGAATTTATTTTCCCTCTACTAGTTAACGATGTAACCTATCTGATCAATGAATGAGGTATAATTATGTTAAAAAAAGGGGGTATAAATACGTACACACGTGCATAGGATACACCTCGTCACGAATTCGTATTTGTCCTCTAAAAATCGTAATATGAGGGCGATTTACAGCCTTAGACTGCAAAACATACTCGCTACATACAAGGTAGGTACTAGTATCTCTTTCGTGAACACGTGCTGAGAGAGAAAGAGAGAGAGTAAGTCCAAAGTGCATTTTGTTTTCTCATTGTCTCTCCAAATCTAGAAGACGAGCGACGGGTCTGTGGGGACATCGGTTGACGATCGATCTGAACCATGAAATGAACTTGGCTCGCTGGCACGGGGGCTAGACACTTGCAGTACCATGATTTTCTATGCTCTGATGTAATGCATGAAACCGGGGAGCGATCCCTGCAGATCTAAAGAAAATACCCCCTCTGTCCCAAAATAACTGTCTTACATTTGTCCAAAAATGGATTTATGTAGACATGTTTTATGTGTTATATCTATTTTTGAACAAATCTGAGATACTTATTTTGGGACAGAGGGAGTATATTCTATGCTCTACCTAGTTTGCCGTTTTTCTTTGCAAATTTTTATATGAACGCTATTTATCATCATAGTGAATTAGTGATTTAGTTGTGTACATACATCCACCAGTACGAAAAAGGCGAGCCTGACAGGATTGTGTGTGTGAGGGGGGGGGGGGGGGGGGGGGGGGGGGTGTTGTATTCGCCCATACATTTGACACAAACATATATCGATATTTTCCTGTTATCTTCTCGTCTGCCTAATCCCTTTCTAGCTGCCCCTGAAGCTTCCCGACGGGTCTACAGGAAGGAGGGCCAGTACCATCAACACGGTCACCAATGCATGCTAGCTACCTTCCGCCATGCAGGTCACGAGTGCTTGACCGCGCCACTTCTCCTCCAGCTTGATCATGCGGGGGGCGAGAGTGCGGGCCAACATGCAATGACCGTGCTCGGGACGGAGATTAGACTCATCATACCGGAACATCTCCTCGAGGACACTACCCAACTATCCATGCTATAGAGTTGGGGTACCTAAAACGTGAAATTTGAGTGTATAGGGTTTCGGCTTTCGGGCTCAAAATTTCCACTCTTCTTCCTGCTCTTTTCCTCACATCCTCCCCGTCGGCAGGAGAAATGTGGCGGCAGAAGAACCATCATGGCAATTATGATGGTACTGTCCAAAATTTCTAGGGGATACCAGTCCAGTTCATCAACCAAAAATAATAATCCTAGCACCTCCAAGAGAGTCCAGATAGTACCTGTGTATTTTGAGGAGCGTCGCCTACGAGGAGCGAATTTGACTGAAGAAGAACCATAATAGTTAAATACAATGATACATTCCTAATTCCATAGGGGATTCCATTCAGTTCTTCAACCGAAAAGGAAGCATGGAACCCCATAGGGAGTCAGAAGATTACCTATCTATTTGAGAAACATTAGCAAACATGGCGGGAGAAAAACCATCCTAGTCAAATACGATGGTAGCGTAAAATAATCCCTAGAGGATACCATTCATTTTTCTAAGAAAAATCACATTGTGCCCCTAGGGATTTTTTTAAAGAGTATGCGAACGGAAAAAATGCATCACAAACAGGGTGTTTGATGATTTATTTTATATTTTCAGGTGACATATAGTTACACATACATTTCCAAACGAGGTGTTAGATGATTTATTTTATATTTTTAGGTGACATATAGTTACACATACAGTATATGGACGATGGTGCGTTTAACGAGACCTTTGAATTATTCAGATGGGGTTTTAGGTAATATATATAATTACATATAAAATATGTTCGTTTCGAGGTACAACTAATAAAAGTATAAGCTAGAATGGTGATTTTGTAAGTTATTTATTTACTGATTTGCTTACCTTATGGAAGATAACTTTATTAATGAAAGAGTATGTCATATGTATTTCCTTATTTACTATGCATAAAAGGCTATAGCGCCATTATGTGCATCATACATTGAATGTGTCACACGAAAACAGGTGTATCGTGAAAATGCTAGATTTAATACTTGTGTAATTCACGCTTCTGCACTCACTAAAGTCACACTCAGGAAATAGTTAGATCCTCTTTGGATAGCAAATTTTTAGGGGGGGGGGGGGATAAAAAAGAGGTTGAATATTGTAGAACAATACTTAAATGAGAGTATGATCTTTCATGTATCAATATTTTTTTCCAAACAAGGTGTTAGATACTTTTATTTTTATATTTTAGGTGACATATAGTTACACATATAGTATATTCGATCTGAGGTCCAACTACTTAAATACAAGGATGGTAGGCGATTTTGCTAGTTATTTATGATAATAACTAGTTACCTTCTGGACGATGGTGTGTCTAGACGATGGTGTGTCTAACAAGACCCTTGAATTATTCAGATGGGGTTTTAGGTCATATATAATTACATATAAAATATGTTCGTTCCGAGGAACAAGCAATAAAAGTACAAGCAAGAATGACAATTTCGTAAGTTATTGCTTACCTTGTGGAAGATGACTTGATTAATGAAAGAGTATAGCATGTTTATTTCCTTATTTACTATGCATTAAAGGCTATATCGCCTTTATGTGCATCATACATTGAATGTGTCACGCGAAAACAGGTCTATCGTGAAAATTCTAGATTTTATACTTGTGTAGTTCACACTTCTGTTCTCACGAGAGTCACACACTGAGGAAATAGTTAGAGCCTATTTGGATAGCAAATATTTTAGGAGGTGGGGGGGGGGGGGGGGGGGGGGGGATTTGCAAATTGTAGAACAACACTTAAATGAGAGTATGATCTTTCATGTCTCGAAAATAATTCTATACAAAATGTGAATGTATTTCCCACTCGTGTGTGTGGGACGGTTGTCTACCCATACCATGTTCGTCGCCAACGTATTTCTCCTCTTTGGTACCTAACTCTTAGTCAAGCATGGAGATTTTTGTCTCCGGAATCCAGTGATCCCTTTATTAAAAAAAAATCAAAACCTTAAAGTTTTTTTTTAAATCAAACCCTCTAGGGTCTCAATGATGTATCTCATAAACATGCGAAATCTCAGTTTGAAATACTTTGTATTTTGAGATACACAAATATGCCAAATTTACGGATATGAGTAGGATAGTTTCAAATCAAATTTTAAATTTTTTGTCAATTCTTTGTATCTCATAATATAAATAATTTCGCATTGTCATTTTGCATAAGTATAGTGTACATTATTGACTACATCCAGATTTGTTTTCAGATAGTTCTGAAACTTACAAATATATTTAATTTTCTTAAAGAAAATAGGGATCACAGGAGGTCGGGAGTCAAAGTGTCTTTTTGCTTGAAGATATGCTAACCTAGGAGAACGCGAATCGCATTACTCACTATATAAAAGACCATCCGTTTAGCGAGCTCTCCGCGCTCGGGCTGCTGTTCTAAGGAACAGTAGCTACAGTGTTCTACAGTTCCGCGTGGAAGGACCTTTTTGTCATTTGCAGAAAACCGAGGGACTTTTCTGCAAAAACAACCACAACTCCATCCCTCTCCTCTCTCTTCCGTGCGACTCCGATGTCGCCGCCGTTGACGCGCACCGTTGCCTCTACGCTCCTCCTCGCTCGAAACGGAGCCCACGGCGAGCTTCGCCGTCGCAGCTTCTCTCTCCTCGCGGTGCGCCGCTCGCCGGAACGCCGCACGCGGCCTCGAATCGTCACCGCCGTGCTTCAAATCCGCCGTTGTGGATCTTCTTACCAGCGACAACTCCGGCGACCTAAAGGCAGCGGCGCCGCCGCTCCTGCCCACCCGCGACCAGGCGCGTCCGCTGCGGCCGCGCGCGCCCTGCAACGCGCGGATGCGTCGCCGCCGTCGTCGTCCCCGTGGCCAGAGCAGGCTCGGCCATTGCTGGCGTCACCCTGACGTTAGCGTGGGCCTGGCCTGTCTGTTTTTTTCCCAGGAAAAAAAAAACAGAAAATTTATTTATACAAAAGACCATCTGGAAAAAAAATGCAGTATACATCAAAATGCTCACAAAAAAAATTATAACTGCTTACAAAAAAAATACATGTTCGAATATTTCAAATTGTTCAATATTTGGATAAATTTATCTACGGAAAAAATACAACCACATTGACATTTAAATCCAAATTCCAGATTTAAGTCTTCTAAAATTTTAAAATCCTTTCAAACCTAACCATTTTCTAAACGGAAAAAAAAATTCAAATCTTAATAACTTTCCCGTTTGAGCAATTTTCCACATCTGAACATTTTAAAAACGTAAATTTTTTCTGCAATCCAACAATTTCCAAATATAAACAATTTTTGAATGTGTACGTTTCCAACTTTGAATTACAACCATATTGGACCATTTAAATCCAAATTCCAACCACCGAAAAAATATAAAAAACATATCAAAAACTAAAAAAAACTATTTTTGACAAAAAAATAAACATGTTTTAATAACTCAAATTGACCAATATTTGCATAATTTTACGAAAAATACAACCATACTTCACCATTCCGACTAAAAAATCAACTTTACATGTTTCAAAAAATTAAAATGACCTTCAAACATGATCATTTTGTAAACACTGAAACAACTTAACTTTGAATAACTTCCCCTCAACATATCAACATGAACACAAAAAATAAACGTTGCCTATTTGTGGCATACAAAAAATTCCAAACTTGAATATTTCAAATTAAAATGACTTTCAAATCTGATCATTTAAAACGGGGAAAAAATGCAAATATGAATATCTTTCCAATTTTAATTTTTAAAATTCGAACAACTTATAAGTGCAAACTTACTTTTATAAATCACAACAGAAAAATATCTAAACAACTTTTGAATGCGTATATTTACAAATTTGAATTTTTTTACACCACCGTATTTCTTCTTCTAACGACGCAGGCGCAGCATATGCCGCGCTAAACAATGGTGTCTCATATTGAGCTAAGTTTGCTTAAAAAAATGCTTGATTTGATGAATATTTATAGAAAATGCAAATTCATTTCCTCTAATTATGGACTGATTTTAAATTGAATTTACTAAATAACCATACAATGTACTTCCTCTAATTATTGAGTTAAATTAAATATTTAAGACAAAAACACAAACATACCACATCAATTCGAATAAGTTAATATTTACAGATAATATAACTGAACTCCCTCCAATTATGCAATTCAACTTAATGGATGTTCAAACAGAGCTTAACTCTCCTTAATTATGTAGTTAAATTTAAATAATGCTTTATTACATGCACATTACAAGAAATCACAAATCCATTTTCCTCTAAAGATGGATTGAATTTAATAGATGCTAATACAATATATTTCCTCTAACCAAGAAACTACATTACATATTTACGACGAAATACGAACATAATATTTCGACACAACCATAATATACTTCCTCTGCTTATGGTGTTACATAAGAAAAATATGACAAAATGGAACCATATTTAATTATTTCAATTTATCTAACCTATTAAGAAGTAATACACCTTACATCTCTCTAGCTCCGTAGCTGCATTCACAAAAAAAAATGGTTGATTAGATGGATATTTCAACAAAAATGCAAATTCATTACCTCTAACTATGGATTGATTTCAAACTGAATTTAATAAATGCTCATACAACGTATTTCCTCCGATTATTGAGTTCAATCAAATATTTAAGCCAAACCACAAACACATCATACCAATTCGAATAGATTCATATTTACACATAATGTAACTAAACTCCCTCCAATTATGCAGTTCAATATAATAAACGTTCAAATTGAACTTACCTCTCTCTAAATGTAGTTTAATTTAAATAATGCTTGACTACATGCATATTTCAAGAAATCACATATTCATTTCCTCTACAGATGGATTGAATTTAATAAACACTAATACAATATATATTATTATTATTATTTTTTCCCTTTTCTTTTGCTTTGCAACAAAACAACATCGGAATAATGATCACCACGAAGCAAAATAATTTCAGCACATTTGAACTTACAAAACAACTGTAATTTCCTTTTTGAATTCCAGTTTGTTGTAGTAAAGTTGTAAAAAACATTGAAATTAAATCTTTCTATTTGTTTTCTTTTGCTTTTTGCTTTTCTTTTGCTTCACATTACAACAACATTGCAATTATGATAAAAAAACACACTTAAATTTACAAAACAATTATAAATTCCCTTTTTCAATTTCAGTTTGCTTTAATAGATTTGCAAAAAAACATTGAAATTTATGTTCAACCAGTAAAACGATTGTTTTACCTTCGCAGTAACTCAATAAGTTGTAACATTTATGCAAAGATAAATGCATTAAACAAACAAATTCACCATTTCTATTCACAGCATATATTACGTAACCAAAACAAAAAAAAGTTATATTGACAGAAATATCCACCCAGGGCGCGACGTGACGGCGCGCCAAAATTCAACTAATTCACAGAGGTCACAAAAAAATGCTAATTAATTATAGCAAAATGAAAAAAAACAGATTTACACATCTCAATTTGGTAAAAATTTATAAAAATTCCATATACACTTACTCCAATTATATGGAGTTGAGTTTAAAAATATTCTCTAGCTATGGAATCCAAATGAATAAATGTGCATTTCCACCCATTATAGACTTAAATTTTTCCATATACACTTACTTCAATTATATGGAGTTGAATTTTAAGAAAAATCTCTAGCTATGGAATCGAAATGAATAAATGTGCATTTCCACCCATTATAAACTTAAATTTAATATTAATAATTTTTTAACATTTCAAATTGCTTAAAAATTTGAGACACTCTAAAATATATCAACATGCTCACACAAAAAAAATACCAACTTTTTACAAAAAAACAAATCTAGGCACATTTGAATTGGTGAATATTTGATGAAAAACCAAATGCACTCCCCATAATTATGTAAAGTTGAATTTAACAAATACTCACACTACGTATTCCCTTTGATTATGGGCTCTAATTGAACATTTCAATTAAGCAAAATATTGCCAACAAAAAAAAACTAAATTAGCTTCCTCTAAATATGAAATTCAGATGCAATTCCTCAAATTATACATTGACTTTACTAAATGCTCATATAATGCACATCTTACGATTCCGAAGCTAAATTAATTATTTATGCCAACATATAAACATAATCAAACATTTAAATTTGCTGACTATTTGAAATTACCCTAGCATTTAAAAAAAAAGGTCAACACTTTGATATAATTCTAACACATTTTCTCTAATTACAGTTAAGAATTCATGGCAACATAGAAACATAGTTAAATACTTCAATTTGCTAAATATTCAGATATTCTCTAAACTATATAAAAAATGCTCAGAGAAAATCATATTTCAGCAATTCAAAATGGTCAATGTTAAGATGCAATGTCAATGAGCTTTCCTGAATTGTGGACTCAAATACAAAAAATATGCATTAGCACTAACTACGTACTTAAATTAAGAATTATTTGGGAAAATAGAAGTATATTTGAATATTTCAAATTGCTAAAATATTGGAGGTACTACAAAATATATGGACATGTTCACAAAAATAAATGATACTTATTTCGATGCAATATAAATGAACTTCCCCGAATTGTGAACTCGAATCCAAAAAAAATGCATTAGCACTGACTACATACTTAAATTAAATATTATTTTGAAAATATAAGCATATTAGAACATTTTGGAGATACTCCAAAACATACCGACATGCTCAGAAAAATAAATGGTACCAATTAATGCCAAAATACAAACATATTTAAACAATCCAAATTAACTAATATTTGTATACAAACTAAGTGGACTTCATCTAATTATGAATTTTTATTCAATAAACGCTCACCTAATACATATTCTCTGATTATGGAGTTATCTTACAAATTTATGAAAAAACACAACTATTTCTGAACAATGCAATTTGCTAAGTATGGCAAGATATCCTAAACGACAAATTCCGGAAAATTTAAACATTTTCAATCCCGACGGATGCGCCGTCTCACCGCGCCAAGTTGCCTAGAAAATTTAAAATTGGCAAATATTTGTAGATAATTCAAATACATTCTCTCTGATTACAATAAAAAAATTTATGGCACCATAGAAACATATTTAAACACTTCAATTTGCCAAATATTCAGAAATTCTTTAAACTATATAAAAAATGCTCAGAAAAAATCAGCGCTACCTATGTACAGCAAAACATATTTGAACAATCCAAAATTGTCACTATTTTGATGCAATATAAATAAACTTTCCCGAATTCTGAACTCGAATCCAAAAAATATGCATTACCACTACTACAGAATTAAATTAAATATCATTCAAATAAATAGAAGCATAATTGAACATTTCAAACTACTAAAATATTAGAGATATTCCAAAACATATCGACATTCTCAGAAAAATAAATGGTACTTATTAATGCCAAAATACAAAACATATTTAAATAATTCAAATTGTCTAATATTTGTATACAATCTAAGTGGACTTCATTTAATTATGTAATAATTTAAATTTAATAAATACTCACAAAATACATATTCTCTAATTATGGAATTATATTACAAATTTATGAAAAAATACAAACTAATATAAGCGCGGCGTGACGTCGCGCAAAATTCCACTAGTCATATAAGAACAAGGCATCAATACGCATGCATCATAACTCTCTGAACAATTAATATTGCATTCTCTCTCCTGGGAGGTCGGATCAAATTCTGAAAACTTCTGCCATGCCCTGCTGGGCTATAGCCTGGCCATGACAAACATATGTATATACACTTATACAGTCATACAGATCGCACACAGCGTTCTTTTGTCATCTCGATGTAGAAAACCAGTGCTCCTGCAGCTAGCTGCTCCGTCCCGCCTGAACAAAATTAGAACTGGGGTACTGTTGTTGCGCAGCCTTATGTACATATGAATGCACGTGTTCCCGTGGAAGTCTGTCCTCTTTAATAATGTACTAGTTGAATGTCCGTCCGTTGCTACGGAATAAGAATTTTTTTTCTAGCAATGGTGATAAAGGAAAGGGTCTAAAAAATAATAATGATACACGCAGAGGGTGTAGAATAGAAAAAACGAATTATGTAACAGCGTATTGGTTAGTTTTTTCTTGGTATTTACGATATAATTGCTTGTTGTCTGAAATAGTGAAACACATGTTGAAGTAATATTTAATCGTATCATATTTTGCAAGTTTCTGAAGTATGATCTCCATGCTTGTTCTTGAACTTTTGAATTTCCGAAGCATTATGCTCTTAGATTCGGTATATGGGCACCAAACTGAGCGCAGTTTGCATTTACACATAAGAATCATGTGATCTTAAAATAAAAAATATTAGTGCAAAATTATGTGCTTGTACAAAATCTGAGGTATCTTTTATAAAGCTGTAGAGGCAAGCACTTCAAACAATTGATGAATGTTACCCACAATATGCTCGTGTAAAATTTCATTGACTATTTAATTATCAAAACTGATTGTGCAGGAGCTGCTGCAGCTATGAAGAATGGACATGAAGACTGATCATTTGTTTTTGACAGAGAAGCGGCTGAACTGCTAGTCGAACATCCTAACTCTCTTATTAGGTAAGAAGATATACTTTGTTCTCTATTTAAAAATATATGATATTGCTGGTTACAGCTCCCACGAAAACAATCAAAATGCTCATCTCTCAGTACTTCTAAGAGAGCATCTCGTATTGTAAAAAGAACCTCTCTTATTGTACTTCTGAAAATAACAACTCTGACCCACTAAAGTAACATAACATGCATGGGGAGCAAGAACATACAAACTGACTAAGACTATGTTTATGCATAAAAATCACTTTGCAATATGAGAATGGTGGAAGAACAGTCTCAGTATCAATTTGCTAGTTCAGCATTTGAGTGACAATACGTATGAAGAAATATATGTATCCGACCAGAAAAACTGAAATGTAGATTTCCTTGCTCCACCACTTTTTGGACAGAGATTGTTGGCCCTGTCTCAACGCATAAGCATCCAGGTTGTATTAACAACATAAAAAGGTTAGATCCATGTCATTCACAGAGTTCAACTCCTGATGCTCCTTTTTTATCCGTGTTGCTTTAGCTTTCTATGGAAACTCCCAGTTATACACTACACACATGTAAAAGAAAAAAAAATTAGCAGTTAGCTGTCAGTTTGCATCAAAAGGAGCAGCAGCTAGAAAAAATAGAATGATGATCATAACTTGAGGATCTGATTGAAAGTGCCCACATATCAAAGATTCGTACAACCATGTGCACCTACAAAGATGTTACTAACTAACCTGATGGTGTATGGAACGCTGATTCAAGTGGTAAGGATTTCCTTGTAGACTATGTCTTCGAATCTTTTTCGCTTCTTTGAATTTTCGGTCTGATCCTTGCCCTTGCCATTGCCATTGTCCTTTTCCTTTTCCTTGATAGCGAGGATCTTAATGCTAACCTTAGCAGTAGCTCTGGACAAGGCGACATACAACTGTCCATGAGAGAATACATGCTCTGGTAGGTAAACACCCACAATAGGGATAGTCTGCCCTTGCGCCTTGTTGATAGTCATGGCAAAGCTGAGCCTGATTGGAAACTATTTCCTTTTGAATTTGAAAGGGAACATGTCGTCATCGGAGGGACAGAGAGGTATCCGAGGAAGGAACACCCTCTGTCCAGCATGTTGTCCTACCACGATCTCCGCGTCGATAGCGTTCATCTGGAACCCCGTATAACAAGCCTCGTCCCGTTACATAGGCCATTAGCTGTAGGGCTGGAATTAAAACTCAAAACTCGCGAGTTAAACGAGTAGCTCGGAACTCGACTCGGCTTGGCTCGAACTCGTTACTAAACGAGCCGAGTTTTCATTTTTTACGTTAAACTAGTTCGAGTTGAACGAGCCGAGTTCCGAGCTACTCGTTTAGCTCGTTTAACTCGGTAAAAAAAAGTCAGCTACCTAATTCTTGTCTTTGTGTCCAATTTAGCCAGATTATTATAGTTTAACGACTAGATATTCCTTGATAGTGTCATTTTATCATTGGTTGTTATGATAGTTACATCATACATGACCAAATAATTAGAAAGAATTATCTATAAAAATATAATAATACATGTCAATAGTTTTGCCGAGCTAAACGAGTAAAACGAGCAAACTCGCGAGTTTAGCGAGCCGAGCCAAGCTAACTCGTTAGTTGACCGAGGTTCAACGAGTCGAGCCGAGCCGGCTCGACTCGGCTCGAATTCTAGGCCTAATTAGCTGGGTCAATGTTTCTGAGAAGTATAATGGGACAATTTATCTTCAATTTAAGCTCGGGGGGGGGGGGGGGGGGGGGCAGCCCATTAGGAGCTAGTGAGTTTAAGAACTCGGGAGCATAGTATTCATGCGGATCATCTTCCGCACTGTCGAAGCTGTGGTATATCTTCTCCTCGCCACTAAACCGCTCTATCATGCGCTTGTTTATCTTGTCGACATTATCATTTTTGGTTGAGAAGATTGCTCGAGAAGTCATGTAATTAGGATCAGACATGTTGTCGCCTAGAGCGGGAAATACATGCTCGATTAGGTTTTCCAGATCCTCCTTCCCCCCTGTGGACGATACACATATATCTTCAGGGAGACGTATGTTCCCTTCCTCGTCAGCTTCCTCTGTGCCATTCCCTATCCTCAACAAGTAATCCGCGAACCATGGGTCGTTATGAGCCCTCATGTTGGTGACGAGCCTTAGCTGGCGCATGCCCATCCAGAGGCATGAAGTCCGTAGAGCAGCGTCGATTATCTGCCCCCTTGACCCCTTTCTGTCAACGGGGAGTACTTGCCTAAAATCACCGCCGAAAACGATAGTCTTTCCGCCGAACGGGCGGTCCCGTCGACCCATGATGTCACGCATGCTTTTGTCTAGTGCCTCAACTGACTGGCGCTTTGTCTGGACGCGAGGACGACGATGGTGAAATTTTGGTTATGTCGTTGCTTTCCTTTGCTGAGTCGGCAGTCTGGACGTGAGGCCGGCGATGGTGAAATTTTGGTTCTGTCGTTGATTTCCTTTGCTGAGGAAAAGGGAAGTTTTTATGATTCCATGATTTTGGCGATCTTGACTGAATGTCCGCATGGGATTTTGGCAAGGAATCATGATTATAGCGTTGTGTTTTAATGGCGTTTATGATTGACATGCATGGTATGAGTGATGGATGGCTTGGATTGTTCCGGGCTTGAGGGGGTCATGTTAAACGCAATCGGACGGATAGGATGCGTCCAATGATGTATGTTGAGTGTTTTAGAGATGACCAACCATCACCAACCACTACCGGAAAATCTGAATTTCCCGTGTGGAGCAATCTTTGCCGTGTGCAACAAATTTTCGGAACACGGCAAAGATAATTTTGCCGTGTATAGAAGAAACGGATCACGGCAAATTAACTTAACACGGCACCGCAGAGAAAGAACACACGGCAAAGTACAGTGCACGGCAAAATGAACAAAAAACACACGGCAAACTTGTTCAGCTCGGCAAATAAATATTTGCCGTGCGCCCTTATGCACCCACACGGCATATCGGTTGACCAGGATTCTAAATTTTGCCGCCGTCGCGAATATTTCGCGGGAAATATATTTGTACTGGCGGGAAATTTCTTTGCCGTGCATGACGTGCAAAACGCACGGCAGAGAGGTGCCAAATTTTCCCGCGCTCTAAATAAATTGGCGGTAAATACTTTGCCGTGCGTCTCTGGGAAGAAACACGGCAAACCATCTCTTTGCCGTGTGTCTAGGATATCCGCACACGGCAAATTACCTCTTTGCCGTGTGTCTAGGCTATCTGCACACGGCAAACCATCAACTTTTTTTTCCATCCCATTGCAATTATCCCTTATTTACTTTTTTCCCCTTTTTTGGGTAAAATGGCCCCAACCTTGGTAGATTCTTCACAAAAAAACCTCATTTTTTTGGACATAAAATGAGAGCTAATATTTTTAAATTTTTACTTGATACAAATTTGAAACAATTATTCACTACCGGAAAATCGATATTTGTGAAACAATTTTTACTTGATCCAAAGTAAACATGCAGCTATCTAGTGACAGTTTGCTAGCCCTGAAACACATGTCTATAAGAACCATGTTGAGCAAAGATTCAGCTAACCAGCTGGCCATGCGTCTGTCGCTTTCTCTTCCTACCCTGTTGTGGTGAAGTCAAATCCATACTGGACAATCTCACAGGTGTTGCAAAGTGCGTTGCCAGCAGAATTGACTTGTGAAGGGGACAGATTCCTATGGCCTAACCTAACACAACCAAGCAAAAAAGTCCACTGGGCTACCCCCTTTCGACGCACGTCTATGGGGGTACACGAAAACGTTAGGGTTTTTCCAGCGGATTCAGGGTTTCGCCGAAGCGGGGCCCGGAGCGTCGGAACCCCACCCAAAGCTAGGTTGTGCTATACCATGTGTATACAAGTGTGTTGGGTGTTGTAAATGTGCAATGTCCTACTCGTAGGTGTGACCGGCTTCACCGGCTTCACTTTCTCTCTAGTGAGTTTATGCACTTAGAGGTGAAAACTCCCCTTTCGGGCGAACCGGATGGAATCTTGTGTCGATTTGGGGTAGACTTTGGTTTCTCATGTTCCTATGGCCTAACCTAACACAACCAAGCAAAAAAGTCCACTGGGCTACCCCCTTTCGACGCACGTCTATGGGGGTACACGAAAACGTTAGGGTTTTTCCAGCGGATTCAGGGTTTCGCCGAAGCGGGGCCCCGGAGCGTCGGAACCCCACCCAAAGCTAGGTTGTGCCATACCATGTGTATACAAGTGTGTTGGGTGTTGTAAATGTGCAATGTCCTACTCGTAGGTGTGACCGGCTTCACCGGCTTCACTTTCTCTCTAGTGAGTTTATGCACTTAGAGGTGAAAACTCCCCTTTCGGGCGAACCGGATGGAATCTTGTGTCGATTTGGGGTAGACTTTGGTTTCTCATGTTCCTATGGCCTAACCTAACACAACCAAGCAAAAAAGTCCACTGGGCTACCCCCTTTCGACGCACGTCTATGGGGGTACACGAAAACGTTAGGGTTTTTCCAGCGGATTCAGGGTTTCGCCGAAGCGGGGCCCCGGAGCGTCGGAACCCCACCCAAAGCTAGGTTGTGCCATACCATGTGTATACAAGTGTGTTGGGTGTTGTAAATGTGCAATGTCCTACTCGTAGGTGTGACCGGCTTCACCGGCTTCACTTTCTCTCTAGTGAGTTTATGCACTTAGAGGTGAAAACTCCCCTTTCGGGCGAACCGGATGGAATCTTGTGTCGATTTGGGGTAGACTTTGGTTTCTCATGTTCCTATGGCCTAACCTAACACAACCAAGCAAAAAAGTCCACTGGGCTACCCCCTTTCGACGCACGTCTATGGGGGTACACGAAAACGTTAGGGTTTTTCCAGCGGATTCAGGGTTTCGCCGAAGCGGGGCCCCGGAGCGTCGGAACCCCACCCAAAGCTAGGTTGTGCCATACCATGTGTATACAAGTGTGTTGGGTGTTGTAAATGTGCAATGTCCTACTCGTAGGTGTGACCGGCTTCACCGGCTTCACTTTCTCTCTAGTGAGTTTATGCACTTAGAGGTGAAAACTCCCCTTTCGGGCGAACCGGATGGAATCTTGTGTCGATTTGGGGTAGACTTTGGTTTCTCATGTTCCTATGGCCTAACCTAACACAACCAAGCAAAAAAGTCCACTGGGCTACCCCCTTTCGACGCACGTCTATGGGGGTACACGAAAACGTTAGGGTTTTTCCAGCGGATTCAGGGTTTCGCCGAAGCGGGGCCCCGGAGCGTCGGAACCCCACCCAAAGCTAGGTTGTGCCATACCATGTGTATACAAGTGTGTTGGGTGTTGTAAATGTGCAATGTCCTACTCTAGGTGTGACCGGCTTCACCGGCTTCACTTTCTCTCTAGTGAGTTTATGCACTTAGAGGTGAAAACTCCCCTTTCGGGCGAACCGGATGGAATCTTGTGTCGATTTGGGGTAGACTTTGGTTTCTCATGTTCCTATGGCCTAACCTAACACAACCAAGCAAAAAAGTCCACTGGGCTACCCCCTTTCGACGCACGTCTATGGGGGTACACGAAAACGTTAGGGTTTTTCCAGCGGATTCAGGGTTTCGCCGAAGCGGGGCCCCGGAGCGTCGGAACCCCACCCAAAGCTAGGTTGTGCCATACCATGTGTATACAAGTGTGTTGGGTGTTGTAAATGTGCAATGTCCTACTCCTAGGTGTGACCGGCTTCACCGGCTTCACTTTCTCTCTAGTGAGTTTATGCACTTAGAGGTGAAAACTCCCCTTTCGGGCGAACCGGATGGAATCTTGTGTCGATTTGGGGTAGACTTTGGTTTCTCATGTTCCTATGGCCTAACCTAACACAACCAAGCAAAAAAGTCCACTGGGCTACCCCCTTTCGACGCACGTCTATGGGGGTACACGAAAACGTTAGGGTTTTTCCAGCGGATTCAGGGTTTCGCCGAAGCGGGGCCCCGGAGCGTCGGAACCCCACCCAAAGCTAGGTTGTGCCATACCATGTGTATACAAGTGTGTTGGGTGTTGTAAATGTGCAATGTCCTACTCCTAGGTGTGACCGGCTTCACCGGCTTCACTTTCTCTCTAGTGAGTTTATGCACTTAGAGGTGAAAACTCCCCTTTCGGGCGAACCGGATGGAATCTTGTGTCGATTTGGGGTAGACTTTGGTTTCTCATGTTCCTATGGCCTAACCTAACACAACCAAGCAAAAAAGTCCACTGGGCTACCCCCTTTCGACGCACGTCTATGGGGGTACACGAAAACGTTAGGGTTTTTCCAGCGGATTCAGGGTTTCGCCGAAGCGGGGCCCCGGAGCGTCGGAACCCCACCCAAAGCTAGGTTGTGCCATACCATGTGTATACAAGTGTGTTGGGTGTTGTAAATGTGCAATGTCCTACTCCTAGGTGTGACCGGCTTCACCGGCTTCACTTTCTCTCTAGTGAGTTTATGCACTTAGAGGTGAAAACTCCCCTTTCGGGCGAACCGGATGGAATCTTGTGTCGATTTGGGGTAGACTTTGGTTTCTCATGTTCCTATGGCCTAACCTAACACAACCAAGCAAAAAAGTCCACTGGGCTACCCCCTTTCGACGCACGTCTATGGGGGTACACGAAAACGTTAGGGTTTTTCCAGCGGATTCAGGGTTTCGCCGAAGCGGGGCCCCGGAGCGTCGGAACCCCACCCAAACCTAGGTTGTGCCATACCATGTGTATACAAGTGTGTTGGGTGTTGTAAATGTGCAATGTCCTACTCCTAGGTGTGACCGGCTTCGTCGCATGATTCCGTGCCCCGGCACCCGACACGGGAGATTTCACCTGTAAGTGTCGGAACTTATTTCGTCTACATGGAGAGCAACAATATGTATAAGGCTTAAAAGTTGGGTGAAACCAAACATACTTCAAATGGACACAATTATACAACAAAACGCAGAGTATACCTCAAACTTAAAATATTTGGCATATTTTACATTTGCAACACACATGCACTTCGAAATGCTAGAAAAAAAACCAAAGAAAAACAAAAGCACACGGCAAAGGATATTTGCCGTGCTGTGCTGTTACATGAGCACACGGCAAAGGAAACTGGCCGTGCTTTGCCGTGTTCCACATGTAAAGCGCACGGCAAAGGGTATTTGCCGTGTTCCGCATTTAAAGCGCACGGCAAACATATGAACACCTGAAATGAATGTGTCGGCCCTCGGCCCGCATCCACGCACACATCCACCACCACTGCACACACTCTCACACTCACGCACACATCCACCACCGGCCCGCCGCCGGCCCGCCGCCGCCGCCGCAGCCCTCCACGCCGGCCTCCACCTCCCCTGCCGCCACCGCCTCCCCGGCCTCCTCCCCTGCCGCCACCGCCTCCTCGGCCCCCTCCGCCGCACCTCTGCTCCACCAGATCGGGCCGCCGCCGGCCGCCGCCCCACGAACGCACGACCCAGCCCCCCGCCGGCCGCCGCCTCCGCCCCAGGCCCCGCCGCCGGCCAGACGCACGAGGGCCCCGCCTCCCCGACCCTCCTCGACGCCCCCGCCCCAGCCCCACTCGACGCGCCCCTCGCCTCTCCTCCGACCCCGCGCCGCTCGACGCCCCCTCCCCTGTCGCGTCCCCTCCGCCGCCCAGCCCCCTCCGCCGGCCGGAGCAAGATGAGCTCGCCGGCTGGAGCAGGGTGAGCTCGCAGCTCCTCTCCTCCGACCCCGGCCACCGTCGCCCTGATTTCTAATAATATCAGATTAGGTGGTATGTTAAAGCTGCTCTGAACTTCAGATTATCCAACATATATGGGTAGATATAGCCTGTAGCATTTCATGGTACTGAACTACAACAAGGTTGTTATTTTGGTGGGAGTTTGCTCAATGATGTTTCATGAAGTTTGAAAAAAATTGTGCTTTCTTATATGAGTTATATATACTGCTAAGTATAGTATGACTGAAACTCGGTCATTATTCATTGCAGGGACATTATATCCTAGTTTAGTAAAATAGACATTATAGACAGTGAGCAAATTTTTTGTATATCTTGATTAAATTTTAAATGCTAGTTTAAAATGCTAGTTTAAAATAGACATTATATCCTAGTTTAGTAAAATAGACATTATAGACAGTGAGCAAAATTTATGTATATCTTGATTAAATTTTAAATGCTAGTTTAAAATGCTAGTTTATGCTAGTTTAAAATGCAATGTATGTGTTGTGCATTTTTATGTATATCTTGATTAAATTTTAGGTTTATTAAAACAGTGAGCAAATTTTGGTGTATGCAATATATGTTGATGCAATTTTGGTGTATGCAATATATGTTGATGCAATTTTGGTGTATGACAATTTTATTTTGGTGTAGCAATTAACATTCTTTATTTTGTTTCTCGTGCAGGAGTATGTGTGGAGCGTGAGAGTGGGGATTGTCGACGGAGGGCGTCGGCGGAAGATCTTCTTCGCCGTCGATCACGCTTCGAGGGTAAGAAATTCGTCGCCTTTCTTGAATGTACCTAGGGTTTTATTTTGGTCTAGATCACCGGGTCAGTCGAGTCACGTAACCCGAGTCAGATCCCATCCGGAAGGGTTACAAATTTATAAATATGCAGGATTGTCCATCTTTGCATATTTATAACCGTAACACTTCCGGGTTGTCCTGTTGGACAGTCCGAGTACGTGTAGATCGGGTCGTGTTCCATGTTCTACCCCTTCCTGAGACGGAATTTCGGCAGCACCTCCCCGTTGTTCTTCGGATGCACACCCTCTCGGCTTGACAAGCTCGAGACGTGTATTCTGAAGAACAGCGGGGAGGTGCTGTCGAAATTCCGTCTCGGGTCGGGGTAGAACATGGGACACGACTCGATCTACACGTACTCGGGCGGGATAGGCCCCTACCCATTAGAAGTGTAGGTGAACCCTTGCATGTTGTAAAAGATAAAATTTGGCCGTAAAAAATGGTTTTGTTAAAATTCAGTGACATGTTGAACTGAAAGCATTGTGTATGTCTTTTTTGGTACGGATTAAAGGATGGATCCGAGACAGAACCGTGAGTGGATGTATGCTGGCAGAAAGAGTCCGTGGGAGTACACTGATGAATGGAGAGATAAGGCCGAGGAGTTTGTGAACAAGGCGTTTGACATCAGCAGCAGACCCATGAAAGTGTTTTGCCCCTGTTCAAAATGCGATAACCGAAGGCGACAGTCGAAGGTAGATGTTAGTACGCACCTGATCAAGAATGGGTTCACACCATTCTACCATGTTTGGAATTACCATGGTGAACAGTTAGCAAAACGTGCTAGAACCGAGCCACGTCAGATTCAGCCAGCGGGAGAATTTGACACTGGGTTCAACAACTGCTTAGACGCCTTTGTCAATGCTAATGCGCCTGAAAGCCGTCCTGTACAGGCGGAGACACCTCAGGAGGCGGAGACAAGTGAGCAGCCGGATGAAGACACGAAGAAGTACTACGAGACTATGTTTGGCTCGCAGAAACCCCTTCATGAACATACAGATGTTACCCTTCTAGATGCCATCGCTCGCCTTATGGCCGTGAAGTGCCAGAGGAAGATATGCAGGGATGGTTTCGATGATATTCTGGCCGTCGTTGGCAGCCTTCTACCGAAAGGGCATATCTTGCCGAAGAGCTTCTACGAGGCGACTAAACTCCTCCGTAACCTTAAGATGTCATATGAGAAGATAGACGCCTGTCCAAAGGGATGCATGCTATTCAGGAAAGAACATGCTGGAACAAATTATTGCATCCATTGCAATTCCTCTAGGTACTTCGAGGTTGACCTCGGTGGTGGACAGAAGAGGCAGACCGGGATTCCCCAAAAGATTCTCCGGTACCTTCCATTTATACCGAGGATCCAGCGGCTTTACATGAACAAATACACTGCCCAGCAGATGCGATGGGCCGCGTTAGGGGAGAGATACACGGACAAGATGATACATCCGTCGGATGGTGACGCATGGAAGAACTTTGTAGCGAAGTATCCACTGAAAGCGGGCGACCCGAGGAGCGTAGCTGTTGCTATATCAACCGATGGGTTCAATCCGTATGGCATGTCGGCGGCAACATACAGCTGTTGGCCTGTGTTTGTCATACCCCAGAACCTCCCCCCCGGCGAGTCCATGAGATCACATAACATGTTATTGTCGATGATAATCCCAGGACCGAAATACCCGGGTAGGAACATGAACGTGTACCTGGAACCGCTGGTTGAAGACTTGGCTGTTGGCTGGAACGGTCGCGGAGTCCGAACATATGACGCCTCAACAAATGATCACTTCGATATGTATGTCTGGTACCACACATCCCTGCATGACTTACCAGCGCGTGCTTTGTTCTGCGGCTGGTGTACACATGGGAAGTGGCCTTGCCCACAGTGCAGACAGGCTGTGACTTTCTCATGGCTTACGAAGGGAGGCAAGTATTCATGCTTTGATCAACATCGGCAGTTCCTTGAGCCAGGTCATAGATACAGGAGTGACGTAAAGCGGTTCAAGAAAGGAGTCGAGATCCATGCTCCGAAACCACATTCATTGAACATTCCTCGTTCTAAACTTCTCGTGCTACACTTGTAGGCAAAAAAGGACAAAGAGATGAAGCCAGAGCTTAGAAACATTGCCCATGGCTTTAGCCATTCCGTCAACTCATTCCATGCTTATGACGTGAACGGATATCGCTTCCATACCCATGAACACACAACAAACCGGGGCAACCGGAAGACAATAAATAGTGGGGTGTTATGTGAAGGCTCAGATAAACGCCACTACTATGGAAGAGTTGAAGCTATATACGAGTTGAATTATGGTTTTGGTAAAGGGCTAGATCCCGTTGTATTCAAATGCAATTGGTTAGACCCGCGTCGGGTTAGACGGGATCCTAAAATTGGATTGGTCGAAGTTGAACGAAGCTCCAAGTATTCGGGAGACGACGTCTACATTTTGGCTACCCAGGCCTTCCAAGTATTCTATCTCCCGTACCCGTGCAAGAAGACAGCAAAAGCATATCAAAAGCGTCTACAGGGGTGGGATGTTGTGGTGACGGTACCGTCGCACAGTAGGCCGGCTATGCCTAACGGTCAAGATTACCGCCGCCTAGACCCCTCAACATCTGACGGCGAGTTCTATCAGGATGGAGGGCTCCCTGGGAGATTCACTATCAACTTGCCGACCGATGATGACATGGAATACGGCGAAGAAGTCGAAGATGCGGGAATGGAGGAAGACACCGCGCATGACGAAGTCGAGGAGGTTCATAACCAAGCCGACGTGACTTTGCTAGAGCGGTTCCACGCAGGACTAATCGTCGACGAGCCACAGGGACCACCTCCAGGTGGCGTGGATGATTGGTGGTGTGGCGACCCTGACAGTGATGACGACACGGATGAATACGACATGATGACGACACAGGCTACTGATAGCGATGAGGACACATGTATTAGTAATTGCCAGTCTAGCTTATATGTAATAGGTCAATGCTACCTATGTAATAGTGATTGTCAGCCTAGCTTATTTTGTGAGAACTCATTGTCGATACTCCATTTACCTTAATTGTATTCATTTTCGCTTTACTCATTGTTGCTTCATCTATTTACCTTAATTTTGGATCATGTATACTGATGAAACCTAATTTTTTGTCAATGCAGGAAACATGGGGGGAAACAAATTGAAGAAGGTCTTGTCAAAAAAGGTGGGCAGCGTGAAGGCACTCATTGTGGGATCGAGTTCGGCACCTCCACCTCCCTCACCTCCACGTGCGAGGGGTGGACGATGTGGGAGTACGAGGACGAGACGGAGGCCTACCAGGACTCCGAGTCCTCCCCCTGCCGAGCAGCTCGACGAGCCACAGGGACCACCTCCAGGTGACGAGGACGACCCGGAGTACGACCCGGAGCAGCCCGACGAGGATCACCCGGAGGTGCAGTCCGACTCTGAGAGCGAGTCGCTGCCGGATTCTGACGAGCTGCTGGCGGAGGCTTCTGAGGAGGACGAGGAGGATGCAGCGAGGAGGAGGACGAGGGGCGCCAGGAGGAGGAGGGACCTGGGGAGGACGGGTTTGAGCTTGACCCGACGCTGCAGTGGGACCCACCGGCGGACTGGGTTGAGACTGAGGAGAATATCCCTGAGCCACGGACCAGGCCGGTGTATCAGCGGGGGGCGGCGGGACTCCCCGATCCCCGATATTACGCCTACAAGAACTGTCTTCTCGTGCCTGTTGGAAAAAGGTACTTATTATTGTTTTTGTTCAATTTTAGCTTCTCATTGTGTTTTGACCCGCTAACTATACTAATTTTGGTTTTCTCATTGTGTAGGACATTTGAGTACCAGCCTCCTAAAGTGAAGGAACAGCGTACCTACGCGAGCATCCTTGGATGTTGTCTCCGAAAGTTCTTCCCAGGGATTGTCACCGAACCAGAGGGTCGCAGGAGTGTAGCTTGGACTTTCAGGCACTACTGTTTCGCGGAGGATCCCGATGGCGAGTACCGCAACATGGCGCTTAAGACACTCGGCTATTTCTGGGTAAGTTTGTTTGACTTCTCATCATTCTATAAATCCGAGATTGCACTAATGGCTTTGACCCTATTTTACCTATGTGTGCATGCTTGTAGAACTTCTTCACCTGTCGGGAGGAGGACAAGGCCAGGTGCGCGGCCATCCTTTTGACGATGGCCCTAAGATGGTGACGGACATGCACTACGAGGCTCGCGTGCACTCTGTCCGCACTTGGTACGCCGAGAAGAACATTCGCTGGACAAGAAGCGTGCTCGGGACATCTTGATGCAGCCATGGCAGTACCTGCAGGTAGCATCATTTCTATATTATCGATTTTGTTGACCGCCGTGTAATATCATTAATATGTGTGTTCTGTGCACGTAGGTGCCTCCTCCGTACGTCGGTAACAACAAGGCCTGCCACGTCGCGATGGTAGCGTGGTGGACTAGCCCGGAGTATCTCAAGATACACGCGGAGGGAAAGGCAAAGCGGGCGGAGAACAAGGGTGGAACACACCGCCAAGGCAACCTCAGCCTCTCCCAATGCATACAAAATGAGGTGAGCAAATGCATTATTTAATCCACCTATGTTCGTGCTCTCATTTGCAATATCGTCTCCTTTTCACCTATGTTTGTGCCATCTTTGCAGAAATTGAAGACCGGCGTAGACCCCTCGCCCTTCGCCGTTTGGGAAAAGATGCGTACCAGGGATACGCCGGATCCTGAGACAGGGTCGATGTGGATCAGCCAGACCGCCGAGCTCCGGAGCACGGGGTACAGGGAGAAGTTCAAGGAGCGCAACGGTGAGGAAGCTGACCCTCTCACCAGTCCACTTGACGTCGAGGCTGTCATGCTTGCGGGGCAAGGCGCGGCGAATGGCCGCTTGTGGATAGGTGACGGCTCCATCGACCCTCGCACCGTCCCGTCTCTACGCCAGGTCCGCCGTGGGAGGGCGTCCGGTGCGCCTGCTGTGGAGACCCGCCCACGAGTTTCGAGTCTAGCTGTCGACGAGCTCCGGCAGAAACAGGTGCTCTATGAGCAGCAGCTGGAGCGGCAGCAGGAGCAGATCCGGCAGCAGGAGGAGCTGATGCGGCAGCAGCAGGAGCAGATGCGGCAGCAGCAGGACATCAGAGGCAGGTGATGGAGTGGATGTATGGCACGATGCAACGCCTTTCTCCTGCGGACGGGGCTGTTGCCATGGGAATGTTCCCTCCACCGCCTCCACCGATGTTCCCATGGGTATGTTCTCAAACTTGTCATTCTATCCATCTTATTGTTGTAACTAAATTACTTGTGTAATGCGAGACTTTTTCATGTTGTAGATGAATCCTGGATCGGCGGGTGGATCTCACTCGACGGCGCCACCGCTTGGTGGCCAGGACAATCGGAGGGGCAGCCCCAATTCTCCAACCCTAGCGTTGTCCGGAGGCTCCCGTGGGTATGCTCGCATGACTTGTCAAAATGCCATGACTATGCCATTTCCACCTAGTTGTCGAACTCATCATTTTTTTGCAAACATGTAGGACGATCCTACTCCGCCGCCGGAAGGCCAGTAGAGGTTAGTTACCATTTCAACTTGCTACCACTCTCGTTCCAAAACTTACTTCATGTCTCACTTAGAGCGACATAGCCAATCAAACTTGTCATTTCCACTTAGTTAGTTGAACTATGCTTATGCCATTGACACTTAGGTATTTTAGTTGTCAAACTTGCCATTTCCACTTAGTTAGTTGAACTATGCTTATGCCATTGACACTTAGGTATTTTAGTTGTCAAACTTGCCATTTCCACCTTGTTAGTTTAATGATGCACATGACGTTGACACTTAGCTATTTTAGTTGTCAAACTCATGATTTTTGTATGATCTTGTAGGAGGATCAACAATGACGTCCATCTTCGCCATCCGTCCATCGTCGCGGAGTTCATGTGGATGCTATGTTGAATATGATGCCTATGTGGTGTTTGAGACTATGTTGGAGCTATGTGGAGTTTGAACTATGCGGAGTTCATGTTTGTGTAGTTCATGTTGATTTTAGTCTTATGTTTGTGGAGTTTGAACTATGTGTTGATTTTAGTCTTATGATCTTGTTTATATATGTTATGGAGCACTATTATTATGTGAATTATTTCTGTCAGAATTATTATTCTGTGCTTTATCTGTAAAATGCAGGGATTTTTGCAAAAACAGCAAAAATCTGGGTCATATGGTCACTTTGCCGTGCCAAGGCACACGGCAAAGACCTATGCCGTGCGTTTGCACACGGCAAACCTCACACGTGGCGCTCACCTGTGAGACCTGGCAACATGGCGATGACCATATGGTCAGTTTGCCGTGTCCAGCATCTTTTGGCGCACGGCAAAGCCCTATGCCGTGCGTTTGCACACGGCAAACCTCACACGTGGCGCTCACCTGTGAGACCTGGCAACATGGCGATGACCATATGGTCAGTTTGCCGTGTCCAGCATCTTTTGGCGCACGGCAAAGCCCTATGCCGTGCGTTTACGCACGGCAAACCTCACACGTGGCGCTCACCTGTGAGACCTGGCAACATGGCGATGACCATATGGTCAGTTTGCCGTGTATAATTCATCCTGGCGCACGGCAAAGTGGCGAGGGAAACGTGCTGGGCAACGGCGTTTTGCCGTGATGGATTGGGATTGGCACACGGCAAAGGTAATATGTGTGCCGTGCAAGCTGTGAAAGAGCGCACGGCAAAGTTTCAAAGTGTGCCGTGCTCTGCAGGGAAGGATCACGGCAAAGATGTTTTGACCCGGGTTGAGGTTTGACCCTGTCTGACAGATCTGTGCCGTGTTGTGTGTGGCGTGGTACACGGCAAAGGATTTGCCGTGCTCTTTTGGGGAAAGCACACGGCAAATGTGCTGTGCCGTGGCTTGTTAGGCCGTGTGAAGTTTGCCGTGCAGTTCGGCACGGCAAAAGGGTTTGCCGTGTTCCGAGCCCCTTTGCCGTGCATTTTGGCCTCACGGCAAAGAACTCGTTTCCGGTAGTGAACTCCCCTTTAATAGTAAAGATTAGTAATGAATATTGCTTAATAAACCATGAAAATCCTGGATAATTTCAGAAATATATGCATTTCAATTGCACGTATGCCCTTTCTTAGCCCTCCGTGATTCAAATGATTTCATTTTCATTAGATTTCAGTCATTAGATTTTTTCTCATAGAGGTTGATGATCACGTGATTTTTATCTATTGGAGTCTTCGCAATTGTTCCCAAAGAAAACTTATTATCGAGTCTCTGGAAAAGCCTGTGTGTCATCGTTTCCTATTCCTCTCTATGCTTCAACCAAACACCCCATGTGCCGATTTGGACATACGAAGGGTATATAGATATACTGGTAATCGCTATTGGATCTCTGCTTTTATGCTTTATTTTGTAAAATTATACACTTATAAGTTAAAACTCTCTACATGCATGATATGTTTTGTCGTTTATCAGAATTTATGATTGTACATTTTGAACTTTAAAAATAAATAAAGAGTATACTAGAGCCCGAAACCAAAAAGGTGCACTCGTGTATAAACGCCATATGTATGTGGGATCTTGCAGATCAAAGAAGCTCTTAATCTGAAACTAAAGCATGTGTTAGCATTTATATCTTGGCTTCACACTATTTCACGTATGTTGCTAAGTGAACATGGATGTCCAATTTTTTACACCATTTTTTTTTTTTTGCGAAACACAGTACAACGCAGACGCTCACATACACTCACCCCTATGAACGCACACACGCACACCCTACCCCTATGAGCACCTCCGAGAGACTGAGCCGGCGGATCAGGTCTTGAGATTGACGAAGTCACCACAGGCGCCTCGCTATCGACGGGAACGTCGCCTCCCACTGAAGAATATTCCGCCAAAATGAGAAACACCAGCGTCATTGAACTCTGGTGGGTTGGGGGGTACAACCACCCTCCTAACCATCCTACCATGGGCAGGTTCTCATTTTTTACACCATTTCAAGTATCTTGGCTTCACACTATTTCAAGTATGTTGGTAAATTTTTCACATCGGTATCCATCTTGTATTTTGGGAAAGGATGATGACCCCAGGCCTCCATATATTATTGATTAATCACAATTCCAAGAGAGCGAAACATTAATGCCGAACAAATAAGCAAACAAAAAACCAATAAAAAATGAGGTTGTCCACAAAAGGATTATGCTCGTGATAGTATCTCCCTATACCTACCATAAACCTTATTACAAATGATTGAACCGCAAAAATCTTGGCGTGGACCACCAATATTAGCAGACCTATAGTGCATATTCCAACATGCATGTACATGCATGCTATGTTTTTTTCCTAGTTATTCAGAATTGATGAATGTACATTTTAAACTTTTAAAATAATAAACAGCACATTTACAAACTTAAAAAATATTTTTTTCTCTTGTTGTCATAAAGAACACATTTATTAGTTAACTAAGTTGACGATTAATTGAACATGAAATGCGCTTTTTTATCATTTGAACTTGTTATATCCATAGATTTCTAAGTCATGGCAACAAACTGTCATAATAATAAAACCAAGCACATTTACTTCCACCCTCTAGATTCAGACAATTAGGTATGCATAGGTACAGTTGGTACAATATGTGTATTCATGTGACCTACATGCATGCCGGCCAAGCTAGCTAGCAAAGTAGCCATGCCATTATCGGACATGATGTTTTGGCTCACGGGTGCAGATGAACTCGTTGTGCAAAATGCATTTTTAACGAATTTTAAAATGTTAAAAAAATTCAAACAAAAATTTGGGTGTTCATATGAAAAATGTCAATCCGTACAAAAAAGTTTCGCATCGAAAAGACATTTTGTGGGACCGGTATGAAAAAGAGAAAAAAATGTTACGTGCCGAGGCATTTTTGAACATCGGGATTTGTCTTTTTACACCGGCCGCACAAAATGTCTTTTCATCCCGAATTTTTTTGTACGAACATAGAATGTTCACATGTACACCCAAAATTTTTGTTTAATTTTTTTTAACATTTTAAAATTCGTTTTTTGGGTAGTGGGTGTAGATGCACCTATGAGCCGAAGTGGATTTCCCTGCCATTGCCATCCACGACAACTAGCTATTGTGGCAGAAAGCACAGAACAGCCATGACTTCATTACAACAAGTTACATTTTTACACACATCCATATATGACCATAGCTTCCTTTTGTCCCCACAGAGAGCACACATTAATGCACGCACACAGTGTCTAGCCTGACATTGGAGATCTCTGCCCCAAAAAAGCTAAAGGGGGGCAAGATTACAAAAGGAAACGAGCAGCAAGAAACAAAAGCTCATCCACCTTCCCGCCTTTCCCAGACCAGACAGGGCATATGCAGCGGCAGCATCAGCATGTAGTACCACCAGTGCTAGCTAGTCCATGCATGCACTCATGTGTCATGACTGCATGCCACACTGGCAGTGCCACTACTGTGCACTGCATGCTCCAACACACGCAATCATTGATTGGTTCCCTTTCCTCTCCTCCATTCAAACTGACATCTATGCATGCCTAGCTTGATCATCCAAACATTCATTCACAAGATCAGACAGACATATGAAAGCATATGCTGCTACATTGCAATGCAATGCATTGGAACAACCATCTTTGTTTGATCCTAGGACCTGTCATGCATGCATTGCTACATGTATCATGCAAACATATATTTGTTTGATCTGAGATCAGGACTTGTCTTGCTTGCATGCATGCATGGCGAGCTAGCAGCCCTGACATTATCAAAAATGGACTTGTGCAGATTTGCTGTTCGAGCATGTTTCCTTGCAAACATAAACTCAAGCTTCTAGTTATCCAAAATCTATACATAGCAAGGGTAATCAAATCTAAAAGTTTGCATATTGTGCACATATGTTGACATTAACTTGTTATTTAGGGGTTGGGTTTGCAGTGGCTTTGGAGCAACACTTGCATGGCTAAAGCTCAAGCAAACCCTAATGGTAATATATGTATTCCTAATTATACAATGGCATAATGGCATCACCAAGAGAGTTAGCCATATATGTATGGAGCAACTAATTGATTAGCACAAAAAACTAATTGACTTTGGAAACAAACACGTATAGTAGTAGTACCATGGCATGATATCGCCATATGCAATCCTCAGCTAGTACGAGGTATGGCCGCCGCGGCTAGCTAGCTCGATCTAGGCCGCCGCTTGCATGTTCATGTCGGCGACGCGTCTCCTCTTGGGCCGGTCGCCGACGCCGCCGGCCGCGCCATGCCTCTCCACGAGAGCCCTCAGGGCTTCCTTGAGGAAGCCGGCACCGCCGTCCTCGGAGGAGCCGGAGTAGTCGTCGTCGTGCCCGGCGTCGCGCGCGAGGACGAGCACGTTGCGGACGCGGCCGCCTAGGGTCGCCATCTCGGCGCGGAGCGTGCGGAGGCGGAGCGCGCGCAGCGTGTCGATCAGCTCCGGGAGGAGGTCGGAGCGGTCGTCGCAGCAGACTGAGGCCTCAAACACGGCCGCCGTTCCGCCGCCACCACCGGACGCGAGAACCACGATCTCGTCGTGTTCCGTGGGGAACAGGTGGCTCACCGGCGCCCCCGAGGACTCGCCGACGACGCCGGCCATTCCCTGCTTCAGCTCCCGCACCCTCTCCACCGCCTTCGCCAGCAGCGACGCCTTGTCTATCTGCAGCACACACATGTACAAGATCGAGTTAATTACGCAACCGAACTCCATCAAGAAGCAAATCAAACACATGGGCACGAACCCTAGAACTTCTGATTAATTAAGAATGGACAAACAGAAAGGAGGGGGTGCAAATAGTCTGCAAATTTGCAGGGAGAGGGAGTGCGATCGACATGGTACTAGGCACAAAAGAAGCAAATCATGAAGCCTAGCCAAGAGACGATGCAGCCCTAACCTAACCTAGCTAGTTACTACAACCGTCATAGGATGATAGCTAACTAGAAGTGGTTCCATTCTATTCCCCAGAAAAGAAAGAACCCAGCTTTAATCACAGATTAGCTTAGCAGGCCGTACCAGCTACACGTATGGTAGCATCTAGCTACTGTAAACCTAGAATTCTAGATGAAATTTCAATTCTTGTAGAAATTGAGACTTCATATCGATCGATCCCATGGACCATGTTGGAGAAATTTAGGGGAAAGAGAGAACGGAGCACAACACAGGGAGACCAATATTGCCTTGGGGTCGCAGGCGAGGACGGCGCGGAGGCGGTCGAGGTGGGACTTGATCCGCTCACGGCGGCGCTTCTCGGCCTCGCGGTGGTTCCGGGTCGCCGCCACCGCTCGGTCGTGCGCCGCCTCGGCTGCCGCGGCGGCCGCCGCCTCGTCCTCCTCGGTCAGCAGGGCGGCCGCGTCGTCACCCGCCGACGACTGCCACATGGAGCCGCCCATGAAGAAGGGCGGCAGCATCATGGCCAGCTCCCCTGGCGCGCCGCGCCGGCGAACGACGCCTCCGCCGGAAACATGCGCGCTAGAGCTAGCTAGGTAGCCTTCTCGCCGAGCCTTCACGCCTCGCCAAGCTGAGCTAGCTAGCGCGCGGCGGTGTCGTGAACTTGCCGAGGATGCTAGTATACTACTGTTCCAACGACATGGACGGGATGCAAGCTAGAGAGAGAGAGACGGATGGGATGGGGGAATGGCTCCGGCCGGGGAGAGAATAAATAAACGGGGCTCCGAGGAGGGCGTGTGGAATTGCGGATGGATAGAGAGAGACTGAGTGAGCTAGTGGCTGGTGGTGGGCCCGCGTGTTGACTCGTCAGAGATAGAGGGCTGGACCTGGACGAGCCCTGAGAGCTAGGGTCGTAGAGATGTCCGCGGCGGGGGGCGGTTGGACGGCTGCGATGGTGCCGACGTACGTATAGCTCAGCGCCGGCGGTCGTGGTCGGAGGAGATACGGCCGTGGCGGTGATGGATGGGGATCCGGGATCGTTTGACTCTTTTGCGTGCAACAACAACAACACCTCCTTCCCGGCGAGGAATGTTTGTTACATGTCGTGGAAGAAGCACTTCCTTCACCTAGCTTAGCTGGTTGGATGCACCCAAGCAAGTCTCTGTCTGTCTGTCCATTCATCCATCATCCATGCCAAAGAGAAGATTAATTGTGTGTAGTATGAGGGTCATTTTTGGGTGATGTGACCGTATCCGTCATGGCTGTGATCACTAATATACGAGGGGAATTTAGAGAGTATAGTGGTCCAGATTAATGAGTCAATGCACGATTTTGATCACTGATATATACATCGAAGTATATGTATTGGGTATATATATATCACCTCAATGAAGTCGAGCTTCCTTGAGGTGATATATATATAACCGATGGCGCTCGACGCCTGGCTCATAGTTGGAGACTTCAACCTCATCACTAAATCGTCTGACAAGAACAACCTCAACATAAACCGTCCGCTCATTGGGAAATTCCGCTCCGCCCGTGACTTCCTCCAGTTAAAGGACATGCGTATGGATGGGAGGCGTTTTACATGGTCAAATGCGCAAGCGGACCCGTGCTCACAAAGATCGACCATGTTTTCTTCTCCGACGAATGGGATTTGCTCTTCCCGGATGCACACCTCCAGGCCATTACCTCGGCATGCTCCGACCACGCCCCCTGTTTATGCAGGGATCCGTCGCCAACACTAGAAAGCCTTCCTTCAAATTCGAGGAATTCTGGCTTCGAATGCCGGGCTTCAAAGATACGGTCTCCGTGGCTTGGAACAAGCACATTCAAGACACTGACCCCATCCGGCGCTTCCATATTAAGCTCTCCTGTACTGCAAAAGCTCTCAAGCAATGGCAAAGACAAAGTGTTGGTGACATACGCAAGCAGCTGGCTGCCGCAAAAGAGATTATCTTGCGTCTTGATCTGGCTGAGGAAGCAAGGCCCTTGTCCGAGGAGGAACGTGGACTTCGCTGTACCTTGAAGTCCTCCTATTTGGGACTCCTTGCCATCGACAAGATAAAGTTGCGTCAGTGTTCCCGCCTCACTTGGATCCATCTTGGCGACGCAAACTCGAAGCTTTTCCACGCTCGCGCAAATGGACGCAGGAGAATGATTTACATCCAGAGGCTGGTCACTGGTACGGGCATGGCAATAACCACGAAGGACAAGGAAGAGGTCCTCACTTCAGCTCCCATCTCGGAACCACGGTCCCCAGGCATCTTAGCCTAAACTAGACAGCTCTCGGTTATGCGCCACACGACCTCTCTGAGTTGGAAGCCCCCTTTGACGAGACTGAGATTAAGGAGGCTGTGTTTTCCCTACCTTCGATGAAGGCACCGGGCCCCGACGGATTCATTGGCGCTTTCTACAAATCCTGCTGGGAGATCATCAAGGGAGACACCATCGCGGCAATCACCCACATGTCCCTCCACAGAGGCGGTTGCACCAGCTTAGTCAACTCTGCAAACATCGTGCTTCTGCCCAAGAAGGAGGATGCGGCCGCTGTGGGGGACTACCGCCCCATTAGCCTCATCCACAGCCTTTCAAAGATCTTCTCCAAGTTGCTCGCAAACCGCCTTGCACCTATTCTTTCGACTCTCGTATCCAAGTGCCAGAGCGCCTTTGTGAAGAAGCGCAGCATACACGACAACTTCCTGCACGTGCAGAATCTGATAAAGGAGTTGCACTCATCCAAGACGCCGAGCCTTTTTCTCAAGCTCGATATTTCCAAGGCCTTCGACTCGGTGGGCTGGGCCTACCTCCTTGAGGTCCTGACGGCCATTGGGTTCGGTCCAAATTGGCGTGAATGGATATGTCTCTCCCTCGCCTCAGCCACTTCCAGAGTGCTCCTGAACGGAGACCCGGGGACTCCTTTCACCCATGCTCGCGGGCTACGACAAGGGGACCCGTTGTCCCCCATGCTCTTCATCCTCGCCATCGATCCGCTTCAGCGAATTCTTTCGCTGGCCACCGATCACGGTACTTTGAGCCCCATCAAGTCAAAGACTGCGCGTTGCAGGGTTTCCCTCCACGCGGACGACGCCGGCATCTTCTCGAACCCGGTTAAGGAGGAATTACACGCCATGTCCGCCTTTTGGATTGCTTCGGAAAGGCAAGCGGTTGGTAACCAACATGGCCAAAACGGAGATTTTCCCGATACGCTGCGACACCGTCGACCTTCCCGACATCCTCTCCGTCTTCCCGGCAAAGATCGGTACATTCCCGGGGAAATATCTGGGTCTCCCCCTTCACTTCCGCCGTCTACGCAAGGTTGACATACAACCCCTCATTGACAAGACCGCAGCCAAGCTACCGGGATGGATCGGCAAGAACCTTGCATGCCCAGGGAGGGTCACCCTCGCTAAGACGGTGCTCATGGCCATGTCGACCTACCATGCCACTGTTATCCCCATGTCCAAATGGGCGCGGGACAAGTTCGCAAGGATTGCGAGAAACTTCGTCTGGGCTGGAGACGAGGGAGAACACGCCGCAGGGGGACACGCATTGGTCAACTGGAAGACTGTTTGCCGCCCCAAGGAGTGGGGTGGTCTTGGGATGCCCAACCTTGAGAAGTCAGGAAGGGCTCTCAGACTTCGCTGGCCTTGGTTGCAGTGAAAGGACTCGGAGCGTCCCTGGCATGGCTCCACTTTGCCCTGTGACGAAAAGGACATGGATTTATTTAGGGCTTCGACCAGAATCACCATCGGCAATGGAGAAAAAGCTTCATTCTGGAAAGACAACTGGTGCGGCAAGGGGCCGCTGAGATTGTGGGCCCCTGATCTCTTCAAGATTGCGACACGAAAGAACCGCATAGTCGCAAAGGAGATGCAGGACGACAATTGGATTCGCTCCATTGCACGCCTAAGCACCCCCATCCAGCTCACCCAGTTCATCGAGATTTGGGACACGTTTACTGCCACGCACCTCACACCGGATTTGCCGGACGACATCTCTTGGACCCTGACGAATGATGGGGTCTACAGCACCAGCTCCGCCTACAGTGCGCAATTCCACGGATCTTTCCCAAAGTTTGGAGCTGACAAGATTTGGAGCGCCTATGCCGAGCCAAAGTGCAAGCTTTTTGCTTGGCTGGCCATCCACGGGAAACTCTTGACGGCTGACATGCTGGCGATCAGGGGATGGCCCCATGACCCTAGCTGTCAGCTATGCCTGGGCACGCCGAAAGTGCAATCCACCTCTGCAAAGACTGCCCCTTCTCCATCGTCGTGGGAAACCTGGTAAATTCTTGGGATGACAACAACACCCAAGCGCAAGGGCATAGCTTCACGTCTATCTCGGAGTGGTGGGATGACATGATTTCGGGAAAGCCCAAGAACATCCAGAGACGGACTAGTGGCCGCCTGCTTTACGTTCTCTGGAATGTCTGGAAGGAACGAAACAGACGAATCTTCACCGGAAAACGCATGACTTTTGTTGAGGTCGCCACCCTTGCTTGGGAAGATATCCTGCAGCGGGGCCGTGCTTTTGCCGCTTACACACCAGCCCCCCGCCCGACCCAGATTAGTTTTTATATTTTTTGGAGCTTCGTGGGTTTTGGCATGTTTTACCACCTAACAAAAACATGCCATCTGTGTACACTCCCGTGTACAATATGGTTTCACCTCTTTCTATCTATATGAAGAGGCAGTGCTCCTGCCGGTTGCTCCAAAAATATATATATATATATCAATGCGCGGCGGAATAATGAGCGACCCACAACTAAAGTTGCCACATGGTGATGTGATTTTATGGCAGTTGCCATCTACCGTTGGTTCAAAAATCCGATGGTTGGCAACTTATTCTCTACATCGGAATAAAGTTGGAAGTGAAGCATTTCAAGCTCGCCCAAAGGTGTAACTAGGCTGAGCATAATAACATTGACTTTGTCTGTCGGTATGCATTAATTATACAATGATTTTTGTTTGAGGAAATTAGATCAAGACATAAGGCTATTGGAACTCAAATTCACAACTCTAGTTGTTTTTAACTGATACCTCTGACTCTAGAGCTAAATAGTAACAAAACCCCATATTAGATTAGATTAGTCGATTGAAGCTGAATCTAACAGACTGGACCCACATGTCAATGACTGTAAGAGTGGCTTCGCTCTCACACTTTTCCTGAAAAGCTCAATTTTTGAAAATTAGCCGAAAACAAGCCTAAGCTTTCAAAAGCCTTGGCAAAATGATCTCAAATTTTCTGTACTTCTTAGAAATTAGTGAAAACATCATATATTTCTTGAATTTTAATATTATGCAAACTTGTGTCTTGCTGCATCTCCTTTTCTATTTTTTTTTAAATATTTCCTCTGGGTGTAGCTAGGAGTTGAGAGGAAGTGGAAACACCTCAATCTTCCTGCTACATGTTTCGCTCATCTCTTCTCCAACATTCTCCCTTGTTGATTTGGGTGATGGAGTAGTTTTCTTTTGGAGCAATTTTAGATCTTTAGTTTATTTTTTGTAGATCCTTTTTTGAGTAAATTCTATTTTTACCCCCTAGTTATGAACTTGTGACAATGTTTACCTCATTAAAAAAATACCACATTTACTGAAAAATACCTCATTTTACCAATGGCGGAGGTACATGGTGTTCATGATGTCTAGTGACGTCACAAACTTTTGGTGAAAGACATGATACCGACTATGCATACATCAGTTTCGACCATACAAATACTAGATAATGACCTCACTAGTCCCATGTGCCAGGTCCGCCATTGCATTTTACAACATGGTTATTACCCTTTGATAGCTTGTTCCTATTTTACTGTTCTGCCTAACTTACAAGGTAGAACCAAGTGTCAGAATGACACAGCAATTAACTAGACAGACAACTCGGACCCTTATTTGCTAGGGTTCCACCAGATATGGCATAGGAGCAGTGTGGTGCAATTTGACCGCACTTGATGGGCAAAATTGGCGCAATTTTATAGAATTTGATAAAATTTGACATAATTGGATATGCCCCAAAGGCCCTCACAAGTGCTTGTCGTCCGAGTTTTCTGCACACTCAGCTGCCATGTTATCCTACCACCTGGACCTAATTCTCAATTTTCTGCACAAGTGTTTACAGACATTGCATAGGGAGATAACTACTAACTTTTTTTTTAGATAAAGAGGGGTCCACCCCGATTTCATTAACGAAACCAATCTACAGAGTTTTTACATCCCAAACGCAGCACCACCTAGCAGTTGTCAAAACATATCGCAGGAAAAGAAAATAAAGGAGATTTACAGAGCTTTTGAGAGACGTAAAACATGCTACAAAAGAGGCCTCTCTGCAACTTCTTCGACGCCCCGCTTTTTCTGCAAGCTCCTTTCCTTCTCTTCATTTATTTCTTGATCTTCATCCTCCTACATCGTCAACCTGGGTATCCATGGCGCCCAACTCTTCCTTGCCAGATAACTACTAACTAGGAGAGAGTAAACCCATGGATGGCAAAACAAAGAGATGGAGAAGAAAGTGGTGTTTCTATCGGTCTGTACTTCATGGCTAACACACATGCATGATGGCATGGGGTGTGAGTAATCATCATTGTACAAGACACAAATGCCCTACTTGGTAGCCCGTGCGGACGCAATTATGCTTGCCGCCTCGCCCTTTGCGGCTTCTCCCACCAAAAGAGCCCTGCAACTTCCACCGTCTTATTCAACACAGTCATCATGGATCGACATCGATCATCCCAACAACAATGCCCGTTGCATCACTACGTGTCCATCCAACAATGCTGCGAGAGTTATGTTTTGTTTTCTCAAACTTGTCCAATGTCGTGCTCCTGTCTGGAGATGAATGATGCGTTCGATTCTCGCACGTTTTTCCTTCAAAAAAAGATTTAGCTTTATTTGTGGAATTCTTGTTTTTTTATAAATTTTTAGTGCAAAAACTTTCCGTCGCCGGGACTTGAACCCGGGTCTCTCGGGTGAGAGCCGAGTATCCTAACCACCTAGACTACGACGGATTACGTTAGAACCATTTCCGTTAGCTTAATTACTAATTTCTTTGGTTCCGGATGCACCACATAAAATACGCCGCTCCAACTGGGCGTCTGTGTTGTGTGTTCATCATAGAAATACAATGGCAGAGTCCAGAAATTCTAGCATGTGCCAGGACGGTAAGAACAAATTACATCAACCATGCTTTTACTTTTCCTCTCCTGTTCTTAAAATTACAGGCGAGTAGACTATCTTCCATGCAAATTTTGTCGAGACCATCTTGTGAGCCCTCATATGTATGTTCTTCCATCAAATACACTCCCAAAGTTAATAAATTATATATGTACTAGGAAACACGGAAAAGTAAAATGCCTTGATATATATTTTCTAATAGTATTTGTATTTACAAGTTACAGCAGCAACAACAACGATGACAACAACAGCAACAACAATCAACAAGTATTCTTAGAAATGTAGACAAGGAGATGTAAGTGCAATGAGCAATCTTTTTCCCTGTTGATATATTCTGGAGTCTCCCAGACTGGGACTAGTCCCATCTGCAGACGCATGTCCTCACTTATACTGGACTATACAATTCTGCCTAGTTACCGATTTCAAAACTGTGTGCAGTCTCTAGAGGATATCATGATCTTCAGGGAATGAACAACACTCCCGTAAATAAATAAGGATGAATATGCTCAGCGTAATTCGCTTTATCCCTTGGTCTTCTCGAAATATAGCAGCTGTACACCATATCAACATTACAGGTGCTCCCACGTCAGACCATTTTGCAAAATGATGAAAACTATCTCTGTTTGCAAACGGACGTCATCGTAAGGAATGTGTTCCAGGCATATCTTGACAGGAAATACTTAAGGTTCTCATGGGATGACATGTCATATCTACGCCGCAGCCACAGACTTGAATTCTTATATCTCCTGACTCATGTCAAATGCATGCTGTGGTTGGAATGATGGCATCTTAATCCGACGGAATGAAGCGCAGCGGTCTTTCTTCAGGGGAATCAGTTTCCCAGAAAATAGACTGCCTATGATCCAGCTTGCTGGCTGCAAGAGAGAGATGAAGGATTTAAAGTACTGGAAATGGTTAATACCAATTTGAAACATTTAAACTGGAGTAGATACAGCCATGTATAGTGTAAAATCAAGTAGTTTTATTGGCAGCAGGAAGCCTTTCGGATCATAATCGACTGAGTTCTATACAAGGCATATAAAGAAACAAGAGGATCGAATAACACGAGGTAGCCAATGGGTGCAAATATGTCGTGACAAGTTACTCATCTCTGTTTATCAAGGATTTTCTGGGAAGCTGATAAACTGGAATGGATGTTCTACATCTCTGTTTATCAAGTTACTCAAATATGTCGTGACAAGCCTAGGATTTAAGCATTCAAAGACAGTCGACACTATCTTGTCAGTTGTTTTATATTCATGAACTCCTCTCTATTTACTTATAAACTGGAATGGATGTTCTACATTCAAAATTCAACTAACCGCTGTTTTTATGTCATGTTCCAGCCCACAATGGCTTAGATGACGTGATGCACTCGCCTCATTTGCAACAAGAATGATTCCATGTGAAGAACTTGTATCCTTCAAGCTTTGTATTAATCCTTGAAGAGATACAAAAACTTGGCCACCTCCATGCTGTGAAACACAAATATAATGTAAGGGCCATATTTTAGAGATGAGCAAACTAGCTATTACATATTTGAACAATCACTGATACGAAAATCAGCTTCTTCTAGATAGTTGATCGAATTATAAATGAAGTAATGCAATGGCCTTCAAATATCACAACATTACAGTCCACTAAGTAAGCTATGGGAATATTGCTTGATTAGTAGGTCATTCATCATGTTTTCTAACCAGGCTTGCAACATACCTTGATAATGTTGGAAAATTTTGAACAGAAGCTGATTTTTCCGTGGATCAAGAACCCTATTCCACGAAATACCAGTTTATTATTTCTTAGGTGAATTGACTGGCCAAATGTTGAACTCTCCTTCATTGTATGCCCTTGTCGAATGAAATACCTGGCAAAAGGGTATATCAAAAGTTGAGCATCTCAAGAACAAATTATCTAAACCTATTTCATATCGACAACAGAGAAAAAAATTAGCTGAATTTTCAGTTGCTGAAAACAAAGCTAGGACAAACAATCTTCAAAGCAAGTGCCTTGACTATGTTTGAGACCAGAATCGATTGGCCCGGATCTCTTACAAAGCAACCTCATATATATAAAATATTGGCCTAAAAGCATCTACGTCGACTTTCCAGGTTTTGTATGTGAAGTCTTCAGAATTACAGTATGGATATTAAGCTAATTAATTATGTCAGTGTTAGATAACCTGCCCAAAGAAAATTCTTAGGTAGCCTATGATGTTTGGCATTAAGTTCGGATAATTTAGCCCATCCAATGTGAAATATCTTTCATTTCTTAGAATAGCATGGCATTAAATTGAGAAAGTTTCATGTAAGCTTTTGAAATTTAGAGCATTTGGGAATTTTCCCTTTATTTCTTCAAGAAAGATGTGCAAAACTGAAGCTTTCATGAACAAACATGTGATAAAATTTATAATTCCATTTCATGGGATAGGTGGCAGTGCTTTACTTTCCAGGTGGCAACAGGACACCCGCTTGAAGAGAATCAAAAAGCCAATTGGGATTCAAAATCGAGCAATCGGTAGCACAGCCATATAAGAACTTAGCTGTTGATACCTGTTGCAACAAAAACAACCATCAGAAATAAGTTCAATTTGGTCAAAAATGAATGAGCAATTTTAAATGTGAGCCTGCACTCGTTGTTCCTACTGGCATACACTAAAACTAGAGGATACCTAATGAACGATAGATGGTACCAAAAAAACAAAAAAGGAAATGGGATAACTAACCTTTTTAGGGGAAAGAACTATGGGAGGCTTCCACCTCACAAGCTCTGCAAGCTTGTTTTTTTTATCAAACGGACAGGGTGGTACTTTAGAAAGAACACAACCTCCAAACTTTCGTATTATAGACTCGACCTCTTTTTCCTTATGACTTTGCAATCCAGTCAACAAAAACTCTAGACCATGAAATATAGTTTCTTTTTTGAAAATGTATTCCCTGGGCTCCCGCATGTCAGCAACTCTGCTCTCAGACCCTGCAAAGATGCAAAAGTGAGGCTCACCAAAAGAATGTATGGATTGTGAAGTTATTACTCAAGATATAAATAATATCTTGAACATAAGAGATCATAAACCAGAACTTACAACTGAATCGAGATTTAACCCTTCTGGTCTTGGTTCGTCTAGTACTATGTTTAGCATTCAACAATTGGGGACCTTTTCTTTTAAGGCCTCGTTTACCAACATTCAAATGCGTTGTGGATTGAGGAAAAACTTCTGATGGGATATATTGCTCTTTGCTATGATGCTCATTATCGTCCTGAGCATAAGATGACTTCTTCTTAGCCAAAGAAAAATCTTTCGAGCTTCCAGCTTCAGCATTGTTTTCTGCAAATTGATTAGAGGCTTGCACACGCTGTATATTCTTATTTAAGACTATTGGCGCGCCTCTCTCCTTCTCACAAACTGCCACATTAACATCATTATGAGTCGCACTACCTCCCGATATGTTTGATATAGGTCCTACCATGCTAAATGGCCTGAGTGAACTGTATATTCTGCGCCTCCCTGCATTAGATTCTCGTTCCTTATCTGATGGCACAGAAGATGGAGTGGCTTCTAAATCTAGGTCTTTCTTCAGAGATTCCTTGGAACGTATTGATTCTCTCTCCTCTTCATTCCTCTGTTTGCATTCAGGAGCTTGACTAGTGGAAACTTCATTGCAAGATATGCTACACGGAACAAATGAACAGAGAGGTTCCTCAAGTGGTAAGCTTGAACATACTGCTTGATAGCATGACTCTGCACTTTGATTCTCTCCATAGAAACCTTCAGTGTCTTGGAGAAAAGATGCTCTTGAAGACGCAACCATTTCTGTGGATATCGCTCTGGGTGCAGGAGAGCACTCATACATGCTATCCATTGACTCAGAAATGAAGCTAGTTCTTATGTGTTTCCTTGTACCACCACCAACCTTTGTCTTTTCAGCAGTTCTTCCACCTCCCTGGAAATAAATTTTACATTGAAATTACGTAGATGAAGAGTGCTGAATGAGGTAAACATAGATTAATTAAGTCAACTGTACCAAAACACTCATTGGCAGCAAAGTTACCTCAATGATATGTTGACCTCTTACTGGAGTAGCACGGTTGTTTTGCGTCAACATCTGGAAAGCAGTTTCCTTATTTCTTGAGCATGAGATTTCATTATCTAGAGCTGGCTGCTTTACAGAATCACAGCCTGGAGTTGATTCTTTCAGTAGCGTACCAGCTGAGTTATTATTTGCCAGAGAATCAGGTACATGGTCATTGGTACTAGCATCTTCGCTGTGCCATTTTCTATTTTGCTCCTCGGAAGAACAAATGTCTAAGTTGTGTGCTTCCAGATCACGTGGGGCACAACTAGGCTGAGAGATGGGCTGTTTCAAATCAGTTGTGGCATGCCCTTGAGATGAACAGGCTGCTTGAACAGTGGAGAGGCCAACATCTTTGAATGCATCAAGCATTTCGACCTCATCCAATTCTGCAAGCCAATCACTCTCATCCAGATCATTTTGAAAGGATCCGCAATCATCTTCTGTCTCCTCAAGAGAACACTGTTTCCGAGCTTCCTTTACATGCACAGCAGCTTCGAGGGTAGCTGCAGTCAACTTATCAGGCTGGCAATCATTAAGTATCATTTCTGCAATAACCATAGCCTCAGATGCAGCAATAGATAGCTCAACTGCATCATTAGCATCTGCGTTACGGAGCTTCTGAATATCGACCTTTCCACCAGATGGTTGATTTCTTCTTGCACCAAGTGGTTTAGTAATGTCCTTGCTAGCCACTCTAGAGCCTTCTAGTAGCTTATCATCCTTAAAGCCATTATCCTGGAATTGATTTTGGGGCACAGCATTGATCTCTTGTGCTTGACTAACAGAGGCCTTTAATGGTCCTCTGCATGTACCAGAGTTCGGAATCTGATGGCTAACATTGGCTTGAACTGAAGGGAGTTGTGGGGCACTTTCTGAAGAAAGGTGCAAAGAGAAATGCAGTACCTAGAGGGGGAATATTTGATATATGTTAAAATAGCACAAGACAGGAAAAATTTCCTGTGCAGCAGCGGAAGATTCAATTAATTTGTCGGTTACAAACTGATATTTGCTACTACACTAACTTGTTCACTCATAGTGCAATCCACCAAGGTGAATGACAATCAAACAACATATGCAAAGTTTAGAACCCAATTAAAATCAAAAGCACATTTGATATGGAGCTACATCTACATGGTGAACCATCTCCTGATTTATTTGTCCTAACAGAAAAAGAACCTACTCACGACCCCACTTCTGCGGTTAGCATCAAGAATCTACGCGGCCCAAGCAAGGAGCAACATCTCATAAACCTACCTCTCTGCTGGCTGGAGTAGGAGTACTCGCAGCAGGTGTATCCTCACTCCCCGACAGATGCAGACGAAACCCGCTGTAAGCACCAGCATTCACCGTGCCATTCTGAGAATCCCGCTGCTCTTGCAAGGGGTCGACAATAAACACACAGTTCTGCATTTCAATGGAGCAAACACAGGCATCAGATCAGAACTGCCAGCGCACCGAGAACATAGATACATATATGCAGACATCAACTGTATTCAGATCCAATTCAATCATATGGCATTTCCTACCAAGTGTAATACTCATAGGCATGTGCTATTGTTTATGACGTGGCATGGCTAGGCAAAACAAATAAATAAATTTCTAACCTGTCTTTTCCTATTTCCGTTACATGCTCAACGGAAATAACAAGGTTCTTACAAGCATTCAGAAATCAGGACTGGATAAAATGAGAGCCTACAATGAGGTTCCCACCAAGCGACCCACACAGAATATAAGAAAGCGCACCTCGCAAGGCGGCGACGAAACGCCGGCGCTGTCTCCTCGGTGCTCGCCGACCGTCGGCTGCCGATGCGGCTGAAGCCATTGCGGGAGCCAAGCGTTATCCTGAAGAACTCGAAGAAACACGGGAGGGTGTTAGAAAAGGGCGGCGCATCCCTGCAGTCCGCATCTCTCACCAATCGCCTCCCCCCTCCTCGCCCCTACCGGCCGAGAGAGAGAGAGAGAGAGAGAGAGAGAGAGAGAGAGAGGGAGTTACCTCGGAGAAGCGCGGCGAGTGGTAGTCGCAGGTCGACATGGCGGCGGCTGGGCCTGGGCGCCGCCACGACACGAGAGGACGGGAGGGGCGGCGAGGGGGCGGAGGGTCTTCTCGGTTTCTTTTCTTTAATTGGACCTGATAAATCTCTCTCCTCCGTCTCCCGCCACCGCAGCGGTTCGCGCCATAATGGCAGCAAGGAATGGTCTTCTCTCCGGGAGCCCTGGCTGACATGTGGGCCCCTACTGGTGCCGCGCCGATGGATGGGCCTGAGCCGTCATCTTCTGTAGGATCTCTTTTTTAGGGTGACTTTTTTTTCGACAATTTTGTAGGCCGTCTTATATTGGAACTTGTAACCATTAAATATCTCATAAATAGAGTGCAACCATTCAACCATGTTCCCTAAGTTATTTTCTTGGCATAATTTTAGAATTATCATTTCTTAGATTCGTAGTACATGACGCTCAACAGCAAGCACATTTCTTCCTTGAAAATAACAGCAACAGATTTACAGGGCCAACTATTTGAGAATCAGCAGGAGAATTCCGATCTTTACACGATGTTATGCTCGAACTTGAGCTCCGATGGTAAAAAGAGAAGACAAGAAAAACTACACCAAAATTTTGGGTTATAAGAGCTGAAACGTCCGAGGGTTACAGAAAGAATGAACACTGCTGCACACATTACAGCACGAACAAAGAAGCTTCGCCACTGATATCGGACGGTACAAACAACACGTGGGCGCCGAAGCTCGGGACTCACTAACCCTTCAAGTCGGCGAGGGCAGTCTTGGTGGCGGCAGATATTACCGCATCCGAAGCATTTGGCAGGTAGTAATATTTTCCTGTTAAAGCATGGACAAAAAGTTGTGTTCATGGAGGTTATGCGGAAAACTAATTTACAGTATGTATGTTGGTGCTTAGACTCCTCAAGTGACTACTGCAAAATTAATTTCCCTTAAGACAGAGTGCAAAAAAATGTTTAACAAGAAAGAACATGGTTTCCTACAGCGTTAGATGCAGTAGCGTAATCATTCTAATAATTTGAGCGATGTCATGCCGAGAATACCTTGGGCAACCCTTGCAATTTCCTTGGCAAATCCCGTGATACAAACTTGTTCTCGGTATCAATGACAAGAAGTGACATTCCTGCCTTGTATATTTTGGCAGACACCTCAAGTATCTCATCCTTGTAAGACAAAGCAAAGTCAGAAATGCCGTTTGAGCACAGCAGGAAGTTTCAAAATAATGGACAAAGGCTTCTATCATCGATAATATATACTTCTCATAACACGCTACATCAATTGATGTTAGGATATGGGTCGTACCTTTAATTCTGGTTAGAAGGTCTTGGTGCATCTGAAGCAGCAGCAGCTTCAGGGTCATTGGATTTCTTCAATGATACATTAGCTCTTCCATCGGTGATTGCAACTATCATAATACGTCCAACATCGCCACTCTTTTCAGCATTCAACCCCACTCTGACAGCCTTGGAGTAAAAATCCACAATGTTACCCAGATTATCGATACCCTGGCATAGCCAAATTGTACACAATTCTTATTTCTTACTGTAGTGAGGCCATGAGCTAAAGGAGAACCGCCGCCACATGGAAGTTTTTCAAGACGATTGCGGGCCATTGCTATGGATCTCGATGGTGGAAGTAGAACCTCGGCATAATCTCCACGGAAGGGAATGATTGAAACCTGAGATGGATGGATGTAAAAATGAAAGATAAGGTTGGTGTACAAAGTACAAACTATCCGTATAACCACAAAACAAGAAATTTCGAATAGAAGAACAATTGAAAGTGGCTTACAGGGTATGCAACAAATGCCAACAATAAATTTTTACATTTCAGTAGTACCTGATCTCTGCTTGTGTAGCTTTCTGCAAGCAACTTCAACGCCGCACCTTTCGCATTCTGCATACGATTGAGCGCCATGCTGCCACTAGCGTCCACAACAAATATGACCTGTCAAAAAGTAAGTCCAATCAAAGTTGTAAAGTCGTGGGACTGGAAATTTCATGTTCGCCGCACAACCAGGGCACAAAAGTAGATAATATGATACTAGTACGCATTGGAGTAGCATACAATATCATGCAACATAATCTACAGATTCCCATGGAAGTGCACAAGCAAATATGGAGAGAGAGAGAGAGAGAGACATACCAGAGCACCTGCTTTTCGAGCCATTCTTTTGGCTCTCATGTCAGTCTTTTCAACAAAAACTTTTCTTGTCTTGTCAATATTTTTCTCTCTCCGTAGTTTTTGGTACGGTGCAGCTGCTCGAAGTGTCGCATCTACAGCCAATCTCCTTACTTGACCCTACTACAGAATCAACTGATTAGATGAGGAGCCTACTTGATGAGAAAGGGTGCCAAGCAATAAGGTAGGAGTGATATGCAAAGGAACAATGCAGTATAGGTGTCTGGTATATCAACACACCCAAAGGCATCGGAGGAATATAAAATGTAATGAATCAGACCAACATAAGAAGTGCTAAGCACTATTGGCATTGAACTGGGAAACAGACACGAGCATGGATCCAGGGCTGTTCAAACAATCAAGTGTTTAAGTTGCAGAGTTGACGAGGTAAAAGTTGAGACCTTTGGAAGCATAGGCTTTATGTATCGGCCCCTGTCTTCTGAGAATATGATATTTTTCGCTCGTCCAGCCTTTCCTTTTTTTCTTTGTGCTTGCTGAGCAAAGAAAAGGAGCTTATCATCTACTAGTCCACCTTCAGCATCAAAAATAAACTCCTCGGGTATCTGGTCGTCCTGTTGTTCGTTTTCTTCGTCGTCATCCTGTCAGAAAACAGCAAATGATGAGCTAAGAGAAAACAAATGAACAAGGCAGGTATGGGTTGCTTAATCATAATTAGCAACCTCCTTTTCCTCATCCTCCTTCTCCTCGTCTTCCTCCTTCTCATCTTGATCTTCTGCAGAATCTTGATTTTGTGGAGGTTGTGGAGGTGGGGGTGGAGGTGGTTGGTTTTCCTGCTCCTGTGGGTTATCAGATATGATCGAGCGAGGTAGAATAACTAGCTCTACCTGCAAGAAGGTGCCATGTGTGTCAGATATGAACTGAATTAAAGCTTCAATATGTTGGCATAAAGTGCAAACAAAAATGGCATATCAAAAGAAAAAATAGGAGTTATGCCAGCACTTAAATTTCCTTGCTACTTCATTATATATTCTTAACAGGCAGGAATAGCAAATTTTATTAGACAAGTAACAGGCCTTGCCCTGCGCATGAGATGGCTATGGTTCAGCCGCACGGACACGAACAGATCATGGAGTGGCCTCAACCTGCAATTCCCCACGGAGGAGCACTCCCTTTTCTTCACCTCTACCACGATGGTGATTGGCAATGGACAGAGTGCACGCTTCTGGGAGGACCGCTGGATCGATGGTTACTCTGTCCGTGAAATTGCGCCGCTGCTCTACGCCTGCATCCCCAAGCGCCGGCGCAAGATCAGGACCGTTGCGGATGGACTGCAGGCGCACCGCTGGGCAGGAGACATCCACGGAACCATCGGCGTACCGGAATTGGGCCAGTATCTCCTACTTTGGCGCAGAATGGAGCACATCGTGCTGACCACCGAGCCAGATCGCCTGATTTGGAAGTGGACCGCGAACGGCGTCTATTCCGCCCACTCTGCTTACCTTGCCACCTTCCAGGGATCCGTTACTTGCGACTCCTGGAAGCTGATTTGGAAGTGCTGGGCACCGCCAAGAATCAAGGTCTTCCATTGGCTTGCCAACCTTGATCGTTGCTGGACGGCGGACAGGCTCGCTCGCCGTGGACTGCCGCACCCTCCACGATGCCCCCTCTGTGACCAAGCCCCAGAGACGATGCACCACCTGCTACTCGCCTGCCCTTTCGCCAAGCAGGTCTGGTACGAGATCTTGTCATGGCTGCGGCTCTCTTGCCGGCCACCTGACAACGACGCAACACTCAACATCTGGTGGCGATCCGCGAGACAGATAAGCCCCAAGCCAATGCACAAGGGGCTGCAATCTGCAACCCTACTCGTCCCGTGGATGATCTGGAAACACCGGAACGACTGCGTATTCGACAGAGCGCAGCCGTCCGTGCAAGCGCTGACATTGAAGATCAAGGATGAAGCTGCCCTGTGGGCACGGGCTGGCGCGCTAGGGGCTTAGGGCCATCATCCCACAAACCTGGGACGTCCACTGATACGTTGTAACATCATGCACTAGGCCTCTTAGGAGGATTGTATCACAAACTCTACCTTTTCAATAAAATGAAACGCAAATGTCATTTGCGTTTTCTCTAAAAAAGAAAACAATCAACTGAAATTACACAGGAAATCTTGCTTCATTTCAGAGTGAAGAATCTACAGGCATAAAAATACTTAACAGCTTTCTTGAGGTCATCCACGTAAACTTTTTCACGTCCTTCCATGGCAGCAAGACATTTTGCCACTCGAGCAGCATACAGCTCAGCTCTGTGCCCCTGCAACAAGTGGTAACACTCAAAATTTTGTATCCAAATATGAGAACACATCCATTTCAACTTTCCAGCTCAGCATAACTGTCTCAACAGTCAATATCGTGATAAAATAAAGCATGACAATTGATGGACATCAGATAGGTATAGTATCTAGACAGTAAGGTAAGGCCAGTAGGCCACATTCAATTCAGGGTTTACAATGAACACCACTAGAATGACATAAGTGTACAACAAATAACGAGATGACCACACGAGGGACAATAAAATTGGCAAGTTTCAACTTTAATAAGGCAAGAAAATAAAGTGACCTTGGTTTGTTGCCAAAAACTACAGTTTGGAGCACTTGAAAATGTTTCTATCCAGTTAGATTTGATGCACATATATGGAGAAAAGATCCGCCAAGATTCTGAATAATGATGCCAAACCAAAGAAGGTATGCATGCTCAAAATGGTATCACAAGTACAAGGCTAACCAATTCTGGCTAAAAAATGTTGCTGTTATCTGCACCTGCTGGTACTGTGAATAATACAAAACAAAATTGCTTCTACAAACACCAGGCTCGAAGTGCGAAAACAGCAATACTAAACTAACAGAGACAGATCCTAATGCTTAATGCACCTACCTACATATACAGGTCTTATAAAGGAAGTTGCTTGCAAGGCAAAATCATCGATAAAATGCAGTTTTTAGCCACATGTAATAACTATAATGCATGTATACAGAGTGCAGAATGTAACAAGGATGCTGCAGATTTTTTTAAAGGTACTGCAAGCTTCAATTCAAGATCCTTACTACTCATAGCTTATACGGTTATACCAACAGATCTCAGCAACCCGCTGGCTGGAAGAACATCAAGATTCAACAAGTGAACTAACCTGACACCCACCGCGTATAGCTTCCGTGACAAGATACTTGAGCTGCTCTTTGCTGATAGCAACATCTCTCAAATACTCTCTTGCCAAAATTATCTGCGAAACCATCATTACCATTGTGAGATGAGCAGTATATAACACAAACTTCAGCTTAAACTACTAGTGTCATATGAGCAGTAGATATAATTAGTTTTTGACCTATTTAGTCTTGAATTTTAATGCAAGACAGGTGATAAAAGTTGTATATACTGAAAGTACTAGTATGAGGTGGATCATGTGCTTAAACTATCAAAGTACAAAGAGCTGGATGAATACTCACGTTAAATGCATCCTATGTGTTTTCTGATTCATATGTTCCTGGCTTGTTTAACAATGTGTAGTTAACAGAGAGATCTGTCCTTAAATTTCACAATTAAAGACAGATAGAATTTCCAATGTTTTCACAATATAAATTATGACACCTTTTCAGGACATTTCTCACGTTATTTTCATGCAATTCCCTCTACTTAGTTGCAACATCATGTCAATTATAATATTTTTTCGAGCAATACATCAGGTCAAACTGGTAATTTCATCGAATTCAGTAATTCTTGTGCCATGCACTAGATTAACTTGTATTGCAAAGTAAAGGAAATATATGTTAAGACTTAAGACCAAGTCTAACTAATAAATATCCTTATCAACAAAGAGATCATGGTTTTTACGTCCAAGCATTCATTGCACTTGTACAAGATGGATCTTTCATGTAACAACTGGTTTATCCTCTGTAATCATGAGTGTTTGACATAGCTATATAATTGTGGGCACCAGACTTTTTGCAAGAACTGAATGATTCAATATACAGTGCTCTTGAAAGGTATTTGTAAGCAATACCAATAACCAAAAACAAAAATTAAGTCTGCACCCTACTCTGGTTTGATAAGGCGGGTACGATGTAACCTTTGTTAATTATAGGTATTAGTAAGTCAGTTTTTCAGTGGTACCTGAGTTTTCGCAACCTCAGTTTCTTCTTCTACCATCTTAAAAACATCTTTGCTAGACTCCTGAAATTGGGTTGCGATATTGACGGCTGCCACACGATCATCAAAACTCAATGGAAGGTCAGCACTGCAACAAGAAACAGTCTGATAATGAGAAAACTATGGACATGGTAATAAAAATAAAATAATCAAGCAATCTTTGAAGTCTAAAGTACCTTAAATTAATTGCAATACGATCAAGTAAGTGTTCACGTACAGATCCTTCCTCCGGGTTGTAAGTAGCAATTAAAAGTGGTTTGCATGGATGACGGAAGCTAATGCCCTCTCTTTCCACAATATTAACACCCTCCGTCAAGACATTAAGAAGCAAATTGCTTATGCCCTCATCCAAAAGATTTATCTCGTCAACATAAAGAACACCTCGATGAGCTTCAGCAAGAAGACCAGGTTGAAACACAGTAGTTCCTGATCTCACTGATGCTTCAACATCAACAGATCCAATGAGCCTATCCTCTGTGACACCAAGTGGAATCTGTCAAAGGGAAACCTACAGCATTATGAAACTAACAATGATTTGGGAAAATACTATAATACTAAGTCAGTGTGCTATACCTGCACAAAAGGTGCTTTAACAATCTCAGATTTGACATTACCATCAGCATCATATTGCACTTGGCCAGCTAAATGATCCTCCCACCTGCCATAAGATAAACTTAACCAAGTAAGCTGACAAAACATTTAAGAAACAAGAAGAAGCTGAATATTGGAAGACAAAATGCTCAAAGCATTATAAGATATGGCATTGTGAGGACATTACTCTTCTGGAATGTTGGGGTCAGCATTTGAAGTTGAGCCCACAACAACTTCGATGGGTGGAAGCATAGCATGCAAGCCGCGAGCCATCACCGTCTTTGCCGTCCCTCGCTTCCCGGAAATGGCGATGCCTCCAACCTCACGGTCGATTGCCCCAAGCAGCAGAGCAGTTTTAATTGCATCCTAGACGGTCATAAGAAGTTCAGAAGTTACAACAAAAGTTGAGTTCATACCATAATGCAGGAAATGACGACATGAACACTACAACTAGCAATTGAATGTAGTTTGTAGTTTTTATCTTCACAAAGCACTAGTGCAATGCAACTAAATCATACTCGTAGTTCATTCACGATGTTTCCACGAACAACTCTAAAATCATGTAAATTTTGTGGTTATTGGTCTGCTATCTCTGCATTGAGTATGCAACACTAAATCTACTTAAACCCACACTACAGTGGTGGTTTTCACCGTCACTCACGGTGCATCAAACGATTTGCTGGAAATGGCAGAAGAGCTCCACTAGACCGACGAAATGCGCCTAACCTGCTCGGGGAAATGCTACTACCAATCCTACCACCACCACCAATCAGGCAACGAGCAGCACGAAGAGAAATATCTACGGAGAAGTATCCCCTCACCTGACCCACGACGACGGCCAACGGGAAGTACTCCCGCCCGTACTGCCGCTGCCCCGACGGCGCGCCGCTCGTAGGCGCGGTAACGGCGCCGTTGGTGGAGTCGAGGACCTCGGAGGCCGCCGCGACGGCCGCGAAGCGGGCAGGAGCATCTCGCCGCCGGACGCCGCGGGAGGAGGTGGAGACTGCGGTGGCGGGATACGATGGGAGCCGGCGAGGCTGGAGGTGCGGGAGGGAGGTGGAGAGGGCGGTGGCCATCGCCATGGGGGGAGAGGGCGTGTCTCTGCGGCGGGGCGAGCGCTATCGCTTCGTCTTATCTGGTTTCCGGCGGATTCGCATCGCACGCATCTTGGCCGTGCGGTTCTCGCCGGGAGATGCATGGCCGTCCGGCGTCCGATCGATAACCGAAGGATGGACAGTAAACCGGTCTAAATAATACGGGGATAACTAACTTACCAATCATCAATGTTTTTTTAGAACATCTAAAAAAATGTTTATTTTAGAACCAATTAGCAATGGTTACCACATGGCATATGTGGTGAGCAACACAGAAATCAATACCAATTTATCTTAAAATAAAATCAATAACAGTCAACAATAGCCCACCTTTTATGTGCTCAACTTCCAACCAGAAAAAAGTGCACATTCAATGTAAAAAATACCGAACTATGAACTTGAAATTCCATGCTAATTTTCATCAGTGAAATAATATGCTTTTAAATAAAAAAATCAAGACTCAGAATACTCAAAAGATGTTCTCGCTCTAATGTGCTTTACTATTTTAATTATCTGAAGCAAAACAAGCCACAAATGTAAGTACCATTTTAGGACGGTTTTGGATTGTGTGATTTTAATTGAAATTTTGTAGGATTTGAGTTCTAGCGATTTTTTCCTATAATAGGATTGGAATCACCAAAATTTGTATGTAACATAATCCTATGGCGAAAAGTCACTTTGGCTCCTGATGCACAATTCTCATGTAAAAGATATAATTTCTCAAACTTTGGTCAATAAAAATGTGACAACTAAATTCCATGGTCAAGGTAGTAGAATAAACTGCTGGAAACGGAAACCCAAGCTAGTAAATTCCAAATGTCTCTATGCATCTGAATTACCAAATTGGGAAAGTTTTTGCTTCTTCGTCTTTGGACCCTCCGCCCTCGATCCTTTTTCTGATTTCATCAATGGAAGCAATGGTTGGCTTGGGTTGGAGCCACACGCACGCCTTGTCGGTGCCATACACCGGACTTAGCTGTTTGATAAGCTTGGCCTCATCATCCACAAAGCTGTACCTGAACAAGTCGCGCCTGAAAACGAAGTAGGCGCACCCGCCACCCACTGACAGTTGCGCGGCGTCTAGGACAATGCTAGCGGGAACTCCAAGAAACAGGATGCGATCTACGAATATCCGGCCATCCCTCGCCACCCACCGCATGTCGCCGCCGCCGCCCACTTCTTCTTCCAGCGCGTACACCCTGACAGACAACGCGCGTGCTGGGTCATCGCTGGTGTTACCATTGCCACCACGGTTGTCTTGTTTGACCAGCACAGACACCCACAGCAGCTCGCCTTGGGACTCCAGGACGTAGCAGTAATCGTGCAGACAATTTGTATGTCCTAGGTTCTCAATCCACCATGACTCGAGCCTGTGGCCGTCACGGATGTTGTCATCCAGTACGAGGGCATACCAGTTGTCCACATCAACGCACACTAGGATCTTGCCGTTATGGTACGCGGCACCTGGGGTGCCGCCACTGCGGCTTGCGAAGAGCGTCTTGTTCACGCACGTCCACGCCGCATTGTTGGGACTGGGACGTAGTATTGCCGCGGTGAATTCAAGCCTGCGAAACTCATAGATGATGCTGTAGAGAAAGATGGTGCCGTCGCCATAGACAATGCCACGGAGATTTTCCATGGGCAGCCTGAGCCTGGGGTAATGAAGATCCTGGAGTTTGGGTAGCCGGGTGACATCTCCGGTGAGAACGTTGAGTAGTCTTGTATCGGTGAAGAGCCAGACCGCCGTACCATCGGCGCTAACCACCCAGTTTCTGTCGCCATCACCGACGAATGATGCGCCGGCCGGCTCCACGAGTACGACGTCCTCGCGGCTCCGTCTGTAGCTCGATATTGATGAGGAGTCGACTCGCCCGATATCTACGGTGCAGTGCAAGATGCGGCCCTTGGACGACGTCAGGAGCCATGGCAGGAACGGTGGGCGGGACGCCGCTGTCGTCCCCAGGGACAGCAGCGCGTCGCGCCACAGTGTGCAGACGGCGTGGAGGCGCGTGAAGTCGGCGGCGTCTCGCAGGCGGCCGGAGACGTCGCCGAGAAGGTCCGGCGGGAGGTCAGCCCAATGCGACGACGTGAGGCTGGTAGCGGCCGGCGGCATGTACGCCAACAGGCGAACAATCTTACGTGCGTGCGTAGGTCTGCCCTCTGTCTGTACGGATGGCCGCGGTGGTGGCTAGACGATGCGTTCGTGTTAGCAAAAGGGAGACTTGAAGGAGTTGCTGAAATCAATCTCGGATGACAAGATTGTTTGGTGGATTTGGTTCAGACGAGGACTCTGCGCGCGAGTCCGATTAAAATATGAACTGGAGTACGAACTGGGAAAGGGTTAGGATCGAGATTATTGCGGGTGCAATTCCAGCTGCTACCTTGGTTATTCGACGCAGGTACTCGTGCCTCCTTGTCGAACACTGAGGTCAATGACTACTGACTGAGCACCATCACGCTGCGTTTCAATCCTTTGCCCTATCCCGGCGGACAACTGTAAAAGCTACGATGTGTTTTTTGCTTGTAGCCTTTGGTAGTTTGGCTTGACGATACCTCTCGGGATCAGTTGCGTGTTAATTATAGGACCGAAACATGATAGAGTTTTCATGGGAGGAGTTGGCCGCTCCATGTTTTTTTGTATTCTTTGTTTTTGGTTTCCGCCGGGCCTTGCTGTAAGTAAACTCTTTTATTCTACCTAATCGAATGGCAAACGACTGCCTTGTCCTCAAAAAAGAGCATCTCTAGGAGAAACCTTAAAAGCCGTGAAACCTTAAAATAACAGCCATAGACAGTTTCGAAACCTTAAAAACGGACATAGCAGTACCCTTAAAAAGGCGCAGACCCGTAAACGATTTTGAGGGCGGACGGCAATTCGGCCCGCGGAACCGTGAAAGTTAGATTTTGGCCGCCGACCCGTAGGGCGAACCTTATCGTTCCATTGCGTTGGCGGGAGGGAACATTCAGCCCACGAACCACCACTCTCCTTCCGCCGCCGCCGCCGAATCATCTTCCCCTACTCTGGCCAACCGCGTCCTGGCCCCAGCGCCGCCATGAGCTCCTCCGACCCGTCCCTGGTCCTGTCGCGGCGGCCTCATCGGCAGATCCAGCTGGCCGGGACAGATCGTTGCTAGCTCCGCCGACGCTCCCATGCCGGCGGCCGATTCGACCGTCAAGAAGCGCAGGTGACTCGGTACCGTCGGCGCGGCCCAAGCCTTAGCCGTTGCTGCCGCCACCGCCGCAACGGACCCGATGGCCGATTCCCCATCCGTGCCCTCCGGGACAGTGTCCAAGGCTCCGAAGAAGAGAGGGGCCGTGCGGAAGGTTAGGGCCAACGAGGGCGCCGCTTCCTCCACCATGGCTTCTCTGGCTTCCGCCGCCATGGCTTCTCCGTCCGAAGCACCCGCGAATGACGCCGGCATCTCGAGGTATGGAAATGTCTCCTCTTTTCCGCCGCCCCCTCACGTTTCTAGTTAGTGAAATGAAATTCTTGCTCCAATTTGTAGCATCCCACTCTCTGATGCATCCCATTCATTCGTTGACATGATGAATTCCGCGTCGGTTGATATTGAGAACCCCCCTCTCGGCAATTTCGGCTACAACGAGGCCGACGGTGGCGTTGATGGTGGTGTCGGCGACGAAGATGAGGTTGAGGAGGTAGATGCGTCAACGGTTAAACAACGCGGTCTACACTACACGGTTTTGGAAGACGAGACATTGATCCGTACTTGGGAGAGTATTTCTCTCGATTCTATTCACGGCAATGATCAAACAAACGGAAGGTATTGGCAAAGAGTGGAGGACAAGTTTTTTCAACTTATGCCGCGCAATGGTAAAACGGTGCCCCGGACGTACCGATCACTCCAAGGCCGTTGGGACGTGATCAAAATAACGTGTAGCCGATGGAGTGGATGCTTGCAACAAGTGCACAATGATCCTCCGAGTGGTACCGTGGAGGCCGACTGGGTGAGCTAAATTTAGCATTGTTTCACTATGTTGCCTTCTTTGCTATTGTTCACCACGGACATGGTTTCATTTTTGTAGGAACGCATTGCAAGAGACCGATACAAGGACATGCCGACATCCAAGAAAAAGCCATTTACGCTTGACCATTGTTGGAAAATTCTCCAACGAAGTGAGAAATGGAAGTTAAGGGACCATGAACCAAAAAAGAGTGAAATACATATCGAGGATGATGAAGATGAAGATGATGCCGCAAATGGAGGGAGGAACAAGAACAAGCCTGAAGGAAACATGAAAGCCAAGGAAAGGCTCATGAAGCAAGCCGAGGCTACAAGCTTGAGGGAGAAGCTTGATCAAATGGTGCAATCAAACGAGACCATGGTGGCCAAGACATTGGAGGCAAAGCAACAATTGACCGAGAAGAAAGCTCAAGAGAAGAAAGAGAGGTGGCAACTACTCCAGGAGGAGGGGATGCGCAAGGCCGACATTGAGGAAAGAAGAGCCATTGCGGAGGAGAACAAGTCCGTGGTCAAGCTCCTTGCCGAGGAGAACAAGATCATGATGATGAACCGAGGTGAAATGGATGAACTCACCTTGGAGTGGCATGACATCGCAAGGAGGGAGATCTTGCATCGAAGGAAGCAAGCCTTGATCAAAACAAGCTGTGATGGTGGTGGTGGTGCTAGTGGTGGTGGTGGTGGTGATGGTGATGGTGGTGGTGGTGGTGGTGCTAGTGGTGGTGTTGATGGTGGTGCTAGTGGTGGTGGTGATGTCTTGGTCTAGATCGTTTCGATGATGCGGGTGGGATTTTGGATGCAAGTTTTTGGCCATATGGATTCAAAACTATGTTAATTGCCGTCTTAGATTCGTGAAACTATGTTATTTGCTAAACTAATGTCGAAATTGTGAGCAATTTGACATATTTGTGATGAATTTGACTACTATATGTTTTTAGGTTTACATGTTGGGAATAGCGCGGCAAAACAGAAACCGTAAAGCCGAACCTTAAAACAGAATTCTGTTTTAAGGTTCGGCTTTACGGTTTCTGCTATGTCGCGCCTCGTTTTGGCCCAAAAAATGCGAGGTTCGCGAACCTTAAACCGGTTTTAAGGTTTCGCGATTTGAGGGCTCTGCTAGAGATGCTCTTACATCAGGTGAGAGATTTGGGGAGATCACATGACCTTGAAAAGGTTACCAATCTGAAATTAAGTTATCAGCGTTCGAGAAATCTCGGGTTTCAAATTAATTTTTATAAGAGTGAATTATTCTATTTTGGAGAAGCATAAGACGAGGTTTCTCATTATGCTGCTGAAATTTTCGTTGCGAGCAAGGCCAGATTCCCTATTAGGTATTTGTTTATTCCGATACACTAAGACTAAGAAATATTGAATGGAAACATGTCAAGGAGCTGCTACAAAAGAGGCTAAGTAGTTGGAAATGAAAATTACTATCTCTTGGTGGAACATTATTTCTCATTAATTTAGTATTAAACAACATGGTACAGTATATGATATCTTTATTCCAGTTATCCAAAAGAGTCCTGCATAGATTGGATTATTTCCGATCAATTTTTTTTGATAAGCGGATAACGAAAAAAAGAAATTTTGATTGGCTAGATTGAATGTGGTTTGCCGACCTAAAGATTTAGTGGGGCTAGGCATTCATGACCTTAAGATTAAGAATATTGCCCTTTTAGGCAAATGGGTTTTCACTGAAGATGTGACATGGCAAACACTTATAAAGGGAAAATATGTAGGCTCAGAAGTATTGTCTCAAGTGTATTGTAAACCTAGGACTCTTATTTTTGGATTGGTCTAATAGCGACGAGGAAAACACTTCTTCAGCTTTGGATATCATTCATAATCAAGAATAGCTCGAAAATTAGATAATGTGAGGACAAGTTGTTGAAAAATTCAACTCTCTTGGAACAATATCCAGCTCTTTATAACATTGTAAGGTACAGAAAACAAAATTGTATGGATGTGGCCACGGATGCGGGCCCTGTGGGTCCTCCACGCGCCGCATCTGAAGGTCGGGTTGGGCGCGTCCATGACATGTAGGAGGTCAAGTTGCTCTCCGCCAAAAACCACACCTGTTGTGACCTCGACATGGCCGCCATTGACGTGAGCCATGGTTGTAGACCCGCCAGACTTGATTGTGTCTACCTCCTCTAATTCCCCCATCTAGGTTGGTGACGAGTTGGTTCTATGTTGTCCTTGTCCTAACACTTGCAGATGTTTTTTGAAATTAAAAAAAAAAACACTTGCAGATGTTCTAGTGTAAGATGTGACGATGATCTCGAATAGTGACACTTTGTTGTGTATTTTATCAAATGAAAATTGATTTGTGACCATTGTGTATTATATGATGTTGCTATACGGTCGTCATTTCTAGAATATTTATTCCATGTCTGCTATGTTTGCCGAGTTTTAAAAAAAACAGTAGTCGAAGCTTGCTTCCGCCGTCTTCCAACCGTCCCGTCAACCTTTTTTTCCTCTCCAAGTGGTGATCTGGTTACGAGTGTTACGGAAAACACTCGACAAACAACTGTACATATGTAGGGATTATAGTGCTAAGTCAATGGTGTCAACGTATGTGGGGATCATATATAGTAAGAGGATCATTTTATGGTGATAGGGTAACCTTGAGTTTTAAATTTTCAAGTGGCTAGGTCGTCTTGTTGACGGGCGACCAGATCAATGATCGCGCTTTATATGTGTCTCGGTTCTTGAGGCATTTTTATGGAATTATTTTGTTCTTTTTATGGTAGATAAGTTCACAAATGCGATTGTGTTTGGCCACAGTTACCCTTGTGGCACTATCTGTAATTGAGCCATTGGGTTGCTTGAACTTGTCAAATTGTGATGCCTGGTTTGTGTATCTTGAACGGCAACCACTAGGAAGCAGATGAGCATGGGGAGCGTACGGTCTTCAGCAGACGGTAATCATATTAGATGACTTCCATATATATGCATATATGGATATCTCTACTATATAATACGGCTTTAGGTGATGGTACGTCGCGGCGATTTGCGTTTTAGTCCCTCGGAAAGTAGGAAATACACCCGCAGTCCAGCTAAACCTGACGAAACGTTATCTGTTCGCGGCACAGAAAAAAACACGTGCATCCTTGCAGCGCCGCCTCCTCCCCCAACAGCGCCGCCTCCCGAGCTCGTCGAACATCCCCGGACGCCTCCAGAGTAGACTACCTGGTCGAGCTCGACGGGAGGGCCGACGCCGTCGCACTTTCGAGCCAGCGGAGATGTCTGGTTTGAGACCTGCTGCATCGTGTCCGACCACACGGACCGCACCGCGCCGCCCCTCTGGACTACTGCGTGCACCACACTGGACTTTGGGCGTGCTTTCCTGGGACCCTGCGCCTCCTGACCTCCTCTCCCTGCCCACCGCCACAACCTCTCTCCTCTCCGGCTACCATCGAGCGCATGCGAGGATGACGCTTCTTCTGTCGTGGTTCAGTTTAAAAAAAACCTGCAGTGCAGCTCTTCCACAGTTGAAGTTCTTTATGTGAGAGAATTGACCACACTTGGGCATTTCCATTGCATTGATATATATAGTCAAAATACAATCCTAACCATAAATGGGAGATCACACAAATAAGGACTCTCCACGATTTAGGGAATCAGGAGGATATGTCACGCTACGTGACATATCTGTCTAACACTCCCCCGCAGTCACAACGAGAGGAGGACGGACGTTGAGACTGGACCGAAAATCCAGAAACAACGGTGATGGTAGACCCTTCGTCAAGATGTCGGCGAACTGTCGAGACGAGGGAACATGAAGCACTCGGATCTGGCCCATGGCAACACGATCGCGAACGAAGTGGAGGTCGATCTCGATGTGTTTGGTGCGCTGGTGCTGAACAGGGTTCGTAGACATGTAGACGGCGTTGTCATTGTCGCAGAACACGACCGTAGCAGGAGGAGTGGGTCGATGAAGCTCGTGGAGGAGTTGACGGATCCAACTAGCCTCGGCGACGGCGTTAGCCACAGCACGGTACTCAGCCTCGGTGCTGGAACGAGAGACCGTGTGTTGCCGCTTTGAAGACCATGAGACAAGGTTGTCACCGAGGTAGACGCAGAAGCCTGACGTAGAGCGCCGAGTGACGGGCAGCCAGCCCAATCGGCGTCGGTGTAGGTGACCATGGAGTCCGGCGAAGACGAGTGAAGCTGAAGTCCATGAGAGATCGTGCCCTGGACGTAGCGCAGGATGCGCTTGATGGCAGCCAGGTGCTGCTCGCGAGGGTCGTGCATGTGAAGACACACCTGCTGGACGGCGTACGCGATGTCACGGCGCGTGAAGGTGAGGTAATGCAGAGCCCCGACGAGGCTCCGATACTCAGTAGGGTCGGAGACGGGAGCACCGGCGGTGGTGGCGAGCTTCGGAGACGTGTCAACCGCGTCGACGCGGGCTTGCATGCAGTCATGCCGGCTTTGTCCAGAATCTCCGCGGCGTACTTGGCTTGCGAGAGGTGCATGCCGGAGGAGTCGCGGGTGACCGCGATGCCGAGGAAGTAGTGAAGGCTGCCCATGTCCGTCATGGCGAACTCGGAGTTGAGAGAGGCGGTGATCCGGTCAAGGAGACGCGGCGAGGAGGCGGTGAGGATGATGTCGTCGACGTACAGCAGAAGATAGGTCGTACCCTCTGCACAGTGGAGAACAAACAGTGACGTGTCGAAGCGCGAGCACGTGAAGCCGGTCGAGGTGATGAAGGTCGTGAAGCGCTGGTACCATGCGCGAGGGCCTGCTTGAGACCGTAGAGCGAACGGTTCAGGCGACAGACGTGGTCGGGGCGAGTGGAGTCGATGAAGCCGGTCGGTTGGCGATAGTAGACGACCTCGGTGAGCTTGCCGTGGAGGAAGGCGTTCTTGACGTCAAGCTGGCGAGTCTCCCATTTAAGGGAGATGGCGATGGAGAGGATGACGCGGACCGTGGCCGGTTTGACAACCGGACTGAAGGTCTCATCGAAGTCGACGCCTTGCTCCTGAGAGAAACCGCGAAGCACCCATCGTGCTTTGTAGCGGTCAAGAGAGCCATCGGGCTTGAGCTTGTGGCGGAAGACCCACTTGCCGGAGACGATGTTGGCGTTTTGAGGAGGAGACACGAGATCCCAAGTGGCGTTGCCGAGGAGAGCGCGGTACTCCGTGGTCATAGCATCGAGCCAGTTAGGATCCTTGAGAGCAGCATGATACGTCTCCAACGTATCCATAATTTCTGTTGTTCCATACTTATATTATACCATTTGCTACATGTTTTATATACACTTCATATCACTTTTATGCACTTTCTGGGACTAACCTATTAACAAGATGCCACAGTGCCAGTTCCCTGTTTTCTGCTGTTTTTGGTTTCAGAAAAGTACTTCTGCAAATATTCTCGGAATTGCACGAAACAAAAGGCCACGTCCCTATTTTTCCAACACGTACACGGAGTCCGAAGGAGAGACGAAGAAGCGCCAGGAGGTGGCCAAACCATAGGCCGGCGCGGCAGGGGGCCCACCGCGCCGCCATATGGTTTGGGCCCCTCGAGGTCCGCCGACATCGCCCCTTCGCCTATATATTGCCTCAGACGCGAAAACCCTAAAATACGAAGCCAATTTCCACGAAGAGTTCCGCAGCGCCGCCGCCATCGACGACAAGTTTCGGGGGACAGAATCTCTGTTCCGGCACGCCGCCGGGACGGGGAATTGCCCCCGGAGTCATCTCCATCGACTCCACCGCCATCTTCATCGCCGCTGCTGACTCCCATGATGAGGAGGGAGTAGTTCTCCCCCGAGGCTGAGGGCTCTACCGGTAGCTATGTGGTTCATCTCTCTCTCACATGGTGTGATCTTTATGTGATCATGTGTATTGCTAGTATCGCTGAATACATTAATAATGTTTATGCTACTCAAGTGATTTTGTCTAGTTTCTGGAGTCATTGTGACAACACGGTATCAAGGTGACAGTGTGGGTACTTGTGTGACTCTATGAATAATTTAGACATTTATCATGGCTTATTCTTGGGAATTGTGGTGTTTGTTTACTCAGACTTTGAGGTGTGCTTTTGCAGCCCTACGCATAGTACTCTTGCTTCATCAAGAAGGAGAATAATCCCGAGTAGTATTTACTTGTGTTCAGTTGTGCTAATCTAGTTGAATATGTAGATGTTACTCTTTATCTATTATGCACTCTATAGGTTACTTTAATATGAACTCCGGTACTCTCCACGGTGTAAAGGTGACAGTGTGTGCACCGTGTGTGATTCCTTTATGACGTTGTGGCGCTTGTTTACTCCGGCTTGAGGTGTGCTTTTGTAGCCCTACACAATGAATGGTGTTTGTTATCCAACAAGAGAGTGTTTAAGAGTAGCTTTTACTTATTCAGTTATGAGATCATTGTTGAGAGTGTCCACTAGTGAAAGTATGATCCCTAGGCCTTGTTTCTAAGCATTGAAACACCGTTTACAACAAGTTCTGCTACATGTTTGCTTGCTGCCATCTTTATTTCAGATTGCAGTTACTACTTATAATCATCCATATTACTTGTATTTCACTATCTCTTCGCCGAACTAGTGCACCTATACATCTGACAAGTGTATTGGGTGTGTTGGGGACACAAGAGACTTCTTGTATCTTAATTGCAGGGTTGCTTGAGAGGATATCTTTGACCTCTACCTCCCTGAGTTCGATAAACCTTGGGTGATTCACTTAAGGGAAACTTGCTGCTGTTCTACAAACCTCTGCTCTTGGAGGCCCAACACTGTCTACAAGAATAGAACGTGCGTAGACATCAAGCTATTTTCTGGCGCCGTTGCCGGGGAGGTAAGGTAAAAGGTATTCACATCCTCTGGCTACTAAGCTATTTTCTAGTGTTGTTGCTAGTGTGTGAGTGCTCGAAGTATTTCCTTTAGATTCTGCAATTTATCTTTTTGTTTCTTGTTTTTATTTTCACTAGTTAGGCTTAATGGAAAACAACAAAAAAATTAGAGATCTTTATGAACTTTATATTGAATTAGGACATGATGCTTTTGAAGAGAAAATTAAAAAACCTATGGAAAATTATTTGCATGATGGTAGCAATGTTATTACTATAAATGCTTTGAACACCATTATTGCTAATGCTATGCAAAGCTCTAAGCTTGGGGAAGCTGGTTTTGATGAATATGATATTTTTAGTCCCCCAAGTTTTGAGGAGAAAATTTTCTTTGATGATACTTTACCTCCAATTTATGATGATTATAATGATAGTGGTATTTTGGTGCCACCTACTATGGAGGATAAAGTTTATTATGATTATACTATGCCTGCAATTTATGATGAATACAATGATGGTTGTGATAGTTTTACTCTCACTATTACTAATAAAATTGATTATGCTTATGTGGAGAGTAATGATACTTTTATGCATGTGGATCATGATAAGAATGCTTTATGTGATAGCTATATTGTTGAGTTTTTCATGATGCACTGAAAATTATTTTGAGAGAGGAAAATATGGTTATAGAAATCTTCATGTTACTAAACACTCTCTTTATGATGAAGTTTTGAGCTTTCTCTTGATTTGCTTTTATTTGCTGGGTACTTTAAGACCTACTGGTCCTTATGAGAGAGGGAGACATGGTTCATATATCACAATAATATTAAGTCTCCTCTCTTTATGTTGAAATTTTTGAAGTTGCACTTGTTTTGCCTTCCTATGCTAGTCACTTTGTGCTTTTGATTTATTTTCTTACAAGACTCCTTTGCATAGGAAGGGTTAGACTTAAATGTGTTTGGTATTTGCTTTTATGCTCTCTTATATTCAACTCTTATACATATGAGAGCATCAAAAATCATGCCTAGCTAAAAGGCTTTAAAGAAAAGCGCTTATGGGAGACAACCCATCGTTTTTATTTGCTGTTATTTTTTTTTTTTCTTTGAGTCAAGGAGTTTTGTCACTTCTGTAGCAACTCCTTTGTATCTTTATTTTATCGCATTGTTGTGCCAAGTAAAGTTTTATTGAAAGTTGATGCAAGATTTGGATTTCTGCGCAGAACAGATTTTTAGCTGTCACGAATTTGAGCTTTTCTCCTGTAAAAAATTCACACATCTTCCTGAGATATGTACGCAACTTTCATTATGGACCAGATCCATCTGAGCAACTTAAGTGCCTCGAAAAAATTCGTCTTCACAGACTGTTCTGTTTTTGACAGATTCTGCCTTTTGTTTTGCATTCGCTCTTTTACGATGTTTGTGGATTTCTTTGCTCCACAAAGCATTGGTGGCTGTAGCTAATGTCCAGAAGCTTTGGGAATGATTGTTCATTACAGAATATGAGAATTTTTATTATGCACTAACCCTCTAATGAGAACTGTTTGAGTTTGGTGTGAAGGAAGTTTTCAAGGATCAAGCGAGAAGGGTGATATTATGTGATCAAGAAGAGTGAAAAGCCTAAGCTTGGGGATGCCCCCGTGGTTCATCCCAACCATATTCAAGAGACTCAAGCGTCTAAGCTTGGGGATGCCCAAGGCATCCCCTTCTTCATCAACAACTTATCAGGTCATCTCTAGTGAAACTATATTTTAATTCTTTCACATCTTATGCGCTTTACTTGGAGCGTCTGTGTGCTTTTATTTTTGTTTTGTTTGAATAAATTCGGATCCTAGCAATCCTTGTGTGGGAGAGAGACACGCTCCGCTTTTTCATGTGAATACTCATGTTCTTCACTTATATTTGTTGAGTATTCTTAACTAGCTACTGCAGTGCTTTTAGCTCCTGTTTTTCATGCATCTCTTTGAGCTGTTAGCACGTGTTTATAAATACTCTCTTGCTGCATTATATTATCATTTGGAGAGTTTATGTTTAAGTAAGTTGTTGGTGTTTGCTTGGAAGAAAGAAAATGCTGCATGTGGTAGTGGTATGAAAACTTGCATAATCTTGTAGATCATTGAAACTTTGATAACTTGATTCTTTGCAAATGTTTTGAGATATTTAGATGGTAAAGCTTGCTGGTTAATTAAGTTAAAATCATTAGTGGATTGTTGTCTTTAAGCTTGTACCGTACTACAAACTCTAAAATTGTTGAAGGTGTAGTTGGACTTGATAGCTTTCCATGTCTGAAAGTTCATCGTAGTAACTAAGTTGTGCTGAAGGTCGAGGGATCTAACGGGGTACTTGTACCGCCGTGAACGGCCCTTCTTGGAGTGAATTTTAATCATGCTCTTAATGTTGAACCTGCTAGTTGTTTGCAATAAACTTGTGAGTTCTTTTTGACTAATGTTAAGCTACGGTTTTTGGCACTTCCACCATCCATATTTGCTAGCCTCTTCGGTGCTGTGCATTGCCTTCTGCTCACATTGAGAGTTGTGCATACTTCGCCAGTACATCCAACCCCGTGGGAGGACTTCCTCTTGTTCTCCTACACATAAGCCCATACATCTTCCTCAAAACAGCCACCATACCTACCTACCACAGCATTTCCATAGCTGTTCCGAGATATATTGCCATGCAACATCCATCTTACATTACATGACTTGTTGTCATTCATCACATACATATTGCTTTGCATGATTCTATACAGCTGATGTGTGGTTTACCCATGTTACGCTAGATCATTGCATATCCTGCTACACTGGCAGAGGCATACAGTTTTATACATCATGTTGTTCATTATGAGTTATTTGTACCAAAAAGTTTGTAATCATATTAGAGTGTTGCCCCTGCTAGAAAAGAGCCATGGAGGCCATCGAAAAGTGAAACAGAAAAAGAAAAAAAAAAGAAAAAAAAGAAAAAAAAAGAATAAAGAAAAAGGGGGCAACATTACTATCCTTTATCACACTTGTGCTCATGTTTAGCACCTGCAGTATTCATAGTCATCATTTGTGCTCATGTTTAGCACCTATACTCCATGTGAGAGAGTTTTCATGTTTACTAGTATAACTATGTGGGGAATTTACACTATAGAACTTGGGTTGTATATTCCAATGATGAGCTTCCTCAAAAGTGCTCTAGGTCTTCATGAGCAACCAAGTTGGATGCACCCCCACTAGTTCCATTGGAGAGCTTTCATACACATATAGCTCTATGTGCATCCGTTGCATGGCAATCACTACTCCTTACATAGCTTCGATTATAAGACTTCCTCTTGTCTAATGATCACTTATAGCTTTGTGAGACTTTCTTCCTTTGGCCTTCCAAACCCCCATTAATGTTCTCTTTGCCATAACATCATGGTGCCAATACCAAATGCTTGCGCTCACCGGTTGAGTAGACTTCGAAACAGTTGATTCATGACGTTCATGTTTATGTTTACTTGGCTGAATCCTTCTATGTTATGAAAATTTACTTGATGCTTGGTTGAAGGATAGAACTCCTATGCTGGATACTTAAATCATCTTTAATGAACCTTGTACGGTTTCATGTCTTTGAAGCAATAGTTCATGAAAACTTTTAGCTTGTTTGACTCTTGCTTTATTATCTTTTGATATCAACTATATACATTTGCTTGAATGATTTGATCACAGCTTACATGCTTACAATATTATGATCAAGATTGTGTGAAAGCATGTCTCCTCAGAAATTATTTGTTGTTATCGTTTTACCTACTCGAGGACGAGTAGAACTAAGCTTGGGGATGCTTGATACGTCTCCAACGTATCCATAATTTCTGTTTTCCATGCTTATATTATACCATTTGCTACATGTTTTATATACACTTCATATCACTTTTATGCATTTTCTGGGACTAACCTATTAACAAGATGCCACAGTGCCAGTTCCCTGTTTTCTGCTGTTTTTGGTTTCAGAAAAGTACTTCTGCAAATATTCTCGGAATTGCACGAAACAAAAGGCCACGTCCCTATTTTTCCAACACGTACACGGAGTCCGAAGGAGAGACGAAGAGCGCCAGGAGGTGGCCAAACCACAGGCCGGCGCGGCAGGGGGCCCCCGCGCCGCCATATGGTTTGGGCCCCTCGAGGTCCGCCGACATCGCCCCTTCGCCTATATATTGCCTCAGACGCGAAAACCCTAAAAACGAAGCCAATTTCCACGAAGAGTTCCGCAGCGCCGCCGCCATCGACGACAAGTTTCGGGGGACAGAATCTCTGTTCCGGCACGCCGCCGGGACGGGGAATTGCCCCCGGAGTCATCTCCATCGACTCCACCGCCATCTTCATCGCCGCTGCTGACTCCCATGATGAGGAGGGAGTAGTTCTCCCCCGAGGCTGAGGGCTCTACCGGTAGCTATGTGGTTCATCTCTCTCACATGGTGTGATCTTTATGTGATCATGTGTATTGCTAGTATCGCTGAATACATTAATAATGTTTATGCTACTCAAGTGATTTTGTCTAGTTTCTGGAGTCATTGTGACAACACGGTATCAAGGTGACAGTGTGGGTACTTGTGTGACTCTATGAATAATTTAGACATTTATCATGGCTTATTCTTGGGAATTGTGGTGTTTGTTTACTCAGACTTTGAGGTGTGCTTTTGCAGCCCTACGCATAGTACTCTTGCTTCATCAAGAAGGAGAATAATCCCGAGTAGTATTTACTTGTGTTCAGTTGTGCTAATCTAGTTGAATATGTAGATGTTACTCTTTATCTATTATGCACTCTATAGGTTACTTTAATATGAACTCCGGTACTCTCCACGGTGTAAAGGTGACAGTGTGTGCACCGTGTGTGACTCCTTTATGACGTTGTGGCGCTTGTTTACTCCGGCTTGAGGTGTGCTTTTGTAGCCCTACACAATGAATGGTGTTTGTTATCCAACAAGAGAGTGTTTAAGAGTAGCTTTTACTTATTCAGTTATGAGATCATTGTTGAGAGTGTCCACTAGTGAAAGTATGATCCCTAGGCCTTGTTTCTAAGCATTGAAACACCGTTTACAACAAGTTCTGCTACATGTTTGCTTGCTGCCATTTTATTCAGATTGCAATTACTACTTATAATCATCCATATTACTTGTATTTCACTATCTCTTCGCCGAACTAGTGCACCTATACATCTGACAAGTGTATTGGGTGTGTTGGGGACACAAGAGACTTCTTGTATCTTAATTGCAGGGTTGCTTGAGAGGATATCTTTGACCTCTACCTCCCTGAGTTCGATAAACCTTGGGTGATTCACTTAAGGGAAACTTGCTGCTGTTCTACAAACCTCTGCTCTTGGAGGCCCAACACTGTCTACAAGAATAGAATCGTGCGTAGACATCACAGCACGTGCGGAAGTCGGAACCGGAGAGTACCTGCTGACAGAAGCATGCAAGTTAAGCCGCTCACGGGGTGGGACGCGGATGCCGGAGGTGCTACGCGTGCGATGCACGGGAGGAGGCGGTGGGGGTGGGGGAGGTGGCGGTGAGGGCGCAGGCGGTGGTGAGGGCGCGTGCGGCGAAGGTGGAGGGGAGGGGTGCGCGCGGGAGGCGCAGCCGGGGGGACGACGAGGGGGGAATCGTCATCATCGAGGAAGTCGTAGGAGGCAGCTGAAGGTTGCTGGGACGAGGCGAAGGGAAAGGTGGACTCGTCGAAAATGACATGGCGTGAGATGATGATGCGGTGGGTAGTGAGGTCCATGCAGCGATAACCCTTGTGATGGGGAGAGTAGCCGAGAAAAATACATGCGCTAGACCGTGGGTGAGTTTATGAGGCATGGTGGCTGCGGTATTGGGATAGCACAGGGAACCGAAAACGCGAAGGGACGAGTAATCTGGGTGGGTGTTATGAAGAGCGAAGTACGGGGAATGAGCACTAATGGTTTTGGTGGGAAGGCGATTAAGGACGTGAGTGGCGTGGTGGAGAGCTTCTACCCAAAAGCGAGGAGGCAAACTAGCCTGAAATAGGAGAGAACGAACAATATCGTTGACGGTGCGGATAATGCGCTCGGATTTACCGTTTTGTTGGGAGGTGTATGGGCAGGAGAAGCGAATGTGTATACCGTGCGCGGCGGCGAGAGAGTGGAGTTTGGCGTTGTCGAACTCACGACCGTTGTCCATCTGTATAGACGCAAGAGGTAGGTTAAACTGAGTTTGGGCAAAAGCGCGAAACGAGGCGAGCGAGGCGTAAGCATCAGATTTTTGGCGTAGAGGGACGGTCCAAAGAAAATGGGTAAAATCATCGAGAATGACTAAGAAATATTTATTACCAGAATTACTTAAAATTGGGGACGTCCAAAGATCACAGTGAATTAACTCAAAAGGGCGAGTAGTTCTAGTGGTGGAAGAGGAAAAAGGCAGACGTACATGGCGTCCAAGCTGACAAGCATGACAAAGAGTACTATGATTTTTATTGCAAGGTAAAGAAATATGCTGCGAAAGACGACGATAAGCGTCATGGCCGGGGTGACCCAAACGACGGTGCCAAATATCATAAGGGGTTGTGGTGGTGGTGAGAGCACGAGGCGCCGGTGGCTGAAACGAATAAAGCTCCCCCGTACTATTGCACTGAAGAAGCTCACGCCGGGTAATGAGGTCATTCACAGAAAAACCAAAAGGGTTAAAATTGACAGAACAGTTGTTATCGGTAGTAAATTGACGGACAGAGACAAGATTTTTAATTATGCGAGGAGTAACTAGAACATTACGAAGATGAAGAGAACGATCAGAAAAAGAAGAAGGAAGGGAGGCGTGCCCAGATGCGGAGACGGAAACAGAGGAGCCGTCTCCGACAGTGACATGACGATAAGGAGGATGTGAAGAGAGAGGGGAAAGGATACCGGGTTGTTGGAGAGGTGAGCGGTGGCGCCGCTGTCCATGACCCACTCCGGGGTGGGGGGCTGCAGCGTCATGTTGGTGAAGGGCGACGCGAGGGCGGAGGGGTCCCAAGTGTGCGCCGAAGTAGGGGGCGCAGTGTTGGAGGAGGCGACGCCGTGCGGGACGCCGTAAAAGGCCTGGCCGTGGGGCGCCATAGAAGGAGGCCGCGCAGTGTAGGAGGAGGCGACGTTGTACGGGGCGCCGTAGAAGGACTGGCCACTGGGGCGTTGTAGAAGGAGTCCGGCGCAGGTGGTGGTGCGGCCATGTATGCGTGGGCGCGAGGGCCCGGGTGAGGGACAGCGTCGAGGATGTTGCTCCCGGCGCCGTGCGGCGGCATGGGCCACATCGGAGACGCTCCGGTCCAAGGGTGGAAGGGGGTGGGCGCCATGGAGGAGGAGGAGAGGGACGGTGGCGGCGGCGGCGGCGGCCGGCTATGGTGCGGCGGCTAGGGTTAGGGAAGGAGAGGAGGCGGAAGCGAATTAGGGTTGAGCATTTTTAGGCTGATACCATGTGAGAGAATTGACCACACTTGGGCCTTTCCATTGCATTGATATATATAGTCAAAATACAATCCTAACCATAAATGAGAGATCACACAAATAAGGACTCTCCACGATTTAGGGAATCAGTAAGATATGTCATGCTACGTGACATATCTGTCTAACACTTTAGCATACGTGAAGAAATTTGATTGCTCGCCGGCGGCCTTCCGCGGAGATGCGACCTGGGGCGACGGATCCAATTCCGTCGGTCTCCGCGGCTGACCTGCGCTGGTTCCAAGCTGTGGACGCGGCTCCGAGCACGCATGCTGCGCCACCTCCATCTGATGTCACTGACGCATCAGGTTCAATTCATCCTATTGTGTGCAGTTTGCGAGTTGAAGTTCAGCTTAGATTATCCCTGTTGGATATGATTGATCTGTGAATTTATGTTTTCAAAACGGAATGATTAGTGAAGTCACTTCTAAGTACTGGATGGATATCTCGTGCTATTTTTTCCGTATATAATCACTTATGATGCTTCAACTTCAGTTGCTGGTCTCAGAGTGATACAATTCTCTGGGGGAATATTTGAAGCTGCCGTTAAACCATACAAGATTTACAAAAATATGTTTAAAACGAAAATTATGTGGAATTTTCAATTCTTCTCAACGGTTTATCATTTTCATTATTCTCACAAAAGATTTAACAACTTCAGCGGGAAAAAAACATTGTGCAACCAAGAATACCTATACTGCGACCAAAATCACTTATAGATATGGAGAAGTTCAGTAGCACATGAGAGCCATTCAGATACTCGATCTCCGCGTATAAATATTTCATGTAAGCTCCAATTTTCTAAATCGACAAATAACAAGTGTAATTATTAGCAATATCACAATACAACAAAGCTTTGCACCATTAGACTAACATCTTATATAGGTAACAAAAATTTAGGAAGGGTAGTAAAGAGACAAAGAGAGAGAGTGATGGGAAGAAGTGGGTGTATAATGAAATGTGTAATATGGTTTTAAATGGAACAAAAAGAGATGAAGATACAAAAAAAGTTTGACCAACATCTATAAAACAGAGTGCCTACACTTTATTCCACGTATCCATGTTTTTTATCTTCCCGTTGCAACGCACGGGTAGTTTGCTAGTATCTATACATATAACATATCTAGTTACATCCACATTTGGATAAATAGAAATCATCTAATTTAGAACGGAGTGAGTGCTTCCTAGTGTGGACTGGCTTGGCGCACAACCACCTGCCCAGGTACGCGAACTTGCTCGTCTCAATTGTTGTCTTGGCGCTCATGGCCGCATACCTCGTCGCCGTTGTGTACCTGACGTTCAGGAAGGACACTGTGGCGACATACGTCCCAGTGGCGGAGAAGCTTTCAAGGCGCCGACATCAGCGTCCCGCGAGGATGGAGACCAGCCGGCGCCATACAGGAAGGACCTGGCCGATGCCTCCATGTAGCTATGCTATAGAAAATTTCAGAACCATAATTTTTTAGGCGAGGCGTCAGCCGGCTGTAGCTACCGCCGGTCTGCGCTCACGCAAGAGAAACGTCGCTTTCGGCGGTGCTAGCAGGTCGCACCTGGTGAGACATCGTTATCTTATCAAATGCTATAGTTTTCGCAGATAAACTAGTCTGTGGAACTTCGTTTGCCCTGTGTGGCGACTGACCCGTGTGGTCTTCTCCCTTGAGCCTTTCTCCAGATCCCGCTGCCGGCCTCTCTCCCCCACGTCGCCGGCGGCCATGGTGGCCGGCGTCGCGTGGGAGGGGGGTCTGGCTCTTAGTAGTTTTAGTTTTTCTCTTTAGTAGATTCTCCCCGGAATAACCAGGCGGCTGGATCCAGATCCGCCCCTGTCTTTCTTCCTCCTCTCCCTTAAGCTCATGGTGATGGCAGCGAGGCGGAGGGGTGGAGTAGGGTAGGTGGTGACTCTTATGCCGTCACCTCTCGGCCAAACCCATGGCGGCACGTTGCTTCGGCGGTGGTCGCTTCCACGACTTTGTCTCTTTCGTTCTCCAATAATTTTGTGGCAGATCCCCCCCTGCTGGACTTTGATCTGGGGGATAGCTCGCTGGAAATCTCGATCTGGTGCTGCTTGTGGAGGTTTTATTTGAAGATGCAACAGCCTCACATCCTGGAATTTATGTGTCTCCCCAACTTTGCAATGGACGGCAGTTCGTCCTGCACCACGAGGCTGTCCATCGGCAGGCGGCCGGCATGCCATATTCAGGATGTGAGCATGTTGTTTGCAGGTGAAGAACCTGCACACGAGGAAAGGAGTGGCTGCTCCTATCCCTTGTTTTTCTGCTCAGTTTGCTGTTGCTACGCGAGATGCAAGTCGGTGTGGTGCTGATGAGTTTGCCCAGTTTTTGATATTCGGATGGGAGGTCTTCATGTGTTGCGACTTCTCTGTCTATGCTCTTATACAATTTTCCGGTGTCGCCAACAATCATTTGATGATCTCCAGTGGATGGTATGATATGCAAAATCTTCACACCTTTGCTGCTCATTACTGCAAATTTCAGTTTGGGAATAGGTTGCTCAGTGTGAACTGGTGGAGCCAAGTTAATTTAGCTCCTCTAGCTTTACTAGACAATTTTGTTCACATGCAACGAAGGAGTTTTAAGGGCAGCAAAAAGCATCAGTTATGCTCACATACAACAAATGGGATTCATGGGCAGAAAAGAACTTATTATTGCCAATATGCTTGCAAGGCTATCAACAGTGGCAATGCTATAGAGGTGCCGGATAGATTCCCGATGAGTTCAAAAGGCACAATGTTTTATTTGCTAGATGATCACTTTGTAGAAGATATTGTCCTTCTGCCGTTCGGGTTGTGTCACCAGAGATGGACGACAATATCTCTGTTGTTGATCCCCAGATTCAACGGCAAGGACCCTCTGAGATTGAGCTCGGTGATGGTTATTCGAAATCTTCAGCTCAGTCCTCCTAAGCCTCGAGTGCATACGCCAGATAGACCGTCGGGAGAGCCACCCGCGGGGCATCAACTGGTATGGAGCACGATGGAGGCCCTTGAAGATTGCAGATGCAGCAATATCGAGCCCGGGTTGTCGACGGACGAATGATCGTTGTTTGGCTTCATAGGCAATCTTCGGTATCAACTACAAGTGTTTGGATCATTTTTCTTTCTTGTGCGTTTAGGCACCTTTTATCCCTGTTCGACGCTTTGTCGCCGAGATATGTTGTACTCTGAGCTCTAGTATTAATATATTTCCCCGTTCTAAAAAAAATGCTATAGTTTCCTCTCACTTTCACGCATAGAAAAAATAGGATGCTCAAGGATACGTTGCTGACTTAGTTGGAAGTATGAAAAACAAATTGCAGGACAATGATCAGAGTGTACTAGGCTCAGGCCATGGAGCAACTAGCGTACTTCCTCTACCTCTTCTTGGCTCTTCTAGTCCCTCTCCTGCTACTCAAGCTTTTCAGGAAGCGTGGGGATGGCCTGCGTCTGCCGCCAGGCCCGTGGCGGCTTCCGCTGGTACACCGCGTCTTGGCCGACCTGGCACGCCAGCTGGACGCTCCTCTCATGTACCTCCAGCTCGGCGAGGTCCCCGTGGTGGTGGCCACGTCTCCGGAGGCCGCCCGTGAGATCACGCGGACGCACGACGCCGTGTTCGCGACGCGACCATGGAGCCCCACCGTCCAGATCATGTCCGCCGAGGGGCAGGGCCTCATCTTCGGGCGTTACGGCCCGCTGTGGCGGCAGCTCCGCAAGATCTGCATCATGGAGCTTCTCAGCGTGCGACGCGTGAAGTCGTTCCGCCGTGTCCGAGAGGAGGAGGTGGGCCGCCTCGTGACGGCCGTCGTGAGGTCCGCCTCGTCCGGCGATGTCGTGAACGTCAGCGAGCGGATCACCGTGCTGATCACCGATTCAGTGATGCGGGCCATGATTGGGGACAGGTTCAAGAGGACGGGTGAGTTCTTGGAGGCACTGGAGCAATCGATCAAGCTCGTCGCCGGGTTCAACCTCAGTGATTTGTTCCCGTCATCGCGCCTCCTGAGCTTCATATGTGGCACGAAGATGTTGGACGAGGAGACCCATCGCAAGAGCTTCGAGCTCATGGAGTACGCCATCAAGCAGCACGAGGAGGGGAGGGAAAGCGGCGCCGCGGTGGACGGAGAGGACCTGCTTGACGTGCTACTGAGGATACAAAAGGAGGGTGGTCTCGAGGTGCCACTTACTATGGGAGGTATCAAAGCAGTTATACTCGTAAGTACACCAGCTTACTTCTTCTGCTTCTTCTCCTCTTTTCAGCATACTTGTGTTTTAAAAAGTTATACTCTTTCATCATAGAGTTCCCAAAATATATGTTCAATTAAAGTATTCAATACTTCAGTATTGTATGAAACCAACTTATTCTGTCTATACTTTTTAGACAAAAATTCTGCCTGTATTTCAGAAAACTTTGATGCCAAAGGGGGCCTTAGCCATTTGGAAGTACATTTTGTGATATAATGGTATTACCATTTCTTGTTGTTGTCCACGTTGAAATTATTCCCAGTTTTCTATAAAAAATTAAGATTGGCCAATATAGATTCAAGAAGGACAAATATTTCGAGGGTGTAGTTAGCAGGACAAGTCCCTCTTATTTTGTTTTTCTCTACGCTTTTGAATAATCCATGAATATCTATATGTTTTGTTCCGTACTATTCAAGGATTTACCACAAAGAGTGACAGCTTCTTTAGTGCCAAGAACACTAGTAGCTTCAAAATTCAATATGGAATATTGCAGGATCTTTTTAATGCCGGGAGCGAAACATCGGCGACCACACTCCAATGGGCTATGTCAGAACTCATGAGATACCCTAATGTGATGCAGAAAGCGCAAGCCGAAGTACGCGACAACCTCCAAGGAAAGCCGAACGTTACCGAGGAAGACTTGGCCAATCTCAAGTACCTCAGACTCATCATCAAGGAGACAATGAGGTTACATCCAGCCGGCCCATTGCTACTCCCTAGGGAGGCCATGGAGACTTGCAAAATCCTTGGGTATGACATACCCAAGGGCACCACGGTGTTCATCAATGCATGGGCAATCGGGAGAGACCCTAAGCATTGGGAAGATCCCGAGGAGTTTAAGCCAGAAAGGTTCGAGTCTGGCATGATAGACTTCAAAGGCACAAACTTTGAGTACATACCTTTCGGGTCGGGTCGAAGGATTTGCCCTGGAATGACATTTGCAGAAGCCAATATGGAGATCGTGCTTGCTGCACTTCTCTACCACTTCGACTGGGAGCTCCCTGGAGGGGAGAAGCCGGAAGAGGTGGACATGAAAGAAAAGATGGGCCTCACTGCCCGGAGGAACAATGACTTGTACCTGCATGCCGTGATACGTGTGCCCCTATCTTGATTTGCACTTGTGTAATTATATGTGATCACGTAATATCATGTACTAGTGCTTTCTTTGTGCCTTTCGCGAATGTGGATACTTATGAAGGGTTGTTGATTACCGCAAATACATTCGTCATGTAAGCACTGAGTTACATATGTTGACATCTTGGTGCCACTACCACATGAAGATTCACTTATAGGGTTGGAAAACGTCGGTGATCAATGGTTTGAAGTCTAACTTCTTCTTATTACACTGATGTGTTAGTGGAAATGGACCTGCACCGACAGGACAAAACACGAGTACTAGCAATGAGGATACATGGTCAAAATCCAAATTAAAAAACTCATGTTTTTATGTCTTATATAGGCTAAAATGCAAAAGAAAAATGTAAGCTTAGCCAACAGGGGAAAGTTGGAGCGCGAACCAAACGCTCGATCGTTCCGGCAGTCTAGGAGGCTTCCTAGGTCCCCCTGCGCAGGGGATAATTTTTTGTCAGTGACACTATTCATTCGTCTGATTCAAAGGAACGGAGGAAAACAAATAAAATCTAAAGACAATTCCTTATATGACACTCCCTTAAAATGGCCTTCCTTATTTGACACTAGCGAACTTTTTCTTCCCTATATGACCTCTCCCCAAATTTTCTTTCCTTTGGTGACACTGTCGTTGGTTCCGTTTTTTTTTTGGAGGACAAAATTACCCTCGTCCATATCCTACGGAATCGAACCAAATCGATCGAACCGAATGCCCCGGAATATGGGCAAAAATTTATGTCCAATTTGTAAGGAACATGGACATCATTGGCACAACAGTAAGAAAGGCAAACAGGAGGACATTGCTGCGATAGGTAATATAGATTTACTCATTCTTGCATTATTCTTCCAACTATACATGTTCACTACTATCTTATTGTTTGTGTACAGAACCACCAAAGAAGAGGACCAAAAAAGAGGACGAAGACAACCAAAACAGTCGAGTCATCCATTGTTCCATGCGAGTTGCGAGGGCACCTACAAGAATGTGTTTTCCCCCAAGGTTAATAATTTTACACCTACGTTCATGTTTACATCTAAACAGTGTTTGAATTCTAAGTAGGTTTCTTCTCACCATAGCCAAAGCTTGGAAACTACAACTAAGAAAAAGGGAAACCGTGTTAACGCTAGTTTTGTTTAACACTGTTAATGAAGAAAATGTTGTTTTGTTATGCTCCGAATCCTATTCTACCATATATGGAGTTCTACCGGAAAGGCATGTGTACAACTCTATTTCGTGTCCGTCAAGAAAGAGAGTTGTTTTGTCCCCCATATATAGTTCCATGTAGTCATAGATTAGATTGTGAGATTGAGAGAGATCCACCAGATCCATAGCACGAGAAGGGTTTGTCCTCTCGTGTATTGTAATACTCCTCCAGATTATAGTTATACGTCTTCGTGCGTCCGTGGTTTTCTCCCGTAAGGGTTTCCACGTTAAATCTGTGTTCTATTCTTTGTTTGATCTACGTTTGCTACGATATTTTACAACAAGTGGTATCAGAGACGAAGGCTTCAAGATCGATCCGCTGTCCCGGGAGACTTTCCGCTGCGCTCCCGGGGCAGCATCGCGCAGTTCATCTTCATCGGATCAACACCGTAATCTTGCGGTTTCATGCAGCTTCACCAAGATATTCCGTGAGATCCAATTTTTAGATCAGATCTGAGTAACAGTTTCCGTCAGCCTCTCGTGCACCGCTTTGACGATTCACCGAATCGTTGTGTTTCGCTGCGTTGATTTCGGAGACAGTATCCTGCGGCGGCCCAGTTCGTCGCGTTTCAAATCGCCGAGTAATTTATTCGGCGTTGTCAGCTCCGATTGATTTGAAGGAAGCACCAGCTTGTATGGATCACCGTAGAGTACCAGATCGATCAGTATACGTGGATCAAGTCCCGAGGTGGAGCAAAGGCAGCAATAGCATATGGTTCAGTTTGGTCTTTCGTCTCTCCGTATTGCTATGTCCACTCCAACCAGCTACCAGATGCTATTTAACCTCAGTTTGTTTACTCGCAATTTAATTCTGCAAAGAATATTTTTGGGCTTGTGCTACTTTATACACAGATTGTTTGCTCATGGCTATCATGAAGTATGATTTTCCGTTGTTGGACTGTGACAAAAGGTTTACCATATGACAAGTCAAGATGCGAGCGTTGTTGGCGTAAGCCAATTATGAGATGCACTGATTAGTTTTCTGTTCAAGGTGGAGTTTGTTAGATTATAGCCTTTTGGGAGATATTATGGATGCAAATTTAAGATATGATATTGCTGCAATTACATGAACACAATTCAGAAAAGAAAATTATGGAGGAGGTAATTATTTAAGCCTGTTGGTAGCCAGCATATACTTTTCTCTCCAGTATTTTGCTGTTATGCATGTGAAGCTTTTTATTCAGTTCGTGATGAGAATCAGTAGTGGTGCAAGGAGATTTGTTTTCTGCTAGATACTACAACATTTAGTACTGTTCAGCTTTCGGTACAATTCAGTTGTCTTTGCTCTTTGAGAGGGGTCTATTGCAGAGTTGATACTCCGTTGCACGTTGAGCAGGTTCCATCCGACAGTTGTTCTACAGGGACAGATTTTGACCATGTCATGGATTTTTCATTACCGTCGGCAGTTTTTTGGTATAAGTGATGTCATCCGTACCATATGCTCTTGTATGAGTATTGTTTGTCGAGGTTTGTGCTTTGTGGCATGTTCAGATTCCATGATATGAGTTCTTCACATTGTTATGTGCACCATGATGTTGCAGTATGAGCTATGCGCTCATTCAGGCACCACAGGAGATATGATGACTTATGTCATTTGATGATTGGACAGTTTTTTTTCAGTTTTGGAGGTCAGTGGCATAGACTCAGACTTTTATTGGGTTTTATGGGAGACCCAAGTTTCGTCCGTCTGCTTTGTTGACAGCTGTGTTGTTTTCCGTACGACCTACCATTGATTTGCTCAATATGACTTCGAGAGAAGTTTATTCGTCCTATGGACGTTTGGAGGCACAAGGTTTACTTGTGCTGACTTTAATTGAGGAGTTGATTTTATCTATGACTGTTATAGAGGATTCGTCTCAAGGTGGAGTGTTGTTTTGTTATGCTCCGAATCCTATTCTACCATATATGGAGTTCTACCGGAAGGCATGTGTACAACTCTATCTCGTGTCCGTCAAGAAAGAGAATTGTTTTGTCCCCCATATATAGTTCCATGTAGTCATAGATTAGATTGTGAGATTGAGAGAGATCCACCAGATCCATAGCACGAGAAGGGTTTGTCCTCTCGTATATTGTAATACTCCTCCAGATTATAGTTATACGCCTTCGTGCGTCCGTGGTTTTCTCCCGTAAGGGTTTCCACGTTAAATCTGTGTTCTTGTTCTTTGTTTGATCTACGTTTTGCTGCACTATTTTACAACAGAAAATGCATTGATGAATTTTGAGGAGAGTTCATGAAAGGAAGAAAAAGTTTACCGATGTCAAATAAGAAACATGATTTTAAGGGAGTGCTAGGAATTTCTCTAAATTCCACTCTAATTGGAATTTTTGACGTTTTAGACTACCCGAACGAATGAAATGTCAAAAAAGACCACATTCAAGTGGAATTGACAAAACTACTCTGGCGGCAGGTGTAGCAAGCTACACGTGTCCCTGCCGCCATAGACCGTGGCGGCACCCGTATCAATTCAGCGGAAAATGAATCTGGTCAGAACATGCCGCCATGGGCTGTGGCGGCAGCTAAGAGCAAGTACAATACTATAGCCGAGTGTTGGCTATAAAATGGTGGCATGTCATCTATAGCCAACCTAATAACCAACAAGTATAATAGTTAGCTATAAATATGAACTACTTTATTAATAGTTGGCCCACATTTTACTCTCACAAAGTGCCTAGGAGCACATGCTTGATGGCTACGTGTTGGTGAACCCCAAGAGGAAGGTTATGATGTAGACAGCAGAAGTTTTCCCTTGAATAATCTACCCAAGGTTTAATCGGACCAGTAGGACTTGACGATCAATTGGAAGGTTGTTGATGTTGACTCCCCTGGCGCTAGGGAACTTGCACCAACGTGGAATCTGCACAGACACAAATCAGAACTTTGCCCAACACGAAACAGAGAGGTTGTCAATCTCTCCGGTCTTGCAGAAACAAAGAGTTAAACGTATGGTGTGGAAAACAGCAGGAAACACAGCAAGTAACAGGAAACAGATAATTGCAGCAGGTTGTGTAAACAGTATGAGGAAATTGGACCAGGGTCCACAGTTCACTAGTGGTGTCTCTCTCAGAACAGATAACTAGCATGTTGGGTAAACAAATTACAGCTGGGCAATTGACAAATAGAGAGGGCATAACAATGCAATACATGCCAAGATGTCTACTATGAAATCTAGTTGGGCATTACAACAAAGTACATAGACCGTTATTCCAACCGCATCTATGCCTAAATAATCCACCTTCAAGGCAGCATCCGCATCCTGTTCAGTATTAAGTTGCTAACAACAGATTATTGCATGAAGTAAAGTGTGTAATGTAATCAATACAAGTGCCCTTGGACACTGCACCAATGTTTTATCCCTAGTAGCAACAGCACATCTACCATCTTAGACCTTTCTGTCACTGATCCAGATATCTAGAGACTGAACCCACTATCGAGCATAAATACCACCTCTTGGAGTCACAAGCATCTACTTGGCCAAAGCATCTACTAGCAACGGAGAGCATGCAAGATCAAGAGCACATAGATAAACAACTTGAATAAACATGGTATCAATTTTCATCGGATCCCGGCAAACACAACATCTAGCATTACAATAAGATGGTCTTGATCATGTTAGGCAGCTCATGATGGCTACGTGTTGGTGAACCCCAAGAGGAAGGTTATGATGTAGACAGCAGAAGTTTTCCCTTGAGAAATCTACCCAAGGTTATCAATTCAGTAGGACTTGACGATCTATCGGAAGGTTGTTGATGTTGACTCCCCCTGGCGCTAGGGAGCTTGCACCAACGTGGAATCTGCACAGACACAAACCAGAACTTTGCCCAATACGAAACAGAGAGGTTGTCAATCTCTCCGGTCTTGCAGAAATAAAGAGTTAAACGTATGGTGTGGAAAACAGCAGGAAAAACAGCAAGTAACAGGAAACAGATGATTGCAGCAGGTTGTGTAAACAGTATGAGAAAATTGGACCAGGGTCCACAGTTCACTAGTGGTGTCTCTCTCAGAACAGATAACTAGCATGTTGGGTAAACAAATTACAGCTGGGCAATTGACAAATAGAGAGAGCATAACAATGCAATACATGCCAAGATGTCTACTATGAAATCTAGTTGGGCATTACAACAAAGTACATAGACCGTTATTCCAACCGCATCTATGCCTAAATAATCCACCTTCAAGGCAGCATCCGCATCCTGTTCAGTATTAAGTTGCTAACAACAGATTATTGCATGAAGTAAAGTGTGTAATGTAATCAATACAAGTGCCCTTGGACACTGCACCAATGTTTTATCCCTAGTAGCAACAGCACATCTACCATCTTAGACCTTTCTGTCACTGATCCAGATATCTAGAGACTGAACCCACTATCGAGCATAAATACCACCTCTTGGAGTCACAAGCATCTACTTGGCCAAAGCATCTACTAGCAACGGAGAGCATGCAAGATCAAGAGCACATAGATAAACAACTTGAATAAACATGGTATCAATTTTCATCGGATCCCGGCAAACACAACATCTAGCATTACAATAAGATGGTCTTGATCATGTTAGGCAGCTCATGATGGCTACGTGTTGGTGAACCCCAAGAGGAAGGTTATGATGTAGACAGCAGAAGTTTTCCCTTGAGAAATCTACCCAAGGTTATCAATCCAGTAGGACTTGACGATCTATCGGAAGGTTGTTGATGTTGACTCCCCCTGGCGCTAGGGAGCTTGCACCAACGTGGAATCTGCACAGACACAAACCAGAACTTTGCCCAATACGAAACAGAGAGGTTGTCAATCTCTCCGGTCTTGCAGAAATAAAGAGTTAAACGTATGGTGTGGAAAACAGCAGGAAAAACAGCAAGTAACAGGAAACAGATGATTGCAGCAGGTTGTGTAAACAGTATGAGAAAATTGGACCAGGGTCCACAGTTCACTAGTGGTGTCTCTCTCAGAACAGATAACTAGCATGTTGGGTAAACAAATTACAGCTGGGCAATTGACAAATAGAGAGAGCATAACAATGCAATACATGCCAAGATGTCTACTATGAAATCTAGTTGGGCATTACAACAAAGTACATAGACCGTTATTCCAACCGCATCTATGCCTAAATAATCCACCTTCAAGGCAGCATCCGCATCCTGTTCAGTATTAAGTTGCTAACAACAGATTATTGCATGAAGTAAAGTGTGTAATGTAATCAATACAAGTGCCCTTGGACACTGCACCAATGTTTTATCCCTAGTAGCAACAGCACATCTACCATCTTAGACCTTTCTGTCACTGATCCAGATATCTAGAGACTGAACCCACTATCGAGCATAAATACCCCCTCTTGGAGTCACAAGCATCTGCTTGGCCAAAGCATCACTACAAGAAATGGGATATTTGTTGACGAAAACCCTGGTGACGAAAATGCATACCGTCATGGATGTGTCCTTATAGGTGACGAATTCATCTTTCGTCATGCATTTACGGTAATGCTTGACGGTATGATTTTTCGTCAACAAAAAATTGTCACCCATTACCCAACTGGGAAGGGCTTCCATCGTGTCTGTTAATAGGTGACGAAATCAAAGATCGTGGTGTATGTAAACCGTGATTTGAATATAAAACGGACCCACATAGAAGGTAAATAATACTAAGTTACTTTATTAAATGTTATTAGTTTTATATATCATGCGTGACCCACTTGTCAGGAACATATTTAATTAAGTAAAAATTATGGTTTGGAAGAATCGAACCCAGGGCTTTGGCGTGACCGACGCGGAGTGTTACCGCTGAGGTAGATATGGAATTTTGATCTGGATCCGTAACTAGTCTATTTGATATATACATTAGGGCAACATATTTATTTCAATGGTGTGATCTAGATGTTAACATAATAATTTCCTTATTAATATTTATTTCGGCCGCGGGTGCCTCGTTTAAGTCGCGCCGCTAGCAGACACGGCCTATCTAGGTGATCTTGCTAACAGTCGAATCGAGTAGGGTTCTCGTCGAGGTGAGAAGATATCCGTGAAGGCTCCATTGTGGGGGCGGCGAGCCGCATCATCGGTGAGTCCTCCAGATTGTTCGTTAGGTCTAGATTTTTTAATCAGTTGTCAAGATCTGTTCTGAAGAACTTTGGCATGTTCTTATCTGAATTGTAGGCAATGGATCGAAGTTGGATAACTGATGGCACCAAGAAGTTGACAACAAAGTACATGGCAGGTGTTAGGGATTTCATCAAGTTTGCGCGAGAACACTTGGACAATACAGATGAACCAATCTTGTGCCCTTGCCGGGACTGCCTAAATCTGATACGTCAGGATATAAAAACAGTCGAGGATCACTGCAATTGTTCAGGTATGTCCATGACGTATACAAGATGGACTAGACATGGGGAAGGTTTTAGTGATGACGAAGGGCGGGATAGAAACGATGATGGTGCGTATGATAGTGACAATGATGAAGAGGAAGACAATGCTGATTGTTATGTTGATGATTCGTCTAGTATGATCGATGAACTGCAGAAGTCTGGAAATAAAGGTCCTAACCTGCCAAATTTGTATGCTAATCTAATTGAGGCAGCCAAAAAAGAACTTCATGAGGGATGCACCACTTTCACTAGGTTGTCGTTCATTATTAAGCTCCTTCATGTCAAATCATATAGCCGGATAACAAACAGAGGATTTGATCTGTTACTTCTGGTTTTACGTACAGCTTTGCCACATGTGGACTTTCCCAAATCCTATGCTGATGCTAAGAGTGTTCTTTCTGATGTTGGGCTTGGTTATGAGACAATTCATGTATGCAAGTTTGATTGTTCTTTATTTTGGGGAGATCACAAGGACGATACGCACTGCCATGTTTGTGGATTATCAAGATATAGAGACCCTACTGGAAAAAAAAAATCCCTCACAAGGTGTTAAGGTACTTTCCTATAATTAAAAGGTTGCAGAGACTATTTGTTAAAAAGGAAATGTCGACACATACTAGATGGCACAAAGAGAAGAGGGTTGTTGAGGCCAATGTACTGAGGCACCCTGCTGATGGTGAGGCATGGAAGCACTTTGATGACAGGTTTGATTGGTTTGCTAAAGATCCTCGTAACATAAGACTAGGTTTTGCCACAGACGGCTTCAGTCCCTTTGGAAGTATGACTAATCCTTACAGTATGTGGCCTGTTTTTGTCATTCCTTACAACTTCCCACCATGGATGTGCATGGATCAATCCAATTACATGATGGCATTGCTAATCCCCGGAAAGTATTCCCCAGGGAAAGATTTTCATGTATTTATGCAGCCACTGATTAAAGATATGATGGAGCTATGGAGTGGTGTGCAGACATTTGATGCATGCACAGAGGATAATTTCACATTGCATGCTGCTTTCTTTGGTCTATTCATGATTATCCTGGATATGCCACTATGTCAGGCCGAAGCACAAGAGGATTTCATGCGTGTGTGCATTGCGATGAGAATCCTTGCTATGAATCTTTGAAAAACAAAATTGGATATATTGGGCATCGGCGATTTCTTCATGAAGATCACCCATACAGGAGAAGCAGACTTTTCAATGGTAAAACTGAGATTAGAGATCCACCAAGGAGGTACACACCCAAAGAAGTAGCTGAGAAGGTAGAAAGGGTTAAGGATTTTGAACATGGGAAAAATCCAATAAGTAGAAAGCGGAAGCGTGCAACTGTACCCGGTGAACCAACATGGCACCTGAAAGTCAGCTTACATCATCTACCGTACTGGCCAGAACTTAAGTTAGCTCACAACTTAGATGTGATGCATATTGAGAAGAACATATGTGACAATATTGTTGGTACACTACTTGAACTTGAGGGCAGGAATAAGGACACTGTTAGTGCTAGAATTGATTTGAAGAAATTAAATATCAGGGAGAAGTATTGGTTGAAGAAAATTGTGAAGGATGGTAATGATGCACCAGTAACTTATGCGAAGCCCCCTGCACCGTGGACGCTTTCGAAGGAACAGAAGAGACATTTGTGTAGGTATTTGGCAAACACTAGGTTCCCAGATGGTTATTGCGCAAACTGGGGAAGATGTGTGGATATTGATGGTTGTAAGGTTACCGGTATGAAGACGCATGATTGCCACATACTTCTGCAGCGAGTGTTGCCGGCTGGGCTCAAGGGAATTGCATCTAAGGTAATGTATGAGGCTATTGCAGAGCTAGGAAGATTTTTTAGGGAGCTGTGTGCCAAAACCCTGAAAGTTGATGTGCTGAATCGATTGAAGGTTGAAATTGTTGTGATCCTATGCAAACTTGAGAAGCTCTTCCCACCAGCTTTTTTTGATGTAATGGTGCACTTAGCTATTCATCTTCCTGACGAGGCTCTTTTGAGGGGGCCTGTTCATTATGGTTGGATGTATCCAGTTGAGAGAAGATTAGGTTATCTAAAGTCTACGGTCCGTAACAAAGCAAGGCCCGAAGGTTCTATCGCAGAGGGCTACATTGTTGATGAGTGTTTGATTTTTTGCTCTAGATTTTTCAAGGATGACACAGAAACAAGATTTAACAAAGATGATAGGAACCAAGACATACGGAGAAAACCTGATCGTGATGAGATGGAAGTATTTTCAGTTGGAGCTAAAGGTCTTGGGAAATCCATTTTGAAACATTTTGACAAGGAATTTGACAAAATGGTTTGGTATGTGCTGAACAACTGTGACGATGTACAATGTTATATCAAGTAAGTAGTTAGCTTCACTTTACTAACTACTTCTCAATGTTGCAGACATAATTGTCTTGTATTTCATATGTGTTTTTTGTTTGTTTCAGTGAATTCCGACAAGAATTGAGAGGTAGGGGTGTGCGTGACATCGAGGAGACGGTTCAGAGAGAGTTTGCAGGTTGGTTTGCAAACCATGTGAGACAGTTGGACAATGCATCAGACGATTTGAAGTCTCTGGCTGCTGGGCCAGACCGGCGTGTAGTAGTATACGCTGGTTGCAACGTAAAGGGTGCGAGGTTTCGCACGCTTACTCGGGATAAAGACCTGAAGACTCAAAATTCGGGCGTAGCGACTAAGGGATCTTTTGGTGATGGAGATGAGAGCGAGTTCTATGGTGTTCTGCAAGAAGTTCTTGAACTGCAGTACGGGACTAACAAGCACGGCGACAGGTCTGTGTACTTGTTTCGTTGCGACTGGTTCGACCTTGCGGGCAGGGGTTGCAAGATAAAAGATGATGGTTATTTTAAAAGCGTTAACACTTCTGTCCTATGGTTCAAGAATTCACCATTCATATTGGCCAGTCAAGCTGAAACATGCTTCTATTTGGAGGATACAAAGTTTGGTCATCCGTGGAAAGTGGTGCAGAAGTTCAGCCATAGACACGTGTACGATGTTCCAGAATTAGAAGTTGCTAACGATGATGCATTTGTACGGAATGAAGACGCATACCAGGAGGATGAAGGTTCAGTGGACCATACATTTCATGATGTTGTGGACCTAGACGAGGAAGCAGAGGTGGAAGAAGAGGAGGATGATCATCGTGTTGATGAAGTTGTACATATTGATGATGCTCGTACAATTCGTGAACTAGAGAATGAGGAAGACAGTCCCAATGTTGACATGGATATGAGCGAAGATGAACAAGTTTTCATATTGGAAGAGAACATAAATGATGACGAGGGAAAAACTTCAGATATAGATAGTGATGTAGATTGATAGAAACGTGTAATGCATACAACTATATGTTTTGTTCCAAACATTTGAAATGTTCTTATTTAGATGTTTACGATCTCAAACTTGGCATTGAATTATCCAGAAGGGTTTAAGAGCAAATTAATATAAGCTAAAATATGGACAGATATAAGAAAAGCCAACATGTAGGTAACATAACTTCGACAATGGTTTTAATTAATCGACACTTGACAGGATTACAACCAGCAGCACGATATGACTAAATATTGTTTTAACACAAGCAAAATCGACAATCGCATAAAGAGTCTTAACACTGAATTTAAACCTAAAGGGGCTGCATAGTTGGACACACGGGCACCATGAATCACTGACTAGCTACTCCAGATCAATTTCAGGCAGATGGGTAGCAAACAAGTAAACCCCTGCATTTCCCAGGTAAAGCAAGAACAACATCTTGTCACCCATCTGAAGGTGCTTTTCCTTGTCCATGAACTCCTTCCAGCCACTGACGCAGAGACGACCATCGTCAGAAGAAATTGCGTAGGACGCACGCACCAAAGTACTGGGATGGCACACAATATTGATTGCACCATATTGTTCCATATCTTTAGGAACCAAACGGCTAGGGATTTTCTGTTCCAACAGTAGAGACATAGTTTAGTTAACGCATGTACGCAATGTAGCTCGCAAAGTTAATGAAATGATATGAGATCTACTGCTTACCACGTGTTTGTTGTAATTTTCACTGTTTGTCCAATTCAGAGTATGCAGCATTGGGACAACTAGTGCTCCTTGATCATAATCTCCAGCATTGTGGTACTCAACAAGGTAGTCCAAGTTGTCCACCTGAAGAATGACGGTATGCATCATCCTCCAATTTATCATTGTTCCATCAGTAGCACTGAGTGAGTCAACAATGTCACGCTTCGTACGGGACAACTGGTAGTAAGCTGCATAATTAAAATAACTGACATAAGATGGAATAATTAATACAATCAATCATTCTGTCTAAAGGTGGAAAATTACCTGGATGGATTAGTGGTTCAGTTCCAGTTATTACAAGAGTATCCTGACCAGATGAGTTAATTTTGAAAATTAACTCCATGCCAACCTTAAAATTGTACACTCTACCAAATTCGTTCCAAAATCTTCCGTTGATATAGGTTCTGCCAGCTCTGTTGGTAACATTAACAACAAATGCATGGCCATCTTTGGTTCTAAGTGCAGCTTCAAAAGTTGTCCTGTGGGAGGTCTGGACACCATACTTCTGAAGGAAATACGGTCTAAAGTAGCAAGGGATGACCTAAATTCAGTAGAGTTAATACAAAAGTAAGTTAACTATTCTGAAAATTCAATAAGACAGAAATATTGATCATATAACAGTAATTGTTTGTACTTTTTCCTACAAATAGTAGATGATTTAGTTGTTCTGCACTAGAAACATGTGAATGTTACACATCGTATCATATTAGGACCTTCAAGAATCAGAAATTGCATGTAGCTACACTAAAACTCATATGAACGTAAAAATTATTACAACTATCCTAAAACTCAACCATATATATGGTGAACAACAATTATTACACACATCTGAATAATAGTACTAAACTAGCAATAACTACTAGGATCACGTGTTAAACTTTGATGTGGCGGTGAATTAATAACATCTGAATGAATTCTAAACTTATAATTGCATGTACCGTCTTCTCCTCAAAACCCTCTTGTAGTGTTTGCACGAAAAAACCTAACGTGATTCCCCCTCCGCCGCACATCCCCTTCTTGTCAAAGCAAACTGGACACTGAAAAAATATGAAGAAAGATTACAAATCGGAAACAACGATCGCGAAACGTAGATGTTATTTACGTACTCCATTGGTAGGCGCCATCCTTGGTCTCGACGCGGAGCGAGAGTCTTACAAATTTCGCCGGCGAGAGATGTGGCGGCGAGAGATGTGGCGAGCTGTGGCGGCGAGAGACGTGGCGAGATCTGGCGGCGGCTAAAGGAGGTCGTGCTATGATGGCCAGTTATTTCGTGGAGTAAATTGCGGTAGGTCAAGAGGAGAGGCAGATGGGCGGTGCTGGGTTTTGACGTGACAACACGATTGAACGCGCAGGCCCCACTGGTCAGTTGGACTGCACGTCACACGTCAAGACCCGCGACGGCCCAGTGGTTAACACGGAGTAATGGGGATGAATATTGTTTATCCCCAACCCCCTCCCCTATCGTCTCAATATTCCGCACCGCCCCTGGTTTCCCCACTTCTCGTCGTCTCCGCTCCCTCCCTCTCTTCGTCTCCCCCGCCGCGTCGCCATGGACATGGATGAGCAGGAGGACCACTACTTCTCCAAGTTCTTCAAGCCGTGGTAACCCCGAACCTGCAACCAGCGTGTTTCGTGGTTTCGCGTGTCCTTTTTAGCAAGTTGGGTAATACCAACTGGCGCATCGTTCAGTCTCATGCCGCTGGAGACAGCGCACATATCTACATCATGATGCGTGAAAAGGACGTGCAGAGGTGTCACGGAAAGAGGTATGAGTGGATGGGAGAACAAGTCACCTTCTGCAAGGTGATTTTACTCACGCCGCTTATTCCCGACCCCATGGAAGCTGGCCCGGTTGTTAAGATCTTTTAAGCTGTGGTTGTTAAGACAATGTTGCACTTGTTTAAAATTTATGTTGCTTCCCGTACTACTGAATGTTGCACTTTTGTTAAACTTTATGTCCATTTTATGTTCTGGATTGTAAGAACTTAATAGTATTGTTGAAGAGTTGCCGTTGTGTTTTCAACCAAATTATTTTCTCTTATGCTGATCCTTGAGTCAACTCTACAAATAAGGCGTACTGCGCAAGCAACAGGGTAAATTCGTACTACATATGATTATGACAATATCAACTGAGATCTGAATGTGAGTATCTGTTGGTTCTCATGTGGGCAGTTGTACAAAAGTAGGGGTTTTATCAAAGAAATGTGGGTAGCATTCAAAAATTCGACTAAAGTAGTTCAAACCTCATGTCATAGTAGTTCAAAGCAGTGTTGACGTAGCATAATTGGCATCAGTACTGAGATTGCAGCATAGGTGATGTGATCCCAGTTCAAACCTCATGGGCTTGAGCACACGGTACAACTCGACCGCGAGAAACCCATCAGTTGCAGCATAGGTGATGTGATCCAAGTATAGTTTCTTGTTGACTACAAATGAAATTTAGATTTTTTTTCATGCGTCTCATTCATTTTCTGGTATTTTTTAATTAAAATAAACATGTACAGTTCCATTTTCAGAATAATCATTTTTCTTTCACGGCAAAATCTTGTTCCCTCCAAATTGTACTCCGATGGCTGCCAAAACGCCCAAATTTTTTCGTTCCCTCCACTCCTCCCGCGCACCCCACCTATCAAATATTTCGCCCTCCCTTATATACGTCGTGCCTCTGCCCCATGATTTACGAGCATCTTAACTCCCCACCCCCATACCTCATCCTCTCGTGCTCACCCAGATCCGGTGTCTTCGCCGGACGTTCTTCCATCTCGCATCTATCTCCCCGGTGGTCGCCATGGCCGGCAGTCGTCGAGGCGTCAGGGGAAGGAACATCGCGCACAGACGCCAAAGAAGGCGCCCAGCTCGAAGAAACCCCAAGGTAAATCTGTCGGTGATCGGCTTGTTGTTGTGTTTTTCGGATGCTACGATCGAGAGATCGGTTTTACATGTCTAACAGGTCCGTTTTGACCTATATCTAGATCTTGCATATTTGATAGATCAGGGCATGATAGCATTAAGTTGTACGTGTTCATGATTGGATTGATTGGTTCCGAAGGTTGTACGATCCAATCGCCGACATCATACGTTTAGGGTTTATCGATTTTCTTCCAGAGACAATCATGCCGTGCTGCTATACAATCTTTGCCATCCTGCATCGTAGACTCTTATGTTTTCAATCATTTGCTGCTGTACAATCTTTTGCATAGACAATTATTTGCTGTTTTCTATGGAATTGGCCCCCTCTTATGTTTTGTTCATGCTCCGTTCTTCCGATTATTTCAGCGGAGACAGAAAACCCCGTCAAGCCGGCATATGAGCTTGTCAAGGAGAGAGAAATGCAAGAAAATATTGTACGCATGGGAAAATTTTTGGCTGAAAGATATGGACCTGGACACAAAATTCAGCAAGATTTCTCTGGTTTTGCACGTTCATTAGTGTATGGTGGGCGACAAATAGGAACAAGTAACAATCTAAAGGACACAGACTGCCAAGACAAAGAGGTCGAAGAGGACCCTTCGTACCAACCGAATCCAGAAGAGATAGCTACTGCTGATGATGATCTTCATTCAGATGAGGATCAGCGCACTGTCGGCAAAACTTCATCTCAGGTCTGTGGAACTATTTCTGAACTCTGATAGCAAATACATGCTAAATGTTTCCTACTAATGTAGCCTCTACTTTGCTTGCAGATAGTTGCTGGTTCTGCAACAGTTGCACAGAAGAAGCGTTCCAGACCAGAAGTTGCACCATCCAACATTGCAACAAGATCAATGGCAACAACTGAACCTGAAGCTGGGTCATCTGATGAGCCCACGGCCACTGCTGGTCAGAACACTGAAGGAGCACCCTCACCTAACCAGATCATGACATCTGGAGGCAGCAACTCATCTCCTGAGGACAATCAAATTGTAAACTTTCAACGGCAAGGTATGAAAGTTTGTAAAAATTACACACTGTACCGCATATTTTCATATAGAAGATAATCATTTCATCTCTCTTATTTCAGAGACATTGACAGCATCTGGCCATACTAAGAGAAAGAGAGGTGGACGCAGACCTACTATGGGCCATGGACTACATGAGTTTACAAGAAGAAATGGTGGCAATAAGATGCAAATTGACTTCACTGCCGGTGTCAGGAGACCCAAGGATTATATCCAGTCAGCAAAGCTGAGCAGTGAGGTTGGGATTCACATCCGTGCCAAAATGCCGCTTGCAACACACTGGACACAGTACAAAAAAGATGAAACTCTCACACATGTCAGTCCTCATGCTATAAATACAGTAGCGGTGAGTCCAGTACAATCTATGTTTAACCTAATTATTATGTTACATGATCAACTCTCTAAGAATCTACTGATTAATGCATCACTATTTTGCAGGGAAAGTTTAATATGGACAGAAATGATGAGGTGGCCCAAGATGTGTGCACTGATATGCTGCAAGTTAGTATTCGGCAGTTCCGATATAGGCTTAAGAAGGAGTATTGGCCAAAAATAAAAAATCTCACATTGGAGCAAGCATATCTGAAGAAGCCAGATCATGTAGAAGAGAAAAGCTGGCAAGAACTGGTGAACAGATGGTTTGATGAGAAGTACCAGGTACATAAATCTTATTCCTTTCAATAACAGTTACTCAATTCTTACATTTCTCTGATCTGGATAAATAAAATGCATGTACTGAACATAGGGAGTGTGTGTAAAAAATGGAAAGAACAGAGAAGCTGTGAAACAGTTCCATACCACTGGATCTCGAAGCTATGTTGCTCACTGGAACATGTAGTAAGTGTTCCGAATTTCCCCATACAGTTCATACTTCTGTCATACACAGTACACAATGGTAATGTGCATTCTACATTTTTTCAAGCAGAAGGCTAAGCAGCAGGAAGAAGAAACCTCTCCAATTGAATTTTTTAGAATGACACACACTAACAAGGATAACATTATGAGTGCTGAAGCAAAAAGTGCATATGTAAGAAATATTTCATATTAGCACAATATTATATATTCCAGTTTTGTATGTTGTCCATGCAATGATTGTAATCTTTATGCAGGATAAAATGGTGGCAAAAAAAGCGGCGCCACGCAATGAAGATGAACCTGAATTGACTGATTTGCAAATTGTTCAGCTAGTTCTGAGCGAGAAAAGCCCATCCACCACCTGCAACAGCACATTCCTACCAAGATTGGGCGTCGCAACAAGCTCCAGGAAGTCCTCTGTTTCAGCTACACGCATCCGAGAGCTACAACAAAGACTGGCAGATCAAGAGCAGAACTCCATACAGGCAGCTGAAAGGTACCACAGTGAGATGCAGGCAAGACTGCAAGAACAAGATCAAAAATTTGAAGAGATCAGGAAGAAGCAGGAGGAAGAACTTGAAGCTGTGAAGAAAGCCCAAGAAGAAAAGACTCTGGCTTATGAAAAGAGGCAGAGAGAAATGGATGCCGTGCTTAATTTGCTCTTGAGGACATCCCAGCCACCATCCATGACAGAATCCCAGGGCAACTAATCTATTGCACCGCCATCCTACAACATTCTTAATCATAGGTCTTTTAATTTCTTTGTGTTCTTTACCCAATTGTAATTTTTCTTATGAATCTTTCGGTCTGTGAGAGACATATATACTTCTTGTGCCACCATTTATGTATGATATTTATTGTCTATTTTTTTATATTTCGCCAGTTTTTTTGTTCCCAAAATTTCGCAAATAATTCAAATGCTCTCAAATTTTGTCAAATTCAAAAGGTGACGGAAAATGTCACAACGTCACTATTAAATGAAACCACGTGGCACCAACTTCTGGTCCCACTTGTCAGAATTTGTGGGTCCCACCAGTCAGCATTATTGGGACCCATATGTCGGCAACAACCTGGTCCCACTTGTCAGAATTTTGTGGATCCCACCGGTCAGAATATTGTGGGTCCAGCTTGTCATAATATTTTGTGGGTCCCACCAGTCAGCACCATGCCAGTCCCACATGACAGATATCCACGTCAGCGCCGTCGGGCCCATGTTGTCAGAAGCCAAATGGGACCCACATGTAAGGCCACGTATGCTTTTTTTGGACCAATCAGAAACTTCCCAAGATTTAGATATTGACGAAAGTTGCAATTTTTCGTGACAAATCTGTCTGTCAACAATCAACCTTCGATGTTGACGAATTTTCAGGTCGTCACCATCAAACGTTTGACGTTCACGAAAAAATGCATACCGTCACCCCCGATATTTTATGACGGAGCTTTGTTGACGAACCCCATGACGATCAAATTTCGTCACCGCGATGTAATCCTTGACGAAAATTGGCCTACACATGACGAAAGTGACTTGTCAACAAATATATTTTCCTTTGTAGTGCATCTACTAGCAACGGAGAGCATGCAAGATCAAGAGCACATAGATAAACAAGTTGAATAAACATGGTATCAATATTCATCGGATCCCAGCAAACACAACATCTAGCATTACAATAAGATGATCTTGATCATGTTAGGCAGCTCACAAGATCTAAACATGGAGGCACAAGGTAGAGAGACAACCATCTAGCTACTGCTATGGACCCGCAGTCCAGGGGTGGACTACTCACGCATCACTCCGGAGGCAGGCATGGTGATGTAGAGCCCTCCGGTGATGATCTCCCCTCCGGCAGGGTGCCGGGAAGAGCTTCAGAACTCCTCCGATCTGAGATTGACGATGACGGCCGCGACGGAACTTTTCGTGGAATATGATCGACCGTAATAGGGTTTTCGCGTCGCGGAGAATATATAGGCGAAGAGGCGGCGTCGGTGGTCGAGGGGGGCCACCACGCCATAGGGGGGCGCGGGCCCACCCTGGGCCGCGCCCTAGTGTGGCGTGGCCCCCTGGTGGGTCTGCTCCGACTCCCCTTTGGACTCCGTGATCTCCTCGTGATATTATTGACGATGTCTTTTGTTTCGTCCAATTCCGAGAATATTTCCTTAATAGATTTTCTGAAACCAAAAACAGCAGAAAACAGGGAACTGGCACTGTGGCATCTTGTTAATAGGTTAGTCCCAGAAAATGCATAAAAATGATATAAAGTGTAACCAAAACATGTAGCAATTGATATAATATCAGCATGGAACATCAAAAATTATAGATACGTTTGAGACGTATCAAGCATCCCCAAGCTTAGTTCCTGCTCGTCCTCGAGTAGGTAAACGATAAAAACAGATAATTTTTGAAGTGACATGCTACCAACACAATCTTTGATCAAATAACAATGTAATGCACATGATCTGAATGAAGTGATCCAAGCCAATGGTCTATAGTTTGCAAGCAAGTAAATAAAGAGTAAACATAAGTGATCACACAAGTGCAAACTTTCATGAATAATACTATAAAACATTTAGAGATATAATAGTCTAACATAATAGTTAGTTCACAGCAGCAATAATTCTCAACATGAAAGTGTTTGTATCAACACAAAGGAAGATAATAGCTTCAGCTTTTGCTTCAACTTTCAACATGTATATCATATAGATAATGTCAATGCAAAGAATATGATCAACCAAACACAAAGTTATGTAAAAACTGTTATACTGGAGTTGACAATGATGTTTGCTTAAGTAGACAGAAAGAAGTGGGAAAACTGACTCAACATAAAAGTAAAAGAATGGCCCTTCGCAGAGGGAAGCAGGGATTAACATCATGTGCTAGAGCTGTAGTTCCCGAAGGCATATAGAGAGCATAAAATATTGTTTTGTAAGGTAATGGTGTATACAGGTGTCAACAAATCAAATAGCAGGTACTTGTCATCTTCCATGGCTAACTAACTTTTAGAGCGGTTCCGAGAGTTTTTAGGACTGCACTTGTAACAAGCACTTATTGGTGACACTCCTCCCAACCATTTACTTTCCACAAACCATGGCTAACCGAATCCTCGGGTGCCCACCAACATTCACCATGGAGGAGTGTCTATTTATTTATTTATAGGGTGGACTAACCAGCTCTTTAATGCAAAATAAAAGGTGGAGAAGCAGATGAAGCTGCCAATCCTTGTAAATTAATTAGCATGGAAGATGACAAATCTCACTACTACGTCCTTATGAGCTTTTCAAGTAGTGACACAAAAAGGAAATGTAACAGTTTTGAGTAGTTAGTAGATAGCACATGAAGAAATTTACTTGGAATGGTGAAAACACCACATAATAGGTAGGTATGGTGGACACAGGTGGCATGGATTTGGCTCAAGGTTTTGGATGTACAAGAAGCATTCCCTCTTAGTACAGAGTTTAGGCTAGCAAGTTATTATAAGCAAACATCATTATCAACTGGAATAGCAAGAGTGTACATAAAACACAAGGTTTGACGAACCATAGACTCCACTGTCTTCCTTGTTAACACATAGCCTTCATCCAAAAATTATCTAGACTACTATGGACTTCCAATTATGCAACAGATTATTATAGCAGAAAATCCTTATAGTAGTTCTACATTAATAGCCATTACTTACATGATGCACAAGCTTAAACATTAATTACTTGACAGCTCAAAACAATTGGCAAGCATCAAATTACTCAAGACAACGATCTAAAAAGATTCATGTAAGCATTTTATACCACTACCACATGCATAGCATTTTTCTGGTCCAACCAAACACCAATCAACTTATTTGACAACTCTCCAAACAGATATAAGTGAAGCAAGAGAGTACTTTCTTCAAAAGAAACTGAAAGCTCTAACAAGAGATACATGAAAAACTGAGAGCTAACAGCAATAACAGCAACTAGACAGGAATACTCAACAAGTATAAGTGAAGCACAAGAGTATTCTAATGAAAAAGTGGAGCGTGTCTCTCTCCCAAACATGAATGCTAGGATCCAACAAGTATAGCACAGCAAACAAAACAAAACAAACTGAAAACAAAAACACACTGACGCTCCAAGGAAGAGTACACTAGTATGAAGCAATAAAAATATAGCACCATTAGAGATGACCTGATAATTTGTAGATGAAGAAGGGGATGCCTTGGGCATCCCCAAGCTTAGATGCTTGAGTCTTCTTGAAATATGCTGGGGAGGTAAGCCTCCCCAAGCTTAAGCTCTTCACTCTTCTTGATCATGTATATCATTCTCCTCTATCAACACTTGAAAACTTCCTTCACACCAAAACTTAACAGCTTTTCTCATTAGCAGGTTAGTGCACTAAAAGATAATACTTCAAAGTTCTAGCAAAGACAAACTTCACAAGCCAACTATTTTAAACATTAGCCACTGTTACTAGGCTCAAGTGGGCACTTTTACACGAAAAGAAACCACTTAAAAACTTGTAAAAGAGAGAATGCAAAATAAAAGACAGAATCTGTCAAACCAGAACAGTCTGTAATGACGAATTTTTTCGAGCACTTACGATGCTCAGATGAAGAACTTTTGAAATAATGAAAGTTGCGTAACATCATCAGGAACATGCACAAAAAGTTTCAGCATTTTTCGATTTTTTTTTGATTTTCTACTGAATTAAACGGTGACGAACAGCAATCTGTCCAATGCAGTCCCGAAAATAAAAACCAACTTTGCATTAGTAACTCTCCTTGGCACAACAAAACAGCAAAATAAAGATACAAAGGAGTTGCTACAGAGGTAAACAAGCATCCTTGACACATGGGTTATCTCCCACAAGTGTTTTCTTTAATGCCTTTCAGCTAGGCTTTAGGATTTTAATGATGCTCGCATAAGAATAAGAGTTGAAAAACAAAGAGAGCATCAAGAGGCAAATATCAAAATCATCTGAGTCTAACCCACTTCCTATGCAGAGGAATATTGTAGTAAAACAAATCATTGAAGCATAAAGCAGCTAGCATAGGAAGATGCAACAAATCCAACTTTAAAACTTCCAACACAAAGAGAGGTATTTTAGTGACATGAAAACTTTTAAAACCATCTTTCCCTCTCTCATAATAATTTTCAATAGCATCATAAACAAACTCAACAACATAACTATCACATAAAGCATGCCTTTTATGATCTACAAACACATAACTTTTATCAAGCAAGATAGTGGGATCAAAAATTTCAAACCCACTTTTAGACATATTGAAACAAGTTGATTGATCACTCTCAATAGTAGAATTAATAATATTATCAAGCAACATAGGACCATCATCTAGAGCTTTATCATAAACATTTTCTAAGCAAACACTCTCATTACCATGCATTTCGAAATTAGGAATAAAAAGAGGATTATCATAAGACTTATCAAAATAGCATGGATTTTCATAAACAACATTGGGGAAATATTTGGTACTTCTGTTATTTTTGCTTTCTCTTGAGTCAAGGAATGTTTGTCTACCTCAAATTTATCAAAAGAAGTTATTTCAATAGTATCATTACCAACTTCCCCAAGCTTAATATTTTCCATAGCATTAGCAACAACCATGTTCAAAGAGTGTATACCAATATCATTGGTACTATCATGCAAATAAAGTTCCATAGGTTTTTTAATTTTCTCTTCAAACACATCATGTCCTAGCTCAAGATAAATTTCATAAAGGTTTCTCAAGTTGTTTTCAGCCATAGGACAAGTTTCAAGCAAAGTACCCATGAATAGCAAGCAAAGAACTAGACATAATAACAAACCGAAATAAACTAGATGCAGGAATTTAATTTTTTGGGTTTTTGATTTTTAACAGCAAGCAAAACAAAAATAAAACAAGACAAAAAACAAAGTAAAGAGATTGGAACTGAGAGACTCCCCTTTCCAATAGCCTCCAAGTCCCCGCAACGGCGCCAGCAAACAGCTTGATGGCTACGTGTTGGTGAACCCCAAGAGGAAGGTTATGATGTAGACAACAGAAGTTTTCCCTTGAGAAATCTACCCAAGGTTATCAATCCAGTAGGACTTGACGATCTATCGGAAGGTTGTTGATGTTGACTCCCCCTGGCGCTAGGGAGCTTGCACCAACGTGGAATCTGCACAGACACAAACCAGAACTTTGCCCAACACGAAACAGAGAGGTTGTCAATCTCTCCGGTCTTGCAGAAACAAAGAGTTAAACGTATGGTGTGGAAAACAGCAGGAAAAACAGCAAGTAACAGGAAACAGATGATTGCAGCAGGTTGTGTAAACAGTATGAGGAAATTGGACCAGGGTCCACAGTTCACTAGTGGTGTCTCTCTCAGAACAGATAACTAGCATGTTGGGTAAACAAATTACAGCTGGGCAATTGACAAATAGAGAGGGCATAACAATGCAATACATGCCAAGATGTCTACTATGAAATCTAGTTGGGCATTACAACAAAGTACATAGACCGTTATTCCAACCGCATCTATGCCTAAATAATCCACCTTCAAGGCAGCATCCGCATCCTGTTCAGTATTAAGTTGCTAACAACAGATTATTGCATGAAGTAAAGTGTGTAATGTAATCAATACAAGTGCCCTTGGACACTGCACCAATGTTTTATCCCTAGTAGCAACAGCACATCTACCATCTTAGACCTTTCTGTCACTGATCCAGATATCTAGAGACTGAACCCACTATCGAGCATAAATACCCTCTCTTGGAGTCACAAGCATCTACTAGCAACGGAGAGCATGCAAGATCAAGAGCACATAGATAAACAACTTGAATAAACATGGTATCAATATTCATCGGATCCCAGCAAACACAACATCTAGCATTACAATAAGATGATCTTGATCATGTTAGGCAGCTCACAAGATCTAAACATGGAGGCACAAGGTAGAGAGACAACCATCTAGCTACTGCTATGGACCCGCAGTCCAGGGGTGGACTACTCACGCATCACTCCGGAGGCAGGCATGGTGATGTAGAGCCCTCCGGTGATGATCTCCCCTCCGGCAGGGTGCCGGGAAGAGCTTCAGAACTCCTCCGATCTGAGATTGACGATGACGGCTGTCGAGGGAATACTCTCTGGATTAACCCGCGGCCCAGTGCGACTTAACTTGCTCGCACGGATGAAAGCCCACTTGGGAACAAGCCCAATATTGAACCGCCATAAGGAGAAAGATCTAGAAGACAAATCCCGGAGGACGTGAAGACCAAGTAGTCTCCGAGTAGGCCTCTGTGGATGTATTCCTTATGGGGAAGTTTCCTTTTGTAACCTAGCGAGCCTCTGTGCATATAAAGAGGACTCGCAGGACTTAGAGCGGGTCAAGCTATCAAGCCCCAAACCCTAGCTCATACGGCGAGTACCAGATCGGATCGCCTCCATTGTAACACCTCGATTATCATATCAATACCAATCTAGGGTAGGCAGGAAGTAGGTCTTTTACCTCACATTGAGGGGGCCGAACCTGGGTAAATCTGTGTTGATCTTTGTTCCTGCGATCCCAAGCTCGGAGATGCTTGACTCGCGTAATCCCACACCTACGAAGTCATCTATGACACCTGACGTGACAAACCCACGACAGTTGGCGCCCACCGTGGGGCCTGCGGTCAAAAGCGTCACGTTCCGCGCAGGATCCATGAAGGGAGCTGAAGATCTTGTTGTTGGCCGTATCATCACGGTCAATGGCACACCCCTCATCGACGATTCAAGCTGGGGACCGGAAGCAGATTACTTGGAGACCGGCCACGTCATCCCCTTTGGATCCATCAACGTCTTCGTCGGCTTCATTGGCGGCGAGTCAGAGGATCCATCGCAGCATGGCGACTCAGAAGAAGGAGTTGCGGTGACAGTGGACCAAGAAGAAGGATCTATCAACCACGAGTCGCTGCCTCTTGAAGACGAAGAAGGCCAATCCATTGAATATGTCCTTGAGGAAAGGCTATGCGGAGGCCCTGTGGACAGTGGCTCGCCCTCTGTAGAAGATCGGCACGTGGAAGGGGTCTACAGGACCACAGAAGCAGACGAAGGGCTGGGCATGCCACCAGGCAGCTTAGCCCCCACACCGCCGGAAGCAGCAGAACAAGCCGCGCTAGATACATCAGGAGTCGCGGCATCCGCTGCGATGACGCCAGGAGTCGCGGCCTCAGGAGTCGCAAACAGAGAAACTCCACCTGGAGTCGCGCCTGTGGAATCAGGGGCAAGGGTAACCCCCAGCGCAGCGGTCACGCCGCCACAGGGAAGTGTGTTGTTTACACCAATATCTGCGGTTAACGCGGCTGCTAGGGTGACAGAATTGGAGGCTACCAGGATTGGGCTATATGATGAAGTCCAGAGAATCGCAGATGAGAGAGCCAGGCTGGCGCGTGAGGAACAGCGCCTCCAACAGGAGCAACTGCGACTCATCGAGGAAACCAATTCTCTGCAAGGAATACAGGCCACCTTGCCACACAGGCGCCACGCGAGTCGCCTGCAGCCAGGAACAGTAAACCCTATGGAGCTGTTCCAATCACCTACCACTGAACCGGCAATTGCGGTCCCGTCAGCCGCCACCAACACTAACCCATCAGTCGCCACCAACACGGCGCACCCGGTCGCATGGTCAGGGGTCGCACAACCCTCAGTCGCGGTACCCGCACGCATGGCACCATCTGCCATGGTTATGCGATCCGCGGCCCCGTTAGCTGCGCCCGCGGTTCAAGCACTCGCTGCACCATCAATCGTACCAGCGGTTCCATCTTTCGCAGCACCAAGAGTAGCAGAGATACCAGGGTCAAGGGCCATAGTACAGGCTAACAACAGGGCCATGATGCCCCCGCCGTTGACGCAGCCAACCTTTGTTCAGCAATCGCCACAGCAGCCTCGAAGGTTCCACACGCCGCAAGGGCATTATGTTAGCCCAGTGGAGAATCTCTTTGCGGCCACAAACATCTTGGCCAGATTAGCGCCAGCAGGAGACACGCCATGGACAGAGAGGCACGGCGCGCCATCGAGATGCTGAGCACAGCAGTAATACAGCAGGCGAATATGTCCGAACACGCAGGACGGCTGCACTCCACCCCTTACAATAGCAGAGCAACGGCGGAGAGAAGCATCCACGCGGAGTCGCCACACGTTGCGACCTCAAGCTCGGCTAGGCGAAAAGGGAAGATCAACCTGCGGCTCAAAATCAACTTCAGCAGATTCAACCCATAGAGATTGTGCAGCCGCGCATGGCGGCCACTCCAACAGGAAGACCAGCTTCGTCCAACCTATCGTCGCGACTCAAAGGCCCAGTCTGTTTTAGCGAAAGAATCAGGTCTGAACCGTTTCCTGCAGATTTCAAAGGACCTCGCAAGGTCGCCAACTACAACGCCAGCATGGACCCTGTTACTTGGCTCAACAATTACGAGATGGGCATGAGCATCCTAAATGCATCCGAAGAGATCTGCGCACGTTATCTAAACATGATGTTAGAAGGCGCAGCCCACATATGGCTACAAAATTTGCCACCAAATTCGATAAACTCTTGGGATGAGATGAAGGAAGCTTTTATCAAGAATTTCCAAGGAACATGCAAGCGACTCTGCAGCATAGAGGACCTAGAGCGTTGTGTACAGAAGGAAGGCGAGTCAAGTCGCCACTGGATGAGAAGGGTCGCAGAGATCATACATTCCTCAGACAATATACCACCCAGTTCAGCAGTCCTTGTCATGGAGAAAAATTGCAAATTTGAGCCGCTAGTCCACAAATAGGTCGCATGAAGGATAAAGTCAAGAGCCTAAGCGAGGTAATGGCGGCGGCCAACAAGTATGCTAGCTCGGATAAAACCAGGGACGCATCTGATGGAGAGGAAGAGGAAAGCACTGGCAAGGGAAAGAAGGCCAGTAGCAAGCCTCAACAACAGCAAGCTAGCAATGCCAATGCGAGTTATAACAAGCGCAAAAACGAGGAAGGAAATTCTGGTTAGTCGCAAATACGAATACTCGTTACAAACAAAGCAGCGGCAGAGGAAGGAATTTTCATCCAGTTAATTTGGAAGAGGTTTTCAACCGCCCCTGCGACATCCATATAGGAAAAGATGGGAAACCACCCAACCACACGAAGGCACAGTGTTATCATTACAAAAAGTGGAAGGATGGACAGCCACTCAACACAAACTTCAATCATCAAAACGATGAGGAAGGTAAACATGGCGGAGGCAACAACAGCAACAACGCCGTCCCAAATCCGCAGTCAGATCAGCCACAGTTCCCAAAACAGTTGGGTCAGTATCATACCATTGTGGTGAATACTTCAAGGAGGGAACAAAAACTGCGACGACGCAATCAGGCTGTTAATGCCATAGTACCAGCCGTCCCACAATGGCTAAAGTGGTCCGAACAACCAGTAATTTGGAGCCGCGAGGATCACCCAGGAGAAATAAATGAAGAGGGAAAACTCGCGCTGGTGGTTGCCCCTCAAGTCGCAGGGTACAAGTTGAGCAAAGTACTGATGGATGGAGGCAGCAGTATCAACATATTATACTATGAAACTTTCAAAAGAATGAACCTTCAAGAAAAGCAGCTACACCCATCAAGAACAACGTTTCATGGTGTCGTACCAGGCATATCAGCTCAGCCATTGGGGCGAGTTAACTTGGAGGTCGCCTTTGGGACACAAAGCAACTTCAGGAGCGAGTACATTTGGTTCGAGGTTGTAGATTTCCAGAGCCCATATCATGCGCTGTTTGGCAGAGAAGCATTCGCAAAGTTTATGGCTAGGCCGTGCTATGTGTACCTAAAGCTCAAAATACCAGGCCCTAGAGGTGTCATCACCATCAATGGCGACAAAAGAATAGCTCAAGAGTGTGAAGAAGGCGACAAGGCCATAGCCAGAGCAGCTTGCATCGCAGAGAGCGCGACCATGCACGAGTCGCAGGAGAATTTTGATGACATCGTGAAGGCCAAAAGGCACCTGCCTGACTTGCGACTTCAGATTACAGCCGCAAGGGAGGCAAGGAAGTCAAAGGCTACGAGCCATTGCCAATAAGGAGACATCCCAAGCGTCGCGAGTTGCCATCAGCAGCCGCAGCAAAATTATTAAGAGTTTACATCATCAAGCTGGCCACTCAGGGCTAAAAATTCAATTCTGGTCGCCACTCAGGCGCGACCGACCCAATATGACACTTCTGATCGCCACCTAGGCGCGATCGACCCAATTCTGGTTGCCACCTAGGCGCAACCGACCCAATTCTGGTCGCCACTCAGGCGCGACCGACCCATGTAACATCTCTGGTTGCCACCTAGGCGCAACCGACCCAATTCTGGTCGCCACTCAGGCGCGACCGACCCATGTAACATCTCTGGTTGCCACCTAGGCGCAACCGACCCAATTCTGGTCGCCACTCAGGCGCGACCGACCCATGTAACATCTCTGGTTGCCACCTAGGCGCAACCGACCCAATTCTGGTCGCCACTCAGGCGCGACCGACCCATGTAACATCTCTGGTTGCCACCTAGGCGCAACCGACCCAAGCATCACTTCTGGTCGCCACCTAGGCGCGACCGACCCTATGTATCATATAATGATTCTGAAATAAAGCATCTCAAACTACCAATTGAGTTGTGAGTCTTTTATTTTTTAATCATTGGTCCCTTGGGGGTGCGGCAGCTTTTTAGCGCGGCCTATTCCTTGGGATCGCCAAACAAGTGGCATTTATCGTGATTATACTCAACCTCTCTTGGATGCGACTTGCACTATGCGGCCAAAGTACTGGGGGTGCGGCGTCAATCGAGTTTGATTGCCTATCATGGCCGCTCTCGACCCTGAACACGCACTTTTTACCTGGGAAATACTGAGCCGCGCAAGGGCCTAAGTGAGGAAAAACCGAGACAAATCATAAGGACCAGCCTATTGGTCGAAACATGTACTGCCAAGAGTACTTAAGCAAACCATAATATTGTCTTATGACACATAAACTCTAACAATTATTACAGACCGCTAAGGGCCAAGGCCATCAAACCATTGTTTTCTCTTCTTCACTTGTGCGCAGCTTTTGGCCGGTGGGAAGGAGGAACAGGCGGCTTACCAAGCTTGCCAGAAGGAGCAGTCGCAGGCTCGCTGGAGGGCTCTTCAGTCGCGGGCTTGGGGGCTGCAGAGCTGGATACGCCTGGAGAGGGGTTCTTGTCCTGCGGAATCACCGCGCTGGACGACGGAGCGGGTAACTTCTCCCATCTGCTTCCATCTGCGTTATACTTGCCCATATAGGTCGCAAGATCAATCCCCTCCACCAGTTCAGTCGCATGGCCGCGCATATCCTTCCAAGTTGTCGCATATTCTGAGGCCGTCAGTTCGGTGCCATCCACCTTCTTCGAGGGCCTACCTTTTGCAACCTTGGCAGCATCAAAAGAAGGATAGTACGTCTTGGCCAAAGCAAGAACATGAGCCGCGCCGGTGCGAGCTGAGGACTCTTTCCAGTCCAAAAAGAACTGAGGCGCCCTAAGCAGTCTTTTCAGCAGCCCTTCAGAATCACCGGGGACTGGCTTGGTCGGCAGCAGGCACTTAGACAGTGATTTCATGGCGTCACAAGCCCTTCGCGAAAAATCGCGGATATACTCCAGCTGCTCCTGAGTACTGCCGCGCTGCTCCTTGGCATCTTCACCTACATCAAGGCATGTCTCCGTCAGCTCTACAACACACAGGCAAAGATAGTAGAGAAAAAAGATGCAGTTACAAGTCGCAATACATACCAGTTAATTCTTGAGTCATGATGCACACTTTGGCGTGGACGAGGTTATGGGCATCAGAAACTTTCTTCAACTTTTTCTCAAGCTCACCAATGGAAACAGCCTTAAGCCTTGCGTCCTCATTGACATCAGCAATGGCGTCTTTCTGAGCACTGACTTGGAGCTCCAGCTGCTGGACCCTCTCATGGAATTTCTCTTCAACAGTTTTAAGTCGCAGCTCGGTATTTTTGGCTTGCTCAGAAAACTTGAAGCTTTCATCAGATAGCTCGCCCATCCTGGTTTCCCTCTTCTTTAGCTCAGCGTCACGCTGGCCAAGGAGCTCGCGTAGCCTCTCCAGTTCAGAGGGAGTATCCCCCAGTGCTTTTCCAAGCAATTTTGGCAGCTGTTATGGAGCTTAGTTCCTCCTATGAAGGGAACATCAGTCAGTAAGTATATATCAACAGCTAAAAGAGAAGCATCAAGTCTCCCTTTACAGTCAAAGAAGAAACTTGATCCTTGGGGGCTAGAGACAGATAACTGGAATAGAAGTTTACCTTATAAGCCGCAGACAGGTCAGACAATGCCTTGCGGAGTCCATGGCTTGCTTGTCATTTGAGGCAATGATAGCCTCTGACAGTTTCTCAGCACGGCTTGTGGAGGAGGAAGAAGCAACCTCAGCATGTAGAATTGGCGACCGCAGATTGTCCGCCACTGGCGACTCAACCACTGGCGTATCAGCATCCTTGGCCATTACATCTATGGAGGAGGGGTTGACCTTCTCCACGTCCTGGATCATAAGGGGATCCGTTCTATCCTCCAGAGCCACCTCTTGGGTGGCTGTGTCAAGAACAGGGACCGTGGCCAGGTCATCAGTGGTGGCCACGCCCTCTACCATGGCGGTATGAGCCGCAGGTGATAAATGCGGCTCAACCGCGGCTCCAGGCTCAGTCGCGGGTTCAGCCGCACTTCTGAAAAAAGCAAGGGCATTGTGTGAAGAAGAAGAACATAAGCCAGAATAAAAGTATTGAAAGTACAGGGAAAAGTTACTAACTCTGGAGCCATCTTCACAAAGGCCATAAGTTCACCGCTTGACGGTGAGGACAGGCCTTGGGTCCCAGAATCTACGAGTAGAGTTTTGCATGTCAGTAGAGGAAAAAGAATAAGCATTCAAGATGACAAGACAGCAGAAATTACCAGAGTGGGGACCCATGTCTTCTTCAGCAGAGGCGGTGGCTTTGAAAGCACGCCTGGCAACGAAGGAGATCGCGCCCGTAGCAGGTTTGCGACGCTTCGTGGCCTCGGGGTTTTCCAGAGCATCAACCTCTGGTTCTTCACGAGATAGCCTCTTGGAGGCTCTACGGGGAGTTGGTTCAGCCGCGGCAACAGAACTCGCGGCTGGCACTGGACTCTCGTCCTCGTCCAGTTCGGTCTCTTCATCATCTGAGGCCGCAGAGGCAACAGAAGGGATATCAGCAGTCTCGCTGCCCTCTAAGTGGGCAGCAGCTTCTTTCGTGCGGCACGCTTGGGAGCAGCAGTGCCGGCGACAGTCGCAGGCAGCGACCAGTAGTTCTCGTCAGCCTGGATGAGAGAAATATAAGTTGCAGTATTAAGAAAAGGAATGCGACTCAACTACGAAGGCGAAAAGACAGAGAAGAGGAGTTACCTCAAAAGGCTTGTTGTTAACACTGAAAGGGGCAAGCCCCACCTTATCGAAGGAGATGTCCTTCTCCTCAGTCACGCGGGTGACAAATTCCACCCAATCCTCAGGCCTCCAGTCCGAAGCCTTGATACGATCAACGTCAGCAGAGGTGCCTGTGCACTCAAGGAAGATCGCTGTCGTGGACTCACGGGCTGAATGCGCCATTTGGTCCAGCAAGAGAGAAGATCAAGGCCAGTAAGACCATGACCTATTAAGGCGCGGACTTTGATCAGCGACTCATTGATGAAGGACATGGATGAGTCGCGGGGTTTTGATTTCAGTGCCTCGGTAGGCACGAAGAGGGTGTTAGACCAGGAGGGAAGGCGAGTTTCGCCCTCCGGTGAAGTATCTTGGCAATAAAAGAAAGATTTTTGCCAAGCCCTGGGTCGATTCGCCAGGGCTAGCTTGGGAAGGCAAGAATTCCTATGGCGCTGAAGAGAGATGGCGCCGACCTGAACGTAGGCGCCACCCTTGGAGACAAGTTGGCTGTTGCAGGTGAAAGAGGCCAGCCACAGATCGATGTTGGGGGCTATGCCAAGGTAATCCTCGCACAGCACGTGAAAATTGCTCACCTGGAGCATTGAGTTGGGCCCGATGTCGTGAAGACGGAGGCCTAGGCGTTGCAGCAAATTGCGGAAGAAGGGAGAACCTGGCGGCGTGAATCCACGCTCCACGTGCTCCACGAACATCACCAGCTCGTTGGGCTTGGGGCGCGGCTCGATTTCATCGCCTGCCCGCCAGACGCCGTCCCCCTTCGGCGGCAAGAAGCCAGCCTCGGCCAGATCCGCAAGAGTTTCCTCTGTTACCCAGGATCCTTCCCAGTTGCAGGAGATCTGGCGCCTATTGTCAGATGGCTTCGCCTTGGGCGCCATTGCGAGGGGGAGATTGAATTGGGGAACTAGGCTCGGGTCGAGGAAGAAGACGGCGCGGCTAGGGATGAGAAGATTGCAAGGGCAAATGGATAATGACCTAGGTGGCCGCAGCTTATAACTGAAGGGCCCGCAACTAACGGCATTTCTGTGCTCGCAACCAACGGCACAATTTGCGCCCGCAAAAAGAGTAACGGTCCGCAATTAAAGGAAACAGAATATTTCCAGAAGGAGAGATGAGTCGCGCGGATGAGTCACAGCTGAATCGCATGAGTCAGGAGATTGGTCAGAACGTTACAGTGCGGCCAGAGACCATTTCAGAGGCCAGAAGATTCTCACCGTAAAGTCCTAACCAATCTTGGGGGCTAATGTCGGGGGAATACTTTCTGGATTAACCCGCGGCCCAGTGCGACTTAACTTACTCGCACGGATGAAGGCCCACTTGGGAACAAGCCCAATATTGAACCGCCATAAGGAGAAAGATCTAGAAGACAAATCCCGGAGGACGTGAAGACCAAGTAGTCTCCGAGTAGGCCTCTGTGGATGTATTCCTTATGGGGAAGTTTCCTTTTGTAACCTAGCGAGCCTCTGTGTATATAAAGAGGACTCGCAGGACTTAGAGCGGGTCAAGCTATCAAGCCCCAAACCCTAGCTCATACGGCGAGTACCAGATCGGATCGCCTCCATTGTAACACCTCGATTATCATATCAATACCAATCTAGGGTAGGCAGGAAGTAGGTCTTTTACCTCACATTGAGGGGGCCGAACCTGGGTAAATCTGTGTTGATCTTTGTTCCTGCGATCCCAAGCTCGGAGATGCTTGACTCGCGTAATCCCACACCTACGAAGTCATCTATGACACCTGACGTGACAAACCCACGACAACGGCCGCGACGGAACTTTTCGTGGAATATGATCGACCGTAATAGGGTTTTCGCGTCGCGGAGAATATATAGGCGAAGAGGCGGCGTCGGTGGCCGAGGGGGGCCACCACGCCATAGGGGGGCGCGGGCCCACCCTGGGCCGCGCCCTAGTGTGGCGTGGCCCCCTGGTGGGTCTGCTCCGACTCCCCTTTGGACTCCGTGATCTCCTCGTGATATTATTGACGATGTCTTTTGTTTCGTCCAATTCCGAGAATATTTCCTTAATAGATTTTCTAAAACCAAAAACAGCAGAAAACAGGGAACTGGCACTGTGGCATCTTGTTAATAGGTTAGTCCCAGAAAATGCATAAAAATGATATAAAGTGTAACCAAAACATGTAGCAATTGATATAATATCAGCATGGACCATCAAAAATTATAGATACGTTTGAGACGTATCAGCTCACAAGATCTAAACATGGAGGCACAAGGTAGAGAGACAACCATCTAGCTACTGCTATGGACCCGTAGTCCAGGGGTGGACTACTCACGCATCACTCCGGAGGCAGGCATGGTGATGTAGAGCCCTCCGGTGATGATCTCCCCTCCGGCAGGGTGCCGGGAAGAGCTTCAGAACTCCTCCGATCTGAGATTGACGATGACGGCCGTGATACGTCTCAAACGTATCTATAATTTTTGATGTTCCATGCTGTTATTATATCAATTGCTACATGTTTTGGCTACACTTTATATCATTTTTATGCATTTTCTGGCACTAACCTATTAACAAGATGCCACAGTGCCAGTTCCCTGTTTTCTGCTGTTTTTGGTTTCAGAAAATCTATTAAGGAAATATTCTCGGAATTGGACGAAACAAAAGACATCATCAATAATATCATGAGGAGATCACGGAGTCCAAAGGGGAGTCGGAGCAGACCCACTAGGGGGCCACGCCACACTAGGGCGCGGCCTAGGGTGGGCCCGCGCCCCCCTATGGCGTGGTGGCCCCCCTCGGCCACTGACGCCGCCTCTTCGCCTATATATTCTCCGCGACGCGAAAACCCTATTACGGTCGATCATATTCCACAAAAAGTTCCGTCGCGGCCGTCATCGTCAATCTCAGATCGGAGGAGTTCTGAAGCTCTTCCGGCACCCTGCCGGAGGGGAGATCATCACCGGAGAGCTCTACATCGCCATGCCTGCCTCCGGAGTGATGCGTGAGTAGTCCACCCCTGGACTACGGGTCCATAGCAGTAGCTAGATGGTTGTCTCTCTACCTTGTGCCTCCATGTTTAGATCTTGTGAGCTGCCTAACATGATCAAGATCATCTTATTGTAATGCTAGATGTTGTGTTTGCTGGGATCCGATGAATATTGATACCATGTTTATTCAAGTTGTTTATCTATGTGCTCTTGATCTTGCATGCTCTCCGTTGCTAGTAGATGCTTTGGCCAAGTAGATGCTTGTGACTCCAAGAGGGGGTATTTATGCTCGATAGTGGGTTCAGTCTCTAGATATCTGGATCAGTGACAGAAAGGTCTAAGATGGTAGATGTGCTGTTGCTACTAGGGATAAAACATTGGTGCAGTGTCCAAGGGCACTTGTATTGATTACATTACACACTTTACTTCATGCAATAATCTGTTGTTAGCAACTTAATACTGAACAGGATGCGGATGCTGCCTTGAAGGTGGATTATTTAGGCATAGATGCGGTTGGAATAACGGTCTATGTACTTTGTTGTAATGCCCAACTAGATTTCATAGTAGACATCTTGGCATGTATTGCATTGTTATGCCCTCTCTATTTGTCAATTGCCCAGCTGTAATTTGTTTACCCAACATGCTAGTTATCTGTTCTGAGAGAGACACCACTAGTGAACTGTGGACCCTGGTCCAATTTCCTCATACTGTTTACACAACCTGCTGCAATCATCTGTTTCCTGTTACTTGCTGTTTTTCCTGCTGTTTTCCACACCATACGTTTAACTCTTTGTTTCTGCAAGACCGGAGAGATTGATAACCTCTCTGTTTCGTGTTGGGTAAAGTTCTGGTTTGTGTCTGTGCAGATTCCACGTTGGTGCAAGCTCCCTAGTGCTAGGGGGAGTCAACATCAACAACTTCCGATAGATCGTCAAGTCCTACTGGTCCGATTAAACCTTGGGTAGATTATTCAAGGGAAAACTTCTGCTGTCTACATCATAACCTTCCTCTTGGGGTTCACCAACACGTAGCCATCAGGCCGCGACGGAACTTTTCGTGGAATATGATCGACCGTCATAGGGTTTTCGCGTCGCGGAGAATATATAGGCGAAGAGGCGGCGTCGGTGGCCGAGGGGGGCCACCACGCCATAGGGGGGCGTGGGCCCACCCTGGGTCGCGCCCTAGTGTGGCGTGGCCCCCTGGTGGGTCTGCTCCGACTCCCCTTTGGACTCTGTGATCTCCTCGTGATATTATTGACGATGTCTTTTGTTTCGTCCAATTCCGAGAATATTTCCTTAATAGATTTTCTGAAACCAAAAACAGCAGAAAACAGGGAACTGGCACTGTGGCATCTTGTTAATAGGTTAGTCCCAGAAAATGCATAAAAATGATATGAAGTGTAACCAAAACATGTAGCAATTGATATAATATCAGCATGGAACATCAAAAATTATAGATACGTTTGAGACGTATCAAGCATCCCCAAGCTTAGTTCCTGCTCGTCCTCGAGTAGGTAAACGATAAAAACAGATAATTTTTGAAGTGACATGCTACCAACACAATCTTTGGTCAAATAACAATATAATGCACATGATCTGAATGAAGTGATCCAAGCCAATGGTCTGTAGTTTGCAAATAAGTAAATAAAGAGTAAACATAAGTGATCACACAAGTGCAAACTTTCATGAATAATACTATAAAACATTTAGAGATATAATAGTCTAACATAATAGTTAGTTCACAGCAGCAATAATTCTCAACATGAAAGTGTTTGTATCAACACAAAGGAAGATAATAGCTTCAGCATTTGCTTCAACTTTCAACATGTATATCATATAGATAATGTCAATGCAAAGAATATGATCAACCAAACACAAAGTTATGTAAAAACTGTTATACTGGAGTTGACAATGATGTTTGCTTAGGTAGACAGAAAGAAGTGGGAAAACTGACTCAACATAAAAGTAAAAGAATGGCCCTTCGCAGAGGGAAGCAGGGATTAACATCATGTGCTAGAGCTGTAGTTCCCGAAGGCATATAGAGAGCATAAAATATTGTTTTGTAAGGTAATGGTGTATACAGGTGTCAACAAATCAAATAGCAGGTACTTGTCATCTTCCATGGCTAACTAACTTTTAGAGCGGTTCCGAGAGTTTTTAGGACTGCACTTGTAACAAGCACTTATTGGTGACACTCCTCCCAACCATTTACTTTCCACAAACCATGGCTAACCGAATCCTCGGGTGCCCACCAACATTCACCATGGAGGAGTGTCTATTTATTTATTTATTTATAGGGTGGACTAACAGCTCTTTAATGCAAAATAAAAGGTGGAGAAGCAGATGAAGCTGCCAATCCTTGTAAATTAATTAGCATGGAAGATGACAAATCTCACTACTACGTCCTTATGAGCTTTTCAAGTAGTGACACAAAAAGGAAATATAACAGTTTTGAGTAGTTAGTAGATAGCACATGAAGAAATTTACTTGGAATGGTGAAAACACCACATAATAGGTAGGTATGGTGGACACAGGTGGCATGGATTTGGCTCAAGGTTTTGGATGTACAAGAAGCATTCCCTCATAGTACAGAGTTTAGGCTAGCAAGGTTATTATAAGCAAACATCATTATCAACTGGAATAGCAAGAGTGTACATAAAACACAAGGTTTGACGAACCATAGACTCCCACTGTCTTCCTTGTTAACACATAGCCTTCATCCAAAAATTATCTAGACTACTATGGACTCCCTATCATGCAACAGATTATTATAGCAGAAAATCCTTATAGTAGTTCTTCATTAACAGCCATTACTTACATGATGCACAAGCTTAAACATTAATTACTTGAAAGCTCAAAACAATTGGCAAGCATCAAATTACTCAAGACAACGATCTAAAAAGATTCATGTAAGCATTTTATACCACTACCACATGCATAGCATTTTTCTGGTCCAACCAAACACCAATCAACTTATTTGACAACTCTCCAAACAGATATAAGTGAAGCAAGAGAGTACTTTCTTCAAAAGAAACTGAAAGCTCTAACAAGAGATGTATGAAAAACTGAGAGCTAACAGCAATAACAGCAACTAGACAGGAATACTCAACAAGTATAAGTGAAGCACAAGAGTATTCTAATGAAAAAGTGGAGCGTGTCTCTCTCCCAAACATGAATACTAGGATCCAACAAGTATAGCACAGCAAACAAAACAAAACAAACTGAAAACAAAAACACACTGACGCTCCAAGGAAGAGTACACTAGCATGAAGCAATAAAAATATAGCACCATTAGAGATGACCTGATAATTTGTAGATGAAGAAGGGGATGCCCAAGGCATCCCCAAGCTTAGATGGTTGAGTCTTCTTGAAATATGCTGGGGAGGTAAGCCTCCCCAAGCTTAAGCTCTTCACTCTTCTTGATCATGTAATATCATTCTCATCTATCAACACTTGAAAACTTCCTTCACACCAAAACTTAACAGCTTTTCTCGTTAGCAGGTTAGTGCACTAAAAGATAATACTTCAAAATTCTAGCAAAGACAAAACTCACAAGCCAACTATTTTAAACATTAGCCACTGTTACTAGGCTCAAGTGGGCACTTTTACAAGAAAAGAAACCACTTAAAAACTTGTAAAAGAGAGAATGCAAAATAAAAGACAGAATCTGTCAAACCAGAACAGTCTGTAATGACGAATTTTTTCGAGGCACTTACGATGCTCAGATGAAGAACTTTTGAAATAATGAAAGTTGCGTAACATCATCAGGAACATGCACAAAAAGTTTCAGCATTTTTCGATTTTTTCTGATTTTCTACTGAATTAAACGGTGACGAACAGCAATCTGTCCCAATGCAGTCCCGAAAATAAATACCAACTTTGCATTAGTAACTCTCCTTGGCACAACAAAACAGCAAATAAAAGATACAAAGGAGTTGCTACAGAGGTAAACAAGCATCCTTGACTCAAGAAAACAAAAATAAAACAGCAAATAAAAACATGGGTTATCTCCCAGAAGTGCTTTTCTTTAATGCCTTTCAGCTAGGCTTTAGGATTTTAATGATGCTCACATAAGAATAAGAGTTGAAAAACAAAGAGAGCATCAAGAGGCAAATATCAAAATTATCTGAGTCTAACCCACTTCCTATGCAGAGGAATATTGTAGTAAAACAAATCATTGAAGCATAAAGCAGCTAGCATAGGAAGATGCAACAAATCCAACTTTAAAACTTCCAACACAAAGAGAGGTATTTTAGTGACATGAAAACTTTTAAAACCATCTTTCCCTCTCTCATAATAATTTTCAATAGCATCATAAACAAACTCAACAACATAACTATCACATAAAGCATGCTTTTTATGATCTACAAACACATAACTTTTATCAAGCAAGATAGTGGGATCAAAAATTTCAAACCCACTTTTAGACATATTGAAACAAGTTGATTGATCACTCTCAATAGTAGAATTAATAATATTATCAAGCAACATAGGACCATCATCTAGAGCTTTATCATAAACATTTTCTAAGCAAACACTCTCATTACCATGCATTTCGAAATTAGGAATAAAAAGAGGATTATCATAAGACTTATCAAAATAGCATGGATTTTCATAAACAACATTGGGGGAAATATTTGGTACTTCTGTTATTTTTGCTTTCTCTTGAGTGAAGGAATGTTTGTCTACCTCAAATTTATCAAAAGAAGTTATTTCAATAGTATCATTACCAACTTCCCCAAGCTTAATATTTTCCATAGCATTAGCAACAACCATGTTCAAAGAGTGTATACCAATATCATTGGTACTATCATGCAAATAAAGTTCCATAGGTTTTTTAATTTTCTCTTCAAACACATCATGTCCTAGCTCAAGATAAATTTCATAAAGGTTTCTCAAGTTGTTTTCAGCCATAGGACAAGTTTCAAGCAAAGTACCCATGAATAGCAAGCAAAGAACTAGACATAATAACAAACCGAAATAAACTAGATGCAGGAATTTAATTTTTTTGGATTTTTATTTTTAACAGCAAGCAAAACAAAACTAAAACAAGACAAAAACAAAGTAAAGAGATTGGAACTGAGAGACTCCCCTTTCCAATAGCCTCCAAGTCCCCGGCAACGGCGCCAGAAAACAGCTTGATGGCTACGTGTTGGTGAACCCCAAGAGGAAGGTTATGATGTAGACAGCAGAAGTTTTCCCTTGAATAATCTACCCAAGGTTTAATCGGACCAGTAGGACTTGACGATCAATTGGAAGGTTGTTGATGTTGACTCCCCCTGGCGCTAGGGAGCTTGCACCAACGTGGAATCTGCACAGACACAAACCAGAACTTTGCCCAACACGAAACAGAGAGGTTGTCAATCTCTCCGGTCTTGCAGAAACAAAGAGTTAAACGTATGGTGTGGAAAACAGCAGGAAACACAGCAAGTAACAGGAAACAGATGATTGCAGCAGGTTGTGTAAACAGTATGAGGAAATTGGACCAGGGTCCACAGTTCACTAGTGGTGTCTCTCTCAGAACAGATAACTAGCATGTTGGGTAAACAAATTACAGCTGGGCAATTGACAAATAGAGAGGGCATAACAAAGCAATACATGCCAAGATGTCTACTATGAAATCTAGTTGGGCATTACAACAAAGTACATAGACCGTTATTCCAACCGCATCTATGCCTAAATAATCCACCTTCAAGGCAACATCCGCATCCTGTTCAGTATTAAGTTGCTAACAACAGATTATTGCATGAAGTAAAGTGTGGAATGTAATCAATACAAGTGCCCTTGGACACTGCACCAATGTTTTATCCCTAGTAGCAACAACACATCTACCATCTTAGACCTTTCTGTCACTGATCCAGATATCTAGAGACTGAACCCACTATCGAGCAAAAATACCCCCTCTTGGAGTCACAAGCATCTACTTGGCCAAAGCATCTACTAGCAACGGAGAGCATGCAAGATCAAGAGCACATAGATAAACAACTTGAATAAACATGGTATCAATTTCATCGGATCCCGGCAAACACAACATCTAGCATTACAATAAGATGATCTTGATCATGTTAGGCAGCTCACAAGATCTAAACATGGAGGCACAAGGTAGAGAGACAACCATCTAGCTACTGCTATGGACCCGTAGTCCAGGGGTGGACTACTCACGCATCACTCTGGAGGCAGGCATGGTGATGTAGAGCCCTCCGGTGATGATCTCCCCTCCGGCAGGGTGCCGGGAAGAGCTTCAGAACTCCTCCGATCTGAGATTGACGATGACGGCCGCGACGAAACTTTTCGTGGAATATGATCGACCGTCATAGGGTTTTCGCGTCGCGGAGAATATATAGGCGAAGAGGCGGCGTCGGTGGCCGAGGGGGGCCACCACGCCATAGGGGGGCGCGGGCCCACCCTGGGCCGCGCCCTAGTGTGGCGTGGCCCCCTGGTGGGTCTGCTCCGACTCCCCTTTGGACTCCTTGACCTCCTCGTGATATTATTGACGATGTCTTTTGTTTCGTCCAATTCCGAGAATATTTCCTTAATAGATTTTCTGAAACCAAAAATAGCAGAAAACAGGGAACTGGCACTGTGGCATCTTGTTAATAGGTTAGTCCCAGAAAATGCATAAAAATGATATGAAGTGTAACCAAAACATGTAGCAATTGATATAATATCAGCATGGAACATCAAAAATTATAGATACGTTTGAGACGTATCAATACTGCAGCTGGCTCTTGCATGATAGCCCGCTTTCACTCTCTCCTATTCTCTCTCCTCCATATAAGTATAAATATATTATTAAAATCCTTATAGCTCGTTGACTGGACCTTATTGTACTTGCTCTAATGACGAAACGCCGCCTGCATCAGGTCTGTGTAGACAAGTAGCAGTGCAAATGCTTTCCGGTCTTAAAACAAGGAGGCCGATTTAAAAAGTATACACATGCGCCGATGCGCGGACCAGTAAATAAATCAGTACCTTGACTACTCCCTCCGTTCCAAATTAATTGACTTTCATTTGTCTACACATGAATGTATCTAGACAAATGAAAGTCAATTAATTTGGCACGGAGGGAGTATATATGTTCACGTATGTGGAGCCCGCCTGTCATTGATGCCGTGTGGTGCATGCAGTACTTTCTAGCGAGGTGTAGTAACATCTGATCCCTGCTAGTCTAGCGTTGCTGATACGTGCGCATAGGGAGCAGGTACGCAGCAGCAACAGAGGCTGCCGCCGCAGCCGACGGCGGCATGTTCCAGGCGTGCCCCGTTTTCCGTTACGCCCCGGCTGGATTCTCTGTGAACATAGGGTGCCGCCACAGGTGATGGCGGCAGGTCCTGCCGCCACAATTTTATTGGTATGTGGTTTTTTTTGGCATTTCATTTGCACAGGTGGTCTAAATTGCCAAAAATTTCTCTGATTGAACCTCTTTTTTACGTATGCTAGTACTTCCTCCGTCCAAAAATAAGTGTCTCAAGTTTGCTCAAAAGTGGAGGTATCTAGACATGTTCATGTCTAGATACCTCCACTTTTGAGCAAAATTTTTTTTTTTTTTGCATAAATCTTTTGAGCAAACTTGAGACACTTATTTTTGGACGGAGGGAGTACATCATTGTGTGCTGTGGATACGGGCACAACTCATAAACATGTCTAGATACCTCCACTTTTGAACAAACTTGAGACGCTTATTTTTGGACGGAGTGAGTACATCATTGTGTGATGTGGATACGGCACAACTCATTTGCCACTTCCTTGATTTCTTCTCCTTGCGGCTCCCGACGTCTTCTCCTCTCCCACTTATAACTGCTTCCCGCAGAAGCAACGAACCATCAAAGCCGGCAAGCTATCCTCGTCATCCTGCTCGCGGCGCCATTAAACTTCCTCTACCATCTCCCATGCTCCTGCCCACCCTCGCCTCCCGTAGCTCTAGCTAGCTGGACGCGCCAGTTGCTTTTCCCTAGTTTTTGGCTTTTTGCGTCCACGCTTGCACGACTCCTCCCCCAGTCCTCTTCACTGGACTTCCACGCGAAACGATTTTTTATAACCTGCGTGATCTCGCCGCCGACTCGACCCAGAATATTCTTCCCATTTTTCAATTGGATTTTATCACCACTTATGCTTCTTCTTTCCCCCACGTTTCCTTCTTCTTGATGCGAGACCGCGATCGGTCCAGGAGAAATCGCGCGATCCTCCCGTGCTTATTTAGCTTCGCGGGGTCGCTGATCCGGCACCGGCAGCCGGCGCCGCCCGAAACCCGATCCTTTTCGCTCGGTTTCGCGTAGCCGCGACGAGGCTCCGCTGATTGGCTTGTCTTCTACCTGAATTTCGCGTAAAGATCAGTTTTGGCTTTGCTGCTAGGAGTGCGTTCGTTGGTCAACACGAATTGGGGATTCTCTACAGTTGCCTCTGCTCACAATCCAAGCTCTCTTTTTTCCGAGATTAAAATCGAGCTCACAAGAATTGCCAGAGTGAGTGAGCTCGCCGCGTTCAGTCCCCCAATGGAGGAGTCCGGGGAAGCGAGCATCGGGCCCTTCAGGATAGGCCCCTCGACGCTCCTCGGCCGCGGCGCCGCGCTCCGCGTCCTCCTGCTCAGCTCCCTCTGGCGTCTGCGCGCGAGGGCGCGCGCCGCCGTCTCGCGCGCCCGCATGGCCGCGCTGCTGCCAGTGCCGGTGGCGGCGTCCTGGCTCCACCTCAGGAACAACCACGGCGTCCTCCTGCTGGCCGTGCTCTTCGCGCTGCTTCTCAGGAAGCTCTCCGGGGCGCGCTCGTCGGTGGCCCTGGCGCGCCGGCGCGCGGTGTGCAAGAGCGCGATGCGGTACGCGGGGACGTACGAGGAGTGGGTGCGCGCCGCCAAGGTGCTCGATAGATTGTCCGGTCAGGTCAACGAGGCCGACCTGTACGACGAGGAGCTAATCAGGAGCAGGCTCGACGAGCTCCGGCGGCGGAGGGAGGAGGGGTCCCTCCGGGATGTGGTGTTCTGTATGCGCGGCGATCTCGTCAGGAACCTGGGGAACATGTGTAATCCGGAGTTGCACAAGGGCAGGCTTCAGGTATTTGATATGATAGCACCTCTCATTATTTATTTATTTCGTACTCAATAATATTTTACATATTGGTTGTGGTAATGGCTAAAATTATAAATTCTATGCATCAATAATTCCAACCTTTTGATTTTCCATTATCAAGATATGCATATGTATTGTCATTACAATAAGCCAGCATGATCTTCCGGAAGTTGTTTGTCCCTCTCATTTGATCAGATGCTAGAATTGATATATCTCTTAGTGTCCATGCCAAAGGTGATTCAAAATTTTGTATTTTGGTTAAAAAAAAAAAGTTGGTTAAGTGTCTGTGTTGCACACCTGAATAAGGTTTACTCTGCTTTCAACTGGAAATTGTGCACTATCAAATGTTTTCAGATATTGAATTAATTACTCCCTTCCATTCTAATTACACAATCACACGGTTGTATTGTAATGCAGGTTCCTAGACTTATAAAAGATTTCATTGACGAGGTTTCGACTCAATTGAAAATGGTGTGTGAATCTGATACGAATGAATTGCTTTTGGAAGAGAAGCTTGCCTTTGTACAGGAAACCAGACATGCCTTTGGAAGGACTGCACTACTCTTGAGTGGGGGTGCTTCACTGGGTTCTTTCCATGTAGGCGTAGTGAAAACTTTAGTTGAGCATAAACTTCTGCCTCGTATAGTAGCAGGATCTAGTGTTGGTTCCATTATATGCTCGATCGTCGCTACCCGGACATGGCCTGAGATTGAGAGCTTCTTCGTAGACTCATTACAGATCTTACACTTCTTTGATCGGATAGGTGGAATTTTTTCTGTGACCAAAAGGGTTATGACTCATGGTGCACTTCATGACATTAGCCAGATGCAAAGGCTTTTGAGGGATCTTACAAGTAACTTAACATTTCAAGAGGCTTACGACATGACTGGCCGTGTTCTTGGGGTCACTGTTTGCTCTCCTAGAAAAAATGAGCCACCTCGCTGCCTCAACTACCTGACATCACCACATGTTGTTATCTGGAGCGCTGTAACTGCCTCCTGTGCATTTCCAGGCCTTTTTGAAGCTCAAGAGTTGATGGCAAAGGATAGATTTGGCCATATAGTTCCCTTCCATGCGCCCTTTGCTACAGATCCAGAACAAGGTCCTGGTGCATCAAAGCGCCGGTGGAGGGACGGAAGTTTGGAGATGGATCTGCCAATGATGCAACTGAAGGAGTTGTTCAATGTAAACCATTTCATTGTGAGCCAAACTAATCCTCACATCTCTCCACTCCTCCGAATGAAGGAGATAGTCAGAGCCTATGGAGGTCGCTTTGCAGGAAAGGTTTGTTTCTGACCTTTAATTATGTTGGTTCATAGTTGTGATGTGGTGTATCTTGGCATTGCAGGCCTGAAACTTATTTTGCAAGTAATATATAACTCTCTCCTGTTCTTGAATCGTAGTTTATTATTATCCCACACAACCATTACCCAGGTTTTGGTACAGAATGCAAATTTGTCTACTAGATATAGGCAATATCTGGCAGCACTGAAGGGTTTTATGCTAGGACTGATTGGTGTCAATATTTGATGGAGGACATCAAAACTTCGTTATTGCTTCGATCTCTTCACTGAAGAACATTAGAAATTGCAACCCCTTTCGAATTTCAGTTCCTGTATGTTGCATCACCAGTCTAATTCTATCTTATTTGTACAGCTCGCTCGTCTTGCTGAGATGGAGGTGAAATATCGATGTAACCAAGTTCTAGAAATTGGCCTCCCACTGGGAGGACTTGCAAAGTTGTTTGCTCAGGATTGGGAGGGTGATGTCACCATGGTTATGCCAGCAACAGTAGCTCAGGTACTTCTTTTTTATAAAATCTTCATAGCTTTAATAAACAATGCTAGTTCTCTGTGAATTTCTTCGTCACGAAATCATTGGAATTTGCAGTACTTGAAAATTATACAAAACCCGACATATGCGGAACTCCAAATGGCTGCCAACCAGGGTCGGAGATGCACATGGGAGAAGCTCTCTGCGATCAGAGCAAACTGTGCAATTGAACTCGCATTGGATGAATCCATAGCAGTTATCAACCACAAACGAAGGCTACGAAGAAGCACTGAAAGGGCAGCAGCTTCTTCCCAGGGATACACCGACTATGTTCGACTCAAAACACCAAGGAGGGTCCCATCCTGGAGCTGCATCAGTCGAGAGGATTCGTCAGGATCTCTCTCAGAAGATCACTTTGGGGCCGCTCTTTCATCCACTCACCAAGGTACTATTCGAGTTGACGGCGCGGCAAACACGTCTCATCATGTTCGTCAGAGTTCATATGATGGAAGTGAGAGCGAATCAGAAACCATCGACTTAAATTCATGGACCAGGAGTGGTGGGCCTCTGATGAGGACTGCATCAGCTGACAGATTCATCAGTTTTATCCAAAACCTCGAGATTGATTCTGAGTTCGATAGCGTTCGTACTGCAGAGGATGACAATACAGGTTTTTTATCAGGATCCACATTTCCTAGCGACCCATATCCAACCAATAGTTCTAGAGTTACTACACCAGATAGATGTACAGAAGTTTCTGAAACAGGCAACAGTGCAAGCATTGCAGTGTCTGAAGGAGATCTGCTGCAACCTGAGAGGACCACCAGCGGAATTCTACTTAATTTTGTAAGGAGAGAAGATCTGTTTGCTCGGCGTAATCGCGATGCTGCTGACGTGGTAGAAAGCTCCTTACCGGAAGCATATGTGGACAGAACGCATTCGGAATCTGGTGATGCCATCTCAGCCTCTGACAGTGACAGTTCTGAAGATAACAGAGATGTAGCTGACTCATCAAACAATCCCTTGGTTTCTCTTGCAGATTTTGTAACCTCGATTCAGTCCTCAGTTGATGAGAACAAAGACGCGGGATTTTGAATAATTCTTAACGGTTTATTGCAGCAATGCTGAATAGGAAAAATTGCAGTGTCTCCATTAAGAGATCACTGGTAGCGGCAGCATATGTGCTGTGTGATATTATAGATATAGTGATACTGATTTTCTTTTTTGAGGTATATATAGTGATTCTGATAATACATGCCTCTTTTGGCATCTACTTCTGCAATGAAATTAGTGTTTGTTTGTACACCAGATTCTAACTGGTCAAGATTCTGTTAAACTTGATGCGTGCCTCTTTCGGCATCCACTTCTGAATGAAAGTCAGTGCTTGTTTGTACCCTAGATTCTACCTGGCCAAGATTCTGTTAAACTTGTAGTAACTCCAGATATCCATCACTGTACAGTATTCAGTTATCATACATACACACAATTCTTTCTTAATGGTTTATCGCAGCATTGCTGTATAGTAAAATTGCAGTGCCTCCATTAAGCGATCACTGCTGGCCGCAGCATACATATAGTGATACTGATTTTCCTTTTTGAGGAATATATAGTGATACTGATATGCATGCCTCTCTTGGCATCTACTTCTGCAATGAAATTAGTATTCCCTCCGTTCACAAAAGGATGTCTCAACCTATCTCAAATTTGCATGTATCTACACACTAAATCATGTCTAGATACATGCATATTTCAGCTAGATTGATACATCTTTTTGTGAACAGAGGGAGTATTTGTTTGTATCCTAGATTCTACCTCGCCAAGATTCCATTAAACTTGATCCATGCCTCTTTTGGCATCTACTTCTGCAGTGAAAGTTAGTACTTGTTTGTACCCTAGATTCTACCTGGCCAAGATTCTGTTAAACTTGTACTCCCTCCGTTTTTTCGTTTTTTAATATAAGATGTTTTAACTAGCTCACATATGGTACACATCAAATAAGTGTACATACACAATTAAAACATGTCTAAATACATGTTGACACATGTGAATGTGGACAAAAACTAAAACATCTTATATTTATAAACGGAGGGAGTAGTAACACTCCAGATATCCATCACTGTACAGTATTCAGTTATCAACTTATCATACATACACAAAATTCATTCTAAAGGGATTATATATATACATTAAGAAGTTTCTAACTCAAATGTTTGAATTCACCGATTTTCTACTCTGCAGTCTGCAGATACACTGGCAGAAAAGTCTTGATCAAACTCTCCTATAACATCTCAGAAGTTTAACGGAACAGTAGTACTGATAATAATCAAAGCAGTCCTTAAGCACTAATATAATAGTGATAATCCAATTTTACACATGACTACCCACCTTATTGACATACTTAACACAGACAAATCAGAATGATACAGCACATCTTGCAAGTATCATGTGACAAATGCAGCTAAAAGAACTTCAACTAGTCCTCGAATGCTTTCAGATTGCGGTTCACAGATGTAAAGCCGCCGTCAACCACGAGGTTGAGCGCGCTGATGTACCTCGCTTCGTCGCTCGCCAAGTAGAGCACGGCCTCGGCGACATCCTTCGGCAGCAGGTCCACGCCTTTCAGGTTCGCCTCGCCGCCGACGAACGCCAAGAAATCCCTCACCGCGTCGCCCTTGTGCTCTCCCTGGGGCAGGTGCGGCATGGAGAGCGCCGTGGGCACGGCGTAGGGGGACACGCAGTTCACCCGGATCCCGTGCCTCCCCAGCTCCAGGGCGACGCTCTTGGTGAGACCAACCACGGCGTGCTTCGACGCCGTGTACGCGTGAGGCCCCATCCCTCCGATGACGCTGGCGACGCTCGCCAGCGACACGATGGACCCCTTCTTGTTCGGGACCATGACGCGCGCCGCGTGCTTCATCCCCAGCAGCATGCCGTGCACGTTGATGTCGAACACCTTCCTCACGTCGGCGAAGTCGAGGCTCCGTATGTCCGTGACCTTGTCGCCCGTGATGCCGGCGTTGTTCACCATGATGTCGAGGGTGCCGAACTTCTCCGCCGCTGTGTCCACGGCCCGGCTGATGTCCTCCTCTGCCGTGACGTCGCAGTGGACAAAGAGGACGTCTGGGTCGGCGCCGAGGGAGTCGCAGACCTGCTGGCCGGCTTCGTCCTGGACGTCCGCTATGCAGACCTTCGCGCCGTGCTGTCTGAAGAGTCGAATAATGGCTTCGCCGATTCCAGAAGCCCCACCAGTGACAAGTGCTACCTTACCTTCCAACCTTCTGATTTAGAAAGCAAAGCAGTTAGATTCATAGCACATTCAGCATAACAACATTTAATTCGGCAGTAGATTGTTGATCTTGTTCAGAATAGTGCATCGAAGTCCACGATGCTAGACCAATTGTGTTGCAGGCTTGGAGCCCAACGATCCAAGAAGCAAAGTCAACTGATGCGCTCTTCCCAGAGGCACAAGTGCATCATGTTCGAAGAGAGTTGTACTATAAAATAGCTCGTGAACTGGCCAAGCTAGCATCGAAGGAGAATCTAAGCGGCGTGTCGACTGTCACGTACACCCGCGATTAGTGTTCCCTTTAGTGCTCAAGTATGGTCAAACTGTACTGTTATTCATAATCAATGAACCATTTCCTTCCTAAATAAACATGTAAACTCGGTATATGTAACAAAATCCACGCTTATTGTTTCCTCTCCCGCCTCCAAAAACCAGCATACGGAATAAAACCTCCTCACTACTGCTATCCTACTAGCAAGCTTAATCCTTTTTCGAAAGAAAAGGTAAGCTTGATGTTCTCTCTTTACACGTGGAGTCGAAGAACATCAAAGCTTTTCCCTAGAGCGAGCTAAGCTACAGCTACAGCTACAGGCCTAGAGCAGAGCAGAGTACACAGTAGCGGATCCTTCGGGTCTCTCTAGGAGCTACGGGAGCAAGGCGGAGAGACCTCGCCGTTCCCTGGCGCATCGGGATCGGTCGAGGCAGCCCTCCGCCGCGGCGGATCATCGGAATGCGCGACGGGATCGTCGCTGGGAGGGGAGGGGGGAAGAGCGGGGGAGACGAGCACGTACCGCTGCGCGGACGCGGACGAGGAGGAAGTAGAGTTCGCGGCGGCGGTGGAGGCCGACATGGTCCCCGTCTCGTTCGTCTCAGCTGCTCCTCCGGCTTGGTCGCCGGCTCCGGGTGGTGCGGTGCGGTGCGGTGCGCCGTGCGGAGTGGGGTGTGTGCTGGCTGGCTAATTCCCTGTCTTCGCCTTGACTTAACAAGGAAAATTCCACGTGGCTCCGCCTGATTCCGCGGCGCTCCTGCTGACGCTATAGCAAGGAAGACCTCAGTACTCCGCCTATTTACGCATCAGGGCCCGTGCTCCTTCTTCCGAGGAACAAACAGCGGCAACCTCACTGTAAACAGAAAATGTCGGCAACCTGACCTCGGAGGTTGGCTTTGAACAATACCAGTCCCCATAAGCCGGCAGCAGCTAGTGTGCGAGACCACCGCCGATTTGTCCGTCGGCGAACATGGGAAAGCTATGAAGGTTATCTCGCCCGAGATATTGGTCGGTGAAAGCTACGGCTGGTGGGTGATGACACGTTCACAGACGGCAGAGAAGAGCAAGGTCTTGCGTCGACACGAGGCAAACAATACGATGTTGACAAGGGTGCAAACTGCAGACAATAATATCTAGGAGAGTCAGGGTCGTCAGAGATGATCAAGGGAACAGCGTTGGAAGCCGCTCGAAGCCACGGAAGTTGTTACAACTTGCAGTAGAAGCAAAAAACAATTTCGCGGCAAGAATCACTAATAGAGCACGGGCTGCATGGGGCTTGTTTTCAAACTTTGAAAAGGACATTACAAAGTATTACAAAACGATACTACCTCCGATCCATATTAGTGGGCACAACTTTGTCTAGATACACATGTATCTAATCTAAATACTTAACTAGATACATATGAATTTAGACAAAGCTATGCCCACTAATATGGATCGGAGAGAGTAACATATTCTAGATATAATCAATGATTTCTTCTACGAAATATTTTTATTTTGTGCTACACAAAAATAACAGAAACTGACAAAAATGGTGGTTTGAAAATTTGCACTATTCACTACCCGGGGTCCATAATTTTATCAATCTTACACAGCCTAGAATACATAGTATTTGCCTTTTTTTTTTGCACGCTAGTATAATCACTGTCTACATTTAGGTTTGAAATTTTGCTCTATTCACTACCTCGGATCCGTAGATACTTTTTTCTATAATGGGCTCCGTGGAGCCCAAGCTCCAAAACGTTGTATTCCGGTTTGGTCACTATTTATGGTTGAAGAAAGGAAAGTCTGAAATTTCCGTTACAAGAGGTCTCGGATGGCTCGTATGTTACAAAGGGATTCCAAATCATCTGCTACAAAATCTCTCGGATGGCAAAGTGTAATACCCCAGCGTTTAGCAATTTACGGAGGGTAGAAGTAGGAATTTGTGCATCTGCATTCATGCATCTGAAAAACCTGAATAATTTTTTCACAAACTAAAAACCCTGGAGTGATCGGAGTTCATTCATCTTCATGGTTTAGGTTTAGTTAATCCTAGGTGAATGCAATTGAATTTCGACATGACCTCTACGTAATTTGTTTGTTGTGGGAATTTTAAATCCAATTTGAATATTCAAATAAATTGAATTTATAAAGTAATTCAAATTAAAACAATAAAGTTATAGAAACAACAACTAAGTAAATAAATTTATAGTTGTTTGAATAATTAAACCTTTACAAAACATAATACAAATATAGAATTCTTGAAGGACAAACAATCAACTTTATTGATTAAGTACAATATACAATGTCTTTACAAATGATTCTACAACAAGCTGAATTACAAAAGTACAAACATATTTATTCCTAGACTAGAATTCTTGTATCTTCTTCTTCTCAAATTCATCTTAGCTTCACACCTGTTTTTCTACAAAACAAAAGAAATGAAAAAGACAGAAATAAACAGAGGGGATTAGGGTTAGCATTATCCTCAGTTAGGCAGTGATGCACTGCTAAACACATCACTGGATATTGATTAGGGACTAGGTGCAGCATCTGTTCTAAATCCACAATTTTGCCTCAGTACAACATCATAAGCAGGCAACAAATTACACTTGGCAAGCCAAAATAATGATTCACATAGGGATAATACCAACCCGGCCGAAGCCATACCTCCAGGTTAAAGGAATCTGGAGTTAGCACACAAGCAGGCATCACTATCACACATGCAGTTTACTATGCTGTTAACAGCACAACAACTCAACCTGGAGGGATAAGAGCAAGGGGCTCGTAGCAACCAGCAAATAAAACCATCTCACTCACACTAGCTCCCAGCTCGAGTTCATCACCCACAGCACACAGTTCATCAATCAACCACAGATCCCAAGCCATTTGACCACTGAATCCTTGCTAAGAGCAAGAACAAGATGGGATAGAAGGACAAGAGCAAGCTGGAGCAAGGAGGGAAGGCCAGGAGCTAGAGGGTAGCAACCTGGAGCTGGAGGAGCAGGACAGCAAGGTGAACAAGGAGGAGGTCCACAAGATCAGTTGATCAAGAAATCCAGAAGAGCCACAAGCAACACAACATATCCACCACCACACCTGACAAGAGGTTGATTCTCTACTTCTCTAGCATAATGAACTGCTAGTTATATATGGAGTAGGGTGGTGTGTTTTTCCCTCAGCTAGGCATAGAAGTGATATGCTATATCATCACAGGGATTTAAAATCAAGCAAAGCATCTTTTCTTATTAAATTAGGGCCTCAGCCTGTGCATCATAGGCAGGGGATGTAAATCCACAAAGCTGAGCAAAGGCATATAAGCAAATCTTGCTAGGAATTACATCTATTGGTAGCACTGATCTAGCACGTGGATTGCTGGGCACAAATTCACATGGAAAAAGCACCTCAAGCACAAACCAGTGAACCAGGAGACTGGATTAGCTGAATTAGAGCATATAACAGAGGCACATTTCTGAACTTAATAGTTCAGAAGAGCACACACATGCTATTCTGCCTTTGGCAGATAATTGAGATTACAAAGGACAGGACAAGCAATTATCACCACAGCCATAGCCACTAGCTAAATCATCTCTAGCAAATAGCACAAGGGCACTAGAGCACATCCAGAGAACATCACAGGAGCAGCAAGGCAACTCAACACGTAACAGTAGAAAATCTAAAATCACCACTAAATACTTAGCATCACAGAGCAGGGCACGGAGGCCAGTGGAGAGAAGAAGAGAGGAGAGGAGAGAGAGCTTACCAGCGCCCATGGCCGTAGCTCCACGGCGACGGGGCAGTGCCCGTGTGGCCGATGAAGAAGGACCACGGGAGGAGCGCGCATCAACACCACCACCACGGCGGTACAGAAAGTGAACCATGCGCCAAGCCGTGGTAGAGTACCTCGAGGAAGCGGGGGCACGGCAGAGCCGCGCCGTCACTGAACCCTAGCCCTAGGGTTTGGGTTGCGCACAACCGCATAGAGCGAGGAAATTCAGATCGAAGCTAATGGGGAGGTGGAGCATCGAAAGGGCTTTCGATTGCGCCTTAGCATGGCGGCGGAGCTGTCCGGAGCACGCCGGAGCCGGCCGGCGACGGCGGAGGCGAAAGGGGATCGCGAGAGCACGGGAGCGAGGTAGAGGAAAGAGAGAGATGAGCGGCTCGGTCGGATGAGCGGCTCGGTCGGATGACCGACCCGAGCCAGACTCAGGTTTAGACTTGGTTCAACCAAGTTTGACCAAAGGACAGTTTGGTCATTTCATAAATAAAAAATTTAATTAGAAAAATTCTAATAATTTATATATCCATTAAAAATAAAAAATTAATATTAGAAAATAGTTAAAAATAAATTAAAATAACTTTATAAATCTAGAAAATTATGATTAATATTAACCTATTTTATCATGATGTAAAAATATATCCTATATTTGAATAATTATGATTATATATCTAAAATAAAATTACAAGGTTTGTTAAAACAAACAAATTCAAATAAATTTAGAAAATTATTAAATTATAAAGTTCCTCAAATGATAATACAAACTTTTACTATATTAAACAATTATTTTTATTATTATTTAATATCAAGTTTGGAGTTTAAATAATTAAATACTTTCTTTAATTATAATTTAATGCCTTTAAAAGAAGTTAAAAAAGGTAAATAATATTTAAAAATTCCAAGAATTCAAATAACACAACTATGAAGATTTTAATATCACATCAAAGAAATCTAATGCATAGCATTCTTATGCATAATAGCATCATTTGCTTCTTTAACATTGTCCTTACCAGACAATGATGGTATTTTGTAGAACCAGGAAGTCAGGAGCCACGTCCAGTATCCGACTCCACTATCTTTCAGTCACAAGGCAAGTTCATTACTTGCTCATGCCTTTTTGAATAATTGTTAAGAAACTATTTGCAAAATCCTAGTATTCTATCATCTATATCCAAAGAGGAAGCATAAAGTTCTATTTTCTTAATAATATGACTATTTGGTTATCTTCCCAAGTGGGGATATCCTATTGTTGGCTGGCAATGGAACCATGGTTTGATGATGTGGTGGAGGTTCCATCTACATGGGAATGTATTACATAGGACTTAACCACCAATGTCGTCAGTATTCTTGTGCCGTAAATGACGCGTTAACCATAAGACCTGGAATGGGACGGGAAAGTCATCTGTGATCTTCTTCCGTTCACATGTCAACGGATAGCCAGTGCCGTACGGTGTAGATCTTGCGAGACTGCACGCACATGGGTGGGATCCCTTAATGCCCACAGACTCTGGTGTCTAGGATGGTCTGCAAGGGGAGCCTAGGTAGTTCTACCTTGAGAGGTAGAATATCAGGGGTGATCCTGCTATGCATGAATGGGGTGGGCATGTGGGGTGGTGGAGAAGCGTAGTGAATGGCTTGGATCATCAACTGGGCCCCACACCAAAGAGAGTGTGGACGGGAAAGTACGCCTGGTTGTGCAACAAGGTCTTGATCTCTTATGGGTAAAGTAACGCACCTCTGCAGAGTGTAAAAAATTGTGACATGTTACTCCCTGTTCTGGGAAGGACCTGCGAACGCTGCAGAAAAAGGAACTCCATGAAGTTCTAGCACTTGTGAATAGTTGGCGGGCATAGTTTTCAGAATAAAAGAAACCTCTTGAAGAAAAAAATTCAAATAACATTGCATTAGCTTGAGACTCTTTAGAGTCTAAGACTGTAGATAATGCATCAGACTTCCCACCGTACATAATGGACTTGTTGAGTAACGCTGGTTACTCATTCCTTCCTTTTGAACCCCCTTCTTATACTGTGAAGACTTGGACGACGCATCACTGAACGCCATGGGAGGGCAGGAAGGCATCTACTACGAGGAGCCAGACCTTTCAGGCGGAGTTGAAGGTGTGGATTACATCATCCGCTACGGAGCCGACAACGAGGAGGAGGAGTCCGACTAGGGTTAGCTTGGACTAGTAACCCGATACATAAGCACGGTCGAATCGAGCAGCTTGGAACTTTACTAATAGGCTGTTGAGTTCCCGTGTATGCACTAATTTGCTTCTTGTTCGTTGTTGTATAACACTAAGTATGGTGACCACATGATGGGATCATCTCCACGTCTACATGACTTTGTTTTGTAATAAATGGTTGTATGACATTTGGACCCGCAATGTTTCTGTTGTACCACCCTGAGGGATGTAATATTTGCGGAACGGTGTTATGTAAGTGTTATGTCAACGACTTGCGTACTACAACATGCAGTGGTATGCTGGGTCACCGCACAAAGTCTGCACGATGACGACGAGGATCCGTCTCGCTGCTCCGGTGCCCCTTCATTGTTCCTCTCAAAGTGGCTTCACGCTACCTATGTCGCGTGGTGTCGTGGACGTCATGGGGTGGCCTTGGCAGCATGCTGCGTTCGACGATGGTGGTGGCGCTCCAATGCCGCATTATTGTTTTTTATAAAGGGGAATATAGTAATATTAAAAAATATATCAATTACATCTAGCTTCTACACTTACGAAGCCGCATGATTGGTTGCACTACAACTTTCAATCTTTAAAATAATTATCCTTGTTTTAGTCGCGACAGTGAGATTATTTTTTATCTCTAAAAAAATAAATAAGATGGTTTAATGTGATCTGAAGCAAGCCCTCCATCAAACCGTGCGTACTTTTAATCTTGAGCGACACACAAATTGTTGAAAAAACACATCGTGCGGTCTTAGCTAATGACCAGCGCTTCGGCTTCACTAACGACATATTGGTCTCTTTTGTGCGGTCCTAGCTATCTTATGCTCTTTGACCGTGTCAGTGATGCTCCTTACGAGTTTGTGCTTGTCCTTGATGTCCGTGTATTTTACCCTTCGTGTTGGTGGTCTACTTGCCCTCAATGTTGTGAGTTTTCTCCACGGACGTCCTCGTTGAGGTCCTCGAGGTGACATCTTGGCTCTGAATTTAGTTTGTTTGTGCTACTGGGGTGTCTCAACTTTGTGTTGCCCTTCGATGGAGTGAGCAACACGCCGGTTTTTGTAGGTCTCTACTATGCAGGTCCTTCGTCGTTGTTTGTGGCTCTTCTCATGGGCCTCACACCCTCTTCCAACATGTATGGGCCTAGCAACCTCATGGTCGAAGGACATGTATGTACGTTAACCATTTTTGACAATAAGAAAAATATTGTGACGATAAGATCTCATAGCATATCAATAAGTTGGATATGTTCAACCCCATTGTTCTGCCAAAATGTGCTCCCATTGTTGTGAGCAACCATTTGCCCATGACCACGAAAACATGCTCATCATGCAACAATTAGTTAGTCTAAGATGCAAGACTAGGACAATACTTGGTGTTCATCCTTCCACTCGTGCGTATGTGTTTTTCTGTGATATAAATTCAGAACCATAGATATTATAGCGGAAGTTGATGATGATAAGCTACTCGAGGACATTCAGCTCTATGATATGAGACGCTCTCCGTTCGGTGCACCGCCGACGCAAGGGCCGGTCCAAGAATAAATTGGACCCGGGAATAATTAAACCAAAAATAAGTTATACCAAACTTTTATACTTTGTACTTTGTTTTAACATGCCATGGTCTTTAGCAAGCATAATTTTCTGTTATTTATTTTTACATAGTTAACCACACATCAAAGTTTCAAAATATTGGTTAAAACGTCGTTTGTTGTACAATTTTAATGCATGGATGAAAAGTACACTTGCATTGCACTACATTTAAACTAGTTTGGGATGGTATTCCCTTGGAAAATTGTTTTGTAACTGTCTTATGCTATCATACATATTTATGGTGGACATCTTTAAATCATGTGGTCTGAAAAACATCCTCACAACTCTTTAGTATACGAGTCTTGGTAAGCATTCTTATAGAAACTTCTAGAGTACATAAATAATTGTCGGTCAGATTCTTAATTTGGTTTTCGTAGTCAAATGTATTTATCGATTTATAATGGGCTCCATGCAAGTTGACAATGTGTGTATGTTTTGTAATTGGTACCAAACTTGCATCACCGATAATAGCGTCTAGTAAAAACGGACATTGCTACGTAGCGACCGTGCCCCACGAAGCGATTGTCGTACGGCGCCCGATAACCCACGAGCCACGACCGTCTCATCTCCCGTGCGAACCAACCATCGAAGCAACGAGCGTACACCTAACTGGGCCGTGGCACTCCGTCCTTCTTTTTGGCCCATTATCAAACAGAACCAGACCACTAACACCGAAAAATTCTATCGAACTACCACATAGATCCTGACACCATGCAAGTAAAACAACTCCAGGCACATGCAAAATTACCAGTTTCTTCAAACTGAAAATACGCCCACACACAAAACTTCATAAAATTTTGTACCCCGCTTCTCCCAAGCAAGATTTAGGTAGACAAAATTCAACATGTAAACAAACCACAAGACACAGGGTACGTAACAAAACTTGAAAGCCATATAAACTTGGTAGCATGGTTCATAAGAAGTGTCTGCAATCAAAACGAGATAAATTTGTCCATGGCAACTTAGAACTTGAAAACCTGGTGACTAGGAACTTCAAATCAGGCAACTAGAAACTTGGAACCTGGCAACTCCAAACTTGAAACCTGGTGGCTAGGAACTTGAAACTGGCAAACACCAGAAACATGGCAACTAGACACTAGAAACATGGCAACTGAACTCTGTAAACCAGACGACTAAAAATCTGGAACAAGCAAGCAACAATACTAGATTATGAACGTGAACCTGGCAACCAAAAACTGTGAACCTGGCAACTAAACACCAGAAACATGGTAACTAGACACTAGAAACATGGCAACTGAACTCTGTAAACCAGACGACTAAAAATCTGGAACAAGCAAGCAACAATACTAGATTATGAACGTGAACCTGGCAACCAAAAACTGTGAACCTGGCAACTAAACACCAGAAACATGGCAACTAGACACTAGAAACATGGCAACTCTGTAAACCTGACGGCTTAAAATCTGGAACAAGCAAGCACCAATTGCCAGATTATGGACGTGAACCTGGCAACCAAACATTGAACCTGACAACTAAACACCAGAAAACATGGCAACTACACACTAGAAACTTGGCAACTGAACTATGTAAACCTGACGACTCAAAATCTGGAACAAGCAAGCAACAAAAAGTAACCGTATATGTAGATTCAAACCATAAACCTTTGACGTATCTTTTGCACTTCCTATCCATCAGCACACCATTTTCTTGTCAGTTGTGTCGTCCTAAACTCCAAATACTCTGTAAAAAATAAGATACAATATTAGATAACTTTGAACTTACATATTTTTGAATTTTATATCAGGTTGGAAAGAACATGGTTGTCCCCTATGCAGTGTGATGATGAATTGAAGAAATGCTAAAGCAAGCCAGCAACAATGATATTTCAAAACGACAAGGTAATTCAAGTCGTTAAAAAACAAAACAACAACAGTCCATTGCCAGACTGTTTATTATAAGTTGCCAAGTTCTTTACAGTAAGTTGCCAGGGTGATTAAGCATGCATAATTTGGTTTTCTGGTAACTAAAGACCAAACCGTGGGTGATTAAGCATGCATAATTTGGTGACTAACAATTATTGAACAAAATTTAGTTAAGTGCATTGGTGGTGACTACACAAAACTAGTAACTACCTTGGTGACTTGAGAGAAATGGGGAGCACATGAACACAACGCTCTTGGCATCTAACTAACAACAAGGTTTCCTGTTAACTAGTAACAACAAGATAGGGAACATGACATACAAAAATGCCACTCACCAGTAACAAAAAACTAGGTGACTAAAACATGAATAATCTGGTTACTTCAAAAGTTGTGGTGTGGTCAAATAAAAATCTGGTGAGCAGTAACAAAAACCAGGTGACTACAAAGCATGAATAATCCGGTGACTTCACAAAGCTATATTGACATCACCAAAATAAAATCCTACACAAGTAGTAAATTAAAATAAATTTAGGTGGCTAAAACAATAATAACATGGTAACTTGGTTCATATACTAGAAAAGGTAGGCACGACACGTCATATGCACGAGACCTTCTTCTGCGTTGGACCTGCAATTTGTCCGTCGCCACGATCATTACTAATGGCTCTTTTGCATCTAGACATTATGAGACAACTAGACATCTTAGCGCAGCAATGCCGCGCCCGTTTGGCGAAATTTAAATTTGGAAGTGTTGTTATGTAAAAGTAGTGAATGTTTGAGATTTGTTGAAATACGAAGAAAGTTTACGTTTAGAAATTGTTCAGTTTTTGGAATTTAATCGAGCTGGGAAGTTGTTTAGATTTGAATTATTTTTGCGTTTGCAAAATGGGTAGATTTGAAAGCCATTTATTTTTTTAGAATATTTAAATGTATATGGCATACATGTTGTGGTAAAATTTAAATTTAAAAATGTTCACATTTGGAAAATCGTATAGGTTTGGAAATTATTGAAATGCAAAGAAAGTTTATGGTTAAAAATTGAGCGCGGCAAATGCTGTGCTAGTGTTTTTAAATTCTAATTTGAAAATGGTGACGTGCTAAAATTGTATAAGTCTGGAAGTCATTGGAATCGAGAAAAAAAATGTTTTGTAAATAGTTAGATTTTAGAGATTGATCAAATTTGAAAATGGTTGTAATTCAAAAAGAGTTTACGTTTTAGAAATGTTTAGATTTTCAAAATTGGTTAGAGTGAAACAGTACTAAGGTTTTAATGTTTTTGTTGCTCATAAAATGATCGGATCTGTAAGAATTTTAAAATTTCTGTATGTCTTAAATTTGAAATTTGGATTAAAATGGCATGCGCCGCGGTCGTGTGGTTAGAAGGGAAAATATTGCGGAGTAAAATAGTCAAATTTGGAAATGTTGTATTTGAAAGCAATTTAGAAATATTCGTATTAAAATTTGTTTGGATTTGATTGTACTGAAATTTAGAAAATGGTTGCACTTTAAATTTATTTAAATTTTAGTGTGAAAATGTGGTGTAAAAAATTCAAGTTTGGAAATGTTCACGATATTTTAGTTAGATTAACATTTAATTTGAAGTGAAAATTTAGTTAGCGTTTATTTTTATGGTTATATTGATATATTTGAAGTTATTGTTGTACTTTGCATTTCACATTCTTATTATCTTTTTCTTTTGCTGGAATAATAATCTAAATATTTTTACTTTTTTTTTAGACAAATGTCTTCGTTATTACATATTGGAACATTGCTTATGGTTTTTAGACAGATGACTTTATTATTAAAAGAGATGTGAAATGTTTGGGATGCTATTAAAAAATGGTTCCATTATCATTTGTTTAAGAAATTGGAATATTGCTTAAACATTTTTTCATTTTTTGTCTTTCGTTTTTGCTTGAACAATAATCAGAATATTTTACATTTTTCTTATCTTTTGTAGAACATTTAAAAATAATTGTCGAAACTAAATAAAAGTAGTTCTTACATTTCATCATCTAGTAGAGCTCATCGTGGACGTTGTGATTTAAAATGTTAAAATTCGTTGTAATTTGCCGTCTGGCATACTTGCAAATTTTGTAGCCAATTTAGATTTAGATGTCCAAATATGTTTGTAGTTTGACATAGGTATTTAATTAAGTTCAAAAATTAGGAGGGAGTCCACTGTATAAGTATTTTTAAAAAATGAACTTCATTTATTTAGAGGGGATGTATTTATGATGTTTGCAAATATTTGCTAAATTGAAATGTGCAAAAAATGTTTGTATTTTATCGTAAGTAGTTAGTACGTATTTTCCTGGTCATGTTGGTATTTTTTCCATATTTTTCTGATGATTATATTTTAAACTATTGGTCATGTAATTATTATTTTTTTTTTGTAAATTGTAAGCAAACTGGACCTACATGGGTAGATCTTAAAGTCATTTAATTTTTTTTTTTTGAATATTCAAATGTGTATGCCATGCACGTGTGGTAAAATTCAAATTTGAAAATGTTTACGTCTGAAACTGTGTAGGTTTGAAAATTATTGAAATGGAAAGAAAGTTTGTGGCAAAAAAATTGTTCACATTTCAGAAATAGTTACTGTGGTGTGAAAAATTGGTTTTGGAAATGTCCACATTAAGAAAATTACGCAGATTTGGAAATTATTAAAATGTATAAAGAAAGTTTACGTGTCGATATTGTTAAGTGTTTGTAAATTATTCAATTTAGGAAGTTATTCAGATTTGAATTTTGTTAATGTTTGCAAAATGTTCAGAATTGAAGGGTATATGCGAGCTTGAAATAGGTATTATTTAGTTTTTTTTTGTTTGGAAAGTTTTTTAAATATCGCGAAATAATATGTATAAAGTATTTTAAAAATCTTTGGAGAATGTACTGTTTTTGAATTTTGCTTTCCGATACGATTCTATTTGTTTGGGAAGTAAGTTGAAAACAGCTAGTTGAAGCATTTAGTAGTTTTTGAAGTTGTGTAAAAACCATATAACAATGTTTGCGAAGTGTTCAATTTCGGTACTTTTTAAGGTTTGAATTATTTAGCCATTCGTAAGATAATCAAAGGTTGAAGACTTTTAATTTTTTTTGTAGTGTTTAAATTTGAAATTTGAATTTAAATATGTAAGTATGGATGCAATTTAAGTTTTAAATTATAATATTCGTCTAATAAAGCATTGTTTTAATTGCAAATATGTAATTAGAGAGATTCGGGCTATATTGCTTCCAATCATGGTAGCTAATTTGAAATGAACAAATACGGTTCCACTTTCTATAATTTTCTTATTTAGCACCATAATTAGAGGGAATATAATGTGTTTATTTCGAGATGGTAGTTATTTTCAGCATTCGTTAAATATATTTGCATAATTGGAGGAAGCTCAGTTAAATTAGTTGTAAATAGTTTTTTTTTTTGGAATGATGTAGTAAGTTTCTATGTTACCTTAAAAGTTTTATTTAACTTCATAATCAGAGTTGTCGCATTACGTGGGATTCATTAAATTCAATCTATTATTAGAGGAGTTGAATTTTTTTTTCTACATAGTCACCAAATTTAAATTTTTAGATATGTTTGCAGTACGGAATTTTGAATTTGGTAAACATTGGAAGTTGTTCATATATGTTGTAGTTATTTAATGATACATGGAAATTTGTTGGATATAAAGATTTCATTTATTTTGGAAATTTTGGTATTTTTTCTTGAGTTATAGTCTGGAAGTTATGATTTGCACAAACTGAAATGGTTTGCATTTTTTTTCCCCCGATCATTATTGCAATAGAGTTTTATTGCAAACGAAAAGAGAAGAGGGGGGAAAAAGAAAATATATAGGTAAGGTTGAATTTTAATGTTTTTTACAATTCCATATGAACAAACTAAAATTGAGAATTTTTTTTTCCTATTTGAGTATTATTTCAAATGTTGTTTTACTGTAATACAAAAGGTAAGTAAATAAGAAAAGTTGTGTAAACATGCATGTCAATGTGTTGGTTGCAAAGTTATAAATTTTCTCCAAATTTTGGTATGTTTTTTGTGTTTTTTTGAGTTGTATGTGAAGAGATACGATTTTTTTTTTTGATTTTTCTGTAATTAAAAACCAACTGACAGGCGGCCCCCCGCGTCAGCCGCACCGCGCTGACGTCAGCCCTCGACGTCAGCGGGCGGCGAACGGCCGGCGCTGCCGCGGCACTGCGGAGCTCGCGCTGCGCGACCGCGTACGCGCGCGGGCCGGAGATGGAGGGGATCCGCCGGAGGAGAAGCAGGCGCGTCGAACGGGCGGCGCGGCGCGTCAAATGGTGGCCGGAATCGCCGCCGGCGACCGATCCAGCGGCGGCGGTTGCGGAGAACGACCGCGACGAACTCCGGCGGTTCGGCGGCGTCTCCGGCCGCCCGAGGAAGATTCCTCCGGCGAGGAGGTAGAGGGCTGTGCGGCGGAGGCCCTGGTGCCCTCTGTTTGGACCGGCGAGGCTCGTAGGGGCGGCGTGGCGGCGGCGCCGGCGACCTCCGGGTCGCTAGAAGAAGAGGAGAGCGCGGGGGCTCTGCCGTGACATTTTACGGAAAAGTCCGTGATGTTTTCCTGATTCAAACATAAGTCCTTAGCTGTGTTAATTTGAGGACTGCGGGCCGCGATCTGTATTTTGCAGATGCTTTTCTGCAAAACAACCGCGTCAACCGGTGGAACCGAGAACGACCGGCCCGCGACCGGGTGACGTGGCGGCTTCCTATTGGAAGAAATTCGCGAATGAACAGTGCACTCGCGGGAAGGGCGACGTGGGAACATCCTGGCCATCGATTCTCTCCGATCAGACGGTTCTGAATTGCCGGTGACGTGGCTCGCGAAATGGGAGGTGAATCTTGTCAGCCTTTATATATGGATCTATACACCTACTTGCTCACAGAAAAAGAACTTCAAAACATGCCAGGATAATGGGGCCTTGAAAACGTGCAGAAATCATTATAACACCGGTGTGCCCCTCACCACCTCGTTCAAATAAAAGGGTGCTCACGCTAGGAATCGCTGGCCTCTCCTTTCACCCCTCACACACAATTGTACAAAGAAATTTCCAAACAGCCTACTGTGTATTGCTGCTTAAAAGCACAGCTGCAAAATGGTTCGGAAAAGCACCCCTAAATTCAGTCGAGCGGAACTGACGAACACATACTGACGACCAATACTTGTCGTGCCCCTTTCTACCTGACGAATGAACTAACGAGACAACAGATCCGACCCAGAAAAATAAAACAAACTGGAATAACTGCATACTTCGCTTCTCGCCGGAGACACAAGAGGGCCACTGGCCGGAACAACGCGCGCCCATGCTGCCGTTGCCGCAATCACCTTGCCCACCGTGATGCTGCTCGCCGAAATCACCAGGCGCCCGTGCTGCGGTCGCCGAAATCACCGCCAGTGCTACGATCGCCAACGACGAGCTCTCCCCAGGTCGAGCCCTAGGGAAATCGCATGAGGCGTTGAGCAATTTGAGGGCCAGAGAACTAAATCAAGCCACCACAAACTCACCGCGCCCCTCCAGGATCCGGCGGCTGGGGCACGTTCCCCGCCTGTGAGCATCGCCGCCAGCTCGTGTCCCCAGCCGGCGAGCGTCCCCGCCGGTGCGCATCCCCGCTTGTGAGCGTCCCCCGCTGGCGCGCGTCCTCCGTAGCTGTGCCTCGCCGCACCGCCAAATCGCCGGAGAGAGAAACGAGCAAGGGGAAATGTGAGACATGGCTCCTGGACACACATCTTGGTTTGGACACAAATTGGGTCCACCCGTCAGCGTGCCCGGTAAGGAGAGGCAACGGAATACCGGGTCTGCCCACCGGCAGCGCTAGCGCACCCGTTACACCAATGACCACGCAAGCGACGTGCGAGCGACCTTGGATCGTCGCGGAGCACAAATCTTGGCGCACCGGACGGAGTTGGTTGCTGGGACACGTTCCCTAAATAGAATAACCGTACAATGTTCTACACGCATTGCATATACACAAATTGTTAGTGAGAAAAAAAACACATCGGCAATATGTTCCATGTTCGTGCCAGAAGCGGCCCATGCGAGCCAGGCCCAGCCTCGCATAAAAATGCTTTGGCAACATCGCAAGATGATGTTCCATGTGCGTGCTTCGCAAGCCCGAACCAAGCAAACAAGCACGCACGAGCACGACGCCTGTGCTGCGTTCCTCCGGTCGCTTCTCCTTTTTCTTTCTTTCTTTCTTTCTTTCCTTCCCCTCCAAGCCGAAGCAAAACCAGATCGATCCTCCCGTCGCGTCCACCATAAGACCGAGGCGGCCGCCACCCGGCCCCACCTCCCGACACTCCTCGCCACCACGCAGCCAGCCGCGCCCAAATCCCCCAAAAAACCCTAGACCATGGCGGCCGCCGCAGCGGCGAACCTGGCGGGCCGGCCCGGCGTGCGCGTCGTCGTCATCGGCGACGCCGGCACCGGCAAGTCCAGCCTCGTCGTCGCCGTCGCCACCGAGCAGTTCCCCGAGAACGTCCCCAAGGTCATGCCACACACCCGACTCCCCGCCGACTACTTCCCCGACCGCGTCCCCATCACCATCATCGACACCTCCTCCAGGTCCGTTACCTCTCGTCCCCCACCCCCTTAGATTCGACCGACGTCCGTCCTACTCCAGATGTCTCGATTCCGTCCGTTCCGGATTCATTGGTTGATTTGGGGGCCTGCGATTCTGGTGATTGACTCCTTTCTAATCTGCACGGCAGCCCGGAGCAGAAGCCGAAGCTGATCGCCGAGTGCCAGGCGGCGGACGCGGTGGTGCTCACCTACGCCTGCGACAGGCTCTCCACGCTCGAACGCCTCAGCACCTACTGGCTCCCGGAGCTCAGGCGCATCCAGGTAAATCTTGCCCGTGGCTGGTGCACGTCCGGGTTGGTCATTCTTGCCCGTGCTGATTTGTGCCCGTCAATGTTTCCAGCTGAAGGCGCCTGTGATCGTGGTGGGGTGTAAGCTGGACCTCAGGGACGACCAGCAGAACAGCCTCGAGCAGACCATGGCGCCCATCATGCAGTCCTTCCGTGAGATCGAGACCTGCATCGAGTGCTCCGCGCTTCGCCAGATCCAGGTGAAATAAAGACCCCTTGTCGAGGGAACGTTTACAGTCCACATTTTTTTACCATTGCTACTCTTAATGTGTTCACGATGAAATTGGAATGCTCTAAATGCTGATTAATGCGTGCTCTTGCTCAGCATAATGTAATAATATTCCAACCATGCAGTTGATATTTTTGATTCTTGCATTAGAATTCTTGATACTGTGTTCGATTATGTTTATTATAACAGCTTATTATAAACTGCAGGTGCCTGAGGTCTTCTACTATGCCCAGAAGGCAGTGCTTCACCCCACAGCTCCTCTGTTTGATCAAGAGGCGCAATCTCTAAAGCCACGCTGTGTGAGGGCTTTGAAGCGGATATTCATTCTCTGTGACCATGACAGGGATGGAGCTCTCAGCGATGTGGAGCTCAATGACTTTCAGGTTTCTATTCACCCAGGCTGCATTGCTTTCTTGTATTAACTTAGGCTCACTAGTGTTTTTTTATTGCCATTCTTCTACTTCTGGTGATAATTCTCTGTCCGTTGGTTTACAGGTCAGATGTTTTAGCGCTCCTCTCCAGCCTACTGAAATTTCAGGCGTGAAGAGAGTTGTTCAAGAGAAGATGCCTGAAGGCGTAAATGACAGTGGCCTTACCTTGACCGGGTTCCTTTTCCTTCATGCTCTGTTTATCGAGAAAGGGCGTTTGGAAACTACATGGACAGTATTGAGGAAATTCGGTTATGATAATGAAATCAAGCTTAGAGACGACTTCATTCCAACGTCAATTAAGCGTGCTCCTGATCAAGTAATTTTCCGTCGATTTCTTTCAGCTATTCACATCTTATTGACAGTTGAAGCTAGACTAATATTTGGTGTGCATGTATTTTAATGTCAAAAGTTGTTCTTGTAATGGCTTACAAGCTGCAAGTTGATAGTTAATTTCAATTGTATGTTGGGTATCCGCAGTCGTGGCTCCACTGGCCATTTTACCTATGTGTTTTATATTTACCATACTCTTGGTCAATAATATTTTCTTTGGTACTAAGTTCACTATCTTTGTTTCAGACGCTGGAATTGACAACTGAAGTGGTTGATTATCTAAAAGGAATATTCCACATGTTTGACATAGATAATGTAAGTCTAATGCATTGATCACCACATTCATTGTTTATCCTCCATGTAAATAGTGTGATGCTCTTTATTATTATAAGCATTTTTATTTTATTGTATCCATAAATCTGACATTGTGTTAATTTATCAATCTAGGATGGAGCTTTGCTACCTTCAGAGTTGGATGATCTATTTTCAACTGCACCTGAGAAGTAAGTTGTTGATTAAAAGCTGGGTCATTTAGTATTTGAATGATTCTATTGGAGAAAATGGGTTTTTGTAATTTGCATACTTTGCTCATTGTTAGATTACCTTGTTTTCCATTAGCATTGATTGAATCAGTTGATATTTTTGTCTCTGTTTGCCATTTACATATCTTCATTCCTCTCTTGATATTTCAGCCCATGGACTTCTGATCTATATAAAGACTGTGCTGATAGGAATGTCTTGGGTGGGTTATCACTTGAAGGATTTCTTTCTAAGGTATTCTCTCAATCTTAGCGTACTAACAACTTAATTACACTGAGCGTGTACAATTTTTTTTAAGCTGCTAGTTAACTTATTTTTTGCTGGTTGGTTTCAACCTAAGAAAGCAAGCCCCTTCATCTATTCAGAACTTATGTTTTTTGTTCATAATTGTGACTGTCTTGCACCATTCAGATTCAGTGAGCTCTTTTAATCACTTTGAGGAGGCCCAATAGTTTCTTGTAATCGTTCTATGACTTGACTGTACCCTATTCTCAGTATACAAAAGAAGCCCCAGAAGAGATTATAAATTCTACATCAAACTTATCTGAAACGTAAAGTAACTAAGCTGGGATAAAAGTCTTACAAAGAGTAGTGTGTTCTTTATGATTAAGATGCATCATAGTAATGCCGTGTGTCGAAGACCACGTGGAGTGTTTCTAGGTAAGAAACATGTTTTATTATTAGTGTAGTATTTCTTATGTTCACATGCATATCGACAGCTGTCTGATCTTGTAGACATGTTCTTGGAAAACTGTGGGCAAGACAACTGTGTTTGTTGTGATCATATGCTTTCGTATTGGATTACTGTGTATTTTTTCCTTTGCTGATTAGTATTCTGCAATTGCAGTGGGCTCTTATGACACTTCTAGATCCAGCAAACAGTTTTGCCAACCTTGTTTATGTTGGCTATTCGGGCGATTTCAGTTCAGCATTTACCATCACAAGGAAAAGACGAGTGGACCGTAAAAAGCAGCAAACTCAAAGAAATGTGTTCCAGTGTTATGTTTTTGGTCCCAAAGGTGCTGGAAAGACTGCATTGCTACAGGCATTCCTTGGAAGGTATTCTATGCATTTCTCATATTTATGCCACGAATTTTCATACAAGATACAACGTTTGTACCTTCTTTCAACTCTGTTTCACTTTCGGTCCTTATTGCAGGCAACCTTCTGATGCTCTGCCAACTAATAGCGACCGCTTTGCAGCAAATACTGTTGAACTGTCTGATGTAAGTAGCCAGAAATGTCTATTTGCTTGCACTATAGTCAAACATTGTGATATTTGATAATTCTATTATTGGTATTGCAAGACTTTACACACGTGTTGTAACAGAAACTAAGAGACTATAGGGCGAAAGCTTGAGATTTATAATTTTCTGATTCTTAGTGATTTGTAAGGATACTTCTACTCTGCAGCGATTTCTGATTCGTTATACTTCTCTTTTATTGAAGGGGACTAGAAAAACGCTTATACTTCGAGAGATTCCTGAAGGTGATGTCAGATCATTGCTAAATAACAAGGAATCCTTGGCACCCTGTGATGCAGCAGTATTTGTTTATGACAGGTTTGCATTCTTCTGAGCTATTTTATTGTTTATTCAGGACAAATCAAATTCCCAGTAAACATATAACAGCATTTAATATCCTTATAAGCTTTTTTTACAAACCTGCTATAGATTAATCCTCTGCCTCGTATCAGTTGGATCGTGTTAAGTGTCAACTGTTCGTATTAACGTAATAAAATAACTTGATAACATGGTAATCTTTTAAATCCGTGTTTTACTGAATATTCTGGTTACCAAGTTTTTGTAGCTGGGAGATTTCCAAAAAAAAGTTTTTGTAGCTGGGTTATTTTGCACTATTTTCTGCCTGGTGTCTGTCTTATGTGGCAATTGTATGAGTTGTTCTCTATGGTTTTGATGGCCAATTTAGGCAAGGAAATAATGTTTATCGATTATTCAAAGCTATTTGCAAAATCTCGGCAAAATTACTTATTCATGTATATCAATCTGATAACACTTCCCCAGAATAGGCTACTGGCCATTAAGTACATCGTAAAAATGATTCTTGTTCTGTCAAAAATGAACCGTTTTGATCCTTAATTAGTGGTGTCACTGGCTGTGTAAATGGTAGTAGTCATAGTTGACAATTCAAGATTGAACTAATTCAACAGTTATTCTTGTGTGGCACTAGATGTCTACGCATAAATTTTGCTTATCCTGCTATACCTTACTCTGTGACCTATTATTGGCATTACATAATTTCCTTGCACTGCATGTCACTGAATGTGGAACCTGCAAAATTGCAGTTGTGATGAATTTTCTTGGCAAAGAGCGAGAGATTTGCTTGTGCAAGTGGCTACACATGGAGAAAACACTGGCTATGAAGTTCCTTGTCTTATAGTTGCTGCTAAGGATGATCTTGACCAATCTCCAGTGGCTCTACAAGAATCAACCAGAGTAAGCACATATACCATTTTGTTTGATATTTTAAATTTTCCATTCTTAGTTGGTGAATAACAAGCAGCAGATATTTTATATGGATTATAAATGTTTATCCTTATTTCTCAATTGGCTCACCCGATGTATGTGCAAGCGGCTCCTCTACTAAGTTATTGCCCACAGTTCTCTTAGTACCCATTAGCCCATTTGCAGACATTTCTATTTGTTTATATTTGTTATGGAGTAACCATAAATTTATCTAATTTCAGGTGAGCCAAGACATGGGAATCGAGACACCAATTCCAATTAGCGTGAAGTTGAAAGACTTGAACAATATTTTCTGCAGAGTTGTGCATGCAGCACAGCGGCCCCATTTGAGCATTCCAGAGACTGAAGCTGGTAAATCACGCAGGCAATACCGTCAACTTCTGAACCGTTCTCTCATGGTTGTTTCAGGTAAGCCAACTCCATGGTCTTGTCACAAATCTCCTCTTACTAGTCAGTAGTAAAATCCGCATAGATCCACCGTCTATACATCTCAGTAAAATACTAGCAAGTTCATAATGATGTCAATAATTGGTTATAATGTGGAGATACGTTGGGGTCTGTCCAGAACCGAGTCAAAATTGGCATGTTTGGTTGCATTGAACAAAGTGTTGTGCCAGTGTAGAGTATTTGCGGCTCGATTCTCATTTTGTTCAGCATCCAGTACTAACCTACTCCAATACTGCACTAATAATTTGCAGTTGGAGCTGCTATAGGAGTCGTGGGAGTAGCTGCTTTCAGGATTTATGCGGCTAGGAAGAACTCGTCGTCATGAAGCCCTCCCTGACAGTGGTGAAATAAGCTGTGTGCTACGAGCAGGTTCATCGTCCATCAAGCCGGATCTTCTAGCTTGATGTTCACTGCTTGTGGAGCTTGCTGTAATGTACAGTTGGGTCAAGAAAATATAACTTGTTATGCACATTTTGGTTTCGGATGGATGGTATAATGTACGGCAGTCATCAGGCTCTGTTAGATTCTTTAGCTGATTGACTGTCATGACTGGTTAGCTCTGTGAAATGTTACCACTGTTGCACTAAATTTTTGGCAATCATCGATACTAAACTTACCCTTCAACATTTACTACATATTTTGAACTTATTGTTTGGTTCAGAAATATATCTGGATTTCGCAGTAGTTATATTCAGTTCTTACTGACAAATGGTAAACTTCATCATTGTACTCACAAGGGTATTCACTCGCTCGAATGGTTTGGAGAAAGTTAAAAAAAAACCAACGCTCAGAAAGTAAACGGGGCAGGTCTCTCCGTACCTACTTGTAGTTGATAGTGATCTCGACATGCTAGCACGTAGGAGTACGTCGCTAGTCGAGAAGGAATCCCGTCTCCACGTGGCCGTCCCATCCGGTGTCTCGCCATCGCTGATGTTAACAGCAATGCACCGGTGTCGACGCCATAGCCAGTTCCTTTCCTCTGGCTTGGTTCTCCCAATCGGGTCAAATCACAAACACGTCCCGGTCCCTTTCAAGATTCAGACGATACTGTAGAATTTAATTATTCCACGTACTGAACCGGCGTTATCGTGAGGGAAATGGCATATGCAGTGACGTGCAGCTCAGGGCACATCTTCCTCGGTCACCATGATGCGTATTAGAAGGATACAGTACTCACCTTGTGTTCACACAACGCAAGCAAGCGACTCTGAAGAACAGACATAGCTTATCTTATTGCCTCATCCTGCTTTAGGTGGCAAGACAACCAACATTCTGATTACTTTCAGCTTAGATGCATGTCGAGCAGAACAAACGTCCTCATCAGGGAGCAGATGCATATGGCCGTTTGTAGTAGCAACAACCGTGTAAACATCCACACCAACAGCAAACGTATACAGTATACGTGTAACAGTTCTCTGAATGTCTGCAAGTTTTAGCAAACATGATATTCACCAGTTCTGAATATACAAGCCAACAAAAAAGCGCCACTCCGTGATCACGGCATCACCGGCAGCTACTACTACTGTAGTACACAACGTAAACAGAATTGTCCAATCTTTTTTACAATTAGGTTCTCGTTCGATCGGACGCAGCAGCACACACCAACGATAGGCAAAAACGGACACGGTTCGTTCAGAAGGTGGAGAAAGCAGAGACCGGCTGGAGCAGGCTGTGGCCTAGAAGAAGGAGCGCTTGGTGGGCACCCTGCCGACGGCCTTCATGAAGTTGGCCAGCTCCAGCACCTTGGCCAGCTTCAGCCCTCGCTTCGCCTCCGCCGACGCCCGCTTCTCCTCCGCCTTGTGCCGCGCCTTCGCCACGTCGTTCTGCGTCTTCTCCACAGCCTTGGCGCGCTGCTCGTCCAGCTTCCTCTGCACATCACAAATTGATCCATCAGACTTTGGTTTTCACAAATGCTAATAGTAGACCACTGACCACTGTTGTTTGTTTGTATGGTGATCAAGAAAGTAACTGTCAAAAGCTAACTGTAATAGTTCTCTCAGAGAAAGGGCACTCTCCTATCACTGTGAAATCACTCTGTTAAATGATCCATCAGTCTCACAATTAACAGTCACCTTTTGGTGCAGAAAATTGCAAGATTTAGCTGTAATAACGAACTGATGTTTACACGCCCGTACCCGGAAGAAAGGGCAATTGAAAAAGCCTGATGTAACACCTCTAATTAACTTGGAGATTAGTTCCTTTCATGCTTTATTCTCAAAGCAAGAACAGATTGCTAGGCTTAGGAACTTTTATTTTTTATTTGGAAAATACAATCGTTTGCATATCAGTGATCACGATGGCATCAGGCAATCGGCCTCTTACCCGTGCTAATTTGTGCAAGACAGATTATTTTGGGCAATTCGGTTGCTGGATTAATTCGCTATACTTTTTCCTGTCCACAAAAGAACTGTCAAGCTTGGTGATTTTCTCGATTGCAAGGTTGCTGTGTTGATTTGTCATACTTTCTTCTGTCTTCAGAAGAATTGTCAAGCTTGGGGATTTTCTCGATTGCAAGGTTAATTAGATGATGATAGAATAAAGGCAGTGATAAGAAGATGCAATTTAAGCTCAAAGTAAGTAGAATTGCTCGCTGAATTTTTCAGTAGAAGATAAACTGCAAAAGAAAAAAAAAACAAAGATATTTTCCATTCATCTCAATTACCTCAATCTTCTTGAGCCAAGCGGAGGCCTTGTCGACCTGCTCGGTCTCCCACCCGTTGATGACCACCTCCTTCCTCTTGAACCGGTTGTTGATCTTGGCCATCTCCGCCGTCTGCCACGACGACACCTTGGACTCCACCTCCTCCTTCCTCACCTCAGTCACCTGCTTCGCCTCCACGATCGGCCCCGCCGCGGGGACCACCTCCAGGTCGAGCCTCGCCGGCCTGCCGCTGCCGCCCCTGCTGCTTCCGGGGTGGCGAACGGGCGGCCGCTGTCGGGCACGATGGCCAGCGGGTTGTGCTCCTCCAGCTCGTCCTCGCCGATGCTGGTGAGCTGGTCGGCGCCGGCGCCGTCGTAGGCGCCGGGAGGATTGTTATTGTTATTCGGGGTGGTCGCCCCGTTGCCGGTGCCGTTGCCGGCGCCGGCGGCGACCATGGCGGTGAACTCGCGGCTCATCGTCATGAACTGCTCCTCGGAGTTGACGGAGCGGTGGCTGGTACTGGCGGTGTCCCAGGCGGTGGAGACGCCGGACCCGGCGCGCGTGGGCGGCGTGAACGGCGGCTGCGGTGATGGGTCAGAGGCTGGATCTCGCGCACCTCGGTGACCTCCTGGTCGATCACGTCGTGGAACGTTGTGCTCGGGGTGGGGATTTCGCCGACCTCGTCGTCGGCTCTTGGGGCATCGTACTCCTCGTCGTCGGACGCGGTTGGTGGTGCGTGGTGGTGGCGCTCATGCAACATGGGCTAGCGTCGTCGGCGCCGGCCGGCGGGGTGGCACCATGCGGCGGGGAGAGCTGGTGTCCAAGCAGTGCACGCCTCTGTTTCGTTAATAATCTGTGTGTCAGTGTGTGGTGAGCTTTGTGTGCGTTTGTGGCGAGGTTATATCAATCTGGCGCGCGCGCGGGTGTGGGCCATGGCGGGTGGGGCCGGGCCGAGCTATAGCTTGTCTCCCGTGGCGCGTACCGTGGGGTGACACGTACTGTACTTGTCGCGGGTAACGCGCGTAAGTTGTGGCTTTGGGCTGGGTCAGAGTCTCCGCGAGTGCGCCTGTAGATTGGTGATTTCGCATGTGGGGTTGATTTAAGGATGGCAATTGTACCCATGGGTACGGGTACCCGCGGGTACCGTACCCACATGGGTAGGGTATGGGTACAATTTTATACCCATGGGTAGCACCCGTCCCTACCCGTTTAAGTCGTGGGTAGGGTACGGGTATAACCTCGTACCCATGGGTATAGCCCTACCCTGCCCGTTTATATACCTTACTCGTGGAGGTCCAACATTTAGTCTCATGAGATTGTGAACCTATGTAAAGTTATCATCAATTATCAATTTGAGTTGACATAATTATCACGTACTCAAATATATGTTATTGAGTTGAGATAAATGTTTTTCTTTTATCAAAAATCTACCGATGAATGTAAAATTATGAGTAACTTGTGTACTATTTGATCTACCCGTTGGGTACCCAATGGGTATGGGTATCCGCCGGGTATGGGTACGGGTAAAGTTTTATACCCGCGGGTACGGGTATGGGTAGAATTTTGTACCCATTGACTACACGGGTATGGGTATGGTATTGGTGTACCTGCCCCATACCCTACCCATCGCCATCCTTAGGTTGATCTTGTTTAACTTGGCACGCGAATGTTTGTCCCTTGACGCATGCACGAGTGGATTACCGTGAAGTTGATAATGTAGCCATGTGGGGGCCAAGACCAGAGCATCCCCTTCGACTTGTTATCGCCACCTCCGCCTTATATTCCCCAACTCGGTGAGGCCATCTCCGTCGATCGATGTCTGGCGCATCCGGGCACGGCCTCGGCCGTGAGCCTCCTGGCAGCGACGACGAGGAGCCGTGCCCACAAGCGGCCCACCGCACGCTCCTCCCCCGACGAGGACTCTACCAAGGAGCTGCTCATGACGGTTGACGAAGACGAGCTGGTGGCGCACGTTAGCGCCCAATCGTTGCGTTACGAGCGTGGAGAATTGGCAGCGGCGTGCGAACGACCAGTGGCTCAATGTGTTGAACGTCGACCAGATGGACCACAGCCTCCGGAAGGATGCTGAGCACACCGCACGCACGGAGGAGTGGGAGGAGGAGCTGCGCCTCCACCGTGGGCTCCAGCTCTTCTTCTTCTCCTCCGACGAGGAGTAGCGTGGTGGTGCAGAAGGCCCGGTGTAGATTTTCCGGAGGCCTCTTTTGGTTAACTTTGGTGCGCGGCTACGATCAAAACCAAAATCCAGCATGAAGTTCTATTTTAATATTTTCCATATGAATATAGTGCCTCCGTTCTCTAAAACCAGTTTGGAGGTTTGAGATTTTCGGATATCTGTTGAAGATGCTCCTAGAACAGGCGAGAGTGGAGACGTACTGTAAAATGTTTGCGATGGGAGTAGTAGTTTCGCATGCCTGCGATAGACAATACCCAGATAATATAATCAGTTCAGTCCCAGTCGAGAAACTGGAGATATTTCAGCTGGCGTGCCATGCCCAGCCCAGCAGGTTGCTATCGTCTACCAGTACCACTGACGAGTCCGTCCAAAGGAGGAGCAGAGTATATGCTCCGACGAGTAATGTATTCGCGTTTATACATTCCTCCCTGGTGCGTGACATCGGAGCATGTCTTGTCAAGTTACGCGAAGCTTCGTAACATTTTTTTTTTGGAGAGGAACAAAGAAGCAAGGTGAGGGTGAGCAATAAGTTTCAGTTTAGTACAGTAGTATATATGCATTATATAGCTGGTCTATTATTATGTCACTAGAATTTCCACCCAAAGCAGGTGTTAGTGTGCGAGTTGATCACGGGTGTTTCCTTTAATACGAGACCACGGAAGTTCATACTCATCAGCGCCGAAAGCATAAACAAAGGAGATGGATAAATCGAGTCATGCGCATTGTTTCTTGACGTGATGATTGTTTATAACTACAGTACTAAATCTGCATCGATCGAAACGGAGACAAAGAGACAATCATCGAAAAGTCGACGTGATCAGCAGCCAACTAACAGTCCACTATATTGCCCCTGCTCGACGTGGAAGACGACGACTGTGGGTGGGGACAGGTAAGCCCCATCCCCATGCCCGAGAGTGGCCGCGCGCGCGCACGGCGGCTCTCCCCAATCGACCGGCGAGCCGTCGCTCTCTCCCGGTCCCGGATAAGAGCCACGACGACGGCCATGCTTTGCCCAAAGCCTTTGATGGCTTTCGCGACGCGACGTACGTGCTTTCGTGGGGAGCGGCTCTGTCCAGCGGCGGCGCGGCACGTGGGCCGGGGGACGTGTACGCGGCGTCTGATGCACGGCTTACCGGCCGGGGCACAACGTACAGCCCGTCGCCGTCGCCGGCGTCGTCCTCACTCGCCTAGGCGATGATGCCTTCATGCAGCGGAAAGTTAATTGGTTCCCTCGGTTAAATATGCGCGACGAAGTGGAATGCAGCGGTAATCAGCGATTTGTTTTTTGTAGAGACGTTGCGGTCGGAGTGACTTTGCTTGAGACCAGCTGGCTCCCTCGATTTAACAGCTATCCGGATAGCTATGTTAAATTTCTTTATACCTCCTTCTCCAAACGAGGCAATATACTACTCGCATAGCCCGCATGAATTAAAACCCGAAACTGGCGAGGTGCTAGACGAGTACTTAGCTCGTGGCTCGGTTCGGACTTGGGTCAAAAGGAAGGAAGCGAGCCGAGTTTAGAATTCGAGCCATTTGTGTGCCTAACGAGCCAACAAATTTTACGAACTAGTACCCGTTTAGCTCGTAAAATAAACTTTTTTTTTGAGGAAGGATCCAATTCATATAAAAAGGAAGCTCAGCACTTTACAAACAGGTCCCCAAAGAAACAGAAAAATACAAGGAAACCCAGGAAAGTGCAGAAAGCACTCTAAGCCACCAGGAAGAAACTCAATTGGATCCTCAGCCGCGCCCAAAGCTCCTAGTCGCCGACGACGACGCCGTACCACCGTCCGCAGGGAAGAAGGCACACCCACACGTTGTAGAAGGCCGCAAGATCCATCCGCCGCACAGCACCGGAATCTGGTCTCGTTGAACGAACACGGCCGCAGCGCCGTCTCCCCACCTCCACCCAACATCCAGCCGCGATGGCGGCGACCAGGACCACCAGCACCATCACCTCACCACCTCCAGAGCCCGCACCCCTCACCACCACGGCAGGTCGAAGCAGAACCACCAGAGGACACCACTAGCACCACCTGCAACAAAAGCGGAACACCCACCACCTCCAGCCTCTCCCCTCGCCGCCACGGCCGGCCAGAGAGACAAAGGAGAAGGAGAGCGCCCGAACAAGCTTCACGGCCTCCCCGGCGACGAGGCCGAAACAGAGAAAGGAGGGGAAGCACCACGCCCTACCCACCGACGCCATCGCCTCTGTCTTCGACGGCGCCACCCGGGCACGCACACCTAATCTACACGCACGAGAAGAACCCGAGCTCCCCCGACCTCACGGCGCCGGAACGGCGGCCGGAGGCAGAGGGGAGCGCAGGACTCGCCGGCGAGAAGCTGGACGCGACGAGTCGCCTTTCTCTCCGCCTCTGACTACTGTGATCCAGAATTGGTGGAGTACTGTCCAGAATTTATGCTCGTAAAATAAACTTGTTCACCAAAAGTGTCAAAACTACAATATTTGGAACTGTATATTGAATATCGTTATTCCAATTCTAAAATCGTAGGAAAAATACTTTTTTCCTCATGTCCAAGCGAGAAACGAGTTAACTCACGAGATTATTGAATCGAACCGAGGTACAAATTCTAATCATGTCATATTCGCATGGAGCGAGCGAACTAGATGCGCTACAAATATATAATATCTTTTGCATTGTTAGCACCAAACCAATCATTGCACCTACCTCACACTTATGCCCTAGAATAATTAACTTGTTTCCAGAAGAAGCTGGATTGGACACCCGCGATGGATGATTGATCCATTCCGTTCACTATGTATTCATACACACATGCATGTCCACTATCATAACGGTAGTAGTAAAACAAACCATATTTGAAATAATACATGTCACTTGCGTAAAAAAATACTGATTTTGACAACAAACTAATGAGTAGAGAGGCAAACAAAATAACATACTCCAGTATTATTTTACCGTCACATAGTGTTTCCTGAGAATATGCATGTGAGTCTATAAACAAATAATAGAGACCATATATTAGAATCATATTATTAGGGAACTTAAAGGGCCTGATCTGAGAACATATATAGATAGAAGTGATCAAGAAGATGATAAAAAAGAAGATGCGATGTGGCTATCGAAAGTGCATGCGTGACAAATCATCGCTGTTTTCGGCTAGTGCTGTGTATGCACTTCTCTTCGTACACTACTGATTGTCCTTTTGAAGATTTCAGCCGTATGTACAGTATAAACAATGCCCCTTACCTACCAAAAGCAATAGCTAGTTCGCTACATGCATGGAGATCGATGTGAGTGGATGTTAGCAAACACACATAAACAAAAGTCGGCGAAATATCGCGCACGTGTCGTGCCGAAGCTTGAGAAACTACTGTATTCGATTGGTACGGTCGTACGCAAATAAATCATGCTTCCGGCTTCCGTGCGTGCATGGTAACTAGTGGTATTTGGCGCGGCGCACGCCGCGCCCTTGATGTGAAATTTTGATGATGATTTGGATTTTTTTTTAAAAAAGAGAAATGTTCAGATTTAAATTGTTTGAAATGAAGACAGAATGTGTGAATCTGTAAGGCATTTTTCTTGGAATCTTCGAATTTGATTTTCGGCAATGTGGCACGTAATGTTAGCATTTTTTGTGTGTTGTTATGTTGGTATGTCTTTTTTTTTTGATGAGTATGTTTGAATAGAAAATTCTTGATGAATTAATATATTTACATTTTTGATATATGTAGATAACGGTTTTTCTATAGCATTTTTTTTTATATTTTATGGAATGTCGGAATATTCGCGTAAATTTTGGCCAAATTAGAATATTCAAACATGTTTTTACTTTGTGTGAGTATGTAGCAATTTTGATGATCATTTTTTTTATATGTTTTGTACAATAATCAAATGTTTAGTAGTTTGAAAAGTCCAAACATGTTTGTATTTCGACGTGAACATTTAATCGAAATTAGGAGAAGTGTAAATGAACTATCTCCAAATGCTGGTAATTTTTTTTTTAAATTGGAATCAGGAAAAAGGCATGTGGATCATCTCTAAATGTTGACAAAATTTGTATTTTCACTGTTTTTTAGCGTGCCGTCACGCAACGTCCTTGGTATTTTTTTGTGCTATATTTTTTTTTGTTAACCAAAATGTTGGCTAAATTGTTGTGTTGGAACATTTGTTTGTTTTGTTATGAATAAGTAGCATTTTTTGCATGCATTTGTGATATGTTGTGTACAATATTCAAATAGTTGAAGGCTTGAAACGCTTAAACATGTTTTCTTTGGACGTCAATATTTAATTAAAATCAGAACAATCCATTTGAATTTGATTCCATATTTGGGGAAAGTTTGCTCGTGTCGAGTTGAACTGCTAGCCAAATTGAAATGTTGAAACAAATTTGGTATTTGTTTTGAGTGCACTTCGGTTATTTTTGATGAGCATTTTGGTTTTTATTTTACGGAATATCGGAATATTCGCTCAAATGTTAGACAAATTGCAACTTGAGAGCATGTTTTCTATTTTGTTATTGTAAAGTTGAACAATACATGTAGTTCTTAGATAAATGACGCCATTATTAAGTGAGACATGAAGCATTTGGAGTGTTGTAAAAAAATGATTCCATTATCATTTGTTTAAGAATTTGGAACATTGCATAAAAATTCTTTTCTTTTTTATCTATTTCTTTTGTTTAAACAAAACTCCGAATATTTCATATTTTTTTATTTTGTGTAGACCATAAGAAAAGATTCGTTCAAATGAAATATAAACATATTTTATATTCCATCATTAAGTAGACCCCATCCGCGTTTGTGTGATTTTTTTTTTATTTTGAAATGTGTAAATAAGTTCGTATTTTGGCATTAATAAGTATTATTTATTTTGGTGAGCATGTAGATATATTCTGTAGTACCTTTAATATTGTAGGAAGTTGTAATATGCAAATATTCTTCTATCTTCCAAATAATATTTAATGTAAGTACATTGTTAGTAGTAATGCATTTTTTTTTTGAATTCGAATCCACAATTCGGGAAAGTTCATTTATATTGCATCTAAATATTGACTATTTTGAATTCTGTAAATATGTTTTGTGTTTTGCCATAGATGGTTAGTGTTGGTTTTTATGAGCATTTGTTATATAGTTTAGAGAATATCCAAATATATAGCAAATGGAAGTATTTAAATACGTTTCTTTGTTGGCATGAATTTTTGAATGTAATTAAAAAAATGTATCTGAGTTAGAAATGTTTGAACATGTTTGTATGTTGGTGTTAATATTTAATTGAAATTAGGAGAAGAATGAATATGTATTATTTCTATATGGTGACAAAATTTGAATATTTTTGGGAGAAAAATCAGCGTAAGTATTTTTCGTCATATTTTTTCTAATTGTTTTGATATGTACTTGTATTTTTCAGTGGATATATTTAGAGATGTTCATTTACATTTTGTTTGAATTGTAAAGTTGATGAAAGTGGGAAGATATGTGTATGTTTCCTTTTTTTGTTGCAAATTATCAGGTTTAGAAGATATTGGAAATTTTGAAGTTTTCAGTTTCGAAATTTCGGACATATGGCATAAATAGTAAATGTATATATTTTATGTGGTCATGTTGATATATTTTTTTCCCCAACAGATAGGTTTAAAGATATTGGTCTAGTTCATATTTCACATTTCTTTTATCCCATTTCTTTTGCTGAAATAACACTTCAAATATTTGGGGGTTTTATTTTTTGGAGTGATGATTTTGTTGTTGTTAATTATTTTTCCGGTAGGAAGATTTGAATTTTTTGTATATGTAACATTATTCGTTAAGATTTGGACATTATTCTTTTTCTGTGATTATCATTTTTCTAGAAAGATTTGGAGCTCATAAATTGTAGTAAAAAATTTGTTAACCGTGGGGCCAATATTTTAAAGAAACAATTAATGGAAGATTTTAAAGAAACTGTTACGGTCTCTCCGCGCTCCGAAAATTCCTAAATTAGACAACGTGTAAACATTTCCTAAATTCCAATACACTTGAACCCAAATTTTAGTGTGTGCACGGTGGTCTGGAAATTTCATGTTTGAAAATGTACGCGTAAAATTATGCTAAGCTTTTGAATGAATTGAAATTCGAGGAAAGTTTGCACTTAAAATTTATTTGAATTTTGGAGTTGTTCAAATCAGGAACATGCATAAAGGTTCGCTAAGTTTCGAACATATTGAAATTCGAGGGAAGTTTGCACTAAAAATAAAAAAAATATTTAAATTTCAGGGTTGTTCAATTCGGGAAGGCATGCATATTCGAATTTGTCAAATGTTTATTCGAATTTCAGGGCGCTTTATCCAAATTTCTTTCTGCGGCCAAAAACAAATTATAACGACCAATTCAATATCGCACGACCACTGTGATATGACATAACATGCATGAACAAGCGAGCAGGAATTTCACAAGACACATCCATTTCATAGCAAAGATGCAGCATTACAATTTAGGTCGTCTCCACCACTAGTTAAGCCCCACAAACACTAACACTAAGCAAGCATCACCTTCCTCAGAGTACCCATCGACAACATACAACGACACGAACTGACCTAGTAGCTTAGTAGTTGCCACTTGCCACAGAGAAATTAACCACATGCAGGGTACGGTGCTGATTAACAACTTGAAATCTTTTTTTTTTATAAGAACACGCAAAAAGCGTGCCTTTGATTTATAGAAGGCAGAAAGAGTTTACAAGAATGTCAAAATCCTGTTAAGACAGGCCTGACAAAAACACCACACAGGATACAAAAAGCCTAATCTCCGGCTACTGTCTGGACACCTACACCTACACCACAACTTGAAATCTTGAATTGCGCAAGCACGAGTACTTGCTAGCTGCTGCGATTGGCATCGCACGCAGCAAGCAACCAACTGATGACATCCGTCAAGCCGCCGCAGCCGGGGCCTGGAAGAGACGCACGTACTCACCATCGGCGTCGTAGGAGTGCGCGCGGTCCCAAACCCTGACGACCTCGACGGAGACGACGTTTTTGGAGCCATCAAAGTAGCCGACGTTTTATATATGGTAGTTAGTGTACTGTTATGTCAAGAATTCCCACCCAAAGCAGGTGTTAGTGTGCGAATTGATCACGGAGACACGGATTGTTTGCTTTAGGTGGAAGACCACGGAAGTTGCCACAAAGGCATATAATCTTGTCATGCCCTTATTTAGTTTTTATATATAGCTATACTAAATCTGCATATATCGAACGGAGCCAAAGGGACAATCATGGAAATGTTGACGTGATTAGCTAACTAACACCCCACTTATTTTTAAGGATAGACTGATCGACGTGGAAGAAGCGATGCACAGCTCAGCTGGCTAGGCTACCCAGGACAGAGTGGCCGCGTGCGCGCACGGCGGCGGGCGACCGGCGAGCCGTCGCTCTCCGGCACGGTCCCGGATAAGAGCCACGACCACGGCCTTGCTTTGCCCAAAGCTTTGATGCTTTTCTGCGCGAGCAAATGGGCAACCAATCCGGGCGTCGCAGCTGGCTGCCGCGAGCCGCGGGCGCGCGACGGGCTCAATGCGCTCTGTCCAGCGGCGGCGTCTGATGCACGGCTTACGGGGGCACAACGGTAAAGCCCGTCGCCCTCACACTCGCCTAGGCGATGATGCCTTCATGCAGCGGAAAGTTTAGTGCTTTCCTCGGTTGAATATGCGCGACGAAGTGGAGTGCAGCGGTGATCAGTGATTTGTTTCTTGTAGAGACGTTGCGATCGGAGTGACTTTGCTTGTCACCAGCTGGCTCCCTCGATTTAACATCTAGCCCGAGAGCGAAGTTAAATTTCTTTTCTGGTAACTCCTTTCTAACAGAGCAATAATATACTACTCGATAGCCCGCATGCGTTTTTTCGTACATAGGGCTGAATTCAAGATTCGAAACTCGCGATGTAAACGAGTAGCTTGTGACTCGTACTTGCGAGTAGGCTCGAACTTTGGTGCCTAATGATTCGAGGTGAGTTTTGAAGTCAAGCTCATTTGTGTATCAAGCTGCTAGCCAAATTTCTTAGCTACTCTTTTAGCTCGTGAAACTTGTTCAAACACACACCTTGAAATTTCCGTATACAATAAGTATCAAACTCCAATATTTTGCACCTTAATGTTATGCAACTTCTGTCTTTTGACATCAGTATACCTATTAAGTAGAGGTGTGTGTGGAAATGTGGAATTATGTAAGGACTATTCTTAATCACTCCCAGGTGTACACGAAGTGCACATTAAAAAACCATCAGTATTGGTATGTACGTAGTGCTAGTGTAGAGATTATAGACTGCTGTCACGGGTAACGATCGTCGGGATCGCATGCTCTAGTCATAATCAAAAGACCGATATGATGGAATGGACTAAGCAATTATATTTCAACAGGCTAGGAAGGAAGCGGGGTGTCACAATGTATTAACGATTCGAGACGAACTAAACTCGTTGAACCAGCCGACCTGGCTTGGCTTTGCTCGAATTCCACCTTCCGTGCTCGTACATGGTGTCACTAATTACGTTTCATACGTACAGCCACATATACTACCCGAGCGCCGTTAACTTCCACACAAGAGATGGAACACCATCACGCACGAATTATATATGGGGTAGCACCGGTTGGCCGGGTCACTTTAATCATGGCATGGCATGGAGGGAGAGAACGAACTAGATGCGCTACATATATACTAGGCAACTTAGCGCGGCGCGTACGCCGCGGCCGCGTGGATAGAAGAAAAATTACCGCGGAGTAAAAAATTCAAATTTAGAAATGTCCGCATTCAAAAGTTGTTCAGATTTGAAAATTGTTGAAATTCAAAAAAAAAATATGCTGAAAAGTTGTTCAAATTTTAAAAAATGGTCAAATTGGGAAGCTATTCATATTTAAATTATTTTCACGTTTATTAAATGCTCAGATTTTGTGTTCATGTTGATATATTTGTCATACTTGTAAATACCGCGGTGGAAGAAATTCAAATTTGAAAATATCTACATTCAAATTTGTTTAGATTTGAGTGTACTGAAATTTGGAAAAGTTTGCATTTAAAATTTGTTCAAATTCCAAAATTGTTAAAATTGGGAAGTTATTCATATTTGAATTTGGTTTACGTTTTTTGAATGCTCAGATTTGAAAGGCATTCAAAATTTCGAAATATTCAAATTCGAATTTTGATCGTATGCCATAAATAGTCGGCGTTTATTTTTGTGTTCATGTTGACATATTTGTCACATTTGTAAATACCGTGGTGTAAGAAATTCAAATTTGAAGATGTCCACGTTCAAAAGTTGTTTAGATTTGAATGTATCGAAATTCAAAAAAAATTGATATCTATAAATTGTTTGAATTGAAAAAATTGTTAAAAGTGGGAAGTTATTCATATGTGAATTATTTTTTACTTTTTTAAATGTTCAGATTTGAAAGACATTAAATTTTTTGAAGTATTCAAATTTGAAATTTGATCATATGCCATAAATAGTCAACGTTTATTTTTGTGTTAATGTTGATATAGTTGTCACATTTGTAAATACCGTGGTGAAAAAAATTCAAATTTGAAAATATACACATTGAAAAGTTGTCTAGATTTTAATGTATAGAAATTAAAAAGAAAAAGTTTACAGTTACGAATTGTTCAAATTCAAGAATTGTTAAAAGTGGGAAGTTATTCATATGTGAATTTTTTTTACGGTTTTTAAATGCTCAGATTTGAAGGCATTAAAAATATTAAAGTATTCAAATTAGAAATTTGATCATATGCCATAAATAGTCAACGTTTATTTTTTTGTTAATGGTGATATAGTTGTCACATTTGTAAATACCGCGGTGAAAAAATTCAAATTTGAAAATGTACACATTGAAAAGTTGTTTATATTTTAGATTTGAGTTAATTTCACGTTTGTAAAATGAGTAGATTCGGAAGATATTTGGAAGTTTAAAATATTTAAATTTAAAATTTGATCATATGGCACAAACAGTCAGCATTTATTTTTGTGAGGGTATTTATAGAAATATTTTCATTTTGAGGGAATTGTTCTAAGGAGGAAGTGCATTACGATTTTCTCCAAATATTCACCAGTTCAAAATATTCAAACATATTTGTTTTTTGACATAAATAATCAGCATTTATTTTTCGGAGCATTTTGATGTATTTTCCATATTTTTTGGATGGGTATTTTTAGAAATACTTCTACTTTCTGGAAATTTAATAAATATAAATCCATATAATTAGAGGAAGTCAATTTGGATTTTCTCTAAATATTCACCGATTCAAAATATTCAAACATGTTTGTTTTTTGTATAAGTAGTTATCATTTTTTCTGAGTATTTTGATGTATATTGCATATTTTTCCGATGGGTATTTGTAGAAATACTTCCATTTTCTGTTTTTTTTTTAAAACTGACAGGCCGGGCCCACTGTGACATCGTGGTGACGTCAACAGTGGCCGGACCTGCCACGGCGGCGTCGACCACGCCCACGTCGCGTCCGAGCGACCTGGGACGCGCGCATGGGCGCGTCACACGCGCGTGGACGCGGGGTGGCCGGGAGCGGCGGCGCCGCTGCGTTTTGGTCGTCGGAGCGTCGCCGGCGGCGTCCGAACACGGCGGCGGGAGCGAGCCCACGGCGGCGCCGATTCCGGCGTGGATCGGGCGTCCCAGCACGCGGCTGTCGGCGAGGATGGAGAGGACGCGGCGGCGGAGCGTGCTGCGTGCTCCGATTTGATCGGGGAGGTGCGGAGTGGCGGTGGCGCGCGTTGGCGGCGGCGGCGACCTCGGGCCGTCGCGGGAGAAGAAGGAGGGAGGGGGAAATGTGGTCCGTTTTTTTGCAGGGAGGTCCCGAAAATTTCCTCGAATTGGAAACAGGCCCCTCGTAGCGAGGAAAGTTGGACTGTGAGGTAATTTCTCGAGTTGGGAGTATTTTTTTGAAAATTTGGCGCGTCAAAAATCATGCGAGGCAGGTGACCGGCTGGAAACCGGTTTCACCGGCTGGTGACCGGGCGACGTGTCGCGTCCTGATTGGTAGAAAATCGGGTGTGAACAGTAGCGTGCGTTTGGGGCTGGCGTGGTCGTTTCGTGGCCGTCGGATCGCCTGGATCGAACGGCCGGAAAAAGCGGGCGACGTGGCCTGAGGGATGCGGGGTGAATCTTTCGTGCTTTTATATATAGATCTATAGTTTGCACCAAACAATTATTGTACCTACCTGACACTTACGCGCTAGAATAATCAACTTGTTTTCCAGAAGAAGCTGGATTTGAAATCCTCGTTGGATGATTGATCCGTCCGTTCACTCTAAATTCATATATGCATGCATGTCCATTCTCACGATGATATTAATAAGCCTCATCGTTCAGGATTCAGGGGAACAACACCGAGCTAGAGAGGGAAATTAAAGGGCCCGACCGGAGAAGATTTAGGCCCCGCTTGGAACGTCTGGCAGATTTTCGCCGAATTTTGCTCGCATAGGATCGGTCGTATTTTGCACCAGACTTAAAATAGACCCGACAGATTATACGCTGGGAATTATTTAAATTCCGACGAACCAATCGTCGGAATATGGATAGAGGTGATCAGAAGATGATAAAAAAAGAAGATGCGACCTGGCCATCGAAGGTGCATGCGTGGCAAATCAGAAGATGATAAAAAAAGAAGATCGCTAGTGCTGTATCTGTATGACTGTATGCACTTCTCTTTGTACTACTGATTGTCTTTTTGAGGATTTTATTTAATTAGTTAGCTGTATAAACAATGCCCCGTACCTACCAAAGGTAATAGCTAGTTCCAGGGCCGGTCCTGAGATTTTGGTGGCCCGGGGCGAAACTAGAATTTGGGGCCCTATAAATAAGTAAACATATGCTATGAGTATTAAATAAGAGAAATAAGACATATTTTTAGGTGGAAAACCTTGGGGGGAAGCCATGGACGCCCGAAGACATAATTTCAATATGATGGAGGACATTTGTTACGAGGTCATAAATATTCACACAGACTGGTTCATCATCAACACTAAACAGATTATGTAGGAGAATAATTAAACATATGCTCATGATTGTTGTTTTATGGTGATCCAAATTCATATGAAGATAGGGGCTAACTTCGAAGCGGATCGTTTCCGAGTTGGACTGCAGCCGACTTAGGGTTTTGCTCCATATAAATACATCTTGTAAGCCGCCGGTTGGGATAAGCCACACATTGTAAACCCACGGCGTTTGTAACCTCACCCGATATAGTGAAGTTTTGCTGGCTGACGCCCGTGATTTTTTCTCCTCCATTGTTGAGGGGTTTTCCACGTTAAATCTCGTGTCCCCGTTGGTTTGATATTTCCGCTCTTCATCGTTTATCTTGCTATTGTTTATAACAATGATCACTCACATTGTTATCATCCGAGCCGATGCCAACATTATCTTCTATTGGATCTCATTTCCCCCGACCAAAAATTAGCGCCGACTCGTCCCAATTTCTTGAGTTGCTCGTGTTAGTCTTCAAAATATTATGAAGAGATCCTCTCCGTAATTCTATAAAAAAATCATTTCGCTCCTTTTCTTTTCGCACTACCGGACATATGTTCATAACAATTTCTGAACTAAAACATAATTAGTGATGGGAAGTTAGGGCTAGAGAACTAGAGAAGAAAAAATTAATCAAATATATTTTTTGATCACCTGCAGCCGGGCCTTGATCGATCGGAATAGACGAATCACGGAATCAGCCGACTAGCCAAGCTGCGATGTGGCCGGCGGCGGGCGAGGCGACATGCCCAGGCGATGCGAAATTGCAGCGGGTGACCTGGCGTCCAGATCGAATCGCTATATCCCGATTCCCCAACTCGAAATCTGATCGTGTGTCTCCCAGCGGGAACAGAGGGCCCAATTGTTACGCCACAAGGCCCATGTTGCCACGTTCTGCTTAGGATATTTGCTTTTCTTTTTTCGTACACATACATCAACAGCTAAACGTAGTGTACTGTGTACACAGTACCTTGGACTCTTGGAGGGGCCCCCAGAAATTCTGGGCCCGGGCGGCCGCCCCTCCAGACCCCCCCCCCCCCCCCCCCCCCCCCCCCCCCCCCAGGGCTGGCCCTGGCTAGTTCGTTAAACACACTCTACACTATGGCACGATTGATAGATGGAGATGGATGTCAGTGGATGTAGCAAGCACAGAGAAATAAAAGTGCCGAAGCTTGAGAAACTACTGTATTCGATGTCAGTGGTCATACGCAAAGAAAGCATGCACGGTACACGGTATACCATGCTTTGTCATCAGAGGGACTCGGAGGAGAGGCCATGTCCTCGTGGGGACTAGCGGGAGGTGATGAGGAGGTCGGATGGGGCGTTTGCCGGTGGGTGCCGCCGCTTGAGGTCGTGTTCTCCAGTAGCGATACGGCATAATGCACACGGTTTGCTCGTGCAGTCTGGTGCACCTTCTGATCTCACGACGGAGATGACGGTTGCGGCGGCGTCACACCTAGGCTTCACCCTACGACAAGATCAAAATGGACGGGGTGTTGTACGGGGAGTTCCTTTTTTTAGTTAACACGTGGAGGTGGGCATCGTCCATATCGTCCCCTTATTACTCACGCGGCCGAATCATGCCCGCTTGTTCTAGATTGAACGAGCGACATTTGATTTACTTTTGGAATAGCGTCCCCAAGGGACATTCAACCCATGAACAGTGAGTCAGAGGTGCATCTTTTTTTTTTTTGAAACGGATCGGTCCTGAAGGACCGAGAGCATTCATAGTCAACGTATGAGTTACATTTTTACAGATAAGGCTACAAGATACTCGAAATTACCCCCGGACCCTTACATTTTGCACTTAGAACCTCCAGAAAACTAAGGAAAGGAAATCGGGTCCTGCTCCTTGTCCAGCGCGATGAACGAACTCAACGCAGCCAACCTCAATGTCGCCGGGGACGCGACCACTTGGGATAGGGAGGCGGGAGCCTGCTGCATCGGAGTTGAAGGGCATCCGCATCGGCATGAGAGCCTGGAGGTAGTAGAAGCCCATTAGATGCCGACTGGAAGAGGCCGTCACCGACATCCTCGGCGGGAGCGGTCGCAATTTGACCATGGTGAACAACGGTGGGGAGGCCGTCGTGGGAGAGCTCCCAAGAGAAGCACTACTGCTCCCTGCGGCAGAGACCCCGCTGGCGGCCAGAAACAGTTAGATGACACGATCAGACGACTAAAATAAGTGAGATCGTGAGAAAGTCCCGTTTTATTCTAAGTATAATATCACTAACATAAGTGAGATCGTGAGAAAGTGAGATTAGAGATCTTAGTGGCGTTTTTTTTCTAGTTTTGGGCTTATTCATGTAAGAAGAACTGCAAATGAAGTAGCTCATCTTTGTGCTCATAGAACTTGTCCAGATAGGATTGTAACGATGTGTGTGGGTTAAATATATCCTACCTTCCTAGTGTCTTTGCTAAGGATTGTAACGATGTGCTTAATCTATAAAGCTCTTGATTCGAGAGAAAAACATCCGTTGTCTTTTTAGCAGGAAAAGTTCCGTTGGTGAAATTGACTATACCAGGCCGGGCTGAGCCGCGTATCTAGGTCCAGTAAGCTCATGGCCCATTTGAATCTGGACTATACTCATGACACACGACAGTCGGTTCTGCAGCCAATCCTCTACTGCACCCTGCGTGAGCCCGTAGCTCGTAGCCCTAGTTCTTACCGCGCGTCATCTGTGATCTTCGTCTTCCGTAGCTAAATCTTCGGACGAGATGTGGGCGTTGCGATCGTATCTCCATCGACCGATCACCTCCAGTCTCCGATCTGTCCTTCGCCACGACGCTACCCACACCGCGGTTCCCTGCCGCAACCTGATAGCTGACTCACGCAGACGCTTCTCAGATGCCACCAATGGGGATCCGCACCAACCGGCCGCGGCCGCAGCCAAGCGACATCTGTACCTCGTACTGGACGACCAGAAGAAAGACTACGGCATCTACAAACTTGACGTCGACGCTGATCTTCTGGACGGCGACGACGTCGGCTCTGACTCCACGACGGCCCCGCGGCGCCTCCCCCATCCGGCGCACATCCGCATGGAGGTCACAAAGAGTTCTCAATCCGCGCAGTTCGCCGCGGCGGGCGGCTGCATCGTCGCCACGGGTCGCTCACCCTACCAGGGGCTGACTCACTCGGACGAGTACGCCGTCGTCACCATCCTCTACGACATCAAGACGCCGGCGCTGTCCGTCTCGACTCATCCCACAGTCACCCTACAGGATGGCTACGAAGTGGCCGTGCCCGTCGGAAACAGGCTGTACGTGTTCGACTCGGGTAACTCGAACGACCAAAACGGCTTCCACTGTATGACCACATCGATAGATGGCGAAGACGGCGCCGACGGTGAGGTGAAGCAGCGAGACTGGGGCTGGTGGTACAACTCCGGATCGTCGCGGATCGGCTGGAGCGACAGCTGCGCGGCCTGTTATTCGTCCAAGAAGCTCCCGTTCAATCCCGACGAGATCCAGGCGCACGCTGTGCACCCGCGGGATTGCACCATCTTCCTGTCCGCGCCCGTGTCGTACAAGCTGCCGTCCGGGGCCGGGTGGAGGTACGGCGTAGATACGTTCGTCTACCACACGACGGGTGACAGTTACGGGTGGAGGCGCTACGGCCGCTGGGCGCTGCCGTTCAAAGGCCACGTCCACTACGACCGCCAGCTAAACATGTGGGTTGGGCTGCACGTCAGCACGTTGACGACAAAGGCGAAGGAACCAGCGGGTACCTTGCTGCCTGCGACATTCCATCCAGCCAGCACGAGGACTACCCCGGGAGCGGGAGCCGAACTGGACTGTAAGCATTGAGAAAATTCTCCTGGATGACCCGGACCAGAGGCGCGTCGACTTCAAGCTCGTGTACATGGGCGAACGCGGCGAGTACTGTCTGGTCGAGCGCCTAGGGCGACCGGGAGCCTCCGAGAAGGAGTGCCTTGACAGCGGAGAAGAGTGCCTGCTTCGCATCACCATGTTCCGTTTCAAGTACGTGGACGACGACGAGGAAATGCCCTACTACCTCAAGATCATGGACCTCCGTGCTCGCTCTTACAAACTGTCGAGATATCGCGGCGATTTTGAGGCGCAAGCGTTCTGGATATAGCTCATGCATGGTTGATTCTTAGAAATGTCGCCTGGCAGGTGCGTTTTGAAAGGTTCTGAATTCTGAGATTTGTGCTATTTATATTCTGCATTGCCGCCTTCAGTGTAACGTAGCGGTGACATCGTTCTAGCTGTGAATTCTGAATGCAAGGTTGTATATCTACAATCAACGGAAAGTGTTTGGATCACTACAGATTTAAATTGTCTCAGTCGACGGGAAGTGTCTACTAGTTACATGCATGCTCGTGGTCATTATATGGATGATGATATTTCGAAGTTGATTTCTTACCATTCTAGCTAGGCGCCTTGGATGACGCTAATTGTGCTTGTTTGTACTATTAGGATGATCGATCAAAGTGCATGCATTTCTGAATTTACTAATGAAATAGCTCCGCATTTCTTCCCTCAAAAAACTATATTTAAGTGCTCCCTACTACCGCAAGCGGGACAGAAACGCGGTGCCTGCCCCGTGGATTTGCTAGTCTACTGAGGACAAAATAAGAATTTCACTTCCATCCCCGTCTTGCCGTATGCGCCGCGGCACCGGCCCTTCGTGACCGGGTATGGACTTCCCGACCTCGACGGCCATGTCAGGACCCCTCGTTGGTCATGGAGTGGGGCCTCGCGCGGGGCGTGAGATTGACTCGGTAGAAACCCTACATACAACACCTTGTATTATTAGTTAGTTTGTAAGGAAATTCTCATTGGACTCTCTTCTAGATTTTCACAGCAACGCGTACGATGTACTAAATTACTATGTTTTTTTGGTTAACTCCTCAAAGCGAAGTTTATCTTCTTGCAAATAAAAGAAAGCTTACTTCATATATTTGAACTTCCACGCTATTCATGCTATTTTTGCACCTATGGAAATCATCTATCCTTACTGCCGAGTGCCGACAACTAAAATAAATTGCAAAACGCCACAACAATTGCGGCAATATTTTCCGAAAAAACAAGCATTCGGGAATTCACAAAAAACAACCGGTGTTCAGATAATTTGTTTCACATAATGCATCGATGGTCAAATTATGTTGTGAATGCATGTTTTTTCCTGTCTAAAAAATAAACAAAAAATCCCCACTAGAAACATCATAAACATGATGCATTATGTGAATTATTTAGGCATATTTCCTCTCTAATATGCCGATGCACGCACGATGTGGAACGCGGTCGCCTGACCCGATGCATGCTATGGGACGAGGCCGCCCGACCCGATGTGCGCGCTCAAGGATGAAGATACATGTTGGAGCCAAGCCCTTAAGTGCTTGCTCGTGCCGGTCACTGGAAGCATAGGCGGAGGCGGCACTTGTGCCATCGACACGAATGGCGCCCTGTGGACTCTCTCTTGCTTGAGTCCTTCGATTTGGTGCAACAAGCCTGCGCCGCCCTGCTAGCCACCGCCAGCTTAGCATTGCGGCTTCAGGTTGTAGTCTGTCGCGTGATCCTCTGGCTCGACATCAATAAAGGAGAGCACACTGGCTCGACATGTCGATAGCGACAACCCCCACTTTTCTGACAGGCGGGTGGCTTTCGGGTTCTTAGACACCTCGCTCTGTAGAAGCCTGGAAGCAGTGCGGCGCCGACTAAGGTCGCTTGACCGCACGACGCGTTTCACACAGTTTGTGTCCGCCCGCATCGGTGTTGCTGCCGTTGTCACGGTCGTCCTCGTCACGCAAGCCGTTCGTCGGGGTCAGTAGGGCGCGTACATCGTAAGGCATTACTGGACACAGTGAGCCGCATGGTGGGGCGCCCACGTGACAAGCCGGAGCGCGGCCGCTGCTGCAAAAGAAGTGCGGAGGACAAATGTTTGTGAATCTTCACCAACAATTGATGGAATTGATGGGTTGGAGGATCGTGGCGAACGAGCTCGGGGATAAAATGAGCCAACCGCATCAGTGGCAAGATTGAGAGAAAATGGGTACAAAATTTGAAGATGCATCGTGTCGAGGTCCTTTTTGTAAAATAGGGAACATGACATCGGAGTCAACCCATTAGAAAACTGGTTACATATAGCGCTCTCTGTGAAAATTACCTCAATGTTGGTGAGGATTTGTGAATTCCCGCAATGCCATTGGTTTCCCAAAACTTACTCACAATTGTGATGCTTATTTGCAATTTTCTCGGGTATCAAGTACTCCCCCATTCATGTATATCGAAACGTGTTTCAGTGTGTAGATTTACTCATTTGTATCTCTATATAGTCCACATTGAAATATCTAATATGTCTTATAATTATGAAAGGAAGGAGTGGTTTTTACGCATTTTGCGTTAGGTGCCACGATGTCCATTTGAAGCACCTCAGGCAGAATGCCACTATTTAGGTGTACCTTGATTAGAAGAGAATTTTTGACACTAAGCAAAAAAGTCTGCTAAACCTTGACGCTGTGCCGCAGGCATAGTGCATGTGATCCACCGTCCAAATTTGACACATGACAACTGGCCCTACAGCTTAATCTTCGGTGCACGCTGCGGGCGTAAGCCCTAGCTAGCAGCGCGGCGGCTGCTCCCATCTCTGTGTTCCGTGGCGAGGCTCCTAAATCCTGGTCTTCTAACGCGATGTGGGCATGTCGATCGTTTCTCCGTCGACGCGAGCCGCTCACCTCGTGCCTCCGACCTGTCTGCCGCCACGACGCAACACGGGCGGCGGTTCTTTTCGGCCGGAACCTGACTGCATCACGGCCACGGGGACATGTCTCGGATGCCACCAATGCCAATGGAGATTCGCATCAGCCGGCGGCGGCGGCGACGAAACGGCATCTGTACTTGTTGCTAGATGACCACAAGAAAAACTACGGCATCTACAGGATAAACGTCGACGCCGATCTGGAGGACGGCGTCGGCTCTAAGGCTTCGGCCTTGTCCCCGCGGCGCCTCCCCCGGCCCGCGGTCATCCGGTTGGAGGTCCCAGGCAAACACCCCGTTTTCGTCGCGGAGGGTGGCTGCGTCATCGGCAAGGGTTGCTTCCCGTCCTCCGATTGGAGCATGGACATGGATGATGACGACCGTAGCACCGTCGTCTACGACATCAGGACGGTGGACGGCGACGCTGTCCATCTCGAGACGCTGTCGTCTCCCGCAAAACCCGTTTCACGACTTTGCCCTAGCCTGGCACCTGTGGTTTTCTTCATATGACGACTGACGAGCCCCCGTTCTTTCTCCACCAGATCCAGGCGCACGCGGTGCACCCGGGGGAGCGCACCATCTTCGTGTCGGCGCCCAAGTGGGCCGATATTCGCACCGGCGTAGTCAATACATTCTCCTTCGACATGACGACCACCGAGTGGACGCACCAGCCACCAGGGCACGTCGGCGTTGCCTTTCAGAGGACAGGCCGTCTACGACGGCGAGCTTGACGCATGGCTCGGGTTGCACGCCGACGGTAGAGGCAAAGGCACGGGGCACCTCGTCGCCTGCCGCGTCCCGTCGCCCGAACAAGAATAGCCTCCGCACTCGCAGGTCATCGGGGTGAAGATGCTCCTCGAGGACCCGGGCTGGAGGCGCGTCGACTTCAAGCTCGTGCACATGGTTGAGCGCGGCGAGTACTGCCTCGCGAGCGGTTGCGGCGCGAGGGAACAAACGAGAAGGAGCGCCTGCTCCAGGGCGACGAGTGTCTGCTCCGCCTGACCACGTTCCGCGTCGGCGTCGAGCACTACGGCATCGGGATCACGGACCGCCGTAGCCGCTGTTACAATGTCTCCAGATATCGCCAGGAATTTGAGGTTCGAGCTATCTGGATATAAAGTATCCCATGGTTGATTCACAGAAGCAGGTGCGTTTCGGTAGGTTCGCTAGGAATCTGAGATTAGTTGCAATTGCACTCATCTGCTGCGTGCTGCCTTCAGTAGTGTCACGTTCTACACCCTGTTGCTTGATGGTAATTTTCAGCTCTGACTTTTTAGTGCAAGCTTGAATCACTGGTATGGTTTGTGGAGAAATGCTGTGATGCAGTGAAGTCCTGTCTTTGGAGGCGAACAGAGATGATTTGTTTCCATAATCGCGGCCAATAATTTGGATGCTTATTTCGCAGCATTTTAGGCGCATTCATGCTGGCAGCGTTTCACAGAAGGATAATACTCTAGTAATAATTTCTTTCTTTGTTAATGCGAATCATTATTATCTCGTAAATTAATTCCAAAAAAAGGCATATGCATTTTGATCTTCGCCTATAATAGTTCGTTGCCTACCAAAGTGTTTCAGTTGAAAACGAAGAACGCCATGGAAACTCCATCCTTGCTCGCCGTCCTGCTCCTCCTCCTCCTCTCCCTCCAATGCTACGCCGCCGCGGCCTGCGATGACTACCCGCTGGGCCCGGAGAAGGTGACCACCCTCCACTTCTACCTGCACGACACCCTCAGCGGCAAGGACCCGACGGCCGTCCTAGTCGCGCACGGCGCCAACGCCACGGCGAGTCCTGCCGACCCGACGCCCTTCAGCTCCGTCTACGCCACCGACGACGTCCTCACAGAGGGGCCGGAGAGGTCGTCCAGGGTGGTCGGGAGCGCGCAGGGTCTGTACCTGTCCTCGGGGAAGGATGGGCTTCTGTCGCTCGTCATGGGCATCGACTTTGAGCTCGCGGACTACAACGGCAGCTCGTTCGTCGTGTTCTCGCGGAACCCGGTCACGGTCGACGGCAGGGAGCTCGCCGTCGTTGGCGGCCGTGGCGCGTTCCGGATGGCGCGCGGGTTTGCGCTGCTCCGGACGCACTACCTGGACACCGGCAATGGGGACGCGATCATAGAGTATAACGTGACTCTCTTGCACCACTGATCGATCGATAAAAGTTTGTGTTGTTTTGTTGGGTGTGGTTGTTTTGTGCTGCAGTCTTTGTAGCTGGATTAATCATAAATCATAACTAGTTGTAATTTGGCGCGGGCCGCACCTGTGTGATAAAATTGGAATTTGAAAATGTTTACATTTAAAAATTGTGTAGATTTGAGAATTGTTGGAATGCAAAGAGAGTTTATATTTGAAAGTTGTTTAGATTTCGAAAATTAGTCCAAATTGAAAGTTATTTAGAGCTGAATTCTTTTCACGTTAGTAAAATGGTTAGATTTGAAAAGCGGCTGAAATTTTGGAATATTCAAATTTGTTTGCCGTGTCGTAGCGGTAAAATTGGAAAATCTATGTTCAAAAGTTGTGCATATTTAAAAAAATCTGTTTGCTAAGTTTTCCAAATTTGAATTATTTTAACGGTTATAAATTGCTTAGATTTGCATAACATTTAAAATTCGTAAATATTCATTTTTTGAAGTTGGTAGTTCGAAATTTGTTGGAATTCCAAAAAAATCTATGTTTAAAAGTTGGCCAATTTTTAATTGTTTGCACTTATTTGTTTGTTTTGCCAAAATAGTTAATATTTTTACCCTAGCACTCTGATAATATTTCTTATATTTTGTCGGTGGGTATTTATTGCCGTGGCCGTTTGATAAATTTGAAATATCTTTTTTAAAAGGTTGTTAAATATGAATTGCAAATATATTTTGTTGAAAAGGTTACAAAGTATGTGGAATGATTATTTTGGTTTTCACAATTTTTTTAAAGTTGGCCTGAATTCTTGTGGGTAAAAATTGTTTAGATTTCCAAATTCGTTCGAATTGGGAAGATTTTCAGATTCGATTTTTTTTTTGCAGCTGTAAGAGGGTGAGATTTGGTAGACATTTGAAAGTTTGGAATATCCCAATTTGAAATTTGATTGTATGTTGTAAGTAGTCAGCATTTTAGTTGTGATTATTCTGATATAATTTGCATATTGTTATGATGGACATAGTTAAAGTCACTGCTTTTGCAACATTTAGTAGTATTCGAAGATTGTTTAAATACCGTAAACAAATTTATATAAAGTGTTTTAAATTATTGAAAGCATGTTCAATTTTAGGTTTTGTTTTTCTGTTCAATTATTTTTAGTTGGCAAATAAGTTATTGCTGATATTTTTTTGTGGTTTTTATCTGAGTTGAAAAAAAGTTGTAAAATTGTTTTTTTGTATAGATTATAAGATCCGTAATAAGTTGGAAAAGATTACAATGTATTTGAAATGGCTATTTTGGTTTTCACAATTTTGTTTGTAATTTGGAATAATTTGGAAAGGTTACGAAGTATTTGAAATGTCTATGTTGTTTTTTACTTTTTTTGGAAACTGGTATGAATTTATTTGGAGGTGGATTTGAAAAGATGCAAAAAATTTGGGAAAAAAACTCGAGGCAGCCGTGCAGGAGGCGGCCCAGCCCAGCAGCAACCCATGAACCCATACCCGGCCCACGGTGACGTCAGAGTGACGTCACCAGTGGCCGAGCTCCGCGGCGGCGGCGTGGACGTCGTCGGCGTCGATCCAGCGCGAGCTGGGGCGCGCGGCGGGTCGCGTCAGACGCGCGCGGGCGCGAGCTACCCTCAGGTGGCGGCGCCGCCGCTTATGCGTCGCCGGAGCGTTGCCGGCGTCGTGGAAATGCGGCGGCCGACGGGGGGCGCGGCGCGGACCATTCCGGCGGCACAGCGGCGTCCCGGCGAGCGATCTTCGGCGAGCAGAGAGAGGACGCGACGGCGCACCTCGTCGTGGGCGGCGATTTGAGCGGGAAGGCCGGAGCGGCGGCAGCGAGCGCGGCGGCCGGCGGCGACTTCCGGAGGCGCGGGGGAGAGAGAAGGAGAGGGGGGTCTCGCGGATGTTTTTTGGGTGGGGTCCCTGGTGTTTTTTCGGAATTGGAGATTGGTCCTTCGTGCAAAAGTTAGGGGTAGCGGAGTAAATTCTGGGCTCGCGTGTCTTTTTTTGCAAAATGCCCGCACGCCGTGCGGCTGACAGGCGGGGGCCCGCCACGGCATTGTTCAACACTGTAGCAGTGAACAGTGCGTGGGCTGAGAGCTCGCTAAACTGCTCATCTTTCATATAGTTAGTGATACTGCGTGATTACTGATCGATCGAGTTTCCTGGTTTGTTCTTGTTCCTGTTTCGTTTGCAGAGCCGTGCTTTAAATTTCACTTTGTCAAGTGGAATGTTATATCATTCAGGTAAAGCAAAATGCTAAATTAGTATACGGAATTGCTAGTTCTCAGTCGTCTGAGAACTCGTGAGATCTCAGTCACGTCCCGAACCGTTGGATCTGGTGCTTTAAGATTCGTGTTCCTTGTGTTTTTTCCCGCGCGGTCGTGCACGAGCGTTCGTAACTTCGTAGGCAGGAGTGTTCAGCTGAGCCCGAGCGCGTAGCGTGAGCGTTCCTAGCAGCCCCTGTACGTGAGGGGTTCATGGGCCTTTGTTGGCTCATGGACCTATCAGTTTTTTCTCCTATTCTCTTTTTTTATTTTTAAAATTGTTTTGCTCATTGCTTTTTGTTTCCACATGCGCACACGCTTTCCATTCCTCTCGGTGAGTACAGTTAACATTCGAAATAGTAGATGGTAGAGAGGGCGGTTGCATTATCTAGTTATAAGTGGGATGTAACTGAATTTTTGTCTAGTTACTACAAGTGGGTTGTAACTCCTTTTTTTTTACATTTACAAGTCGGTTGTAACTAGACTGTTATCCAGTTGTCAACTGTGTTGTAACTGAAAAACTTCAGTTGCAAGTCGATTGAACTAGCTTTTTGTCTAGTTACAAGTGTGTTGCAACTGGATTATTTTATCCAGTTGCAAGTGAGTTGTAAATAGCATTTCTCATAGTTGCAAGCCGGTTGTAATTGGGGTTTATCCAGTTGTAGTGTGTTGCAACTGAGATTTTTTAGCTGCAAGTCGGTTGCAACTGGCTAGTTGTCCAGTTGCAAGTGGGTTGTAACTGGTCCAGTTACAAGTTTGTTGCAGCTGGCTTTTTGTCCAGTTTCAAGTAGGTTGTAGCTGAGTTTTTTTGTCCAGTTATAAGTTGGCTGCAACTGGCTTTTGTCCAATTTCAAGTGGGTTGTAACTGAGTTTTTTTTTGTCTAATTGCAAGTGAGTTGGAACTGTTTTTTACAGTTATAAGTGGATTGCAACTGAGTTTTATCCAAATGTAATACGTTGCAGCTAAGATTGTCCAGTTGCATGTGAGTTGCAACTCAAATTTGAATCGTTATTTGTTCTAGCTAGTAGATGTAATTCTGTTGCAACTTAGATTTTTCGTGGAGCTTTTTCTAGTTATAATTGGCCACTAGTCAGCCCAAAATCAAAAGCCCATGGGCCATGGGAAGGGAGCACGTACAGGGTTCATGCCTCGGATATGAACGGACAATCAATCCTCAAAAAAAAAAATGAACGGACAATCGATTCTAAAAAGAAAAAAACAACAAAACGATCGCACTAGGAAAAGGAAAAACATAGACTGGGAAAAGAACTGGTCGGTCCAAGCGCATCGACTGAGAACTAACGAGTTCTAAGTCGACTGAGGACTAGACGGTCCCATTAGTATAATACGAAGAGTATTCTCGCCTCTAATTTACAAGGCGCATATAGTTTCACCATGAACGTGTGGAAGTTCTTAGTTTTCCAAAACATGAAACTAGCTTTTCTTTTACGTACTGAAAACACTTTATTTTTCTTGTTATGACAGTGGACACTGGCACATTTGACAATGGTCACGCACACTCGTTTAATTTGCATGTTTGCAATGATTTTCTCATAATTTTCATGATTGCAATATCATTCATACTCGCTCCAATCCCAATTATAAGGCGCTCGTTCGCTTTTCAATATTTATCTTTTACCAAGAATTAACACAAGTAGGAGTATATGGGAATTATCTCTATGTTTAGTACTTCAAAATGGGGTAAAGTGCTATTTTGTGTAGGTCTTCACTCCGGTGAATTTTGTCCAGCCCTACACTCCACCGATTCAATAAATTCTAGGCAAATAACGATTCAATCAATCATCTTAAAATTTGCATTATCTTTACACACGTTTATTAAATCACCATTTTTTTCCCATACTATTATTTTTGTCCAATTTAGGTCACTGATAAGCGAATCTGGCCTCTAAGATCAACTTTTCTGAGCACAAGTGGCAAAAGACTACCCAACTGGTGCTATATCCCATCAACATCATCCGACTTAGGTCAGTGATAAGCTAATCTGGTGTCTAGGACCCACATGTCTGAGCCATGTGGCATAAAGACCACCTAATTGTTTAATACGAGGATACATATATAAATGGCTGGGGCGGTGTGGAAAAGCATGGACCGACCCAAGCAGCTGCAGTTGCAGGTGCGAGTCCTGGTGGTGTTATGTATGGTGTGGTGTGGTGAGAGAGCATGGAGAGCCAGGTTGCGTGTGCGGCTCTTGATGACGTACGTTGTGCCACACTAGGGTGAAAGAGCTGTCGATATTATACTTAGCATGCTCATTCTTATGTTGATATCATGTTAATTATGGTTTTGTGTATGCTAAATATTTTCCAACTCATTTGTACACATAAGGAACTTTATTTCAAGTAGAGATCATAAAAACTACTACGTTTGATGCATTTAGCAGTTTAAACCTTTCACTGCCATTTTTACTAGAACATTTAAACACTCATATGTTTACAGACAAGACTATTTTTTTAGAGACAAGACTGTTTAAATTGCACGGATTTACACTATGATAGCGCTTTTATAACGTTTCTGGACGACATGGCTGAGTTGGCAACTCAGTTGGATACATGCAGAGGAATTTGTTGTGGTATATCCACTCCACCTCCTTCCTTCTCGTTTATCCCTCATTGAAACATCTTTAAATTCTGAAACCAAATAAATCAATAAAAACTTTAGTACTAAATTTATGCTTTTCACATATGTGCTCGATTGACCCTTTTTGCCTGACTACCAAGTATGCATGTGTGTTGCTACGGTTCAGTATTATCTATGTCATAGAGAATTTTATTACTAAAATTAGTTTTTCTTTGCTACCTTCAAGAATGGTAGATCTTTCTTGGCGGTTGTCGTCCCGCCATCAAGAAATGATTAACCGTCTTGACGTTCGTATGTCCACATCATATATATCTACGAAGTAGGACTTATCGAGAGTAACGTTAGGGTGCGAGAAATTGCGGTGGTGCTCACCGAATGAGAAAAATCGTTCGGTGAAGCCAACACACAAATTTGTAAAATCTGTGAATTTTGTCATGCGTATGTTATTACGGGTTTTTTATTAAATATTTTTAATCCCTTAATTATTTCATCCCATCATATGTCAAAAGAACTTCAGTCGGATTTTTTGGTCAGCATGACACGACACAACAGAAAATGGGCCATGAAGGCACGTCACAGTAAACCGAGACATGCCGGACCTGCAATCTATAAAAAATAGGGCACGAGTTGTATTTCAAGAAGATATCATAAAACATACCTTTTCACCGACGTTTTCGTTAGAACTTTCAAACACCCATATGTTTAGAGACAAAATTGTTTTTTTTTAGACAAGACTGTTTAAATGGCAGGGATTACCCTATGACAGTGCTCTGACAATATTTCTGACAGATTTTTTTTCGATAAAGGGAGTTCTATTACTTAAATAGTTTTAAGCATTTCACCCGGCATCTGCATAAATAGGATGCACACAGCTGTCACGAGTGTAGAAGTGCAAAACGAAAATAAGACGAATTACATATCAAGATGAGAATTTGTAAAAAACGCCTATGGTGGTGGAGGGCCGATCCGCAAATATTTCTGACAGATGAAGCCATCCATCATGGCTGAGTCAAAACTCATGTGGACACATCTTCTTCTTTCTCCCTAATTCCTCGTTTAAACATCTTTGAATTTTTGAAACCGAAGAAAAATAAATTTAATAAAAAACGTCGATACTAAATTTATCTTTTTACGTAGGTATCGGTTGACCATTGTTGCATGGTAAATGCTTACAAAAAAATAACTTTTTTTTGGCAGAGGTGCTTAATTATAGCACCTGAATAACTGAACTGGAATAGCGTTTAAGTAAAAATCAGCTTATGTTCACTGATGCAGACTAGAAATCTAGAAGTACACTGATGCAGACTCGTACTTCTCCAACGAGTCAACGACGTTGCATTAGTGATAACCTGGCAATATAGAAGTACACTGATGCAGACTAGAAATCTACCTAAAACGTGTTCGGCCCAACGGAAACAAATTAATTATTCAATTTCGCTACCCTTTCATCCAATGATGTACTCCGTACAAGTCAGAGTCTCGACGCCTCTACTGCTCTAGAGCTTACATTGAAGCCCAAAGCTCCGCAGCAACTTGTTCAGGTATCTCTTCGGCCGCGACCCCCGGCTTTTCACGCCCGCGCCGGCACGCCCGTCTCCGGCGAAGATTGATCGGAGGCGACCAAGGTGCGGCTCCGCCCCTCGTACGCCGCTGCCTCAGGATTCTCCTGAAACCAACAGGAAGAAAAAAAAAATCAAGATAATACGGCAGCTACTAACTACTGAGCACAAGAAAGAGACACATACATCCCGACGGATGGATCGATGCGCCGCTGGTGATCGGAAGAGGCTCGCGGCGTGGTGGTGCCCGGCTTCGTTGTGAGTTGAGTTTTCTCCTTTCTCTGTTCGTGTGGGCGTGTGTGTTGTAATCCTGAGGATCACGAACTCCCTTCAAAAAAAAAAAGAGTGTAGCGCTTCCAGTCTTCTTCCTGGGCAACGACGACACGGCGGCGTGGGTCGTAGCCAAACCGCGGGTGGGTCTTCAGAAGGGCCCACGGCCTCGAGCTCGCGCCGGAACTCGCCCACCCGCCGCTGCAGCTCCTCCACGGGGAACCCGGACCCCGTGGCCGCGTTCAGCTCGGCGCTGATAGCCGACCAGTCCTCGCCAGTCAGTTCGCCCACGCTTCTTCTCCGCTCGCCGCCGTGCCCCGCCGTGCGGCGCTGCAGCAGGTCGAGCAGCTTGGCGTCGTGCTGCCTCGTCCACGTGTCCACGTGCAGCCTCGAGAGGATCTTCCGGAGCGCGCGCCGCGACGCCTGCTTCCTCGGCTTCGCCGTCTCGAGCTCCTTGCCGCCGTCGTTCGCGCCGTCGTGGCAATGGTCGCTGTTCTTGCTTCACGGATTTTGCCAAACCGCTTGTGCGCACCCACAATCCTGGACCGTCGGTTTCAGCCATCCGACGGCCAGGATTGAGCGTTGAATATGCGCTGGGTCAACGCTCAATCCTAGCCGTCGGATGGCTGAAACCGACAGTCCAGGATTGCGGGTGCGCGCGCAAGCGGGTTGGCGGGTGAGTTATCCTTCCCTGCCGCGCAAGCAGAACACATCGACTGATCGTGTCAGCTGAACGTGTCATGTGACTGCTTACCGGAAAAAAAGGAGGTTATTCTTGACAGAGCAGCAACGCGCACATACTGACAGGGCGTGGTGTCGGCGGCGCGGAGGCGGAGGCCGAGGAAGAGGACGGAGTCGTGCTGCACGCCGTATCCGGCGAGCGTGCGGTCGTCGTCGTCGAGGTGGCAGCCGGCGAAGAAGAGCCGCTGCATGGCCACCGGGACGCCCTCCCGGGCCATCACCATGCCCTTGGCCTGCGCCACTGTCGTCGCCGCGCTGTCCACGTCCAGCGCCACCCGATCCCTGCGCAGCGTCCGCACCATGATCCTCATTGCACGCCCGATCGATCTCAAGTGATGATGTGCGGCAAAATGGCAATGCAGCGAGTGCATAAACCGTTTGTTAGGGCACCGGCCGGCGAGAGCGAGAGAAGAAAATGATGGAGACAGGTCAGACGGGAATTGGATGCCCACGATGAGTTTTGCTGGCAATGGCATGCAGGGAATAAAGCGGTTTCGAAGATGATGGCGTGCGGCGCGGCGGCAACATGAAGGCAAGTATCTTTCGATCTCCAGAATCTAGATGGTATCGACGCAGGCCAGCAGGTGAACCTACATTGTTTTTTTTACTTGTGATCCTACGTTGTTAAATAATACTGAATATCCCGTTTTTTAGATAAAGATGCACAGGGCCCGACCTTAAATTTAAAAGGCGCAGGTTGCTTAGAGAAAAAAAGCGGAGATGCTTAGAGAAAAAGCGTTTTGACTCCCGACCTCATATGTTCTGGTAAAATAAAACAATTTAAATGACAATAAAATATTTCAAAAAATCTAAAAACAATTGGTGATGAACATATATATGTTTGTTGCATGATGAAATGATATGTGTGATGATGTGTGTAAAGATAACAAAATTAGTGCTTAGAAAACATATTTTGAAATCCCATTTTCACCACTTATTTGTCTTTTTTGTACATAATAGTTTAAATGACATTTTAACACAAAACTTGGTACGTATGTAGAAAATTTGTAAACGTTCGTCTCCAAATTATTTCAGAATTATTTTTAAAATGGTTTACTATTGTTTACAATTTGTGTATGGGTCAGGAGAATATGATCTTAGGAGCCAATTTCAATTTCCGAGAGGTTTAAAGATGCATTACAGGCTGAGACATACAGATTAACGAAGGGGGAAACATAAATGCTAAGCCATACAGCTTAGCCAGGGACTAATCCACCAAGGAACCTGCCAATCTTTTACCACCAGCTGGACAATGGAGAGTATTATATACTAGTATCATACATATGATACTAACATATGATACTAGTCTATGTTACTAACTTCAAAATGGGGAGTAATATATCTGTAGTATCATATAATAATGCATTTATTAGGATGTATACTCATTTTGAATTGAAATCTGTTATGTTACGGTATCTATCTATATTAGTATCTTGACAATGGGGAGTAACATATGTGTGGTATCATATAGTATTGTATTTATTAGGTGTTAGACTCATCATGCATTGAAATATGTTCGGTCTCTACCTATGATACGTACCACTATGACCTCTCATATCATTAATTGCAGTGACACGTCAGCTTTTTTGCCAACATGGCATGCATGATACCATTTATGATACCCAAGTGTGACTAGTCTAAGGGAAGTCCTATTTGGCCGATTTTGCACATAGATGCGCTTGAACTCGCCAAACAGCCAGCTGAAACTTGGTTTGTCCTTTGTCTTCTTATTCCATTTACTGACATATATAAAATAATTAAACAAAATTTTAATCATTAAACACCCTGCTAATGTGATCTATGGGAGCTATCGTCAACAGGGCCAATCATTAAACACCGATAGGTCCAAGTTAATGATTAAACATTCATTAGCAAGCTTATTCCTAATCTGCATGAAACATTGATAACCCAAAAGTATAGGGGATCGCGTGTAGCCTTTTCGATAAGTAAGAGTGTCGAACCCAACGAGGAGCTAAAGGTAGGATAAGTATTCTCTCAAGTTCTATCAACCACTGATACAACTCTACGCACACTAAACGTTTGCATTATCTAGAAAATAAAACTACGGTAGCAATACGGGTATGAGAGGTAGTTTTGCAAGATAATAAATACAAGAAAGTAAATGTTAGTGCTGCAGCAATAAAATACACTAAGTAACCATATACTAACAGTACCATGAGTGTGGAAAAGTGGTGGTAATTGTGGTGGCTTTGTCCAAGATTAATTAGTGAAGGTACTTGGTTCATTGTCTTCGATGCAGTTTTCTATGTGGGAGAGGCTAAATATACATGCACTCCACTACTTGGGATTACAAGTACTATATGATTGGATTGTTAGAAAGCATCCGCAAATACTAACAATGCATTAAGGTTTCCCCAACCATAGCCTTAAGTTCAAGGTCCTCTTACTCCCATACGTGCAACTAATCGGTTCGCGTTCTCAGGTTTCTGTCACTCCGGCAGAACTTCCCCCGCTTCGTTACAAATACTACCAACCCTAGGGTGTTTGATCCATGCGCGCACAAGTATAATGGACACCAAAGGACAGCACCATATAGACATACAACTCTAATGAACCTCATGCATTCAATTAAGCAATCAAAAGACAAATAAACTACGGAAACATGATGTAAATCATAGGATAAATATTATAGCATCAAACACCATGTTTACATAGGACGGTACAGAGGTTTGTGGGAGGATGAACCACTGAATACAAGGAGGAGATGGTGATGGAGATGGCGGTGAAGACGGCGGAGAGGGCAGCGGGGCGCAGGGCGGCGCGGCGCCGGCGGTGCGGGGAACTCCTTTCCCGCCGCCGGCATGGGGAGCGCCGCCCCTTAGCCTCCCTCCTTCATGGCTTCTTGGGAGCCCTCCCCCATGGAGATGGGATCCATGGGGGAGGCAAAAACGTGGCTTTTGGTGGCTGAAATTCGTGGGTGGAGGAGTCCTCCACGAATTAGGTTTCCTCCCTTTATATATCTTCTCGGATTTCCGTCACCCCTTTTAGGGTTCCACCAAAACGGGCCTACAGGCCGCGTCCGAACTCCGATTGGGCTGATCTCGGGCTTAAAATCTTCGTATGGAAAATTGTGACAACTTTCGTAACAGCCAGGTCTCCATTTGACGTCATCTTCGAGGGTCAAACTGGCAAACTTCGTAAAAAGTTCTCAGACAGATTTCAGGAAAGTCCCAATTCGACTCCAACAAGGTTTCCTCTTGTATTCTTGATAATTTCTACACATCAAAGAGTAAAACAAGAACATTGTGCACTTTTGCAACTATTAGTAGGTTAGTCCAAATAAATAATAAACTTAATATAAAACAAGTGCTAAAAGCATAAAAATGGCATGAAACAATCAAAAATTATAGATACGTTTTGGACGTATCAACATCCCCAAGCTTAATTCCTGCTCGTCCTCGAGTAGGTAAATGATAACAAAATAATTTTTGATTGTAAATGCTATGATCAGGTCTTTAACAATTGCATGATGTATGGATAATAAAACTTAGCAATCATGTTTCCTAATGAAAAGTATCAACGAACTAAGAGCTTATAACATGAAATTTATAAACATCAACAAGATTGTAATGACCATAATAAAGCATGATAGAGTGGTATCTCGCTTGCCCTTAATTGTGGAGCAAAACATAAATGCCAAGGCACCTCTGAAGTTCAAGTGAAGACTAGATATAGAGATATCAAAGATAAAAGCATCATGGTTATACCTCAATTAATCGTATTCTGGGACAAGCACATTACACTAAGAACGACAGCTATGCTCTCGAAGAAGTGCTCAAAGAAAGGATGGTGACTCAACATAAAAATAAAAGATTGGCCCTTCGCAGAGGGAAGCAGGGATTAACACGTGCTAGAGCTTTTTGTTTTAAAAACAGAGGTAAAAATGTTTTGAGAGGTGTTTGTTAATTGTCAACGAATGGTAGCGGGTGAGAACAGTATTCTACCTGTCAAACGGACTTTTAAGAGCGGCTCCCATGAAGGACGTTATTTCTACCAGCAAGGCAGATCATCCCTCTTTCTCTTTGGTTTACACACATTCAGGTATTTCACTGTTTGTCATTGCTTACTGATGAATCAGGGCAAAAGTGTGAAGAGAATTAATTGGTTAAAGTTGTAATTAATTGGGACTGGGCACCCCGTTGCCAGCTCTTTTTGCAAGTTATTGGATAAGCGGATGTATATGCCACTAGTCCAGGTGTAAAAGTCCATTTGACAAATAGAATAAAGAATAACCACACTAATTCCTCATGAGCTAGTAAACATTGACACAAAAAGAGAAATATTTTGAAGGTTTTAAAGGTAGCACATGCAAATTTACTTGGAATGGCTTGAAATACCATGCATAGGAATTTTTTGGTGGACTCTTTGGGATAACTTGGTTTTAAGGATTTGGATGCACGAGCAGCATTCCCGCTCAGTACAAGTGAAGGCTAGCAATAGACTGGGAAGCGACAACCACGAGAGCGATAACGGTCATAATCATGCTTGCGACAAAATAAAATTAACGGAGGCATAAAAACGATACTAAAACTCTGAGGCAAAATAGATCATCAAGGCTTAATTGACTTTTATTTTTCAGTCATAACATGTGTGAGCATGTGCCAAGTCGATTCAAGTGAATTATTCAGAGGAGGATACCACAATACCATACCATCTTATGAACAGGACAATGCATGTTGATATCAAAATAACATAATATGCACTATTAGCTAGTTGAGACTAACCATAAGAAAACATAAACTACTAAACAGTATTATTCACACATCATTTTTAAGTTTCAACAAGTAATCCATTAACCAAGTAAACATTGAAAACAGAGGATAAATAAAATATGTGACGATCCACTTATTAATGTAACTGGTGTTTGATGCTAAGATAAATAGATAATAAAATACAGCCGCTTCAAGTTTAGTTAAGTTCCTATGTTGCTCAAAAAACAAAGTTTAAAGGTTTGCAAACCGTGGGGTTATTGATGAAGAGGGATGCGGGGACATCCCCAAGCTTATGACTTTGGTAATTCTTCAATATTCCATAGTTTGGTGTTCCTTCATTCTCTGTGAAAAAACTTCAACACAAAAACTTTCCCATTCTTTTCTGCGGTTAGACATTAGTACAATAGATAATATTTCCCAAGTGCTACTATTAAACCAAATAAAATTTTGTTTTTAAGTTACAGAAAGGTTGCTTAAATGGCCAACTTATAAATGAAAGGTAAGAACCATTAAAAATCAAATGAAAACGAAAAGAGGCCACTCTTGCAACAAAAGTCAGAATCTGTCCAGAAAAACAGCAGCTGGAAAACGCAATTTTTAGGTGCACTTAAACATGCCCGAAATTTTAGCCAATTTTTGTACATGCAGAGGATTAGGTGCTACAACATCAGTAATTTTTTCGTGATTTTTAGAGCTTCCAGTAAAATATGAAAAATCGCGCAATAAGCAGTAGATACCGAAAACAGAAAATCACTTTTTACATATGTATCAACTAAGCTAAATGGATAAAACTTGGTACTTTATTTTTGATAAACTAAGAAACCAGAGGCTAAGCAAGACCTAAACATGCTAGCTACAGCAAGGAAAACTCTAAATAAAAATCAAAAGTAAAACCCAAATAAAATTAAAATAAAGAACCAAACAAAGAAGCAAAACAAAAGAAAATATTTTTGTTATTTTGAATTTATAAGTGAAAGTAAAGAAGCAATCGAAACCAAATAAGGAGCCTAATAAAACTAAAGAAGGTAAAACCAAGACATATAAAAGCAATTATAATACAAGTTAAGACAATACATATCATGTGGACGGGTAATATAGAGTATGAACGAGACAACCTCATGTTAGTTGATGAATAGGGGGATGACTCGGGCATCCCCAAGCTTAGATGATTGTATCTTCTTGAATATGTTCTTGGGATGCACCTACACATCCCCAAGCTTGAGCTCTTGCGTCTTCTTATTCATCTCATATCACCATATTGATTAGATCTTATAAGCTACATCCACATAAAACTTCACAAAACTCATTAGTAGGGTTAGTACTCATTAAATAAAATCCACTCATGTTCAAGCATTGACAAGTTTTATAATTTTTACTCAACATTAGCCACTGTATATACTAAGGTGTTCATGATTTCCGTTGTCCGTCGAAAAACTAATGAAACTAACAACACCAAGTACAATATTGAATAAACAAAGAAATCTGTCAAAACTGAACAGTCCGTAAAGATGGCATTCAACGAGATAGTTAAGTAGCTCAAATCGAAAAACTTTAGTCTAATGAAAGAAAGATAATAATCTCAGGTTTATGCACAAAAATTTTCAAGTCAAAATACTATTCTGAGATTTATCACGATTTTATTTACAGAGAAGCACAAAATCTGTCTAAACAGAACAGTCAGTAAAGATCGAATTTTTCGACCTATCTACGTACCTTAAATCAGAAAAAGTTAGTCTAATGAAAGAAAGCTAATAAGCATCACTTTGCACTCAAGAAATTTCAGATCAAGATCACGTTCTGGTGATTTTAAACATTTAATACGGTGGAGCACAGAAAATCTGTTTCTGGACAGCAAAGTAAAACTATCAACTTTCAATTAACTAAAGACTATAATTAGCATTTTATTTTTATGTACAGAGGTATATACACAATATTTACAATATTTACATGTTTTTAATGAAAAGCTTCCATGGAAAGATTTGTTTTGGTTTCATAGGCATGAACACAAGTGTTCAAGGTCGACCCCCATTTAACCATTACTCATCTTTCCAATCACTTTTCTTTTTGAAAACGTTTTTAGATAACAACTACACCTAATTTTTTTTGTAATTCGCATTCCCTATCCATAGTAAGATAAAGAACAACTTAATACTGAAAATAAAAACTACTTAGAGATAAAGCAAACAAGTGCACACAAGAACATTAACCTACGCTATGGCTCCCCGGCAACGGCGCCAGAAAAGGTCTTGATAACCCACAAGTATAGGGGATCGCGTGTAGCCTTTTCGATAAGTAAGAGTGTCGAACCCAACGAGGAGCTAAAGGTAGGATAAGTATTCTCTCAAGTTCTATCAACCACTGATACAACTCTACGCACACTAAACGTTTGCATTATCTAGAAATAAAACTACGGTAGCAATACGGGTATGAGAGGTAGTTTTGCAAGATAATAAATACAAGAAAGTAAATGTTAGTGCTGCAGCAATAAAATACACTAAGTAACCATATACTAACAGTACCATGAGTGTGGAAAAGTGGTGGTAATTGTGGTGGCTTTGTCCAAGATTAATTAGTGAAGGTACTTGGTTCATTGTCTTCGATGCAGTTTTCTATGTGGGAGAGGCTAAATATACATGCACTCCACTACTTGGGATTACAAGTACTATATGATTGGATTGTTAGAAAGCATCCGCAAATACTAACAATGCATTAAGGTTTCCCCAACCATAGCCTTAAGTTCAAGGTCCTCTTACTCCCATACGTGCAACTAATCGGTTCGCGTTCTCAGGTTTCTGTCACTCCGGCAGAACTTCCCCCGCTTCGTTACAAATACTACCAACCCTAGGGTGTTTGATCCATGCGCGCACAAGTATAATGGACACCAAAGGACAGCACCATATAGACATACAACTCTAATGAACCTCATGCATTCAATTAAGCAATCAAAAGACAAATAAACTACGGAAACATGATGTAAATCATAGGATAAATATTATAGCATCAAACACCATGTTTACATAGGACGGTACAGAGGTTTGTGGGAGGATGAACCACTGAATACAAGGAGGAGATGGTGATGGAGATGGCGGTGAAGACGGCGGAGAGGGCAGCGGCGGCGCAGGGGGCGGCGGCGCCGGCGGTGCGGGGAACTTTCCCCGCCGCCGGCATGGGGAGCGCCGCCCCTTAGCCTCCCTCCTTCATGGCTTCTTGGGAGCCCTCCCCCATGGAGATGGGATCCATGGGGGAGGCAAAAACGTGGCTTTTGGTGGCTGAAATTCGTGGGTGGAGGAGTCCTCCACGAATTAGGTTTCCTCCCTTTATATATCTTCTCGGATTTCCGTCACCCCTTTTAGGGTTCCACCAAAACGGGCCTACAGGCCGCGTCCGAACTCCGATTGGGCTGATCTCGGGCTTAAAATCTTCGTATGGAAAATTGTGACAACTTTCGTAACAGCCAGGTCTCCATTTGACGTCATCTTCGAGGGTCAAACTGGCAAACTTCGTAAAAAGTTCTCAGACAGATTTCAGGAAAGTCCCAATTCGACTCCAACAAGGTTTCCTCTTGTATTCTTGATAATTTCTACACATCAAAGAGTAAAACAAGAACATTGTGCACTTTTGCAACTATTAGTAGGTTAGTCCAAATAAATAATAAACTTAATATAAAACAAGTGCTAAAAGCATAAAAATGGCATGAAACAATCAAAAATTATAGATACGTTTTGGACGTATCAAACATACAGAATACAGATTTGGCCAATGCATGAACGTCTCGTTTACTGACATACATGGAGCCATGGGACCTATCGTCAGGCATTGGCCAAACATTTTCTTTTAGAAATGGGGAGTCCCCGGCCTCTGCATCAAAATGATGCACACAAGTATTGGCCAAACAATCTTTGCAAACAATGTAGCAGATGGCAACGAGCTATCAACAACCTTTGCACATTTTCATGAAGCAAGGACACAATTAGGGTCTCTTTGATTCAAAGGATTTGCATAGGAATCTTGTAGGATTCAAATACTTAGAATTTTTTTCCTATGATACTTGTTTGATTCATAGGGTTGAATCCCCCAGGATTTTTTACTAAGGAATCCTTTACACTAGTTCTTATAGGAATTCTAAAATCCACTGGCACCTCTTTTTCAAAATCCTATGATTTTCCTGTGATGGAATCAAATAAAGATTGATGCATGTGTAATCCTGTAGGATTGAAGTAGACATGACATTACAATACTGCAGTTTTCATATTCCTGCGTTTTTCCTATCCTGCGAATTAAACATGCCCTTATGAGTTTGTCTAAGTCTGAGTCGAGTCTGAATTTTAATCTAAATTCAGTCGCTCGATAAAAATGCAACTGCAGTTTAGAAAAAAAACACAAGTTGTTCCAGTTGGACTCTACCGCCACAGAACCGCACTTTTCTACCTCAGTTGCACTAAACCGCAGATTAATGCGAGTTGCATATTTTTCTGAAATGTGGTCACGCTTTATTAGGTGATTGAGATGTCAAAAAATATCAGGCGCGTGAAATTTAGCAGAACCGAGCAATTTTTTCGAGACCATATGACCCTTAATAGTTTATCAAAGGAGCAAAAGTCGGCAAACAACAAAATATGCACTTCTTGACTTTACATTCATTAATTTTTTAAATATTTCAGGGCAAAAATTACCTACTACTAAAGAGGTAGAGATTGTCGTTGACTAAAATTTTGTGTTCGGATACGTCCCCATCCCTGATCCACCGCACACATCTTCATGTTTTCTGTTATTCCATCCGGATCAAAATTCTTTGCAGATTTCTATTGCTTTGTTGATAGATAATTTTTGTCAAGTACTTGAGTGGAGAATGTGTTTGGTGGAACATTTAGGTTGATTTGTTTACTGATGCGATGATCAAAATGGTTTGGAGGCTTGATTTTCTAATATATTTCTATTAGTAAATTTTGTTGAGGAGTGTGTTATTTACCATGAATCAAGTACATTTACATGATTGTTGGGCGAGTCGGTAGATGTATGACTTTTCAAAATTATTATAGAATCCAGTTGAGAGATATAGAATGCATGGGTTTTATTGTTTCTTCATTTTTTCGAGTGGTGTATAAAACAGTTAATACTGGATGAAGTGTTTGTGTATGGAACACATATTTGATCAAACTTTCTTCACAAAAGAGTGTTGATGGGACACTTTGACGATGAAACATTATGAGGTTGAGGAAAATAGTTACAGACATTTAGTTTTTATTATTGCAGGACTACGATAGTATATTTCTTGTCTACTTAAGAAGATTTTGCAGGACTATGTGGGAATCATAAAAAGGAAAATAATGAAGAAAAATAAGAAACAAAATTACACCACGTATCTGACATTGTTCATGCCCGGTAGCAAGGGGTTTGGTGGCTAGCTTATTTCCACCATCATGGCCCGGGAGTTAAAATTGTTCAGAAGTGGGTATCTTCGAAATTGTTGCTTGCATTACGAGGAAAAATGAAGGAAAATGCAAACAGTTGCGCCGTATACATTTAAGAGAGTGTCCTTCATCAAAAGAAAATAAATAAATAAACTGTTATAACGTCGTTGAGTGCTCTTAATTTCTCGACAAACCTCCCCTGTTCTCCTCGGTACCACTGATACGGACGGGCTGCCAGCAACTCTTAGCAGCGTTAAAGTGCAGTCTGAGGCTCTGAGCACAGCACTGAGCAATTCGCAGTCTCGCATCACCAGCAAGACGAACGAGCTAGCTCCTCATCTCGCCATGGACGCCGACGCCGGGTCCTCATCCTCGCCGCTGCGTATCGTGATCGTCCCGTGGCTCGCGTTTGGACACCTGCTCCCGTACCTGGAGCTCGCCGAGCGCCTGGCGTCGCGTGGCCACCGCGTGTCCTACGTCTCCACGCCGCGCAACATCGCCCGACTCCCGCCGCTGCGCCCCGCCTCGGTGCCGCTCGTGGACATCGTCGCGCTCCCGCTCCCGCGCGTCGACGGCCTCCCCGACGGCGCCGAGTCCACCCACGACGTCCCCGAGGAAAAGCGCCAGCTCCACTGGAAGGCCTTCGACGGCCTCGCCGCGCCTTTCGTGGAGTTCATGGCCGCCGCGTGCGCCGACGAGGGCACCAGGCCGCACTGGATCTTCGCCGACTCTTTAAACCACTGGGTCGCCGCGTCTGCGGTAGAGCACAAGGTTCGATCCATTACAGTATTTCCAATTTTAGATGCTTATCTCCAATCTCGCTAGCTTCATCGATCACCTGCAGGTGCCGTGCGCGTTGCTTCTCCCGACCGCTGCGACCCTCGCGATGCCCGGCCAGCCGCGGGAGCACGCCGCCGACCACGGCGAGTCCGAGCAAGCCGCAGCTGACCCCGTGCCCCGTTACGAGCGGGAGGCGTTGGCAACGGTTTTCATTAGCAAAGGAAAAGCGTCGGGCATGTCCGCCATCCAGCGCTGGACCCTGACGAAAGAGGGGTGCGCGCTCGCGGTCATCCGGAGCTGTGTCGAGTGGGAGCCTGAGTCGTTCCATCTTGTGCCGAAGCGCCTCGGCATGCCGGTCGTGCCGCTCGGCCTTTTGCCGCCGCCACCCGACAGCGGCCGCCGTGCCGCCAGCACCAACAGAGAGCATGCCACCGTGCGCTGGCTGGACACGCAGCCGCCCGGGTCGGTGGTGTACGTAGCGCTGGGGAGCGAGGTGCCTCTGCGCGCGGAGCAGGTGCACGAGCTGGCTCTCGGGCTCGAGCTCGCCGGGGCAAGATTTCTCTGGGCTCTCAGGAAGCCCAGCGGCGCCGCCGTCCTCGACAACGATGATGGAGCCGACATGCTTCCACCTGGTTTCCAGGAGCGCACACGCGGACAGGGGATGGTGATTACCGGGTGGGTTCCGCAGATGAGCATACTGGCGCACCCTGCCGTTGGCGGATTCCTGACGCACTGCGGCCAGAACTCGCTCATCGAAGGGCTCCTGTTTGGGCACCCTCTTGTCATGCTGCCCATCTTCGGCGACCAAGGGCCGAATGCGCGCCAAATGGAGAAGAAGAAGGTAGGATTGCAGGTGGCGAGGGATGAGAACGACGGGTCGTTCGACCGCCATGGCGTCGCGAGCGCGGTCCGGGCAGTCATGGTTGATGGAGAGGCCAGGAGGGGCTTCGTAGCGGGCGCAGCGAAGATGCAGCAGGTCGTAGCCGATACGCAACGGCAGGATATGTACATCGACGAATTGGTACAACACCTTAGATCTTACATCGTTCATGGCGATTTCACTACTACCGCGCCCACCTAGAGCTCTGTCTGAGACTTCATGAATATGCATCATAAGGAATTCTCAAATATACATGTACTAAATATTATTCCGAACATATTATTTTTCAAGCTCTCTGATTCCATTGTGGAATATAAACATCACTGCCCATGTGCCCATCTCAATGCTACCGTAAGAAGATACTTATTTCATTATTTGTTCTCAAGGTGCTTGACCAGGTTGCAAAGGTTCACTGAGCCTCTTGTGGTATTCTTCGTGTATCTTTTGTTGGAGGTTGGTAATCCAGCTTTATTTACTCTCTCCGATCCATATTAGTGGGCATAGCTTTGTCTAAATTCATATGTATCTAGTTAAGTATTTAGACTAGATACATGTGTATCTAGACAAAGTTGTGCCCACTAATATGGATCGGAGGTAGTATTTATTTTGAGAGAGAGAGGTAAATCAGGTTGTAAGTGGCAGCGGCGTTTGCTGGTCCCGCATACGCCGCATAGCAAAATTAGCGTAAACGGCTTATGTGGCTTACCAGGTAATGAAGTGGCGTATGTGGCGAAGCGACGAAAGCCCACGAAAACACGAAAGCCCACGACAACTTCTTCTTCCCCTTCTCTGAGTACCACAACAGCACGCACGTCACGCCTTGCAGCGCCGCCACCATGCCAGGGTATTGGGCAGCGGAGCGCCGCCGCTAGCCGCCTCCTCGCCGGTGGATTGCATCTCCACTCGTCCCCCACCTGAAGATCTGCGCATCCGCAAGCTCCCATGGCCAGCCACCGGACATCGCCGCCGCCGAGATCTTCGGCCGATGGGAGCAACGGCCGCATGTCCCCAACGACCGGTAAGTGTCCCCAACGACCGCGTGTCCACACTTCCAATCTCCACGCTCCCCGCAACGGCTCCGCTCCGCTCCAGCTGCACATCAACCTTCACCGTTCGCCATGATTTTGCAGGTGACAACACCCCCATCTCGCAGAGTAGAAAAGGAGCAATTGTGCACATGCATTGCCTGAACTTGTCAAACTTTGTCTGAACTTTGTCAAGTAGGCGTTCTTGTACCTTGTACTTGTTATTTGGGCATATAAGATGTACTCTTGTCTGCAGATCTTGAGTCCCCGGTGTCTACGCATGTTGTACTTCTGCTGATGCTGTATTTGTTGGAGAAGTAGGTACGCATGCCCTTACATGAAGGATCACTAATGTTTGATCTTTGACTTGTTTTAATCCAGGTAGCAGCAACTGTTTTGCTGCAATCTGACAAAGTGGAGGTCTCGGAAGGTCAAATTTCTTTTGTACTGAGAGTTCACTTGCAATTGACTATGCTTGCATTAGTGGTACCTAATATATTTCCATATCTATATGATATATTGCTATTTCAGATTATCTCTGTCTGTTTCTGCTAGAATATACGGTCACTAAGTACCTCTGCAGGTAAATGCAAGACTGACATGTTCTAATGCTAACAAATATGTACAGAATTCTTCCTAATTGTTTCTGGTGCATTTTCTGAAACTAGACTGGGAAACGTTGATGTAATTGTTCAAACAATTGGTTTCAGGACTTTTGAAGCTGCACCTCACAGTCAAGTAAATCAACAGTTAGGACCGGATGAAATGAAGACTTGTTTCGTCAGAAATATCATGATCAAGATGTCCAGCAAAACATGTTTTTGTCTCCAGTAGAACATAGAACAAGACTTGTATCTTCCGTATTGGAGCAGTCGAATGCCTATATTTCATCTTCTGAATATACTATTCATGAAGACTTCTGAATATTCTGTATTGGGGAGATGCTACAAAACAGAGCCAGCAGCTAGCATGTGTTATTCCTGCTTCCGATTGGATACTTTAATTACATGTTAGCTGATGGATTTATTGGCTATTCTGCGGTTGATACCTGATGGATTATTGACCGTTCTATTTGGCACTGTTCTCGTTTCTAAAAAAAATATTTGGCACTGTTATATACCTGATGGATTATTGAAAATATATTGTTCAGGATTTACACGTGGATGTTTGTTTGTTGCATGTTCATGCATTGGAATGCGTATGGCAGGGGAGGAGCGCAGGAGTCTGTGTACGTATCAGTATATTCAGTAATCAGTGTATTTATGCGTACAATCCATTGAGCAATGTATGTCTGTGTACGTACATGGACCAATTCATCGTCACTGTTCCAACTAGATTCGCAGCGAAGCAGTACCAGTATCAGCCATGCAAGGACGATCGAGGGAGCGTGAAGTGGCGTCGCGGCGCCATTTAACCGCTCACGGCCGCTTTCTAGCTTAGGTGGCTGCCGCAAATACCATTTAACTGGTATGTGGCGGAAGCGGCTGCAGCCGCATCGCCCAGCGGACTGACCATTTACATCCTGAGAGGTAATCCATCTTTTTGATAAGGACGATACAGTAATGTACTCGCGGTGCATTTGGAAGCTTCTTATTTTTCGTGCTGGTGCTTGTTTATTAGTGCGCGGACTTGTAGAACCTGGGTACAAATTATCGACTGGGTCAGTAATTTTCACGGAAATTCGGAATGTGCCACTATTTTTTTTTTTGAGTTGGTAAGTGCCACTAACTCGAGTGATTTTGGGTTGAAATTAGGTCTGGCCAACTTGTCGCATGTTTGACTCGTTTTGTGGCATATGGGACCCGCCGGGGAGACAAACTACTCGTCATGAACGTTATAGACATTCCTACACCGCTTGAAATATTCGAGGCAATTTTGTTCGGTGCTCCTGCTACCGTCATTTTCCGATTTCGTGCACTCCCAACTGGAAGTTGTACCTTAGCCTCTCCTCTTTAGTAAAAGATTTGTAATAGCCTCGCATGTTTTTTGTTTGGACCCGTCTAGCACTCGGTTGACCGAGAAATAGGATAGCGCTCGGTCGTCTTCCTCCCTGGTTTTCTTCTTACCCTCCGGCGACTCCCTGCTGCAACCGCCGTCCTCTCCACCCGCGGCCGGCGTGCTGCCACGACGCCTCGCCACCCCGCTCTGTCCCGAGCACCTCCTCCGCCGGTCCATCGCCACCCCGGCCATCCCTCTAAATGCCCCCCACCAATGGCCGCTTCTTCTCTGGCGCTAGCACCCCCACCCTAAGGTTAAGTTCCTTTCTCGCCTCTACGAGCTCCGCCGCGGCCGGCCGCGCCGGAGGTGGATCCGGCTCGCTCCAGTCCTCGTCGCCGTCACCTACGAGGAGCTCCGCCTCCATCTGCTCGTTATCTCTGTGCGGAAGTTCGACCGAGCGCTAACTCGATTCTCGGTTAGCCGAGAGTTAGGAAAAGCCTTTTTGTTTTGTCTTCCTCTAGTTCCTCCCTGTAAAATTCTGGTTCACTTGAACTCATCTTGTAATAGGCTGCAAAACCTTATAGGCAAAAAATAAATACAATTCAGTTGGACTCTTCTCTCTCCCTTGGTGAAAATTCAAAAAAAAAAAGATTTCCCATGCCCTACCCTGCAGTGCTGCCATGTCGTCTGGAAGCAAAGCGCGTGGGGGCACCGTCATTGCCGATACGGTTTGCACAAGATCTGGATACACGCGGAGATTAACCCTGTTGTGTTAGCTAGAGATTGTGGGCGAGGAGTACACAGTGATAGAGGACGCAGGCAGCAAAACTGTACAGCTCTGCAGCATGGTGAATCAGCCGTTTTTCATCCCTAAGGTAAGAATTGAAATCTCTTTCTTCAATTTTTTTAGCTATCTAAATACGTTAGTAATCACTAGAATATGTGGTGCTAACCGTGTCCGGATTTCTACTGAAGTTCGACATGTCGAACTGAAACTCTGCCTGACGGTAGAACCATTGTTAGTACCGGTTTTGATTATCAATTAACAATATATGTAGCAGAACTAACTATAAATACTTACACATAGAATTTAAGAAGTTCCCATGTATGCAAAATGAGGAATTTAGTGACAAGTATTTATCTCGGACTTGGCAAACTTGAACCCGACAAACAGACAAGTTTGCCGAGTGCTGACTAGGAAACATTTGGCAACTAGCTCATGCTAGGTAAAGTTCAAACAAACACATGGCAAACATTTACCAATCGGCAAACAGTACTCGGTAAAAAATAAAAAACAATTGAAAAACTCGAGGGAGATGTGGCAGCCGAGTCTGCGGCAAACGGCACCGTGACGGACACTCGGACAATCTTCGATTTTTTTCCTGCCTGAATTTCACGCACAAAATTCTAGCTTCCTACTTACTTATTTCCCGAGTGTAAAATATTTTTAGCGGGCAAAAAATAGTGACTTAATGTAGAGACAGCCAAAACGGAAACGACCCTCGGCAAAGTTATCACTTGATTTAAAGAACAAGAGAAATAATTTCAGTATTCGTCTGTTGTATGTATTCAGAAACACATGTTGAGCCTGAAAGAACTATCGAGAGGTTAAATGGTTTGACAACTATATGCATCTATAAGAAATTGTTATATGAGATTGCTATTGATACTATTATCAATGACTTTACATCTAGAAAATGTAGAATATTATTTTTTAGATCCACTCTAATTTGTTGTTGATAACAGTTTATATTACATACATTGGTTGTTATTTTAATAGCTGTATTAAATGGTTTAAAGTTTGAGTTTTGCCCAGTGCCCGAACATTCAAAAACTAGGCTGAATATAACTACCGAAGCGGATTTTCTGGGGAAATCGTGCCATACCAGGGTCTCATCAAGCATTCATTAGCGTGTGGATCCTTGTCAAAATATTTCCCTTTCTTATTTTAGTATACAAACAAGCAACTTTGTATGTGCATCGTGTCCCTATTAAATACTGCTCAATTGGCTACATACCTTTTCACTCTATGACATGTGGGTACAACAAAACCTGCAGTGTCCCACACGTAAGTGCTCAATTGGCCACATACCTTATCACTGTATGACATGTGGGTACAGTCTGCTAGTGTCCCACACGTAAGTGACAGGACGGTACCATTTATTGTAAAGTGCAGTTTATTTATCCACCCACCCATTTTTTAAGTTTCATTCTAATTTTTGTATCGATCATATCTTACAAAGTAATGTATGATTTTGGGTATTTTTGATATTTGAGTTCCTGGTGAGTAGATCTTCAAAACAAGATCAATAGTGGACACATTTTGAAAAGTATAAATTCAAATATGAAATTGTATTGAAATTAAAATGAAATTTCTATAAAATCAATTTATCATATTTTTCATTTTTTCATTTTGACATGACAAATGTTCGAGTATAATAGGGATTTTATGCGGACATGGTGTTTTGCCTCATAGGTCCATCTAGTCCCATTATGTGAAGTGCATTTTAAAACATTTAAAAATGTCAAAAAAATATGAAATAAAATTTCTAGTGTACCTCTGAACATTTTATGTTGGCACATAAAGCTTCACGAAAAAGTAATGTTTTTTGTGTTCTGTATAAAAAAGACAAATTCGGTGCTCAAAAATGACTTTTTTACTAGACATGTTTTTGTCTTTTTTACACAGCGCACAGAAAATGTCTTTTTTTGACGAAATTTGGTATGCCTTCATAAAATTTCTATATGTACACCCGATTTTTTATTCGAATTTTTTTTACATAGCAAAATATGTTTTTTCATAATAGGAGCATCTAGTCCCACAAGCCAAAATGGATTTCCGATTTCATGCATACTTCATTATGGTTTCTTGTGATACCTCAAATATTTCATAAAGTTTCACGCATGTAGAGATTTTCATCTTGTTTTTAACACACCATTTACAAATATATTCCAAAATATATGGAACTATAATGAAACTTGTAGAACTTTTTAAAGAACCATATTTAAACGGTAATTGATTGAAACATAACAAAAATAATCCAAATATATGCGCAATCTACATGGAGTTTTTCTGAGATGACTGAAATTAATGTAGCAAATTTTGAAATTTATGATTTTTTTCATTAAAACGACATAATGCCAAAAGTATTAAGTAATTTAATTAGAAAACTGAACTTTTGAATTTTTGAAACATTTATATACAAAATTCATGGAAAACGATTCAAAAATTATTTGGAATTAATTAATATAAAATATTTTTTTGACATAATGTATTACATATACGTTAAAATATGAATTAAATACATATCTACGTATTTGAATATGAGTGGTCGCATGCATATCCGGTAGGGTAAGGCTGCGCTAGAAGATAGGATCCCGCGTCTTCCTCCAATAGGCGGCGGCGAAGGCGATTTTTCCTCCCTCCAATCTCAGCCGGGGACTGCGCTGGTTCCCCCTCCCTCCGCTTGCCGCTCCGGCCGCAGGAGGGAGGGGATCTCGTTTCTCCGCATAGTAGTTTGGGTTGGGATTTTTCAGCTGTGGTGCGTCGTTGGGGTGGTGGGAGCGGCATACGAGCAAATAAACTGACTCAACTCCACTCCCACACCGGCGTGTCCTTCATGGCGGCGTCTCGGAGTTGGTGGCACTGTGTGCTTGCCGATCTTTCAGATCGATGGATGTAGAGTTCATGGATGGTGTCGGCGAGGCGGCGACGGCGACTCCATCAGATGGGTTTTTCCTCCTGTTATGTCCCCGTTGCTGGTGCGTTGTCTCCGGCGTCATGGTGGAGCAGAGAGGATTTGTCCAGAAGTACGTGCAGACGATGGTCTGCACTGGTGACAGCAGGAAGATGATGCACCTTGTGCTGTGTGCATGGTTGGAGGCTGACGGTTCTGGTTCCCTACTCTGATGTCGTCGTGCGGGGGTGCCAGTGCAGAAATTTGATGGTGTGTCCGGGATCGTGCTGCCCCAGTCTGATTCTTTCAACGGCAATGGTTTGTCCTATGGCAAACTAATTTGGAGATCAGCGATGGAGCCGCGTCGAGCTCGAGTGAAGAGGTGATCTGTCTTTTTTTTCTTTGGTGGCGGCTACGGTTGTGCCGAAGAAAAGGGATAGGCGTTGGTTTGTCACATAGGTTTATCCTATCTTTACAGATCTGTAAGATCGGTGGATACGTACTTTATATCTCGTATTTTATTTATCAATGAGAATCGTATTGCATTGAAAAAAAACTGCGCTACTTTTCCATATAACTGCATTCTGTCCAACCTATCACCCGATATCTGGCATCCAATATGTTGAAGTCAAATCCATCACTACCTATATGAAAGCTGAGCGATTTCTCGCGCTGGAGCGATCGTGGTACTGTAGATGAACAGTGTTCAACAGTGTTTTGATCCCGCGCCGTCGCTGCCCGATCCGACGGTCCGCGCGACCTCTTTGCGAAAAGGCCCCTAAGTTTTCCAAATATTACGAATCGGTCCCCGTATATAAAATGCCTACCCGTAACCCTAGCTCTCCATTTTCCCCCATCCGCCTCTCCTCCCACGACGCCGTCCAAGGGAGGCGATCCCGCTCTCGCCATCCTCCTCCTCTCCTTCACCTTCGATCCACTGGATTGCCGCGGAGCGGAGATCCGGAACGATCTCTCCTGCCGGCAGCGACGAACCCTAGCTACCTCGGGCTCGAGACCGTGTCTAGGGGCGGGCCGCACAGCCCAGATCGGCGTGACCGCGCCCCGTCCCCTCGCACCTCGAGAAGCCACGCGCAGCTCCGCAAGACCCCGACCGCCACGCTCGACGCCGGTGCCCGCCGTCGTGGCGCACCTCCAGATCCTCGCGCGGGAGAGGCCTGATTGGAGAAAAATCGCCCGCCGCCACCTCCCTTGGAGTGCGCGCAGCTTTGCCGGCCTCCCCTCCGGCGGCGGCGCAGAGGAAGGAGCGGGGACAGGGCCGCCCGGCGGCGGTGTGCTGCGCTTCTCCATTCCAGGTACATATCCATGTCTCAAATTTGTAGCCACTTTTTGTGCATCGGGTTGGATCTCTGGTAATATGGTGTAGTAATTAAATCTTGATATTTTTCTTCAAAATGGCGTGAAATTTGTTATGATGTAGTTATGGGTATTATTATGCAGTATGTGACTGTTTCACTAATGTAAAAGTGTAACTTCATTGTGAGGATCTAATAGCTTCGTTGCATAATTTTTTTAGCCATTTGGTCTGACTTTGGTCAAGAATTTATCTCCATTACAATGTTGGCCGCTATTTGGGCTAATGTCACTCAATTGACAACATGGATAAATTAAATCTAACTATACCATATTATGTTACAATAACTGATCTCTATTTTTAGGAAAGCAGGCACGCACCAAGGTTAAATGTGATGCTTGAGATGTATATTATGAAATTTTTCTGTTGACATGTTTATTGAAGAAAAAGAACAATGTACTGCTATGAACTCCCAATAAATTATGTTATCTTCCAGCTGAGATCTTAATCTTATTGATATATAGCATGTAGAATTGTTCCTGTCCTCTAGCAGGGCATAGATCAAACATATTTGACTTCAGTATATTATGATTCTGATAGACTTATAATTAACTCCTATGGCTGCATATGAAGGACCATTTCTCTTGGTGCATAAATAATGTCTTTCTTGCCGATTAAGTTAACCTATATGTGGTTATACCATGTGTTTTTATTGCAGTTTCGTTGCTGGTTTCCTCTTGGTGCAGGGGGCGCCTCCAGATCGAGCCCCTCTGCTTGGTTGGTCTACGGTGAGCTGTTTCAACCCTTCCTCTATTTTGCAAGATACTAAGTCAAATTAGGACTTCCCATATGGCAGCCAATGGCGCCATTGTTGTTTAGGTTCATACAATTTGAGAAACCTTCCTATGCCTGACCTATTGTGGCTCAGCCTGCCTTCTGGTTGAATTTTTTTTTGCAGCTTTGCACTATGAAACAAAGTTGTGTTTCTTTGTTTTTTGAAAATATTCCACTGTTGCTATTATCTACTAATTTTCTGATGATCATCCAGCTATACTTCAACTAAATAATTGTGATATTGCACCCGGTGCTATTCAACAATTCCGCGAGTACAAACAAATATTTACGTGCTCTTTTTTCCCCCTCTTTTTTTGTCTGCTTTATTATGCTTAGATGTGGTTGCTTGACCTGTTGCTCTTCAAAGATGTTGTTTTTCATACACAAGCACTTTTCTTATTTAAAGCGAGTCATATTTCTATCGCTTTGATTCAGACCATTCTCATGTGATACATGAACAATTTCTTCATTTTGAGCAAATGTTGCAGTAAAGTTACACTATATCATACTCCTAGCAGTGGCTTCATAGTTTAGTAATCTACTACATTTGTGTGCAGCTATGAAAATATTAATTTTATTTGGTCTTCCCCTAAGTCTTTCTTTTTGTCCTAAGCTCCTGTCGTTTGTTAATTTAAGGTAAGCTGATTGAATACTAATCTTGATTTGTTGAAATGCATGTGTGCTTCTAGGTGAAACTGCAATGTGGTGTTTGTGGCTTACTTCAGGCTCAGATTAATCGATCTACGATTAGTTATAGCTAGAAGGAAACAGTACGACATTTAATTGGTGATATCAAACGAGGGAGTGTTAACTGATAGCAGATATACTTGCGGTCAGATTTAACATTAGTAGAAATAAGTATTCTTAAATTATTCTGTGAGAGCATTGCTAAAATTGATCCAGGGAGTGCTGCATCACATGGCCAATTTGTATAATATGAAGTTACTTATGATTATATTTCATTTTGAAATGCATTAAATGTGGACGTTAATCGTTTAATCACAAGTAGAAGGTACATCTTACAATGAGAGGTGCATGGTTTAGACCAACCAGAAATGCTCTATCGTTGATAGTTGTTTGCTTCCTCGCTATTGGTTTACATTTTAATTTAGGATGCTGTCACCCCAGCATTGTTTGCATCTGTATTTATTATTTTGGCGTGCATGTAGCCATTTACTTATTGTCCAGTTCGATTTATTTATGTTGTAATACCACACGGGCGCGGCGTGTTGCCGCGCAAATTTTCCTACTTTATTTTCACTAAAGGCGCGGCATGCCGTCGCGCCAAAATTCAACTAGTACAAATCTGATTACCGATATTTTCAACGTTGCTTCAGGACCGTCTAGAACCCGATGATTAATTCTGAACAGCTCCACGAATACACTCAAAACATTGAGAAGTGCCACAAACAACTCGAAAATAACATCCAGAAAGCGTTCGTACAGAGAACGTACGTTATCAAGGGGACCGGCCTGGCAGCAAATTAAACCAAGGCGGGCGTCGCACCGGCACTGTGCGGCGCATTGACTGGGCCGGCGAGCGCAGTGCGGTTACGATAAGAGCATCTGAAGCGCATGGAGCATTCAGGTGCGCCACCAACCTTGCTGACCACCTCCCATTATACATACGAGCACAGCCTCGCGGGCCTGATCACACCCGTTACAGTACTGAGGGCGTAGAGCATAGCGTACAGCAACAATGGCGCCTAGGACTCGTATGGACAATGCCACTGCCGTCGTGGCGACGATCCTCCTCCTCGTGGCGGCCATGGCGGCAGCGGCTAATTCCGACGTCGACGCATGGGGTTGTTGTTGCCACAGGCCTAACTAGCTCTCTCTGGTACGGAGGTGGAAGAAGTCTGAAGAATTTTTCAGCGCACAAACGCGGCGCCCTTTTTTTCTTCACTTAAGCTGGCTCGATTACAAGCAGTACACAGGGATTTATACCCGGGCAGAGCACAGGTGCACGCACGCACGCACGTTGCCCACCTTGCTCACTCACGCACACACGATGCCCAGCTCGCCCACGATCTGCTAGTTCTGCCGCACGCACAGCACGCTCTAACGCGCACGACGCGGCCAACGTCCAACGGATCACAACGACTCCCCGCTACTCTCGTCAACAACTCGGACGCGGCCACATACCGGCGTCCGACCTGAACCAGAGTACACACGCACGCCACAACGCACACACGCGCCGCACCCGCCATGGACTCGACCTGGTGCACTGACACCGGTCACCACCATGGCGGACATGGCTTATTGCTATCAGGGGTGCCGCGGCGTCGGTGGCAGAGGTGTCGTGCGGGGACACGGTGAGCGCGCTGATCCCGTGCGGTTCGTTCCTGGTGGGCGCGGACGCCGGCGCCGCGGGGCCGAGCGAGAGCTGCTGCCGTGGCGCGCAGGCGCTGCGGAGGATGGCCGGCACGGCGGGGGCGCGACGCGCGCTCTGCCGGTGCCTGGAACAGTCCGGCCCATCCTTCGGCGTGCTCCCGGACCGCGCGCGGCAGCTCCCGGCGCGCTGCAAGCTCGGCGTCTCCATCCCCGTCAGCCCCCACACCGACTGCGACAAGTACGCACCTGGTTCTACTGCTCGGTACACCACATATTTGCAACGATCGTCAGCTCGTTAATTCTCATGGCACATTTGCATGCATGGCAGGGTACCGTAAGCGGCCGGCGAGCGGCGTACCAGAACGCGGTGCGGCGCGTAACTAACTAACTATACAATACTAGTTGAATGCCCGTGCGTTGCTACGGTCGCTTCGAAATATTTTGTCGACACACATTTGAACAAGTAACATATTTGATTAAAGAAGTATTTTTCTGGATTATTATTGAACTTCAATAGACACTTGATTTAGTAAGAAAAATCAAGCTGGCAAAAGGAAACCATGCTACTTGTTTCTGAATTTTTCTTATAACAATTCAGGATAACAAATTTTCTGGACATCATATCATCGATGAAACAAATTGAGTTATATTAGAAAACGATGACGGAAGAAAGATATTGCTTAAAAAGCACCCGTTATGGAACCGATCTATTGTTATGATAAGACACCAAGTGCTTCAATTTACACAGTTCCTACCAGATAATAGGTAATAATTGTCAAAACGGGAGAGGAGAATACAGAAGATTAGTATACACTGTTGTTACACAAAATAATTACATTACTCATTTCCATTAAAATGCTTTGACATGTACATTCCTTAAATTTTGAACCATGTAGGCTATCTTCGGAGTTTTCGATATATTGTTGACCTATTAAAAATATGTTCTAATATAAAAGCATAGGAGAAATGAAGATTACGGTGTGATACATCAGAGGTGCCATCTATCATACAAGCTGCAGGACGAAATACCTTGTATATCCAAACAAAAATCCCTGCTAACCACCTACAGGAAAATTTCTGCCATGCTCGTCCAACAGGAGGACGTGTCATGCGTGTAGACGTAGTTGTTGATTTTCTTGAATTCACAAGTAGTTGTTCTTAATAGAGTGAAAAAATGATCGGATTTCAGTTTCACAATAACACAAGTAAATATCTACAGCAAGAATGGCAGATATGCATGTAAAGTAGTTGTTCATTTTCTTAAAATTGCAAGCAGAGTTCATGATAGACCGCATATTGATTGAATTTGAAGTTCCACAATCACAGAAATACAGGGCTTTGTTTCTGAATGATTAGCAGCTACTCCAGATCATGGACTAAGCCAAAACACTGTGCATAGTCTAGCGATAACATCTACTCGGAGCTCTTTCATGACACTAAGATAAGTACATAATTGATACGAATAGATAAGTACTCCCTCCATTCCAAAATATATGACGTTAAAGGGATTTCAACTAATGCCATCCCACACTGGGAAACGTTTTGCCCAGCGAAACAGAATCGCGCGTCATCTTCCTCCTCGGCTCGCCCATATCTTGCATCGCCAGCACCATGACCTGGGCCATCGCCTTGCCCAGGACCTCGCCTCGCCCAAGTCCAGATCGCCTCACCCCATCTCCTCGCCGAGGTCGCCTCTCCCAATCTCCTTGCCAGGTCCTGGTCCTTGCCCAGTTGGACCTCGCCCAGGTCCTGTCAAGATCACACAGAAGGATTGGTTCAGTATAGAGAAGAGCAGCGGTCCATTCAGTACAGGAAGGAGAAGCAGCAGTTCAGTACAGGGAGGAGCAGGAGCAGTACTACTCACCTAGTTCGTCACCACATCAGGCTAGCAAAACCTGGGGGCAGCTCCTGGGTCTCGCGCTCGGCCTTGCTAGAGATCGTCGCTGGTGCCTGAGATCGGGGCTGATCCTCAGCGCACAAGATCGTCGGAGCCCCAGCTCCTCTTCGCCACCAACTCCTCTGCGCCGAAATAAATCAAGTTACTCCAAATGGCACCTATTCAGGACATAGCATTCATTCTGATTCAACAAGCTAGTACTCCAAATATTAAGATATGAAACACAATACCTATTTCTGACTTATGATGCTAGGTAATTTATTTCGTACACACTGCATCATTTAAAGACATTGATGTGAGTATTTATGTGCAAGACACCCGTACTGAAAACCCAAAATGGTTCATGGAGTATAAATCGAGTCCTTGTCTGAATCATGGAGTACAGTTCATGGAGTACTAAAAAAATGGAAACAATCAAAATTTAGCATGGTAAGTACTCCTGGTAAGTGCACGTAACAACATATTCAGATTACAGAGCATCTCAATGTATGCAGAGTGAAAGGACAGGGGCAAAGCTAGCTACTGTTCAATTCTTTTTTATAAACACTGCTTTCTACACTTGAAGCTTAAATACCCAAGGGGCCAAGCTAGATAGCATAAGCACACATGCATATAACTAACCAGTCCGTAACTAACAGAAACATGGATACATCAATGCCCTTGTGATTCTGTACATACTGTACATAAACTGATTGTTGTAAGAGTAGCGGACATTGTAGCTTGAAATCATCATCGATTGGCAATTTAGGGAAGAACTATACCAGCAGCGAAGAAAGTGCAGCAAGCTGCAGGTTTACTACCAAGGAAACTCGATGAAGAGGACAAATTTCTATCATTGGCTGGTAAAAAATAAACGAAAACGAATTGCATCAATAATCTGGAAAGAACAAGCGAACACGCACTGGGGCACGAATGTTGAAACCATCACAACCAGTCCCAAAATCAAATTCGATGCATGGTTTGCACAACTAAACAAACATACTCCCGAATTCTCGATATAAATATATGAGTAGATGGTTTTCAGCAGTATGTTTATTTTCAGTAAATACAAAATGCAAGGCGAAATATACCTTGAGTACGTTCGTGCATAAAATCTCAGAAATCTAATGACGCCCAAATTTTACACTCCAGACCACTTCTCCCAGGTTAGAGGCAAGTGCCACATTAGCTTCAAGCTACAAGCAAATGCACAAGGATTTAAGTTAATTTTCAGTGCACAAACAATGCACAACGAAATCAGTTAATTTCCAGTGCACAAGCAATGCACAACGAATTCAGGCAAATGCACGAGCAGATACTTGCTCAAGCACGTTAACCAAAATTCAGAAACAATCAATACTGCTAACAGTACACTCGCCATACACGGCACGACATGGCACGAGACTTGCAATGAATTCAAGTACCACCGCCACTGTAGCTGAGAGGGGGCGATTTTTGGAGCGCCTTCGCCGATCCACCTCTATCAAACGGGAGCAAGCTTATCCTCTCACCGCCACTGTAGCTGAGAGGGGGCGATTTTTGGAGCGCCTTCGCCGATCCACCTCGCGCCGCCGCTGAGCCGCGGGATCCTTCCCCTCCGCCGGCCGCTTCGGCGGCGGGAGGGTGATGGATCCCCGGCTCCGGCGTGTATATATGGTAGGATAGGGGGAAGTTCTCACCGGCGGCGCTCAGGAGGAGGGACGGCTGGTGGTGGGTTTGGTGTCGGCGCGGGCTTCTCCGGCGATGCGGCTCCTACGGGTGCGGTGTCTCCGCGCACGACTTGCGGGAGCTCCAGGGCCGGCGCGCCGCTCGAGTTCTTCTGCCTGCCGCCGGATCCGTGCTGGCGGCGGATCTGGCGGGTGGGTGTCAGGGCCAGGCGGGCTTCGCGGCTTCGCGCTCGGTCGAGGTTGAAGGTGGCCGCGGCAAGGTGGTGGTGCTGGTGCAGGGGGCCGTCTGCCCGGGTCGTTCATCGACTAAAGATCCGTCGCGGCGCGGCGGAGAAGCTTGGCGGCGTCTCTCATAGGGTTAAATTCTCCCTGGCAGTGGCGAGATGGCGGGTGGCGGCCTTCGTCTTCGACGACGGCGATGTTGCTGATCTTCGTGCGTGTCCTTTTTCCCCTTCGTTCTGTTCTTCTTTTTCTGTGTTTGATCCATGTACTTTGTATGTGTTTCGTTCTTGAATATATGGAGTGGAAAATGCAAAAAAAAATGAATTCAAGTACCAAGAGTACAAGCACAGAGTATTGTTCCAAGGAACTCATTAAAATTCAGGAGACATAGCCACTTAAGAGAGTACTCTGTGCAAGGAGTTCTACTGCTCGAAGCAATGAGTACAATGAATTTAACTCTGAAAAACCCTAGAAATAATACAAGTTCAGTAAACAAGCAAGAACTCAAGTTGCTACTGAAAAGTAGTATTATTGGTAGTGCTACTGCTACTTCAAGTTGCTACTGCTACTCCAAGTTGCTACTGGTACTGCTACTTCAAGATCGAGGAGCTGACACACGGAATAATTTTGCTACTACTCCAAGATCCTACTGCTACTACTACTCCAAGATCAGTGCCATCAAGAAATTGCTACCGCTACTGCTACTCCAAGAAATTGCTACTGCTACCATCAAGAAAAGCTCTTTCTTCCCGTAGTAATTTTGCACGGAGAAGAGATAGGAAAAGGAAGAGAGACGAAGCAGTACCTGACGCATGGAGAGCCGTCGCACCATGGCGTGGCGGGGCAGGGCCGGCGTTACAACGGTGGGGGCACCGTGAGGAAGACGACGCCGTCTTCACGCGCATCCTCGGATCCGCCGCTCCACTGCTCCGGCGCCGCTCCAGACCCGCCGCTATGTCACCCATCCAGATATCCTCTCCAGATTGGAAATCCAGCTCCGGCGCAGGCAAATCAAGCGCCTCCACGCTCAGCAGCTCGTCGCCGGCACAAAAAAAATGCGAGCTTTGACCTCAAACTCTCTGGCGCAGAGGAGGAAGAGGACGATCTCACCGGGATCGCGCGGACTACTCATCCTGGAGCAGCCGGTTGGGGTCACGCGGAGAACACCCAGCTCGTCAGGTCGCTCAGAAGAGGAAGGAAAACACCGGTGTCGGCGGGGTCGCGCGGAGGAGGAAGCCTGGCTCGAACGATCGTGCGGAGGAGGAGTCCGGAGACCTTGGGGATGGGGAGCCGTCGCGCTAGGTCTAGCCACCGGTGAGATATGGTCTAGCGCCGCCGCCACGCTCGCACATAGAGGGAACGATAGGAAGGAGGGTTTCGAGAGGTTATTTTCATTGTCAAGCGAAACGTTAGCGGGCCAGTGGCGTTTTCTGGCCCATATGTGCGCGAGAGAGCTAGACGATCTGGCAGACCACGGCAGGACGTACCGACGTACGACCGACCAACCATCACGACCGCAGACTTCCATTTAATAGTAAAGATGCTGTGATCCAAGCGTTTGCTATGCAAGGACCGAATTACCAGAATTTGGTGACTACATACAGCGTGCAAGAGTCTTGATAATATATTGTTCACAGTGATCTTAATTGTGCCTGCATAAATGAAACATCAGTAACTATCTTCCCCTTTGTTTTCGCGTACGTCTCAAATCTTGCAACTATCTCAGTCTGTATTGAATCCGGGATCTGTATCCCATATCAGCTTGATGCATAAATGAAATTTATTTTCATATGTGCCAACCCTCAGTGGCGGACCTAGGATTTGGCCATTGGATATGCCGTACAAAAATTTGTTGTACATTTCGATTTTTTACCGATTTATTAAATAATTGTAAATTTGCATTGTAATACGATATAAAGCAATACATAATATGTAACTGAAAGATTAATTATAAAAGTTGCATAAATTACCATAAAAATAGTCTTTTTTTCCGCATGTTTGAGAAAAAGAAATGCAATGTCCCCACTTGTCTTCATAACTGAAAATTTTGGAAAAAAAGTTAAGCAAGTACAACCATTGACTTGTCATATTACAATAATCACATGTGATGAATCAAAACTGGTAGATTACCCTGAAGCCTTCTTCGTTCTCGCGGATTCCCGATGATTGGCAAAATACGAACTTGGTTTACGGCTGTTGGCGAGACGACGAAGGGAGAACTCGCGTCCAAGCGTGGCGGCGGCGGCGTATTGACATGTAGTGTGACCGGCCGCCGGCGTCAAGTCACCGATTTCTGAATACCTGCTGGGCGCTTTGACGTCAAACAATATAGTACAGGTAACAAATCAGTCACGGATTCATAAGTCAACATTCAGCTACCTAGCTGTAGATGGGCGTCAAACATTTAGGTATAAATCTCCTGGAATAGACGCGGCGGATGGACGGCTACCTGGCTGGGCGGCGGCGTGGTGGCCTGGCCGTGGCCACTAGGAGCTTGAGAAACCTGTAGATCGACCGACCAACGGAGGAGAGATCCACGCGACGCGCTAACTGCTCGGCTCGATCGAGTGCGGCGTGCCTGTTTCCTTCTTTCGATCGATCGATCACATCGTCAGACGCTAATTCATGTGCCAGGCCGGCCCTGCTGCCTAATACTAGTACGTATGTGGGCTGGGCTGCAGGGTATGCCGTGGCCCACCCGGCATACCCTGTAGGTCCGCCACTGCCAACCCTACATTGTTGGTTGGTTTTCACGTTTTTTTATCAGTCCTCCTTTCAGCATATTTTCTTTGTTAATTTCGGAATTCGGATGGCTACCTCAGAATACTCCTTTGGTGAACAAACATCAGTAACGGCCCCAAAATGACGTACGAAAATTTGGTAACAAACATATACAAGTTTTCCACATCCATAAGAAGATTCGTAATTAAATGACATTTGTCTTGCTCTGTGTGAAAAAAAATCAAAATCAGTGCAAAATCACTAATTTTGTTTTTTCACATAGAGCAACACAAGTGTCATTTCATCAAGAAACTTTGCATGTATGTATAAAAATTGTATATGTTTGTTGTCAATTTTTTCATTATTTTTTGAAAAGTTTTACTACTTTTTCTCGAATTTTTAGTGCGGGCAGGAGCATATTAGCTCAGGAAACATTGTGAAATTCTGCAAGTTTTTCTTGCTAAATGATAGGACAAATTTTGATGCAAAAATGGGGAGACACCGATAATAACGACACGTCCATCCCTTGTGATAATTTTTATGTGCACCTTCATCTTCCATATTTTTATGCAAATGAAACAAATGGGTCACTAAGGAGCACTAGCCCTTTGCGAAGGTACCACGCGAATCAAAATTATTTTTTATGTGCACCTCCATTTTCCGTATTGTTTTGTTATTATCAACTGGCATCTGGATAACAAGTGCCATGTTCAGAGAATCAATCGAGAATTTTCCATGCTCATGGAAATTTCAGTGAAATCATTCACCCCTTGTGATAATTGAACCCTTTCCAAACCGATCATGAAGAGCTTTCCATGGCACGAGTCTAGGCCCGAACAAATCTCATTTGAACGATAAAAAATTGTCAGAGATGTTTCTAAGACCGTGGCAATCGTGTCGCTTTTGTGTCGGAAAATATTTTATGTTTCTAAGATCCTAGCAGCTGATTTCCAAGCCATCACTGAAAATAAAAGATACAAAGGAGAAGAAATGTTTTTTCATCGTCATTAGATCGGCGTAGAAGTGTGAAATCCTTTGAGCCTATGTATGTCCTAGGAATATTTTTCCATACCCGATCCTCGGTAATAGGATTGAACGGCCATATACCAAGATGGGCTGAATTATTCACCTCTGAGTCGTGAATACCAAGTCCACTACTCTTTTGGGCGGCAAATCACATCCCTTTAGCCAATCGATATTTCTTTTTCATTGTATACTTGCCAAAAGAATCTGAATCAAAAATAAGGAAAAATTATGGTAGCTTGAAGAATGATATTGTATACAATACCATAATATTTATTATTGAATTAATAAGTACCGATTCTCCATCGATAGAAAGTAATTTTCCTTTTCAACTGATTAGTCTTTTCTTGAGGCGCTCATCCGCATATTTTCGTTCGGCATTTTGAGCTTCCAATAATGCATCGGGATAAAAATATCAATTAGGAAACTGGTCCAGCTCATAACCAAAAAGTTCAGCATATTGAGCGGCCTCGTCTGGAGATTTCCCGAAGCAAAACAATTCACTTTCATGAAAATTAATTTTGAGCCTCGATAATTACTCGAGAAATAGTTTCAGGTTAAGAAATTTTAATAGACTAAACATACCAAAACATCTTAAATAATACTGGCTCTGTTTCTAAATATAAGCCTTTTTAAATACATAGAAATGGGCTAGATACAGACTGAGATGAGTGAAAAGACACACTAAAATACGTCTAGATACGAACTATCAAGAAAAACAAAAAAGCTTATAATTATCTGGGGAGTATCTTTTTACTATATACTTGCCAAAACAATCCAAATCGAAATAAGCAAACATTTTTTGGTAAATGAAGAATGATATTGTAAACAAATACCATATATTCAGTGTTATTAATAAGTACCAATTCTCCATCGATAGAACATAATTTTCCTTTTCAAATGCCTAGTCTTTTCTTGAGCCGCTCCTCCACATGTTTTCATTCGGCATTTTTAAGCCTCCGATAATGCATTTGAATAGAAAATATCGATTAGGAAGTTGGTCCAACTCATGAACAAAAATTTCATCATATAGAGCGGCCTCATCCTTAGATTTCCGGAAGCAAAATAATTCACTCAAATGACAATTAATTTTGAGCCCCAATAATTACTCGAGAATTAGTTTCATGTAATGAAATTTTGATAGCGAAACCTATCAAAACATCTAAAATAATACTCTCTCCGTTTCGAAATATAAGCCTTATTAAATACATAAAAATATGGGCTAGACATGGACTAAAATGAGTAAATTGACACACTAAAATACGTCTAGATATGAAGGACAAGAAAATTCTAAAAAAGTCTTATAAGTTGGAACGAGGATGTGTTTTGGAACGGAAATAGTACAACTTATAAAAAATAGCAAAAAGAGCAACGTAACACAAGTACACAAAATGGAACACTGAGATTACATATTCCAAACACATGATTTTTCCTTATTCATGCAGCAAGTCTCAGGTGGAGGGCGGCAGTAGTGAAATTGTGATCAGGTTTACCTTCAGCGGTGTACTACGTAAGATCTAAGATGCTGTACAAATTCGTCGACGTACCTATCATGGAGGTCTGTGTCGACTACGACCTCCTGCATCTTCGCTGCACCTGCTACGAAGCCCGTCCTGGCTTCTCCCTCCAGCATGACGGCCCGGACCGCGCTCGCGACGCCATGGCGGTCGAACGACCCATCTTTTCATCCCTCGCCACCTGCAATCCTACCTTCTTCTTCTCCATTTGGCGGGCATTTGGCCCTTGGTCGCCGAAGATGGGCAGCATGACGAGAGGGTGCCCAAACAGGAGGCTCTCGATCAGCGAGTTCCGGCCGCAGTGTGACAGGAATCCGCCCACGGCGGCGTGCGCCAGGATGCCCATCTGGGGAACCCACCCCGTGGTCACCGTCCCCATAGCGTGGGTGCGCTCCCTGAAACCGGGAGGAAGCATGTCGCCGTCCAGGACGGAGGCGCCGCGGGGCTTCCTCAAAGCCCAGATGAAGCGTGTCCCGGCGAGCTCCAGCCCAAGCGCCATCTCGTGCACCTGCTCCACGCTCAGCGGCACCTCGCTCCCCAGCGCGACGTACACCACCGATTTGGGCGGCTGCGAGTCCAGCCAGCGCAAGGTGGCGTGCTCTCTGTCCGCGCTGGCAGCACGGCGGGCTCCCTCGGGCGACGGCGGCAGAAGGCCGAGGGGGACGACCGGCTTGCCGATGATCGTCGGCAGCAGCGGGAACGTCTCGGGCTCCCACTCGACGCAGCTCCGGATGGCCGCTACCGTGCACCTCTTCTGTGTCAAGACGCAGCGCTCGATGGGGGACATAGCCGAGGCGCTATGGTTGTTGTATACCTGCGCCCTCCCCTCCCGCTCGTACCGCGGCTGTTCAAGTCCAGACGCAGCGGGCTCCGTCGGCGCACGGCCGGGCAGGGAGGCCAGCAGGGCGGCGGTCGGGAGAAGCACCGCAAATGGCACCTGCGGTGATCAAGAAGGCCGGGCAGGAGTGAGATACGCGTGGCTAGTAAAGCACCAATATCAGGCACGGCACGACATTGTCGGTTTCCATGTAGCATACAAAATGCTGAATTAGGATGTTGGATTGCTATTCATTTGGATTAAATTTATGGACCGGATCGAACCTTGTGCTCGAGGGCGGCGGCGGCGGCCCAGTGGTGGAAGCAGTCGGCGACGATCCAGTGTGGCCTCGTTGCCTCGTCGGCGCACGCGGCGGCCAGAAACTCCGCGAAGGGCGCGGCGAGGTCGTCGAAGGCCTTCCAGTGCAGCTCCCTATCCCCGTCGGGAACGTCGTGGGTGGACTCGGCGCCTTCGGCGAGTCCGTCGACGCGCGGAAACGGGAGCTCGACGAGGTCGACGCGCGGCGCCGCGTCGGGGCGCAGCGGCGGGAGTCGGGCGAGGTTGCGCGGCGTGGAGACGTAGGACACGCGGTGGCCGCGCGACGCCAGCCGCTCGGTGAGCTCCAGGTACGGGAGCAGGTGGCCGAACGCGAGCCACGGGACGATCACGATACGCAGCGGCGAGGATGAGGACCCGGCGTCGGCGTCCATGGCGAGATGAGGAGCTAGCTGGTGGTGCGAGACTGCGAACTGCTCAGTGCTGTGCTCAGAGCCTCAGACCGCACATTAACGCTGCTTAAGAGTTGCTGGCAGCCCGTCCGTATCAGTGGTACCACTCAACGACGTTATAACAGTTTATTTATTTATTTTCTTTTGATGAAGGACACTCTCTTTATGACTAAAATGTATACGGCGCAACTGTTCGCAACATAATAAAAAACAAAAGACTTAAAAGAACGAAATACAAGTATACGTAGGGACACAATGTTTTCACTGACGGGTCTAGATGCACTGCACCTATTTGGAAAATATTTTTTATAATGTCACGAAAATTAAACAAAAATGTCGGGTGTATTCCAAGACATTCTATGTTCATGCACTAAGGCGTGTTTGTTTACAATTTCAAAATGTCATAAATATTGAACCAAAAATTCTAGGTGGAGATCATGTTTAGATCTATCACTCTGCACAATTTTAATGAAAATTCATTGTATTTTGGCCTGAAAAAAAAAACAAAAATCAGGTAGGATTTCAAAATTTTGAAACTCGGCACCGTTCACCCAAAGATATTTCTGCACATTTATCTTTTTGCTCATCCAAAATATATCAGATTTTTCATTAAAAATTTGCACGATGGTAGATCTCAATATTTCTCGACCTAGGATTTTTTCCATTTTCAAATGCACATTTCAAGGTATTTTGAAAACGGCCTACTCGAGCTACATATCACTACACTCGTTGTTTGTGTCCACAGTTTGTCTTAGTCGTATATACATATCTGTCGCACATTTGGTTACTTTTTTTTTGCTTTTTGTTGATTCATTTGTGCATAACCAACTAGAAAACTAATATGGTTACTGAGAATAGAGATGATGTTTTATCTACATCATTTTAACCTTCTTTTTTATGCTTTTTCTTTTTTAAGTTATTTGTATTTTATTTACCGTTGGCCCGAGATTTTCACATAGGTAGTGACTAAGATTTGCGTCTTGGTTCCTGCTCGTATATGACTCGCACGTGGGTTGCAAGTTTGCAACTGAGAAGACAATATCTAGAAAATTGGACTATACATTATGATTTGTATTTTCATGGGAGTTGCACATTGGTTGTATCTAAGAGAAGACAATATCTAGAAAATTGGACTATACATTATGATTTGTATTTTCATGGGAGTTGCACATTGGTTGTATCTAAGATTTCTGAATTGCAACTGGGTTGCAACTAAGATTTTTTCAGTTATACGGGAAAAATGCCCAGGTCGTTGGATTTGCTTTGTGATTCATATTTACATGTAGTTGCACATTGGTTGTAAATGAGATTTTCTGGACCGTTGGATTTGTGTCACGGTTCTTGCTTTCCTCGGGAGTTACACTTACATATGTGTTGGAACTAAGAGGATAAAATACTTAGACTATTGGATTGGTTTGTGATTCATGTTGTCACGTGAGTTGCACATTGTTGCAACTGAGATTTTCTGAGTTACACATGAGTTGTAAATAGGGAAAATACCCAGCCGTTGGATTTGCATCGTGATTCACGTGGTCCTACGAGTTGCAAATGGGATACAACTAAGATATTCGTAATTACACATGGGTTGTAACTGAAAAAGTCTAGGATTGTGATTCGTGTTGTCACCTGAGTTGAACATGTGTTGCAACCGAGAGAAATTACCCAAATCGTTTGGTTTACGTGGTTATTCGTACTTTCATGGGTGTTGCACGTGGGTTTCAACTGATATTCCTAATTAATCAGGGGTTGGAACTTAGAAAAATACCCGGACCATTAGATTTGTGTCGTGGTTCGCGTAGTCCTCTAAATTCTATATCAGTTGCAACTGAGAAAATATTAAATTCTTAATTGTTAGCTTTAAAAAAAACTAGAGAGGCCCGAAGGGGCCCGATGCTAATTACTAGTTAATAAAATTGCAATCACAAACATTCACATCGTCCATTTTCTTATTCCGATAAGGCATGTTTTGAACACGAATAAAAAAATCAAACATGTTCTCCCATATAACACTGCATCACGGTTGAGCTTTTGGGGCACTTCAATGTGCCCCTATATGTCAATTTTGTGCCCCTAAATGTATTTGGGACACTTTTTTAAGTGCCACAATTGTTTGTGTCTCTGAAGGTATAAGGGGCACTTTCAAATGTGCCCCAAAAGTTGCCCCTAAAGGTAACCATTAGAAGCATTTTGAAAACTGCCCCTAATTCAATCCGGGGCACTATCTCAAAATGCTCCAAATACATTTATGGGCACTTTGAGAAACTGCCCCTAATTCAATTCAGGACAATATTTCAAAATGCCCCAAATACATTTTTTTTTTGTGAATACATTTAGGGACACTTGAGAAACTGCCCCTAATTCGATTCGGGACACTTGAGAAACCGCCCCTAATTCGATTAGGGGCACTAAATCAAAATGACCCAAATAATATTTGGGGTACCACCTATTGTTCAATATATCACCCGATATCCGATATTCGATATGCAAAAGATAAGCCTATACGAATCTTATACCTGATGTTTTGAACCTTGCCCTAGGGCCGCCTTACTAGAGTCTGATGAATATAAGACGAGAACAGCTCCCCGGGTACACTCGAAACACTGAAAAGTGTGAAAAACAACTGGAAAATGAAGTGTGTGCGTACTGTGAACGTTACCAAGAGGACTCTGGCATGGCAGCAAATTGAACCAAGGGGCAAGGGCGGTGTCGCACCGGCATCGTGAGGCGCATTGACTGAGCCGGCGAGCGCCTCCTGATCGATCAGGGCATCGGGTTCAATAGGCGTCCGCAGAGCGGTTACGATAAAGAACGCCCGAAGCGGCAACGAGCACGCCGCGAGCGGCAATGCGCATTCAGGTGCGCCACCAACCTTCCTGACCCTGTCCCCCTATACATACGAGCATAGCCTAGCCAGCCTGGTGAGACGCACAATTCCACTGACGGCGTAGAGGATAGCCTACAGACGAGTTGTTAGCAAAAAACCGTGACTTTGAAGCAAGAATTTCGAAAAACCGCGACTTTGACGTGGGATCACGTAAAACCGCGAGTTTGGTGGCAGACCGTCGCAATTTCCAAACATTGGACTCTAGTCGCGAATTGACAGTAGTGCTGACGTAAGGGTCCCACATGTCGGGCTGACGTGGCCAGAGGGGGTTGACGGACGTTAACGGCGACTTTTTTTTTTTACCGCAACTTAACAACTGCTCCTCCTGGTCTTCTGAAAAAAAAAAAAAAACTGCTCGTGCTCGAGCACGGCCAGAACGAAGAACTGCTCGTGCCGCCGTCGCCGTGGTTCCGACGCCGCCGCCGCCGCCACTGCCGCCGCCGCCACGGACGCCGCCGCCACGGACGCCGCCGCCGCCGCCATGCCGAGCTGGGAGGACGGCGAGAACTCGAGCGACGAGTTCCTAGGGGTGAGTATTTTCCCCAATTTCTAGGGTTAGGGTTTGAGATTTTTCGATTCGTGACTCTCCATTGATTCCATGTGTTGTTTCTGTTCGTTCAGTACACGGTGCCCTTGGATTATGTTCCAGATACCATTCGGGACCCTGATTTCGATGGTTTGGCCGTCGGCTGTGATGTGCGTTGCCGTGAGCACAAGCTTGAGCCAAACCAGTGCGTGGCTTTTGAAGGAACTCGCACTGGCAGAAGATTCTACGTGTGCTCCTTGCTAAATGTGAGTCTGTAGCTCAAGTTTGTTAATGCTGAAGATAGCTAAGTGATATAATATGTGTTGTGATATTTTTTCAGCAAGTTGAGAATTGTGGATTTGTGGACTAGGTAGATGGAGAATGGCCACCAATACTGAAGAGAGCACTAGGAAAATTATGGGGGATGTATGAAGACGCCTGCAGCGCTCTTGGTGATGAGAAGTTGAACCATGCCACCATTATGGAGAATTTGTCTGATGAGAAGAACAAGTGGGAGAAGCTTTACAAGGAGTGCACGGATGATGTGAACAGATTTATCAACGAAACAAGCAAATCCACCATGAAGGCCAACTATGAGAGGATTCAGAAGGAGGGGGCAGAGCATGACATGATGGAGCAAATGAAGTTAACCATAAGCCAGTTGGAGGCACAGGTTACTGAGCTCAAATGTGTGCAGAAAAGCCAAGCCGAAGTAATGAAGGCTAAGCAGCAGGAATGGGATGATGAAAAAAATGTGCTTAAGGCCGAAAAGAAGAAGCTTGAGGTCTCCTTGTTTGATTTGTTTAACGCTAATTGTGGAAACAAGGAAAAACTTGCGAGGATTCGGGCAATATGTGATGAGTGATTTCCTCTCATGTTTCATCCATTGTGATGTAGAACTTTGGTAATGTAGTTTGGTACAATGTTTCATCTTTTATGATGTAGAACAATTTGTGTTAATGGTCTGTATGTTGGTTTGAACAATTTGTGTTCATGGTTTGTACTAGAAAGATCGAACATATGGCAAATATGGTTATCTCTGATGCTAGTCGTTTCTCTCTGTTGCTTTCAAGCACATAAGTTGGTTGCTGTCAATTTCGGCCAAAAAAACATAATATTCTTTGAAATTTTGCCATTATATTCTCTGAAATATTGCCATTATATTCCACAAAGTACACACATAATATTGAACGACACATTTTCCACAAAGTACATATAATATTGAACGACAAATTCACTTAGTCTTACAAATGGAAATAAAAGTTTGCACACACATAATCTGGAACGACAAATTCACTTAGTCTTACAAATGGACATAAAAGTTTCACACACATAATCTGGAACCACAACATTCACTTAGTCTTACAAATGGCACATAAGTTTCACACACATATTCTTGAATGAGAACCATCAGGTAGTGTTACACATTTATCAATCTTTCGGACCATCATTGTTAGCCTTCTTCTGAGACTTCTTGTAGGAGCCGTGCTTCCCTGCGTTCAAGTAACTCTGCAATCTACCTGTAGGTTTGCTGGTTCTGTTACTCACCCTTCTAGTGGTAGCAGGTTGGGCTACAGAAGAACTCCTAGGTGCATTGAAAGGTGCTCGAGCTGACGAAGCTGTAGCTGCTGGCGCTGTAGGTGCTGCTGTAGGTGCATGAAACACAGAAAATAAGCATCTACAGCCAACAAAATAAGCACAACACAATCACACATGTTCATCACCATGCTGAAACAGAGCACCACAATTCTTCAGCTCGACGGGCGGTCACAAAAGGAAGCTCACCGTGAGTTGAGGAAGCAGACAATGGTGCCGATGCCCTTTGTGGAGCTGGTGTTGCCGATGCCCTCTGTCGGCTGGTGGTGGCGCCGTAGACGATGAAGTTGCAGTTGGTGTTGCCGATGCCCTCTGTCGGGCTGGTGGTGGCGCCGTAGATGATGAAGTTGCAGCTGGTGTTGTTGTAGGTGCTGCTGCCCTTTTTGACTGTCCAACAAAAGCAAATGTTAGTTTAGAGTAGTGGAAGAAAAACAAATCGAAATGCAAGTCTATATTTCACCTGGTGGTTATCTTTTCTCATTTGCAGCTCTGTCCTTAATTTTTTGTCACAGAATGTGTACCTATGTCCCAGCTGTTTGCAGTTGCCGCAGGTGATACTAGCCATCCTGGAGGTGTCTTTGGGCACTGGAACTTCAAATGCACCTCTCTTCCTCTTAGTCTGTTTTCCCCCAGGTTTGACAACAAAATGCGGCGGCTCAATGTCAGGTGTATCAGTTTTTGGCTAATCATCAGCACCAGGGACAGGGTATACAACATGCTTGAAAGCTTCCTTGTACATTGGCTTCTTGAAGAAATCGTGTACATAATCCTCTGGAAACTGCTGGATTTTGGTTATCACAGAAATAGCATGGTTGCAAGGAATTCCAGTGACATCCCAAACTCTGCAACCACAAGTTCTTGCTCTCAGATCTACTGCATGTTTTCCTGGCCCTTTTGTAGAAACTTGCCACAGCCCTATCTCAGCATTCTTAGCTTTGCACTCCCTAGCATGTTTTTTTGCTTCTTCTAACTTCTCAGCGTACAAAGGTGTGATCTCCCATCTTGTAGTTTCGGCTTTGGCTCTTGTTGCTGAATATTTGACCATAAGCTTGTCTTTTATGCCGTCAATCATTGTCTGTATTGGTTTGTTCCTCACATCAAGTATCATTTTGTTGAACACTTCGGATAGGTTGTTGACAACAAGATCTGTCTTACAGTTTGTGTCAAATGCATGCCTACACCATGTTTCAACCGGAATCAGCTTTAGCCAATCATAAGCTAACGGACAATCCTTTTTCAGACTCTCCATTGCTTTCTCGTACCCACTCTTAGTATAAGAATAGCTTGCTGCAAACATATCTTTCTTCAGCTCTTCCCCTTGAAAGCCTGCTCTCTGGAAATTTGCATATATATGCCGCAAACAATATCTTGTAGGGGAGTGTTCGAACACTTTAGCAACTGCTTTGCACAAACCCTGCAGAAGTAGAAGCAATATTGTCGTCAGTACAAGTAATATGGTATGGCCTAGTAGCTATTATTGTTAGCACAAGTAGAAGCAAACAATATTTTTCTTACCTTCTGCCTGTCAGAAATAATTGTGTACTTCCCAAATTTGCCCGACTCTCCAATACAATACTTAAGCTGGGTTAAAAACCACAGCCAGCTAGCAGTGTCTTCCCTGTCCACTACACCAAATGCAATGGGATATATATTGTTGTTCCCATCTCTCCCAGTTGCAGCTAAAATTTGTTGTCCGGTTGTCAATTTGATGAAGCATCCATCAAGCCCTAATTTAGTAGACATTGAAATTCAGTACAGAACAAATAAAAACACACGTATCAACTAATTGCAGCAGTAAATTAGACAAGAAATCACCTATGAAAGGTCTGCAGCCATTAAGGAATCCTTCTTTTGAAGCATTTAGACAAATGAATAAACCATGGAATCTAGGATTTTGACTAGGATGTTCCACCAAATGTTTTGTTGTAACTATGCACCTGCTGCCCGGGTTTGTGTCCAGAATAGCCTGCAAATAGTCTCTCAACCTTCTGTACTGCTTGTATTGATCGCCAATAACAGTTGCAAATGCCTTCTTCCTTGCTCTGTAAGCCTTGCTCCTAGGCACTTCCACTCCAAACTTTTGATTTGTATTGTCAATGAGTGTATCAACACAAGTATTTGGATCTGTTCTGACTGCTTGCTCAGACTCCTTTGCCGCCAATCTATGCTGACCTTTGTTTTCCCTCCACTGGGTAAACAAGTGTGCAATGCTTTGATTTTCCTAATTGTGAAAGTTTTCTCATGAGCTACCTTCGAGGCAGTCAAATAAAAAGGACACTTGGGACAAGGACGAGGTGGAGAGCTGTCTGGGTTGACGTCCGTCGGTGGCTTTGGTGTGTCCTTCGCCTCACTGCAGTTGACAATAATTGAGTCACTATTGTTCCTGTGATATGCATAGTCCCTAAGCTGAGCAATGTGATAGTTCCTAAGAGCTATTCTGAACTCGTAAACATCTTTGAAGCACAACTTAATGCCAAACTGCAAATGCGCATCAGCCCGGTGTGGATCATACCACACCCTCTTGTCTACCTTCTTCAACCTCCTCTTTCTTCCACTTGGCAGTGCATACGATAGTGCAACAGCTCCATCTTCATCTTGCTCACACATGTTTCATTTATGCTACCTTCATCTGATGAGGGCACATAATAAAGTGGCTCCGCTTCCTCCGGCTCATGATGACATCGGCTGGTTGGCCCTTTACTCACTGGTTTTTTCTTCACACTAAAAATTTCATCTTCAACCTCTTGCTCTGACTCTGACTCTGACTCTGACTCTTCTTCGGAATAAATCTCTTCCACATCTGTATCTCCTTCAATGTGCATATCTGGATTGTTTCTTTGCTTCTTCTGTCTTTCAAGTTTGTCCATAATATACATTTCTTCAGAATCATCATCATTCGACTCACCCTTCTTCAACATGCTAATTTCCTCATCTGAATCCAATACATCAACAGGAACTGAGTAAGCATGGACAGGAGTTTTCCCTTTGTTCACTGTGCAGCTCTGTTGTGTTCCAAGGTAAAACCCCTCACCTTCTAAGTCAACTGCAACTGGATACATCACTTCATTATCCCTGTTCAGATCATTTGGTACAACTGAACCGTGTTTAATAACAGTTAGATGCAGCACCTTCTCATGGTCACACAGTTCCAACATCTGACCAACCTTGGCCATGCTGTCAACAGACTCCATTCCTTCAAATCCTTTCCCCTTTTCCCTAACAAAATATATCATATCTTTGTAACCATAGCCATGGCTTTCAATCAGTGACATCAAAGATACCACTGTAATGTCAAATCTGCACAAACTGCCCTCTAGATTTGCTGCACCGGGAATATTAAACCTAATTTTCCAAATTTCATAATCAAATCTGCACGAAAAAAGTTCAGTTCACACAAATAGTCAGTTTCAGTTAACACAAGATATCACAATAATTATTCAATGCACATTCAGTTAACACACTATGCACATTGGAATTTCGTGGTGACATTGTAAATATTGTGTATCTACAAGCTACAAGCTACAAACACCAGTATGCAAACGAATCCGACGACAAATTGAAGAACAAAACTTACAGGGTGCTAAAGGGGGATGGGCAGTGCTGGCTCCGCTGCGCCGGTGCGGCCCCCGAACGACTCGCCGGAAATATCGACGAAGCTCGCCGCAAACTCCCACCGCCGCCACTGCCGCCTCCGCCACTGCCGCCGCCGCCCTCAGCTCCTATGCCGCGAGGGCCGCCCCCAGGAACGCCGTCTCCGCCCTCAGCTACTGTGCCGCGAGGGCCGCCCCCAGGAACGCCGCCGCCACTGCCGCCCACAACCTTAGATCCTCTGCCGCGAGGGCCGCCCCCAGAACCGCCGCCTCCGTATTCGGACTCGACGCCGGCAGTGCCCTCGCCAGGGAGGCCGCCGGCAGTGCCGCCGCCAGGGACGCCGCCGGCAGTGCCGCCGCCAGGGTCGCCGCCTACAGTCGCCATTCTGGTTGGACTCGCACGGGACTGAAACCTAACGAGCAGTTTTTTTTTTTTTTTGAGAAGACCACGAGCGTTAAGTTACAGTTTCAAAAAAAAAAAAGATTCCGTCCACTTACAGGTGGGCCCGCGAGATCTGACAGGTGGGCCCACACTCGCCGTTAACGGCCGTGAAACCCTGCCGTCCAAGTCATCCTGACATGTGGGGCCCGGACGTCAGAACTAGTGTCAATTCGCGTTTAGAGTCGAATGTTTGGAAATTGCAAACACTATACATCAAACTCGCGGTTTTACGTGATCCCACGTCAAAGTCGCGGTTTTTCGAAATTCTTGCTTCAAAGTCGCGGTTTTTTGCTAACAACTCCCTACAGACCAATGGCGCCTAGCACTCGTAGGGACAATGCCATTGCCGTCGTGGCGACGATCCTCCTTCTCCTGGCGGCCATGGTGGCAGCCAGTGGCGGAGCCAGGCAGCTCAAGGAGCCTGGGCAAGGTCCATTGTCTCTGACGCTGGCTCTTATTTGCCCCACTAAACATGCTTGCTAAACAGTATATGTGAGTAATATTTAATGGAGATTGACCGGAGCAGCCCGGGCAGCTGCCCGGGGTCGCCGGGAGCTAGCTCCGCCACTGGTGGCAGCGGCGGCTTCTGACGTCGACGTACGGGTTGCCGCGGCGTCGATGGCGGAGGTGTCGTGCGGGGACGCGGTGAGCGCGCTGATTCCGTGCGGGTCGTTCCTGGTGGGCGCGGATGCCGGCGCCGCGGGGCCGAGCGAGAGCTGCTGCCGGGGCGCGCAGGCGCTTCGGAGGATGGCGGGCACGGCGGGGGCGCGCCGCGCGCTCTGCCGGTGCCTGGAGCAGTCCGGCCCGTCGTTCGGCGTGCTCCCGGACCGCGCGCGGCAGCACCCAGCGCGCTGCAAGCTCGGCGTCTCCATCCCCGTCAGCCCCCACACCGACTGCGACAGGTAAGCCCGCGCGTGCGCGCGCCTGATTCTACACATTTGCATGCATGGCAGGGTACCGTAAGCGGCCGGCGGGCGAGTCGAGCGAAGATTCGTACTCCTACCAGACAAAATACCGCGCACTAGACAAAATGTTGTGATATCCAAGCGTTAAGAGTTGTTCACAGTGATCTTGCGCGTCCATCTGTGGCGCCTTAAATATCTTGCCCTTTAGCTTCCCGTACTTTTCAAATCTGACGTGTAACTCTGTGCAGAGTCCGGAATTTGAATTTTATACCAGCTCGATGCGTTAATAAACTTTATTTTTCTTAGAAAATATTTCTCAACTCTCTACATTGTTGGTGGTTTTGACCACTGGCGGAGAACAAAAGGAATTTGTAGTTGGGCAAACTCTAAAACAATTACGCAAAGAGCAAAATAGTCCTGATTTCAACTGTAAATGTCACAAAGCGGAGATGTGCTATTTGGACGCCTCGTGTGGTCACTCCATTGGCCGTCTGATAGCTTCTGTGCGTTGAGGTTCACGTCCAGTAGACAAACCGAGCACACCCTCGTCCTCGTCCCTAACCTGCCCACCCACCCCGATCCACCTCCCAAGGCAAGCTTGCCAGCGCCCCTGCTCCACCCCACCGGCGAGAGGCCACCGCCCCTTCACCTCCCCTGCTTCTCCCCCGCCGGCGAGAGACCACCGCCGTCCGAGATCATCCTCCGCTACAGCCACACGCCTCAACCCCCGCGGCATGGCCCGACATCGTTCCAGTACGCGGCTTTCAGGCCCAATGTCGAGGCGGTGTCTAGCTCGGTGGACCTCGGCCCCTACGCTGCTCCTCACGGCGCGGTTAGGCGCCGCCGCTGTCGCCTAAGCCCGAAGGCACCACGCCAAGGACGGCTGGCACCCGCTGGCGCACCGCAGACCAACCGCTCGTTGTCCCCATCGTTCAGGCGTCGCGCGCGGCTGCCGACGATCTCTCTGCTCCACCTCGGGCGTGGCTGCCGCAGATATCCTCTTCTCAGGAGGACGTTTTCGGTGGCCTGGATCCTCCAGATCAGAGATGCGGCGACAAGGAGTCTGCCCAGGAGGACGTTTTCGGTGAAGGATTGGGCCTAGGAGGATTAAATATGTCACCCCTACAGCTTGCTATAGCATGATAGCAAGGAATTCTTGTTAGCTGCCACCTTTTGCAATCACAAGTTCTTCTTTTCATATCCACATTGTATGTCCTTTCGATTTCATGTGATCTCACATGATACAAACCATTGCCAGCATGCTCAACACCAAGTTTCTTTTCCCATTCTGTCATCTTCTCAATTTTCTTCTTTATTTTGGACATATAGTAGCATGCATTTCTCACATTATGCTTGCCAACATTTCTCTGCATTATCTTGTAAAATACTGTCTCAGGCATTGAAAGTACTAGCATTTCCCTATCATCTAGAATGTAGCTGAAACATACAAGAAAATGGCAGTGAATTATTATAGCCGGAAAATGTGAGAGAGTAAAAAGGGCAGTGAATTATTTCTACTTTACCTGTTAAAAATTTCAGAGTGATTATTCAGAAGCATGTCACATTTTGGAAAATCATTGAAAAAATCCTTAATCCAAGTGTTTGGCTGCAGCTCATCAACCCATTTCCATGCATCTTCACTGTCAACCTTCATATTTTCCATGTTTCTTTCCTAGGTAGAAAGGTTTGTTTATCTAGCAATGGCCACAGATTGTTCTTCAAAGTTTCTCCTTTGTGTTTTTTGTGACAAGTTTAGTACAGATGCTTAACACAATGTCTGTGCTCTTCATCTTGAAACACTGTTTTCACTGCATTAATGAGGCCCTGCAAAAGGTATATTTCACAGGTAGTTAGAAACACTGCTGTCGGGGCAAAAAACTACCACTGTTTTCTGGCAGGGCAGAGTGTACATAATACTAAGCATTGTTGTCGGGGAAAAAAGTCTAATTTCCCGGGCAGTGCAGATTGGACATGATACTGACCATTGATGTCGAGGCATAGATTTTTAAATTTTTCTGGCAGGGCAGAGTGGCCATGATACTAGTCGAGACTTGTCGATCGACAATAGAGAGATATATGTGCATATAAAATGTGTGAATTACCTTCTGCTTGTCACTCATAATTGTGAATGGAGAGGTGTGTGTAATGTTCATGTGATCTCTTAATGTGGTAAAAACCCATTCCCAGGAGCTTGTGTTGTCCACCTCAACTAGTCACAATGCAATAGGATATATGCAATCATTTGGATCAATACCAACTGTAGTCAACAAATTACCCCGGTACCTGGTCATAATGTGACACCCATCTATGCAAATCATTTGCATCCTTCCAGAAATCCCCTCTTGCAGGATCATATGACCAGTACAGAGTTGCCAAATGCTGCTTTGGAATAGGATCTGAGTGCTCTTTTATTTGATTTGTGGTAAGAAAAAAAATCTAGAGCCACGCTTTGATCTCCTCAACTCTTGCCCATAGTCACACAACAACAATGTGAACTGCTCTGCTTCATCACCATGGATAATATTCAGTGGCGCCTTTCTTGCTCTTCCCAACTTATATCTGTTTGGCCACATGTTGAATTTCCTTTGAACTTTTGTTGCAAATGCCTGCAAGTCCATTTTCTGATTATCTCTGAACTCATCAATAAAGCATTGAGTGAGAAATGGAGCTGTATGTGCCTTCACCTCCCAGTTCTTCTCACAGGTGCGCACATTGCAATATTTTCTAACTACAATTGGCTCTGTCCTACTATCCTTTGACACCTTAATCATCCGGGGGCAACCTTCCTAACATACTGCATTTAGCCTAGTAGCTTCATGTCTTGACTTTGTCAACTTAACTCTTTCTTGCACTGTATGCATTTAGAGCTATTCTAAATTCTGGCATGTAGGAGAAAATCATTCTGGTTCTGAACACTGGAGCTTCCATATCCACTTATGGATTGAATTCTTTGAATTTGTACTCTAGCTGCAAGTGTTGTTCTTTTGTCAGATTTAAATCATCATGATCAAGACCATCATCATCCTATATAGTCTTCCACCATTTCTGATACCTCATTGTTGTCATTCACATCCTTGTCAATATTGGCTAGGAACAGGTCATCATCACCATCCTCTACATCATAATCACTATCATAGAAATCACTGTCAGTGTCACCATCTTCACCTTCATCTTCACTCTCTGTTTCAACAATGCAAGCATCTGAGGCAGCAACTTCTTGGTGGCCTTCGCCATCTAAGGCAGCATCTTCATTCACTGTGTCTGCTGAATTATGCCATGTATACTTGCTATGGATTTGCACAGGCACATCTACTTAAGGATTCTTGAGGAAATTTGTGTGGTCCACCATCAGGCACAAAGTTTTCTCCTCACACACAGCTGCCATCATTGTAAGGATGTGAGCATCATTTTCAATCAAACTCACCCATCTGAGAGGCTTTTCCCAGGAAGTAACCAGTACACACTAGTTCTGGCTGTAATCTCATTTCCTCCTTTTAATGAACTCCTCAATCCACAAAAGTGAGAATGTATCTGTATTGCAGTTGTCCCAGTAATCCTCACTCCCACTGACATAGCAAAGATTATCCTTGAGCCCACAAAAGAAGCCATTATGATGCAAGTGTATACTAAACTTGCCAGGATCATCTGCAAACATAGCACACAGAATTCAGCTAGTGCAACACACAGATTCAGTGACAAAAAGGGCTCGAAAGATGACAACCTCAAAAGTCCAAAAAATTTCAACGAACCCACTGAATAACTACTTATAAACCATGTACAAGGTCACCTCATCCTAATCAATAACAAATACATCTCAATTTCATGCAAATTGGACAACTTTTGTGGCACCAAAACACACCGAAACAAGACAACATAAAAATCAAAATTTGGTCAACGATTCAACTGAATAACAAATTATAAACCGTGTACAAGGTCACCTCATCCTAATCTACAACAAATCCATCTCAATTTCATGCAAATTCGGCTGCTTTGGAGCACCAAAAGTCACCGAAGCAGGACAACCTCAAAATCCTAAATTCTGCGGATGAGCTGCAAGGGAATTATGGCTAACACTCACAAGACATACACAACCTCGATTTACAGCCGATTATCGCGGGGGAGCCCTACCTAAACACCTCCCCGCACCCAGGCGACTACCACAGCGGAGACCATCGGAGAGAGCGGAGACGCCAGGGGAGCACGAACTCACCGTACTGCGGAGGGTCTTCATCCCAGATTCGTCGATGCGGATCGCCGGCCATGATTGACTAGGTCCAGCTCCGCCTACGTACTCGCCTCCGTCCTCCTCGATTGCCTCAGCCGCGACGAACAGGGCAACTGCCAAAAGAGGTGGCGAAATTGTAGGACGGGGAGATATTAAAAAATGAGAAGAAAATGGGTCCCTTTTTGTATATTTACATCGCCTATTTCCACGAAGGACCTTTCTGTCACGCTCGGTTTTGTATGGGGCGTCTTTGCAAAACTGCCAGCGACGGGCCCGTCTCTGCCAGCGTGGACGCGCCACGGGTCGCAATTTGGTTGGATTTGTATGAAACTTCACCGGATGGTCAAGTTATTTGATCACACTTTGCAAGTTTTTGCATGAAACTGCACATGTGGACAAGTTTTTTACGAGTGGTGCAATTATTGTCCGTTTATGTTTTCAGACCGACACAGCTTTTCCATTATTGTCGAAGCTACCCACCAATGTGACCCTTCTAGCATTATCTTACGAATGTATAGTTTGGCCCAGTGTGAGCAGAACGGTGCCACTGTACACCGGCCAGTCGAGCTCCTGATCTCGCCATGGACGCCCGGTCGTCATCCTATCCGCTGCGCATCATGATCTTCCGTGGCTCGCGTTCGGCCACCTGCTCCCGTACCTGGAGCTCGCCGAGCGCCTGGCGTCGCGTGGCCACCGCGTGTCCTACGTCTCCACGTCGCGCAACCTCGCCCGCCTCCCGCCACTGCGCCCGGCAGCGGCGCCGGGCGTCGACCTCGTTGCCCTCCCGCTCCCGCGCGTCGACGGCCTCCCCGACGGCGCCGAGACCACTCACGACTTCCCCGATGAGGAGCTCCTCTTTAAGGCCTTCGACGGCCTCGCCGCGCCATTCGCCGAGTTCCTGGACGCCGCGTGCGCCGACGACGCCACGAAGCCTCACTGGATCGTCGCCGATGCCTTCCACCACTGGGCCGCCGCCGCCGCCATTGACTACAAGGTTCGATCCAGTCCACCAAAGCCAGCCAATTTGCGCTCTCCGGTTTATATCTCAGATTCTCATGCAAAACTTCGCCAGGTGCCATGCCATTCGCGGTACTTCTGTCGACCGCTGCCATGCTCGCTAGCGTGCCCCGCCCGCCGTCGGAGCACGCCGACCTAGCCGTTGCCTCTGTCTTCGAACGGGCTGCCGCGGCCGCGCGAGCTGTGCCCCGTTACGAGCGGGAGGGGATGGTGCCTTTTTTCGGCGCCCACGGCGAGTCGTCGTCGGGTATGTCCAGCCTCCAGCGCTGTCTCTTGACACAGGAGAGGTGCACGCTCACGGCCATGCGGAGCTGCGTCGAGTGGGAGCCCGAGTCCTTTCCGCTTGTGGCCACGCTCCTCGGCAAGCCGGTGTTGCCCCTCGGCCTTTTCCCTCCGTCGCCCGAGGGAGGCCGCCGTGCCGCCGGCACCAACGGTGCAGAGCACGCCACCGTGCGGTGGCTGGACGCGCACCCGCCGGGCTCGGTGGTGTACGTGGCGATGGGGAGCGAGGTGCCGCTGCGCTTGGAGCAAGTACACGAGCTGGCCCTTGGGCTGGAGCTCGCCGGGACGCGCTTCCTCTGGGCACTTAGGAAGCCTGGTGGCGTCGGTGCCGCCGTCCTCGACGACACGGACGTGCTCCCTACTGGTTTCCAAGAGCGCACCCGAGGCCATGGGCTAGTGAACACGGGGTGGGTGCCCCAGATGAGCATACTGGCGCACGCCGCCGTCGGAGGGTTCCTGACGCACTGCGGCCGGAATTCGCTCATCGAAGGGCTCCTGTTCGGCCACCCTCTCATCATGCTGCCCATCTACGGCGACCAAGGGCCTAACGCGCGGCAAATACACTTTTCCGATACCGAGTAGAGATTCTGTGCTCCCGGGACCTGGCGTTTTAAAAAAATCAAAAAAAATATTTACGTGTTTAAAAAAATTCTGAAAAAAATCTCGAATGTAACCATTGGTGTATTCTACAAATCGTGCCAAAGATAAACTTCAAATACTTTGTATTTTGGGCTACATAAAAATGACAAAATTGTGGATCTGAGTATGCTTATTTTCAAATCTCTAAATTTATTAGATTTTGACATTTTTGTGCAGCTCCGAATACAATGTATTTGAATTTGATCTTTTGCACGTTCATAGAATACATCATTAACTACATCTCGAATTTTTTTCAGATTTTTTTGAAACTTATAAATATTTTTTTTGATTTTTTGAAACCACCAGAAGCACTGGTGCTCGGGAGCACAAACACTTTTCTGATACCGAAGCTGACAATGAAACGGTGAAAACTGCAGCTAGATTGGAAAAAAAAACTGTACATCTTTTTCTTCAGGAGACTGTAGTGTCTAGCTAGTGTGGTGGTCATTCAGAGACTGAAGTTCCTAATACTGCATTGCTTCAAAGGAGTAGAAAGAATGTTCCTCTGCAGTGTCGTGAATATATACGGATCATTTGTTGAAACCTAAACAATCCTGTCAAAGAGTACAATCCCACAGTCTCAGAGAGATGAAACCAACAGACACACACGGAAACATTCATCTTTATTTGACAGAAATTCAGCTTGCATTACACGACATGAACGCTTCTTCATATGATCTGTACAAACTTTTCATTTAGGTGCTCATATGGTCTGCATTTTATTCGATGGTTTCATGTATGTTTACCTTTTAAACTCTTGTGCCACTTGGTTTAGCCTTTGTAGAATTGTAGCCTGTGAGTGATGTGTGTTCAAGCTTAATGTTCAAATTGTACCACTTGGATTTCACAGATGTTTGTGTTCCCAAATTTCAGAGACGTCTTTGTGCAAACTGAATCGAATTTTTGGGTTACTCCTAGCGAGCGCTAATCACAAATTTAGAGTTGAGCTTCAGAAATCATCGATTGCCTTGTAGCCAGTGTCGTCCGCTTCGCAGACAGGCCGCCGCGTTTCGTCGGCATCGGGCTGGCCGCCCGTCGGATTCAGGTCGCCGCGCGCCCGCTGGAATCAGGGGAGCCGCCAGCTACAGCCTGCACTCGGGCCTCTGACCATCGGAATCGGGCGCAATATGGACACTCCTGAATCCCAGATACAGCCGCGACAGCTCGCGAGCTCTTCGCCCGCCCGCCACCCGTTTCATTTATTCCGTGAAACCAGAGTAACGAAGCAGAGCTCCTCTTGACCGTGGCGCTGCTTTTGTTGTTTTCCCGCGGTTCTCTTCCGTCCCTAAAATTTGGCTCCCCTTGCTACTGGAGCCAAACCTGGTCCGGCGAGGATTGTATTCCATGGCGGACCGGAGTGGACAGGCATCTCGACTCGGTCTCGACTAGGGTCGGCCTCTGGCACTTATATACATGGAGACGACGCCGCCGTTGTTGCCGCATCTTTTCCCCGATCCCAAACTCCATCACCACGATCGTTCGACGCCGAGGCCGGTTAATTCCACCGAGCGGAGCAATAAAGGGCTCCAACATGGGATGCCCCACCGGCACCAAAAGGAAGTCGGAGGCATTTGACATGTTTCCGGCGCATGTGGAGGCGAGCATCTATGGGCACTGGGCGGATCCGCTGCCGAAGCTTTCTGCCGCCATGACCGGGAACTCGGAGCCAGCGGAGCGGGTTGCGTTGGAGCCAATGGCGGCGGACCTCTTGTCGGAAGACGCGAAGCTGCGGAAGAGAGTCAAGGCAGCGCTGCTACGCTTCCCTGAGTCCAAGGCATTGAGCTCAACCGAGTTGGATGATGCGATTGAAAGGATCATCAAGGAGTCTAAGCCGGAGACTGCGTCGGCGGCCGGCCCAGGCATGGTTCGGATGTCGAACGATAGAATCCGCATCTGGCTGTTCCTGCTGAAGACCCCCACGGTCGACGACATCCTCGGCGTCGAAGCCGGCGGTGTGTTCCCGCCGAGCTGGATCGAGAAAAGAAGGCTTCAGCTGGAGGAAGAGTGTCGGCACAAGACCATTGGCGGACCGATAATCGTGGTGCACAAGATCCGCATCCATTTGATCACCAAGGGCTACGTCGTGTTCCACAAGGAGTACCGGAGGATCGACGGTGATGATTCCGAGGATGACGACGATGACGAGGAGTAGTAGGATCAAGAGGGGCGCTGTGGTGTCTGATGATCCGAGAAAATTTGAATTTGTGGATTCACAACTTTTTTTTTGCCATGATTCACAACTTGGATGTGGTTCGGACACCTTTTTTTTAACTATATGAAATATTCAGCCCAATTCATGGGTGTCTATGTTGGCCACCGAATGCTTCCATCTAACGTCAATGCCTCAATAATATGGTGCTCTTTCAATTCAACCTAGCTCCCTCTACTGTAACTTTGGTTTGTTTCCTGGTTTATTTTGTTGTAATCAATCAGATTGGTATACTCCTTTTTTTTTGAAACACAGCAGAAACGCAGACGCTCACAAACACACGCATACACTCACCCATATGAACACACCCACACACACCCATACCCCCTATGGGCACCTCCGATAGCCGACGTTGTTTATTTGTTTGTAAATGTGTATCTTTTTCCGTACGCTTGCACGTGCAAGTAGGTCAACTACGACTTTATTTACTGCACACAATCAACCATTTGATCATTTCTACAGGTTACAAAGGAAAAGTTGCATAAAAGAACCCATCTTTAAGCCACGACACTCCCATGCAACACACTACAACTGATCTACAAGTTCAGCTGATCTGCCATTTTCCTAAACTCATAACCGAAGCCAAGTGAACCAAATGACCTGTTCAAATAAGGATTTATGTCTTCAAAACAAATTAGCATCTTGAGTAACCACAAGCTACAAAACAATTGGTGCCACTTCTTCTAAAAATCACTTTTTTCTACCTAAACAAACCCCAAGATTGATCTATAGTCATAAAATCATCGGCTTAAGTTTTTTAGAAGGGAAATCGAAAGTTCTGAGACAGTGGGGTTAAAACTGGATTAGAAGCAGGCATGCTTAAGTTAGACCGATCATCGGCCGAATTTCAAATGGACTAGGTTTTTTTTTGCACGGTAAACTCATTTACTGGATGGGGCCCAAACTTAAATGGACTAGGATTAAGAAAATGAAGCATTTTTTCTTTTCATGTTCTCCCTCTCAAGCTAGCGGCAGCAATGAACTTGCGTGACCTGGCGGGAAAAAAAATTTGAGTCGCTTCATTGATATAATAGCCGCTGAGCATGGGCGAAGCGCTGACAGGCCTGGCAATTTGGGCTTCAGTATAGGCCTAAGACCACAATCTCTACCTGAACCCAACAAAACTGTTGAAAGAAAACCAAGAAAGAAGAAGCGCAATTTGTCCTTGGAAAAAAAATTGTCCTAAAAAAGGCAATTTGGCCTTGGTTTTTTTTTTGTCGCTTGATAATCTTTTTTTTTGCGAGGAAACCGTATACATCAACGAAGAACAGCCATCACAGACAGGCACCCAAGGAAAATGGAAATTACAAACCAGTCCTTCATCTGCAACTCGATGCCGCCGGCGTGGAGCAGGACGTGCCGGAGACGCGCCGCCGCTGCACCTTCCTTCAAACCATGGATCCGAAGGTGTCCCCTAGCGGACGGGAAGCCGCCGAACCTCGAACTCTGAGAAGCCTCCACCCAGCTCCAGCTGCAACATCGCCGCCGTTCTTCGTCGTTGTCGGCTTCAAGTTCAACCCCGACTCGCCGCCACGCGAGATCCGGGAAGGGGAAGACAAGCCCAGCAGATCCGAGAGCTCGCCGAGGCGAGGCGCGCCACCGCGGACCTCCGAGGAGCTCCACCGCCGAAGGGGACGCGCACCTGCACCAAAAACACCGCCGGCGACCCAACCCTCTCCATGGCGCCGCCGACAGCAAACCCTACAACTCCTACACTATGTACACTCGTGGATCTGGGATCCCCCGCCCTCCCGCCGCCGGAGCGGCCGGCGGAGGACGAGGGATCCGGCGAAGCGACGAGGGCGAGGTGGATTTGCGGGGGGGAGAAAAATCGCCCTCTCTGTGCTACAGTGGCGGGAGAGGAAGACGTCCAGGCTCGTCTGTGATGGCACGTGGGGCAGCCACGTACAGAGCGACGCGGCCATGCGTGAGTCGTCAGCCGTCACCTGCGAAATAGCCAAACCGATCGTACGTGTTTCGCAAGACAGCCGAGACTCCCGTGGTGCTTTGCCTCTTCTAGAGCCAACCAAGCAACGGCAGCTAGCAGCAGATCCTTCCAACCGCACGCAGACGAAGGTACGTGCGTGGGCCGTTATTTGACGCGCCAAGTCTAGCTAGAAACCGGAAAGGTAACAGCCCGTTGGCATCATACGCCTTCTTCTGGAAGCGGAAACACGTACTAAGGCGTGTTCGGATCTCCTCCAGGCTCCAGCTTATTGGTGCTCCGGTCTGGAGCAGCGCCGAACGTGTGAAATCTATGGAGCCAAATCCGTGGATCGGGATGACTTGCCTGTGCAATTTTCGGAGCATCACTTTTCGGGATCCACGGAGTAGCAAATCGTGGAGCAGTGGAAAATTACAGCGAATTGCCACCGCCAAGTGAGAAAACTGTTCACATCTATCCCGAGCGAAGCCAGCGACGGGACCGGTTCGCGAACGAGGTTCCCGTCCCCGTGTGACCTAGCCGCCGCCACGGGAGACGGGCCCGTCGCCGCCCCCTCGACTCCGGCAGCCGCCGCCTCCTGATTCTGGCGACCTCGGCGCCAAACCAAGCTGCCTCCTCGATCTGCCTCCACCACCATAGAGAACTCGCCCCCCACCCGAGCTGCCAACGCTGCCAGATCGAGGCTCCGGTCTAAGGGCCAGTTCGGCGGCGCTACTTCAGGCCGCTACTTGTACGTCACGGCGCTAGAGCGAGACGAATCGACCTGTTCGGTGGCGCCTTGGGGAGGAATCGTGCGTGTGGTACTGTGGTTGGATGTGGAAGACGACCAGCCTTGCTCCTATGGACTCAAATGCTCCTACCGAAATGGGCCAAAACACTCTAATGGGCTTCCAGCCCATTCGAAACTTGCGGAGCTGCAGCGAACGTCTGCTGCACCGACCTAGACGCTGGAATTGGCTTTGTGGAGCCGGATCTGAGGATTTTGAGAAGCTGGACTGTTTCCGAACACGCCCTAAGGATGACTCCAACGGGCCGACGCATCGAGTCCGCGCGCGTCCGATCCTGTCCGCGGGAGTCAAAAACACGGCCCAACGGGGCGACGCAAACGGACCGCGTGTCCGTTTTCCTGTCCGCGGCGACCCATTCTTGGCCCAAATTTGGGCCAGGTTTGCGTCGGCCGCGGACGCGCGCGGAGCTATTTTCTGTCCTCCTCTAGTCCGCCCAGGTCCCGCCCATCAGAGGCAAAATCCACAGTCCCGGCCTTCGCTCTCCCAAAACCTCACTCGAGCTCCTGCCCTAGACATGGCCGACCTAGCCGCCACCAACTTCGCCGCTATGGTGGCCGCCGAGGAGGAGGTTGAACTCGATTTCGTGCCCAAAGCTCCAAAGAAGGAGCTCACGCCGGAGCAGAGGGCCCTAGAGACCAAGAAGCGGGGCGACCGGAGGAGGAGGTTGAAGGAAGACAGGATCGCCGCCGCCAAGAAGGTCGCCACCGAGCAGAAGGGCCAGGACGACGAATCTGACCTCGTGAGCAGGACCGTCACCGCTGCCCTCCTCATTGGAATGGTGCCGCCCGTTAGAGTGGTTGCGGCCGCGGCCGTGGCTGCAGCGGCCAACTCCAATGGCTCGGCGCCCCGACCGCCAAGGTCGAGAACTTCCGCGACGGCTCCGTCGCCTGCGTACGGGTACCTGCCGGGAAACACGCCGCGGGTTTCACCCGAGGTAGGGGAATCCGCGCCCGCCACCACCCTCGAGGTACCTACCCTTGATCTCAACGCGCCCGCCGCCACCCTGGACACACCCTTGGCTGGACACTCGCCGGCGCCGCAGACTACGGCCGCGCGTGCAGCTGCCCCCGTTGTTGTCGTCCACGGCCGTAACCTGTTCGGCGAAATGCCCAGGCCCTCGCCGGGGGACGCAAGGTACTATGAGGAGCCGGAAGGGGAGGACGTCCTCCAGGACATGATCAGAGACAACAATACTTATGCCAACAACGATTATACCGCCGGAGACGATGAAGTTCCGCCCACCGGCATCGATGCGATCGACATCGATGATGAGCCGATTTTCCAAGATGAGCTCGAGACGCAAGCCCGGGCCATGAAGAGAAAGATTAGCCAAAGGGGTGCCTCATTCACGGCGGAGGAAGACGTGCTCATTTGCGAGTCCTGGATCGAGGTTGGGACTAACCAAATTATCGGGGCCGAGCAAAGAGGGAGTGCTTATTGGGGCCGTTTCATGAAGCACTACAATGAAAGTAGAATCCTTCCGCCCAGAAACATAGCCACGTCCCGGACCGAGGTCTCTATCTCGAAGAGGTGGCTCCACATCCAAGCGGAGATGAGCAAGTTTTGCGGCTCCGTTGAGAACATTGAAGCCCGGCCTCAAAGTGGCTATGGAGTTAAAGAAATGGTAATCCGTCTTCCCTTCTTATGCATTGTCCTCATATTCCTTTTCCCTTCTTATGTATTGCAATGATTTTGATTGTCATTCCCTTGCATGCATAGGTCTTGCAAGCTTTAGAGTTATTCAAGGCTCAACATGGAAAGACCTTCACCTTGACCCATTGCTACAAGGTGCTCAAGGACCAGCAGAAATGGAAGGACCTCTACGCCTTCCTCAAAAATGGTGGGGAGCCAGTTGCCAAGGGAGAGGACCCATCGGAGAAGGACGGGAGGCCAAGGGGAAGAACAACTCAAAGGCCGAGGCGAAACGCGATGCAACAACCCTTGCGTTGCAAGCGACATTGAACGGGTTCCTATCCCAAAAGGACAAGACGTGCGGCAAGAAGGAGGAGAGGAAAGAGAGGTAACGCCAAGAGAGAGAGGCCGCTGCCAAGCTCTACTTCGAATTGCAAAGGAAGAAGCTCGATATCGAGGAGGCAAATGCGCAGACACGAGCAAGGGAGGCCGAGGCAAGAGGCAAGGAGGCCGAGGCTAGGGACAAGGAGGCCGAGGCTAGAGCCAAGGAGGCCGAGGCAAGAGCAAAGGAGGCCGAAACGAAGGGCAAGGACCTTGAGCACGCCCTACGCCAAGAGGAGGCTAGGATCATGGACATGGATCTCTCGGCCTTCACCTCTACGAAGAAGGCCTACTACCTCAAGAAGCAAAGGTACTACATGGATCGAGAGTGATCACATCTCGGTACGGTAGTTTTAGTTGTATGCCGGCGTTGGACAATGGCCTAGATGGCCGAAAAAACATGGCCGGCCGGAACTATGTTATATTTTGGATGTTGTAAGCCGGCATGGCAATATTATTCTGGTACTACGTTCTATGTTTAATTTGGTTGTCTAGATGATTATATGTGATCAAAATTATGAAAATGATCAAAATGCTCCAAAAACCTCAAAACCCTGGCCGGGGCGGACACAATGCGTCGGCCCGTTGGGCGCAGTGGCTAGAAAGGGGCGGACATGGGCCGGACGCGCGTCCGTTTGTCGACCCAAACGGACAAAACGCAGACCAAACGCGCGTCCGTTTGCGTCGGCCCGTTGGAGTCATCATAAGGCCAGTTCGCCGCCAGGGAAGAAAAAAAGAACTCACGTAAAAAAAAATTTGTTCAGGTAAACTGGATCATCGTAAGAAAGAGATCAGTATATATATGGCATTAATGCACGACCGCGCACCACCAAATCAGTGAGCTACACGATGTTATTTTTCTCTGGATACAAGTAAGTCAATTCCGAAGCCTGAACTTACCCTGGTCGTTGGTACCCAGTCCAGTCCGAACTCTAGTAGCTTCTCTCTCTCCTGCTCCCCCCTCCCCCCTCTAGTAGTTGTTGCCGTTGATCCAGTCAACCAACGCCGCTGCTCAACGAACGACTGGGATTATATATGTCGTTAGAATAATCTACTACGTACTGGATAGATGACACCGCTGCTAATTAAACTGAACTCCGCGGGAAAAAAAAACTGAACTCCGCGGATTTTTTCGACTTATTGTGGCTCGAGGGCATCGCTCGCTTTCGTGCTTACCCAACCCTCCTTCCTTCCAAACTCGTTTTCTATGCCGCTAGTCCCCATCTCGTCCCGTTCCAAGAAGTCTTCGTCATGAATTTCTACTGCCGCCAATTAAAATCCAAATCGATCTAAAGTCTTCTTCACGCCTTCGCTTTACGGTCTGAGTAGTCCCTCCATGTATATATCTCTAGACTCCAACTACCCTGAAATCGAGTCGTAAATGGTCTAGAATATATTTTTAAAAACAATTTCGTTAATATTATACTTGGCCTCACCCTTCACAAGCTCTTTCAAAAAAGGTTAGATCTTATTTGATTTCTTTAAAGGTGGCATCGTTTTAGCCGACATTTCCCAGGTACACTATGCTCAATTTTTTTTGACTCTATTAAACATGCTTTGGGAAAAGTAAGTGATGTTATGGTAGAGTTACATATGACTTTTGTGCCTGTGGATTTTCTAATCATGGATATGGGGAATAAAACCTCTAGTCCTATTATTCTTGGAAGACCTTTTCTTCGTACCACAGGCGCTATCATTGATTCAAAGGAAGGGAATGTAAAGTTTCAGTTTCCACACAAGAAGTGCATGGAACACTTTCCAAGGAAGAGGGAACCACCAAAGTTCAAGCTCTCTCATGAGATTCGTCCACAATAAACAACAAGTAAGAAGCCTAGCTATATGGCTATAAAGAAAGCGCTTTGCGGGAGGCAACCCGGTTATTTTTGTGTGTGATTTTTCTTTGTGTCCTCTTGCTGTAACAAGAGATTTTGTGTCTAGTTAGGTTCTGGAGTTTTCAATAAAGTGCCAAGTTTTACCCTTTTTGGTTTGTAAAGTTGCTTATAGCGTTCGGAGATTTTATTCCTACACGAGTCAGTGCACGGTATGATTTTTAATTCTTATTCTGTAACTCCGAATGAGCTCATATTTGAACTGTAGTTGGAACTTTTCATCCTCTGTATGCATGAATTTTTCGAAATTTTTCGAGAAAGTTTGGTAGGGTAGAAAAATACGTTTTGCTGCTGCTGTTTTTCTGGACAGATTCTGTCCCATTTTGTTTGATGCATGCTTTGAGCTTTTAAGTTGAATCTTTTTGATCCAATTGAGTTTATGAGTAGGCATACAACATTATATACTTTCTGGACATTCTTATGAATTTTTGTTCAAGGATTATATGCAGCAAGAAACCTATTTGTTTATCACTATTAATGCACCAAACAGAAAAGAGATGGGAGAAACGGTGTTTTGAAGTTTTTTCACGGGGATTGGAGGAGATGCACCAAGAGCTATCCAAGGATGGTGAAGACCATAAGCTTAGGGATGTGAAGACAACCCCGCTGGACCTACACACTCTCGGTTTGCACACGTCCAACTTCTGTTTTTCGATCGAAACACTTTATCGCATAAACTTGGAGCGTCGTTTTTTGTTTTTGTTTGAGTCTTGAGAGACCACCACACTATCAATTATATGTGAGAGAGCTACTGGAAATATGGGTTGAAATATGTTGGATGCTTTTATAAGATTATGCTCAATTGGGAAGTTAAAAGTAGCTGCTAGAATAATACTTGCGCTCGTACCGCTGGTCGCTAAAACTTCAATTTCATCTGAATGCAATATGCTTAATTGGGAAGTTACTCCTAGTTTCGTTCAATCATTCAAATATGCCCTCGTAAACTTTCCAATATCTATAACCCTGAAAACCATACATGGAACAAGTTTTTGTTTTTGTTTTTAATAAAGTAGCATGACTAGAATTGAGCACAATAGAAAGAAAATCACTTGTAAATACCGAGCTCAAGTGATTTCGTTTTACAAAAAAAATAAAAAGTAACTTCTGCGCCTCGAAAAATCTTTCAGAAAAACATACAAGTACATATATGTGTCTATTACACACGAACAAATTTGCAGCAAAACATGTTTTCATACGCGGTATGCACAAAAATAGAAAAATGTACCAAGTAAAACGAGTTATTTATTATAATTTCCAGAGTCGTCAGTTTGTGCTTTGTGCAGGCTACAGTAAACGTATTGTCTAGCAAAACTATGCAGTAGATAACATATGCATGTAAATTTGCTTTATATTTTTTAAAAATTTCAAAACGTCATTTTAGAAGAAATTAAAATATCAGAATCACTGTAATTCAGGACCCAAAAAAATCTTCTCTCACACTAGGAATGTCAGTTGAATTCGCCCTTTATCGCTGGGTGACAATCTCCCATTATACACCTGCGCCGGGTCTCAGAAAAAAATATCAAGCACCTGCGCCTACATGGCACACGTAGCCACGAGGCCATGCATGACTCGACGGCCGTCGCCTGCCAAATTGCGGATTTTGCACCTTCTAGAGCAAACCAACCAATGGCAGTTTGCAGATCCTTCCAAGAGTTCCAAATCTAGAAATCCAAAAGGCAGCAGCACGTTGGCATCTATTCCAGCGTCATTAACTCTTCCAGAAGAGGAAACACGTACGCGACCGGTGACCGGCCAGCGCCGGGAAAGGAAAATGGAAAGTTCAGTGCAGCATGAGAACATCCCCTCGGTGATGCCTTAAAGAAGGAAAACCGCTTGCGCTCGTAGATCACCATCGTAGACAACACCACCATGTTATGGGGCACCCTGTAGATACGCTTTCGCGAGGACGCAACCCACCAGACCTAACCTCACGCAGCCCTAAACTTGTCGCCTATCCGTAGTGTGTGGCGCTACGTACCACTCTCGACGGACCGCCGAAGTGTCTTCGAGCCCCCTCCATGCCAAGCCATAAACCCGGACCACCCACGCGTGCACCGCCCGGTGTGAGAGCCGAGAAGTCACCGCAAGTGCAGATCCGATGGCCTCCACACGCGGACTCTGCCCAACGACATATGCAGGTGACATCAGGGAGAGGGCGGGGTGAGGAGGAAGGCGACAATTAGGGCACCCTATGTCGCCCATAAGAGCGTCGTGGGGCATGTTTGTTCCTGAACAGGATATTCCTCTTTTTTCATTTCTTCCTTCTCGTTTTTGTTGAACGAGTCAAGCAACGCTGCTGGTCAACGAGGGACCGGAGATCATATATCGTTAAAATATTTACGACCACAAGATGCCATGCCAGCGCTATGAATTTTCCAAAGATTTTGTATCCGCGTAGTTTTAATTGTGGCTGAGGGGATCTCCCTTTCGTGCTTACCGAATTCCAAACTCGTTTTCTTGCCGTTGGAAAAGTCTTGCTCACCATTTCCTGCTGTCGCTAAGCTCCAAGTCTAAAGTCTTCTTCACACCGATTTATCCACTTAGAAGTCCCTGTATATAGGATATCTCCCAGCTAACCACAAATCAAGTGGAATTTTCTTGCATCTGAGCTCCAGTGTTCCTGTCACTTAAAGAAAAAATTAAAAAATTAACGGGAGAGAGACAGAGATGGAAGGGCAGCTGGAGTATTATTTCTCGGACAGTAACCACTCACCGTCTAGAAACACGCACCAACTGCCCCATTTCCTCACGAGATTATCATATCCCGTGCTAAAACCCGCTAGAAGAATTCATCACCACTTCCATCCAGAAAATCTCATCCCCAAAGACGACTGGATCTTTTTGCCATAATATATACACGCCGTGTACATATGATCATCGCTGGTCTTTACCACAAAACTCCCCGGAGCCACAAAGATTTTCCTCTCTGCTAACAGAGCTTGCTGTTGCCAATCGCTGGCTTCTAGAACGCCTCCAGCCGGCCGGCCGGAACCCGTGGACTCCCCGACCCAGCCCACACGCTAGCTAGTCTCCCCACTGCAAAGCGCGCAGGAATTCCTCACGAATTCCATTTGATTTTTCTCCACAGGCGCCGCCTCCTTCGTTGAATCCATTCTTGCTCCTCGCCGGAATCTGGATTTGCTCCCCAAATTGATCTGCCCCACGGCTCTAGCAAGCTAGCGCCTCGCCATGGGCAACTGCTGCGGCGCGCCGTCGTCGCAGGGCGGCGGGAAGAACCGGCGGCGGAAGGACAAGCCGAACCCGTTCACGGCGGCCTACAACCGGGCCGCGCCGGCGCGGGCGGGGCTGGTGGTGCTGCGGGACCCGACGGGGCGGGACCTGGGCGCGGCGGGCTACGTGCTGGGCGGGGAGCTGGGCCGCGGCGAGTTCGGGGTCACCTACCTCTGCACGGAATCCGCCACGGGGGTCCGCATGGCCTGCAAGTCCATCTCCAAGCGCAAGCTGCGGACGCCCGTCGACGTCGAGGACGTGCGCCGGGAGGTGGAGATCATGCGCCACATGCCGCCCCACCCCAACATCGTCAGCCTCAGCGCCACCTACGAGGACGAGGACGCCGTGCACATCATCATGGAGCTATGCGAGGGCGGTGAGCTCTTCGACAGGATCGTTGCCAGGGGGCACTACACCGAGCGCGCGGCAGCCGCGGTCACGCGAACCATCGTCGAGGTGGTCCAGGTAACGCACGCTTGCTTCTTTTTCTTGCCTGTTGCTTACTATGCTTGCAAGTACAGTTGCTGGTACCGGTGGTTGTGCACATAGATTTGTTCATATGACAAGACTATGACCTATCTGGATACTGCTAAAACTGTGTCAATAGTTGGTACCACTACTAGATTGCTAAGGAAGAGGAACTCATGGTAGCTTTGAGCTTAGCTGAACTTCAGATAAGCTTCTGAACTAAATTTAGTGGTTCAGTTGATAAAGGCAATCTCTTAAACTACAATCTTGGTGTTTTGTAGCTTAAATGTTTAACCGAGCAATGAAATGGCGTTAAATGTTTAACTGGATTGGTTTCATTGCTACTATTCTAGGTTGGTTCAGGCAACGCTGTTTTTTCTTGGTTTTCTTGCCTGTTACTTACCATGCTTACAAGTACAATTGCTAGTACTGGTGGTTGTGCACATAGATTTGTTCATGTCAGAAGACTGAGACCTTTCTGGCCACTATTCAAGCAGTGTCAATAGTTAGTACCACACTGCCACTACTAGTATTCTAAAATGGTAAGGAAGAGGAGCTCATGGTAGCTTTGAGCTTAGGCGTGAGCTTCAGATATAAGCTTCTGAACTATTTTAATGGTTCAGTTGATAAGGATCGAAAAATCTCTTAAACTCTGAGATTGGTTTTGTTGGCGTTAAATGTATAACTGGACTGGCAATAAATGGCATTAAGGATTATCTCACTATGAACTGCAAATATGGTACTATCCCACTTTCTTGCCATATATTCATGCTTGCTCTGAGATCTACATTGCCAATGCCGCATCATGTGTATCCATCTTAGTTCCATGCGTTATTAGATTGTTTTGTGCCAACTGACATTTATTATTGCCACTATATTGTGACAGATGTGCCACATGAATGGTGTTATCCATCGGGACCTTAAACCAGAAAACTTCCTATATGCAAACAAAAAGGAGAGCTCTCCTCTAAAGGCAATTGATTTTGGGCTATCTGTGTTCTTCAGGCCTGGTATGCTCTGGAGACAACTGAGTGAATTACTGATGCTCAAGAAAAAACCTTTGCAATAAATGGAAGTTATCTTGCTTGCATAAGATAAGCGAGTGAATCAGTGAAGTGCAAATATAACAGTTTAATCCCTGAGCAGCAAAATGGCCAGATTCTACAATATTGACATAGGATTATATTTCTTATATAAATCTTCCAGTTTTTCTCCGATTTAAAAGCTTCTCATAGCAAATGCGGAAACCATTTAAAATTATATAACGATTGCCCACTGTATTTTGCTTGATTTTCCAGCCCTACAAAATGGGCTAACTTCGTTCATACTGTTTATTTAGAATATATGTACACTATTTTTGCCGCATAACTGAAGCGTTATTCATCATCTGATTGATGATGGCTTCTATATGCAGGTGAAAGATTTACTGAAATTGTAGGAAGTCCATACTACATGGCCCCAGAGGTTTTGAAGCGCAACTATGGGCCTGAAATTGATGTCTGGAGTGCAGGAGTAATACTTTACATACTTCTTTGTGGTGTGCCACCATTTTGGGCAGGTACTTTTCTTCCTTGAATAGACATATGTTGGGGGAAAATTATAGACCACCTTACAAACTCCTTTGATGTTGTGCAGAAACTGAACAGGGAGTAGCACATGCAATTATACGATCTGTAGTGGATTTCAAAAGAGAACCATGGCCCAGAGTATCTGAGCCTGCTAAAGACCTTGTCAGGCGGATGCTAGATCCAAATCCAATGACACGGCTTACTGCAGCACAAGTACTTGGTAAGCATTACGCCATTACCTTTTCTATTGCATAACATCCATACAGAATGCTGTCTCACTCTCACTTCAGTGGTGAGTTGAATCTTATGAAGTATGCGTGTGTTATGCATTTGCCGTGAACAATTGATGAATAATGAACTCACATGATCATACTAACTGCACCTATGAGACAGTTTTCCTATTACTTTCTTGACAAAGTTAATTGCCTGAACAGAACATCCGTGGTTGCACGATTCCAGAAAGAATCCTGACATTCAACTTGGTGATGCTGTCCGAGCGAGACTGCAGCAATTTTCTGCAATGAATAAGTTAAAGAAGAAAGCCTTGAGGGTAAGACTCATTACATGATGGTCCCAACTACTCTAGCATCCTACAGAGGAAGTAGCTGACAAAAAAAACTGTTGAGTTGCTGGCATAAAAAAGTTTACATTCCAAATGGATTTCTATAGTTAGAAATTAACTTATGTTATGCTTTAACCTTTGCAGGTCATTGCTGAGCATTTATCTACAGAGGAAGTAGCTGACATAAAGCAAATGTTTGATGGCATGGATATAAACAAAAATGGCAAATTAACCTTTGAGGAGTTCAAGGCTGGCCTCCGTAAACTTGGAAACAAAATGCATGATTCAGATCTTCAGATGTTGATGGATGCTGTGAGTTACTAACCAAAAATTGTGTAAGCTGTAGATATCCATAGTGTGATTTTGAGAGACTAAATGTTACACTGCTTTGCAGGCTGACATTGATAAAAACGGCACCCTAGATTATGGAGAATTTGTTACGGTCTCTGTCCATGTGAGAAAAATAGGCAATGATGAACATATCCAAGAGGCCTTCTCATACTTTGATCGGAATAAGAGTGGCTACATAGAAATTGAAGAGCTTAGAGAGGCTTTGACTGATGATTTTGAGGGGCCTGCTGATGAAGAAATTATCGGTGGCATCATTCATGATGTAGACACAGACAAGGTCAGCTCAATCTTGCCTTCACAACCAACTAATTGTACATCTTTCTCGGAACATTATATATGCAGCTGACTAAGCTATCTAAAATGAAGCCACATGCATGGCCCTGGTCAGGATTCAAATATTGCTGCAAGACATGGTTCTATTTAAGGGATTCCCTTTAGCTAACTAAAGTATTGGCGATTGCTATCGCTGAACCTATAATAATAATGTTATAAAATCAAAGGAATACCAGATGGTCAAGGATACTGCCAGACGCTATAAAGTAAAGGACATACCAGACAGACTAGGATAACCTAACAAGATATTATATAATGCAGTTGGCAGTTGAAAATAGCAACGTATGACTCTTTCATCCCCTCATAAGGTCAACCCTAACAGTCATGTGGATATGTCTTCTTTGAACATCACAGGACGGGAAGATAAGCTTCGACGAGTTCGCGGCGATGATGAAGGCCGGTACGGACTGGAGGAAGGCGTCGCGGCAGTACTCCAGGCAGAGGTTCAGCAACCTCAGCCTTAAGCTCCACAAGGACGGATCCATCAACGATGACGACGGTCGGAAGTAGCCTGAACATAGAAATAGAAAGTTCCTGATCTTCTCGAGTGTGGGAGCACAGAGTGTGTTCATGTTTCGCTGTGCCGGGGTTTGGTCTGTCAGGTCTTCTTTTCCCAGCTCATTTTTTTTTGTTTCATACAGTAAATGAGTCGACTATATTCCTCAATTCTTGGCTTTGTAAAGATTAGCGTTTTGTGTTGTCGGCGAGAGCAGAGGTCTATGTTTTACCCAGCTTGTAACTTTGTAAGTAAAATTCCTTCTAGTGTAATGTAAAAAGTGGAATGCTTTGTTTGATAGAGTTGGCGTTTCTCATCATATGTGCGTGTGCTGAAGCTTCAAGCTTGTGATGTTGTCTATTGCTGTTGCAGACGGGTTTGCTGTCGTGTCTATACTCAATACCATGAATCAAAGTGCAGCGGGAACTCCACAATTAACATTGTTTTTATTTTCTATGTATAGTTTCTGATCTTAGATAGTTTAATAGGATTTTCTTACATTTTGGAATTTTGTGATTTCGTGCCTTGCATTTTGGAATTTTGTGAATCAAATATATTCTATTGAGATTGAATGCCAAATACTAGTACACTTTTTAAGACGGCTGGATGAATTTCTAAAAGACTGGAAGAATTTTCTTAGCAAATAAAAGATGTCTGGACGAAATACTAGGCTTGAGCTCTGATGCGTTGCCCTTTTTTTTTAGCGGAGTCTGCTACGTTGTCGGACCATCATATTATGGGAATCAGCAGCCCAACTAGGGGCTTGCTTCAGGTACGGCCCAAATAAACCCATCAGAGCCTCGTGAAATAAACGAACCGACCTGAGTTGCTGTGCAGCGCAGCGCAGCGCTATCGTTTAGTCCCACCTCGCTCGGCGAGAGCGGACGGCAAGCGAAGACACGCTATATACGGAGACCCAGGGCATCCGGAAGAATCATACCTTTCTCGGCCTTTTGGCTAAGATCAAGTGTAGTATCTGTTCTTATCAGTTTAATATCTGATATGTGGACCCTCGTGTCCACACGATATTAAATTTATTTTTTGTGGGGGAGGGCCCACCACAGTAGCTTGCTGCCTGGGCCCGGCGCACCCCAACCAAATCAATTAAATTTTTATTTGCAAATACCTGGTCTGTACTCTGTACCCTACTCTTTGTTTCAGAGGCAGCCTTAGAACTGAAAATTATCTTTAAGTTGGCGGTGTTTGCTTTATAGCTTCAGGCTTGTCATGATGCCCTGCTGCTAAAGAGGTTTCAGTTGTGGAGCGACATTTTCTATACAAATTCAAGATGCCGGGATCAAACCAAAGCATACACCCAACTTCAGTTAGGGCAGAGGCAGTGCAGTTGTAAGTTCTAAAATCATCACAACATTTGAACAAGCTGGGTTTAAGTTTTTTACTCTAAAATAGGTTTCACGTATAGTGTTTGTTGCGTGCGACCATGCTTATACTGTCAACTAGGTATGGAATCTGGGAGGCTAAATAAAATCTTGACAGCAGAAATGCACCGCGAGCTGAGGAACAATGATGTGGTTGGTGGCACTGGCACATCAATAACACAGTGACTTATCTAACATAAAATGCTACAAGTGGAAAACAGAGCTTCTCGAGATGCTGAATTTGAATTCAGGACTAATTATGTTTGTTGATTACCATACCTTGTTAACAAGCGTATCCATGTTTTGTCAGTGACCAACCCTTTTAGACATCCATAGACAGGGTTGATGCCTGATTATGCGTGAAAAATGCACTATTGCACATATGCCTGCTCTATTTCTAGTCTAAAGTTCCTTTGTTATTCCCATAACTTATGAAGTTACCCTTGGGAAGTCATCCAAGTTTAATTGCTGATTTATATTTTTGTGTGTACATACATAATCTTTTATGCTTACGAATGGTCAACCTGTAGCCTAGGAGCGAGTTGTCGTTGTAGTTTCCAAGTTATGCTATCAGGTTGAAGTTTGTTAATGATCATGAACATCCTGAGGCAGTGAAGGCTGATTTTGTTTCCTGAAACTCTGAAAGTACTCTTTGTTGAAACTACTGTTACTGAAAGAATCTGCAGAATTTTTGCATATTTGCATTTCTGGATATGCATTTCTTTGCCATAGTCTGAAAGAATCTAAAGAATTTTTTACTTGATTACTTATGGCTGTTACTGATATAGTGACATATATATTTCAGAAGATTACTAGTTCCAACCATTTCCAAGAGGCCTGATAAGAAAGATGCTGCTGTAGCAAGTGCGGTGAGCTGAATTTGTTTTCCAGTACAATTCTTCCAGGAGTGTCGCATGGCGACAGCTGGTGTGAAAATTGTACTCGAGGGTTATGTGGAGACTGCATTGGCAAAGGTTGTGTTCGTACTGAAGAGGTACCTGGTAGGGTCCTTTGAGCAACCATAAATGATCTCTCAGAAATTTCAATGATACAGAGTTTAATCTAAAAAAAATCCAGACTAACGACGACATTGTGTTATGAATGAACCATGCATCAAGACTCAAATCCAGAACGCCGCAACCTCGAAATCATCGCGATACCTCAACACCCTGTAGGAGCGAGCGTACCGACGGTCCATGGCCGTGATGAGCTCCCCGTCGTCGCCGTACTTGACGCGGAACCTGAGCAAGCGGAGCAGGCACTCGTCTCCGTCGCGCAGGCGCTCCTCCTCGTCGGTCCCCTCGCGTCGCAAACGCTCCACGAGGCAGTACTCGCCGCGCTCAGCCATGTGCACGAGCTTGACGTCGACGCGGCTCCAGCCCGGGTGCTCGAGGAGCATCTTCTCCCCGCCGACCGTCCACTCGGGAGGCTGGTGATCGCTCGATGGAAGTGGAACACGGCAGGCACAGAGGTGCCCGTCCGTATCGTAGCGGGCGTGGTCGTCCACGTGGAGCCCGACCCAGGCGTCCAGCTTGCTGTCGTAGGCGGCGTGGCCTACGAACGGAAGCTTCCATGGCCATCCGGCCATGGACACCCACTCTCCGCTCGTCGTGTCGTAGGAGAAGGTCCGGAAGTCGTCGCTCCACCGGCACGCAGACGCGAAGAAGGCGCGCCCCGACGGATGCACCGCGAGCGCCGCGATCTCCTCGGAGAAGAAAGGGGGCGGAAGAGGGTCGACGCTCCAGAAGCACCGCGAGGAGCCCGAGAAAGGCAGCCAGCACCACCGCTTGGCCGTATCGTCGTCGACAACACGGTAGTTGTCGTCGGCGTCCCTGACGTCCGTGCTCATACAGTGCATGCCTCCCGGGTAGGGCCGAATGGGCTCGGTTCTCCTGTCCCACGAGTCCGCCTCCGACTCAGACTCGAAGGCGTACAGCCTGCCCCCGACGGCCACGGCGTCGTGGTAGCCGTAGTCGAGGCCTTTCGGGCCGTCGCACGCGACGGAGAGCGCCGAAGTCTCAGTGTTGTAGACGTAGGTGACGCCGCAGTGCTCGGGGCGGTAGCCGAACGTGTTGGGGCTGGCGCCCATGGTGACGATGCAGTTGCCCAGGGCGGTGAACCGCGCTGCTGCTTGTTCTATGGCTGTTGGCACCTCCACGCGGATTACTGCGGGATGAGGCAGGAGCCGAGGAGAGTGCGACCCGGCGTTGTCGTCGGCGGCGGCGGCGTCGACGTCCAGCTTATAGATGCCGTACTCGTGTTTGTGATCATCCAGCACCAAGTACAGATGCCGTTTCGCCGGCGCCGCCGTCCGCTCATGTTGCCGGCCGGCCGAGCAGCCTAGATGGCGATCTGGATCCGACCCGAGCCGGTTGGACGTGGCCGACGCGGGAGCCTCCGCTTGCGAATCCCCATCAATGGCGACACCTGAGATGTGTCTCCTTGATTTCCGGCAGGGAACGGCATCGTGGGTCGCGTCGTGGCGGCGGACGCGTTGGAGACGGGAGGTGATGAGAGGGCTGGGATGACGGAGAAACGATCGCAACGCCCACATCGCGTGCCACCGTCGTGGAGGTCCATCGATGGGGTTTTAGGGCCTAGGGCTCACCGGTCGATCGGGTCGCGTGCGGTTCAGGCAAATCAGATGCAGGGTTGCGCTCGGCGGCGGCAACAGAACCTGCACGGCTGCACCTCTCTGCCAAAGAGTATATACCCTTGATTTATCATTCCAAACGCAACGTCACCAACAAATCAGAAAAAAGTCGTGTCGGTGTCAGGACCTGTATTATTCCAGTCCTTGTTCTGTTCTACAGTTCAGAAGTGTTCGATTATTTAGTCTCGGGTTCGATGTCAGATGAAGGCTAAGACTAAAAGTTCCCTGTTCCGTGGTAGCATGATGGTGGTGGACTCGTTTTGTTCTCGGCTTCTCATGGCAACATCACAAATTTAGTAAACAATCAGCCCAGCCTCAGATCCTCTAGGTGCTTTTGTTTCAACTGCTAATGCATGTAACGGTTATCTCTAGAATGCAAAACGTGTCTGAGTATGTAAAACGAGCTGATGAATTGGTACCATCCCAAAAGTCTACTACTGATACTTTGTAAGAACTAGTTCTAAGTTCTAACAACTGAAGAAAACCCAAATGAAATTTTGGATGTGTAGTTTGTGTTGTTCAAAGTTGCTGTCAAAATATAACCAAGGAAAAGTCCATTTAAACCTTGAATTCATATAGGTTGGACGTACTGAACTCTGAAGTCGAAATCTCTGTTGATCACACTCTCTAAAGTATTTAATTTTGATCTAAATCGAACCCTGGACATGTTTTGGTACACTGAGAGAACGACAACCCCGGCCGGGATTGCAGGCTACTCTCACAAAAATGTGGACCAAACATATAAGACCGGGGATGCAAACAGTTGCGCAAACGCTGTGTGGGAGATCAAGCTGGCGCCCGACATGGAGGATGCCTCGTCAACGGAGAGCAGGGCGAAGTGTGGCTGGTGGCCATGACCAATCCGGAGCGCTCCGGCCCCACCTCCACAAGGCCACCGGCAATAAGGTCGACCTGCTTTCTGCCCCTCTCGCCGCCTCGCGACTAGAGTGGGGCAAGAAGGGCGGCCCGCCCCTCGACGCTGCCGCCCTACAGGTCTTGCTCGCCGACTTGCAGCTCGAGGCACAAATGTAGGGGATGGCCCGTCAGAAGTACGTTAGTGGACATGGAGCGGCCGCGCTGTGGACGACAAACTAGCAGCATCAGCTGATGATGTGGTTGGGTCTCGGCAGCAGATAGACTGACGCAGCCTACCCATGCAAAGATTTTAGAAAAGAAAATCGAGCGAGCGGTCATGGTGGGAACCTCGGAACACCGTCTGCCGGAACAAGTAGCGCGAGGAAGGGGCGCTAGGGATTGAGCACTGTCCGGTGGCAAAACGGGAGTGGAGAGAGCAGCTGCATGGGCGGTGACGGACGAAATTGTTGGCATGCCGAGACTAGACATATAGATTTGAGGTAGAAGAGGTATATGAGATGTGGGCCATCTTAGCTAGTGAGAGTACAAATTACTCAGTTTGCGTTTATTTCTTTGTGTAGTCTAAAACTAGTTCAAGGTTCAAATAGAGCGGAATTTACAAGTTTAGTGTGCAGATGACCAAGATTTTGTGTTAAAGGTTCGATTTGCCTAACCGTCCGCTCCTCTGCTACGATTTCGCGTTCCATGGGCGCCCAGACCGGCCTCCGCGCCGGCGGTGCTCCGCCTCGCTCCCTCACGCTGCTCCCCCTGCTGTGTGGCGCCCGAGATGCCGCTGCTCTGAAGCTCAGCAACGACGACGCGCTGCCGTGGCCGCCACGGCTCCAGCCGCAGCTCCACTCCGGCGCGTGCTCCTTGGCCTCGACGCCCCCGCGGGCTACTGCTCATCCCCACAGGTTCGCACCCAGACGGTCCGGCCGGCTGGCTCTGGCCTGGCCTGGATTGCTGTTCGGTTTCTCCGGTGCTGCCGGTGGTGCTTTCGCAGCGTGCCCAGGGAGAAATCCCCTCTTGGACCTCATGTCCGAGACAACCACGGCGGCGTGATGGTGTCGTTGACCTTCATGGAGGCGTGGTTGTGAAGCTGCTCTGCGCTCCGGTCTGGTTCTGCGTCTCTGCGGTAAGCGCAAGACCCTTCTCTTCATGGTGTGTGGATGTGGCTCAGGGCGAAAGCTCAGCGATGACGGCGCCGTCGGCGTCGTTCCCTTCCTGAAGGCGTCGCGTGTGAGTTCTTGTCCTTGCCATTGATGCGGGTCTTCGCACACTCCCGCTCTTGTTCTGCTGTGAAAGATCCCGCGCCAGACTGCCCTTGTGCTGCTTTTACGTGCTGTGCTTGCTCAAGATCCTCCCATGGCCGGTTCTGTGTTGAGGAAGCTTCGGGATTTTGGTGTTGTCTAGGCTCAACTTTGCTCAATGACGACGCAATGTGGCCTCCCCAACCTGTTAATCGTCTCGACCTCCCGTGGCGGAGCTCCCAGTCAAGGTTCGTGCTCAGTGCTAGGCTTGGCACTCGTTGATCGGGTTTGCTCCTCAGTTGTGCCTGGGATTCGACACGCACGCAGGTTCGGCGCGCTAGGCGGTTTGCTGAGTCTTGGTATTGTGATCCTCGACAGCACCCCTCATCTACTTGTGCCTCTCATGGCGATGGACCTTCTGCCTGCTAGCTTTCTTAGATAATGGGCTCATGTTTTTTCTTTCTGCAGTAGTGTATGAACATCAGATGGCCGCCTCTCGCAGGTGAGACCCATCTTTCTCTCTGTAATTTCTTATGTATCCTGACCGATGTCAACCCCAGGGGTGGACAGGAGCCTGGTCTTGTAACCTTTTTTAAGCAATAATATTCAGGTGGGGATTCTCTCCCCCCGGTGACCGTTTCAAAAAAAAAAAGGTTTTAATGGACTTTTCCTTATAATCGGGTTTTTGTTTTGATGGAATTTCCTGTAATCAAGTGATTCTATAACTATTTGTTGCAGAGCCTAGTTCGTTATCTTTTACCAGGGCTGTGACATGGCAATGGCAGGGGCCGCTCTACTCCCCGTAAGGAGACGACCCCAACATTGTTGCCTGATTGATGTACCTATACAGCTACTAGATTGGAACATGAGGGGATTCAGGCAGGGTGGCTGGCGGAATCAGCTGAGCGAATACATGAGACGTGAAGATGTGGACATTCGTTACAAATATTTCTTGCCGATCTTGCGTATCCTAATTGTTCTATCTTCAGCGTTGGAGGTAGACTGCTCTTTCAGATTCAAGATTCCAGGATCAAACAAAAGCATACACTAATCATCAACAACATTTGAACAAGCTGGGGTTTAAGTTTTTAACACTAAGATAGGTTCACCTATATTGTTGTCACATAGCGTGCGACCCTTCCGTGACACAGACAGAAGAATCTTAATTCTTAAATGCAACACTCTACCTTCAGTTACAACGGTGACAGTACTGTCAACAAACTCTGGAGTCCTGCATTGCTATAAATCAACGGCAACCATCGATGTGACCTCAGAAGTTGCATGATACGTACAGAGTTTAAGCTCAGAGTTTTCCACGCTAGCGACGACATTGTTATGAATCGACCATGCATCGAGAGTCAAATCCAGAACGCCCCAAACTCAAAATCATCGCGACACCCACCGCGCGTCGACACTCTGTATGAGCGAGTGTACGGGCGGTCCATGGCCGTGATGAGCTCCCCGTCTTCGTCGTACTTGACGCGGAACCTGATCACGCGGAGCAGACACTCCTCCTCAACGGTCCACTTAGGTTGTAGCCGCTCGACGATGCAGTACTCGCCGCGCTCAGGCATGTGCACGAGCTTGGCGTCGACGTGGCTCCAGTCCGGGTGCTTGAGGAGCATCTTCTCCCGGCCTACCTTCCAATCCGGAGGCCGGTCGCTAGATGGTACACGGCAGGCACATAGCTTCCATTCCGTTACGTAGCGGAAGCCCTCGTGCCGGTGGAGCCCGACCCAGGCGTCCAGCTCGCTGTCGTAGGCGGCAGCGTGGCCTGCGAACGGCAGCTGCCATGGCCAGCCGGCAGTAGACACCCACTGGCCGCTTGTCGTGTCGTAGGAGAAGGTGCGGACTTCTTCGCCCCATTTGCCGCATGGGTGCGCAGACACGAAGATGGAGTGCCCTGACGGGTGCACCGCGAGCGCGGTGATCCCCTCGGCGAAGAAGGGTATCAAATGAGGGTCGGTGCTCCAGAAGCACCTCGAGGAGCCGGAGAAAGGAATCCAGCACCACGGCCAACGGTTGGGCTTCTTGTCTTCGCCGTCCCTGCCGACTGTGCTCATGCAGTGCATGCCACCCGAGTCCCACTCCGACAGCGACTCGAACGCGTATAGCCTGCCCCCGACGGCCACGGCGTCGTGGAACCCGCAGTACAGACCTTTTGGGACGTCGCACGCGACGGAGAGGGTTGCCGTCTCGGTGTCGTAGACGTAGGTGACGCCAAGGTCCTCGCAGAACTGGTAAGGGGTGGAGCCCGTGGTGACGATGCAGCTGCCGAGGGCGGTGAACCGCGCGGCTACGTCTTCCATGGCTGTTGGCCTGCGGATCACCGGGGCCAGATAGGGCAGACGGCAGGCGGATTCAGGCGTGACGTCGTCCAGATGGCCATCGTCCTGATCGGCGTCGAGATCCAGCTTGTAGATGCCGTACTTGTTCCTGTGATCGTCCAGCACCAAGTAGAGATGCCGTTTCGCCGCCGCCGTGCGGCCTGACTTGCGATCTTGATCCGGCCCGAGCCGGCTGGATGTAGCCGACACGGGAGCCTTGGCGTGCGAATCCCCATTGGTGGCATCTGAGACGTATCCCCGTGATGCATATGCAGTCAGGTTCCTGCCAAAAACCTCGGTGTGGATTGCGTCGTGACGGTGGACTGCAGGTCGGTGAAGGGAGATGGTGATGGGGCTGGGTCGGCGGAGAAACGACCGCCACGCCCACATCGCTTGCCGCCGTCGGGGAGATTCGATGGGGCCTAGGGCTTAATGGTGGACAGCGCGCCGGTCGATCAAATGAAGCTGCGCGCGGTTCAGCCAAAGCGGATGCAGGCGCATGCGTGGGCAAATCGACCCGCAAGTCAAGTCATACAGACTGCTCATTCGTGGCAGCTCTGGCATTGCTCCAACGCGTCCAGTGTGGCAATGTCTTGCATCCAGTATTACACGAATATATATGCCACTAAATCTCTATTCAAAAAAAAAAAAACAAAGTCATTTCATTCACACAACATGCATATATGCGTGTACTATCCAAAATTTCAGGTCTTCACGTTTGTTTGGCAACATGCTACTAACCCCATTACAAAAAAAATGTGAAAAAGGAGATATTTGATACATATCGTCTCCGGGAGAACTATTTACTTTCTACGGAACTCGGACAAAGTTCTTAAGTAGGATTCGAGCATTTCTAAGAGCATTACAATGCAAGTGGCTAGAGAAGTGCTTAGAGAAATAAACCGGTTTTGTTTAAGCACGGTGTTTATTTATACTAGCAAAATGCTTAACTAAGAAACTCTCCTATATAAATAAGCACTGATACGTAAGAAACGGTTGGTTTATTTTTTATAAGCACATGTCTAAGCGCTCTCCATTGTACATGGCGTAAGTGGACTCGACAAACATGAGCCAGTCACCTCCTATTTGTCCGCCGGGGTAACCACATCCCCAACTTTAAAATTTCAAAGCCCTGCAAACACTTACACGTACAGGTCGATCACCATATAGCACACAATCGGTTCATCACCAATTCAGCAATTTAGTGTAAACAAAAATCAATCACAATTCAACACATGCCAAAATAAAATTCAACAATTTATACATAGACAATACATGAATGAATCAAACGCCAGCATAAAAGAACTACTTGGCTGAAATTTCCTACACAATTTATTTGATCCTAGCTAGCCCACAAACCCTGGCGCCCCCGCCTCCCGACTCCCCCTATTCTCTCGCGCCGCCGCCAGAGGACGCCGCCAAGATGAAGCACGCGCGCACGCCGGGGGCGGTGAGGCAACTTCTCGTGGCTGCATCGGTCGTAGGCGCATGGTTTGGCTTTGCCCTGGCACGCGGCGGCAGGGTTGGGCGAGTGGTCACAACGGGCGTTGGTCGTCCTTCAGCGGTGCAGTCGACGGTAGAGGCAAGCTGGTGATCCAGTCGGCTGCAAAATTGGGGCGATCTATGATTGTTTTTGGTTTGTAGGATGTAGTCCCATAGGAAATTTTCCAGAAAAAAATCTTTGAGCAACATTTAGGGTTCTTTGGATTAGAAAAATTTCACAAGAATTTTGGAAGATTAAATCCATAAGAATATTTGTATGGTCATTTTTTATTTTTAGGATGTAATCCCATAGGAGTTTTTCCTAACATTCTTTGGCACTACATTTCAGGGTATCTTCTATTCGCGGGATTCTAAAATGCAAAGGTTCTTTGATTCATAGGATATGAAAAATGTGGGAATAGGCTTCCTATAGGATTAAAATGGCATGTCTATTTGAATCATATGGAAAGAGGAATTTCCTTTTTTTGTGGTAAAATTTCCTTGAGGCTGGACCTTGTGGTATTTTCCTAAAAAGTTTACATTATAAAATTCTTAAGGGATTTTTCCGATGCAGTAGGATCATGTTAATCAAACGGCTTCCAAAAAACAATCCATAGGATTGTAGTCTTATAGAAATCCTTTGAAAATACGGTGAATCAAAGGAGCCTTAAGAATAGAAAATAGAGTATTACAATGCCATGCCTGCTCATTTGTATAGGATTCATGTGTCTATGGTTCAAATATTTACAAGGATCTTTTGCAATTCCAATCCATATGAATGTTTTTCTATACAGTCAACTTGGTTCAAAAGAACAAATCCACTAAATTCTCAAGAATTTATATACTACAATCTCACAGAATTTTGCAAGCAGTTAGACTCTAATTCTATGTGTCTATGCAAAGTTGAAAACTATGTCATATACTCAGTCTCTGTAGAGAATTGTTCAATTTTCAAGTGGTGCATCCAAACAACTTATATTACTGATTCCCACGTTTCCGATTCGTGTAGAATTAAGTGTGATATGACATTGTATTCATGCATTCTTTCTATTCTAGTGTTTTTTCATTCCTGCGAACCCAAGAGGCTATTCATTCAACAAAGTTTTTTTTTGATTCAACCGTACAAAAACAAAATATTATAGAGCGAGGTTTCCGTGGATGTTAGATTTTTTTTTTGAAATGTAGTGTGAAAGATTCCTTAGAAAAAATCTTATGGGATTCAATCCTACAAATCAGACAATCATCAAAGAACTTTTTTTCCTAATGTACCTCCAAAATAAAATCAAAGACCCATCATAGAAATACAACATTCGCTCAAACCTTTTTTTGTAAGAAATCTTTATTTTTCCTTAATGGAATCAGACAAACTTTGGTCAATCATATATGATTGAAATGGACCCGTGTTTTTTCTACTCATAGGTTTTTTTGAATCTTACAAAAAAACGGCCCCTATGAAAATTTTCTATGGATTCTATTCCTACGAATAAAACGATCCATGTAGCAAAATTTTCTAAGGATCGAAATTTCTGTTGCATTACCATAAACCAAAGGAGATAAAAGGGATTGCTCAATTATTAAGGAATAAATCGACATATGGACATTTGCATAATGTTATTGCACGCATTTACAAACGATACACGGAACAGGAATAAAAAGGCACACAATCACAGGCGTATCATTATGAGTTATGACCATTCATGCTGCAAACACCGCAGCTCAATCTCACCCAAAATTAAACAAACAAAAACATCGATCGATTAGCGGTGCAAGAGAGTCACGTTGTACTCGATGATGGCGTCCCCGTTGCCGGTGTCAAGGTAGTGCGTCCGGAGCAGAGCGAACCCGCGCGCCATCCGGAACGCGCCACGGCCGCCGACGACGGCGAGCTCCCTGCCGTCGACCGTGACCGGGTTCCGTGAGAACACGACGAAGGAGCTGCCGTCGTAGTCCGCGAGCTCGAAGTCGATGCCCATGACGAGCGACAGCTGCCCGTCCTTCCCCGTGGACATGTACAGCCCCTGAGCGCTCCCGACCATCCGGGATGTCCTCTCGGGCCCCTCCGTGAGCACGTCGTCGGTGGCGTACACGGAGCTGAAGGGCGTCGGGTCGCCGTGGCGTTGGCGCCGTGGGCCACGAGGACAGCCGTCGGGTCCTTGCCGCTGAGGGTGTCGTGGAGGTAGAAGTGGACGGTGGTCACCTTCTCCGGGCCCATTAGGTAGTCGACATCGGCCGCGTCTCCTTGGAGGGGGGTGAGGAATAGCAGGACGGCGAGCAGGAACATAGTTCTCATGGCGTTCTTCGCTTTCAATTGATGAATTGTTTGTCGTCGGTGGAATGAAGTCAGCGGCATTTTTACTGCACTTTTTATAGGCCAAGATAAGAATTACTGCATTTTTGGAATTTATTTACCGGAATTTATGGACGATTTGTGTGTGACGAAATTAATTATCGGATAATCTATCTAGGGGACGTGCCTCAGATTCCTATCTCATACGGCGCCGCGAGAATCTTAATTACATGCATGCATGCACCGGCCATCTCCGATCATACCAATAAAACAGATCCTTAATTACATGCATGCACGGTCCATCTGGGAGAATCTTTTCGTAACCGGAAATTCAAAATAAATTATCTCTCAAACCAAAAATCCAATTGAATATCCGTTTGCACGGTTGGCTTTGTCTCGGCGAGTACTTTAAAACAAGATCCCATCTTAGTATGTTCTGAAAAACTTTTTTTTTCTATCGTCAGTTGCCAGGCTATAGTAACTTAGTTGCCATATTGCTAGTTAACGGTTACCACCCAAATAATTCATAATTACCCGTCATTTTTACATATTTTTTTGTCATAATCACGATCTATATATTCAGAAAGTGACTATTTGATCCAATCTAGACAAATAAATATGGGATTATCGTCACGGAAGTATTATATGGGTGAGTACCGCAGTTTTAAAAGCCAGGCAACCATTTGATTTTAACCGGGTAACCAACTTGACAATACCCGGTGACCAAGTGAGCATAATCTGGCAACTAGGATGAGAAAAAAAAAGTTGTCAAAATATATTAAGATGGGATTTAGTTTTGAAGATCTCATCGCAACAAAGCCAACCGTGAAAACGGATGTCGATTTGGAATTACGGTTTAAGAGATAAAACATTTTAAAGTTTGAAAACGAAAAAGGAATTCCACGCATGCATGATGTAATTAGCAATTTTCATCCGTGCCCACGAATGTCTAATCTGGGCACATGCCCTACCTAGTAAAGTCCATTAATTATTATGAGTTTGTGATCCATCTGTAGAACGCTGGCACTATGAAGAGGTTCAGAATTACAGGACATTTCTAGCTTCAGAATCAAGCTAGGCGCCTAAAATGGTGCCTGATTGGCCCCAAATTCCGTCTATCAAACTAGAGTACACGACTCAATGCGCTAAATCCAGAATGCTTGAGCCACGAAATGCTCTCGAAACCTGGGCACTCTGTAAGAGCGAGCACGCCGCTGGGCCGTTATCAGCTCGCCGTCGTCGCCGTACTTGACACGGAGCATGGTCAAGCGGAGCAGGCACTCGCCGCCGTCACGAAGGCACTCCTTCTCGCGTGGCCGCAGCCGCTGGACGATGCAGTACTCGCCGAGCTCATCACCGACGTGCACGAGCTTGGCGTCGACGTGCATCCAGTCGGCGTCGTCCAGGAGGAGCATCTTGTCCCTTCCGACCTTCCACTTCAGAGCCCAATCGTGCAGTGGAATTGGAACGCGGCAGGCGCAGAGGTGTCCGTCCATGCCTGCGCCGCCCACGTCGTCGTCCGCGTGGAACCCGACCCAGGCCTCTAGCTCTCTGTCGTAGGGGGCGTGTCCAGCGAACGGCAGCCGCCGGTCTCCGATGCGCGTCCACTGTTCACTCCCCGTGTCATAGTTGAACGTGATGGCGTACCTCCTACACTCGCCCACGATGGACACGAAGATGCGGCTCCCCCAACCGTCCACCGCGTGCGCCTTCATGTCCCCGGGTTGAACGGGGGCATCACCTTGTCGGAGCTCCAGAAGCATCGCGAGGAGCCGGAGAAAGGCCGCCACTCACGAAGCCACCACGCGCCGTCGCTGCGGCTAGGGTCTGTGGTCATGCTGTGCACACCGAGCGACGTCGACTCGAACGCGTACAGCCTGTTTCCGATGGCCACGGCCGCTTCGTAGCCGCCGCTCACGTCTTCCGGGAGATCGCACGCGGTGGAAAGCGCCGCCGTCTTCGTGTCGTAGACGAAGGTCAGGGCGTCGCCTTCGGTGAGCTCGCCAGGGCGCTCGCCGCACGCGGCGCCCGTGGTGACGATGCAGCTCCCGACGGCGGCAAACTGCGCGGCCTGGTGTTCCCGGGGTTTTGGGACCTCTAGGCGGACGACCGCAGGCTGAGGCAGCGGTCGTGGAGAGTCGGAGTCGGTGTCCAGATCGGCGTGGAGGTCGAGCTTGTAGATGCTGTACTCGTGCTCGTGGTCATCCAGCACTAGGTACAGATGCCGATTCGTCGCCGCCGAGGTGCCCAACAGGCGATCTTGGTCCGATCCGAGCGAATTGTCATGGGCGGCATCCGAGACGTTGTATCCCCGTGAGGAAATCAGGTTCTTGCCGAGAAGCGCGGTGTGGGTTGTGTCGTGGCGGCGGCCAGACCGGAGACGGGAGGTGACAAGGGAGGTGGATCGACGGGGCAGCGACCGGCACGCCAACATTGCGTACGTGCATGCCGCCGTCGGGGAGATCGGGCAACTCGCTAGGGCTTATCGGCGCGTACGTGCGTGTCTGGACGGGTACTTTATTTTTCTGTGTAGATTAGATTGGAGAAAGGGAAAATTAGTTATTTACCCAGAAGTTGACTGGGCTTTGATTATGTACCTAAAGTTGGGCTGTCATTGGTAAAATACCCAATAGGGATTTGAATATAAAAAAGAGATATTTCTATTGCATACTGGTAAAAAGAATTGTGGGTCACATGATGTATCGCAAGTAGTACGATCAATCTGATCGCTAATCCTTTGTTGGTATTCACAGGTTTATAGTTTGGTATATTTGTCATTGATCTACGGCTGCCTTCAGAAGAGTACAAGATTTGTGTCATGGAAGAAGAAAGAGCTTGAAGATTTAGAAGATTTGCCCGTCTCTTTTAGGATTTATTTTGTAATCGCAGTAGTCAGCTCGTGTATCTCTATCATGTACTACGGAGTATTTGATAAAATAATATATGGTATTGATTGTTAAAAAAAATCTGATCACTATATAGGTGCGTGCACCTTCCGCCGCCGCCCGGAGCAGCAGATCAACCACCACCACCGCATCACGTCTCCATCCTTAGCGGCACCGTTATAGCTGCCTGCTGCCGTCTGATCAGATCCTCGTCGAAGCCGCCCGCGTGACCAACGCTGCCACCGCCGCCCGACGCCGTGCGGCGTGTACCTTGTCCCGATCTATCTAGTTAAGTCTAGTCTTCTAATATAAGCTGTACTTTGATGAATCTGTCAAGTCTACGGCTTAGATCATTTATCAGGGTCGTGACCAACTGGTGGCGCGGGTGAGGTTCGCCACTAGTAAAACATAGCGGTGGCGTCATGCCAGTGGCGTGCCACCTACACGCCTGATGGGTTGCGACTAGGCGGTGGCCAGGCCGGAGACGGGAGGTGACCAGGACGGTGGGTTGACGGAGCAGCGACCGGCACACCCACATTGCGTGCCGCCGTCGGGGAGATCTGGCAAAACTTGCTAGGGCTTATCTTATCGGCGTGTGCACGGGTACTTTATTTTTGCGTTTAGATTAGATCGGTGAGATGGACGCGGCAAATGGATCGCGACTGTGTGATGCGATCCACACCGTGTCCAGCTAATACGCCCAATGCAAGCTGAACGCGGCACAACCGTCGTGAACTCAACCACAACTGCATTTCGGTCTCGTGATTCACCGATACCTTCTAGTACGATGCAGCAACTCAACTACAAATATATTTCGAGCTTTTGACGGTTTGAACCAACGTATATGCTGTACCAGAGAAGTAACCAAAGTATATATCTTAGAGACAAGCACCGACGACCCTTTTTTTTTTGCGAAACACAGTACAAACGCAGACGTTCACAAACGCGTGCACACACTCACCCCTATGAACGCACGCACGCACACCCTACCCTATAAGCACCTCCGAATACTGAGCCGGCGGGTCAAGTCTTGAGATTGACGAAGTCACCACGGGCGCCTCGCTGTCGACGGGAACGTCGCCTCCCACTGAAGAATATTCCGCCTAAATGAGAAACACCAGCGTCAAACCTGGGGTTTGAACTCTGGTGGGATGGGGATACAACCACCCACCTAACCATCTTGCCAGAGGCAAGTTCTCCACCGGCGACCCTTCAAGACTCTCGTGCAAGTGTAACATACCTTCTGAATGTATATCTTGCCATGCCATAATTGTTTTTCGTCAGAAGAAAAGGGAAGTGAATTTTTAGAAAAAAACAGAAAATGAATTATCATGACACACCGGGAAGAATAAAATATGCAAATGATAAAAATGTTCATTTTTTTGTCGGTGTCAATTTTGAATATCTTGTATATAATATGCCATTAATTTCATGCATTCCTGGACACATGTTCAAATAGATGTACATTTTTCCTTGTTTTTGGTATTGTATGTAATTTTTATATTATGTTTATTTGGTATTGTAGGTATTGATACTTTCAAATATTTAGCCGGTTAAACTTTATAAACTTTGACGTAAGACAAACCTCATATGGGGAGTAAAAAGGAACATGGTGTTTTTAATATGTTGGCGCAGAGAAGAGAACGGAAAAGATAATGGGGTTTTAGATTAAGAGTGAGCAACACGTGCTACAAAACACTTTGTGAGAGTGTAGAGGGGGCGCACCGGACATGCAGCCTGACCCCGAAACTCCGATAGCACCGAATCCATCAACATTGAGGCCGCCTCGGAGTTCTTCTGGAAATCTGATCCAGAGTAGACAGAACGAGAGCAGCGAAGTAAAGTTCGACCGCCACCTAAGCCGCACATACCCAGAACTCGTGAGTACATACGCATCACTTTTTTTTTCTACACCTTATGAGAACACTTTCATATGCCAATTATCGTAATGACACCATCCTTATAACAGGCATCGGACCCTGTATGCTTGCTGCTGAAAGAGCATAATGCCCGTCACTTGTCCAGATTAACAGACTTTGAGTAGCAGTGGCAGGATGAGATGTTTAACTACTCCGAGAAGCTGTTGAATATTACTCCCTCCGTTCCCAAATATAAGATGTTTTAGATGTGACACATATTGTCTACATGCATAACAAAATGAGTGAACATACACATGTAATGTGTCTAGATACATTTGTGCATATATGAATGTGGACAAATGTTAAAACATCTTATATTTGAGAACGGAGCGAGCATATCAGAAGGGTGCCGCAACTGCAAATGCATCACAGCAGTTACGGTGAAGACTCCTGCTGTGCACAACCTTGAGCAGCAAGGTTTGAGCACTTAGGGTGTGTTTGGTTTAGAGGATAGCATTTGGGGAATGAGGGTATCCCCAACCACCTGGTTAGGGATAACCAATTTTTTTGTTTGGTTCGGTGGAATAAGAGGTGGTTAGGGATAGCCATTTTATTGTTTGGTTGAAAGGATGAAAATGGATAGGTTGTTGTGGTAACCTCTTTAATAGATTACCCCTATCACACTCTAATAAATGTGGAAACAAAGCGTGAAATCACCCTCTAATCAGAAATTTGGATGCATTGAACAAACAAGTAAATAGTAGTAGAACAAACAAAAATGAAAAATGGTTAAACATGCGTGCAGTACAGTATTGGTCGCTACTCCTTCGTCTGAAAAAAAGCACTACATAGATCGTCGGTTCCTTGCATTGGACAAACAAGTAGGAGTACATAGTACTAGAACAATGGAGAAAAGTTCCTGAGCGTCGGCCAGCATAGACTGAACTTAATTTTCTCTCTAGAACTTGCATAGGCTGACGAAATTGCATCCTGCAACCAAGAAAAATCAAAGATAGATTGGGAGGGCAAAGAACAACAGGAAGTACCGGAGGAGAGAGGTGACACAGTTCGGCCGCCGGGACCAGCAGGACACCGCGCGCCCATGGCCGCTGCCTGTCCTGGTGAGCGGAGAGAGAAAAAAGAGGACACGAGAGAGAGAGAGCAAACACAAGAGTAGATGGGGAAAATGATTTCTTGTTCCGACCGCCTCCGTTGCCCTACAGACGCCCGCCCTGGTCGCGCTAGATCTGGCCACCGGGAACTCCGATCTAGCCAGGGCCAGGAAGAGAGGAAAACAAGACAGAGAAGGTGAGGCTAGGGACGCCAACCACAAGTGGTTGCGCTCGTCCGGCAGATTTGGGCGGCGGAGCCCAACCAGCTTTTCAAGGCATATTCTCCGAATCTGTCTGCCCCTGCCACCTCTCAGCCTCCTAACCAAACGCACGGCAGCCACCAGAAAAGTGGATATCCCTCACCAACCAGTGGATAGCCACTGAAACAAACACACCCTTAACCATCTGTTACGACCCACTGCAGTGCAACAACAAACATTGCTCATGTACTATTCGGCTTGACATTTTTATTCTTCACATGCAGGGACCAGGGCACACAAAATCTCCAAACATCACAGCAATCAACCTCGCGATGAACAATAAAGAGTGCTCCGGTTACTAGCCAGAAACAGTCTCTTGCATGCACTTCACACGATGTAAAAACCAGTTTCCGACGAATACAAGTTGTACAAATCATATGCCTCCAAAATGGACATATGTCTCGCACGACCTGCAGTCACTGACGATGGAACCATGAGTCGCATCGTCTTTTGCAGGACTGCATCCTATTAGCAATTCCAAAATGTAACTTTCAGTTAGCTTATCGGCTTTCTAATATAAATTGCATGAGAATTGTGTCTAAGTGGACGGCCTTAGCGGTTCAATGTCTGCATTGCTGAAATTCATATTGACTAAAGATGTTAAAAAATTTGCACGCATCTTCCAATTAGACAGTCCTTTTTCTAGGAAATCAAATTTGTTTCTACTTACACCTAGGTAAAACATTGGTTTATAGAAGTTCGACACACATTCATTCATGGGTAGTTGCTCAGACCGTCGGCAACATCCCTCCCCCATCATTGCCCGGCCAGATGAACGTCGTCTGGGAGCCCATTGCTCTTGGCCTGTAGGCAGAATCGTTGAAGGGCATTTTGATTCGATGAAGAGGGCCTCCATAAGCGACCACGCCTGTGCCGCTGTGGCACATTAACCTAGGATCAACCCTCGACCGACAGCGTCCGATAAGAAAAGTCGGATCCACCTTCAGACTAGTCACAGTGGGAATAACATGAGTAGTAACATCAGTGCCACGTAGGCAAAAAATCTGATATGGCAAGTAATTAATAAGGAGAGAGATTGTTGTGGTAACATACTATGTTACCGTAACATCACACATTTCAAAACAAGATGAGTGTGTAACCTAATAAATATGACACTACACACAAGTTACTCCCCATTATGGAGGTAGTAACTTAGAGCAGTAAGTTACTAGTCTAATTTACTCCCCACTGTGAGCAGCCTAACGAGCCACAAACCATGCACCCGAACCATCAGGTTCCCAAAACGCCGATGCCGCCGTCATGGTGGGCTCCACCATTAAACGACACGATTGAGAGCAAGGCTAATAATATAGCCAGCGGTCAACTAGATAAGATCGGCATGTAAGAAAGACTCAACACTATCAATCTAACTATAAGGTAGACTATAGTTGAGAACTTACATGTGGCAAGATGGTTAGGAGGGTGGTTGTACCCCCAGCCCATCAGAGTTCAAATCCTAGATTTCACATGGGTGTTTCTCATTTAGGCGGAATATTCTTCAGTGGGAGGCGACGTTCCCGTCGACAGCGAGGCGCCTGTGGTGACTTCGTCAATCTCAAGACCCGACCGTCGGATCAGTCTCGGAGGTGCTCATAGGTGTAGGGTGTGCGTGCGTGCGTTCATAGGGGTGAGTGTGTGCACGTGTATGTGAGCGTCTGCGTTGTACTGTGTTCCGAAAAAAAAAAGTAGACTATAGTTATTTTTTCCATTTTTCTCGTCTCATTTACATTTTTTACCTAGTTACATATATAGGGGTGTAAAAATTCAGTTGTCACCGGCAGCAGCAGTTTTGCTCATCTGTCGTTGCACTTGTTGTAGGTTTGTTCTCTCCAAACAATCCTAGTACGAAACAAAGTGAGATATAAGAAATATTACAGTAGTAGGGTCCTGAAGGAGCACTCCGCATTAAAGAATGCATTATTACGGGTCCTCCGGATGGCCCAAATTAACTCAGCCACTCCTGTCGGTATCAGACTACCTATAGTGGGAGTAACTTCACTAGTAACATAGATGCCACCTAAGCAAAAAATCCTATGTGGCATGTAATTAATGACGAGAGATGCAAATAGAGTAACTTAGCTAGTTACTTGTAACACTAGTAACATCACACTTTTCAAGAAAAAATGAGTCTATAGAGTAATAAATGAGACCATATATGACACCACCTCTTTGTTACTTTGCACTATGAGGGTAGTAACATAGTCTAGTAATATGTGTATGTTACTAGTTGAAGTTACTCCTCACTATGGCTAGTCTCATGAGTCTATCTATTACATCGAAAGTATCTAGCCAATCAGGTAAACTGACAAAAGTTACATGTATAGAATTGAGCATGAAAGCACTTTTTTTTTTTAGAACCCGCAGTAAGATCTGTGCGTTATTGAATTAAGCTTTCAAGGAGAAAACAACGCCAAAGAATGGCTACAACACCAAACATATCTAGCTACAGAGCAAGAGAAAAACAGATGATCTATGGTCTCTACGTTATTGCAAAACATCCATTTGTTGGAGCCTTCCCATCCCCGGACAAGGGCACACTTTTGGCCAGGATACTTTTTTAAAAAGCTAGCCAGAGAAAAACCTTTACTCTAGAGGAGTTTTCATAAACCATACTCTCATATATGAGACGTTGACCTGAGAAGTTTTTACTACTCCCTCCGTCCCAAAATAAGTGTCTCAAAGTTGTACAAAAGTGAATGTATCTATACTTGTTTCATATCTAGATACATCTACTTTTTGACAAATCTAAGACAGTTATTTTGGGACGGAGGAAGTACAATATAAAGAGACATTACTGTAAGCATATATAGAATTGAGCATGAAAGCACATATAATGACTCCCCAAACATATCTAGCTACAGAGCAAGAGAAAAACAGACGATCTATGGTTTCTACGTTATTGCAAAACATCCATTTATTGGAGCCTCTCCATCCCCTGGACAAGGGCACGCTTTTGGTCAGGATACTTTTTTAAAAGCTAGTCAAAGAAAAACCTTTACTTTTAGAGGAGTTTTCAGAAACCATACTCTCGTATATGAGACTTTGTCCTGAGAAGTTTTTGCTGCAATATAAAGAGACATTACTGTAAACTATCCTGATTTTGTTAGTGTCCAACTACATATATCCTCTACATCTCGCAGTTGTACCCCAAAACAAAGGTCCTGCAATTTGAACGAGATATCTGCCAAGTCTCCCCACAAGTTTCTTCTGAAATTAAGTACATTCCATCCTTCTGAACAAATGTTCTGCAATGTTCACACCTATTAAAAAAATGTTCATAAAGTAGGAAGAAGTTGTTCATTCATGTTATGTATGTATTCATATAGAAAAGGAAAGAAGAAAACAATTCTTACATGTTAACAGAAAAATGATAAGAAATAATTAGAAGGAAAAAACAAAGGAAACGAAATCTAAGAAAAAGAAAAAAGTAATAAAAGGGGTAACAAATATAAAAGTGAAACAAAATAGAGGAATGAAGGGGAGAAGACGCGGAGGATTAATGGTACGAGCTGGGCGAAATAGGTGCGAGGAAAGAACGAAGAAACAGCGACGACACAGGCAAAGAAGATAATGGGCCGGCCCAGATGCGCCGAGCAGGTGCAGTTCGCTAAAAAAATCAAAATCCTATTTTGTTGGCGCTAACAAAATTTGATGGTCCCGGTGGGGCTTGAACCCACGGCCGACGGCATATAAGACCGGCGCTCTAACCAGCTGAGCTACGGGACCTACTGATTTGTTATACCGCTAAATACATTAAATTAAACTAATAAGATTTCAATTGCCTCGTGTTTAATCTAGATCAATCAGAAGATCGCGGACGAGAACCTGTTCTGGTCTTGATGCGAAAGCGGCTCCTCATGGAGACCGTCCTCTGGCTATCACTCGAGCTTCCAGGCTCGTGTCTTCTCGCTTTCAAACCTCAACCCACGTAACCAAAACGGCAAAACCGGTTAACTGGGCAACCTGCGAGTCCCGAGGCGATCTCTGTCCATCGCCCACCACCGCACGACTCGCTCGACGCCACTCGCCATTAACGCCTCCATAACGCCGGCTACCAACCTGCAGCCTTCCGTTTATGGTCGCACCGTGCGCTTAAATGAGCCATCAGTCGCAAGCCTATCTATTCCACGCAAGAGCGAAGATTCAGATAGCCCATCGTCCCACACCACGGCTTGTCTGCTTCTTCCACCTTGAGGATGCAGCCCGCCACCGTCCACGCTGTGCTCCCCGAGGGCGCGACAGCGTTAGAGATTCCCTGCGACCGCCCAGCTTTCGTCAAGTCTTTCAACCGCACTGGGACATTGCCGGCCACGACCTCCGCAGTTCGCCTGGTCACCTCGCCGTCGGAGAGGCGCGCGCCCCGCCCGGAGCACGCCACCGTGTACGCAGGGCCGTCCTCCCCGTACCGTGACCTCGAGCGCGACGCGCCGCGCACCGCGTACGCGTACATCACGCCGGACACGTCCCCGCGCCGCGCCTACCATGGGCCCTTCATCCGCTTCGTCTTCCGCACCCTGGCGCTCCACCTGCCGCAGACCTTCGAGATCCTCCGCCGCCCCCGCTTCGGCGCCGACGCCGCGGTGCGCTTCCGCACGCACGCCCAGCGGGAGGCGGCCATGCGCAGGCAGCCGTTCGAGCTCGACGGCGCCACCGTGGAGCTGGTGCCTTTCCGTGTGATCCTCTTTAACAACGTCTCCCGCGCCGGGAACGATCACTACATGGTCCACGTCGTCCTGCACGACTACCCGATGGACCAACGCTCGCAGATGGAGCTCGATTACAACTGCTGTCGCTTCGGGTTCGTGCGAGAGATCGACCCAGCGTACTTCGCGTCAACCGGCCTCCTCTCCATGGTCGTTGAGCTTGAGCACCCGAGAGAGATCCCGCGCGAGCTCCGCATTGAGTACGAGGACGGCCTCACCGTCGTCGTTCCCGTCGAAATCGTGAGTGTGTGGGACAGCTCCAAGTCCTTGGACGGCAATGGACGGTACGTGCCTCTTTTCCAGCCCCCCAGACGCTGTGGCATGACGGCCGGCCGGATGCTCGGTTGGTTCCGCGGCTAGTCGATCATGCGGCGACATTTGGAGTAATCTGGTACTGTAGTATTAATTAGAGTTGTCCCTAGATGGAACACACAGACGCACCTTGGACCGTCCCCTCTCCCCGTCCACAGTAGAGAGGCGACTTTTGGACCCTCGAGCTCGCGCCACCGCATCGCCGTCGATCCGCTCGATTCCCCGCCCTCCGGCGGCGGGAGGACGGGGAATCGACGGATCTGTGCATATGTGTTTAGTAGGTGTGAGTTTGGTGTCGGTCGGCGGCGTCATGGTGGAGGAGGCGCGGTCGGTGTTGTTTTTGCAGGTGGTGGTCCTCTCCCTCGACGGTGGAGCTCCGTGGAGTTTCGGCGTTGACCTGCCGCCTACGGCGAGCCCGCAGCTCCGCGGACTTGTTCGGCTCGCCTTCCCCTTCGCTGGACTCCGCGGGATGGCGGATCTGGTGCAAGAACCTTCGACGGCTACAGTGGTGCTTCGGCGTGACGGCGACGGCGACCTCAGGCGTAGATCTTGCGAGATCGACGATCGGCGACTTCCCGCTTGCTTGGGGGGCTCCTGTTCCAAGGCAAGAGGAGCTTGAGCAACGGCGCGCCACCGACGGCGCTCGTCGTCTCCGGCGTCGTTGAGTTGCAGAGGGGCTGGTTTGTATTTTCCTTTCTTTCGAGGGCCTGTCTGTAATTTGTCGGTGCACTGCTGTATCTGTCTCTGCAAAAAAAAAAAAAAAAATTTAGAGTTGTCCCGGTAGAAATCCTTTTACCACCACCGATTTGGAGCTGTCGATAGATTCTTGATGAAGGGTGATATGCTTGTTCAGCGTCACTTATTTTTGTTTGGGGTATTAACGTTGCAATCCTTCTGTTCAAGAAAAAAAAAAGGCAATTCAGCATCTATTGTTATGAATGAAGGCGTGGTAGTGGAGTATAAAATTTCTGGTTACCTTTATGTTGAGCTGACTACATGTTTGAGACAATTGTTGTTGGATGACCAAATGTCAAATTGTATGTCTTCCATTACTTCTGCTCATCGTAATTTAGATTGCAATAATTTTATAGATTGTTCATTTCGAAAATTAATTTTATATATTATGTAATTCCAGCTCTTAGAAATTTATTTCTATCAATGTTCTAATTGGGACGCTACTCCCTTCTGGTGGGAGTGCAAGCCATATTACAAACAACTCTACTCCCACTGTTTCGTACAAAAATATATACATTTTCATCAAAGTCAGACAATATAGAGATTGAATAATTTATAGAAAAACTATTAACATCTATAATATCAATTTAATATCATTAATTTTTGTTTCTACTCTATCTTACTGTAATCTCTAGCAATTAGTACAAATAAATTAAATTCTAGTGTTAATATATATTGTAAGCTCTTATGCAAAGCATGGGGGAAAAATTGAAATGTTTATTTACTTAAGATATTTTTTGTTGTTTCAGTAAGGGTATGATATCTTTTTCAGTGCATAAATAAGCTCCAAAATATGTTCTTCTGATGGATAGAAAAAAAAACACGTAACAATGTGATGCTAGAGAAAATTTCATCGAGAAATAAAAAAAATGTAAATCATTTACTTCAATACCTGTCCTTTATGGACAAAATCTTCACAATCAATTGTGTGCCATCTACTCAAACTCTACGTGATTAATAGTTTTCTTCTTCTTAAAAACCATTTACGTAACCTTTAGTCCCTATTTTGTATTTAAAATTTCCCTGTTGTTATTTGTAAGCAATGATATTTTTTATTTTCGAAAAACTAACTATTTAAGAGATAAAGTGGACATTATCTTTATAATGAACGAGAAATTCCTAAAAATATTTACGGAGGCTAGGACTGTATGGTTGATCTTGTAAAAAAAAAATAGATTCTTTAAAACATATTTTGATATTCTTAAGATTTAGATTGTTTTGCCTATTTGAAATTACTTTTTTATGTGTATCTGTGTACATGAATATATTGTAAGTACCTACGCAAAATTTCAGTGGGAAAACAAAGAAAATGTTTGTTTACTTCAAGATATTTTTTAGTGGTATCCGGGTATACTCCACAAAAACCAGGAAACTGGAAGGATGCAAATATACATTTAATAAATTTGTAAATAATATTGATTAAGAACACCTCAATTGGCATTTTGTTTTCTTCAAGTGGAGTTCATTAAATAGAAGATCTTTGATATCACCTACTCCCTACTCGCATTAATAGTGAATCGTAGTTGTCGTCGTATTTTGTTTTTAAAATCATTTTAATGATTCTTAATTTATTTTCACTATCATTATTATTGAAGCATGTGATTGTATGATTTATCTTGTAAAAAATTAGTTTTGAAAATGGAAATGATAGTTTTGATGATTTAAAGGGTTCCCTGCCTATTTATTGAAATTTTATTCCTGTTTGAAGCAAGTACGTGTAAAATAAGATCTTGAAATTAGAAGAAATTTATATATGTGTACATATGCATATTCTAAGCTTTTGTGCAAAGTATGATGGGATTCTTTATAGTTCAGGATCTTTCTTATTTTTTTAATGGTATCTGTTACCTAAATAAGCTCCAAAAAATTAGAAACTAAAAGGATACCAAATATGTAACAATAAGATTCAAGAAAAAAAACTATGTGAGAAAAACTAAATTGGTATAATTAACATAGCCGACTAAATACTATACGAGAGCTTCTCTCGGAAGACCTAGCCGCCGGCCGCCGCCACCGCGTTCGTCTCCACCATAGGTTGGTGCCCCCTCCTCCTGTCGGCCTCGCCGGCGTCGGGAGTGGTGGGGAACCCGATCTATGAGTGGAGTTTTCAATCAAATTAGTGTTTCCCAATAGATTGGATTAGGTTTTTGGTAGCCATCTTCTACTTCAATGGAGATGTTTTCGTCTATAATAAGTAATCTTTGGCCACTCGTTTGGCGACGAGATCTCCTTTCCGGCGTCAATGGTGGTGTTGAAAGATTATATGTGTCTAGGTATGGTTCTTCAGATCTTACTTCGCCAGATCGATTTTGGATTTTTTTATCATGGTTGCCGCGAGGAGGATTGTCCTCACAGTATCGGTCCCGGCTACTACGTCCACGAAAATGGTGATTTCCCTTGGCTCCCAACGACGTCGACCAAGTTGTTCGGTTGTTTGTCACTGGAATATCAGTGTTGATACTCTTGCAGATGTTGGTTGATCAATTTAATGGCTGCGTGCGTGCATAAAGCCTTGACATTGCGGCGCAAAATTAAAATTATGGGAGAATCTTCGTGGGTATTCACAGGTTTGTGGTTTGGTATCTTTTTCATTGTTCTACGGCTGCCTTAAGCAAAATTCAAGATTGTGTCATGGAAGAAGAAAGGGATTGAAGATCTCGAAGATTTGCTCGTCTCTTTTAGTCTTTATTTTGTAATCGTTGTAGTCAGATCATGTCTCTACCATGTATTATTTACTGCTATAATATATATGGTATTAATTGTCAAAAAAATATTGGTATAATTAACACCACTCGTAAGCTGATTGAATGATCCATTTGTGGAAGTCCACTCAAGAGGAGAAAGTCAGTTAGGGCTCAGGTGGTGCCTCTCCGTAAAAATCAGTTTCAGTTGTCGCGTGTGGTAGTCACGTGTGGTACTTTCGCCCTCAATTGTTGTGTACTCCACTTATTGGCACACCGCTACTGTCAATGAGACCGACTAGGAGATAGTCCTTTTCCATTGGTGTCACCTAGGATGAGTGCACTGTTTTGGACCTCGAGCTACATGGAACATTGTTTAAAAAACAAATAACATTTGTAATTTAAAAAAATTTGGTGTACATCATGATGAACTCTACTAGTATATACTGATGAAAAAGGACAAAGTATTGATAAGGGTGTGGTGAACAGTGCACATTTTAGACATTTGAAATCTTGTCCTTTTTTTTCTTTGTGTGGTCTAGAATATTTATTTTATATTGGTTTTTTGCCTACAAGATGAGTTCGACAGTATCTACAACTGGGATTTTTGTTTGAGAGTTCGAAACTTTGAAAAAGATTTTTTAATCGGACTCCATGGAGCCCGAGCTCTCTTCGAAATTTTTGCACGGGGATAGCCTATTGGTCAATTCCTTATATGTTCAGTTTGTGTGTCATAGATGTCAATGTTTCAAAGGCGAAAGAAATGTTGCGCATGATAAAATCCTATTAGTTCTTTTTTGCAGGTAAAAGGCCAAGGGACTCTTTGATTCATAGGAACTCAAAACACAGGAACATGAAAAAAAGTAGTGGATTAGGATGCCCACTTGAATCCTATAGGAATATCAAACCACAAGAATATAAACTAGATAAAAGTATAGACGTCTATGCTTTCCTTTGGGTGATTTGGAATTGCCGTAATGATATTGTTTGTAACAAGGTTGAGCTTGTGCTCACTATCTGCAAGTTATCAATATGGCTACCTACTGGATCCACGTATGGATATTCCTCCTATGTATAGCCCAACGAGATCTTATGAATTCCGGATGTTCTCGGCTTATGACGCTTGTTCGGGCTATCTTGGACCTGGCTGGGTGGAGAGTGGAGAAATTCTAAAACACTAGATGTTTAGATGCTTGGTCTATTTGTGGCTGATTTTTAACTTCAAATTAGGTGATTCTTGAATTGAGATAAGTTGATACTTTCTAAACTTTAAAAAATGGTCCATGCATCAATTTGCTGTAGAAACTAGGGCAGTGTTCCCTGTTTTGAAAAAAATCTATTGAGCGGGCATTTTTTCCTAAAACCTTTGGAATTAGTTTGTCTTCTACATATTTGGTCATTCTTTTTTTTAACAAAGTGGGGATGAAAAAATAAATTAGAAATGCGTTTCAAGGGATTTCACGTAAATTTTTTTTTTTTTTGATAGGAAGCTCGTGTACAGGATCACAACAACACAGCACACACACGCACGAACACAGGCGATGAACTCACCGACGACGACGAACTCAGAACCACCACACACACCACACACCGAAGCAGCGCCGTCGACCAACCTTGTTGAGCTGCCGCAGAAGCCACCCGACGCAAGCACCGGGATCTTGACGCTGAACGAAAACGGCTTCGAGGCGCCGCCAGGCCGCCGTCACCGCCGGCCTCCACCCTTCTTCCACCACGCCCACCGAGATCGCCGCAGAGGGAGAAGAACCCACCTGCAGACTTCCTGAGATTTTGACCAAAAGCTCCTCCCCGCACGTCGGCGGGGAATCCAGGACCCCATGTACAGGAGCCGCCACCGCCACCACGGTCGCCAGCTCGGGGAAGACACGCCGCGACTCCGGGGAGCAGCGGACGCGCCAGAGATGGCAGATCTGCCCAGGGCGACGCCGAGGGAAGAGGAGAAGACCACCACCTCCAAAAGGCCTCTCCGGCCGCGCCTCCGTCTCCATAGCGCCGCCGGCAGACCACCCACACACACCTAGCTATGTACACGGCGGGATCCGTCCATCCCCCGTCCTCCCGCCGCCGGAGCGGCCGCGGAGGGCGAGGAATCGGCGGATCGCCGCCGGCGAGCTGGAGTGCACGGGAGACGCCAAAAATCGCCGCTCTTCCTTTTTCGGTGGGGAACGAGGGGAGGGTCGAGAGAGTTCTGGTCGATCTTGATTTCACGTAAATTTTTGATACAACATCGTCAGCATTTGGGGTCATTTCAGACATTTTATTTTTCAAACCAACAACAACAGCCATCAAAAGCAATCCTACCAAACATCAAATCTCTGCTTATAGCAGCTGCTTCTCACAACTGCTTTCTACCAGCCCACCAACTACAACTGCTTTTCAATAACAGCAGACCAAACAAACAAACCCTTAGTGGGTATATATCTGTGTTGGTGTTTGGTGTTTGCTAGAAAGTACGTGCAGTGACTCTTATTTGTTGAAGGTTTCTCACAAAACCTTAGTGTTTGCTAGAAAGTAAAAATCAAGAGATTTCATGTAAACGGTTAATCCATGTATTTTGTATTTTTGTATTTTAATATGTTAAAAATCAAGTCCTAGTGTTTGGTAGGAACTACGTGCAGTGACTCTCACTTGTTTAAGTTTCTCATAATACCAATATTTGTCCTTTAAATCCTAACAAGTGTTTTTCCAGCAAAGAAATTATAACCGTCAGGTGTACAACAACAAGCACTCGTATCTACTCAATTCGTTCCAAATTGTTTTAAGTAACCATATATTCCATTAGAAAATCCTATTACAGAGAGTACATAAATGATCACAAAATGACATAAAAACCCTCCAAGAAGTAAAATTACAATTCCACCCTTGAAGAATCTTGTGCCTCACTGAACTGTCGTCCACCATCGTCCTCCAGTGCCACCATGGTTGTGCCGGAAAAAGAGGCCAGCAGCCGTCAAACCTAGATCCGGGAGAGCACCTTCGCATGCTTTCTGAGCCGATGAACCGGGTCGTCGCAAGTGACGAGACCGAGACTTTGTGGCACGTCGGCCGGCGATCTTCCCCGTGGTCACCAGAACCCGACGCCGTCAACTTCATCCGATGAAGTCGAAGAAGAGGAACGCCGCCGCCTGCCGTCATCCATGCACCCAACTGCATGACACCAGACACAACTGCAGCAGCCACCGCAACCGCCACCCACGAGAGTGCCGAACGCCGACCACCAGACACTAAACTCACCAGATCTAGAGATCGGCGAGATGACCGGGCCATCTGCCCCTGACGTCGCCGGACGGAGCGACACCGAGATGGAGGAAAAACAGAGGCCAATTATTCCGACGCGACGTCGTCTCCTCCACAGAAGCAGCGCCTTAAGGAAAAACTAGGCCAACCCCAACTATAGACCAGAGCCGAAGCGTCGTGGTCCCCACCCCTCCCGTCGCCGGAGAGATGACGGTGAGGGCAGGGACCGGCCCTTGGCCGGTGTAGTTGGGGGCAGATTGGATCTCCCGGGAGCCCTCCTCTCGCGGCTAGGGTTGGGAGAAAACGTAATCCATTCCAAATTAAATGATTTCCTTTTAGCTACATGTACGTGCATTTATACATACATGTACATGTATTTATACATGTAACATATAACTATAACTAAATACTCCCTCCGTTCCAATTTAATTGACTTGCTATCCACCACATGTGGAGAGAGTATAAGTCATCTAAATTGGAACCGAGAGTACCATACGCGACCGTGATGTGACAGTGACACGGTGACAGTTCATACGAGTTCTGTTAACTTGTTAAAGAAAAGAAAAGTCTGGTTCTCTTCTTTAGAGCATCTCCACCGGGGGCCTCCAAATATGTGTCCGGCCAATTGGGGGGTGTCGCACACAGCGGCGCACCCCAAACAAGTACGCCACGGTTCATAAGCAACTCCGGCGGAATTTAAACGAGATTTAACAAACTTACCATTTCGAATCTAAACTAGATTTAACAAACTAAACTAAACTAAACTACGCCGTTACCAGCTACACGCTACAGCGTCTATCCAACCACTACACGCGCCGGCGTTGTTGAAGAAGCCTGTTCCACAACCCACCGTCGACGAAGAAGATGCGAACCGAGCGCCGGATCATCAAGAGACTTGTATGCCTCCATGATCTGGCGCCGGAAATTTCATCTGCTATTGCCGTCGGCTGCGGCCTTGAGGAACGGCCATAGCCTCGGCTGAGCCAGCTGAGGCTTCTGGTTTCGTGGCCGGCGCGTGGTGGGATTTGATCTACCGCCGTGGCATGCGGCGGGGCGCTTGATGGGAAGCCTCTCCGTCTTCATCCGGTGCCCCCTTCCTCGGTGATGGCGACGCTGCTGACCAAGATGCAGCAGGTGGTAAAGGGAGATCGGGCAGCTCGGGGTCGTCGTCGTCGTCGTCCTCACCGTCACGCTCGTCGTCCGTTGCGGACAACTCCGGTGTTGGCTCCCGCGCGGCGTTTGCTCCACCGCTACGACGCGCCTCGTACTCCACGTCCACCACGGCGTGCTAGTAGGGCGTCGAGATGGAGTACTTGGGGTCGAGCTTTTGCTCGTATGGCATCTCCATCCACTTCCGCTTGACGAAGTCGATGCGCTCCTGCCCGCTGAGCCGCGGCGGCACCGAAACGTTGACGGCGTTCCTCACCCACCCGTCCGGTAGGGTGGCGAAGTCCTCCACCGGCACCGTATGGCGGCTGCACAGCCGCGCGGTCTCCAGCGAGAGCACTTACGGGGGCGCGTTGTCGGCCTCCTCGCGCCACATATCCCGCTGGAACGCCTTGGCCATCTCCGCCTCCTCGTTGCGACGGCGGCGTTCCTCCAGCTACTCGTGGCGTTGCTCACCGCGACGCTCGTCCGGCGTCTTGCGGCTACCCTCCATGCTTGGCGGCCGATCTTCTTGTGGCGAGTTGAGAGAGAGGGAGAAGTGGTGGTGTGGGGAGAGGAGGGCTGCGACGCGCCGGGTTTTAAAGGCGGCCGGAGGAGCGGGGTTAGGTGGCCTGCATTAACGCGGCCACCGGTTCGCCTGGCCACGCATTGACGCCGACGACGTGTGTGCAGGGCGCCGCCGCGGGCAGCCGTTGTGACTTCAACACGCGTCTCTTCCGTCTGCGCCATGGGAACGGGCGCGGCATTATTGCGACGCGTCGCTTTGCTCTGCGCCCGCCAGGGGAACGGACGCGGCGTTATTGCGACGCGTGGTGACAGGCGTGCCGCCGTCTCGTCGTCTCGACATTAATCGGGCGGAACGGCCTCCTGCACAGCCCTAATTACCAAGGGCGCGGCGTGCTGTGTGTATGACGAGCGGGCCACCCCCTAATTACCAAGGGCGCGGCGTTCTTGTGTATGACGGGCAGGACACCCCTGTCGGAGGCCATGTCCGCCTATATCCGACACCTCCGAGGGCATTCAAACTTGGAGGCCTTTCGGGGGTGCCGGACACGATTTCGCTCGGGACGACCCTTTGGAGGTGCCGCCGGCGGTTTTTTGCATCCGAATCCTCATTGGGCATTTAGATGGTCATTTGCAGGCCCCGGTGGAGATACTCTTAGTGCCAGAACTTGCACACGGGCGCACAGCAACACCGTCACCAGCTCTGCAAAGTACTCCCTCCGTTCTAAATTAGTTGTCTTTCATTTGTACAAAAGTGGATGTATCTATACTTGTAACATGTCTAGATACATCCACTTTTGTATAAATGAAAGACAACTAATTTGGAACGGAGGGAGTAACAACGAAAAGTAAATACAAACAGTGCGTTCTCTGCTCATCGGAGAAGACTGAAGAGAGAGCTGTCTGCCATTCAAGCTCCCGTGTGTTCCTCGCTTTCAAGCCTCACCCCACCTAATCAAAACCAGTCAACTAGCCAACCTGCGAGTCCCAAGGCGACTTCAGCCCATTGCCCACCACCGCACGCCTCCCTCGCCATTAACGCCTCCATAACTCCGGGCCACTTACTCCGTGCGCTTAAACGAACCACCATCAATCGCAACCTCTCGAAGTATCCCAACATTTGAGATTCACAGAACCTGCTCGTCCAAGAGCCCCACTGCTTCTTCCACCTTCAGAATGCAGCCCGCCTGCACCGCCATCCACCCATTGCTTCCGGAGGGCGCGACAGCGTTGGAGATCCCCTCCAACCGTCCAGCCTTCATCAAGTCTTTCAAGCCCTTTGGGATATTCCCGGCCGCGACCGCAGTTCGCCTGGCCACCTCGCCGTCGGAGAGGCGGGCGCTCGGCCCGAAGTCCACCACCTTGTACGTAAAGCTTTCAACCCCGGACTCTAAGCTTGAAGACGCCACGCGGCGCACCGCGTACGTGTACATCACCCCGGACACGTCTCCGAGCCGCCCCGAGCCGGTGGCTTTCATCCGCCTCGTCTTCCGCACCTTAGCACTCGACCTGCCACAGACCTTCAAGACCATCGGCCCTCGCTACGGCGCCGACGCCATGGTCCGCTTCCGCAAGCACGCCGAGCTGGAGGCGGCAATGCGCCGGCAGCCGTTCCGGCTCGATGGCGCCACGGTGGAGCTCGTGCCCTTACGGCTGACCAACATCTCCCTCACCGGTAACTTGTACATGGTTCACGTCGCCTTGCACAAGTACCCCATTGAGCAGCGGACCCCAAGGGACATCGTGCAGAATTGCAAAGGATTTGGGTTCGTCCAAGAGATCGAAGTCACAGCGCCGGACCTCTCCACGGTCTGCGCCATCGTCCAGCTGGAGCACCCCCGAGCATGGTTTCAAATTTCAGTTTCGGAAAAATTTCGGCTACCACTGAAATCACTGAAATTCAGTGAATTTCAGTGATTTCGGTTTTCGTTTCGGCCAAATGACCGAAATTTTCTCTTCAAATTCGTTTAAATATTCAAAATATTTTAAATATTTTTTTAATTCCTGTGTAATACTGAAAGTGCTGAAATATTTTGACCGAAAGGCAATTATTTTGGGGTGTACCGAAATCATTGGAATTCAGTGAATTTCGATGAAATCTCACTGAATTTGAAAACCATGCCCCCGAGAGATCCCCTACGAGCTCCACATCGTTTTCACCAGCGTCGTCTCCATCGAGATCCTGAGTGTCTGGGAATGCTCCAAGTCCTTCGACGCCAATGGAGACTATGTGAATATTTTCTAGCCCCCGGACGCGGTGGGGTGCTCGGTTGGCTGGGTGCGTGGCTACCCTTTTTACTGGAGTATAACCGACCGCATTGGAGCCTGGATGATGTCGATGGGCACTTGGAGAGAGACGATGCTTGTTTAGTGTCCCTTGTGGAGTACCTCAAGTTGTAATCCTTCTTGTTTTGTTATGAAATGAAGCCGTTTAGTTATAAAATTTCTGATTACCTGTATGTTGACAGCTGACTACGTGTTTCAGAAAATTCACGTTTCGTGACCAAATCAAATTTGGATTGCCTAATTTTATAGGAATTTATATAACTTCAGTTCTTTCGAATTTATATCTATGAATGCTCGAATGCTATAAAAAAATTATAGTATGTTTTCTTTTCCTACGCTGAGCTCAGTTTCATAGGAGGTTGAACATCCACGTCGACATTTGTTTTAGTCGCCCTCTTAGGGTTAGATTATTTTTTCTATGATTCTTATGTGTATTGTCCAAATCTTATAGGGTTAACTGGTCACAAAAAATGTCTATTCATGCACTTTCTTAATTTTCCAAATCGTATGTACTCGTTGAAGGAAAGGCACACGTTGTTGCGCTCGTTGTTTCTAAGTGTAATCATAGTGATTGGTATGAAAAAGACCTTGCCATGTGAACCGGCCCGAAGTGAACGAAATGATCAATGTTGTACATAATCAAACTGTACTAATAACACGACAATGACTACTGGTAATACTCCCTCTAATCCCAAATAATTGTCGCCAACACAATTATGTATTTTGTACCTGCTGTGTTCATTTTTTACGACAGTTAAATAGGATCGGATGGAGTACAAATTTGGCTTGCTCTTGGTTAGTCCTTCTTTGATTCAATCAAGTCAAAGTGAGCCAGATGTGAATATTTTTTACTCTGCATTCTAAACCGGTGCAATTTCTCAGAAGAAAAAAAATTAGCAGACCGAAGAAGTTGGTAAAAAATATGTTGTTGATGGTTTCTACACAACTTCCCACAAACACCAAATAAATGTGACTTCTGGATCATGAAAGATCATTGGTTTCACAACTTTGTGAGAGAAATACTTCGTGAATCCACGACTGTCGCCAAGAAATGTCTCCCAATGTCAGACAAATAAAAAAATTATACATAGACCCTGCAAGATTAGAAAGGCATAATATATCTACAAAAGGTTCAAGTTTGACGAATGGTAAGATTGTACAAGCATAAGAATTATGTTACCAATTATCCATAAAGGTCACACTAGTACAGAAAAGGCTATCAGTGGCGCACCCTTTTTTGATTCTGTGGCGCACCCCCAGATTTGCTGGGTGCGCCACAGAATTCTCGCCACTAAATTTTTTTCTGTGGCACACCTGGCTTGGCGCGCCACAGAATTCTTACATTTCTGTGGTGCGCCACAGAATTCTCAAAAAATTCAAAAAATTCAAAAAATGCAAAAAAATATAAAAGTTTAAAAAAAATCAGAAAAATCAAAATATGAAATAATATGAAAATCCTAATTATTGGAATTATTTTCAGATTTTTTGAATTTTTTGAACTGATACCTTCCCGCTATATCACCCATCCTCAAATTGCTCCAACCCTAGCACGCTTAACTTCTAAGTTCCACCCATTTCACCTACCCTTATACTACTCAAGTTCTTATTAATATATATATCATATGAACCCTCTTAAGTCTTGTATGTGTATATGTGTGGTATGTGTTATAAATGTGTGTTTTTAAATTTCAGATTTGTCAAAAACTTCTAAGGTTTCAAAAGGAGATTCAAAAGTTTCAAAAGATCCAAAAAAAATCAAAAAACTTAAAAAAAATCCAAAAAATTCAAAAAAAGTCAAAACAATTCAAAAAATTCAACAATCTTCTTTGTTATACATTTCTGTGTCTTTTTTTGGACTTTTTGATTTTTTTTAAATTTTTTTCTTTTTTTGATTTTGCTGCGAAAAATCGTCTGTTTGAAATAACTTTTTTTCTTTTGGAATTAGAGGAATCTGTGAATTGCGGACCGGGTAAATCCGGGTGGATTCGAACTCGGATTTTTCTCTAGTTTTTTTTGACATATTTTTTTGCATTATTTCGACGTCGTATGCAAAAGTTATGTCCGTTACAAGTTTTTTCCTGTTTGTTGCAGAAAAGGTCAAAATTCATATTTCAAAATTTCTATACCTACTAGACACTCAAACCTAACTACATGTCAAAGGATTCTATTTATTGAAATTTGTATCATTTTCTTTTACTTCATGCAAGACAAAAAAGGCGATCCACGGGGGGGGGGGGGGGGGGAGGGGTGGTGGGATTTGAAAAAAAAATGTCACCTTTCTGTGCGGCACATAATTTTTTTTTCAAATTTTAACCCGCCCCCCAGATAACTTTCAGGTGCGCCACAGAAATGTGACTTTTTGTGGCGCACCAGGCTTGGTGCGCCACAGAATCTATAATTGCTGTTAGTGCGCCACAGAAATATGACTTTCTGTAAGGGTGCGCCACAGAATGCCAACCTACCTATATAGGGTTTCCCTACTAGTGTCGTATCATGCTAGTAATCTAACAATAGAGGTACACATAGAACTATTAGCATGTTAGTAATCTATAACAACACACATAGAGAACTCTTAGCATATATACAACTAAGGACGTACTAATATAAGAAACAAAAGTGGATCTCACGTGAACAAACCTATGGACTACAATTTCAAACTTGAACTCTTAGCATGCTAGTAGTCTACCAGGCCACTACCGGGTAAAAACTCCACCGAGTACCATAGCTCCTGGCGCCACACGGTACTGGCTCCGGTACTAGTCGCCGTAGTACCGAGCCAGTGAGAAATCCGGTAGTACGGACCGTGGGGTCCGGTACTACTCTCTCCACCCGGTAGTACCGGGCTATTACCGCGTAAAAACACACAGACACCAGCAACTCCTCGGATAATGCGGTACTGGTTCTGGTACTGAGAGCGGTAGTACCGAACTGGCTGAACACGGTATTACCGGGCCAAACCCGCTACTACCAGCTTAACCCGAAAACCAGCAACAACTTCTTTTCTTTGCGCTTATTCTTTTTAACCTGTGCACACAACATTTATATGCCAGCAATATTTTAGTGCACACGATTAGTCCACTCATTGTGTTATTAACAAACATCAAAACAACTTAGGGATGGAACTGCACTTTCACATTGGTGAAACTAATTCCGGTGTTTTCTTGCACATGATTACTTGTGTAACAACATAGCGACAAGGTGTGATCTTATCACTTGAACGGAAAAGAAAGGCTAGTGAATAGTATGGATAACTTGATGGGGTAAAAAATAAAGTGATGGTTGCATGTAGAGAGAGAAAATAGTCAATAAATATTAGTGAAATGACATGGATTTTTTTTTTTGCGGGTGCAATGACATGGATATTGACTGGCTAAAAAAGCAAATGGATTAGATTGCTTGTACGTGGAGATAAGAAACTATTAATTACATTTAGTGGGGTTTGTATAGATAAAATGGCGACCGAGAGTCCGTAACAGTGACACAGCGACAGTTCATACAGAGTTTTTCTAAACTTCTTGAACAAAAGAAAATAAAAGGCTCGCTCTCTTCTTTATTACTACTGCCAGAACCATGCATCTTGACGTGCAGACCGAGCTAGGCAGACTCGGCCCGTGATAAAAAAAGCCCGAGCCGAGCTCCCTTTGCTGGACCGCGGCGAGCTCGGGCCGAGCCAGGCCGGCTCGGTCCAGCTCGTTTGGCCCGCTAATTTCGTTTTTTTACAAACTGCGACGAGAGAAATGGGCCTCTATGGCTGCGTCCTGGCCTTTTTAGCATAGCGGAGACCAACAGAAGCTTCTGTACGCATCGCGATTTAGGTCATGCGCAGCCGCCGCTGGAGATCGAGGCCTCCGCCGCCGCTGCAGGTCGACGCCGCCGCCTCCTAGGCTCCTAGCCGCTTCTCCTCACCACTCTACGACCAGCGACCTGCTCCCTCGCACCACCACTCATCCATACAAGCTTGCCGAGCAGCCGTCGGCGTCGTGATTCGCCGGCCGACCCCGGCGTCCAGTCTCCATCAATCTGCGTTGGCTCTCCTCGCCGCCTTCAAGCTGTTGGTGCTTCCGCCGCCCGCTGGAGAATGCAGCGCGCCTGCTCGTCCAGGAGACCCGCTGCTTCTTCCACCTTCAGAATGCAGCGCGTCTGCATCTTCTACCACCGGTTGCTTCCGGAGGGCGCGACGCCGCTGGAGATCCCCTCCAACCGCCCAGCCTTCATCAAGTCTTTCAAGCGAAATGGGATATCCTCGGCCGCAACCGCAGTCCGCCTCGCCACCTCGCCGTCGGAGAGGCGCGCGCCCCACCTGGAGTCTGCCACCTTTTACGTCAAGCTGTCCATCTTCCCGGACGACACGGAGCGCACCGCGTATGCGTACATCACCCCGGACACGCTCCCGTGCCGCGCCAATCCTGAGCCCTTCATCCGCCGCGTCTTCCGCACCCTGGCGCTCGACCTGCCGCAGACCTTCGAGATCCTCAGCCCCCGATTCGAAGCAGAGGCCGCCGTGCGCTTCCGCACACAGGCCCAGCGGGAGGCGGCCATGCGCAGGCAGCCGTTCCGGCTCGACGGCGCCACGGTGGAGCTCGCGGCCTTCCGGCTGCTACCCGTCTCCGACACCGGTAACTACATGGTTCACATCGCCCTGCACAACTACCCCATCGAGCAGCGGGCGCCCAAGGACATCGTGTTCAACTGCTCCGGATTGGGGTCCCTCATAGAGATGGCCATCCCGGCGCCCGACCTCTCCACGGTCTGCGCCATCGTTCAGCTCGACCAGCCCCGAGAGATCCCCTACGAGCTACACATCGAATACTCTGACGGTCTCACCAGCGTCATCCCCATCGAGATTCTGAGTGTGTGGGAATGCTCCAAGTCCTTGGACTCCAATGGAGAGTACGTGCATATTCTTAACCCCCCGCGGCGGGGTGCCGGTTGGCTGGGTGCCTACCGCGAGTAACTCCGGCTGACCACATTGCAGACTGGAAGATGTCGATGGGCAGTTGGAGTTGGAGAGAGACGAGTGTCCCTTGTCTCGAGTACCTAAAGCTGTAATCCTGCATCTTTTCTTATGAAATGAAGGCATTTTAGCATAAAATTTTCTGATTACATGTGTGCTGAAAGCTGACTACGTGTTTCAGATAACGCTTGTTGCATGGACAATGTCTAAGTTGTTACCTAAAGTTGTAATCCTACATCTTTTCTTATGAAAGGAAGGCATTTTAGTGCTATAAATTTTCTGATTACATGTATGCTGAAAGCTGACTACGTGTTTCAGATAATGCTTGTTGCATCAACAATGTCAAGTTGTATGTCTTTGGTTCCTTTTCTTCCTATAGGCTTCTTAGTTTTAAATTTTCAATTTCCCTAGTTTATAGGAATCTATTTAACGGAACTGATGTGTGTATGATTGTTTGTGTCCGATCTGTTTACGATTGTTGTTCTATACCATCAGATATTCAAACTACGTAAAGATACACGGTATGATTTCGCGTCAGACAGAATTCAGATGGGAAACTATCGGACGTATAGCATTTCTCTTTATATAACTTCAATTTTTATGATGAGAGCAATGAGGTACGAGTCCGTCTCAGTTAAATTAGGAAGAGTGGTGTACCAATGCAACATCACCAAAATTGCAAGTAAGAGCACCGAAACTCGGATGGCCGGAAGGCATCGAACCCTCCCCAACACTAGACTATACTTAGTCCACTTTTCTTAGAAATTTATTCTATGAATGGTCTTTGGATGCTAAAAAAATTTATGTTTTGTTTTCTGATGCTCAATTTCAAGTAAGATTTCTCAAAACAAATATCATCGGCAGTGGACGATCCACTTCAGAAAAAAAATTAAACCCTCTCCTAGGATCGGATACGTTCCTATGATTTTATGTGTGTCGTCCCAAAGGCTATTGGCGCACCTTCTCGTTTTCCAAATCATATGCTACGCACAAATATATTATTCTATATGACTCATGTTACTTAGTCAAACCAAAAACTAAAACCAACAAAATTAATCGTGATATACAATTTATCTTTTGATCAACCCGAGTTCTACTCAAACAAGCTATATGATGTAGCGTACGTCTGCGCTACTTTTTTTAGCGAGCCAAGGTATAATTTGGGCACGGGACGAAGAATAAAATAAAAATCGTACTATACTTTTGTACACCTTATTTTTAGTATGTTAAAACATTAAAAGTATACTTACATCTTTGTTTGCATACTTTAACCGCATAACTAGCAATATTACTAAATATGTGTTGTTTTTATGTGTACTAAATGTCACTAAAAGATATTAAACTCTATTTTAAACAAAAGTCAGTTCTAAAACTATTTTTTCCTACAATGTGGAATCCATATAGTTTGTAAATTTTACAGTAAACATCTAACAAATATTTTCATAGCCTTTTCCCTTGTATGATTAAGTACGCATATTTAGATAAATTTCTAGAATACAAACAGAACCAGTGACACTTGTTTGTCATAATTTAATAAATTGTGAAGGCTCTCTACTTGGTTTTGAAACAACATTGTTTAGAATAATCACCAATGAAATAAAACGGTGTGGATTTTATTAATTTGCATATCTAAAATTTTATAATTCGGTATACTCTTAAGCATTGTACTTGTTACTATCTCGTGTACACAAATCCCCTAGCAGTTTATGAAATAAAAATGTGTTGCACATATTCAAATTTGAAAATATAGTTACATAGTTTTTCCTAAAACCCAGAGGACATCTCACCAATAGGAGTAAATTTGTTGTTGCCGGTCACATTGATTTACCAATAGTTATCATGTGGTGTGTATTGCTTACACAAATTAACTATTTATTATTCCGATATACGACTTCCGTCTAGAAATGTAAGGCGTGCATGATTTTTCATCATTTTTGATTCACATCTATCACCACTCACCACTAATGTATATCGATATGTATTTACTCTATTTTCTAGTCAAAGTTCTATGTTGTTGACCATAAAAAGCAAGAAAAAATTCTAGTTTTCTTTTTAATAGGGGTGGAGAGGCATTTTGGCTCCCAAGTTCATATGCTCTTGGTATGTTAGACCAAATTCAAAAAAGAAAGTAAAATATTTTCAACAACTCTGAAACTTTTTGGTGATGAACAAAAACAGGTTTTCTAAATACCTGCCAATTGTCGTGATGAAATGTCATGTTTTCTGCTCATGCGAAAATAACAAAATCAGTGCTCTAAAAGTATATTTTGAAATTGCATTTCGACCTTGGATTTGTCTTATTTGCACAGGTCATACCAAATATCATTTCACCATGAAACTTGGCACGTATGCTAAATATTGGTATGTGTTCGCCTACAATTTTTTTCGGAATTTTCTAGTATGTTTTACTTTTTCTAAAATTTGGTTTAGTATTACAGGAGGATATGAGTTCAGGAGTAAAATTAAATTACTGTGTATTAAATATTTCCTTGGATGTACCGGAGAAAATATACGTTACTATTTTATTAGTCCCTTCCCCTTGTTGCATGGCCTTGCCACCATGTGCAGCAACAAGCCAACAAACACAGACAACTATACGCGACCGCGACAGTGACAGGCGCACATGCTTGAGGCCTTCTTGTTGCTGATTTTTAGCAAGAGAAGTTCGGTCTTCTTGTTGCTGATGATACTTGAGGCCGGGGCAACATTCCCCATCTCGGAAAAAAAAACTATTGAACGGGCATATTTTTCCTAAAACCTTTGGAGTAGTTTGTCTTGTTTATATATTGGTCACTATTTTTTAACAACCAAGTGAGGATGAAAAAAGTAAATTAGAAGCACTTTTCAAGAGATTTCATGTAAAGTTTAGCTACAGTGACTTGCTTGTATACATACATGTGTTGGTGTTTGGTTATGTATTTCAATCCATGCATTTTGTATTTCATATAATTATCCCGCAAAGATTTGTGTGTTTATTCTGTTAAAAATCAAGTCTTAGTGTTTGCTAGGAAGTACGTGCAGTGACTCTTATTAAGTAAATGTTTCTCACAATACCAGCTTTTTTCCTTAAAATCCTAATATGTGTTTCTCCAGCAAGAAATTGCAAGCGTTAGGTGGACAGCAACAAGCACTAGCATCTATAAGCGACCGTGACAGTGACACGGCGACTGTTCATACCAAATTTTGTTAACTTTTTGAAGAAGAGAAATAAAAGACTCACTCTCTTCGTTAGTGATAGAAATCTTCGCACACTGGCCCACAACAACACCGTTAGAGTATCTCCGGGCTCGCGTCAAAATGGGCGCCCAAAGGCCGTGCAGACGGGCCTTATGTGTGCCGTCCGGACGAGCTGGTGGCTATGGGCGTCGTCGCTCCGACCCTCGGGCACCCAAATAATATTTGAAATCAACATTTAAACAAAATAGTATATAGGTTTTATTGAAATTTTGTTCAAACTAGAGATAATTCATTTAAAACTAACATAATTCATTTAAATTAAAACCTAGACCTATTAGGGTGGCACGCCGGGCACCGACGGTTTGGGCAGGAGCCGGCCAACGCTGATAGATGTGCTCGGCGGCAGCCGGAGCAGAGGCAGTGAAGGTAGCCGGCCGGAGCGGATGACGACATAGGAGGCGTGTTGGTGGAAGAGGCTATGGACGTCTTTATGGTGAGCTGCATCTCGACTGTGTCCCACTCCGATGACGGCCAGCCCTCAGAGCCGTCATCATCACCCTCAACCTCCTACGGCCTTGTTATTTCTCTTTTCGCGCTGAGCCACATGCGCCGCCTCGTAGCGAACCCTGTCCCTTTTCATGCCCGCCGCGAATTCCTCGTCGGAGGTGTTGGTGAGGACGTCGTCATCGGAGTCGAAACAACTCGCAGGTGGTTCGCATGCGAAGAAGGAGTTGAGGTGGTAGGCGTGCTCCATGTCGTTCTGGTCGTCCCAGCACGCCGAGTTTGGCTCATACCTCACGTCATCATACAACTCCGGTGGCATGGTCTGCTGGCACATGGTGTAGTTGAGTCGCGCTTGGCCGTTGAGCCGAGGTGCAACCGGGACGTGAGTTGGGTTCATCGCCCATCCCTCAGGAGACGGTTGTTCGCCAGAACCCGTGTGTTGGTGCGGATGAGTTCCTACGCCTCGACTTCCGTGAGCAGGTCCGCCAGCGGCGGAGGAGATTAGGGAGGTGGAGGAGCGCAGGTAAGCCTTCCTCATGTCGCTTGGCGACGACTGGATTGCGCGGGGAGGCGAGCGGATGAGCGTGCCTTAACTGCAACCACCGGCCCGCCGGTACTCCATTTACGCGACGCTTCAAAAGGCGCTCGTCTGCATTGACGTCGGCAGGTCGCAGGCGCTTCCTCGCCCAGAGAGGTGAAACGACGGTTTGCTGCACCTTGCTTGAAACCGAGATGACACCCACCATTAATTGAGATGACCTGCCAAACTCAGCCTCGTGTCTTAATGATAGGGCTGGTCCGCATGTCGGAGGCTGACGTGGCATCGCGGTTTCATCCAGCGCAGCCCATCGGCTCCCTAAGTGGAGGGTGTGGGTTCGGTGTGCCGGGCCAAACTTTGAGCCGCATCGGACCAAACTTTGAGATGCGTCGGACCAAAATCGAGTTTGAGCGCCGCGAGTGTGAGACCTTTTTTTCCGGGACGCCATAAAATCTTTTAGGCGGCCGTTTATACGCTCCGAATGGAGATGCTCTTAGCCAACACTGACAGAGTCTCAAAGTAAAAAACGAAAAGAAAATACAAAAGTGCGTCAGTGCGTTAACGCTGCTCACCAGAGAGGACTGAAGTCTGGAGAGAGCTGTGTACCATGCGTGTGTTCCTCGCTTAAACCTCACTCCACGTGATCAAAACCGGTCAACTAGCCAAGCTGCGAGTCCCGAGTCGACTTCAGTCCATTGCCCACCACCGCACGTCTCCCTCGCCATTAACTCCATAACTCCGGCCAGCAACCTGCGCGCTCCTTCCGGTGTTGCTCGTCACTCACACTGTGCGCTTAAATGAACCATGAGCCGCAGCCTCTCGAAGCCTTCCTCCCAACACTTGAGATTCACAGAGCCCGTCCTCAACCAGACCCACAACCACTGCTTCTTCCACCTTCAGAATGCCTCTGCTTCCAAATGGCGCGACGGCGTTGGAGATCCCCTCCAACCGCCCATTCTTCATCAAATCTTTCAAGCGCCTAGGGATATTCCCGGCCGCGAGCGCGGTCCGCTTGGCCACCTTGCCGTCGGAGAGACGCGCGCCCCGCCCGGGGTCCGCCGCCGTGTACGTGAAGCTGTCCACCCCTGAGCTGGAAGACGACACGCAGCGCATCGCGTACGCGTACATCACCCCGGACACGTCCCTGTGCCGCGCCAATCCTGGGCCCTTCATCCGCCTCGTTTTCCGAACCCTGGCGCTCGACCTGCCGCAGACCTTCGAGATCCTCCGCCCCCACTACGGCGCCGACGCACCGGTGCGCTTCCGCACGCACGCCCAGCGGGAGGCGGCCATGCGCAGGCAGCCGTTCCGGCTCGACGGCGCCACGGTGGAGCTCGTGCCCTTCCGGCTGATCAAAGTCTCCCACACCAGTGACCACTACATGGTTCTCGTGGCCCTGCACAAGTACCCCATCGAGCAGCGGACCCCAAAGGACATCGCGGAGAACTGCAGCGGATTCGGGTTTGTCCATGAGATCGCCGTCACGGAGCGCGACCTCTCCTCGGTCTGCGCCATCCTTCAGCTGGAGCAACCCCGGGAGATCCCCTACGAGCTCCACATCGAATACTTCAATGGTTTCACCAGCGTCGTCCCCATCGAGATACTGAGTGTGTGGGAATGCTCCAAATCCTTCGACGCCAATGGAGACTACGTGTATATTTTCTAGCCCCCGGACGCGGCGGCTTGAGGCCTTGAGGGCCGGCGGGGTGCCTACCGTTTTTACTACGGCCGACCACATTGTAGCCTGGATGATGTCGGTGAGCACTTGGAGAGAGACGAAGCTTGTTTAGTGACTCTTGTGATCTTGTCTCGAGTACCTAAAGTTTTAATCCTTCATCTTTTGTTATGAAATGAAGCCGTTTAGCTATAAATTTTTTGATTGCCTGACAGTTGACAACGTGTTTCAGACAATGCTCGTTGCGTGACCAAATGTCAAATTTGGATTTTCTAATTTTATTAAAGGAATTTATATAACTTCAGTTCTTACAAATTTATATCTATGAATGCTAAAAAAAATTACAGTATGTTTTCTTTTCCTACGCTGAGCTCAGTTTCATAGGAGGTTGAACAACTTCGACATTTTTTTAAGTCACCCGCGTGGAATAGAATTATTTTTCCTTTGATTCTTATGTGCGTCTTCCAAATCGTGTAGGGTTACTTGGTCACAAAAAGGCTATTCATCAGAAAGTCATTTTGACTACCGAGCTGCAATGCTCTCTGTGTTCTTTTAAATCATACTTATAAGTTTAAAAAATCTGAAAAGAATAGTGCACGATACCAATGATATATCCCACAAACGTGAAAATCTCGATTTGAAAAACTTTATATTTCGAGCTGCACAAAAAATTAAAAATCTTGGATCTTTTGGAGATTTTCGAAGAAACGAATAATCGTTGGCGTGTCGTTAAGTTAAGGTGGGGCCTTGAGGGCAGCGTGTGTGAGTGTGCAGGGATAGATACTCTGTATAATGAGACATGCATGAATGAGATGACAAATCTTGAATATTTTGGAGATTTAGCGTGTACATTTATATTCACACATTTGTCATTTTTGTGTACCTCAAATATGAAATATTTCAGATCAAAAAAAGTTTCACATTTGTGGGATACATTATCGACAACATGCAAGATTATTTTAAGATATTTTTGGAAACTTATAATATGATTGTTGAAAAGATTCCGGGACTATTCTTTAACGATATCCGGTGAGGGACATCAATTCAAAGGAGAAGAGACCCTAGTTTACTTGAATCAAAGGTATTTGCCCTCATAATTGGCACTTTATTCCTCATCTACTTTTATTTTATTCACGGAATTCTAATCTTTTAATTTTTCAACGGATTAGCCTCAGAAATGCAACTGAAGGAAAAGACAACTGAAACTAAAAGCTTGACTTATGATCCAGAAATTTCTACTCGCTATGTAAGTGAGGTGAATTGCTCTTTTTTGTAAGTGAGGTGAATTGCTGCAAGAATGGCACATCAACATATGTTATCCCGCCGAAAACAAAATGTCTGCCATTTCATGGAATTTTTTCACCACGATCAAAGGAACTTGATCTTCGATATAATTCAATTAGCCATGTTATTTCCATCCTATTGGAATCATATTCTACATTTTTCCTATCCGATGAATAATCAATAAAAGGAGCCGATTTTCCGCCCAATAAACTCATTTGGGGTCCGATAATTCGGGGTATTTTACCAAATCTCTGCTACCGAGTAGTACTACTCCTCGTCTTCTTTTTTAACTCACTAGGAAATCAAACATGCAAAAAGTTCCCATGGAATGGCAGAGGAGAGGAGACCCGTGCAGCACACAACAAAATTCCTTCCGATTCCGAGTAAATTACATAAACCTACCACAATTGTCGGCTAAATCACAGGTCAGTGCTACTTTTGGTGATTTTTTCAAAATCCAACAAAGTTTGGGGCGAGGAGCAACAGATTGGGCAAATTTTCATCGGATTACATTTAAACAAGTTCTTGACAGGTTGACTGGTCAAAATAATAGCCACGTCAGCATATTTGACTTTTCTCCTCTCTCTCCTAGCAAGTCCCGTGCATGGGGCTTAAAGCAGACGCCGGGAGGCCAGGCGCCGGATCGCCGCGAGCCCCTGAGCTCGGCATGGTCGCTTCACACACGCACCCCCATCTACGACGCCACCGCCACGACCAGCCTCCTGGACGCGCCGCCACCTCCCGCCACAGCGCTGCCGCCATGCCTCGTGTGATTTGTAACACCCCGCCTCAAGATTGGTACTGACATGAAAAAATCACCAAAATAGGTACTGACTTGTGATTTGACCGACAATTGTGGTAGGTTTTTGTAATTTCCTCCCCGATTCCACTCCAAATGCTGGCGGCCGGCACCCGCCGCCCCCCATGCCGGAAGGGGCAGCGGCGTTGAAGCTCCTGCGCGAGGGGGAGGCCCCCGACGTCTGGCGGGTCTCGCACGACTACCTCGTCCACCTCGCCCTCCACGACTACCCCGTCGAGAAGCGCACCGAGAAGAAGATCCAGCGCCCCCCATGCCGGAAGGGGCAGCTGCCGCAGCTTCGGGTCCTGCGCCAGATCGACCCGGCCTGCTTCGCCGCGCCCGATCTCGCCACCGTCCATGTCGTCGCTCAGAACCAGGACCCTGGAGTGATCGCACACGAACTCCGGATCCAATACCGGGATGGCTCCATGAACGTCGTTAGCATTTACTAAACTAAGCCTTTCTAAAATGATATATATATTTTTTTTTTTTGGCACCGCTCACACTCCTACGACGCCCATCGACGCGTGCGCATTTACTAAGCTAAGCCTTTCCAAAATGATTGTTTTTTGAGAGAAAAATGATATAGTTGTCATACATGTATTTGTGTTCATAGGGTATCTCGATTTGTTCTATCTAACTGTACAATAACTCATCGTGTAAGCGTGTATTTTTCATCTGCCTGAAGGTGAAACCTGAGCTTCTCAACTAATTTGTAACCTGAACTGAATTCTATATTATTTTAATGCAATTAAGAAATTTTGGAGATAAAAACTGGGACTGCGAATCTGACCAAACGAACTAGAATATCTGAAGCTTTTTTTATTGCAGTTTGCGGCTTCCTGCACAACATTGATGAGCAAAAATGCCTTTCATATTCATATTAGCAGCATTTTGGTCTAGTGAATCCACCAATTCCTTTGAACACGCCTCACTGCACGTCTCTAAAGTACGATCATCTTTTTCTTTGAATTATATTTCATATAGATGTGCAGTGACAAACCAGGGCTGCATAATTTGAGTGATAAAACTGTTCTACCAAAGGGCTTGTTCTAAGAACATGGTACGATGGTTTAATAATAATTGTGTGTACACAGACTCCAATTTAGTTTGTAATCTATAACAAAAAAAAGAATGCTACTTCGCCTATTCATGTGCAGTCTTCTGAAAAGATGGAACCTGGACAATTTGTCTGCTGCCATCTGAGTATTCAACGATGAGGGAAGTTAAAGAAACTGGGAAGAAATTTCACATATTCCCACCGCTATTGATATAACGGGCCATCTCTTACTGTCAGATGTTGATTTTAATTCTTGTGTTGTTAGAATGTAGTATATGCTTCCAAATCCATGTAATTTTTTCTGTAGCTGCTTATTTCTCACAATTGCATCTTGTCCATAAGTACCGGCAACATCTTGTAACCATTTTTGTGTTCTGCATTACAGATTTCTCTTCAAGGGCTTCAGAAGGACTGTTTGGAGGTTTTGTTGTCTATCATAAGAAGTTTTGTTCAAATAATTTTTTATTTTGGCCTACAATTTCAATATACAAGATCATGTGTTCATATCCAGCGGATTTTTTCAACTCAATCCTTCATACAATCGAACACAATTAGACATGTCACTGGATAACTTACCCGCCAACCCGCTTGCGCGCGCACCCGCAATCCTGGACCGTCGGGCCGTCGGATGGCTGAAACCGACGGTCCAGGATTGCGGGTGCGCGCGCAAGCGGGTTGGCAAAATCCACGTCCTCACTCCAATCCTTTAGATTTCCTATTCCCACACTTTTCCTGTCATAAATCAAACAAGCCCTAAATTTGAAATTTGAAGATTGGTATCATGGTATAAGTCTAGGATCACTAGATATTTTCCTCCCACTCACACAGTCACACCCACACATCACGAACTCTTCCCGATTCCACCACACCGCTGTTTGCGTTCTTCTCCACCGAGAGCAAGATGCTGGCGGCAGGCGCCCACAGGTTCATGCCGGAGGGGGCGACGGCGCTGGAGATCCCCACCGACCGCCCGTCCTTCGTCACCGGCCTGTCCTACGGGACCCCCCCGGCCTTCACCGCGGTCTTCCTGCCGCCGGAGACGCCCACGGGACGCCCGGCCTCCGACATAGTGTACATCTACCTCGACGACCACACCCCAATCCCGCGCTGCAGTACCAGGCGCGGCGCCTCGCCTACGCCTACATCACCCCGGAGACTGCCTCTTTCCGCTAGTATGCTAGTGCGCGCGATGTCGATTGGTATGTTAGGCAAGGTGATGCATGTTTAGTACTGTAGCTTGTTTGGGGCTAGATTAATCCGTGGAGGAAGCTACTTAACTGTAATCATGCATGGTTTCTTTTATGAATGGAGGTCGGCTATGAAATTTGGTTTCGAGAAAGGCAATTAACATGTTGTGAACTTGAATACGCTTGCAGAAGTAAATCAATTTACATGTTCATGTATATTCCTTACGGTTCTCTGAGCATGCATACTCGCCATAAAAACCATATATTGGTGATGGCAACCAAATGAGTATAGCTGCTACATACTCCTACATTATGAAAAGGTAGTAAGGGTGAACTCATGAAAATACTGCATGTAGTATCAGCATTGTAGATGCTGTGCTGAATGGTAGTTTCTTATCGAGCGCACCTCAATTATTTTAGACGACTGTTTCATGTCCATCAATTTCATGAAGGTAACTTGGAAGCACTATCTAATAGAGGTGATCAGCTGAATGTTTGGCTTCTATGGTAGCTCAAACCAAATTGATGCAAGCTTTAAAAATCTTTTTTTTTTCACAAAAGTATATAAACATAAGCCAATTTTTAATTGGTCATTCAACTATTCTGAGCAAATAAAAGTTGCCTTTTGTTAATGGTGCAATCTTTAATTGGTCATTCAACTATTCTGAGCAAATAAAAGTTGCCTTTTGTTCTCACTTTATTTCAAAATCTCTTGTGAGAAAGCCCCCCTCCAAAAACCAAACTTTCCCTAACCAGGTTTGGGAATGGTAAAAACAAGACAGTTCTCATTCTTTGTTTACACTTGCAGTTTATTCTCTCTAATTGTACAAGAAATCATCATGTAATCGTGTGTTTTCATCTGCCTGTAGGTGGCTGAATTTCTCAACTACATTGAAACCTAAAGTGAATTCTAGATTGTTACAATGCAATTAAGGAAATTTGCAGCTAAAAAGTGAAACTGCTACACTAACCAAAACAACTAGGCCATCTGAAACATTTGATTGCCATTCCTGCACAGCCCTGATGAGCAAGCATGGTGCATTGAGAAACATTTGAATTCTATTTTGGTATACATGTGCAATTGTGCATTGACAAACCAGGAGTCCATTCAGTGTTTTCATAAAGCTGTTCTACCTATGGCTTGATCCTAAGAGCAAGGTCTCCACTTTAATTTCTAAGCTGTAAGAAACAGAATAATAATTCGTGAATTAATGAGCAGCCTTCTAATAATATGGAACCTGCACAGTTTGTGTGCTGCCATCAGAGTATTCAGCTGTCAGGTTGCTATAAGAAGTAGTATGCAGACTAAGGCATGGCCTAGTGGTGGGGAAGGGTTGATGCCTTCCCACCCACCCGAGTTCGAGTCCTCATGTTTGCAATTTCGGTGATATTGCACCCTCCTCTATCAAAAAACACGTGGTTTTCCCACGTTGAAATTTTTTTTTTAATAAGAAGTAGCATATGCTCCCAGATCCATGGAATATTACTTTGGCATCTTATTTCTAACACTTGCATCTCGTCCATAATAAGGACAACAATTTCCTGGTTAAGGTTGTCGATTTGAGACTCTAAGCTGCTGATGTGAAATCCTCTAAATTACATCGAGAGTTTTTGAATCCCCTTGCAGATAGTTGTTTTAGTTTGTTTAGTTTGTCCTTATATGCTTAGGTTGTTTATGTTCACCCTGAGAAACAAGGATCGGGTGACTAGCATCCACACCAGCACCTTGTGATTACAAATCTAGGTAAGTTGCATAGATTTTTTTGTCGTTCATTAATTCTCTTTGCTGCCGGAGAAATGGCTTTTAGATGTGGCTGTCTAAGAAACCAAATGGTTACGAAGTCAAAAATTGCTATATCTCTTTCATTTATGAATGACTCCGTGTTTTCAAAGGTATATTATTTGATTGGTTCTTCTACCTGTTGCTCAAAAATAAAAATAAAATTATTGGTTGTGGGGCTGGAGAGGACAACAATGATCTGGTTAGTAAATGTGTAACGATCAAGAGGAAGTCCGAAAGGGTACGGGTAAGAAGGAGCAAATGCTGCTAAAATCCAAATTATCCGATGAAATGTCATATTTGGTGATGAACATGCACCAGTCGTGATATACATTCTTAGCTAGATCATTCTCATGGTTGTTTCCTTTTTCCTACACAGTTCCAGTGCCAGAAACAAACGGACAACTTCTGAACTTTTCTATCTGCACAGTACACACAGTTTGGTTGGTAAAAATCGTGTGAGTAGACCTGTGCACTACAAACAGTTTGGTACTTCTAAAATTGTGCATATCCCGACCTAGGATTGCCACCTGAGTGGTATGGAGCTTCAGGATGGGTATTTCCAGACTCGGAGGAGGCACTTTTAAAATCATATTGATATTTCTTCAAACATATGTAAACATAAGGTCAGTTTGAAATTTCATGGTGCAAACTTTGATTAGTCATTAACTATTCCGAGCTGATAAAAGTTACCTTCCATCGTCCTTTTTCACAACACTGTTGTGAGAAATACAACAAACCAAGCCGGCCCTAATCAAGTAGCTTTAGGCATGATGATAACAATATAGTTGACATGCATGTACTTGTGTTCATAGGGTATCTCAATTTGTTCGATCTAATTGTACAATAAATCATCGTTTAATCTTGTTTTTTTCATCTGCCTGAAGGTGAAACCTGAGCTTCTCAACTAATTTAAAACATGAACTAAATTCCAGATTGTTTTAATGCAATTAAGGGCTGCATAATTTCAGTGATAAAACTGTTCTACCAAAGGCTTCTTGTAAGAACATTTTATGATGGCTTAATAATAATATATACACACTCCAATGTAGTTTCCAACTATAACACAAAAGAATGCTAATTCGCCTATTCATGTGCAGTCTTCTGAAAAGATGGAACCTGGACAATTTGTCTGCTGCTATCTGAGTATTCAACTATCAGGGAAGCTAGAAGAAACTGGAAGAAATTTCACATATTCCCACCTCTATTGATATAACGGGCCATCTCTCGCTGTCAAATGTGGATTTTCTTATGTTGAGAGAATGTAGTATATGCTCCCAAATCCATGTAATTTTTTTCTGTAACTGCTTATTTATCACAATTGCATCTCGTCCATACGTACCGTCAACATCTTGTAACCATTTTCTGTCTTCTGCATTACAGATTTCTCTTTCAGGGCTTCAGAAAGACCAAAGTTTGGAGGTTTGTTATCGACCATAACATGTGATTTTATAAACCTTATCATCACATATATAGGTCAGACTTTCCCTACAATTCACGAGCATTCTGTTATTTAATACTCACTCCGTTCACAAAAAGATGTCTTCACCAACTTCAAATTTGAATGTATCTACACATTAAATTATGTCTAGATACATTCAAATTTAGTGTTGATTGAGACATCCTTTTATGAACGAAGGAAATATGAGAAGTCCGAAAAGGTACGTGAGAGAGAGGAGAGAGATCAATTTTTTCTCAAGACAGGAAAACATGCAACGAACGGACAGGCCAGTGCGTGGTAGTGGGCTGGGCCTCGGTTGCATAGTACGCCGTAGTAAATACAATTTCTGCAAAAAAAAAGAAAAACTGGGGCCATGGCCCGGTTTGACCCTAACTAAGCTCCGCGCTGAATTGCATGCATGCAGATGCAGTCAGTCGCCCAGCAACGAACGCCGCCGTCTACTTCGCCTGCCATCTCCGACTCCTTCCTCAGGATCCGATTTGTCTGCTGCGAGCTTCTTCTTCCTTCAATCTCCGACTCCTTCCTCACGATCCGATTTCCCCAAGCGAGCAAGCTTCGTCCACAACCCCTAAATCCTCGGAAAGAATCATCTCTTCTCTCCACCACTCAAAACCTGTTTGAGCAAATGGCCAAGGCAACCCGCAGCAGCGTTCTACACGTCACCATCACCCACGTGAGCTATCCGATGTCGGAGGCGCTACTTGGCCAGGTCTTTGATGTGTATGGAGTGAATGAGGTGTGCATGCTGATGAAACCAACTCATGTGGAGGCGTTCGTGCAGTACCGATCATGGCGTGAGGCGAGAAAAGCTCGAGGTGCGCTGCATGCTAGGAACATCTATGATGGTTGCTGCTACATGGACGTTCAGCACGCCCCGCCTAATTCCTTCACCGTTCACAGGCTCTCCAAGACCGAACGGGTAGTGGTGGACTGGGGTCGACTGGAGGTGCCCTCTTCTGCGCCTCCACCGGCTTCCACCGCCGCCCGCAACTGCAAGAAGGTTGATGCCTTGCCGGCTGCGCCCCACGGAAACTCATCTGTTGCCACCTCGACGCTCACAACTAACACCGATGTTGCTGCGCCGACGCCCACCGGGTGTTCAAAGGGATGCTCTGAAAACGACAACGACGACACCAACAGGTTCATGCCCGAGGGGGCGACAGCGCTGGAGATCCCCTCCAACCGCCCCTCCTTCGTCACCCGCTCATCCTACGGGGGCACTGCGACCTTCACCGCAGTCGCGTACGCCTACATTACCCGGCCGAGGCCCCTTGCCGCGCCCAACCGGGGCCCTTCATCCGCCTCGTCTTCCGCACCCTGGCGCTCGACCTGCCACAGACCTTCCAGGTCCGCCCGTCCTCCTCCTTCGGCGCCGACGCGACCATGCGCTTCCGCACGCCCGGCGACAGGGAGGCCGCCATGCGCCGGCAGCCGTTCGAGCTGGACGGCGCTACGGTGAAGCTGGTGCGTGACGACGACACCCCCTCTGTCAGGCTGGTCTACAACGACTACATCGTCCACGCGGCATTGCACCGCTACCCCGTCGACCAGCGCGCCGAGAAGACGATCGAGGGGAACTGCAGTAGCTTTGGGTACGTGTGCGAGATCGACCCTGCCTGCTTCGCAGCACCTGATCTCGCCACCGTCCGTGTCGTCCTTCAGCTTGAGGACCCTGCAGAGATACCCCACGAACTATGGATCGAATACCGTGATGGCTCCATCAGCGTCGTTCCTGTTGAGGTTGTCAGGGTTTGGCACCGCTCACACTCCTACGATGCCCATGGACAGTACGTGCGGATCTTCCAGGCCCCGGTTGCGTCCGCGTGATGGATTTGGCTCCAAAGAGTTTGCTCTGCTGATTTTTGCTCCAATCTATCTAGCTTTAGTTTTATGTAGGCCAATTTGTTAATTGGATGAATAATTGGGTTCTTCAGTTAGTTCTCTACCACCACTTAATTTAGCTGCTAGTGTAGCTGTGCAGGTGTTATCAATGGGTATATTAGGCAAGGTTATGCATGCTTAGGACTGTAGCTTGTGCGGGCTAGATTAGTACTATGTGGTGGAAGCTACCTTAACTGTAATCGTGCACGATTTTTTTAATGAAATGGAGGCGTATATGCTATGAACTTTGATTTGGAGAGAGGTAATTAACATGTTTCAAACCTGAAAGTGCTTGCAGGAGCAAGTAAATTAACATGTTGTTGTATTGCTCTAACGTTTTCTCAATCTATTCTATAAAAACATATATTTGGTGATAGCAACCTAATGATTAGCTGCCACATATGACATATATCTACATTGTGAAAATGTAGTAAGAGTGAACCATGAAAATTCTGCAAATAGTGTCACCATTGGTCAGTGTAAATGTTTCCTTTGCTTAAGCCTAGGTTTTCAGACATCAAATAATATCTTAGATTTGTTTGGTAAAGGGTATATATAAATATCCAAAATTCAGACATCACAGAGATTGTAGATGCTGTGCAGAATGGTAGTCACTCATCGATCACAGCTCAGCTATTTTTTAGGTCTGGTTCATGTCCATCGATTTCATGCAAGTAACATTGGAGAATTGCTATAGAGGCGAATTTCTTAATGGGAAGCAAAATCGGCTCACTGGATTAGTTCTCTATACTGTAGCTGTGTAGGTGATATCGATGTGTATGTTAGGCAAGGCGATGCATGCTTAGGAGTTAGGACTGTAGCTTGTTTGGGGCTAGGTTAATAATATGTGGTGGAAGCTACCTTAACTGTTATCATGCAAGATATTTTTTGTGAAATGGAGGCGTGATATGAAATTTGGTTTGGAGAGAGGCAATTAGCATGTTTCAAACCTGAAAATGCTTGCAGGAGCAAGTCAATTAACATGTTGTATTTCTCTACGGTTTTCTGAATCTATTCAATAAAAACATATGTTTAGTGAAAGTTTAGGCGTCTATGGGTGAAAATGCTCGTTTTTGCATATTAGAACTTTAATATGATAGTAATTAATCAATGCAAGTTTAGGTGCTTATGAGTGAAAACTTAGATGCCGATAGAGACGGCGAGGAGGATCAAACACGCGCCATGCATCCACGTCCCAACTGATCACTCCCCCGACGATTATCCGTCTCCCTCTACTCCTCGACCCCATGGGAGGCGAAGGCCTTCGTGGAGTGGGGTAAGGTGGCGATGACGACACATGGTTCCGTTGACTACCGCAAGTGTACCAGGTGCCCCGACTATAGCACGTAGAGGTGGCTCCGCGCATGGCCCCAGAGCGACGCGTAGGGATGTAAACTGTACGGATAATTTCCGAACCGAATTGAATCCGCATCCGCATCTGTTTTAAAAGACATGGTATGTAATTATGGAAATCCGCCGGATGCGGATAAGGATAATAGTTAGGCGGATATCCGACGAATATTGTAGAGGATATGGTATTGCTATTATTCGACGGATGCGGATTATCCGCCATTTTTGGCGGATTATCCGATATATTCTATTAATATATTCTATTAGGATAATCCGATTTATTAGCCTATTTAGTTCGCATAAATAGCCAGATCTATTGACACATTGACCTAATCACCTGTTTACGTCTTTCCATATATAACTAATCTTATCCGAGTAAGAGTTACACTCATTAATCATATAGTAGTATTCGTTTTATTGCGTGCAACCATGCACTTGCATCACGCAAACGTATTTGTATCCGGTCCGAATCCGCTCCGTTCCCGATCCATATCCGTAGTCCGATATTATCCGCATCCGGTTATTATCCGATCCGCTCCGAATCCAACAAAAAAAATATAGAAACGGATATGGAAAGAGCATTATCCGATCCGATTCAGTCCGACAAATAAATCATATAGGAGCCGACGTGCTTGACATGATGAAACTATCTGGTTTTTGCGACACGACGAGGCTGCACCAACGAAAGAATTTACTTTGTGGCGATACAAATATTTTATCTCCGTGCACGTACACATTTGCTAGTTTTTACTAGTTCATGTGGCTGTAGGTGTGTGTGGTGTAGTGCAGCAAGCAATGGCACCGCAATATGCGATTCATGTGTCTTCGGGCTGAAAAGTCCAAAGTTGTTGGGAAAGTCAGCTTTGGATCACATGTGTAGATGCATCCACTACACAAAAATCATGTTTTTGAAAGTCAAAAAATTTGAAAAAAAAATTGGATACACATCTTGCCATTCTATACCCGTACAAAAAGTTTCGAGAAAAAAAAATTGTCCTGTTTATAAAGACAAATTTCGGTGCTAAAAATGACTTTTCACGAGACATTTTTCGTCTTTTTACATGGACTCGCAAAAATGTTTTTTTTTTCGTTAAACTTTGTGACCAAATATAACGCCTACAGATGCACATCCAAAAAAATTATCCAATTTTGTTGATATTTTAAAATACAATTTGAACAACAGGTACATATACACATGCGAATCAAAACACTATGTCAAAACTTGTCGCGCTGCAGTAGTTTCCCACTTTCCCCTCTGAACTCAATCATTGGAAGTCAAACATGAAAACAGTAGCACCATATGCAGTCGGTCGCCCAAGTTCCGCAACGAACGCCGCCATCAAATCGCCGCCATCAACGAACCGATCCCAAAAACGTTCCGTAATGTTCCCCGTCCAGACGGTGGCGGCGCGCGCGGGCGTCCTCCGCGACATGCCGGAGGGGGCGACGGCGCTGGAGATCCCCTCTCGATGGGACCGCCCGGACTTCGTCAACCGCCCCTGCTTCGATGGCCCTCCGCCCGCCAGCGCGGTCTTCCTGCCGCCGGAGATGCTCGAGGGACGCCAAGCACCCATGAAGGCCTACCTGAACTTCGCCCCCAATCCGGAGGCTGAATACTTCGCGCGGCGCCACGCGTTCGCCTACATCACCCCGGCCGACGCACCACGCCGCGCCGCGCCGGGCCCCTTCATCCGCCTCGTCTTCCGCACCCTGGCACTGGACCTGCCGCAGACCTTCGAGCTCTTCCCGCCCGAGCACGGCGCCGACGCGACGGTGCGCTTCCGCACACCCGACCACCGGGAGGCCGCCATGCGCCGGCAGCCGTTCGTGCTCGACGGCGCCACGGTGACGCTGGTGCGCGAGGGGGAGACCCCCGACGTAAGGCGCGACACGCTCGACTACATGGTCTACGCCGTGCTGCGCAACTACCCCGTCGAGCTCTGTACCATGAAGCGGGTCGAGGACAACTGCAACCGGTTCGGGTACGTGCGCGAGATCAGCCTGGCCTGCGTCCGCCGCTCGTCTCCCGACGTCGCCTCCATCCGCGTCGTCCTGCAGCTCCAGCACCCTCGGGAGATCCCCCACGAGCTCCGGCTCGACTTCGTTGATCGGTCCACCAGCGTCGTCCCCGTCGAGATCTTGAAGGTTTGGCACCGATCGCATTCGTACGACGCCGGTGGACAGTACGTGCGGATCTTCCGGACGCCGCCTGCGGTGGACGCTTGATGGATTCCAAGCTACAACAGGTTCGTTTCTGTTAATTGTGGCTACGCACTTGGCCAGGATCTTATTTAGAGCGGGAAGTGGTGACATTGTTTTTGATGTGATGGAATTAATAGAGTCGAATATTGTGTCTTGCCATTACTCCTAACGAATCGCTCCCCTCGAGCCCAACCTGGATGCTTCCCTTCAACCTGTTGTTTAGTTCAATCTGACGAACTTGCTGCCACCTGAACAAACTTGCTCCCGTGTAGGATAGAACTATGACTGCCGTAGTCAATTTCACGACTGCCTTTTCATATTGCGATCATTCCTTTAAATACCAGGTTCTTTGAGATTCTTTTGTGCTCAAGGCGCTCAATGTCTCTGCGTTTCAAATTTGCCCGTCACAAACAAGTAGGGCCAAACGACTAACTGGAGATCCCAAATTAGAGCGTGTGCGGGGCTTGACTGAAGGTGTCATACAAGAAATTATGTACACAGAATATTAGTATTAACTTCGGAAAATCTGTTAGAGGAGGACGAGAATGTTTAGCTTCAAAGAGGGAGAGCAAATTGGCTGTGACAAGATGACAAAAACACAAGCTTCTTTCATCATTGTGCAACTGCGTGAAAATAGCACAGTTTAATCAAAGGCTTCATAGACGACGATAGTTACATTGAGGGAAGAAAAAACTAGGCCCTTTGATAATTGATTCACATCAGAAGGACATAAACCGGATGGTACAGTTCTGAACAATGCGGATGCTCGAGCTCTGAAAGCTATGAAGGAGATGTTGTTAGCACCTTTCACTCCGGAGGACGTCACGGAATCTTTATGTGGGACTGGTGATGTCAAAGCTTCGTGCCTTGATGGTCACATCGTTTTTCTATGATGAATTTTGGATGATGGTAGAAGAGGATTTTGTTCTGAAGTTTTGAATTCACGACAATCGGGCGTGATACCTGATGGATAGAACGACACACCTATTGTTATGATGGTGCGAGTTTTGGTACTGTAACTTAAATCAATCAAAATTATGGTATGGTTAATACGATTTTCGAAAATTGAATTATATTTTGATATCACGTCCCATTATAACATATGAACAATAAAATTGTAATGTCACACGTCAGTGACGTAGAAAATTTTCAAATAGTATTTGTAATAGTGCAATATCAATATATACTAGTAGTTCAAATATAAAGTGATACATCCTATAGTTCAATGGTTCACATCAAAAGCACAAGTTTGTAAATTATTAATTCAATGCTTTGGTTGTCATCCAAAGCACAAGTCAAATATGGCATAACCAATCACTCATCATCTTTATTTTCAAGATCACCGACTTCAGGTAGAGCTTGATCCTCCGCAGCCAAGGGTGGACCTAGACATAAAATTCAGTGGGGGCGATGTAGATGAGTGGGGGCAATTATAGTAGAAATTCAAAATTTTGTGAAGAATTTTCCTTGAAATATGACTACAATACACTAAAATTGGAAGACGTGCGTCCGCCCCTGACCACAGCCGCCCCTGCTATTTGTTTTACCGAAGGCAAAGGGACGGGAAAATAGATAGAGTTTCCCGGGCCTTTTTCTCTCTCGGAGGGAAGGTGAGCGCCCGAAAAATGTTTTGCGCGTGATTCTAGCGACTCCCCACGCAAGTTGGTGGCCTCAATCACCACTTTTCTGGTGGATGAGCTCAACCATTTTTTTTGGAGAAAAGTTTCCTAGAATATGGCTAACCACACATCCAACACTACACATCAATAGTTCAAAAAAAAAACACACACTACAAACCAACGAATAACTACCTAAAAATATAACCGAAGTGAGGTCGGCGCCAAAGCCTTTCTGTTGCAAAATTTGCTTGACGCAAGAACAACGTTGATGCCGAATTGTTTCATAAGGATGTCATGCTCAGAATTACTCCCTCCGTTACTAAATTTAAGATGTTTTAGATGGTAGACATATTGTTAGATACATAATAAATTGAGTGAACATTTACATGAAATGTGTGCAGATACAATTTTATACAGCGGATAAAGTCTAAAATATCTTATACTCCCTAGTCCCTCCGTCCAAATAGTTGAGACATCTTTTTGTGTATGGAGGGGTATTTAGGAACTGAGGACCTCTTTGATTTAAAGGAAAAGAAAATCAAAGGAATAGGAAAGAGATGGGAATAGGAAGGATGTCTAGTGTAAAAGTATCCACGTGTCCCGATTCCACTTCCACCCCGCCGCCGTTTGCGTTCTCCGCGCGTCGACACCAAGATGCCGGCAGCCGACGCCCGCCAAACCATGCCGGAGGGGGCGACGGCGCTGGAGATCCCCTCCGACCGGCCGCCCTTCGCCACCCGCTCATCCTGGCACCCTCCACCCGCCACCGCGGTCTTCCTGCCGCCGGAGTCGACGACGCCCACGCCACGCCCGGCCTCCCCCAACCACGGCCGGCGCGTCGCGTACGCCTACATCACCCCGGCCGACGCCCCGTGCCGCGCCAAGCCCGGGCCCTTCATCCGCCTCGTCTTCCGCACCCTGGCCCTCGACCTGCTGCAGGCCTTCGAGGTCCGCCCCTCCTACTCCCACGGCGCCGAAGCGACGGTGCGGTTCCGGACGCCCCACGACAGGGAGGCCGCCATGCGCCGGCAGCCCTTCGCGCTCGACGGCGCTACGGTGAAGCTGGTGCGCCACGGCGAGACCCCCGACGCCAGGCTCGCCTCCGTCGACTACATCGTCCACGCCGCGTTGCACCGCTACCCCGTCGAGCAGCGCACCGAGAAGAGGATCGAGGGGAACTGCAGCGGCCTCGGGTACGTGCGCGAGATCGACACGGCATGCTTCGCGGCGCCCGATCTCGCCACCGTCCGCGTCGTCCTTCAGCTCGAGGACCCTGGAGAGATCCCCCACGAGCTACGGATCAAGTACCCCGATGGCTCCGTCAGCGTCGTCCCCGTCGAGATTGTCCGCCTCTGGCACCGCTCGCACTCCTACGACGCCGATGGACAGTACGTGCCCATCTTCCAGGCCCCGGTTGCATCCCCGTGATGGATTTCAAGCTCTAACAAATTTGCCCTGTTGATTTTTGCTGCAATCTAGTATAGCCTTTGTTTTATGCAGCACGGCCAGGTTCTTAATTAGAACCATAGCCGGCTTAGTCAGTTCCCCAAAGCTACCGCTTAATTAGTGACTGTGGATGATGGCCATAGTAAGTTAGAGAAGGTGATGCATGCTTAGTATATATACCTTGTCTGGGACTTAATCTGTGGTGGAAGCTAGATTAAATGTAACCATTGGTGCTATGCAATTTGGGTTGGAGAGAGGCAATTAACATGTTTGGAACCTGAAAACGCTTGCAGGAGCAAGTCAATTAACAGTTTGATATATTTCTGTACGATTTTGGTGATAGTGACCAATTGAGATGAGTATAGGTGCTACATACTCCTACATTGTTAAAAGGTAGTAAGAGGGAACCCATGAAAATCCTTCAAATAGTATATCACCATTGGTCAGTGTGCATGTTTCTCTTGCTTAAGTCATGGTTTTCAGACAACATCGAATAATATATCCTTGATTTGTTTGGTTAAAGGGCATCTAGTTAAAATATCCAAAATTATGATAGCAAAGTATCATAGATGCTATGCTGAATGGTAGTCGCTCATGATGCACAACTCAGTTATTCTCGAGGACTGTTTCGTGTCCAAGCGATTCAATGAAGGTAACATTGGAGCACTGCCTTATAGAGGCGATCAGCTGAATTGTCAGCTCACTATAGATCAAACCAAATTGATGCTAACTTTAAAAATCCTAAAATTTCTTCAGACATATATAAATTAAGGTTCGTTTGAAATTTCATGGTGCAAACTTTAATTGTTTATTTAACTATTTTGAGCTAATAAAAATTACCTTTTATTATCATTTTATTTTCCAAAACTCTTGTGAGAAATACCCCCAAACCAAACTGGCCCTAAGAAAGTTTAGGTGTGATAATAACAAGACATTTTACATTATTTATGTACACAAGGTATTGCAAGTTACTCTCTCTAATTGTACAATAATGAATCATTTAATCGTGTGTTTTCATAAGCCTGAAGGTGGAACCTGAATTTCTCGACTACATTGAAACCTAAATTGAATGTTACAATGCAATTAAGGAAATCTGCAGCGAAATGGTGAAACAGCTTAAAAACTAGCCATGACAACTAGGACATCTGAAGCATTTGATTGCCATTCCTGCAAAACCCTGATGAGCTAGCATCCTCCTGCTCGGCAGCTGCATTTTGGTCTAGTGAATCCACCCGTTCCTTTGAACACATCTCACCGGTTATGTACATGTTTTTGGTGAATTTAATTTTGTTATACATGTGCAGTGACAAACCAGGAGTGCATGATTTCAGTGTTTTTAGAAAGTTGATCTACCATTGACTTGGTTCTAAGAGCAAAAGGTATGCCGGCTTAATTATGTGTACGCTCCAGTTTAGTTTCTAATCTATAACAAAAAGAACACTAATTCGCGAATTCATGCACAGTTTTCTGAAAATGTGGAACCTGGACAGTTTGTCTGCTGTCATCAGAGTATTCAACTGTCAGGGAGCTAGAAGAAGTAGCATATGCTTCCAAATCCATGAAATTTTCTTTAGCAGCTTATTTCTCACACTTCATCTCGTTCATAATTAGCGGCAACATCTTAATTACCCTTGTATTCTGCATCTCGTTTCGAGGTTTCATTGTGTGCCATAACATGTGATGTCTATACCTTATTACAGATAAAGGTCAGATTTCTCTCCATTCACTGCAGTTAGCGAAAGTCCCCCATGATTGTCAGGGTTGTCGAGGCTTTCCACTTGTTCATGGTCATGTACCAGGGCCACATGCCCAAATATTTTCTGCTTGCCAACAAGGACAGCAATTTCTTGGTCAAGGCAAGGCTGTAGATTTCAGACTCTCTGAGCTGCTGATACAAAATCCTCTAAATTACATCGAGAGTTATTGAATTCCCTTGCAGAAAGGTGTTTCAGTTTATCTTTATATGCTAGGAGGTTCATGTTCACTCAGAAAACCATAGCATCGCCAGTGCCTTGTGTTCATAAAAGCCAGGTAAGTTGCGTAGATTTTTTTTGTTGCCACTCATTAATTCCTCTTTGCTGCCGGAGAAATGGAATTTAGGTGTGGCTGTCCAGGAAACCAAATCGTTACGAAGTCAAAATTGCTATTGTCAATTTCGTTTATGCAAGTAAATGATTGACTGCGTTTTTCAAAGACATATTATTTGATTGGTAATTCTACCCCTTCTAAATAACGTAAATACTATTTGATTGGTTGTGCGGCTGCAGAGGACAACAATGATCTGCAGTTTCTTCTCATGTTAGTATATGTGAAACAATCAAGAGGTAGTCCGAAACGGTATGGGTAAGGAGGAGCAGATGCTGCAAAAAGCGAAATTATCTGATGAAATGAGAGATTCGATGATGACCATGCACCTATGTTCCTGCCTAGTCGTCAATATGCATTCTTATTATCTAAAATCATTCCCATGGTTGTGTCCTTTTTACTACTCAGTTCCAATGCCATAAACAAATGGACAACTTCTGAACTTCTTTATCTGTTCAGTACACACAGCTTGGTTGTTCGGAATTGTGTGAGTAGACCTGTGCACTACACACAGTCTGGTCCTTGTGCAATTTGTATTTCTGACCTAGGATTGCCACCTGATCTCTGAGTGCTGTGGAGCTTCAGGATGGGTATTTCCAGATTAGGCCAGGATGCACTCTTGACAAGGATGGGTAATCGCAAATCGATGTCCTCGGTATTCTCTCATGCAGCTGCTCTGCTGCCGTTTATGGAGTGTGGCTTGTAGTCGCAAATTGATGTCCTCGGTTTTCTATTTTCAGTCGATGTTGTTGATGGTATCGTTTCGTTTGTAAACACGAACCAAATTCTTAGACGAATTTGGCACCGGTGTGTGATTTGAATTAGCATGTTGGACACCCTGTACTGTTTGTAGTGCTCATGTGCAACGGTACAAGTTTGAGGCACCAACCAGCAGCACCATGGCATACCGCCGAATACGCTGCTCTACAAATGGAGGATTCGGCAGCAGGAGTAGCGAATATGGCTGGCATAGTCCAGATGTATAATTAAAACTGATGTGACATTAGCATCCATTTTGATAGCCACGATTACAGAAACAGATCATATATATACGAGTGATTCAACGCTGCAGTTAAAATTCAGAGCTGAAAAAAAATCTCAGAATTACACGAACCTTTCAAACCGCACCAAGCCACTACAACACAGTAAAACATTAATAATACTACAAAGAATCACACTAACATTACTGAAATTAATTAAGCCAGCTACGGCTCTTAACCAAGAACCTGAACCACTTCATGTTCCTGACATTAAGCAGATCATCGCATCATAGCAGCCAGAACCAAACCAAACAGAGCACCGCATCAGGCCGCCGCAGTCGGGTCCTGGAACTGGAAGAGACGCACGTACCGTCCACCGGCGTCGTAGGACTTGGAGCGGTCCCAGACCGCGACGATCTGCACGAGGACGCCGCTGGTGGTGCCATCGAAGTACTCGATGATGATTTCGTGGGGTATCTCTTTCGGGTGGTCGAGCTGGAGGACGACGCGGACCGTGGCCAGGTCGGGCGCGGCGAAGCAGGCCGGGTCGACCTCCCGCACGAACCCGAAGCGGCGGCAGTTGTGCTCGATGTCCTTGGCGGTCCGCTGCTCGATTGGGTAGTCGTGCAGCGCGACGTGGACCATGTACCGGTGCCGGCCGTCGTCGGGCGCGTCAACCTCGTCCTCGTCCCTGGAGAGCTTCACCGTGACGCCGTCCAGCTCGAAGGGCTGCCTGCGCATGGCAGCCTCCCGCTCAGCCGGCGTGCGGAAGCGCACCGCGACGTCGCCGTCGCCGTCGGTGGGGAGGACCTCGAAGGTCTGCGGGAGGTCGAGGGCCAGGGTGCGGAAGACGCGGCAGACGAAGGGCCCCGGCTCCGCGCGGCACGGGGTGATGTGCGCGTACGCGAAACGCTGCTCGCAGATCGCATCCTCCGGCGTGTTTAGGCGCATCGTGACGCGCTCGCGCTCCGGCCGTCCCCTGCGGCGCCTCAGAGACCTCCGAAAGAACAGGTGCTCCGCGGTGGCGGCAGGAGCGACCCCGAGGCCCGCGAAAGAGTTGACGAGTTCCGGGCGGTCGGTGTCGGCGGGAATCTCCAACGCCGCGGCCCCCTCCGGCAGGATGGCATGGACGGCGCCGGCGGTGCGGACGGGCAGCATCTTGCCTGACGGTGGAGAAGGAGTAGTGGCGCTCCAGGGGCGCAAAACGCCACTCCAACTGGGGACCGCGATGCAGTGCTGGCTGGTGAGGGGCCGCCGCTTGGCGCCAAGAACCAATCCGAGATGGGAGGCAGAAGGTTCGAGCTTGCTCTCTCCTGTCAGCTAGTACCAGATGGGAAGAAGCAGGTGGAGCCAACCCTGAGCTCAGAACCCAGCCCTGGTCAAAGATTCGCTGGGCCCTGAGCTTGACCAGGAGACGGTGGTGTGTGATTCTGAACTGGGCCTTGGACTGGCTCAGGTGGGCGCGCAAGGACACTTGAGGCCGGCCCCTTTGCGGGATGTTGAGGATGGGCGGTCACGGGCCGTTGCGGCCCAGCAGGAGGGTAGCGTTCGGCCTGGGCTGGGCACGGGCCGCCATGAACTCCGTCGTAAAAAAAAACAAATCTAGATACTGCGCTTGGTATACTTGTATTTTTTTTTACCTCTCTGTGTCTACGCTCAGCCGCCGTCACTCGGTATTGGTAGGAATGTCCAACGCCGTAGCCCCCTCCGGCAGTATGGCATGGACGGCGGTGCGGACGGGCAGCATCTTGCTTGACGGTGGAGAAGGAGTAGTGGTGGGGGTGTTCTCTGAGCTCTCAGCTCTCTGATGCTGACAACCAGTGGAGTGGTGGTGAACCGGGGACGCACTGGGGCCGGATCGCTCGGAGCCGAGGAGGTTGGTGTTCTGCAGCAAAGGCGACGTGGGCCGACGAGTTTAAGGGCCTGTTTGGTTACTTGCAGACCCTCATGAACAGTTTTGCACCGCTAGGGCCTGCCTCCCAAGAGACTGGCCCGACAATTTGAAACCAAACACCATGCAGTTTTCAGTGATCGTAGAAAAGTAGGTGGGAGTTGGTAGATTTGCATGTACGGGCGTTTGGTTGTGGCGGCGTGGTGCATGAGGCGTGAGATAGCCATGCAAGATTCCCTGACACTTGCATGTCTCGTGTTGTGCGCTACCCGCATGCAAACTTGGCTCCGAAGGAACGGTTGATTTGGTCGTTTCTTCGGGACCAGGCCCAGGGGCGCTTTAAAGTTCGTGCAATGCAACATTTCCTGCCTCGTATATAACCAAACAACGCGTCGAGTAAAAGATTCCGTTTTGTACCAGTCTACCAACTTCTACCAACTTTTCAGACAAGCTCACCAACCTCGCTACAACCCAAACACGCCCTAAGATGGCGTGTTGCGGGTCTTCCGGGACAGATTGCAGCAACTCGGATGGCAGGGCTGGTGTGATGACCTGACCATACAGCACGAGAGAGAGGTTGTGGCCGACTGGCTGTACAGTGTATACACATGAAATGCAGAATCGAGCCTTCGTTTACTGTTTAAAAAGGTAGCCTCAGTCAGTATGAACTGCCACGTGACCATGGTGTGCTTCTTGCAACTCGTTTTGCGAATAGTGGCATTGGCTCCCATCCTACAGGAGGACGTTTTTTAACTTTTTAAAGACGTTTCAAAACTTTCGAGAAGAAATACCTCGACATAGCCAACCACACGCACAACGATCCTGGAAAGTTACAGTTAAAATACATTGTATTTTTAGCTCAGCAAAAAAAGACAAATCGAAAAAAGCTAGATAAAAAAAGCTGATCTGATCATACCTCAGATCTGTATTTATTTTTTTGCTGAGGATAGAATACATTGTATTTCACATAAATACTTTGTACCACTCGTAGTGCATAGGATTGCCTACATCATGGTATTTTTGTTTGAATTTTTCCAAAACTTTAAATTTAATTATTTTTAAAATTCAAATACCATGCTCCCTGGTGCCCGGGAGGCATATCACCGCACTCATCGTTTTGGCTCTTTTTAGATGGAGTATATAAAAAAGGCATCGGAGGGTCAGGAAAGTGCAACTTTATTGTTCACCACCCAAATCATCCATTTGTTATTTTTTGTCCAGCCCACAATATGACGAATTTCGATATGAATTTTGCACGGTTACAGATCTCGACATTATCTATATTTGAGATTTTTGTCTCGATTTTTTCTAGCAAAAAAAATGCTGATTTTGAATTTTCAAGAAAACGAGAGCCAAAATCTGCATCCCCCACCTCCCACCACCGCACCCTCCCGGCGGCCGCCACTCGGCGTTGTCGTCCACCCTCTCCCTACGTCCCCACCAAGTTCCTCCGCCGCTGCCGCCCGAGATCCCAACGGGTTTACACATGGTCCTTCTAAAATTGTGCATATCCCGACTTAGGGTTGCCACCTGAGTGTTGTGGAGCTTCAGGATGGGTATTTACAAACTACGCCAGGAGGCACTCTTGACAAGGATAAGGTCAGTTGGGTTGTAAACGTGTTATCATGTTTTCTTTTCTTTTGTAGCGAGATATTTTCTTCAGTTTGATTGTTGTCATCCACTCAATCAAGGAAGTCGTTAATATCCCCAACTATCCTTCAGTTATTTGAACTTGGAAAGTGTTATTTTGGCGAAAACCTATTTTGGAGCCCGGGCTACATGGTGGCTGTTTCTTAAAAATTCGAAATCGACATTTTAAAGTTTCCAAAAACCGTGAATTTTTTTCCTGGATGTGGATATTGTCGAGATCTAAAATCCTGCAAATTTTCAACTCCAAATTAGTTGTATTTTGGACTGCACAAAAAAGACAAACGGGTAGATCTGGGTGGTGAACAATACACAGTTTCAAAATTTTGAAATTTTCACAGATTTGTCTTTTTGTACAGACCAATATAAAACAAATTTGGAGTTGAATTTTTTTTGCTTCATTGTAGATCTCGACAATATCGACACCCGGGAATTGTTTCGCGATTTTTGGAAATTTTGAAATATCAATTATCAAATTTTCAAAATAACGGTCACCATGTAGCTCGGTCTCCAAAAATCCACTCTCTTATTTTGATCCTGTATGCCACCCATGTTTTCATGTTGGTTCTGCACAAACCATTTGCCGGTGTGCTATTTTCTTGCAGTCCTGGGCTCCTGGCTACCCCTGGGCAAGAAGAACAAGGCGGAGGAGGCGTTGCGGAGGATTGAAGCGCTTCAAGGATTTAAGGTTTCGGGGCAGCAGCGGCGAGGACCTCATGATGTCTCTTCTCTCGCGGCTCAAGCAGCTTGCTGCCGTTTTTGGAGTGCGGCTTGTAATCGCAAACTTAGTATTTTTTTAATTTTTTAGCAAAGCTTATAAAGTTTATGATTACAGATTTGAGGCTATCCTGTAAAACTTTGATGAAGATGACATTGCAATCCTGTGTATTTCATATTCTTGCGTTTTTTCTATCCTGTGAATCAAAGATGCCATTAGCATTAGACTTAAGGTGAACCAGAACGGGGCCATACGGATTCGGCACAGTGATCAGCCCGGTCTTTGTACCATCCAGCCTCGTACGTTTTGAGAGCCAAACAGATGTCCTCAGTTTTTCTCTCTTCTGTTGATGCCGTTCAAGGCATCGTCCAGTTTGTAGTATTCTGAACCTAAATGGAACCTTGGCCGGTTTGGGGCTTTATACAGTATAAAATCCGGCGCAGCTTGCCCTTTCCTTCTACATGTTTACCTGCTGAGCAAACCTGCGGCTCTCTCGATTTTACTTTCTGTGCTATGCTGTGATGTGCTGCAATTATCATAGAGTTACGTACAGACACACGAATTATGATATCTTGTAATTTGAGTTAGCACCTTGGACACTTTGCAGTGCTCATGTACAAGTCAGTCCTGCAACAAGAAACAGCACCTTTACATGATTCAGAGCTGAAATTACAGGCAGGCAACATCTAGCTAGAACGTGTCACTGAGAGCAGCATTCATGGGGCAGATAGCATCAATCTCACAATTACACGAACCTTACAAACCGCACCGAGTGACTGCAAGTCTACGACAATAACCGGAACGCTAGACAATATCCCTGATACAGGATTCAACAGAGAACTAACATTAACGGCTCTAACAAAAGAACCTGAACTACTTTTCGACGGAAGGCTCGAAATGAGTCCGACTTTGAATTAAAGAAGCCAACAACCTGAACTAATTCATGCTACTACTTCCTGACATTAAGCAGATCATCGCATCATAGGCGCATAGCACCCACGACGAGACCGAACAGAGCACGCCCATCGATCGATCCATCAGGCCGCCGCAGCCGGGGCCTGGAAGAGACGCACGTACCGTCCACTGGCGTCGTAGGAGTGTGCGCTGTTCCAGACCCTGATGATCTGAACGGGGATGACGCTGGTGGAGCCGTCATAGTAGCCGATCCGGAGCTCGCGGGGGACTTCGCGAGCGTGGTGGAGCCTAAAGACGGCGTGGACCGTCGAGAGGTCGGGCGCGCCGAAGCAGGCCGGGTCGACCTCGCGCAGGAACCCGAAGCGGCGGCAGCTGCTCTCGATGTCCTCGGCCGTGCGGCGCAGCTCGACGGGGTAGTCGTGCAGGGCGACGTGGACCATGATCTCGGCCTGGGGCACGGGGAAGTTGGGGACGATCTCGTTGTCCCGCAGCAGCGTCACCGTGGCGCCGTCCAGCTCGAAGGGCTGCCTGCGCATGGCCGCCTCGCGCTCCGCGGGCGTGCGGAAGCGCAGCGCGGCGTCGCCGTAGCCGCCGGTTCGGGACTGGGGGAAGACCTCGAAGGTCTGCGGCAGGTCGAGGGCCAGGGTGCGGAAGACACGGCGGACGAAGGGGCACGCGTCCGCGCGGGCCGGCGCCTCGGGCGGGGTGATGTAGGCGTACGCGAAGCGCTTCGCGTACAGCGACTGCTCCGGGCTCTGGCGTATCGTCACGTACTCCATGTCCGGGCGTCCCTTGGGCCTCTCCGACGGCGGGACGACCAGGCGGACCGCGGTGGCGGCCGGAGGGACCCTCAGGCCCGCGAAGGTGTCGACGATGGCCGGGCGGTCGGTGGGAATCTCCAGCGCCGTCGCGCCCTCCGGGAGCAAAGCATTGGTGCCGCTGGCGGCTAGCATGTTCGCTTTGCTTGACGCTGGACGAGGTGGTGGAGTAGTAGTGGTGTGAGCAAAGCTGGGGAGCGGCGGTGGTTTTAAGGACATGGATCACTCGGAGGAGATGAGCAGGTTGGTGGTGCGCCATGAATGGCAACGTAAACCAGCGAGTTTATGATGGCGTGCGTTGCGGCTTTTGACAAGGTTTTAATAAGTGAACGCAGGCTGCCTTGATGTCATACGCCATGCCCCATGCTGGCATGGCATGCACGGCATTTCTGGGCACGCCGCGCTGCCCGGACTACACACAACCATCAGCACCAAATCGAAGCGTTGGGCTAGGGATGAAAACGGGGCGCGGCCAAAACAACAAAACTAACCCGACAACCCAAAGTTTAACACGAAATCAAACCGTTTTCGAAACTTTAGCTCGATCTGATCTTGCTTTCCGGCAGCAAAGCGTTGGTGTCGCGGGCGGGCAGCATCTTGCTTGACACTGGACGAGGAGGTGGAGTAGTGGTGTGAGCAAAGCTGGGGAGTGGTGGCAGTGGTTTTAAGGACATGAATCGCTCGAAGGAGACGGGCAGGTTGGTCGCAATGAATGGCAGCGAGTTTATGGTGGCGTGCGTTGCAGGTTTTGGGTTTTAAGGCGAACGCAGTTTGCGTTGATGTGATATGACATGGCCCATGCTGCACACGTCGCGCTGACCGCCTAGTTTAGTGTTTGTCAGTTTTTTTAGAAATTTCTATAGAATACCATCGAATTAAAAAAATCTGCCCCTGAGTCATTGAGTATCAACAATTGTGCGTACCAGTCTATTTTAAAATGGATAACATTCTAATTACTCGGAGTGGTTGTTTATTGTGCTTCCTTTATTGCAGATCAACAAAGTATAAAGAATCCCACGAGTAATAAAATTTTACAACTACAAACACTGAAGCGAGCAGAAGGCGCGCCGCCGTTTTTATTGTAATAAAGCTTGTTGTATTAGATAGACGGGAAGTCGTCGTGCTAAGTCCCCGAGGACCAGCGCACTGGAGCTGTAAACATCGTTAATGATGACAACAGTAGATCGAAAGAGCCGGAACTGCAATCACACGGACAAAAAACAAAAATAGACTGGATCTCCGATGGCACTAGGCGCACCACGGGAGCGAGGATAGTACGGGAGGACCTTATCTGACTTCAAGATGTAGCCACCGCATCACCATCTCAAAGAAGACACTGATAAAAAATCTAAACAAAGGACGGATACCCTCCCACCGGCGAGAGGCTGTGATCCGCCATGCCCCCAAGGCCTTAAGACCACCGGAGACAGCGGACCGCCAACGTTGCCGTCGAGGGGGGCGGATCCTAGATGGGTTTTAGGAACGCCTCCCGGTCGCCTCCTCTCCTATGGTCCAACCTCACGTACGTATCGTTTCGTTATAATGCCGTCATGTCGTCGACCACTTTAATCCCAGGAATAATGCTTTTAGCCATGCAACCTTCCTAGTGGTCTCATAACATACAAAAAATCTTGATAGCACCATAGACGAAGCAGTTATCGTTTTTTTTAGAGTTATCATCCATTGATAGTCCAGGTAGCGTGCTCCCCTCTATTGTCTCCACTATATAAAAAGTTGTCGGGTCGCAGTAGTCCTTCCCAACTTGTACCATCGACAATATAACATTCCAGACTAAGTCGCCGATTTGGAACTCATTGAGCCGGACTTTATTGTTTTATGTTTTCGCTACCCGCAACTTCTCCTTCACGATATCCTTCAAGGCTATTAGTCGTTTGTCTATCATCAAATCATGATAATCAGGTGATGTGTTATTGATTGAGTGTGATGTGTTATTGTGTCACGACCGAGGTCGTGCCTTAGACTAGGTCAAGCGCCACCAGGCTGATGAGGTGGCGCTGTGTGTGTTTGTGTGGTTAAGTTAAGCTGACGTGTGGGGCCAGCGTGCCAGCGTCGTGTGAGTGGGTAGGTGGTATGGAGTATAAACCACCAGGCTTGTAATCGTGGACGGCATGACTGAATTAAGGAATAGAACCTGAACTCTCCTCCTACTTCTCTCCCTTGTTCTTTCTTCTTTCCCAAGTTCATGTCATCCGTGGTTTAGGCCTCACGCCGGCAATCATACTGGCAAGGGGGTGCTACACTTGGTATCAGATTCATCGATCTCGGGAGCGACTCCAAGCGCGTTCGATCTGCAGATCCCGTCGCGACGGCACCCGTCAAACCATCTGCGCAGACCCAGCTTGTTCTGGCTGCGATGGCGGATACGGCGGCGCTCGGGGAGGCGGAGTTGGAGAAGATCCACTCCGCTCTCGATCTACTTCACGGCGCGGTGGCGCGGATCGACACGGCGCAGCAGCAGATGCGTGCGCAGTTCGATGCCCAGGCGGAGGCGGTACAGGAGAGCGCGCGTCTCCACGACGCCACGGCGCGCGCGCTCGCCAAGTTCACCGAGAGGATGGATGCGCTCGAGCCGGGCGCGCACAACTCGCCATCACGCGAGGAAGACGATCCGGACCCCGAAGTAGAGGTGATTCAGGGCAGCGGCAACTCCACGCTGCGGTCAATCACCCCCAACTGGCGCGGAACGGCGGCGGGAGGCTCCACTAGCAGCGGCGCGGCACACGGGCCGATGGCGCAGGGAGCGGCGGCGGGGGGCTCTTCCAGCGGCGGCGCGGCGCAGGGTCTGGCGGCGGGGACAGGCGATGGGCTCATGGGCGGCGGGGGTGGCGCTGGCGGCGGTAGACCGAACTCTCCCTACACGGAACCACCAGGTCGATCTTCTCTCCCTAAGATGTCTGTAACTCGATTTGATGGAAATTGGCCGAGGATTTGGAAGGACCAACTCATGGATTATTTCCGTATTTTCAACATTCATCCTGCCTTGTGGTTGACAACGGGAACATTGCATCTGGATGGACAAGCTGCGATGTGGTGGCAAGCCTACAAACTACAGAACGTGGTCACCACCTGGCCGCAGTTCATCACAGCACTAGAGGAGCAGTTTGGTGGTGATGACCACAGGAAGGTAATGAAAAGTTTGATCAATCTGAAGCAGCGCACGACAGTGGAAGAGTACCAGACTGAATTTCAGGAGCTTGTGTACAAGGCAAAAATGCTCAACCATCAGTACGACGAACACATGTTCATTGCTCATTTCATACGTGGTCTGAAAACTGAATTTCGTGCTACAGTCGAGTCTCAGGTGCCTGAAACACTAGATCGTGCTTACCTCTTAGCACGTGTTCAACAGGAGGTTTGGGAGGAGTCCAGAGGCACACCGGGACAACATCGAGCTCCATTTCAGACCAGAGCAGAGCACACGGTGCACAAACCTGAAGCGGTGAGGCCAGCTATGAAAATTGGAAATGGTGAGCTCTGGAAAGACAGACAGCTGCGAGATTATCGAAGAGCTAATGGTCTCTGTTTCAGTTGTGGAGAAAAGTACGATCCAACTCATCGGTGTGCAAAGAAACAAGGGGCAGAAGCTCATGCTATGCAACTGGAGCAGCAAGCAGAACAACTCTCGGATGAAGTGTTGAACATAATGGAGTTAAATGACATTGCTCAAGCAGAGCAGTTAAGCTTATCTATTCATGCGATCTCAGGCACTGAAGGTGCAGAAACTATCCGATTGAGAGCAATGGTGGGCAACCAAGTTCTACTCATACTGGTGGACTCTGGCAGCAGTAGCAGCTTTATCAATGCATCTATGGTGAGCAGAATCAAATGCAACATTCAGGCTACAGAATCTCTGGCTGTCAAGGTGGCGAATGGAGAAAGCATGCAGTGCAATCAGATCATTCCGGATTTGAGTTGGTGGTGCCAAGGCCATACGTTCACAACTCCTATGAGAATCTTGGAGTTAGGAGCGTATGACGCCATTTTGGGCATGGACTGGCTGAAGCAGCACAGTCCTATGGTTGCTGATTGGGAACACCATTGTCTGGCCTTTGAGAAGGACAATAAGATGATTCAATTGCGTGGGGTTCAGACACCACCAATGCACACACTCAAGGAACTACCAGTGGAGCAATTGCTTAAATGGTCCAAAGGAAATGACATTTGGGCAGCAGCACTAATTCAACCAGAAACAACATCTGTCTCTGATGTAGTTCCACAAGAAATTCAGTCAGTGCTCTCTACACCTGTTTTGCATCTTCCTGATTTCAGTAAGCAGTTTGTGGTCGAAACTGATGCATGTGATCTGGGAATTGGAGCAGTGCTCATGCAGGATCATCACCCTCTGGCATATCTCAGCAAACCGTTGAGTGCAGCTCACCAGCAACTGTCTATATATGAAAAGGAATTCCTTGCCTTAATCATGGCAGTGGAAAGATGGAGGTCGTACCTGCAGCGAGGAGAATTTCTGATCCGCACTGACCATAGCAGTCTGTGTTTTCTTGATGAGCAACAGTTGCAGTCTCCTTTGCAACGCAAGGCTATGGCTAGGTTAATGGGGCTACAGTTCAAGATTGTGTATCGCAAAGGAGCTGAGAACTTGGCTGCAGACTCACTGTCTAGGGTAGGACATTTGATGGCCATCCAAGCTTGCTCAGGAGTTCAGCCCACATGGCTCCAAGAAGTAGTAAACTCATATGTGGCTGACACTGAAGCCCAACAGCGTTTAACAGAGTTGGCTATTGCCAGTCCAGATATTCATGGCTATGAATTACATCAAGGACTGATCAGACTCAGAGGTAGAGTTTGGCTGGGTGCAAATTCTGCACTACAAACTAAGCTCATTTCAGCTTTCCACACCAGTGCCATGGGAGGACACTCGGGCATTCAGGCCACTTATCAAAGACTGAAACGTCTGTTTGTTTGGACTGGTATGAAAACAGCTGTAACTGAATTTGTGCAACAGTGCGACGTATGCCAGCATGCTAAACATTCAAATCAGCATCCCAATGGGCTTCTGCAACCGTTACCCATACCTAAAGGTGCTTGGCAGGACATTACCATGGACTTCATAGAGGGATTACCAGTTTCTGAAGGTGCTAACACAATTCTGGTGGTCGTAGACCGGTTTACTAAGTATGCGCACTTTGTGCCGATGAAACATCCCTTTTCAGCTCAGCAAGTGGGTCGCATATTCGTTGATTCGGTGGTCAAATTACACGGCATGCCAAAGTCCATTGTCTCCGACCGAGACAAAATCTTTACGAGCAATTTCTGGAAGTTACTATTTGCAAAGTTGGGCACTAAATTGAAGTTTACCACTGCCTACCATCCCCAGACCGATGGGCAGAGTGAAAGGGTGAATCAAAGCTTGGAAATGTATCTCAGGTGCAGCATTCAGGATAATCCCAAGCATTGGAAGAGTTGGCTTCCTATGGCCGAATTTTGGTATAACTCTTCATTTCATACTGCTCTGGGTACCTCTCCATTCAAGGCTCTGTATGGCCATGAACCTAACCTGGGAGCAATGCCTGATCTGACTCAAGACATCGCATCACCAGTGGCTGAGATGTTGGCAGACCGTGCAGCACAAATGGAAACACTCAAGACCCATCTGACCACAGCCCAAAACCGAATGAAAATGAAGGCGGATAAGAACCGCACAGAGAAAGAATTTCAACTGGGAGACAAAGTTCTGCTCAAGCTTCAACCATATGTGCAGCAATCGGTGGTCAGTCGCCCATACCCCAAACTGGCTTACAAGTACTTCGGACCATTTGAGGTGCTGGAACGCATCGGGAAAGTCGCATACAAGCTAGCTCTTCCCCCTGGCAATCTGGTTCATCCCGTTTTTCACGTGTCCCAGCTGAAGGATTACAGGCCCGATTACACACCAGTTTTCTCTGACCTATCTCAGTTACCAGCTCTGGACATGATCAACACGGTACCGGAGAAGATCCTTGATCGACGCATGGTAAAAAAGGGAAATGCTGTGGTGACTCAAGTCCAGATCAAATGGTCCAAGCTACCAGAAGATGTCGCAACCTGGGAAGACTGGGATGTTCTGACTACAAGGTTTCCATCGGTGCTTGCTTGGGGACAAGCAAGTCTTTCTCAGGGAGGCAATGTCACGACCGAGGTCGTGCCTTAGACTAGGTCAAGCGCCACCAGGCTGATGAGGTGGCGCTGTGTGTGTTTGTGTGGTTAAGTTAAGCTGACGTGTGGGGCCAGCGTGCCAGCGTCGTGTGAGTGGGTAGGTGGTATGGAGTATAAACCACCAGGCTTGTAATCGTGGACGGCATGACTGAATTAAGGAATAGAACCTGAACTCTCCTCCTACTTCTCTCCCTTGTTCTTTCATCTTTCCCAAGTTCATGTCATCCGTGGTTTAGGCCTCACGCCGGCAATCATACTGGCAAGGGGGTGCTACATATTGACAGTCAGGTGATCGACCAAAAAGGCATTAACAGAGACTCACAGTCCTCACATGACATAAAATTTTAAAACGAAACCGTGCATGATTAATAATAGTCAAGGTAGCTACCACCACAGATTACCAACTACAGTAGAACTACTAAGTACTAAGCATGCATCATCTTCACTAAAGACGAAAGTCACTACCAGAAAATCGCTCTCCGCCGAGTTGTCTCGGCTTTGCCGAGTGCAAAATGTCGGGGGGGGACTCGGCGAAGAGCGTCTAAGCCGACACCTCACAGACGAAACTCGGCGAACTCTGATACACTCGGCGAACATAACCTTCGCCGGTACTCCGTGGAAAAAGCGCTCGGCGAAGACTTAATTCTCGGCGAACGTCCACGAAAACACTCGACAAAACAGCGATCTCGGCGAAATGGATGACCACGTGACGCCTGCTAGTGGGACCCAAATTTCGGCGGCGATGCGCCAATTTCGCGGAGTGCCACAGCCGGCGAAGATGGGAGCACTTTTCTTCGACGACAACAGCACTCGGTAAAAAGTGCGCGCGAAACTTTTGACATTTTGCCGCCTTTTCTTCAAACTTTCGCCGAGCCTGTCGGTGGCTGGCTCTCGGCGAAGAAATGGCGCGGAAAAAATTTGGTTTGCCGCGCCATTTCGCCGAGTTTGTCGGTGGACGGCACTCGGCGAAGACATGGGCGGGAACGAAAATTTCGTTCCGCGCCATTTCTTCGCCGGGTGTCCGTCTTCGCCGGGAGCTGCCCTCGGCAAACCTGGTGGGCGGGAGAATTATTTTCAGATGGCGCCAATTCATCGCCGATGTGGAGGCCTTCGCCGAGTGTCTTTCTCGGCGAAATGGAGCCAATTTTTAGGGTTATTTTCAGATGGCGCCAGCTCCTCAGCCCTAAGCTCGCCTATAAATACGGCACCTCTCAGCCAGCTTTCTCACTCATTCTTCTCAAACACACAACATTCGGGTTCCCTAGCTACGTCCTACAGTGAATGCAACGACATTCGACCGTAAATCACTGTAGGTCTGTAGCTAGGGGAAACCGTGTGTTTTGTTTCCCAGGTTACTCACTCATACATTCTACCTTGTGCTCAAACACAAAACATTCGGGTTCCCTAGCTATGCCCTACACTGAATGCAACGACATTCAACCGTGAATCAGTGTAGGTCTATAGCTAGGGGAAACCGTGTGTTTTGTTTCAGCTATATTTAGGTTTTCAACACAACTTATTTTTCATCCGGATTAATTCGTGGCGTCCAACACAAATCATCCGGATTCCCGAGCTCAGTTGCACACTGCATGTGATATCGCAGCCAGTGTGCGACTGTAGCTCGGGGAAACCTTTTGATTTGTTCATCGATGTGTTTAGTCGCACATTATTTTATGTTCTTTATTACACGACCTGTAAAAAATTTGGGTGGTAAAATTTTCGACGGGAAATTTTGCGGATTTTTTTTTGGCGGGAAATTTTGGGCGGGAAATTTTGGGCGGGGTAGCTGGTGGGAAGGCTATAAAAGACCCCCCCGGCCACTGATCGTTTGCACACAAATTCGCCCATTGCAATATTTACTCCGTCGTAGATAGTTTCAGGAGAAGGATGTGGAGTGGGCTTGAAGACTCCGAGCGTGGGCACTGTGTGTTGTCTCGCACTCCCGGCATGGTCAAGCTGGAGGAGAAGTGGAGCGGGCGCGCACTGATGGCGATGGTCGGAGGAAGCCGACCACCGGTGTCGCCGGAGACGATCGTGGGGGCGGTGGTGGTGCAGTGCGGTGTGGACCGCCGCCACGTCAAGGTGGAGGTTTGCGTGCCGCCATTCGACTTCTTCGTGCGCTTTCGCTTCAGCGAGGACTGCACTCGCGTCCTCCATGCCTCCCCCGGCCTCGAGGTCAACTGGGAGACACTCACGGATGGAATCATGTGATAACATGAGGCCAAATCAGGTTAATTATGTTCACATGGCCCACCCAAACACAACCAAGTATAAAAGTCCTTGGAGCTACCCCCTTTCGACGCCCGTCGAAGGGGTAGACGACACGGTCAACTTCTGATCTACTGTGGGGGGTTTCGACGGAACCGGGGGCTTCGGGGTGTCGGAACCTCACCAAAACATAGGTGGTGCCCTAATATATGCATTAGGTTGTGGTGGTAGGTTGCTATAGACATATCGAGACTCCGAGGTGTGACCGCCTTCACAAACCGCACTTATCCCCCTCGAAGGTTATGCTCTTCTATGTGGAAACCACCATTTCGGGTGCGACGGATGGAACCATGTGATAACATGAGGCCAAATCAGGTTAATTATGTTCACATGGCCAACCAAACACAACCAAGTATAAAAGTCCTTGGAGCTACCCCCTTTCGACGCCCGTCGAAGGGTAGACGACACGGTCGACTTCTGGTCTACTGTGGGGGGGTTTCGACGGAACCGGGGGCTTCGGGGTGTCGGAACCTCACCAAAACATAGGTGGTGCCCTAATATATGCATTAGGTTGTGGTGGTAGGTTGCTATAGACATATCGAGACTCCGAGGTGTGACCGCCTTCACAAACCGCACTTATCCCCCTCGAAGGTTATGCTCTTCTATGTGGAAACCACCATTTCGGGTGCGACGGATGGAACCATGTGATAACATGAGGCCAAATCAGGTTAGTTAAGTTCACATGGCCCACCCAAACACAACCAAGTATAAAAGTCCTTGGAGCTACCCCCTTTCGACGCCCGTCGAAGGGGTAGACAACACGGTCGACTTCTGGTCTACTGTGGGGGGGTTTCGACGGAACCGGGGGCTTCGGGGTGTCGGAACCTCACCAAAACATAGGTGGTGCCCTAAGATATGCATTAGGTTGTGATGGTAGGTTGCTATAGACATATCAAGACTCCGAGGTGTGACCGCCTTCACAAACCGCACTTATCCCCCCCGAAGGTTATGCTCTTCTATGTGGAAACCACCATTTCGGGTGCGACGGATGGAACCATGTGATAACATGAGGCCAAATCAGGTTAGTTATGTTCACATGGCCCACACAAACACAACCAAGTATAAAAGTCATTGGAGCTACCCCCTTTCGACGCCCGTCGAAGGGGTAGACGACACGGTCGACTTCTGGTCTACTGTGGGGGGGGGTTTCGACGGAACCGGGGGCTTCGGGGTGTCGGAACCTCACCAAAACATAGGTGGTGCCCTAATATATGTATTAGGTTGTGGTGGTAGGTTGCTATAGACATATCGAGACTCCGAGGTGTGACCGCCTTCACAAACCGCACTTATCCCCCCCGAAGGTTATGCTCTTCTATGTGGAAACCACCATTTCGGGTGCGACGGATGGAACCATGTGATAACATGAGGCCAAATCAGGTTAGTTATGTTCACATGGCCCACCCAAACACAACCAAGTATAAAAGTCCTTGGAGCTACCCCCTTTCGACGCCCGTCGAAGGGGTAGACGACACGGTCGACTTCTGGTCTACTCTGGGGGGGTTTCGACGGAACCGGGGGCTTCGGGGTGTCGGAACCTCACCAAAACATAGGTGGTGCCCTAATATATGCATTAGGTTGTGGTGGTAGGTTGCTATATACATATCGAGACTCCGAGGTGTGACCGCCTTCACATACCGCACTTATCCCCCCCGATGGTTATGCTCTTCTATGTGGAAACCACCATTTCGGGTGCGACGGATGGAACCATGTGATAACATGAGGCCAAATCAGGTTAGTTATGTTCACATGGCCCACCCAAACACAACCAAGTATAAAAGTCCTTGAAGCTACCCCCTTTCGACGCCCGTCGAAGGGGTAGACGACACGGTCGACTTCTGGTCTACTGTGGGGGGGTTTCGACGGAACCGGGGGCTTCGGGGTGTCGGAACCTCACCAAAACATAGGTGGTGCCCTAATATATGCATTATATTGTGGTGGTAGGTTGCTATAGACATATCGAGACTCCGAGGTGTGACCGCCTTCACAAACCGCACTTATCCCCCTCGCAGGTTATGCTCTTCTATGTGGAAACCACCATTTCGGGTGCGACGGATGGAACCATGTGATAACATGAGGCCAAATCAGGTTAGTTATGTTCACATGGCCCACCCAAACACAACCAAGTATAAAAGTCCTTGGAGCTACCCCCTTTCGACGCCCGTCGAAGGGGTAGACGACACGGTCGGCTTCTGGTCTACTGTGGGGGGTTTCGATGGAACCGGGGGCTTCGGGGTGTCGGAACCTCACCAAAACATAGGTGGTGCCCTAATATATGCATTAGGTTGTGGTGGTAGGTTGCTATAGACATATCGAGACTCCGAGGTGTGACCGCCTTCACAAACCGCACTTATCCCCCCCCCCGAAGGTTATGCTCTTCTATGTGGAAACCACCATTTCGGGTGCGACGGATGGAACCATGTGATAACATGAGGCCAAATCAGGTTAGTTATGTTCACATGGCCCACCCAAACACAACCAAGTATAAAAGTCCTTGGAGCTACCCGTTTCGACGCCCGTCGAAGGGGTAGACGACACGGTCGACTTCTGGTCTACTATGGGTGGGTTTCGACGGAACCGGGGCTTCGGGGTGTCGGAACCTCACCAAAACATAGGTGGTGCCCTAATATATGCATTATATTGTGGTTGTAGGTTGCTATAGACATATCGAGACTCCGAGGTGCGACCGCCTTCACAAACCGCACTTAACCCCCTCGAAGGTTATGCTCTTCTATGTGGAAACCACCATTTCGGGTGCGACGGATGGAACCATGTGATAACATGAGGCCAAATCAGGTTAGTTATGTTCACATGGCCCACCCAAACACAACCAAGTATAAAAGTCCTTGGAGCTACCCCCTTTCGACGCCCGTCAAATGGGTAGACGACACGGTCGACTTCTGGTCTACTGTGGGGGGGTTTCGACGGAACCGGGGGCTTCGGGGTGTCGGAACCTCACCAAACCATAGGTGGTGCCCTAATATATGCATTAGATTGTGGTGGTAGGTTTCTATAGACATATCGAGACTCCGAGGTGTGACCGCTGATGTCTACGCACACTTCTATTCTTGTAGACAGGGTTGGGCCTCCAAGAGAAGAGGTTTGTAGAACAGCAGCAAGTTTCCCTTAAGTGAATCACCCAAGGTTTATCGAACTCAGGGAGGTAGAGGTCAAAGATATCCCTCTCAAGCAACCCTGCAATTAATATACAAGAAGTCTCTTGTGTCCCCAACACACCCAATACACTTGTCAGATGTATAGGTGCACTAGTTCGGCGAAGAGATAGTGAAATACAAGTAATATGGATGTTTATAAGTGGTAATTGCAATCTGGAATAAAAATGGCAGCAAGCAAACATGTAGCAGAACTTGTTGTAAACGGTGTTTCAATGCTTAGAAACAAGCCTAGCGATCATACTTTCACTAGTGGACACTCTCAACAATGATCTCATAACTGAATAAATAAAACCTACTCTTAAACACTCTCTTGTTGGATAACAAACACCATTCATTGTGTAGGGCTACAAAAGCACACCTCAAGCCGGAGTAAACAAGCGCCACAACGTCATAAAGGAGTCACACACGGTGCACACACTGTCACCGTTACACCGTGGAGAGTACCGGAGTTCATATTAAAGTAACCTATAGAGTGCATAATAGATAAAGAGTAACATCTACATATTCAACTAGATTAGCACAACTGAACACAAGTAAATACTGCTCGGGATTATTCTCCTTCTTGATGAAGCAAGAGTACTATGCGTAGGGCTGCAAGAGCACACCTCAAAGTTTGAGTAAACAAACACCACAATTCCCAAAATAAGCCATGATAAATGTCTAAATTATTCATAGAGTCACACAAGTACCCACACTGTCACCTTGATACCGTGTTGTCATAATGACTCCAGAAACTAGACAAAATCACTTGAGTAGCATAAACATTATTAATGTATTCGGCGATACTAGCAATACACATGATCACATAAAGATCACACCATGGGAGAGAGAGATGAACCACATAGCTACCGGTAGAGCCCTCAGCCTCGGGGGAGAACTACTCCCTCCTCATCATGGGAGTCAGCAGCGGCGATGAAGATGGCGGTGGTGTCGATGGAGATGGCTCCGGGGGCACTTCCCCGTCCCGACGGCGTGCCGAAACAGAGATTCTGTCCCCCGAAACTTGTCGTCGATGGCGGCGGCGCTGCGGAACTCTTCGTGGAATATGGCTTCTTTTTTAGGGTTTACGCCTCGGGGGGAATAAATAGGCGAAGGGACAACGTCGGTGGAGCCCGAGGTGGGCCTCCTCACCAGCTGGCGCGGCAGAAGGGGGGCCGCGCCGCCAGGTGGTTTGGCCACCTCGTGGCTCCCCTTCGTCTCTCCTTCGGACTCCGTGTACGTGTTGGAAAAATAGGGACTTGGCCTTTTGTTTCGTGCAATTCCGAGAATATTCGCAGAAGTACTTTTCTGGAATCAAAAACAGCAGAAAACAGGGAACTGGCACTTCGGCATCTTGTTAATAGGTTAGTCCCAGAAAATGCATAAAAGTGATATGAAGTGTATATAAAACATGTAGCAATTGGTATAATATAGGCATGGAACATCAGAAATTATGGATACGTTGGAGACGTATCAACCGCCTTCACAAACCGCACTTATCCCCTCGAAGGTTGTGCTCTTCTATGTGGAAACCACCATTTCGGGTGCGACGGATGGAACCATGTGATAACATGAGGCCAAATCAGGTTAGCTATGTTCACATGGCCCACCCAAACACAACCAAGTATAAAAGTCCTTGGAGCTACTCCCTTTCGACGCCCGTCGAAGGGGTAGACGACACGGTCGACTTCTGGTCTACTGTGGCGGGGTTTCGACGGAACCGGGGGCTTCGGGGTGTAGGAACCTCACCAAAACATGGGTGGTGCCCTAATATATCCATTAGGTTGTGGTGGTAGGTTGCTATAGACATATCGAGACTCCGAGGTGTGACCGCCCTCACAAACCGCACTTATCCCCCCGAAGGTTATGCTCTTCTATGTGGAAACCACCATTTCGGGTGCGACGGATGGAACCATGTGATAACATGAGGCGAAATCATGTTAGTTATGTTCACATGGCCCACCCAAACACAACGAACTATAAAAGTCCTTGGAGCTACCCCCTTTCGACGCCCGTCAAAGGGGTAGACGACACGGTCGACTTCTGGTCTACTGTGGGGGGTTTCGACGGAACCTGGGGCTTCAGGGTGTCGGAACCTCACCAAAACATAGGTGGTGCCCTAATATATGCATTAGGTTGTGGTGGTATGTTGCTATAGACATATCGAGACTCCGAGGTGTGACCGCCTTCCCAAACCGCACTTATCCCCCTCGAAGGTTATGCTCTTCTATGTGGAAACCACCATTTCGGGTGCGACGGATGGAACCATGTGATAACATGAGTCCAAATCAGGTTAATTATGTTCACATGGCCCACCCAAACACAACCAAGTATAAAAGTCCTTGGAGCTACCCCTTTCGACGCCCTTCGAAGGGGTAGACGACACGGTCGAGTTCTGGTCTACTGTGGGGGGGGGGGGGGGGGTTTCGACGGAACCGGGCGCTTCGGGGTGTCGGAACCTCACGAAAACATACGTGGTGCCCTAAGATATGCATTAGGTTGTGGTGGTAGGTTGCTATAGACATATCGAGACTCCGAGGTGTGACCGCCCTCACAAACCGCACTTATCCCCCCGAAGGTTATGCTCTTCTATGTGGAAACCACCATTTCGGGTGCGACGGATGGAACCATGTGATAACATGAGCCCAAATCAGGTTAATTATGTTCACATGGCCCACCCAAACACAACCAAGTATAAAAGTCCTTGGAGCTACCCCCTTTCGACGCCCGTCGAAGGGGTAGACGACACGGTCGACTGTGGATGGGTTTCGACAGGAGGGCGCTTCGGGGTGTCGGAACCACACCAAAACATAGGTGGTGTCATTAAATATTCATTAGAGTGTGTTACCTAGGTTGTTAGGGTTGTATTACCCAATTGTTAACAATTAATTAAAAATATGAATTAAGAAACTTGTTTTACAATATTTTTTAATCATTTGCCGAGTCTGGCACTCGGCGAAGCCTATACTCGGCGAAGATCTGGCGGGTCTTAGGAAAAATTTGCCCCAATCGAGCCAAAAATCCCCAATCCTCACGCGCTACCGGCCCTCTCTCCACCAAACCCAACCCCTAGCGCGCCCCCGCCGCCAGCCGCCGCCCGCCGCCCTTTGCCTGCAGCCACCGTCCTCCCCCTTCGCCGTCGCACCCACCCCACCCTCCTGCTCCGCTCTCCCTCCTTCTCCCCGATTCGCCGTCGCCTGTCCGCCGCCGCGGCATGGAAGGCGCCTGCAGCTAGGGCTTTCCCTCCGGCCACCGCCCTCCCCCTTCGCCGTCGCACCCGCCCGACCCTCCTGCTCCGGTCTCCCTGCTTCTCCCCGGTTCGCCGTCGCCCCGTCCGCCGCCGCGACATGGACGCTTGCAGCTAGGGTTTGCCGCTGGCCCACCTGAAAGGACAATGATGTCGCCTAGAGGGGGGGTGAATAGGCGGTTAAAACTTTTCCGGTTTAGGCTTGCTAATTGCGGAATAAAACTAGGTGTTTAAATTAACAAGCCGACAACTTAACTAAACTTGGCTCGCCTATGTGCACCAACAACTTATGCTAAGCAAGATAAGCAACAAGGTGATAGCAAAAGGATACTTCAAGCACGAAGGCTATCACAATGTAAATTGCATAAGTAAAGAGTTCGGGTATAGAAATAACCGAGGCGCGCGGAGACGAGGATGTATTCCCGAGTTCCTCCTTGTTAAGGGAGTACGTCTCGTTGGAGAGGTGTGAACCGACACAACGGTTCAACAACCACAAAGGTTTCACCTTCTTCTCCGATAAACCGCACCACAAAGGTTTGGTTCACCTTCCACTATCGGTATTCCTTCGAGGCGGAATCCGGGGCCTTTCAACAACAATCCGGGGCACAACCCACAATGGGATTGGGGGCTCCCGAACGGCTCTCAACAACAATCCGGGGCACAACCCACAATGGGATTGGGGGCTCCCGAACGGCGTCAAGTGACCACACAAGGGTCCAACCACCACAAAGGCGTCTAGGGTCCAAGGATCCAAGAGTAACAAGTTCACAAGCTTTCAACTATCACGAATCCTCGTGGAGAGCACACCGATGCACCAAATGCAAAAGGCAAGAGCACAAGTGCTCAAATCCTCCACTCTCAAATTCCAACAAAGCAACAAATGCTTATGGGGGAATAAGAGAAGAAGAACAAAGAGGAGAACCACACAAGAACTCCAAGAACTAGATCCACTAGGTTCCCCTCACTTAGAGGAGATATTGATTGGTGGAAATGTAGATCTAGGTCTTCTTCTTCAATCCTCCAAAGATCAAAGAGTTTGGGTGAAGGGATTGGGAGATATCAAGGAAATGAGCTTGCAACAATGAAGGAGAGAGAAAGCAAATCGTGTTGGGCAGAGCTAGCTGGCTGGAGGTAGGTGGAAGGGTATTTATACCCCTCCCATAAAAAGAGCCGTTGCACCCAGTTTTGCACCGGAGTTTCCGGTCGAAGTGACCGGATACTCCGGCCTGGGGCGGAAACTCCGGCCCCCACCAGGAGGTGAACCACAAACAGACGAGAGAAACACAGGCAGAAACTCCGCCCCCCCCTGGGACCGGAAACTCCGGTCCGGGGCGGATACTCCGTCCCCTTGGGCCGAAAACTCCGGCCCCCACCAGGGGCTGAACAAGAACTATGCCTCTTCGAGGAAAAATCCTGAGTCCGGAGACTCCGGTCCTAGGGACCGGAAACTCCGGCCTGAACAGCAGCAACAAAACAGCAAAGCCTGAAAAGCGATAACTTTCTCGTTTGAACTCCAAAACAGGTGAAACCAATTTCGTTGGAAAGGTAACGACGAGTGCTAACCCACAAATATAGAGGGGATACCACACATGGGGAGGTGTGGACCCTAACTCGAAGGTGGACCGGTAATATTTCCAACACGAAAATGCAACAAGTTTTCCAAATGAAATCCGTTTTCGAAGAACTTGGGCTTGTCATGTAGATCACGACAAGCACCAAAACCCAACAAGGAGAAAAGCCATATAAGAACCAAGAAGGATGAAAAGCCAAGTATGCAAAGGTTTGAGCTCTCCACAAAGATGCGATCAAGTTACTCACTTGAGAGCCCCTCTTGATAGTACGCCGTCTATCCTATAACCCGGTCTCCCACTAACACCATGAGACCGGTAAAATAGAAAACCTATCAAGATCATACCTTTGCCTTGCGCATTCCACTTGAGCTCGATGATGACGATCTTGACTCTCTCAAGTTGGAGCACCTTTCTTGATTGTGCTTGCTGGCACATGCTCGATGAAGACTTCTCCAAATGCTCCCCCATACTCCATTATGGGAGGGCCTCGAAAAGCTCCGTCTTCATGTCTTCTTTGCAAGCTTCAATCAAATGATATCTTTCGAGATGGATCATATTGAGCTTGCACTTCATCTTCTCTACACATGACTATTCTTCATATAAACCCTTGAGTAGAGCATTGATCATCATGTAATCTTCTAGAGCCAACACATGAACTCCAATCATTTCCTATGGACAAGATCTACAAGTATATCTCAATGCAAACATTAGTCCATAAGGATTGTCATTAATTACCAAAACCACGCATGGGGTAACACATGCACTTTCACCACCCTCCTGCTTCGCCCTCCCCTTCACCGGCACAGCTCCGGCCTGCTGCTCCTGCCTCTGCTCTACCTGCTGCCCCTGCCGCTGCTCCACCTCCTCTGATTCTAGCCCAATCTAGGTAAAATTTTAGCTGCTAGTTAATTGTTAATTAGCTGCTTGCTTTGTGTACTCAATTGTTAATTAGCTGCTAGTTAGCTGTTGGTTAGGGTTAGTTGTTGTTTAGGGTTAGTTAGCTTAGTATTTTTTTAGGGTTAGTTAGCTGTTGGTTGGTTAGGGTTAGTTGTTGTTTAGGGTTAGTTAGCTGTTGGTTAGGGTTAGTTGCTGTTTAGGGTTAATTGTTAATTAGCTGCTAGTTGCTGTTTAGGGTTAGTTAGCTTAGTATTTTTTTAGGGTTAGTTAGCTGTTGGTTGGTTAGGGTTAGTTGTTGTTTAGGGTTAGTTAGCTGTTGGTTAGGGTTACTTGCTGTTTAGGGTTAATTGTTAATTAGCTGCTAGTTGCTGTTTAGGGTTAGTTAGCTTAGTATTTTTTTTGTTTGCTTTGTGCACTTATTTGTTTATTCATTTTTACAGGATATGCAGCGAGGTTGATGACGGGAGTGTCGTTGTAGGGCAGGGTTCGGGCAGGAGCTAGCTGCCCGTTTATTTTCCTCGGTCACGCTTCGAGGGTAATGACGCTTTTCCGCTCCTCTTGCTAGGTTGCATTATTTTATAGCTCACCAAACAAGTCGCGTAACCCTAGGAGTCTCCCGTTCGGAAGGGTTATCGTTATAAAGATGAAACTCTTTATATATATTTATGTATACACCTTGTCAAGGGTATATGTTTATATATAAAGAGCTGTTTGTATATATTTATGTATACACCTTGTCCAGGGTATATGTTTATATACAAAGAGCTATATCTTTTATAACCGTGGCCGTTTCGAATTGTCCACGTTTTGGACAGCCCGAGTATGTGTAGCTTGTGTTCGTTTCCATGTTCTACTCCTATCCGAGACAGAATTTCGGTCGCGCCTCCCATGTTGTTCTCCGGATACACAATCTCTCGAAACTTTGTCGAGACGTGTATTGGGAGAGCAGCGGGGAGGTGCTGCCGAAATTCTGTCTTGGATAGGAGTAGGACATGGAAACGAACACAAGCTACACATACTCGGGTGGGATAGCCTTAGCTTTACCTAGTAGATATAGGTGAGTGCATTCAACGCGTAAAATCTATAGTTTTGTGAATAATTAAATTAGTGATGCATGGATCTTTTTGTTAAATATATATGTCTGCATTAATCAGTTTGGAGATGGAGGATCGTGATTGGATGTATAGTGGCCGAGCCGGTGCGAGTCAGATGTCTGATGAATGGCTGAGTAAGACAGAAGGTTTCTGGAGTTTGCATTTGCTAAAACCCTGCGTCAACTTGGTGCCCTTGCAAATGTTGCAAAAACGGTCGTCGCCAAACAAAGGAAGAGATGGGTTTTCACCTTGCCAAGTCTGGGTATATGCCAAACTACCATCGTTGGACTTTGCATGGAGAGCGTGCATCTCGAGGGAAGAAGGTCGCGCGACAGCGCACCGAGGAGGCATCAACACTTTTGATACTGGGGCTGATAGAATGCTAGATCAATTCGCTAATGCACGTGCACCTGAAATTCCAACCGAAGATGCAGATGGGGAGGGGGAAAAGAGCACAAAGGAGTTCTATGATACTTTGTTTGCCTCGCAAAAAACCCTCCACGCCCATACCAAGGTTTCTCAACTTGATTCCATAAGTCGCCTAATGGCTGTCAAGTCCCAGTATCATGTAAGCATTAATTGCTTTGATGCATTCCTGCATGTTATTGCCTCTCTTCTACCGGAGTCACATATTCTGCCAAAGAACATGTACGAGTCGAAGAAAATCCTCAAATCACTTAAGATGGATTATACGCCGATAGATGCTTGTCCAAAGGGTGTATGTTATTTAGAAAAGAACACATCAATGAAAATACTGTCTCAAGTGCAAGTCCTCTAGGTATATGGAGGTCGACAACGGTGAGGGTCAGAAGACGCAGCTCACAGTAGCCAAAAAGATCCTTCGGTATCTTCCATTCATACCGAGGATCCAACGGCTTTTTATGACCAACGAATCTGCCCAACAAATGAGATGGCCGATAGATGGGAAGAGGTATCGTCCTGAGAAGATGGTACATCCGTCTGATGGTGTTGCATGGCAGGAATTCATTAAGAAGTATCCCAAAAAGCCGGCAATAACAGGAGTGTAGCAGTTGCCTTATCAACAGATGGGTTCAACCCATATGGTATGTCTTCTTGCAACTATAGTTGTTGGCCGATGTTTGTCATTCCGTGAATCTTCCCCCTGGCGTCGTCATGCAACGACAAAACATGTTCTTGTCGCTGATAATTCCAGGGCCTGAATATCCGGGGAAGAATATGAGTGTGTACATGGAGCCGTTGGTGGATGATTTGTTGCTTGCCTGGGAAGAAGGGGTACGGACGTACGACGCCGTAGCAAAGCAGCACTTCACTATGCACGTCTGGTACCACACGTCCCTGCATGACTTGCCGGCACGCGCGATATTCTGCGGATGGTGTACGCACGGGAAGTGGCCTTGCCCAATTTGCATGCAGGCTATGACTTTCGTTTGGCTGAAGAAGGGCGGCAAGTATTCTTGTTTTGATAAGCATCGACAGTACCTTAAACCTGGTCATAGATTCAAGAGAGACAAAAAGAAGTTCTTGAAAGATGTAGTTGTTGATGCTCATGTACCAATACCTACCATGGATGGTGCCGCCACTAAGGCTCAGCTAGAAGCTCTTGTGCCCAATGCAGATGGGACTGGCTTTGTGGGTTATGGAGACACACACCAGTGGACACACATTCCATGCTTCTGGAAGCTCCCTTACTTTAAGGATCTCCTTCTTCCTCATAACATTGATGTAATGCACACTGAGAAGAATATCGCCGAGGCCCTTTGGCACACACTAATGGACCTCGAGAAGTCGAAGGATAATGTCAAGGCTAGAGCCGATCAGCAGCTGCTATGTGATAGGCCAGACATGAACCCTCCCGGCACAGTAAAAACAAGATGGTCCAAACCAAAGGCCCGTTTCACCCCAACAAGGGCCCAAAGGAAAGAAATTCTCCAGTGGGTCCTGGACCACCTATTCTTCCCTGATGGCTACGCAGCTAACATAATGAGGGGAGTGAATTTGGTTGGGTTGAAGATAGGTGGGCTCAAGAGTCATGACTATCACGTATGGATCGAGCGGATAATGCCGGTCATGTTTCGAGGCTATATCGATGAGGCCATTTGGGTAGTGTTGGCAAAGTTGAGCTATTTCTTCCGCCGACTTTGTGCTAAAGAATTAGATATCAAGGTGATTGAACAGTTAGAGGAAGAGACGCCCGAGTTGATTTGCGAGCTAGAGGCTGTCTTTCCACCAGGCATGTTCAATCCCATGCAACATTTGTTGGTGCATCTCGCGACCGAGGCAAGATTGGGGGGTCCTGTGCATACACGTTGGATGTTTGCAACTGAGAGAGAGCAGAAGGACCTTCAACTGAAAGGCACGAACAAAAACAAAATCGAAGCATCCATAGCTGAGGCAACACTGAACGAGGAGGTGTCAAACTTCACCACTAAGTTCTATAGTGACAATCTTACCACTGTTCATAATCCAGTGCCTCGTCTCAACACGGCCAACCCGGAAGATCTACCTGAACTTAGCATTTTCATCGGGGCCGGTGGCAAATCAAGTGGCAGCAAGAAGAAGAAATTATCATTTGATGAGTGGACGAACATTACATCTTATGTCTTGAAGAACACGACAGAAGTAGATCCCTACATTGAGTAAGTGCTCAATTTATGGTGTATTGTTCGGCACACTTCCATTTCCTAGTTTGTGCACTAACTGTTTCTTGATCGTGGCCGTTCATAGGTCATTTGAGAGAGAAACCTGGAAACATCGAAGACCATGTACCGACAATGACAAGTTGGTTCTTTTTAAAAAGGGGGGTGAAGGCCGGCGGTTTCATTCCGTGGTTCAAAGCAAAAGTAGGGAATATCCCCTTGTTTCATTCCATGTTTGTGTAAGACGTTTCGTCAACACTAACATATCATACTTCTTCCTATTGCACTTGTAGGGAATATCTGACCCAAATATGAGGCCCGAGTTGAAGAAACTTACCTCATCGACCTATGTCGTCAAGACCTATAAGTCATATGACGTGAACGGGTTTCGCTTCCATACCGATCATCATGAGAAAACTCGGCCAAACCCGAGGACAAGAAATTGGGGTCTTATGCCAAGGGAAGGACGGCCTTGATTACTTTGGAATAGTCTGGAAATAATTGAACTGGATTGTGATTTCGGCAAACAGAAGAACCCTGTTGTCTTCAAATGCCATTGGTTCAATCCAAAGAGAGTGAGACGAAGACCTGAAATTGGGTTGGTCGAAGTTGAGCGAGAATCCGTCTACACGGGAGAGGATGTCTATATCCTAGCACACCAAGCCATCCAAGTTTTTTATCTCCCGTACCCATGCAAAACTGTGAAACGTCTAATAGGCTGGGATGTAGTGATCACGGTACCGCCACGTAATAAAGTACCAACCCCTAACGATGACGACTACCACCAACGCCTAAACCCGAACACCTACCAGGGTGAGTTCTATCAGGAAGATGGGCTGTCAGGCCAATTGAACCTGAACTTGCCTAGTGTCGATGACATGGAAGAAGACGACGATGTCATTGGAGTCGACCATGAGCAAGATGAGGCCGGTGAGCTGGTTGTCAACCAGAGAGACGTGGAGCTTCTTGAACGGATGCACCTACCCGATGTAGAGAGCCACCTCTAGACCACGTTCCAGATTGGTGGTACAATCGTGATAGTGATGATGATGATCCTGGTCCAAGTTATGATCCAAACAATGTAGACACGGGCTTCTGAAGCTTTGTACTCGTCGATTAGAATTTGTTTTGTAATATTTTCTATGAACCATTTGTGATGTAATTTTTCTATGAACCATTTGTGATGTAATATTTTCTATGAACCATTTGTGATGTAATTTTTGTATGAACCATTTTGTTGTATTCTTATGAGTTTTGGCAATTTCTTCTTATGAGTTTTCTTTAAGCCTATTCATTACTATTGTGTTCTTACTTGTACTAATCAACTCATTCTTTGTGATGACAGGTGATTGAGACATGGCAGGGGGGAAGGAGAAGCCGGTCTCCAAGGGGAAGCCGGGCCTCAAGGAGAAGCAGCTCGCGGCGAGGAGGAGTATTTCCAAGGACAACCTCGCAAGAACAAGGTGGCGGGCAAGGAGAAGCGGGCACTCAAGCTTGGCAATGTGTCTAAGCTATACGCGCAGGATGCTCAAGGGACTAGCGTGGTCATTGGAAGGAAGCGTGACCGGCACGCTATGGTGGAGACTTCTGCACGGCGTGGTAGACAGGTGGTTGCCCAGAAGGCGCCCCGGGGTAGGCCTCCTGCTCGCTTGAGTAGTCCTTTGCCCTCGGTTTCGTCTTCCGAGTCAGGAGGAGGAGGAGGAGCGGCCGAGGAGCCCTTGGAGGAGGAGGAGGCCGTGCCTAGTGACGATGACTACGAGGACCGGGGGGTGAGGAGAGTGAGGAGGAGGAGGAGGTGCGTGAGAGAGTGAGGAGGAGGAGGATGCCGTGGCGGATGAGGATCTCTTGACAGCTCATCCACTAGATTTGATCGGCAAAGTGCGCGAGGGTAAGGTGTACTTGCGAGGGCCTTCGGCTTTCCAGAACGCAGGTCACATGGCGTACTTGATGTCACATCAGATGCGTAAGTGGTGGTTTAAAATGTTGTTACCTTGTACTTTAGTTACCTTTTCATCACAAGCATCTAACTTATGTTTTTGGTATGTGCAGGACATTCACGTGGGTGGGCCCAAAGTGGGACGCTTACCTTCAGGCGTCCTTGGCCTTCTTATCAAGAAGCTTTACCCTGGCATGGTCGACTACAAGAAGGATGGAATCCCCACCGGTGAAAGGGGGCCTGCTAGGTCTTGGAACCACTTCACGATGGTTTCGGACACCGTCCACGGCCACCTCGGCTTCCGGCTGCTCGCCGAGTTCTGGGTTAGTAGTTTCTATAACTTTACTACTAAAAAATACCAACAGTTTGGATTTCGTCGTGGTAACCCCTTTATCCTATGCTCAATGTTTGTAGGACTTTTTCACTCTCGTCGATGGTGAAGGTAAAGAGATGCGGCTCAAAAGGCGCTGATTAAGATGGCGAAGAAGCTCATCCCCGACCAGATTTACGAGGCCCGTATCGCCGCTGTTGTCCAGTTCTATGCAGAATATATGCACAGGACAATCACCAAAGAGGAGCTAGGCCCATACACATGTCGAAAACCAGTACATGAAGGTAACCACATATATTTTCATACTATTCTCCACATGACTGATGAAAAGTTCAACTCATATGGATCTGTCTTGTGTTAAATAGGTGATTCCGGCATGGCTAGCCGCCCATAAGCCTTGCTACAAGAAGCTTGTACAGAGGTGGGTGACACTTGGGTTCCAGGCGCAAAACAAGAAGGCACGGGCGGGCGGAATATGGTAGGCAAGCACGGAGTCCACCGTCAAGGCCCCCTCACACTCGACGGCCTCGTGGCACACAAGGTAAGAAATCATTTTTTCCTTTCCATTCAAGTTTTTATTTCTGTCCCATAATATTTTTATAACCTCTTTTGACCTCACTTGCATGCTTCCTTTTGGTGTCAATTACTTGTAGGAGTTAAAGGAGGGAGTGAAAAGACGAAGATGCAAGTGTTCGTTGAGACCCGGAGGCCAAAGAAGCCGGATCCGGCCATCCCCGTGGAAAAGCAGTGGATCACCGACACCGCGGAGAAACAACATGACAACTACTGCAAGAAGTTCAAGGAGGTACACGGTCCCGAGTCCGATCCTTTGACCTCTCCTTTCGACCCCCATGTTGCTATGCTCGCGGGACAAGGCAAGCTGAATGGCCGGCCTTATATTGGCGGTGCTTCCTTCGATTCATCGGGCCTCCCAACACTTGCGAGATTCGTGCTAGGCGTACGAGCTCAGCCCCCGAGATCGAGCGCCGCCCAAGGGTCGGACTTGATAAGATGGCTGCAATGGAGGTACACGTGTCGTTTTTCAACCATCTTTTCCACTATTGTACATGTTTGCATCGCCATGACCGCATCTTTTACATGTTGCAATCCTCTAGGCTGAACTTGAGAGAAATAGGAACAACACGGCGGAGGCTACAGCGAGGGCGCAGGCTGCAGAGGAGAACAACAAGCAACTGCATGCACATATGGCCCACCAACAAGCATGCCTCCAGGCCCTTATGGCGGTAAGTGCTTTAACTTTTTCTTTCAACTAAAGCATGTGCTTCAACTTTGCAAACTAACCCTCCTCTTCGGTTTGCAGACGATGCCCGCGGTTCGACGCTTCCTCCTTTACCTCATGTACCTCCACTAGTTGCCCCCGTCCTCCTCTTGGTAAGTGCTCTTGGGACTAGGTAGGCAAAAATTCATCGTTTGTTTGCTTACTCGTCTAATGTGAATCTTCATAGGAGCATCGGTCGGCTGGATCCCACACTCCCCCGGATGGTGAAGACGGAGGGAATGGTGGAGGCGGAGCTGCAAGCCCATCATCGGCGCCAACGGCCTCCAACAACCCCGAGCAACTCTAGGTAAGCTCAAGTCCCAAATACATATCTACCCACATTTCCACACTCATGTCTTGAAACTAATGCTTAGAGTTTTCAAACTTGTAGGATTGCATCCACGAGGCCTTCGGCGACTACTAGACTTGTGCACTTGTGTATTTTGAACAAGTGATGTGTATTTTGGACATGTTGAAACTTGTGTTGTGTTCTTATGAACTTGTGCACTCTATTTTGTGAACTTTTGGACCATATGTGTGCTATATTTGCTTATATGCGTATATTGTGTGCTGGGAATGTTCCAGTTGTTATAATGTGTGCTTGGGGAAATATATATGCATATATTGTGTTTCAATGCAGGGATAAAAGAAAGCAGAAAAAATCTGGCACTGTGCAGGCTCTTCGCCGAGTAAAACACTCGGCGAACGGTGCTTCGCCGGGAAAGGCACTCGGCGAAGGCACCCTCCAGGTGCCATTTGGTCACCTGGGAACACACTTCGCCAAGATGTCCCTCTTTGCCGACCACGGCTCTCGGCGAAGCGAGACCAAATGGTCACCTGGGGTACACCTTCGCCGAGCTTCAACGTTTGCCGAGTGTTTGGCTCGGCGAAGGGAGGTCAACGGCGACCATTTGGCATGACCTTCGCCGAGTCCGGACCTATCCCCTGGCACTCGGCGAAGCTGGCGATCTCGGCGAACTTCGTGGCTGGCACCCGGCGAACGCACACTCGGCGAAGGTTCGGCGAAAGGAAACGACGGCACTCGGCGAAGATGGACCCGGCGAAGATCGCTTGGCACTCGGCGAAGAACATCACGGCGAAGATTTTCGCCGATACCAATCTGGAGGACACGTGGCGCCATCCCTGTGTTCAAACTTCGCCGAGTGCCTTGGACGATTTACTCGGCGAAGTTCTGACACACGTCTGACGCCCATCTGACAAGGGACGAACCAGGTCTTCTTTTCTTCGCCGGGTGGCGCGTGAAAAGACTCGGCGAAGAGTTCGCCGTGCATCCCCGACAAAATGCACTCGGCGAAGCGGTGTCGCCGAGGCGTTTTTCGCCGAGATGGCTCTGCCGAGTGTCGTGCTCGGCGAAGTGTTCGCCGAGGCCAATTCCGGCCTTCGCCGTGTGTTTTGACCACTCGGCGGAGACCCATTTTCTAGTAGTGAGTACTCATCCACATCATCCACGCACTAAGGAAGTACTTCTTCCGTTACATGATATAAAATGTTTTAGGTGTTACACATGTTGTGTAGATTCGTAAAAAAAAAGAGTACACATGTACACTAAACGTGTCTAGATATACGTGTGCACATGTGGATGTGGAAAAAAGCTAAATATCTTATATATACTCCTATGGAACGGAGGGAGTGGCAGCTAATTACACTGAGGAACTAAGCCGGCGACGGCTCTTTTTAAGAACACGACCAACATAAAACTAATGATGATAGATAGAGTTTGCAACCACAGTTGACATAAGCAAAGTTTGTAGAGCTGGAGTGGATCAAGCGGCCGCAGCTGGGGCGTGGAAGATCCGCACGTACTGTCCTTTGGCGTCGCTGGAGTGTGAGCTGTCCCAAACCCTGACGATCTCGACGGGGATGACGCTGGTGGAGCCATTGACGTACTCGATCCGGAGTTCGCGCGGGATCTCCCGAGGGTGCTGGAGCTGCAGGACGACGCGGACGGTGGCGAGGTCGGGCGTGGCGAAGCAGGCCGGGTCGATCTCGCGGAGGAACCGAAGCCGCTGCAGTTGCGCTCGATCATCTTCTGCGTGCGCAGCTCTACGGGGTAACGGCGCAGGGCGACGTGGACGATGTAGTCGGTCGTGATGCGCCTGACGTTGGGTGTCTCACCTTTGCGGACCAACATGACGGTGGCACCTTCGAGCTCGAACGGCTGCCTCCGCATGGCCGCCTCCCTGTCCTCGGGCGTGCGGAAGCGCACCGTCACGTCGCCGTAACCGCTGGGCGTCTCGAGCTCGAAGGTCTGCGGCAAGTCGAGCGCCAGGGTGCGGAAGACGCGGCGGACGAAGGCGGCCGGATCCGCGCGGCAAGGGGCGTTCGCCGGCGAGATGTAGGCGTACGCGTGGCGGCGCGCGAAGTAGGACATCTCGGGGTCGGGCTCACCGAAGTCGAGGTAGACCGTGGCGGACTCCGGGCGGGACGTGCGCCTCTCCCGCGGCAGGAAGACGGCGGTGGCGGCCGGAGGGCCGTCGAAGTAGGGCCGGGTTAGGAAGGCCGGGCGGTCGGACGGGATCTGCAACGCCGTCGCGCCAGCCGGCATCATCTTGATCGATCGGTGGGGTGGAATTACTGGAATGGTTTTGGTTTTGGGAAGGAAGACGACAGGGCGAGGGGTGGTTTTTATGGGCACGGCGATGGCCGATGATCACGGGACAGGGTGCCCGCAGTTAAAGGGATTCGGTGACACACTGCAAAAGAATGGATTCTCGCGCGCGCGGCGGCAAATGGCTGGGCTGGGTTGCTGGCGTGATCACCGCACGCACCTCTCCTCTGCCATTCATGCATGGACCCTGTTTGTCAGTGTCATCCCCGTGGGCTGCTGAGCTAGATTTTACTTTTGACCCAAAAAAAACCTAGATTTTACTTCCATTGTCTCAGTCACAATATATTGAAAAATATCTGGGAGGGGTCCGATCGGTTGTCTCGGTCACAATTTGAAATTCAAACTTGAAATAGTAATAAAAAGGTTTTGGGAGGAAGAATTCAGCCCAAATTAATTTAAACGCTCCGAGATTTTTCGCCGATAAACTCATTTTATCGGAGGGGCCAAGATATTTGGTTACCGGACGATAACCGCCGTCGGTAACAAAATCCCTGATGAGCACAAAGCACAAAGTTGCATCGCTTGTGACTTGGCTTGACTAGATTTTATGCATGTTTTATTATTTGGTGGTCTTATCTGTTGTAATTTTCACTACATATCATATGAATAAGGACATGAGTTCATCAATTTTGTATCCAATAGTGTATGTTTAAACCATGGGATGAACAATTAATATTAAAAAGTAGGTCTTGAATTTAGTCATTTTCTAGTTGTGTGACATGTTATCTAAATGGAACTTCAAGTGAGATATTTTAATTTAATTTGCACATGTTTATGTTAAATCAGCATGTGAAGTCAAAATTTCGTTGTGAAGTAGAGATCTATATTTTTGGGTGCATATATAACTAACACATACGGAGCCTAAACACTGGTGTGGCATTCGAAACGTAGATGATCGATTGCACCACTTGTGATGGGTTTCATAGTGTTAGTGTCGTGGTTTTTGCTTTTAACAGCCCGTAATCAACACTCAAAATTCGTCTCTAGAATTGTCCTGGTTTATCGATAAAGTCTCTTGAATGACGTTATGTTAGGACTAAATGGGAACTGTTATTGGAAAACCATGTGATTTTGGTCATGTTCGATGGACCTTAAATGCCATAGTATTAGGGCGTATTTGGTTACTGGCGGGGACCCAACCATGACCGGTGCATGCCAGAATCGTGCGTTTGGTTAACTATGTCGGTCTGTGTTCAGCATGCCACGATGTTATGTTGGGCTGTAAATTCTTGATTTTGAACTGATGTTCCGAACTCTTTAGATGATTTTTTTGTCGAATTTGTCACACTCGGTTGACCGTTTCAAATATCCTTTGCGAGCAGGTTCATATCGATGTTTCACACAACTTTTGTGTTCTGATTTTTCGTTTCAACGGTTATATATGAGTAGGGATTGTACTAAGGTATGTAAGTATCTAGACTACGGCCTACGGGTTCAACCTTTATCGCCGCCGTGAACTCCATTGTTGCAGCAGCTACTTTGCTTGGTGTACATGTACTTTGTAACTTCTCCGTGGAGGTAAGGTCACCACGTAAATAAAAGGTGAGAGTACATGAAACCGACATGTATGCTAAAGGTTGGTGCTTGTAAACTCGTTTCCTATCATACTCGCATGGCTGGAACTGGAAAAGTCGGCAATAAAACGTACTAGTTCAGAACATGACCCAAATCTCGTTCTCCAGAGCCACGCCCTGCGGGGCAGACGGATGCAAATGACCAAAAAAGATGCTAGTAACAAATATCGCTCTCAGTAGTGCTTCCAAATTGATATCTTGAGAGCACGGTTGAGCAACTTTTAAGCGGGCTCAAGGTAAACTTTTCACATTGGAGGTTATAATCCATTTGCGCTAACTTTGTCTTCTCGGAACTCTGAAGACATTGTTTTTGCACGATGCACCAAGCGAAGAAACTATTATATGAAACAGTGCATGATTGCGGTTAAGGTAGCTTCAACCACATATTAAACCCCAAACCAATACTTGTCAATGGAGGATGTACGCAGTACCAAGCACGCATGCATCATCTTCACCGAAGTATCCATGGACAGATGCACAGTGAGAAATAATACGGAAGAACTAAACCGTCCACGACTCTTTTTGAGAGCACATAGTGAGAAATAATGATAGATAGATTGCACCTAGTAATGGCTTTAACAGAAGCAAACTTATTGAAGTATACAGAATCGATCAAGCGGCCGCAGCTGGGGCCTGGAAGATCCGCAAGTACTGTCCATCTGCGTCGTAGGAGTGTGTCCTGTTCCAAACCCTCACGATCTCGACGGGGACAACGCTGGAGGACCCATCGTCGTAGTGGATCCGGAGCTCGTGTGGGATCTCTCGGGGATGCTCGAGCAGCAGGACGACGCGGACGGTGGACAGGTCCGGCGCCGCAAAGCAGGCCGGGTCGATCTCACGCAGGAACCCGAAGCCACTGCAGTTGGACTGGATCATATCCTCGGTGCGCTGCTCGACGGGGTAGCGGTGCAGCGCGACGTGGACGAGGTAGTCGTGCGACACCTTCCTGACGTTGGGGGTCTCCCCCTCGCGCACCAGCACCACGGTGGCGCCGTCGAGCTCGAACGGCTGCTTCCGCATTGCCGCCTCGCGGTCCTCGGGCGTGCGGAAGCAGACTATCACGTCGCCGTAGGCGCTGGGCATCTGGAGCTCGAAGGTCTGCGGCAGGTCGAGCGCGAGGGTGCGGAAGACGCGGCGGACGAAGGCGGCTGGATCCGCGCGGCACGGCGCGTTCTCCGGGGAGATGTACGCGTACGCGTGGGGCGTGGCGCCGCGCGAAGTAGCGCGCCTCGGGATTGGGGGTGCTGTTGAGGTAGACCTTCACGGAGTCCGGGCGGGTCGTGCGCCTCTCACGCGGCAGGAAGACCGCGGTGGCGGCCGGAGGGCCGTCGAAGTAGCACGTTGTGCGGAAGGCCGGGCGGTCGGAGGGGATCTCCAGCGCCGTCGCGCCTGCCGGCATGTAGGAGTCGGTGGCGCCGGCCGCCATCATCTTGATTCTTGATTGGTGGGTTTATGGTTGATCACGGGAGGGGTGATGAGAGCACGGACGATGATTTTAGGGTTGCTCGCGGGAGAGGTGATGAGAGGTTTGGTGTGCGTAGGGCGTGTTTATAGGGAGGTCGCGTGTGTTGCGGGATTTGGTAGCTTCAGATATTCTCGTCAGGTTTATAGCGATCATATTATCTCAAAAGGAAAAAAAAAAAGGTTTAAATGGCGAGCAACGCAGAGGCTGGGTTGGCAGCAACGCCTGCAGCAGCTCTCCTCGTCTCTGCCATTCCAATGGGCCCAGTTTGGACGCTTGACGTCCTGTTAACATCTCAAAGGCCCAAGTAGCCCTCATCCGTCAGTTTTGTTAGGCACCTAAAGTACAAGCATAATTCTAAAAAAAAAAACCTAAAGTACAATCATGCTTAGCAATGTCGTGCAGTTCTTGGAGAATTGCACGTGACAGTGTAGGCGACATCATTTTTGCTGCTGCTGGGAAAATCGGTAAGCTTTGCACTGGGAGGCTTTGACAATTGAGAAGGTTTACGTATTGCTGATCAGATGAGCATAGGGAATATTTGACGCGCCACGGACTCACAAATCATGAAGCATGCTCTCAGCTCCTCATCTTATGATCAAGCTCGGTTTGGGTAACTGTTTCTGGACAGGAAAGTTCCATCTTATTATGAAGCATGACACGAGGCCGGCTCTTTGTCGGCGGCCATCCACCTGCCTGCAGGCTGCCCCATTTCGCATGTCTCCGGCGAGTCTATTCCAAAATCTAATACACGAAACTGGTTAATCAAACAATGTAGGCACACATGGTTACAGTAAGAGATGTCTCGTCCGGTTGAACTGTCGCAAACAATCTTTCTCTTCCTTTCTTAGTAGCAGATCCAACATGACTATATTAAACATTAAGCAATCATGGTTAAGCTAACCACAACACAGGTTATGGGAGAAGGCCATGCCCTTGCCGTAGCCGGATGTCCACCCGCCACACAACTAGCACTTGATCCCAGACATGGTTCCAGCGCCGCCCGTGCCAGTCTTCCAGGGTTACGTGCGAACGGGAGATTTGCTTCCGCCGAGGTTTTGCTCTCGTCGGACCACCTCAACGACCCGGCGTATGCCAAGCGCTCGCCGCACTGGGGCAGATGGTTCGATATGGAGCATGATGCTCCTACTTTGTCGTCAGGCCGCCACGCAGGTGCTGGCGTCGTAAGACGACGACGAGCTCCGGCGCGCTATAGAGGTGTTCGAGGTGTAGGAGCTCGGGCGGTGGCAAGATATGGTACATACACTCAGGGCCTCGACTATTCATACGTCTTAAATTTGATGTATTCATACTATTATTAATCATTGCTACATATTTTTCTCTGTTTTATATCAGTGTACAGTGTTTTCATTGGAATAACCTATTAACTGAGCGCCAAATACAATTTGTTTTCTGCCTTTTATTGCATCCTAGTTCACATCCAGGAAAATACTGGCAGCCGCCGCCTCTGCTGCTGTTTACGTTTTCTTCTCGTCAACATAAAAATGCTGGCAGCCGACGCCCCTCGCACCATGCTAGAAGGGGGCATGTTTCTCAATACAAAAGTCTCTACTAGATGTTAGCATGCTTTTACTTTTACACTTAGACTAATATTTTAATATTAAACGTAGAAAAATAATTTATACAAAACATGTTTACTTATCTTAGATAGTACATTTACCATTACACTTAAAATAATAATGTGTAGCATAATATTAATATTTAATTCCAAGGTACATATTTTTATATGTACCGATTCTAAAGTGTATCATTTCAAATAAAATTGTGCGATTTTCTTTTGGGTCAGGGAAAGGGAGACACATGTGTTTTTGTTAAAATTTATGCTTCGATATATGTGCTATAGTGTATGTTTGTGTGTCTGTGTCTATTATATTAACCTTAAATATCTTTCTAGAGAAATCTAGATTGAATGTGCCTAACGAACATCTTTATAGAGGTTTATCGAGTATACGATAATTCATCTTCAAGTAAATAAATAACTCTGGAGACATTTTCTTAGCGAACTTAATCACCATTGCTCGGTTTTGTGACTCTCCCTTATTTATATAACTAGAAAATACCCCGCACGTTGCAGCGGGAGTTTCAGTAAGAACTTGTGTAAATGAAAATGCATAAGACATATAAAATATGAAGTTGTTTCCAGAAATATGACGTGGTTAGACTACATGTAAAATATACTATGGGTGATGAATATTACTGGGGGCGACATGGACAATTTATTAGCTAAAAGAAAGAATGATACTTGCATTTTTTGATAGAAAATTAACATATATTAATTATTTAGGGTTTAGGGTTTATCTTTTAGCTAGGCACAATTATATGTTGAGTATTAATATTAATATTAAATGTATATTTTGCATGCAGTCTATCTGCGTCATTCATCTGAAAATAATTAGTACATGTTAATATTAATATTAACCATGTACGAATTGGGAGGGAAAACTATGGTTATGGTCTTATCAATGGCATTTTCTTTCTGTCGAAAAAAAAGAAGAAATGTTCACTACCACAAGTGCAACGGTACTGATCTTAGGCCGGTGTAGCTCCTCTCCCTACTCCACACCAAGTCAAAGTTGGAAGCTGAGTCCATACGACACCTGAGTACCTGACCTGGTACTGTTAGTAGGAGCTGCTAGGAGCCTACAACATCTCCCGTGATCACTCTGCTCGGCACTTCACTACAAGTATCAATTGGCAGGAGGCCCGAAGTCAAAGTTGAAGCTGACTCCACGCCACAGCAACATCAGTGCAGTACTGAGGAGAATTTTTATAACATACCAGCGGAAATCACCTTCTCATCAACACAATTGGTAAATGATGTTTACCATAGTATTCACTGAATCAACTATCTATCGACAACATCCCCAAAGTGGTATAGCTGTTTTTTTCATAGTTAATTTTGAGTCCAGACATCTGCTCAACAATGCAAACAACAAAAAATTAATTCTCAGGACTTGGAACATCATCTTGGATGAAAAAACTATGTCATCAGCGTGTTGCGTTGGTGAAAATCGATCACATGTGCCATAAGATAAGTTTTCAGTGTATCTCAAAAGGGTTGATAAAATTCAATAGGGAAGCCATCTTGGGACGCGAACTAATGGTTCTCAGCCACTAGTAGAAACAAGCCATCTATCCCGGGTCCAGAGGGCCTTTGATCCCGGGATTAAATGGTCGGGACTAGAGGGGGGGGTGGCTTTTATCCCGGGTGTCCACGACCCGGGATAGATGGGCCTCCACGTGGGCGCGGCTGGGCGCGCAGGGGGGGGAGCTTTGGTCCCGGTTCGTGACACGAACCGGGACCAAAGGGTTTGCATCTTTTGTATTTTATTTGCTTATTTTTTAGGGTTTTCGATTTTTTGTTTTCCATTTAATTATTTCCTATTAATTAAGATCACGTTGCGCATACAAAGTCACACACATATATAAAGTTGACACATCGATCGATGTCACGCGTGATGCATACATATAAGTCACACACATACGTTTTGATACATATATAATTAAGTCACACACCGACATCACGTTTCTCACGTCGAGATCACGTCAATTACATTGGAGGCAGAAAATAATTTCTAGGGTGAAAAAATTCTCCGGATTTCTTCAGGACCTCCTTGTTCAAAAATCCTGCCAATTCCTCTTGAATTGCTATAAGGCGCTTCGTTGGTATGAGCTTGTCCTTCTCTCGTTCCATCTAGATCAATAAGAAAATGTGAAATCATCAGAAAATGTGAAAATGGAAATGAACACAAATATGGTAATGAAGTAATTGCCGAGAGTGTATACAGACCTCTGTTGTTCTGAGCTTTCTATCCCGCTGATGAACAAAAGATCGTATGTACTCGCAAACATAATATCCACATAAATTATTCCCTTGTGCCTGCCTCAGACACCACTTTACAAAGAATAGAATTTAATCAAAATAACAATCAAGCATGATAATGGTGCTGAAACTAGAATTTAAAAGTTGCGCGGACATATATATATAGTACTACTACTTACCTTGGTTTCATACCAAAACAGGTGCGGTTTCCAAGTCCCACGAACCTCGGTAATGAACTTTTCCCAAACCCTGGCCGGCAAAAGAAAAAATCAAAGGACTTGAACGAACGAAAGAGATCGATATATAGAGCGATAATGACTGAAGTTACCTCTGAAACATTGCTTGCAAGTTGATATAATCGTCCATATCTTTCCTTAACGAGTCCAGGACTTGAACGCATGCTTGTTCAGGTCTAATGTCTACCAGAATCCAATGGTTGCTTCACACATTTATATGTCCATGAGTTACACTAAACATCGAGTAAGCAAAGTAGAATGTGTAGAAGGTACGGTAACACTCACCTGAAGTTGTAAGGAAGAAGTATATCTTCACATGTATGGTGTTTCACTAGATATTGGAGCATGTAATGCTCGGTGTCCTCGGGATGGTTCCTTACGGTTACTTCATGAATCCAATATGGGTCCATGAACCCTAAACTATAGATTCCGTTGTCTCTGCATTCGACGATCTTCATTCTGCATATATAATAGCGTACAAAAGAATAAAGTTAGATAATTGGCAACGAACGAGCTGAGATAGAGACTTAATTAAATTGCATAAAATAAATCACTTACAAACAATAGCAGCTGATGATGGCTTTGTCGAGGGAGTCTTGATTGAATAACTGAAATATTTCGTCAAACGGCACATACATCGCGTTATCCTCTAAATAATGGTCTTTCTTATATGAAACGTGGAAATACTCATGGTGCCTTTACGGCTCCCTCGTACCACTCATGCAAACGTCGCAATTGTGTCGGCAGAGATTTGACCATCTCAGGTCTGACCAAGGGCTTCCCGTAGGCATATGTCCATGCATACATATACTCTTTGGGGTTTTCTATGCGAATTGTGTCTTGCTGTATTTCCTTATCGGACACCACTTTGAACGCGGGGACCGACTGGTTTGCCTGTTCTCCGAGCTGGGCCACTTGTTTCCCGGATTTCTTATTAGCTTCCCTCTTTTGGCGAAATGCAGCCTCCTTCTCCTGCTGGGCCTTTTTAGCTGCCATCTGCTGCTGCTCCCTCTTTTGGCGACATGCCTCATTCTCCTGCAAATTCCGTTCTCTAATTAACTTTTCAATGGTACGATCATAGTCGTCTCGCAGAATAGGCGGCCGTGCCGGCCCAGTCGATAGATTTTTCAGAAATTGTGCCACTTTTCCCGGTGCTATTACCTCCTTTCGCATGTGCCGTTTCGGTGCCAATTGTTTTTTCACATCAGCTCGCACCGACTCCTCGAGTTCCTCTGGAGTCAAGTCGTAGGATCTCTTTGGAAGAGGCTTTCGCAACTCACGTTCCTCTCGAGTTTCTGGCGGGAAGTTTAAAGCGCACCTCTCTGTATATTTCGACGGGATCTTTAGTTTCCGCGAAACAGAGCGCACTCTCTCTTGAGGTGGTGGGGATGGACTCGGGCTGGGCTCCCGACAGTCGTCACGAGGTGGCGAGGATGCATCTTGAGGTGGGGGGGATGGATCTTGAGGTGGTGGTGCAGGGGATGGATCATGACGTGGGGAGGGAGGATCTTGAGGTGGGGGGGATGGATCATGACGTGGGGAGGGTGGATCTTGAGGTGGGGGGTTGCTACTTGGAGGAGTCGGTGGCCTTGGCGGCGGCAATTTGGAAACAAGATGTATTTCTTTGGCCACAGAATGATGGACTTCTTGGCATCTCCTAGTGTCCTCTCGCCGTCACCTCCAGGAATGTCAAGATTTAGATTAGCATATAACGGCACAATGTCATCCACCCCGACAATAGCATAGCCAGCTGGAATCCCGCCGAGATGGTACCTTGGTCCAGGTTCATTCAGTAAAGCATAGCCGACCGCCACCTTGAAGGACAAGTTGCCCATTGCCATATGTAGCTCGCATTCTGTCTTCTCCGTGATATCATCCACGGGGTATCGAGTCGGCGGCGCTTCAAGTTCAGAATGTTCCATCTGCGTGGAACCCACGCTGCTTTTTTGCTGATTAGATGGGGCGGCTTCGACTTCTGGACTTTCTAGCTGCACACGAGATTCCCTTTGCTGACTTTGCTCCAGCTGATGCACCTTGCGTTCCAATGCCGATAACCGGTCGCTCTCCTCCTTTTTCTTTCTCTGACGGCTTCTATAAGTGTGAGCGTCTGCCGGAAAACCTTGTGCCCAAGTAACTCCGTATCCATAACCTCGTACTCGTCCAACTTTTTCAGGATTCCCGAGTGCGAGTGACAGCTCGTCTTTCTCTCTGTCGACCTTGTAGGTTCCATTTCGAACTTGCTCTATTGCTTTCTCAAGTTCTGTGGTTATAAACCTAATCTTTGCCTCCCATTTTCCCTGAGCAACAATCTTCCCTGTGTCAGGGTCCAACCCAGCGCCATGCGCGAACAACCAAAATTTGGACCTATCGGGCCAGCCCGCTGTCTGTGGAATCTTCCCCTCATCAAGCAGTTTTGCTTCAAATGCTTCCCACTTAGGCACGGCAGCCTTGTAGCCACCTGCCCCCAAAGTGTGGTGATATTCCTTCTTCGCAGCATTTAACTTGTTTCTTTCCGATCGGGCCACAGCGGCCTCCGATTCTCTTTGCTCTTTAAATAAGGGCCACTGGTCGTTTAGCTTCACTTGTGCTCCGGTGAATACTGGAGTGTATTCAGGATCTTTTTCCTTCTCTTCACAATAATCTTTCCATATAGTTTTCTTGTGGGTTCGGAACTGTTCGGCAGCCTTGCCAAGAGTCCACTCCTTGACTTTCTCCATCCACTTCTCGTTTTCTGTCACTTCTGGAGGCAGGGTGACCTTTGTCAAGAGCTTCTCCCAAAACAAATCTTTTGTTTGGTCGTCGACATAAGTCCAAGTCTTGCTCCCGTCCTTCCGCGGATGCCATTCTTGACATGTGATCGGTACCATGTCCCTAACTAAAACTCCGCATTGGTTTATAAATTTGCGGCGGCACTCTAAGGGTTGCATTGGTTGGCCAGTAGCATCAACTATGTCGATCACTACCCTTTGACCCTCCTTCATCGGCTTCGACGGGCCTCGAGGCTTCATGGCTTTCGACCCTTTCGACCCTTTCGACACTCTAGATGCAGATGATTTGCTTGTTCCAGAGGGCTAAAAGAAAAAAAAGATTCGTTAATAACCGCAGGATCAAATAATTAAGCTATGTCATCGATCAACAGAGGCTTAATTAATATATACCTCGCCTGAGTTTGTTACTACCACTTCCTTCTCTACACAAATTTCTGCTCCCTCACCGGAGTCATTGAGAAATTGGGAGCTGAATTCCTCTAAATTTGCCACATCGTCTTCTTCACCGACAGGCGCGGCTGCACGTCCTGCTATAATCATACACATTCGCTCTTCACGATCCTCGTCTCTAACGCCGAGGCCCGGAAAAAGTGGATCCAATGGCTCTCCACGCTCCTCGTCTATGCCGAAGTCGTCCGGACAATTTGGATCCATGGCTCAATTAATGTGCCTGCAATCAATTTTGTAACAAGAATATGAATATCCATATGTAAAATTAAATGACACTCAAATCCATGGCTCAATTACATCTAAAATTTGCAAAAGAAGAAAGCCTACAATTGATTTACAAGATGAACAAGATGGCAATTTTAACTATATAATTCATTTTGGTTATAGTTACAAAATGAACTTAATTCATAGCAAAATTCATAGCAAAATTCATATCAATTTTAATCAATTTTACAAGATGGCAAATTTACAAGATGGCAAATTGATTTACAAGATGAACAAGATGGCAAATTTTACTATAACTTAGATCAATGATTTGGATCCAAAATTCATAGCAAAATTCATATCAATTTTAATCTCCACATGAACTTAATTAGAACAAAATGGCATAAAATTTTAATCTAAACATCACTAAAATTTTAACTTAATCTAAACATCACTTAATTAGAACAAAATGGAATTCAAATTCATAGCAAAAAATTCATAAACATGAACAGAATTCAAATTCTGCCTCTGCCTCTGCCTCATCACTAAAAAATCATCAAATTCAAATTTAGATTTAATTATTTTTGACATGAACAAAAAAAAAGGCCTCTGCCTCCTCTGCCTAGCCACCACGACGTCGACGGCGTCACGGCGGGCGCCGTGCCCCTCCAGCAGCAGCGCGCGGCACGGCGACCTGCGCGGCATGGCGACCTACGGCGGCGCCCCAGCCCATCCCGCCTCCACCCGCCCCGTGGCCGCCCCTCCAGCAGCAGCGCGCGGCGCGGTAGGGTTTCGGCCGGCGGCGGGGAAGAGAAACAACGGGGAGGGGAGAGGATCGAACTGACCTCGGCGTGGTGCGGGTCGAGACGGCGGTGTCGGGGCGCGGGGAGCAGCACGCCGGCGTGGGTGTCGGGCGCACGGCGTCGCGGCGCCGGAATTGGGGAAGACACCCGCGCGCGGCGACGTCGGGCGCACGGCGTCGGCGCCGGAATCGGAGAGGCCGGGGCGCGGATGCGGCAGCCGTGCGGCGTACGGGGAGGGACGGCGCGGCGTCGGAGAGGCCGGCCGGGGCGCGGAGCGGCAGCCTTGCGGCGTCGAGGAGGGGCGGCGGCGTCGGGGAGGAAGAGGCGTCGATTTGGACACTTGGTGAAAAAACGGGGTGGAAACCACCCAAATCCCGCGGAAATCGACCTTTCATCCCGGTTCGTGGCTAGAACCGGGATGGATGACCCTTTGATCCCGGTTGGTAACACCAACCGGGACCAAAGGTCTGTCTGGGCCGCGAAAAATTGCGCGCGAAGCCCAGCAGGCCTTTGGTCCCGGTTGGTGTTACCAACCGGGATGAATGGTGTTTTTCTTTTTTTTCTTGTTTCCTTTTCTTATTTCTATTTCTATTTTCTTTTTCTTTTACATCTATTAATTTAATTGCTTTTGTAGTTTTGTTTTTCTTTTACATGTTTTTGAATTGTTATTTTAGTTTCTTTTTAAAATTTAACTTAAATGGTCCAATATATATGAAAGGCCTTTTTTTTTCTTGTTTCTATTTGTGTTTTCTTTTTCTTTTATATCTATTGATTTAATTGCTTTCGTGATAAATTTGATTTTTGACTGAGATAAGGTTTATCTTTCCTCCTTATATAAAGGCCAGGGGCCGGGATAAGGTGGGGTTGGTGGGGGCTGGGATAAGGTTTATCTTTCCTCCTTATATAAAGGCCAGGGGCTGGGAGACCTGAGAGCCTTCCCCTGCTCTCTCCCCTACTCCGCGCCGCCGCCGCCCTTGTCTGCGCCGCTCGACGCCCTCCTCCGCGCCCGTGGCCTCCGCCGGCGCCGCGCTATATCCTCCACACCACCGTGGACCTCCCCTCCGTCCCCATGCCAAGGTGTGTTTCCAGCGCTTGTGAGCCGTTGGATCAGGGGTGTGTTTCTTTTGAGGGCTTGTGAGCTGTTGGATCAGCACTCCCCACCACCACCACCACTCCCACCTCATCCACAGGTACACTTTCTAATCGCCTATAAATAGCGGCGTCCCTGCAGCGAACGGCACACAACGAGCATCTACCTTCGCCACCGAATCCAATGGCTGGATTTAGCCTACCTACTGGCATGTTCCTTGGCATTATTGTGTTCGTCCTTGTTCACCGGCCAGCCATTGGAGCCACCTCCTGTAGGTCGGTGAACAATGACAACACAACGACGCTGTTGGAAACACAAGCCCTCAGGTAGGTTGAATCCAGCCACTGGATTAGGGTGACACAATGATGAATTGCCGAGGAGGTGGGAGTGGTGGTGGTGGTGGTGGAAGTGGTAGCCATGCCCCTCGGTCCGATCCAAGCAGCGGCAAGGCGCTCTGATGATCTGCGACATTCCCAACACTTTTTGGGACGGTCGTAGATCATCAGAGACGTCTTGCCGCTGTGGATCGAAGGTCGATTTGCTGCTCACGACGACTTTAATGCTTTAATACATAACTACACATCACATAAAGGTTTAACCATGGAGCATCTTCACATAGAAAACCTGAGCCCAACGTTGGGCTGTATGATGGTGCTCTGGCCAACAAGTATAGCTGTTCTTCAACAGTGTTGTCATTAAAGGCCTTTTTTTTCTTGTTTCTATTTGTGTTTTCTTTTTCTTTTATATCTATTGATTTAATTGATTTCGTAGTTTTGTTTATCTTTCGGGGACGTCGCTTAAACGAAACACACGATCTCAAAGAGTAGGAACCATCACAGGGGTGTGTTACCAACCGGGACTGAAGAAGCATACGGATCGTTTCACTCACACAGTTACATTATTACACATAACTCACACTTTTCATAAAACGGACTGTAAGGAGGCTTCAATGGCCTCCTGCATCTGTGGCCCGCCGACCTCTTCTCCATGGTCGCTCCAGTTGAAGTCATCGTCGTCGTCATCCTCCTCATTACACAATCTTCTTCTACTTTCTACCCGTCACTTTCTTCTGATTGCGCCGTAGCCATGGACAAGCTTCTCCATTTAACGCGAGACTTGGGTCAATTTTCACTGCGAAGGGCCGGATTTCTTCAAAATTGTTGTAATCTTCTGACATGTCTGTCTTGTCCTCCACTCCCACGATAGTTCTTTTCCCTGAAAGAACTATGTGATGCTTTGGCTCATCATATGATGTCTTCGCTTGCTTATCTTTTCTTTTTTTTGGTCTGGAAGACATGTCCTTCACATAGAAAATCTGAGCCACGTCTTTGGCTAGTACGAATGGTTCGTTGTCATACCCAAAATTCTTGAGATCCACTGTAGTCATTCCGTACTGCGGGTCTACGTTTACCCCACCATCCAGGTTGTACCATTTGCACCGGAACAAAGGTACCTTGAAAGAAGGTCCGTAGTCAAGTTCCCATATCTGCTCTATGTACCCATAATATGTGTCCTTTGTCCCATTGTTGTTTGATGCATCAAAGCGGACACCACTGTTTTGGTTGGTGCTCTTTTTATCTTGGTCGGCCGTGTAAAATGTATTCCCATTTATCTCGTACCCTTGAAAAGCCAATATAGTCGAAGATGGTCCTCTGGCCAACAAGTTTAGCTGTTCTTCGACAGTGTTGTCATTAATGAGACGTGTGTGCAACCACCCGCAGAAAGTCTTCAAGTGTTCTTTTTCAATGCATTCTTCAGCCATTAATGAGCGTAAAGTATTCTTGTGTTCCTCGATATACGGAGCCACCAAGCTCGAATTATGTAGAACTGTGTAGTGTGCTCGATTGAAAAATCCCAGTCAGAAAATATTTGTTTCTTTCCTAGTGTTCCTTTTCCACGCAATCTCCCCTCATGGCGCGATTGAGGAACACCGACCGGGTTAACGTCAGGAATAAAGTCAACACAAAACTCAATGACCTCCTCTGTTCCATAACCCTTGGAGATGCTTCCTTCAGGCCTAGCACGGTTATGAACGTATTTCTTTAAGACTCCCATGAACCTCTCGAAGGGGAACATGTTGTGTAGAAATACAGGACCGAGAACTTGAATCTCTTCGACTAGGTGAACTATGAGGTGCGTCATAATATTGAAGAAGGATGGTGGGAACACCAACTCGAAGCTGACAAGACACTGAACAACATCCTTCTGTAAAGTTCCTAGAGTCAATGGATTGATCACCTTCTGAGAAATTGCATTGAGGAATGAACATAGCTTCACAATGGGTAGTCGAACATTTTTCGGTAGAAGCCCCCTCAATGCAACCGGTAGTAATTGTGTCATAATCACATGGCAGTCATGAGACTTCAGGTTTTGGAACTTTTTCTCTGCCATGTTAATTATTCCCTTCACATTCGACGAGAAGCCAGACGGGACCTTGATACTGTTCAGGACTTCAAAAAAGATCTCCTTCTCTTCTCTGGTAAGAGCGTAGCTGGCAGGACCTTGATACTTCTCTGGATTAAGGTGGTCGTCTTTCGTCTTCTCGTGCATATGTTGATGGTTCAGTCGTGCATCCGGTGTATCTTTCGTCTTCCCATACACACCCAAGAAGCTTAGCAGGTTCACGCAAAGATTTTTCGTCACGTGCATCACGTCGATTGCAGAGCGAACCTCTAGGATTTTCCAATAGGGTAACTCCCAAAATATGGATTTCTTTTTCCACAAGGGTACGCGCTTGTTGGCGTCTTTCGGAACAGATAGACTGCCAGGACCCTTTCCAAAGATTACTTCTAAATCCTTGACCATCTCATATATAGCATCACCATCAGGGCAGGTAGGCTTCGTCCGGTTATCAACCTCACATTTGAAATGCTTGCCTTCCTTTCTTACGGGATGCTCAGGTGGAAGAAATCGACGATGACCTGGGTACACATTCTTGTTGCCTACATATATACTTTCAGTCTTATCTAGACAGTGCGTGCAAGCATTGTATCCCTTGTTTGACTGTCCTGAAATGTTACTAAGAGCAGGCCAATCATTGATGGTTACAAACAACAACGCTCGTAGGTCAAATGCCTCTTGTTTGTGCTCATCCCACACACGTACCCCTTCGTCACTCCACAACTCTAAAAGTTCTTCAATCAATGGCCTCAGGTACACATCAATGTCGTTGCCGGGTTGCTTCGGACCTTGGATGAGCACCGGCATCATAATAAACTTCCGCTTCATGCACAACCAAGGAGGAAGGTTATACATACATAGAGTCACAGGCCAGGTGCTATGACTGGAGCTTTGTTCCCCGAAAGGATTAAAGCCATCTGTACTTAGACCAAATCTTATGTTCCTAGCGTCATCTGCAAACGTCTTGAAGGTCCTGTCGATTTTTCGCCACTGCGACCCATCAGCGGGGTGTCTCAGCATCATGTCTTTCTTACGGTCTTCTTTGTGCCATCGTAACAACTTTGCATGCTCTTTGTTTTGGAACAAACGTTTCAACCGTGGTATTATAGGAGCATACCACATCACCTTGGCAGGAACCCTCTTCCTGGGGCACGGATCGCCGTCAACATCACCAGGGTCATCTCGCCTTATCTTGTACCGCAACGCACCGCATATCGGGCACGCATTCAAATGCTCGTACTTCTCACCGCGATAGAGGATGCAATCATTGATGCATGCATGTATCTTCTGCACCTCTAATCCTAGAGGGCACACAATCTTCTTTGCTTCGTACGTACTGGGGGGCAGTACGTTATCCCTTGGAAGCATCTTCTTTATTATTTTCAGCAAATTCTCAAATCCTCTGTCAGTTGTACCATTCTCTGCCTTCCATTGCAGCAATTCCAGCGTGGTACCAAGCTTCTTCTGGCCATCTTCGCAATTTTGGTACAACAATTTTTTGTGATCCTCTAACATGCTATCCAACTTCGACCTCTCGTTTTCACTTCCGCTGTTTATCCGTGCATCAAGAATGGACCGGCCAAAATCATCATTGGGCTCATCATCATTGGGCTCTTCTTCAGCTTCATCTTCCCCCATTGGAGTATCACCGTCTGCAGTGAACGTAGGATAGGTGTCATTATCCTCTTCTTCTTCATTTTCTTCCATCATAACCCCTCTTTCTCCGTGCTTGGTCCAACAATAATAACCATCCATGAAACCCTCCTCCAACAGGTGGACGTGAATGGTTCTTGACGTAGAGTAATCCCGCTTATTCTTGCAGACTCTACATGGACAAAGAATATAACCACTCGACGGCTTGTTATCATTAGCCACACGGAGAAAACTATGCATGCCATTGATAAAGTCGAGACCGCGTCGGTCACTGTACATCCATTGCCGGCTCATCTGCATTATATAAATATATCAAAAACCATTACTCTACATCATAAATATATAGTACTGACCAAATTAATTAATACAAGTTCATCACATTAAAACCAAAGTAGAGTAGTGCCCAAATGTAATACATTGTTCTAATGAAACATACATTAATTGAACCTAACATACAACTATCTAAAGAATTTATGTCGAGGTATTGTCAAACTGGTGCGATCTAGGGTTACCAACGAACAGTAGAGAAAGACGTGGGTGTTAGGCGAGAGGGATTCCGGTGACGGGATTGCACACACGTTTACCCAGCTTCGGATCTCACAACGGCGGTGAGATCCTACGTGCTGCTATAAATCACTATATGACAGATATGTGTACAGGTTACAATGTGGTTGTATGCTATGACTAAGCTTATGATTGTCTTGCCCTAAGGCTCCCGTAGGCCGGCTTATATAGACGGCCAGACCTAGGGCTTACAAGGAAAGACTTAACCGGCAAATAAATAGAGTCCTAGACTAATACAACTTCTGGCTCCGTCTTGTGCTCCAAGTTGGCTGATCGCTGGACCTCGTCTTGGACTTCCCTTAGCCGGTTGTCTTCTTGCCTTGCGCTTCGGCCTGCTGGGCCACCTGGCCAAGCTGCAGGCTTTGCCACCTGTGGGCCACCTTGACAGTCCGGCTTAACTCCACTCCGTGGGGATACCTATTTGGTATATCCCCGACAGTAGCCCCCGGAAGGGTTTAAGTTCTCCAGCTGTCGGTTTGTTGATGTAGATTCGTCTGATTCGCCTTGTGTTGATTAGGCAGCTGTAGAGAGCTTGAAGCATTCCTGAAAACCAATAAATTTTATCCGAATAAGCCGGACGAAAATAAACCAGCCATAACCGTGTCACTCTTTGTCAGAAGAGCCTTCAGTCTTGTCAGCTTGGTCGTCGTCTTGGTTAGGCAGTTGTAGAACTTGAAGCTTTGCAAAAGAAATTATCCGACATGTAATGCCGAACTGTGGCTGTCTTAATTGCATATTAAGACGAATAAGTTGTGGTCGTCTGAGTGGGATTTAGGACGTGTCCGGTCATAATATGCCGGCTTGTGTCCAGTGGAACACGTCCAAATTCCAAGCTTCCGAAGTAGACCGCGTCCGGTCCGCTTTCAGAATTGAGCTGTGCCCGATGGTGCCGGCTAGTGTCCATTGGAACACAGTCAATTTGCATGCCTCAGAGCCGAGTTTATTCCAAGCATTAGATGAAGAAAAAACTTCATGTCCTGGTGGATGTAGCCCCGAGGCTCATGTCGGCTTATGAAGTAAGGCGGCATGAGACTCAGTAAATTCAATGGTTGTAGCCCCCGAGGCTCATGTCGGCTTATGAATTATGGCGGCATGAGACTCGACGCAGCCCCCGTGCAATCCATCGAAACTAAGTTTCAACGGACTGTAGCCCCTGAGGCTTATGTCGACCTTATGAAATAAGGCGGCGCGAGGCTTGATGAAAACATCTCACCGGGTAACAGGGCAATGCCAATCTGTTTAAAACCCAAGAGGTTACTGAAGATGAGTCGTCTTGCAGGTGACGTCCTTGATGAAGCGGCAACAAAAACACCTGCAGAATAAACAATAACTGCATTAAGCTGTACTTTTAATGCAAGCTGAACAATTGTAAGGCCTAAGCCAGCAGTTTTTTCAATAAAAACTTTGGGTTGCAGATTATCTGCGGTCCGCCTTTAAGTTTTCTGGCTTATGCACTTTAGCCATATTTCGTGTGTTAGCAAACCTCCAGCACGGAACGTCTGCTGGGCAACAGGGATGCAATACCAAGCTGTTTAAACCCAGAACAAGCGCCGGCTTTTGGTGCCGAAACACCTACTTAGGCGACCCAACACATAAGCGATCAGATGAATACTTTTAGGCGGACAAAACATTAGTTTATAAGGCGACATGGCCAAAAAAGCATCAGAAACATAACCACTAGCACGAAGCAAATTCGGGTTAACATTGATAACTTTGTTAGAAAATATGATCAGTGGGAAATAAAAAAGATGGCATGATCTCAGGTAAAAATGAGCGAACCAGATTTTATTTCATGACCATATGTAATGTTTACAATAGAATTGCTACAAAAAAAAAAACTTAGCTTTTTGGTGCTTTTGGCGTTGATGACACGTAGGCCGGAAATGTGGCGACAAGTAGGCCGCGACGGCAATGAAGACGTAATGCGGTGACGAGTAGTCCGTGATGGCTTATTAAGCCGGGACACGAGGATAAGTACGCCAAAAAGGCGCACTGGTCGTACCGCGTTACCGATTAAGCCGAAACCCAAAGATGAGTGCGCTGGAAAAGCGTCGTGTTGCGTTAGCAATTAAGCCGGAACACGATGATAAATACGCCGGAAAGGCGTCGTGCCGCGTTTAGCGATTGAGCCGGAAATGCAACGATGAATACGCCGGAAAGGCGTCTTGGCGCGTTAGCCATTAAGCCGGAACATGACGATAATTACATCGGAAAGGCGTCTTGCCGCGTTAGCCATTAAGCTGGAACGCGACGCAGGTGTACGCCATAACGGCAGCAACCAGTCGTGTTGATGGCGATTCGGCTAGGATCGCCCGTCGGCGTGTTATCCATGACCTGACGCCAATTGTGTAGATCGAGTTGTTTTTTTCCATGAAGTGGAGATCAACTAGATCTTTGGAGCCGTGCTGCATGCACTAGACCTGTTTTTCACGAAGGATCGTGGTTTGCTTTTGCTGCGCCGTAATGACGAGTGGGCGACGATGGCAATTAAGCCGGAAATTTGGCGATAAGAAGGCGTGGAAATCGCCTAACTCAAGTGCGCACGTACAAATAGCAAAACTACGAACTGATTAAATCAGGTAGCAGCACTAGTACGTACACATGCAAACTTACGTTTTAATCATTGCCATAGACTTGTACATTATATCTATTTTATTGCTTGACCGTGACCTGCCATGGTCAATTAGAAGCAAGCACTTTTTTTTTCTTCTTCTTGGGAAGCGATCTCGTGAGGAGAGTTTGATCGTGCTGCGTGGCCGCTCCTGCCACTGCGTACATGGTTTCTCCTGCCGTGAAGCGCATGAGATTTCCGGCTCGACGAGTACGCAGACAACAACCATCTACACGAGTAATTTCTGCAGATTTGCAAATCCGGCAAAAAATCTCGAGCTTGTAGAACTGATCTGCTGCGTGCGTGGGCGAGGTGGATGCCGGACGGCTGCTGATTTTTGCCGGCAGGCTAGATGCCATCTAGCCAAATCATACGGGCATAACCAGAGCCTTGGTGAGATCTCACGTTTCCAGGAGACGATACGCTGAAGCCGGCGATTTGGCCAGATGCGATCTGGTTGATTACGTCCAATGTTCAGCGCGTCGAATTGGATCAGGCAGCCAGATGTAATCTGCTTGATGATGACGACGTTGAACACGTCGAATTGGATCGACCGGTCAGATGCAATCCGACCAATCTTGCCGTCAAAGATGATGCTCCAGCCAGATGCGATCTGGCGGAAGATGATGATTCGTCCCGCCCGAATCGTTGCTCCAGGCGCCTTTGCCCCACGGTGGGCGCCAACTGTCGAGGTATTGTCAAATTGGTGCGATATAGGGTTACCAACGAACAGTAGAGAAAGACGTGGGTGTTAGGCGAGAGGGATTCCGGTGACGGGATTGCACACACGTTTACCCAGCTTCAGATCTCACAACGGCGGTGAGATCCTACGTGCTGCTATAAATCACTATATGGCAGATATGTGTACAGGTTACAATGTGGTTGTATGCTATGACTAAGCTTATGATTGTCTTGCCCTAAGGCTCCCGTAGGCCGGCTTATATAGACGGCCAGACCTAGGGCTTACAAGGAAAGACTTAACCGGCAAATAAATAGAGTCCTAGACTAATACAACTTCTGGCTCCGTCTTGTGCTCCAAGTTGGCTGATCGCTGGACCTCGTCTTGGACTTCCCTTAGCCGGTTGTCTTCTTGCCTTGCGCTTCGGCCTGCTGGGCCACCTGGCCAAGCTGCAGGCTTTGCCACCTGTGGGCCACCTTGACAGTCCGGCTTAACTCCACTCCGTGGGGATACCTATTTGGTATATCCCCGACAATTTAAATCCAACAACAAATGCGATCAAAATCGCAACTAAGGTAACTATTGAACCAACAGCATAATGATACCAAGCCTCTCGACTAATGGCATATTTTCTAATCTTTTTAAGCTTCAAGCGCATTGCCTCCATCTTCATCTCGTGAGCAGCGACGACGACCCCGTAAGCATCATCGATGTCGGCAATCTTCAAGTCCAATACACTCTTCTCTTCTAGGTATTGGAGACAAAGATCTTCGCTTATCTTCAATTTTGCTTTCAAATCGTCGTTTTCCTTTTAAAAATACTCGACAATAGGGTCGACTGGAATTTCCGGTTCAACTACCTCCTAAATAAAAATATCTCTACGTCAAGTTGGTCGGGCATGAGTGTGATAAACACGAAACGAAACAAATAGTTATGAAAATATACCACATCCGAATCATAGATCGGACGAGGGCCGACGGGGACGGATATCAAAACCATGACACTATACATATAAAAAACATAAGAAATTAATTATACAAGAAATAAATATGCATTTAAATCATACAAGTATATATATGTTTTAAAAATAAAAGATAAAAAAGAGGCTCAACGAAGTGGTGCCGGTGACGGGACGACGCGGGCTATCGACGGCAGTGAAGACGGGGACAACACTAAAATCCACAAATAATAAATTAATTTGAGCTCAAAATGCAAATGCACTTTCTAGCTTGGGCATTTCATCAAACACCTTGCTAGCATTACAAAATTGAAATGAGCTAAACTAGCAACGAAATTAGCTAAAGTTGTAACGCCGGAGGAAAGAACGATGTTGCTAACCTTTGAATAGATGGGGTGCCTTCAATCCTCTCAAATGGTGCAAAAAAATGGGGATTAATTTGAGTGAGAGAGAGGAAAATGGAGGAGAAATGATGATGAACTCGAGCTAGCTCGGGGTGGAAGAAGATGATATAGCAGGGAGACCCTTTGATCCTGGTTTGTAACACGAACCGGGACCAAAGGTCCCCTGCCAGAGGGGCCCAGCGCTGCGACGCATGTGCGCGCATGTGAAGACCCTTTGATCCCGGTTCGTGTCACGAACCGGGACCAAAGGTCCCAACCGACCCGGGATCAATGCCCACGGGCGCCACGACGGCTCGACCCGGGATCAATGGTGCATCTATCCCGGGTTATAATTTGGTCGGGATAGATGGCCCAAACGGATGGCCCCTTTTCTACTAGTGAGCATACAAGTGCACCAGACATAAGTAAAAATGTTGGAATTTCTTAGAATTTCAAAAACTTGTCAGAGAAACTCCGATGTTTTTGGCGCTGAAAGATGATTAAGTCTTGTATTTGTATACAAAGTTTGGTGAGCAACTGCTTCCCATATAGATCAGGAAAAAAAGTCAAATATATGAAGAATATAGCATGTAATGTCTTTTTTTGCAAATCTTTGTCCCAGTTGAAACTAAAGTTATTATCAGGCGAATATTTGTATACGGGTACAATATTTGACATGTTTGTCCGACCAAAAGTTTCATAAATTTAAACTTTTTTGAATTACTATTTTTCAAATATACACTCCGCTGTTACCCATGTCCACCAATGTATTTTTGAGTCATCTTCATATTAATATTTCTCTTTCTCTATATCAAAGGTATGTTTGTTCGAGATTTTGTTAATGTAGGTCAAAATCTCTGGAAATTCGCATTGGCACCCGGGTGCATATGCTCATGTTATAGTTTTCAAAATTAAACAAATTTGAGAACTTTTCAAAAAAACTGAAAACACTTGGGCACAAACATATACAAGTTTTCAATATCAGTGCAAATTTCCGGAACAAAATGACACATTATGTGGCATGTACAAAAATGACAAATTTCGTGGCCGAAATGAGAACTAAAGCTACATTGTCAAAGCACTTTTTTTTTCCCAGACCACATAAAATGACATTTCCTTGCGTAATTTTGCTCGAGTGTTGAAAACTGATATATGTTTGTGCCTAATTTGTTTCAGATTGTTTCGAAGTGTTTTCATATTTTTAAATTTTGAAAACTATAACAGAAGCATATGCTGTGATATGCACCCGGAGTCAAAACGCCTCTTCCAAAACTCTCTTGTAATGTATAGTCTCCTAGTCCCCTACACCCTGGACCTACCAGCATAGATGCTCTGTTGTGTTTTGTGTCAAATATTGTGTACGTGTTGGGTTATGTTTGGACTTGGAGTTGTATTAGGTGTGGATAGGTACGAGTAGTGTTCGTGAGGGGAGCACCACACGTGTAACCCATGATGATTTGATAGCAACGAGCACGCAGGGGGAGCCGGCGGCTTGTGCGTCGCCTAGGGCGGACAGGGTTGCGGTATCAATGGGGAGAAGCGACCGTAGTCATGCCCCGCAGATGTAGGCGAGTTCGCCGAACTGCGTTAACAAATCTCGGTGTCGTCATCGTGCTGCGATTGCTTGGTTCTCGGTAGATCGATTTAGCGCCTATGACAGCTTCAATTGGTATCAAAGCGAGGTTGAAGCTGCGGATAGTTGATCTAGAGAATCGAGGAACTTCGACGTTGGGATCAGGATCGTCGGCACGGAGGTCAATCGACGTGTGTGGGCGAGAAAGCCGATCGGGAGAAGTCGACGAGTTCCTGAAGCAATCGAGATCGGATCGGACATGTGCCATAGTTGGCGTGCAACAGCAGATCCCTCGGCGGAGGCGGTAACGCCGCATACGCGCAAGGCTGCCAGGCAGCAGCGCGTGGCCAGGAACTGCGGTGCAGGGCGACGCCGCTACGGTATGCACACGAGCGAGCAGGTCCAGTCCATGTGGGGGCGCCTGATCAGCCATGTTAGGCCAAACGCGGAAGGCCAAAGGGACAGGGGACGCTCTGCTCAGTTTTCGATCGATCGGAAAACAGCAGCAGGAGATTTGTTTGGTGAAAAAAAAGAGCGTCTACTGTGGTTTTCCATCGGGAGCAAAGGAAGAAAAAAAAAGAAGGAAATTCAGCTTTGGCGGCACGTGGGCGTGAGGTGCATGTTACCTGCATCCTCTTTGGTACGTGTGTATTTTTCAGGTGTTGTTTCTTTTGCTCGGTATACAATGTTTGTGTACGGGATGGAAGCGGTGTACCGTGTACGGAAGACAGACGCGGAGTCGCAGATTCAGAGGAAGATTGACAAGGTTTGGTCAGTGTTATTTGATTCGAACGTTGTATGGGCGACGGTCGATGACGTAGCATGGGGCCAAGTTGATCAAGATGGACTGGATGCGGCGAGGGACGACATGCTGGAGCGTGTCGTGAGGATCATGCATACACAGGGTGCCGGACAGTACGCGGAAGGTGGACTGTGCACAGGGTGGAGCATGGGTGCAGTCGGATACGTTCGGCTGGGTCGGACTGGACAGTCTGACAGATCGACGGGATGTCGGTCGGACAGAAGACGGTGAAGATCGGCGACAACGAGGTAGGAGCGTGAGGGCTGATGGTGTCCGTATTCTGTGGCGTGGAAACACGTGGCGCATGGTTATGCGTGCTTCGACATGCATTGACGCAAGGTTGATTCAAGATGGCGTACGCATGGGATCTTGAGGTCGACGGGGCGTGGGGTGGATTGATCATCTACCAATGAGTCATGTTAAAGGTGGAGCTGGAGTCTCTGAGGGGAGATTTCACTCGGCTGATGGAGGGGCTGCGGCGTAAGCATGCGGAGAGTCGAAACCTAATCAGCGGGAAGGCGAGAAGCACGTTGGTCGGACTGGACGTCAGGGTTCAAGAGATACGTGGAACTCGGCATCGGTCGGGTATGACTGATGGTTGTCTGCAGTGGGGCCTGAGGTGGTGTGGGTTAGCGACCCAGTAGATCTTGGCCAAGATTGCAGATGCTCGACGCGGTAGTAGCGGCGAGGTGTGCGGTAAGCACGGGACACGGCGACAGACCAGGGCACAGGTGGTCAGACATGTTGTCGGATATGTGTGCAGGGGTGCTGAAGCAGTGTTGGCAAGTATCAGGTTCAAGTTGGTGACTGGGTTTATGGATATTAACATGTCAGGTGATAGACAAGAGTCGGCCATAGGGAATCTGAGAAAGTGTTGGCGAGTCTGAAATGTCGTAAGCGTGGAGAGTACATGGCCGTATATTCTGTGATGTTCAGTGCACATGGCAAAGTGCATGTGACTAGATACAGAAGGAGGCAGAGTGCAATAGCTGTGGGACATGTAGAAGACTATACAGGATGAGACGACTGTGAATTTGACTCAGGGTGACTAAAAGGCGACGGTGAAATTCCTTCAAGTTAGAAGCACTTTCACGCAGATCAGTGATCGGTATGTGATGATGTTGAAACGGGAAGAAGGGACTACAGTTGTAGGTGGAGTCACGTGGAGTCTGGGAGTAGCAGCGGATCTCATGGAAGACAGCTCAAGTCCGGAGTACATGGAGGTTTGACGCATTGACGAATTCAAGGTGGCGGACAATATTCGCCAATGATGAGTTTGTTGTGTTTTGTGTCAAATATTGTGTACGTGTTGGGTTATGTTTGGACTTGGAGTTGTATTAGGTGTGGATAGGTACGAGTCGTGTTCAGTCGAACTCTTGTAACCTGGGCATCCCATATAATGAGGGGAGCACCACACGTGTAACCCATAACGACTTGATAGCAACAGGAACGCAGGGGGAGCCGGCGGCTTGTGCCGGCGCCTAGGGCGGCCAGGGTTGCGGTATCAATGGGGAGGAGCGCCCGTAGTCATGCCCTGCAGATGTAGACGAGTTCGCCGAACTGCGTTAACAAATCACGGTGTCGTCATCGTGCTGCGATTGCTTGGTTCTCGGTAGATCGATTTAGCGCCTATGACAACTTCAAGCTCCAAGTCAAAGTTGGAAACGATGGCAACAGAAGCGCAGTGCTTACCAGCAGACTGCAGTGGCGACCTCTGCTCACACTCCACCCCAAGTCCCAACTCCCCGGCGACGCGCACCCTCTTCACGTCTTCCATTCCACGGCTGCTTTAAAGGGCACTCCTCGTCCTCCGGCCACCTCCAACAATCCACGCCTCCGTGTTCCCTCCGCTCGAGCCAGCAAACTATAATGCTAGTCCCCCTCGCCCACCCCACCGCCGCCGAGCCCACCTCCGAGTCCGACCGCCCGGCCTTCCAGTACGTATACAAGCCCGCCGACGTCCCCGCGGCTGCCACCGCGCTCCAAGTGGCACCTTCCAACTACTCCGCCGCGCGCCCTCCTCCCGTCATCTCGACCAGGCGCAGTACCCGATGTGCTTCGCCTACGCGCGCCTCACGCCGCCCAGCCGGAACCCGGCCGCCGACATCCGCCGAGCCATGCACGCCGCGTCGAGGTTCACGCTCCTCTGCTCCGCGCACGGCACCATGGCGCTCCGCTTCCGCACCCCCGCCGACCGCGAAGCCGCCATGCGCCAGCAGCCGTTCGCGCGCGACGGCTTCACGGTAGAGCTCCTACGCGCCTGGGACACATCCATCCTGGACGACTACCTCGTCCACAACATACCCCAGCACCTCGTCCGCAGCCCCGACGACCTGCTCGTCCACGTCGCGCTGCGCCGCTACCCGGCCGAGCAGCGCACCGAGGGGGACATCGGCGCCAACTGCCGCGGCTTCGGGTGGGTGCTCGAGGTCGACAGGGCCTGCCTCGACGCGCCGGACCTCGCCCCCGTCCACGTCGTGCTCTGCGTCGGCCACCCGAGGGTGATACCTCGGGAGCTGCGCGTCCTCTACGCCGACGGCTCCACCAGCGTCATCCCCGTGGAGGTCCTCGGGGTGTGCACCTGGCCCGCCGCCTTCCGCGCACACGGGAGGTATGTGCGCTTCTTCCAGCAGAACCAGGCCGCGCCGGCGCCGGCGGATTTGCTAGGCTCGATGATGCAGGCGATTAGCCTCTCTTAGGCTGCAATGCTTGCCATGGCAATGGCAGCAAAAGCAGTACTCCAAGCTATTAACCTCAAAATTAGTTCTGCAGAAGCAGTAGTGTAGTCTTATGTATGGTATGGTCATCGTGTTAGTGGAAAACCCTGGGTGTCGTCGAAGGGTACGTACGTTGGTGAAGATTGATGGTGAGTTGGTGACGCGTGCTTGCTGTAGCTTGTTTTGGGGCTTAATCTGTGGCGGAAGCTACTGTAATCTTGCATCTATGTTACAATGAACTGGGAGCGTGGATTGTTAGAAAGTGTCATTTTCGTTTCCATCCATGTCCTGTAATACTCTGTCTCTGCAGTGTGGATTTTTCTCTTGTTCAATCTGTTAATCGAAAAATGATTATGTTCATCTCTTCTGAAATTGTAATGATGTCAAATAGAGCACGTTGGACAAGTCAGTGACTCAACTGCAGGCTCGACTACGTCAAGGGATATCCTTCTCCAGAAATTCTGCCAGCAGTGTATAGCTGCTGATACAACATCGGAAACATATTTAGTTGACAATTGAGTGCACTGTGTAACTGAATATCCAAAGGGAAATTGTTTGAAAGTGTCGCAGAGCTACACATGATTGGAATTATATTTCGTTTCTTGCGGTATATAACAATGTGTCAATGTGGAATTATTTGGAATGCTAAATTGTGTGGCATACAAGGCAATATTTTTCTATGACATGTGTGAATGAAATATTTTACGAAATTTAGCAGCGTTGTCGCAAAAAAATAACCTCATACTTATAATACTCTCTTTGTTCCAAAATAATTGAGTTCTACATTTGTGCTAAGCCGTAATTTGTTTTTCATGATTTGGACCAAGGTTGTAATTTTTTTTGTCAATGTCGCATAACCCGGCCACCGCATCAATAGATGCACATTGCCATTTCTCGAAAGGTTAGGGCCTCCCCTCTCGAAGTTACTAAGGGCCTGTTTGGTAGCTTGCAGAGGTTTCTCACCTGCGACGGGGCAGGCTGGGGAGGGCAGTGCTGAGCTAAAACCGTTTCTGGCCATCTTGGGCTAGTTGTTTGGTTGCCTGCAGCAAAGAACGCCGCATGGGCTTAGCCACTCGGACTGCGTGTTTGGTTACGTCGGCTGCATGCTCAAATGCAAGTAGGCATGTGTTTGGTTGTATGCAATGCTGCTGCTACGGTAACCTCTTCCAGCCTTTGGTGAGGTTACCATACTATGAAATACACACGAATGAATATGATCGACATAGCATAGAAGTACGATAGTTTTAACCAAGTACCATAATCACATACATAAGTAGCCTAGCACAAACTTAGTCTGATCTACCAGGTAGGACGAACATTCAACGGTCTTCGTCTTTCTTGAAGTTCAGTGGGTGCTCAGGGCACTGTCTCACCACCTCACATCCAGAGTTGTCAAAGATGATCACCTTGTACGCCATTGCACCGAGCTTCTTGAACATGACCAGATAACCAAGATCTAAGCCATGTGCTATGGCAAATGCTGGCCATCCTTTGACGAGGCAAGCTCTTCCATTGACATCAGCAACGGTGATAGTCCAGATGCACCCAGTGTTCGTCTTAACTGTGATATCACCGGGCACCTCACCCAAGTAGGGCCTGAAGGCGGCAGGAACTGGGAGGAGGTCAAGTCCGGGTGCTAGCACCACTTTGCAGAAATGGTTGGGGGAGGCTGTGTCCTTGATCCATCCATAAGCTGCCTTCCTTCTCTTGAAGACGGTGTCAATGTCATCCGTGGTCATTGTCATCTTCTCAGCCTGGCACAAAGATATTGGTTTGGGTTATAACACTGACGAAGATCATCACACTGAACAAGCTGCGTAAGATAGATAGAAGGAGTCCAAGTGCTCCCAAGTTTGATCATTGTGATGGAGATTGTAATGGTTGGCCTCAGTTTGAAAAGACGGTTGAGACAACATGGTCCACCAGACCGGTCTACAAAAGCAAGTAGAAGCCACAACGATCTGTGACTGGATCTCAATTTTGTTGGACGTCTGGTGGAAATGGTTGTGTCCCAGCCCTTACATCATTGGCCTCAAACTTACACGAAAATCGTAGTTGCAACTCAAAATCGAATGCAAAAAAAGGGTTGCTTGGTTTCAGCACATGTAGAACCATGTTTGCGCTTACTGACTAGCTAGCAAAAGAAATGAACATCCACATATCTTTGTGGCTGCTTTTAACTTTTGCTAGCAGTCAGTAGGTGACAGCTCTAACACATATCATCGTGGACCAAATCTAGTATGTCAAAATCGAATTATGAAAATAGTGTTGCTTGGTCTCAGAAGATGTAGAACTATGTTTGCGCCTTTTGAAGAGCCAGCAAAAGAAACGAACAGCCACATAAAATGGTGACTGTTTATAGCTTTTGCTGGCACTCAGCAGGCGACAGCTCTAACAATTTCATCATGGACTGAATCAAGATGCCTCAGTTAGCTATTACATTGAGCTGTAGAATCAAAATAAGAACCGCATGACAACCAACAAAACCAAGCAGAACACACAAGTGAAATTGTGCAGGCTGCTCAATTTTGGTGGCTGCCTTGTGGTTGCAATGCAGTCTCTGACTCCTTAATGGAAAACCATTCATCATTGGCGAAAAAATCTACATTCAAGCCTCATATGTGAAAGGTATCAGTGGGAAAAAAGAGTGCCTATAAAAACGAAGTATAAATAATAGCACTCTGATTGCCATTACCCTTGGTTCTATAGGCCATCTTCTTTCAACTAGGATGCCTTGAGTTTAATCATCGGCTACCATGGAAATGGCTCACGAAGACTATGAAAAGTTGCTACAAATATAGGCCTCGGATTTGCATTTTTACATGGTAGAATTGAAAGAGGTGATAGTACTGAACCAAGAAACAGGATAATCAATTAATCGTACGTTGCACAAGGTTCAGTACCACAACCTCTATCACGAAGGGCGCGTTTGGTAGCTACAGATTCATCATAGGCCAGAGAAAAATGGACCGGACTTTGTAACATACTGTAAAACCATGGATCAAGTATGAAGAACACCCCAAAATGAAGAACACACCAAATAAAATGCAACCTGCTTTCAGTGCAAGCACAGATCTGTAATGAACCCTAAAACAGCGTAGATCTACGGTGCATGTCATAATACTGAGTAAATCAAGCCGGATCTACAGATCTATGCTGCGTAAGATAGATAGATAGAAAGAGTCCAAATCATCATACCGCCATTGACGAAGAACTCGACGAACTCGAGAGGACTCGGGGCTGGCAATGGGACAACGCAGCTCCGCTTTGGCCACGGACGAGTTAACGATGGTCTGCCTTCTTCTCCCTCCGATAATGGCCGCCGATGTGCCGCCGGTGAATCAACCGCCGTCGAAGAGAGAGAGGTGAGAGGAGAGCGAGTGCAGTTGGGAGTGGGAGAGTGGGCGGTGAGGGGAATAAATGGCGCGTGTCCCCGAAGAGACGCGGCGTCTCCCCGTGTGCGACCTGCTGCCACCGCTTGTGCTCCACTCGGCATGGCCGCCTGGAAACGGCCGATTCGGCCGTTCTCGCAGGGCCTGGCCCGAGGGTGCTTTGAGGACCATGCTATGCAGGCCCAAGAGGAAAAACGGAAAACCAAATGTCAGGACCTCGCATCTGGCGGGCCGGGCCACCCTATCTGCAGGCTACCAAACGCGCCCTAAATAAATTTTAGTCTTTGTATTTTGTCCATCTAATTCAATCAATTTCCAACATACAGTAGTTGTGATACTGGTTGGTGTGGAAAGATGGTAAGTAACAAGCAAAAATAGTATCTAGCAGCTTACAGGTTCTAGTTTACAAGTAAAGTTGCAATCCCACCAATAGGTTGACGCGGCAGGAGGTAATATATTAGCTATATTGTTGGATGCCCCGCTTTGGAGTTTTCAAAAAATGTGAAATAAATCCTGGACATAGAATATGTTGTATCTTGTGCATCCATATTTTTTTCTCAAACAATATGCCCATATGTGACCCTGCAAAAAGACAAATATGGTGTGAATAGCACATGATATTATTCATTTAGGTTTTTTTTTGCACATGTCACATATGGCCATGTTATTTTGGATGAAACTTTGTGGGTGCTTAAGACACAACATAATACATATCTATGATTTATTTCGTAATTTCCGAAAACTTAAAGTGGGACATCCGATAATGGGATGCAGGTACAACTAGTTGCAAAATATTCGCACTCCTCTCTTCGTCGCTTCTGTGATTAGAGTGCAACTGCAGTCGTTCGTCAAAAGATGCAATCTCCCTATCGTTTCTCACGCTTTGGCAGCGACATGTAGATCCACTGCGAAAGACGTGAAAAATCATTTTAAACGTGCTGGTGGTTAGTAAGAAACATTGACCTTTCTGTTGACAACCAAATTATTACGGGAAGTCCAAAGGGGGCCAAGCTAAAGTAAATCACCTATCCCACATAGTTAGACTAGGTCGAGGAGGGCGAAGCTACATCGATAAAAAATCATCGGGAGAAACTGGAGGCTGTTCCCAGCCCAAGGCTTCTGCAACACACCACCACTGAAACTGGACATTCAAAGAAGAAGGTGTGAAACCGTCTCCAAATCATTGACCCTTTCCGTCCTTGGCCATGCATGCCAAGCTGCTCTCCGTCCAGGCCCGTCTCCTCCCGCTTTCAAATCACACAGTAAGTCTAGCATTCTTGCACCCCACGTAAGACGTAACCACGACCGGTTAACTGGCCACCCTGCGATTTCAGTCCCATCGTCAAGCTGCCCCGCACTCGCCATTAACGCCGGGCCAGCAATCTGCCGTCATCCGGTGATCGTCGCACCGTGCACTAAACTGAACCAGTGGCAGCGTCTCGAACTCGAAGTCTTCCTCCCATTCTTCACATCTCAGAGCCCGTCGTCTCCAACAGACCCACACCACTGCTCTTCTTCCACCATCAGGATGCAGCCCGCCTGCACCGCCTTCCACCTTTTGCTTCCGGATGGCGCGACGGCGTTGGAGATCCCCTCCAACCGCCCAGCCTTCATCAAGTCTTTCAAGCCAATTGGCATATTCCCGGCAGCGACCGCAGTCCGCCTCGCCACCTTGCCGTCAGAGAGGAGCACACCCCGCCCGGGGCCAGCCGCCGTGTATGTGATGCTGTCCAGCCCCTACCCTGAGCTGGAAGACGACGCGGAGCGCACGGCGTACGCGTACATCACCCCGGACACGTCTCCGCGCCGCTCCGACCCGGGGGCCTTCATCCGCCTCGTCTTCCGCACCCTGGCGCTCGACCTGCCGCAGACCTTCGAGATCAACAACAACCCCTTCTTCGGCGCCGACGCCGCGGCCGCAGTGCGCTTCCGCACGCACGCCCAGCGGGAAGCGGCCATGCGCAGGCAGCCCTTTGAGCTCGACGGCGCCACGGTGGAGCTCGTGCCCTTCCGGATGATCAACCTCTGTTACCCTCGTAACTTCTTCATGATTCACATCGCCCTGCACAAGTACCCCATCGAGCAGCGGACCCTAAAGGACATCAAGGACAACTGCAGAGGATTCGGGTGGGTCCATGAGGTCGGGTTCGATTCCCCCGACCTCTCCACGGTGTGCGCCATCCTTCAGCTCGAGCACCCTCGAGAGATCCCCTACGAACTCCACATCGAATACTTCAATGGTTCTACCAGCGTCGTCCCCATCGAGATCCTGAGTGTCTGGGAACGCTCCAAGTCATTCGACGCCAATGGAAACTACGTACGATCCGGCTTGACGACCGGCGGAGTTCTCAGTTATTTGGGTGGATGATGTCGATGGGCAGCTTGGGAGCCTGGATAATGTCGATGGGAGCTACCATGCTTGTTTAGCGTCCCTTGTCTGAAGTACCTAAAGTTGTAATCCTGCATATGTGATTATGAAATAAAGGCGTTTTACTGTAAACTTGTGTATTACCTGTATGTTATGACAGCTGACTACGTGTTTCAGACAATGCTAGTTGCATGACCAAATGTTAAGTTGTTGCATTATGTCTTTGGTTCCTTGGGTTCCTATAGGCCTCTTAATTTGGATTGCCCCGATTTTAAAGAAATTTATATAACTATAGTTCTTACGATTTATTTCTATGAATACTCCTTGGATGCTACAAAATTCCCTATGCTCTAATTTCCTATGCTGCGCTCAATTTCATAAGAGCTGAACATCCACTTCGTCATTTTTATAAGTCACTCTCGTAAGGTAGATTATTTTTCCTATGATATCTATGTGTATTGTCCAAAGGCTATATGTCGCACTTTCCTCGTTTTCCAAATAGTTTCTATACATAAACCATATTATTAGTATTATATATCACCGTCGTTAATTAGGCAAACAAAAAAAGTAACGCAAAGAAAGTAATCACGAGGTTAGGAGGGTGGTTGTACCCCTAGCCCACCAGAGTTCAAACCCCAGGTTTGACATTGGTGTTTCTCATTTTGGCGGAATATTCTTTCAGTGGGAGGCGACGTTCCCGTCGACAGCGAGGCGCCCGTGGTGACTTCGTCAATCTCAAGACCCAACCGTCGGCTCAGTCTTTTGGAGGTGCTCATAGGGATAGGGTGTGCGTGTGTGCGTTCATAGGGGTGAGTGTAAGCGCGTGTATGTGAGCGTCTGCGTTGTACTGTGTTTCTCAAAAAAAAAAGTAATCACGATATACCATATCATTTTTAATAAAACTAAGTTGCCTAAAAAAAAGTAATCACGATATACCATATCGTTGTACTGTGATTTTATGGTAACTGGTATACGCAAATGTACACAAATTATGTCCAAGTTTTGTATGTTTGTGTTGCCAAACGGACAGACGTCCGACCTATGTCCGCCTTTTTCCATGCCATTGAACCCAACAGGGCGATCCATTATGTCCGTCCAGATATATTTAATCTTATTTTTATCATTTTTGCCTCGGCCGTTCCATACAACATGAATTATACTCTTTGTGTTCCTTGTTATAAGGTGTATAGTTTATCCTAAAATGTCAAACTTAACTATTTTTGACCAAGATTTAGAAAATATTATCAGCAATTATAATACCAAATCAGAACCATTACAGGGGTCGTTTACCAATTGTTAGCTCTGATACCAATTGTTAGCTTTGACCAGATCTTCACGTCGCGGTCGTCGAGTACTTTCCAACAGTACGCGGATGTAACACAGCTCCTCGGTACAACTTCGTCAATACGCGCGTACTAATCAGCTAAGCAGACATCCAGCCACCAATGGATCGATCTGCTCCTAGCTATGCACGTACGCACACAATCGCTGGACACACGCGACACAGGAAACTCGATTGGATTGCTAGAGGCGCATATCGCGCCTTGTGCTCTTTCTTTATTTCTTTGCTTCGATCTGGTTTACAGGGGTCGCTTACACATGTATATATAGCACCTGAGGACCAGTTAACCTAGTAGGATTAGGAGACCGAATTCCTATACTACTCGGAGCTCTACTCGTATACAAACACAAGTGCTTATTTCCAACAGATTCACCAAGACATACATTTTTATATTTATTTTCTCTGTATTTCATATAGTGATTTTTTTATATTAAATCATGGTTAAAGTTACTCAAGTTTGACTTTTGAGGAAAACCTATACAACTTATATCAAGGAACGGGGAGTAGCAAATAATACAAATATTTTATTGTTACAATCTGACTAAACAAATTGTTGCATGAATAGTTCTACAAACTAAACAAATAATAAATTGTAACAAATGAAACTTTTTAGACGGGAGGCTCGAAAAAGCTCAGCTTTGAATTAACTAAGCCACATACAACAAAGGTACAAGGGTGCTGAGAGCATCTCCAGTCGGAGCCCCAAATCCGCCCCCCATAGTGTCCGCGGACGCGTCCGCGGACAGTGACCGGACGACCCCCATAGTTGGGCTCTTACAACCACATCCCCCAAAATTTTGCCCCCAAACTCATGCAAGGCATGCAACGTCGATCCGATTCGATACATACCGGATCATATTACAAGACATGGAGTTCAAATTCAAATGAAATTAAGAAAGTTCAACAAGTTGTCCGATACAAGGGGCGGATCAAGGGGCGGATGAAGGGGCGGATCCACCGGAGCCATCAACGCCGAGGTCACGGTCGGAGATCTTCTTCTTCATCATGAGGATCCACTTGGCGCTTGGCTCATCCAAGAGGGAAGCGTCTTGGAACATGATTCTTTGTTCCTTCGTACTTCTTGCAATCATGTTTTTCTCATGCTCCATGGCATAGGCATCCGCCATATTCTTTTGCTCCATCTCATAGGCATCGGCCATCTTCTTTTGCTCCAATTGGAGCTTCAACCAAGCCTCCTCCTTCGTCACGCCCAACCTCTCCCTCTCAATGTCCAACCTCTCCTTGAGCCGGAGGCATTCAAAGTCCATTCTCTCCCTTTGCAAAGCCAAGAAGGCGTCATACCTCTCGGCCTTCTTGTCCTCCCTTTCTTTCTCCAACTTGTGCATGGATTCATCCTTCTTCGAGAAGATGTCCTTCCATGTGGTGGACATCTTCGTGGCGGCGCCGTCTCGTGCCACCCGGTCCTTCTCCCACTTCCTCCCCATCATGGTCCTCTTCCGGCCACTTCCTCCTTCGGATGGCCCATCTTCTTCATCAACTCCAATTGGGATGGAAGAGCTTGATCCATCGTTGGTCTTCCATTTCTTGGCCGGATTCTTGTGATCATCATATTGGAGCATCCACTTGGGCTTCCCGTTCAACTCTAGCCAACAATGTGAGAGGGTGAAGTGTTTCTTCTCCACTTGATGGTACAAAGTGGTGGCCAAACTTGTCTATCAAACACAAAAGTAGAGAAATTACCACCAATGAAGTGTGATGCAATGAAGAGATGTCAATAAACAAAGTATAAGCAATAGCTTACATAGGAAGTCACGTTGACGCCACTAGAATTCCGGTTCACCACTTGTGCATGGAAACCGCAATACTTGTTGACACTTTCTTGAATTGCAGCCCACCTATGTTGGAGAGAGCCGGCATTGCGATCGGACACAATGGGGTGGGGTAGCACATATTCCTTTTGATGATGGAAGTGAGCATGTATCTTCTCCCACAACCTTGTGCCCTTTTGCTCGGTTCCACATATAGGATCCATGCTTGTGGCTAACCAAGCTCGGCAAAGCAAAACATCTTCAAACGTAGTGTACGAAGAGCCTCTTGGCGTGTACACCTTCCGCTTCGCCTTAGCCGCAACCCCCACCGGTGCAGACTCACCCACAACTGTGGTAGCCGACGGATCCTGTGATGCCGTTCCTCCCCATTTCGGATCAATTCCAGCATATATTCATTCTTATCATCCTAAACATGCTAAGAATTACACTACGGACCTAGATTGACTCGGAACTATGAAGTTCGGATAGATATGCATACCGTATAGTCAATTTGACTTTCGTCGAACAGGTTGTGGACGACGTCGGTGGCGGTGACGCCGGAAGCATCCCGCGTCCGCTGGAGCGGCGGAGACTCCCCCATCATCTCGTCGTCCTACGTCGGCCGAACCTGCGACGGATACTCATCCGCGATGAGGATGAGGCCCGGCTCCTCCGGGTTCGTCGTGGAGGATGTCGACCTTCTTGCCGGCATGACGACAGGCGGAACCTGCGTAGGACGCCGGACGACGGGCACGGGCGTGGACAACACCGGCTCCTCGTCCTGCATATCCGCGTTGGCTATCTGTTCCACCTCCGCCTCCGCCAGCGCCTCCAGCGCCGCTTTCTCCGCCGTGAGCTCGCGGAGGCACTGCCTGCGGCACCGCGTCCGCCGCGCGATGGTCTCTGGCTTCAGCGCCGAGTCCCCCGCTTGGTCGACGGACTGGGAGGAGCCGCCGTTCTCGGTCAAATCGATGGCTTCCGTCGCCTCTATTGGATTTGCAGGTGGACGCGGCAAGAGGAATGAAAACTACCGGCGGGAAACGGAGGCGGAGAAGGGGATAAGTGAAAGTGGCCGGCGCGCCGGAATTTTGGTTGAAAATTGGGTAGGCCCCCTTGACAGATCCGACGTGGCGGACGCGTCCGGGCGCGTTCGGGCGGCCCCAAACCCGCCCTACATATGGGCTGGCTTTGGGGGGAGCCGGACAGCCCAGACGTTTGGGGAGGCTTTGGGGGCCGTCGTTGGGTGGACCAATTCAGCCCAAAACGCATCCGAGCTGTCCGCCCGGACGTATAGGGAGGGTTTGGCAACCATGGTTGTAGATGCTCTGAGAACAGCAAACAAAAGCAGAAACAAACAAGTAAGATTATAGATCGCAGCGAGAGCAAACTACACATGACCACAAGAACATAAAGTCCGAGTAGTTGCGGCCAACACCAATAGCGGGCAAGCAGAGGCCCCTACCCCTACTAGGCACTCCATTGTGAAAATTGCACCTTCACTCCTGGAGGCTTGGGATTTAGAGCCGCTAAGGAGCACGGTCCGAACGAAGAAAGCCGCCTATTTCTGAATTACAAACTGAAGATACCCAGACAAGACAAACGGCAAACACACAAAGGAAGGGACAGCCAGCATAGCTGGGAAAATACGCGTAAAGGCACGACTCTCAAAAGTGCTACTGCCGGACGAGACCCCTATCCCCTCGCCAGGATCAACGGCGCCGAACCCTTCAGCAAGAAGAACCCGCAAAGAGATACACTACCGCTGCAAGAAAAAACCCTCCAAACAAATGAGTTGAAGACCTTCATCCATAGACCACAGATCAACTCATGGCAATACTGGAGCACCTCAGTTACATGGCAATGTCTTCAAGGTACCCGTGATACCGAGACGCCGTCATTGCCCGGTTTAAACGACCTAGGGTTTTCATCCGGGATAGAGAAAGGGGACGGAGACCACTAGAACACCTCCAAGAAGGGATATGGCGCCCGTAGGCGTCACCGATGTTGGGCTAGCAAACAATAGCCAGAGCTTTCACTCGGTCTCCCACACTCCACCACTCCCAGCGTCGTGCCACTCGCGTGCGAGAAATTGACCCACATATCCGGCGAGAGGAGAGCAAAGGCGAGGTGGAGAAGGACCACAACCTATAGATTTGATGACCGGCGTAAGACCAGCCATCAATCCCTGCTCACCCCGCCGCCCTAGCGGTCCAAGGAGAATGAACGTCACCCGCGTGCGTTGCTTGCTCCCGAGCCGACGCCGCATTCACCTCCGAGGGCCTCGGCCTCGACGTCCGAGCTCCCATGCGCAGACATCTATCACTAGCAGGGATCTACTAGGGCGACCCAAGGCAGGAGAGGGGTGAGAATCCCCGCGGCCAAAGCCCGGCGGTATCCTCAGGCGGCGGTGGGGAGGCAGAGCCAACAAAGAAAGGGGTATTTTTGGGTGAGGTTTTCGCCTCCCTAGTCGGCCCAAGCGGAGCGACCCGGGGGAGGTGACTATTGGAGGTTGGTTCTAAAACTACTGTTTCCCGTGATGCTACCACACATGTGATACGTCCAAAACGTATCTACTTTCTCGAACACTTTTGCTGTTGTTTTGCCTCTAATTTGTGTGTTTTGAATACAACTAACACGGACTAACGCTGTTTTCAGCAGAATTACCCTGGTGTCTTGTTTTTGTACAGAAAGTCAACTTTCGGGAAAATCCCCAGAAAATATCGCAAAGTTCCTATTTTATCAGAAGACCCACGGAGCCAGAAGGGGAGACGGAGGCGAGCCATGAGGCGCCCTCACCACGTGGCGGGGCGGTGGGCCCTGGGCCGCGCCACCACATGGTGAGGCCGGCTCGGTTACCCCCTCGCGTCCCCCTCTCGACTACTTAAAGGACTTGACCTAAAAACACCGGGGGATCGACCATATTTCTAGAAACTCTCCAGAGCGCCGCCGCCATCGAAAACCCTATTTCGGGGACAAGAAACTCCGTTCTGGCACTCCGCAGGGACGAGGAATTGGAGGAGATCATCGCCATCATCATCACCGACGCCTCTCCATCAACCATCCATGTTTCCCCCATCCTTGTGTGAGTAATTCCCCGCTGTAGGCTGAAGGGGGTGGAAGGGATTGGATGAGATCATTCATGTAATAGCTATAAGATTGTTAGGGCACGGTGCCTAGATTCCGTTGTTAGTACTTTATGTCATTGTTGCAACTTGTTATGCTTAATGCTTGTCACTTAGGGCCCGAGTGCCATGATTTCAGATCTGAACATGTTATTGTATCATGAGGATAATCATTGTTTTAGATCATATCTGCAAGTTGTATACACATATAATTGTCCAGAACCCGAGGCCCCAAAGTGACAGCAATTGAGACAACCGGAGGGGATGGCTTTGATGTGAGGATCACATGTGTTCACGGAGTGTTAATGCTTTTCTCCGGTACTTTATTAAAAGGAGTACCTTAATTACCAGTAGTTTTCCTTGAGGCCCCACTGCAAATGGGCTGGTAGGACAAAAGATGTTGTGCAAGTTTCTCATTGCGAGCACGTACGACTATATACGGAACACATGCCTATGGTTACTTAGTACTTCGATGCTTTATCATTATTTACCTGCAAATGCCTTTGTCTTGATTATTATATGAATTATCTTATCCATGCAACGCTCGTTCATCCATCCCTATGCCTACAGTATTTTAATCCTGCTGTCTACTGCAATCACTACTGTTGTCTCTATTTCACTGCTGCTATTATTTCACTACTGCTATTGCTATAAAACTGTTGCTACTGATAATCTGTGTCGAGCAAGTCTATTTCCAGGTGCAGCTGAACTGACAATTCGGTTGTTAAGGCTTATAAATATTCTTTGGCTCCCCTTGTGTCGAATCAATAAATTGGGTTTTACTTCCCTCAAAGACTGTTGCGATCCCCTATACTTGTGGGTCATCAACATGCTCCACCAAAAACATTTCGGATTTGAACGTGAGTCTCTTTTTTCACGCATATCACTGTGGGAGTCGAGAAACTGAGAAAATATGTCACTCCAGCTTGAGGCTCAACTAACTCACTCTGAACTGTCATGATTTTTCATAGTCTCTCATCACGCTCATCCATTACGATCATGCTGTGCATGATCACACAAGTTGTCATCACCTCCCACGTGGTCTCCTTGCTCCATGTTCAAGGTGAAATAATATTACTCTCATACCTGACAGTGGCTGTAACGCCCCAATTTTGGGAAGTCAGAAAAACACAGTTTTTAGAGAGCCAAAAATCAGGACCAACAAAAACTTTTTGAAAAGGCTTCACTAATGCTTGTGTTTCACTTCCCATTGCTCTGTTTGACGTTGATTGCTTTCTTGTTTGAGTTAACAACCACCGAAGACACCAACCTTTGAACTCAACTGATATAGCATATCATTTAATTTTGGTGATCATGTCATGACAAGAAGAATGATCAATATATCTTCTCCAATCTTATTTTGGCCAAACTCTTTTTTCAAATATGTTTTGATTTTAGCACCAACCCATGGACCTATTATTTAAGAAAGTAAAGTATTTCCAAAACTACATGTTTACAAACTATGGAGGTCTATGTAATATCTCCTACCAATTTCCAACTCAGTTATTTTGCAAGTATCAAGATCCTTTTTCAAAACTCCTATTTTCAACACCTTTTGAAAATGATACAAGTGGGAGATATATTACTCCTATATTTCTCTTTATCAAACCTTTTGAAAATATCAAGTTATGAGTTGAGATACTTTTAAACATCATCTTGTCATGGTTGTGTGTGATTCACTTTTTCACAAGATGATGATGGTTATGAAAGACTTTGTTGTGACAAGTTGTTGTGGTTTGACTTGTGTGATCGGTGATGTTAGTTTGCTTGTTTGTATTGACTTGTTTGTGTTAAAATTTTGTTATTAGCTATTTTCAACAAGACTAGAGTTGGTTAATAAAATATTTTGTGAACAAAAATGTTTCCTAAAATCTTGAGATAAATCCCTGACATGCACATGGTCATGTGTGACCTAATTGAACATCACCACCACCTTGCCTAATTCAAACTCTTTAAGAAACATGGCAAAAACCTTCTCTGGACCTATCTTCTTCTCTGTTAAAAGATAACCTATCTTGAGCCTCACCAAATCTTTAACATTGGTCAATTTGGAAATGCACCTTCATAGATCTCAACCAATCCATCTTATCTTGACATCCAAGCTGTAATTTGAATCTTTCAAATTCATTTGCTTATCTATCCATGTTCACTTTGTGGCCTAATCAAAACAGTGACCCCAACTCCAGTGTTTTAAAGACTTTTGGCAATTTTGTTTTGACACTGAAACCTTGCCTTTATGGCAATGCAGCACCACCTCATCAATTCTTGGCATCTTATCTATCAACTCAAAGCTTTGTTTGAGCCTTTCATGTTTTAAATGTCCATATTCCATGTTGGTTTTGATGCCACCAGAATAACGGTTTCCTGGGACTTAGAATTTTTCACTAAGTCCTAAATCTGAAAATTCTGAATCGGTTATTTTATTCTCTTTTTGCCTCCTTACAAAACCATCCAAACTTACTTTTTAATGAGTACCTTGTTAACCATTGTGGTCACTATAGATAGTACTTCACCTCTGTATCTTTATTCTTGATCATTTTAGTCTTTTGGCCACTTAACCATGATGGTTCTGTGACCCTCGTGTTAAAAGTTTTTCTGAACTTCTGTCAACTTCTAAACCTGTCCCAAATCTTTTCAAAACGGATCCTAAACCTATTGATCTATCTCCCATCTTCCTCCTAACCCTCCTACTTCCCCTTGTGATTGTTTGTAGCGGTACTTGGCACTGCTGAGCCCTGGCCGTGGCCACTCAGGCCTTGCTCGGCCATGACTCCTTTTTTCACCTCACCCCTCTCCCCAAACTGTTGCCTTGGACGTGCCAGAACCATCACACACCCCCTGGACCTCTTGCCCTCGACTCTGGCCAACCCTAGCCCTGCCTCTTCCTTTTATTTTTCTTGCGGGCGTTTTTACGAACACCTGCTGGCCAGATACGGCCGAGCACCTCCTTCTCCCTCCAATCGGAGCCCTCGACCTTCTCGTGACCCTCTCTCTCGCCAAAGACCGCCCCCTGCCATCATTAGTGCTCGGGCGAGTCCCTGCCCCTTTGTCTATTGCGTCTGTCCCGAGTGACGCCCTTGCCACCCTATGCCCGCTGGCCACCTCCCTCGTTACGACCAGCCCATGCCGAACCCCAGCCCTATACCTTGCCCGTGAGCTCTCCCTACTCTCCAGACACACCGCGAACACCGCCCACCCCTTCCAATCACACTCCTCCGACCGCCCCACTCGTGCCCGTGCGCACAGCGCACGGTGGACCGGCCACCTCATGGATATGAGGCCACAGGCCCTCTCCCGCACCCTATCCTTGCCATTTGCACTCCCCCATATCCACTCTCCCACCTCGAGCGAGCGCGCTTGCCCTCTCGTCCTCTGCCGGCGAGGAACGCGAGATTTCCTTCTCGGTTTCGAGATCTTGCCGGGAAGATTTCGAGCGACCCCGTCCATCATTCTCTGCCATTTTTGCGTCTCCGAGATCCCCTCGTCAAGCTCTTTCTCACCCACTTCTTTCTCTGTCCAGGAGACGTAGGAGCCGTCGTAGCCGTCCGGTGCCCGACCACATGCTACCTCGACGCCGCCGTCATCTGGGAGCCCTCCTGCATTATCTTCTGCCACACACACACGTCTTCCTCAAGCTTCCCGCACCCGAATCCATCCTCTTCATCGACCTGCAGAAGCCCTAGGCGAGCCTTGTGAGCGCGTCGCCATTGTTGAGCTTGCTGGTCCGTTCTGGACGTTCCTAGGAAAGAGAAGAACAGCTACCGTCGATCTTCGAATCAACGGTTTTGATTGATTGGTTCTAGATCTGTTTCTGGCAATTAGATCTTGATCCTAGGGTAACTTACCCCTTCACTTGGCAGCTCAGCGCACTGGGCCGGCCCGGCCACGCGCGGCGGTTGTTGGGCCAGATCTGGCACGTTTTTAGTTTTTTTTTGGTCAAATGCTTCTCTGTTTTTGAAATTCCTGTTAGATCTGCTCCCAATTTTAATCCACCATTTAATACTCTTACATGCAAATTTTTAGATCTAAATTTCCACTTGTTCCTGAGTGTTTTCTCTAACAGGTGGCGTTGGTTGTGTGGCAAAATAAGTTGCATGCTTTTGTTAATAGTTGATCTTGTAGAATGTTTCCTTTTCACCTTTTTCTAATATCTGGAACTAGGGGTGTCCAATAGGAGTAAATCCACTTTGTCCAGAAAGATAAAGTTCATATCTTTCTGTAGATTCTAGTCTTGCATGCAGGAGTTTCCTAAAACTAGAGTTGTAGTCATTTTAGTTTCAGGACCAGAAGTACTTGAGGCATTTTTAGCTCTCAAATGGAAGGTGCTTTGGGTGCAAATCCAATTTTCCTAGTTTAGTATGACTTCTAGCAGTACTTTGTTAAAATGGTTTAATTTTAGGAGCATTATTTTAGGACTTGTGGATTTTTCCCCAAAACAGCAACTTTGTTGCTACTAAAAGTTCCATTTTTATTGTTTGCCTTTAATTGTTTATGTTTAGGATTGTCTTAGACTTTTTGTCCAGAGGATGTTTGTGAGTTGAAATGCTTGCTGTTTTGTTTATTTACTTTAGATTGTTGTCAACCTGCTTCTTAGAGTGACGGTAGTTCCATTTATTTTACCGGTACATTAGAACCGCAAGAGGAGGAGCAGTACGTGGAAACTGAACAGGTCTACGAAGAAGAACAAGATCAGGGACACTTTACTGAGCAAGGCAAGCCACCTCAACACCCTATTGAACTCCTACTATTTGTACAAAGCATGTCTTGTTTTCAAAATAAATTAATGCATGTTTTATCTTTTTTTTGTGACATTTTGTCACCCCAAAACTATTTTCCAAAATTATTGTTTGGCCAAAGATATATCTACTAGTATATAATAGGTTTCATAAAAATAAGACTTTACTTGAGAAGCCTTCCACTGAAGGCGCTATCAAGAAGATTATATTTTCTAGTAGCATATACTTATACTCTTTCCTCAAAACTTTAGGATGGGAGCCTGGTTTTGATGAAATGTTTTCGGAGAAAAACCCGAGTCGCTGGGAGCGATCGGGGAGAAAGTGTTTTATAAAACCCATGTTGCTGGGAGCAAATGGAGAAGTTTACGAAAACCCGAAATGCTGGGAGCATTCGATGAGTTTGCGAAAACCCGAGCTGCTGGGAGCAGTCGGAGGTGGAGGTGTTTTGAAAAACAAAGTACTGCCCTAGCGGCCGCCCGAACAATTAACCCGTGCAACCACACTACCTGAGATGGGTAGGGCTTAGCCGGAAGCTTGTCCACTTTAGTGCGGAGGATCTCATACTCTATAAGGGCGAGGCCCTCGAAGCCGGGTTGTCGTCTGTAAGAGACAATACACTGATGCGGATCAGTAGCCGGACGATTACGTTGGGTCCCCCTGCCGTGGCGGTGTGGCGTCCTAAGAGAGACCAGGGGTCTAGTGGAGCACACGGTGCCGAGGGGAACAAACCTAGCGGGAGTCCTCTGTACTAGAGTGGATTAGGGGAAAGTTTTGATCATGTTATCCGAACCCCCGCATACTGTCGTATGAGGACCGTGGCTGATCACGACGGAATGACTGTTTGGTGTGGTAAAAGTGCACCACCTCTGCAGAGTGTAAAACTATTCGAATAGCCGTGTCCGCGGTCATGGACGGTTGGAAAGGTCCCCGATCTAGGCGTACGGGCAAGTTTTATGTTTTCAAAAGAAAAGTGGTTTCTTGGTGGAAACAAGGAGGCAATTCAAGAAGGTACCTGGGAGGTACGGATTTGGGGAGAAGATGGTTGGTCTCGGGGAGACAATTCAGTCTGATCTCATGGAAGGAAAAAGGGGTATCCCCATCCTAGTGTCTTCGAAAAATTCTACAAAGTGTTTTTAAAAAAATGTGGAAATAGTACATGCTATTTCTGCAATAGAGAATTCTATCTCTAAATGTGTTTTTCATCAAAGATATAGAGATGTCGTATTCTCTGTGTCTAAAAGCATTGATTGCGAAAACTAAGCCTTATAGTATTATATAGCAGCTATCCTAGTTTTCGAAAACGTTTTTATTGCATTACCATAAAAACTTAAGCCTTGAGGTGGTCTTGTGAGTACGTAAATGTACTTATTTGGTTGTGTCCCTGGATATTCAAACGTCCAGATTATGGCGAGGAGGTCTACGCCGAGGAGGAAGAGTATGCTGACGACTACGCCACTTAGCTGTCACCGGTCAACTGCACTTGTGGGAAGGCGTCCTTGGAAGATGAGGGTCGACGCTAGCCACGAGCTTCCGCTATATCGTAGTTAATTCTGTCCTGCGCGACGAAGATTGCAGACTTGGTCATGTGACCATTAAGTGTTGTAAGACTTTTTATTCGTACGACTTGAATGATGTAACTCTTGATACCATGTTGGTTATGTGATTGCGATGCACTGATCATTGGGATCGTGATCTATTTACATAACGTGGACATCTCGGATTTCGGTCTGGGGGGTCGTCACAGTGGCCAGGGCAAACAATCAAACAACATGTGAATTGCATTGGGTCACGGGTGCTCCGAGCCACGAGGAAGCGAGGAACTCTCACCGCAGTGGGTAGGAAGCAGCTCCGGTGCCGGTGGTGAAGAGTAATAGGTGATGACCTCCGGGATGACCTAGAGTAACAAATCGGGGTGGCGGCAGGAGGGCACTAGAAGTGTATGCGCGTGTCCATGGTCGATGCAAACGTAACCTAAATTTGGGCCGAGACACGGACAACGATCCATTTTTGTCACCTCGTGGGACATGATTTTTGGCTGTGTAGTTTTAAAAAATTAAACTAAAACCATGATCTATAGTTGGTTAAAATTGTTCAAGAAATTAAAATATGGTTTCACTGATATCACATTATTTTCGATAATGTGATGACAAAAAATTTGCTCTATAACTACAACAAAAGTTTTGGTAAGAACATATCATGTATGCGCGTAACATTTTTGGTAATCTAAAATTTGTGGGTAAGTAATTATCATACCATATTTTAAAATAGCGATGTAATCGACGGTGGATCTGTTTAGTGAACTATAGTTTTACATGATGTTAGATTAGTACTGGAGGTTGGTACTCTTTAATTAAAAAAATTTATGAATGAATGATGCGTACTCATATGTCTTAATGAGTTGTGTATTTTTTGTCCATTAAGTCACCTTTTTCTGTTTAAAATATGAAAGATCTCATATGTATTCATAGATACCATTAGTGTAAGAAACACACAATAAACTACGAAATATAAATTTAGCAAAAAAATATTATGAAAAATACTATGAAGTACAAATGTAGTGAAAGAATATATGGAAAAGTTGTTACATATGAGAATTCAAGAGAACAAAAAGATTTAATAATTGGAAATAACAATATATATGAACTAAAGAATAACTTTATAGGGTATTTTACTTTTCATTTACTCAAAATTTCAACGGTTCATTGTTTGCTTTTTAAAAAAACTCAAATTTTTATGTTCTACTATTTACTTATTTTCAAAGTATTATTTGGTCACCACTTGTTGACCAATATCATGGGTTTCACCTCAGTCATATCAGAGGAGGATAAGGAACACTCTGGACTCATGTCAATAATAAAATATTATTTGAACTAAACTTTTATAATTCTTTGTAACTTATTTTCATCATGCTAGAGTATAAGTGGAAGTACAACTTCTTATTATAATTTGGCACTTTTAACAACACCACTAGCAAAGATAAATATTGGTTACAATATTTTTGTGTTATATGGTAATTTATCTCGTTGAATAATACAGTTGCATTTACATTATTTTATTATCAAATTTCCTCCATTGTTTTGGCAAGTGCATGGACTACAGTGTTTACATTGTACAACTCCTTAAATATTATGCTACATATCTCTAAAACTTAAAAGGGGTTTCTAGTAATGTAAGTGTATTTATTGAAACTTCTAGAGTACAAACCATACATTTGAAATAATTATTACCAGTTTGTTCGTAGTGAAAGGACACGGATGTCGCCTAGAGGGGGGTGAATAGGCGATTAAAATTCTTTACGGTTTAGGCTTGAATAAATGTGGAATAAAACTAGCGTTTAATTTATCAAGCAAGAAACCTAAACAAGCTAGGTTTACCTATGTGCACCACCAACTTATGCTAAGCAAGACAAACAAATATGTGATAGCAAGATATATTACTTCAAGCTCGATGGCTATCACAAAGTAAATAGCATAAGTAAGAAGCTCGTGTATAGAAATACCGAGGCACTTGGAGACGATGATTTATCCCGAAGTTCACTTCCCAATGGAAGCTACGTCTCCGTTGGAGCGGTGCGGAGTCACAAAGTGATCCCCGAATAGCCGTCAAATGGCACACCATAATCTCCTTCGTGCCTCCGCCAATGCGGAGTGCCACGATCCACTATGGGACACCTGAGGGTGGTCACCGAACCCGTACAAGGATGAGGCACACTCCACAACTTAATTGGAGGCTCTCACGGAATCCCACGGCTCCCAAAGCCACAAGACTCACAAGGCCAGGGCGCGTCTCCGCAACTCAATTGGAGGCTCCCGGCTAATCCCCGCGGCTTCCAAAGCCACAAGAACTACCAACGACCGTCTAGGATTCCAATGAACCCAAGAGTAACAAGTCCTCAACTTCAACTTCCACGTATCACCGTGGAGAACTCAAACCGATGCAACTAATGCAATGGGCAAGAACACAAGAAGTGCTCAAAATCCTTCACTCTCAAATCCCACCAACGCAACTAATGCTATTGGGGGGAGAAGAGAGGAAGAACAAAGAGGAACACCAAATCCCTCCAAGATCTAGATCCAACAAGCTTCCCCTCACTTAGAGGAGAGATTGATTGGTGGAATAGTAGATCTAGATCCCCTCTCTCTTTTCCCTCTAATTAGAAACAAGAATCATGGAGGGATAGACAGATAGCAAAGCTCAAGAAGGTCAACAATGGGGGAAAACACGAGCTGCAAGAGTTAGCGAACCTTTGGGGAAGAAGGCCCCATTTATAGGTCCCAAAAATCCGACCGTTTGGTATATATTCGTGCCGTTCGGAATGAATCCGGATTTGGCTTGGAATTCCGAGTGGCTCGGAAAATTCCGGATTAAAAACAAAATGATTCCGGAAGGTATACAGAACCGAAATAGGCAGTTCGGAATGAGTTCGGAATCAGTTCAGAATGAGTTCGGAATCAAGTCGGAATGAGTTCGGAATCACTCAGAATTCCCGAAACACACATATGAAAAACATGATATCTCTTACATACGAACTCCGTTTTTGATGTTCTTGGGCTCGTTGGAATCACCGCAACGAGCATTACAAGATCATGTAGAGAAAATCATAGTCCAACATGGGAGGATAAAACCAAATGTAGAAAGGTAAAAACTCTCTAAAAAGAACGAACCGGTAAACCTCCAATATAAAAACCCAACAAGTTTATCATACTAAAACCGTTTTTGATGAACTGTTGCTTGTTATGAAGATCACAACAAGCTCCAAAACCCAGCATAGAGAAAATCCAAATAAGAACCAAGAAAGATGATGAAGGCAAGTATGCAAAGGTTTGAGCTCTCTATGAACGATACGCTAAAGTTCAACCGAGAGCCCCTCTTGATAGTACGGTATCTATCCTATAACCCGGCCTCCCAACTAGCACCATATGACACCGGTAAAATAGAAACCTATCAAGTTCATACCTTTGACCTGCGCATTCCACTTGAGCTAGATGATGTCGACCTCAATCTCTTCAAGTGGACCACCTTTCTTGATTGCGCTTCGTTTGGTGAAGTCTCACATATTGCTCCCCCATACTCCATTATGGGAGGGCCTCTCGTAGGCACATATTCACTTGACCATTATATCCAAGAGGATGGCAAGCATCAAGCATATATCTTCGAGATACTTCTCTTGAACTTGCACAACTCAAGCTTGATGACGATCACCACATGACGTCATCCTCCATGGGCTATATGAAATCTTTATTTGATGCTAGCCCATAGAAAGATACCTAACCATACATATACATGCCACACACATATCATGGGTTAGTTCACAAAGCTATATGGACAATTGCTTACCATACCAAGAGATACATGATCCCCCTTGGTACATCTTTTAGCTTTGTGAGCTTGATCAACCTTGTATTTTTCTTCTCTTTTCAATAGATGATGTCTTGAAGAAAACCATGAATGATCACTAATCCTCTTCTTCAAGACATACTTGCAATATGCTCAACACACATATGACCAATCGTTGGATAACTCCTCGAATAATAACTTCGTCATCACATACTCTTCTTCTTGATCATATCAAATATATATCCATACACCTCGATGATCTTGATGCCAAATACTTCATCATATCAATATATTCAAGCCATCAACCTTGAATCCAACATATGGAGTTCAAGCATGGTCTATGGACAAACACTACAAGTACAACTCAATGCAACCATTAGTCCATAGGGATTGTCATTAATTACCAAAACCACACATGGGGGCGCCATGCCCTTTCAATCTCCCCCATTTTGGTAATTGATGACAATCTCTTTTACAAGGGTTTTATATAATGAATTAAGCAACCATGCAAATCAACAAGCATGGATGCAAGAGCATGAAAGGTAAATGCTTATGATCAAAACAAAAGCATAACACAAATTCCCTTAAACCCTATAAAAATTCTCCCCCATTGGCATCCATTTCCAAAATGGGCAAAAAATGTTAGAAGGTCAATATAGTATGAGCTCCCCCATAACGTGTGCATTTCTCAAAATATGAGTGAAAACAAATACACATATCCAAAGACGAATAGTTGGAGAGAGCACAAACTATATTGAGGATCAAAGATTGCAAAAGAACGATATGGAAAACTTTTTACAATTCTCCAAAAAAAACAAGCAATCAAAAATATCCTAACTAACCAAATAGGCACAATATATTATGATTTGAGCAAAAGAGTGTTTTTAAAGGAAGTAGAGGAGCTCCCCAATATTTGTACACAATTTAGACTTATTGTATTTGAATACAAGGTGTGCAAACATGGAATCCTCACTCCCCTGGTATCCTCTAAAACACAAAAACAAATGAATTCACAAGCTCAATAAGATGCAAATGAAAAACAAAGCTTGTGACATATCCCATGGTGAAGATTATTGGCTTGAAAAGACAAGCAAGATATTCACCAAGACGAGAGCATCAAGATGTGATAAAATAGGATATGCACTCACAAATCAAATTCTTTTTGGAGTTACGCCAAAGAATCAAAAGCGGAGTAAAAGAGGTGACACCGAAGAATTAGGATATTTGTTACCGAGATGACATGGGGTTGATGTATTAGATAAGAATTTATCAACCATCTAGCTTGGCTCCAATAAGCATGTGGTGAAGATACTTTCATTGTAAATGAGACAAGCATCCAATCCATCTCCATGTACCTAAAACATATTCAAGTAAAATTGTTCCCAAACTAATTGGGTCCAAGTAGTTAGTCAAACTACAATACATAGAAGGAACTCCTCAAAAAATATGTGCATATAGATATGAAATTGGATTTCATGCACATCTTAACAAATTTAGGATTCCGAGGAGTTTCACCTATAAATTGGCACAAAGAAAGAAAGCATGCCATAAAATAAACATGTAGTACATATGCATGCCTATTAACTTTAATAACCAAAATGAGATACAATTTGGAAAATATCAAGGAATCAAAGATGGTCCAAATTATATCAAAGATCTAAATCAAAAATTGATTTAGCGGAGCCAACTGAAACTAAAACCAAACCAACACATGATTGAAAAGATACGAATTGGACAAAGATATCAAAACGAAAATAAGATACCAATTGAGAGAGATGTTAATCAACGAATGATATAACCCACTCCCAAAGAGAGATGCCAATTGGGATAAACTCTCAAAAAAAAGAGTGGGGTAACAACAAATAAACCACACCCTCTACACTTTTCATGATGGCACAAAGTACCAAGCCGAAAAGGTTTGTCTTCCATGAGACATGTCATCGGGATCAAAGACCAAAGGAAAAGATCCAATACTAATGAAAATATTAGTTTGTATTCAATATAGGATAGCTCACCAAGAATAGTGCATTATATATAAGTAGACTTTGAATGCAAGGTGCACAATGATGGGATCAATGCCTCTCCTACACCAAATAAAACATTAGGAAAGTTTGAGTAAAGTAAAATGATCCACAAGAGGCAAGGAAGACAACGGGAGATAAAACACATTAATTTTGGCAAGAAATAAGGCAATAAAGTCAAGAGCCAATATAAAGATGATCTGCAAGTTTCACCACAACTATGACTATCAATTGTCATGGAAAAGGAGTATATGTAGAAATTTCTTAGTGGTGTACTGGATTGATATTCAAGATCATCTTCACAACCAATAAGCACATGACGAAGGATAAGATTTAAGCACGATGCTTATGTAGATAAATGTCCTTGATGGCTTCAAATATTCACGCGATTATGCAAAGCAACTACAAAGAGTGCTTTGAAGCAATTGGTTTTCCAAAGAGATATATGAGAACATATTAGAGGAAAACCTTACCAAGAAAATTCATCACAAACAAGATCCAAAGTGTGAGTAAGTAAAAACATTTAAGCAAATTGGAACTTGTTTGAGAAACATGCCACATAGGAACAAGATAATTAACAATATCAATTCTAGGTGGCAATACCTCACATGTTCACATTGACTAGGTTGTAATATGCACTAGCATATTACTCCCCCATAATGTGATAATCCATTTATTCTCCACAAGAGGCAAATAAAAACCAACTAGGGATAATTAATGGACATTATAGAATTTGAATTTCGCATGAGTATGACATACCACATAGAAACTAAATAAGATTGATATATCAACTCTAAGTGGTAGACCAAAAGGCATAGTCCAAAAATATCTCAAAAAGAGCCAATTAAGATATAAGCAAGTTGATACAAGTAGCTCAACACAAACTCACACATACATGGTGCGCAAACCAACATACACATATTTGATTTCTCAAGATAAGTAAGTAGAGAGCACAACACATACAAACACTAGCAAGGTACAAAACAAACACATGCAAGGGTGCAAGCAACTTTCAATGTATGTATGATTTAAACACAAGTTACCGCAAGGAGGAACATTGGATATGAGATAGAACAATATAATCCAAATGACTTGGCTTGAGAGAATATAATTGATGAAGATCCCTTAATTCTTCATGATGTAGCCAAGTCTCTAATGCCCTCCACCAACACCTATTGATCAAGTTTTAACTTGTTGGTCCCAACCAAGTTGGGTCCTAAGAGGTTAGTCACAATAGGCTTGGCAACCCAAATGGTCCTTTTCTTGACACCACTTTGAGTACCAACATATTTGGCAAACACATTGCCAACTTTATCCTTCCTAATAGAATAAGCATTATCAATTATTATGGGTTGGATAAGTTACCACTAGTGCATGAAGAAGCAAAATGACCCTTCTCACGACATATGTAGCAACATTTGCTTCCTCCTTTCTTAGTTGAAGCTTCATCATGAGGAGGCATGCCATGGTTCTTCTTGGGAAGGGACCGTTCTTCATCTTGATGAACTTGAGTTTGAACTTGAGGCCTCTTCCCTTGTTGCTTCTTGCTAAGAGATTTCTTCTTCATAGGGCAAGATCTAACATGGTGCCCTTCAACTTTGCACTTGAAGCAAGTGATCTTGGCCGAATTCTTGACTTGTTCTTGGCCCTTCTTTTTCTTGTTATACTTGGACTTGTTCTTACTATTGGAGTTGAATCCAAGTCCACTCTTGTCATTGGGACGTCTTTGCACACTCAACATGTTGTCAAGTGTGGGCTTCCCATCATGACGCTTTTCCAAGTCTTTCTTCAAAGAAGTGACTTGGGCCTTGAGCTCTTTTAATTCCTCTACATGGTTAGTATCAACAAAAACACTAGAGGAAGTAGAAGCTTCATTGTTAGAGCAAAAAGGCATGGAAAGTAATTCATCACAAGATGTAGCAATATTATGAGTGGATGAATTACTAGGACTAGCACATGGCAATAAAGCATGTTGAGTAGAAGTTGTGCCATTGTCCACATGAGCTCACAAGATTTCACCTTTGTAATAATAGCCTCATGAGCTAACTTTAGCTTATCATAGGAGACTAGAAGATCCTCATGAGAGCTCGAGAGCTTTTCATGCTTTCTTCCAATTTCCCATATTTGCTAGATAGCAATGCAAGTTGAGCCCTTAGCTCAACATTCTCCGTTAATATGGATGCTTCACAAGAGATAGAGTTAGTAGCACAAGCATCATTATTTATGACAATAGGAGAAGTAACTTGGCAAGCTCTTTAGAGTGAGAAGCTTTAAGTTGCGCATGAGACTCGGTGAGTTTGATGAGCTCACCCTTGTGACCCTAGAGCCATTATCTAGGTGCTCAAAATCCTCAAGGAGTTTGGCATGTGCATCTATAAGCTTACCATTTGTATTTTGAAGTCATTGCCACTTTAAGAGATCTATCATGGGATTCCGTTACTCTAGAAAGTTCAAGAGCAAAAGTTTCCTCAAGAGTCTTCTTGGTGGATTGTTCTTCTTCAAAGCTTCCTTGAGATCGGCGATCTCTTCCGCATACTTGTATTCGCGGTTAAGGCTTTCATCAATGCGAGCTTCCAACTCCTCAATGGTAAGTTTGCGCTCAACAAGGGTAGACATGATTTCTAAGAAGTTAGCACGAGCATTTTTATTCTTTGAAAGAGAAGAATAACCATTTTACCCTTCTCGAGTATGGAAGCATCATTATCATTTTGTTCATTTTCCTCATCAATATCATCATGAGATATATTGGGATCCAAAGTAGGAGATACCTCGGAAGCTTTAGCCATAAGGCAAAAGTGAGTACATGATGATGACGATGAAGAATTACTTGAGTCACCATTTAAATCCATATCTTGTTCCATGGAGTGTTCGGTTTCCTCTACATTGTTAGCCAAAATACTAGAGGAAATAGAAGCATTTTTTCATGACAACAAGGTATAGAGAGCATATCATCACAAGGATTAATCAAGCAATTTGTACACGATATGCAAGGACTATCAACACAAGCATGTAGATCATTTTTGGTGCTAGATGCGTTTAAGTCCAAAGATAAATCATTGCAATAAGATAGAGGTGAAGTATCATCAATAATAAGCTCACTATCATTATTGTAATATCTATCACTACTCACCATTGCATTACTTTGTGGCTTGCCACATGTAGGTGAAGTAGAAGAAGTTGAGAACTCATCACGGCCGGAAGTGGAGGGACAACAATCATCTCCACAATTCTTGGACACATCATATTTATCTTGAAGCTTGGTCCAAAGCTCATGAGCATTCCGAAAAGGAGAGACCGACATAATAACTACATCGCTCAAAGCATTGAAAATCATTAGAAGCTTGAGCATCTAGATAGGAATTATTCTCATCCATTAAAGAATCTTTTGGGATTCCTTGGAGGAGAATAACCCCTATCTAGAATTCGCTCCATGTATGGGTCAATGACCCGAATAATATCAAGCATGCGAATTTTCCAAACATCATAATTTGTGCCATCTAATATAAAAGAAGCATTGTGCACTAGTCTGCTAGACGACATCTTTACTCTTAGGCGGTGAAGCCTAATAAGGAGAGAACCCGCTCTGATACCAATTGAAAGGACACGGATGTCGCCTAGAGGGGGGGTGAATAGGCGATTAAAATTCTTTACGGTTTAGGCTTGAATAAATGCGGAATAAAACTAGCGTTTAATTTATCAAGCAAGAAACCTAAACAAGCTAGGTTTACCTATGTGCACCAACAACTTATGCTAAGCAAGACAAACAAATATGTGATAGCAAGATATATTACTTCAAGCTCGATGGCTATCACAAAGTAAATAGCATAAGTAAGAAGCTCGGTATAGAAATACCGAGGCACTTGGAGATGATTTATCCCGAAGTTCACTTCCCAATGGAAGCTACGACTCCGTTGGAGCGGTGCGGAGTCACAAAGTGATCCCCGAATAGCCGTCAAATGGCACACCGTAATCTCCTTCGTGCCTCCACCAATGCGGAGTGCCACGATCCACTATGGGACACTTGAGGGTGGTCACCGAACCCGTACAAGGATGAGGCACACTCCACCTTAATTGGAGGCTCTCACGGAATCCCACGGCTCCCAAAGCCACAAGACTCACAAGGCCGGGGCGCGTCTCCACAACTCAATTGGAGGCTCCCGGCTAATCCCCGCGGCTTCCAAAGCCACAAGAACTACCAACGACCGTCTAGGGTTCCAATGAACCCAAGAGTAACAAGTCATCAACTTCAACTTCCACGTATCACCGTGGAGAACTCAAACCGATGCAACTAATGCAATGGGCAAGAACACAAGAAGTTCTCAAAATCCTTCACTCTCAAATCCCACCAAAGCAACTAATGCTATTGGGGGGGGGGGGGGAGAAGAGAGGAAGAACAAAGAGGAACACCAAATCCCTCCAAGATCTAGATCCAACAAGCTTCCCCTCACTTAGAGGAGAGATTGATTGGTGGAATAGTAGATCTAGATCCCCTCTCTCTTTTCCCTCTAATTAGAAGCAAGAATCATGGAGGGATAGAGAGATAGCAAAGCTCAAGAAGGTCAACAATGGGGGAAAACACGAGCTGCAAGAATTAGGGAACCTTTGGGGAAGAAGACCCATTTGTAGGTCCCAAAAATCCGACCGTTTGGTACAGATTCGTGCCGTTCGGAATGAATCCAGATTTGGCTCGGAATTCCGAGTGGCTCAGAAAATTCCGGATTAAAAACAACTTGATTCCGGAAGGTATACAGAACCGAAATAGGCAGTTCGGAATGAGTTCGGAATCAGTTCGGAACGAGTTCGGAATCAAGTCGGAATGAGTTCGGAATCACTCGGAATTCCTGAAACACACATATGAAAAACGTGATATCTCTTACATACGAACTCCGTTTTCGATGTTCTTGGGCTCGTTGGAATCACCGCAACGAGAATTACAAGATCATGTAGAGAAACATCACAGTCCAACATGGGAGGATAAAACCAAATGTAGAAAGGTAAAACCTCTCTAAAAATTACGAACCGGTAAACCTCCAATATCAAAAACCCAACAAATTTATCATACTAAAACCGTTTTTGATGAACTTGAGCTTGTTATGAAGATCACAACAAGCTCCAAAACCCAGCATAGAGAAAATCCAAATAAGAACCAAGAAAGATGATGAAGGCAAGTATGCAAAGGTTTGAGCTCTCTACGAACGATACGCTAAAGTTCAATCGAGAGCCCCTCTTGATATTACGGTATCTATCCTATAACCCGGCCTCCCAACTAGCACCATATGAGACCGGTAAAATAGAAACCCTATCAAGATCATACCTTTGACTTGCGCATTCCACTTGAGCTAGATGATGTCAACCTCGATCTCTTCAAGTGGACCACCTTTCTTGATTGCGCTTCGTTTGGTGAAGTCTCACATATTGCTCCCCCATACTCCATTATGGAAGGGCCTCTCGTAGCCACATATTCACTTGACCATTATATCCAAGAGGGTGGCAAGCATCAAGCATATGATATCTTCGAGATACTTCTCTTGAACTTGCACAACTCAAGCTTGATGACGATCACCACTTGACGTCATCCTCCATGGGCTATATGAAATCTTTATTTGATGCTAGCCCATAGAAAGATACCTAACCATACATATACATGCCACACACATATCATGGTTTAGTTCACAAAGCTATATGGATAATTGCTTACCATACCAAGAGATACATGATCCCCCTTGGTACATCTTTTAGCTTTGTGAGTTGATCAATATCTTGATCAATCTTGTATCTTTTTTTCTCTTTTCAATAGATGATGTCTTGAAGAAAACCATGAATGATCACTAATCCTTTTCTTCAAGACATACTTGCAATATGCTCAACACACATATGACCAATCATCGGATAACTCCTCGAATAATAACTTGGTCATCACATACTCTTCTTCTTGATCATATCAAGTATCCATACACCTCGATGATCTTGATGCCAAATACTTCATCATATCAATATATTCAAGGCATCAACCTTGAATCCAACATATGGAGTTCAAGCATGGTCTATGGACAAACACTACAAGTACAACTCAATGCAACCATTAGTCCATAGAGATTGTCATTAATTACCAAAACCACACATGGGGCGCCATGCCCTTTCACGTAGTCATGTCCCTTGCAAGTTGCTTAAGGTTTAGTAAAAAGCCGGTAAACTATGCA